>CM067854.1:75702500-78102500 GCA_034642435.1 Megalocaria dilatata
ATAAAATAGGTTGTGCAGATAGTCGGCGATCGCCAAAGTTGGCGACACTATTTGTCAAATATTGTTGATTGTTAACAATTTATGAAATAATGTCGCAACTAGAAAAAAGGAAACAGGTAGAATATTTGTATAGAAAAGGTTTTTGAAACGTTAAAAAATAAATGCAATTGACTGAAATGGGAAAAAGTGCTGTATATGAGACAATAAAGAGGATAAAAAAATGGCATTGATATGAGCCATAGACCTGTTTCAGGAAGACCGCGTAAAATTAAAGGAAACAGTTTAAACGCCTTCAGGCCTTATGACGACAAAATCCGCGCCTGGGGTTTCGCAAATTGGCTAACAGATTTGGAAATCAACGAAATATTAAAGTATGTTCAGAAACCGTCCTTATATAACTGAAAAGACAACGCTATATAGCAACGAAACAAAAAAAATCCCTTGACACCTTTACAGGAAGAACGAAGGAAAGAATTGTGTCAACGTTTTCAAGAAGATAATTTTAATGATGTTTTTAAATCTGATGAAAGTTGTTTCCAACTTGGTAGAAATCACTCAAATATCAAACAATATGTTACCGTTCAAATTTCCAAATTTCCCATCAAAATAATAATTTGGGGAGCTATAGCAGTGCGTCTCTGTATAGTTGATGGTACCATGAATAATGAAAAGTATTGTGCCATTCTTAACGATTTTCTCCTCGAAACGGCGCATGCTTCATATCCATAGGGAAGCGTTTTCAGCAGGATAATGCAAGATGCCATACTTCGGCCTATACTCAAGCTTGGATGCTAGAATACCAAGTGACAACCATATCATGGCCAGCAGCTTCACCAGATCTTTGAAAACATATGGGGACTAATGAAGATTGAAGTTGAACGAGCAGCGCCACTAAATGAAGATGATTTAATTCAGTCATTTGTACAGTCCTGGACTACCATCTTCGAAAATTATGGAGGTGATCTAGTTTCGGGTGTACCTAGACGTTAAGTCAAGTGTTAACAGTTAAATGGAGGTTGTATATACTTATAGAACGTAAGATGAATATTTTGTTAATTTTCTAATTCAAGAATTAAAAATATATACTAAATTATTATTTTTTCCGGATACTTTCAAGATGGACTATACATTAACCAATGTGTTGATTATACTATAATATGTAGCCATTTTGTGATTAATGGGACAATTCTGCTTATTAACGTAGCCTCCGAGGTGAAAATCGGTCTCTGAAGATGATTGTTCGATGGAAATCAGTTTAACGGCGTTGCTGGTGATCGACCTGCTTGAGTTCTTATGTTAACTGAACTTTAAAAGCCTTAACACCTGGGTCTCTATGCAAAGTACGGTGTGGAATGCCAAATTCCAAAGATCGACGAGGAATCAACAAACCTAGGGTTTCGTCAATGCTATGAGCAGCTGCAGCAATATTCTCAGTTGTTCTGAACAACGCACCACAACAGCATCAATTTTCTTGATTTAAAAATTTCAAAAATTAAAAATAAACACGACTTTTCAATTTTCCGGAAACCCACTACAGACAATACGATCCACTCAAATTCTACTCACCCACGTTCTCAAAAACTATCAGTTTATAATAGCATGATATTTAGATTAATCAACATACCTATGACACAAGAGAATTTTGATAGAGAACTGAATATAATAAAACAGATTGCATTCAACAATGGTTTCAATCCATTCATTATAAATAAAATATTGAAACGAATGCAATTTAAACAGTCAATATCTCACAACAATTGTTTCGCTATCACAGCAGCATCATCAGGCAAGATTACATTTTGAATAACTAAGCTTATTTCCGAAATCCGTGGCTATTTATATTACAGTAACTACAATAAATTTTTATTGAGCACTAAAACCCAAAAAAGGTCCCTGGAAATTCCAGCTTATCTGAATATATTTAACAGAGGTGAGCTATTTAAATCTATTTGTTCGTTAAGTAATATTTCAATTTTATTATGTTTATTTATCTCTAGGGATTCTAACAGATTTAAGGCATAACTTTTGCTTTCTATATGTAGAATTTCAAAGTTATGGTTGAAAGTATGTCATAAAAACAAAAAGTCTGGAGTGTATAGGTTAAACTGTGGTACTTGCTCATCTGTATATGTGGTTCAGACAGGTAGATCTTTCGGCGCTAGGATACGTGAACACGAGAAAGCTTATATTGGAAAAAACGGAAAGTCAACATATGCTGACCATCTTTTGGAGACAGGACATGATTTTGACAATAACTTCAAAATCTTACACCTAGAAAAAAGAACCCCAGGTTGAACTACCTAGAAGTCCTCGAAATCAACAGATACAATAAAAAACAGATTCTCCTAAACGACCAGACGGACCTCAATGAATCCCTCCTACTTAACCTTTTCAGAAACTTTGTGTAATAATAAAAAAACAAATTACTGTAAATTTCCACTACCTTCTTTTCTGTACATTTTGAATATTTAAAGAACTCAATCTCAATTATGCAGTTAGTACCATACTCACCGGACGAAGTCATGTTTTCATGACGAAACAATTGTTGTGAAATTAAATAAATTAGCGTAAATTAAGTTGTTTTACTTTAACCATCAAGATGTATTTCCGAAAAGTAGAGACCGATACAATCAAACATATTAAAATTAGTTCATACGCTTCTGCGTCATACCTATTCACAGTTTGAATGGAAGCTCTTGATACTCGTATGTAGGACAGTACAATATCTCTGCACCAAGCATCCTTCAAGACGTATTGTCATAAATGAGGTGGGGAATTGCTGCATCAATGGATATTCCGTAATTGGATTGCCTACTATTTCTCTCAGTTACTATTGTTCTAGATATATTCAGGTTTAAATGAAGATTAATTTCCTGTCGATGGAACTGCACATATTACATTATTGATTTCGTTGTTGTGCTATATTGATAATTAATGTCAGTACATAATTTTGAAATAATGTTGTATTATTCAAACATGAAGAAGAGTGAAATATGAACGAAAATATGATCGCTGAAAGCTGGAGGTTTGGCAAGAAAGAATGGGAAAAGAATATTTTGAACAAAACGTCAAAAATTTTTCATACATTTTATCAAAAAATATCTATGAGCTATCAATCGTCCTGAGCTACTGAAATTTGTATGTTTCTCATAGATATAATTTTTACAGATTTAAAACGTTCATTTTTGAAGATTCTTGTGATCTAACTTCACAAAATTATGCATGTGCTTTTGTGTCGTTGTTTTTCAACTAAGTACAAAATTTGAATCCGATAGGATTTGTACTTTCGAAAATATTTGAAAATTCAGGTATCTAGTTTTTTCCGTTTGAAAGTTAGAGTAAGACATGTTTTTTTTCGCGTGATCTCTTACAGGACTCAATCCTTGTGAGGTAATTTTAGTTGACTTGCTGGCACATTTCGGGCAATATCTCACCAATAACTTGGCGGATGTTAATTTTCAAATCGTCAATAGTCCAAGGATTATCGGTATAAACACGATCTTTCGCATAACCCCACAAAAAAAATCAAAAGGCTATAAATCACAAGATCTTGGTGCCCAATTCACATCGCCGAAACGACAAATTACGCGTACTGGGAATTTTTCTTGCAGTAAAGCCACAACGGGTCGTGTTGTGCGGTTTATTGCACTATCTTGCTGGAACCACGTCTCTTCAAATTCCATATCATTAATTTCAGGCCAAAAAAATCGGTAATCATTTGGCTAGAGCGATAAGAATTGAAGGTTTGAGTAACACCTTCTTCATTTTCGAAGAAGTACGGCCAATCACTACACTAGACCAAATTGCACATCATACAGTGACTTTTTGTGAAAGTAACGGTCTCTCAGCAGTTATTTGAGGATATCCACTGCCCCAGATGCGACAATTTTGCTTGTTTATATAGCTACCAAGTGAAAAATGTGCATCGTCGCTGAAGAAAATTCGATTGAAAATTCGTCATTCAAACGTTGTTGTTCAAAGGTTGTCATTCATTCAAACGGCATATGTCCTACGCATTCTATGGTCAGCTGGATATGCTAACAAAGATATAATATGCATTTTGCCATCGAAATTTGAGGATGAATTTTTTAGGATTGTCCATCAGGCCAGCAGAAAAACCTTTTCTTGAATTATTTTGGTCAGCTCATCAGGTTATCTTAATCAGTATCTTGTTGGAGAGAAACTTAACTTCAACGATTCCCTATATGGTGATTTTGTTTTTGTTTTTTGAATGTCTCAATGATAACAATTAAGAAGAAAGTCTTTTGTCTGCATCGAAGGGGAAATAATGATACTTTTACAATACCTATTTGATATACTTATTTTATACATGACACTCTGTATATAAAAAACGAATTTATCCTTGCGTTTTAATGGAGGAAGCAGATATGTGTCGTTACTTCTAAATGGATGAAAGTATTACGTTTCTTTACTCTAAAATAGGTAACCCGATTTAAGCGTAAAGGGGATCTATTTTTCATGGGAAATCCCCGCAGGGGATGGCGTGAAAGCGTAACGTGTTACAAAAACTTTGTAGCTGTACTATGTAAATCAGTATCATCACACTTTATTAGGAAGGAGCGTTGGCTGAAACAAAACACATCATCCATCACGTACAATACTCCCAATACGGTTAGATACCGAGTAACTATTTTTTCCTTTTAAGATCGTTGGAGATTTCTGTTAGAAGATATATCATTTTTGCGCGCTAGTTGTAGTATGAAAGCCTGAGATGATAGAACAAGGAAATTTTGGTACCATAGTATGGAGAATATTTTGATTTCTGACATCCAATGACTGAATTTTTGTACACAATTTACTTTGATATGGACAAAACCTGGAACAGAAAACTTCAAATAAAATGAAGAGTTATAGTGGAAAATAAGGAAACGTAATCGAAAAAATTGATGCAATATATCGCCAAATAGAAACCGTTCTCATAGATAATAGATAATATTTGAATACTGATGAAGTGATGAAATTCTTAAGATTATGTTGGATATTCTTGAAAGATATTGGTTTTCATAAGATTGATCAGCAGAAACAAAATTTTGTCTATTCAAAATGTTTAATTTATAGGATTTTGGTTAATAATTTTTATTTATTGGATTTTGTTATAACATTCGAATGTCTTATAATGAATGTTTATTTTATATGTCATGATATAAGTGGTACTTATACGACATTATTTTAATTTATTTTCAGAAGTTATAATCATTAAATATAATCTTTTGGAATTAAATATGTAGAAGGCTAATTTAAAAAAAATTTTTTTTTAATTTTTAACCTCTTTTTATGTTATTATATTTTTTGAATTTTTGACAATATTGTATTTAATTGCTGACGGTAACTAACACAAGTTTTGGTATAGTAATTGAATGAATAGCAAAAGAACAAAAAATGAATAAATTCTGAAAAAATTCCCCCAAAATATTTTTAATGATGATTGTCTATATTTTTATTATAAAGTGTAAATTTTATATCTTTATATATTTATACATGTGTTTATTTCAGCTGACCTGATGATGGCTTAAGGTCGAAATCGATAGCCAATATTTCAATTATTTTAACAAAAAAGTGTGTTTTGCGTATTGATACTTATTATAACATTCACAAATTTATGGAAGAGTTCACAACCAAAATTATTTAATCAATTTTTCATTCCTTTTACCACTGTGTTATTTTCTTGCGTTTGTGAAATATGAAATTATTCTCAAAAATTTCTCCGATAATGCAATGCCATTAATATCTAACAAATTGTTTAAGTCAGCTGCAAATTTCCCTTTATTCGCTTCAATTTAGCTTTCTAATGTGCCTCAAGCATATGATTCATATCCATAATTAAATATCTCATTTCCACTCTAATTCAAATTCGTTTCAAGCAACTTGCAGAATAATATTCAGTGAAATTCGAATACACTGTCAAATTATGTAAATTATCGTTGCTTGATAACGACAATTAATAACCTAAAATTTGTTTTCATTTACATTCCACAGTTAAGAATAACACCTAAAGGTCGAGAGTCCGACTCCTAACTCCTAATTCATTGAAATTACAGTGAAATTTTTTATATGATAAATTTATATTATTACACCATCTGGAATATTTTGAAAGCCCAATTACAAACTTTTGGCCCTCACATCCTAACGAACTTTTTTTTAATTACGTTAAAATTCCGAACGAGACATTTGGATGGCTTTAATGAAGAAAACGCTCGATATTTTTCTAATCTGTTTTCATATTTGATTTGAGTATGAAAAAAGTACAATCGTGAAACATTTCAACAATTTCGGGTGAAATTTCTTTTTCGCCATAGACATTTAAAAAAAAGTTGTGTTCGTTTTATGAAAATTTGTTTTCACAGAAATTCTCTGAAAATCGAGATCATTCAGGAAATGAATTTCAATCTGGCCCTTTTTCCAATTTGAACACCCAAAAATTCTCAGATGTGATCAGGAACCCTTACTTTAAATATTATAAATAACTGACCATACTGTATAGAATATTGCTCAAAAATAACGTTGAATACCCACTCTCGCTTATGATTTCAAAACGGGGTATATGTCATAAGGCAAAACTGATTTTCCCGGTATCATCTACATGACTAAACTTGTTTATGTTTGTCTAATTTATGGTGAAGCACTCATATATAAAATGAAATAGTTTATATTTTACACGACACATTATTATTATTATTATTATTATTATTTATGGCGAGCGGGCGTCTGTCCACCCTACCACTGCGTCCGCACGGATTATTGTGGTTCACCCCTAATTTATATCTCCCCGACGAGATCCAGTTTTTGGATAAAACCGATAATCTTGTTCAGGGGTAATTTTTTCAGTTCGCTGTGGGCTATAAAAGCCTAGCCAAAGACCTCGAATCTGATGCGACTCACCTGGGCACTCATCTGGGCACTCTGAGACGATGTGCATGTCTGTTTCAGTGTCCTCAAGACACAGCCTGCATTCATTGTTTTCAGCCAGACCGATTTTGTGCAAATGCGCTTTCAGTCTGCAGTGACCTGTCATAATTCCGACAACTGTTCTTAGTTTGGCCCTATCCAGACCTAGCGCTAGGTTCGCCATCTTTTTGTTCGAAGCTGTTCCAAGGAACAACTTCGAATGTTTCAGGCCAGAATGGCTCCGCCAGAAAAACTCTAGCCTTGAGTTCATTCTGCCTGTTATCGCCTCGTTAGCCACGTCATGTGGTATTCCCAGGAATGGTTCCGGTCCACTCTCGCTTATGATTTCAAAACGGGGTATATGTCATAAGGCAAAACTGATTTTCCCGGTATCATCTACATGACTATACTTGTTTATGTTTGTCTAATTTATGGTGAAGTACTCATATATAAAATGAAATAGTTTATATTTTACACGACACATTAAGAATGGTGTAATTTCTCACCATGGAACAAATGCTCATCTTAACCATGTGTTTCTTTATTCGAATAAACAAATATCAAAATTGAACGTAAGTATGTCCTTTGCATTTGCGAAATACTTTAATAATAATAATATAATCGCTGGTAAAGTTATTTTGGGTAAAATCTGCGTTTAAATTATACCATAACAAATTGGATTACAACCCAAGAATTGAATTAAAAACTATTAAACGCATGCCGTCAGAATATTGCTTATAGTTAACGAAGGAACCAAAGCTTATCACAAAGATCACGTGACATTAATTCTCAAGGTATCACGAGAAGTTACGGTTTCCGAATTGTGAATTGAAACTTCATTATTCCGGTCCCTATTGTTTGTTCGTGGGTAGTCATGTCGTCTCATCTTGTCAACAGTGAAGACTTGGGTGGAAAATCGCTTTAACTTTGTTATTGAAACGAAACTCTGATTGAACTATGCCACCCTAATAAAATAAAGCCTGTTAGGGTTACACTTTCGAGAAGCTGTTTCTGCATGTTATGACGGACAACCTTTATGTATACTTGATTGGAAAATATGGAGTTTCAGATTAATCTTCCTTCTGACGTGAAAGTTTCGTTGAATACTTGATCGAAATAACCGAAGGATTCGATCGGTGTTTTGGAAGTTTATCTCTTTTGACCCAAACTGAAATCTGATATAAAGCGTTTTCAGATATTAGTATTTGTTGTAGTAAATAGTAAATAGTCAACGTTTAGTGTGCCCCATATGAATATTTCAAGAATTTTGCATACACATGATTCGTTACACGAAAACGTCGTAAAACTCTATAAATTCATTTATCTGGAGTGTCATATTTATTTAGGAAACTTCAGAAAGATAATAAAATTTTCTTGTAGGATATGAAAGCTAATGGCTGAATAATTACTCGGGGAAAAGTTATAAACTAAGGCGACAAACTGAAAAGTATTAGAAATTTTCCATAGGAGTGAAAGAGTTTGATGGGTATGGGAAAATGAAGCAAGTAAATTTGTGTACACAATATTGTTGTAATTCTGAGAAAACATTTCTTTAATCTCAATTCGACACATAAAAATGAAACTTGTTAACTTTTGTTATGTAAATAAACAAACCGTTTCAGTTTACTAGGTTCCGGAAATTCTTCACAGGTGTATATCGGGTGTTTCTTTTTTAGAGTGATAGAACTGTCGATAGGGATAACTGTGATTTGACAGAAGATATAAGCCATGTTGTTCTGAAATTTTTGTTCACTACGCATTGACAAGTTTTCATGGAAAGACTCACGTCGCAACAACGTTCACAAATTGTTGAAATTTATTTTCAAAATCAGTGTTCTATTCGCCAAACTCATAGAGCACTTCGTGAGATTTATGGTTTACATAATCGTCCATCAGAGTAGCTTATTCGTCGAACTATCGATAGATTTCGGACAACATT
This sequence comes from Megalocaria dilatata, assembly GCA_034642435.1. Lineage (NCBI taxonomy): Eukaryota > Metazoa > Arthropoda > Insecta > Coleoptera > Coccinellidae > Megalocaria > Megalocaria dilatata. The sequence continues at coordinate 75,711,346 of CM067854.1, forward strand.
TTCTCTACTCGATGCAACAACAAGACAAAGAACAGAACGTACAGAAGAGAATATCGCTGATGTAAGTCATAGTGTTAATGATAATCCAGATTTGTCCATTTGTTGAGGTTCACTACAAGTTGGACTCTGTGCATCCATCATATGGAAAATTTTGCGTGAACATCTTGGTCTAGGCCCATACAAGATCCAACTGATTCAAGAACTAAAGTCACTTGACAATAATAAGCGTCGTTTGTTTGCTGATTGGGCCTTAGAACAGCTTGAAGTTGATCCACTTTTTTAACGGAAAATTGTGTTTAGTGATGAAGCTCATTTCAGGTAGAACGGCTATGTAAACAAGCAAAATTGCCGTATATGAAGTGAAAACAATCCTCAAGAAGTTCTGCAGGTTCCACTGCATCCTGAAAAATGCACGCTGGAGGCACCATCGGTCCATATTTCTTCAAAAATATGCTGTAGCTAATGTTACAGTGAATGGTGCTCATTACAGCTCGATGATCAAATATATTACCATTCAAAATTTGAATGGTATTGATACAGAAGTGTTTTTGTTCCAACAAGATAGTGCTACACCTCACGCTGCTACCGTAACAATTGATTTATTGAAAAAAAGAGTTGGCGATAACATTTCGAGAAATGGTCGAATTAATTGGCCTTCAAGATTATGCGACATGGCTCCACTGGATTGTTTTTTTTTTGGGTTCTGTCAAGTTATTGGTTTATGCTGATAAACCAGAAACAATAGACGCTTTGTCATCATAACTCATGTTATTGATGAAATAAGGCCTGAATTACTCGAAAAAGTGGTCCAAAATTGGTCTGGTCGAATGCGGTTCCTCAGAGCTAGTCGTGGTGTACATATGACGGAAATTATTTTCAAAACATAAATGTCATAAAATTATCTTTTAAATAGAAAAAATTTGGCTTCAATCTTAATTTAAATTTGTTTTATTTCAATTCAAAGTACTATCACTCTTAAAAAACACCCGGTAACTACAATGAATTCTTTTAAATTTCTGTATTTGTAATGCTTTCATAGCTATGATTAACCGTTTATTTTCAAAACAAAATGCGAAAAAATATAATAGTACAGATAAATTTCTTAAAAAAATATTTTTACCAAACTTACATAGCTTACAAGTTATTCGCTCGCTGCGCTCGCTCGTACTCAAAAGCTAAAATCTTTAGTAAAACTTTGCTTTTCTCTACTTGTTGTTCAATATACCATTATTACTAATGAGATCACTCTCACGACATTCGACTCAAACACGCTCTCTTTCTCAAACGTTGCTGGAAAAAAGTCGATTAGCAAGAGGCTTACTGCTTCAATTAGTGTGCAGATTACTATTTTATACCTAATATAATGATTCAGAGTAGTTCAGTTCTATTTATGAGATATCAAGAAAAGGGTCGTGTATGGGTTTTTGCTTTGTTCTAAAGAGTATGCCATCTAGACTAAGCATTTTCAAGCAGTGGTTATTTCAATTCTGACGATACTTCTGTCATTCGAATTTTGAAAGAAGGTTAGTTTAACATTTAACATTAACGAAATGGGTCGATTTACTCTTTGACAAAACTAGAAAGTATTAAAAACTTATTTCCAAAGTTGTGAATCTTTTACCCAAACTTAAAAATCAATGTGGAAATTTCAATAGGAATAAAATGCCCTCATCTTGTTCGTGAAAACTGAATCGTTTCTTCATAAAACAACCCATTTACGTTCTCATTCAGTGAGCATACCTAAAATCATTGCTGCTGTATCCCAAATTGTGACTGAACATCCATCAACATCAACTCGTCATCGTGCTCAAGAACTTAACATTTCTTGCACTTCTGTGAGGAGAATCATCTTTAGCGCTGAAGCTCATTTTCACATCGGAGGACTATTTTTTTGTGTGAATCCGTTAAATATGATTGTTACGCTAACCATCCAGAAACGATTGAAATTGCCATTCATAAAATTGAACTCCAAACAATCGACAAAGTACTGGAAAATTGGGTTGATTTGATGGAATATTATAGCCAGTCGTGGCGAATAATTGAATTATATTATATTTCATCCGTAAAGATTCACCTTTCTAATGAACTCATAAATTGAAAGAATATTCATTAGTTTTTATGTATAGCTGATCAAAAATGCAAACTTAAATGGCCCTAATTCATACCTTACCCTGGAAGGTATATAAACTAGAGAAATTAGTCACAATATTACAAATTTTTCTTTCCTCATTTCCTATACAGCAAAAAAGTTATCAATGATGATTAGGAGTGAATGAATCAACTAATTCATTAATTATTTAACAAAATCTACTCTAGAATATAATTTTCAGCTTCATTTATCTTGAAATGCTTCTACGTTTTTCAAGTTTCTACTCATATTTCAAATCCTTGTCGAGTTCAATTTCATTCATCGACATTTCAATTGAACCGACACTATTCAAAAATATTCGCTTCCAATTAGAGGAAGAATGGTACTAATGAGTGATCTCTGCAGCTTCAAATACGAAATTGAGGACGTTTGCTGATTTAATCGACATTGGGGCTAACGAGCATCATAACATTTCGCTACTATCATGAAGTAAGTGCAAAGGAACTCATTAAATTAAAAGCAGCCGTTGGTTATTTACGCAATTTATCACGTACCTTTGCTTGTTTCATTTCGTTAAGCTCTGCCAGAGCAATGATCTCTAATTTGCTTCGTTTATTTTCAGTCATAATTTCAATTTTAAGGTGGAACCTTTTCAAATAATTCAAAAATAAGTAGCTTCTACCCGCAGCCTCTCCCTTCCCTGTTTTTGCGTTTTTGTGACTCTTATAAGGGCATTAACATTTCGTGCGATAGCAAATTTTCGGCCTACATTAATCTCAAATAATAGGTCAGGCAAAAAGAAGTTCGTTCGGTAGAGTGCTGTAGCGATCGATACCTCGTAAAATATCTATCAAACAATAAATTTATGTTCGTTGTCAAGGTGACATTCCACAATAAAAAAATTCTATTGATGTTTTTTGATTGGTCCATTCATTTGTGAGTTACAGGGTGTTTAAAATGGAAGTCAACAAAAAAAAATTCGGTACGTTTTGATAAAGGCGAAAATGCAAGCTAGGCGACTGAAATTATAATTACCTATTTTTGACGGTATTATGAATTCGATATATTTTATCACCATGTATATGGCAAAAGTCTAAAATTTTCATGTTATTTTTGGAATTAGATACGAGGTGAGATGAAAATAGGAAAGCAATTTCGTTTTTTCCCAATAGAGGATTTAATTGTATTTTTTCGAACCCAACTCCACAATTAAACTGCATAATCATTATATGTTTTGAAAGCTAATATAGCAAGGCTTGTGTGTAAAAATAGTACAATTAATTCTACGCAATAGTTTTTGTTTTTCGTGCCCTTTTAAATATGGAGAGCATTAAGTATTTTCGTCATATTTTACTTTTTCACTATAGAAAAGGTAAAAATGCTATTCAAGCCAGAAAGAAATTAACCGATGTGTATGGAGCAGTGCCAGAACTGGTTTGTAAAATTTCTATCCAGCAATTTTGATGTCGAAGATGCACCACTTTCCGGAAGGCCGGTTGAAGCTGACAAAGTCAGGATAAACCCATTAGTTAAACTGATTATAACCCGTTGAAAGGTCTGGGTTTAACCTCGAAGCTCGATATATGGATTCCCCATGTTCTCACGGAGAGAAATTTGTGTCGTCGCGTTGACATCTGTGATTCGCTTCTCGAATGTTTCGAAAATGATCCATTTTTGAAGCGCATCATTACTGGGGACGAAAATTGGGTTACATATAACAATGTCAAACGCAATTGATCATGAAGCAAAAAAGATGAACCGGCTCAAAGCATTTCGAAAGACGATATCCGTCAAAAAAGTGTGATACTGTCTATTCGATGGGATTTTAAAAGAATCGTTTTTTTAGCTTTTACACAATCATTAATTCGGAAGTCTACTGTGATCAGCTGGACAAACTGAATGATGCACAACAATAGATAAGGTCAAAATTAATCAACAGAAAAGGTGTAGTGTTCCACCAAGATAATCCGAGACCTCATACAATTTTGGTCACTCGCCAAAAGCTTTGCAGCTTGAATGGGATACATTGCCACACCCACCATATTCTCCAGATCTGAGGACTTCGGATGATTATTTGTTCCGGTCATTCTTTTTGGACGGTAAAATCTTTACTTCAAATAATTAGGTCAAAAATCATCTGAATCAGTTTTTTCCAGCAAAGACGAAAAATTTTATGCGTGGAATCATGCTACTACCAGAAAGATGGCAAAAGGTGTTGGACCAGAATGACCAGTATATAATTTAATGTAATATTATAAAATATTGATTCATTATATGAAAATTATCATTGATTTTTCCAAAAAAATGAAATTACTTTCCGAATAACCCAATATGAAAATTTTACTTTGTTGGGGATTTTAAAATTGAAAAATGGCCTAAAAAATCAAATTTGGTCCTTTTTCCGAAATAATTTATGACGTATTTTATTTGTTCCAAAATAATATAGATCAGCGAGTCTTGAAAATAACATTACATATTTTGATTCCTTCTTTGAACCGTTTGAACGGGTTTTCATTTTTTTTTGTTTCTATTAGAACAGTTTTCGGTGGATATACTCATTCCATGAATTTTGAAGAATAAACTACTCCAGTTCCAAATAACCTGCATTTACATTTATTCTCACAATGTCGGCAACCACTTCACATAGATTCCTATACTTATAATTAAATGATGAGCATATGACTTATTTAACAAGACAATTGAGAGGTATTTTGTACAGATTTAAATATATAAGAAAAATAATAAATAGCGCAAAACATCTGAATATTCTGTATAATGCGCTTGTCCAATCCCAGCATTCTTATGGAATAATAGGTAGAGGAGGAGTACTCGATTGCCATAAGAAAAGATTAGATATAATTCAGAAGTATTTTCTCAAAATTATGTACAAAAAATAAATAACCTACCTCACTAAAGATCTTTATGAATTAGCCAAAGTACTTGACATACGACAAACTTTTGCGATGAAAATATTAATGAATATATACGAGAAGAAAATTATTATCAGAGCGAGAGAACATAACTATCGAACAAGAGCTGCTAAAAAAAATTATGAGCGACCAACATCTTTGAAAAGAATAGGGCAAAGATGTTGCCCCTATGTAGACCCCAGATATAACCCCCTATATTACCACAAGAAATAACTAAACTAAAAAATAGAACATCTTTCAAAAGAGAACTGAAAAAGTGGATAGTGAACTTTGACAAAAGAAGGATACATGAAATCATCTTTTGATTGATGATTTCATGTATCCTATAAACACTCGGATTTGACAATAAAAGATATATCGAAATTCAGAAAACATTACCAAACTATATGATTTCGACGGAAAACTTAAATGTACCTACTTGTTGTGCACGTTGAAGCAATATTGGTAAAATTAGAGGATATAATTGTATTTAATGTTTGTTTTAGAATGAAACTTTTGTTTAATAAACTGTGCACAGTAAATATTCTAGAATATTTAACTCAATAGTATTATAGAGTTTGTTTTTGTAGATCTGAATTAACTATCTTATTATTATTATTAATAGGCATCATGACAACCATAGGAGAATCACCACAAAAATTATCTTTTTCCGAGAGTTTTTCTCAGACTGATCAGCAAGAAACATGTGGACACGAGTCGAGAATTAAAAGACCGATTCAACTAGTGAAAGCATTTTTCATTTCTGCACCAATTTACGTGTACTTGCTACGAATGAAAAAATATTAATATTTCCTAGTTTTGCCCTATTTTCGAAATATCACAGAAAAAAATTAACACTCCCTTCCGCCGCAAATGTACCGGATCATTCCACTTACTGGCTCGTTCAACTATCCGAAAAAATTTATCAATCCGATTTTATTGATCAATCGACTGCATTAGTTATAATTATTTCATTAATATTTATAACATTCTCGAAATTCGAACAAAATACTGCATGCTCGAAAAAAATTAATTGAACCGGTCTCTACTTGACGGAAATTCATTTTAATTGAATAAAATAATATATATTATTTTATTGTATGCTTAACAATGTTTATAAAACAATTTGATCTATAAATTCAATCATAATACAATAATTAACATGTAAGGTAAGCATGAAACAATACGAAATATGAAGTATTTCATTGTCCTGAAACTTAAAATATTTCAACTAATAGCGAAGAAATTTTGAAGATTTTTGTGAACTCCTAAATTTTCCTTATTTATAAATTGGTCCATGAAAATATTTTGTTTTTTTAAGTTACGAAACTGTGAAACTTTGCGACGTCATTGCTTTGAAGGAAAGTAGTTAAATATATTAAATTTAGAGAATCGTTAAGAAATTAGACAAGGAAATACACTTAAAAATAATTCAGATGTATGATCACTGTATGAGATCTGGAGTATTCCCAGAAATATGGAAAAAAGGTAACCATTACCATTACCAAATAAGGTACAGCCCATCAGAAAGTGAAGAATTATAGACCAATACCACTGTTCCCTGTATTTAGAAAACTGTTCAAAAAAATCATCAAAAGAAGGCTCAAGGAAAAGCTTAATTGTGCTATTCCAGAATGTTTGTTTGGAGTTCGACCCAAAAAAGCAACCTCTCACCATATTTGTATCTAAAACACAAAATGACCAACGAACCGGAAAAAAACAGCGGCTATCAGATATCAACAAGGCATTCGATAGCGTGTGGCACAAGGGTCTGCCCTTTAAATTACACAAACTAAACACTCTGATGTTTTTGACGAAGATGGTGAAAAGCTTTTTAGAAGACAGGGATCTTTCTGGGAAAATCAGTGCGACAACATAATTCCCAGAACAGGGCACACTACAAGGTTCTCCACTTTTCCCTCTGCCCTGCAATATTTTCTGCTATGACATAGTTAGAAGCAATAACAAGGACAGTACCTTTTACTTTATACCGATCACACCATTTCAATATCACATGGAATAAGCGAAGCGCATAAAGGAAATACAACTTTATATGTACAGAATTATAACTTGGTTCTATAAATGGCGGTTACGTTCCAACCCTGAAAAATTGAAGTTCAAAATCAAAATCAAGATGAGACCGAGTTCACCTATGATCAAGTGGACACTAGAAATATAACACCACCCCCATTAATAACATACCTTAGCATACAAATTGACAGCTAAGCAAACATGAATCTTCAATCAACCTTTGCTAAAAAATCAACAAACACTTCAAATGTCTTTCCTACAAGAACGAAGGAATCAGTTTTGAAAATTTCACGAAGATATACACCTAAACATATAAACTGATTGGTTTTCGTCAGTTCAATATATGCTAGTGTCTCCAATTCTGTCAAGCATCCATAATCGCTATACACATAGACACTAAGGTATTTATGATATACCAGCGCCATCTAGACTATGCAAAATACATACAAGACATACCTTCACGTTACTAACGCAGAAAAAACTTTCCTTATGCTCAAATCAGACCATAATTTGCTCTAATGCAAATAATCAACATATCCATATTCAAATGAATTAATTCGGCTGACCTGCACCAAAAATTATTGATAAAGAGTATGAGCTATAGTAATAGAAAGTTCTAGAAATAGAGATAATGTAACATACATCTGTATAACAATTCAACACTCAAATAAACTCGACAAGGTTTTGTTGATCACAGAGGCAAATTGCAGACATGCGTTTCAAACTGATTGGTTTTCGTCAGTGCAATGTATGCTAGTGACTCCAAATCTGTCAATCGTCCATATTCGCAATGCACATAGACACTTAGGTATTTATAATACACCAATGCCATCTAGAGTATGCAAAATACATGCAAGACATACCTTCGCGATCCAATTCGAGTAAAGAAATGTATGCATGTCTGCAATTTGCCTCTGTGATCAACGAAACCTTGACGAGTTTGTTTGAGTGTAGAATTGTTATACAGAGGTATGTTGTTACAATGTCTCTCGTTAAGCCAGTACACAAATTCTTCAATATATCTTTGAGAGAGGGTTGCTTTCCACAAATATGGAAAACTGCATTGGTTGTTCCAGTACATAAATCAGGCAACAAACAACTATTAGAGAACTACAGACCTATATCTAAACTATGCATTATTGCCAAAGTTTTTGAATCGATTATTTTCGATTTCTTATACAATGAGGTTAAAGGCATTTTAAACGTTGAGCAGCATGGGTTCATGAGGGGGCGATCTGTTGAAACCAACTTATTTTTGTACACTCAGTTTCTGCTTGAGCAGATGGACGTGGGTTCCCAGGTTGATGCCGTTTATACTGATTTCAGCAAGGCTTTCGACAAAATTGATCATGCTATCTTGATACGGAAGCTTGCTGGTGTTGGTGTGCACGGTGCTTTGCTTGATTGGTTTGCTTCTTACTTGGTGGGTCGGCGTCAGTCAGTTGTGATCAGTGGATGTTACTCCTCTTATGGGGATCTCACTTCTGGTGTGCCACAGGGGTCACATTTGGGTCCTCTGCTTTTCAACCTTTATATTAATGATATCGCAGGCTGCTTCAGATTTGCCAAATTTTAAATGTACGCTGATGATTTGAAGATCTTTGCTGCTGTTTCTTGCCTACGAGATTTGATCGAGTTTCAGGAGGATTTAAATAGACTCCATGAATATTGTCACGAAAACTTTCTGTATCTCAACCTCAGTAAATGTCACCACATAACTTTTTCACGAAATAAAAACATTTTTAGTACTCAATTTAACATCAACAATTGTGTTCTGACTAAGGTATCGCTGGTGAAGGATTTGGGAATAATTTTTGACTCAAAGCTTATCTTTGACAACCACATCGCTTATATTTCGAAAAAGGCTCACGGTATGCTGGGTTTCATCATTAGAGTTTGTGAGCATTTTCGTAAGCATCAATCCCTTAGAGCATTATACATAGCTTATGTCCAGAGTGTGTTGAGCTACGGATCGATAATTTGGAATCCTTATTACAATATCTATATTAATCGACTGGAAAACATTAAGAAAAAGTTTATTAATCATGTCAACAAAAAATGTTATAAACATATTACTGATGATCGGGATCGAGTTATGAGGGAGTTAGGGTTAACTACTTTGGCTGACCAGAGAATGTTGAGGGACGCAAAGTTTATTTACAAGATTATTAATTCTCTCGATTCCACTGAAATTGTGAATATGCTCAGTTTCAATGTACCTAAATATTGCACAAGAAATAAGTTTTTGTTCCATATAGATCAAAGTTCTTTCAATTATCACCTGAATTCACCATTGATGAGATGCTGCAAAACTTATAATACACTATCTAATCTCGCTGCCGTTGACGTTTTTTCTGATTCTTTATTGGCCTTCTCTTGCACTTTGAAACGATTTCTGGGAAATTACTGAATTTTGTTTCATATTTGTATTTTTTTTAATTTATGGTTCAAATGAATTTACTGTTTTCGTTGTTATTGGTTTTTAAGTAACATTGCGATTGGATTATTAGTGAATACATAATTTTGGGTTCGTCCCGTCTTGTATTCCTTAAAATAAATAAATAAATAAATAAATAAATAAATAAATAAATTTCTATAACTTTCTATTACCGTAGCTCATACTCCTTATTAATGATTTTGGGTACAGATCAGCCGAATTAATTCATTTGAATCCACCTCAACAGCTTTCCAAATCGCATATAGTCACTTATTATTCAAATTCATCAAAGGTTGAAGTATCGCTATCATAAAGATTATTTTCCGTTTAACCCTCTGGTTGGACGGCTGGTCATTTATATCCAACCCTCTGGTTGTATATAAATGTCTTTTGATATGCGATATTGAACTTTTATTACTCAACATTCTTTCAGTCTTTGAACGTTGAATTCCAGTCATGTATCGCTGTTCAACTGGAAATGTATTTTAATTGTCAAAGCCATTAACGAAATGGGGAAAATCGAATCCTTCGAAATTTGAATTCTGGGAATATTGCATTTCGTGATCTAATAGCTAAATTCAAACAGTTTCTGATTCAAATATGTAGCAACAGATTGGATTTCGAACATAAGATATTAAGGTGAGTTTTATCGATACTGACAGACAATGAATGAGATAGATAGATGAAAGTGATGTTAGGGATAGAAAATTCAAGATCTGAAGATATAGGACCAGTTAATTATTTATATTAAATCGTTAGCAGATCTAGATAAAACATAATATAAAATACGAAATCTATAAACAAAAAAAAAAGAATTAACTTCCGCTGAATTTAATTGTTTACATAACAATTCATTAGGTATTAAAAGTGATTATTCATGGCAGGAATGTTCTCGAGTACTGAATTCTGTCGAAAAAAATAAAAAGGGACGAGTAAAAGATATAGAGTTGAAGAAAAAAGTTCACAATCGTCGAGAGAATTTAAAAATGTTATTCATTTAAATATAACGGGTCTTCCATAAAGGACTTCCGAACTTTGACAGTTGACAGCGGCCATATTGTTGAGGCTACATCTGTCAAAATGGCTGTCATTTATTCAGTCTGCTTCGCAGAATCACCATTGATAGAGCTCTCAAAAACATTTCTAAATATAAAATTGTTTAATCAAAATAGGTGTTCTGTTCGGGCAACAATCCACATGATTTTCATCAAAAAATCATCACCGGCGATGAGACCCATTTCTGGATGAATGGATACCCCAACAAAGAAAATTTTTGAATTTGAAACGATACCAATCTATATAAGACCAAGCGTCTAATGCATTCCGAAAAATGCACTGTTTGGTGTAGATTTTGGGCTGAGTTTTTCTTGAGAACGATGTTGGCCAGGCCATCACCGTCAATGGCTATGGATACCAACAGCATGTGATTTCAACAGAACGGCGTACGTGTTTCACAGCCCATGGTACAGTGAACATTCTGTACGAGTGAGTTGAGGCGTGTTTATCTCATGTGGTAAGTCTGCAATAGCCCTTTTAAAATCACCGTGGTAGAAGAAAGCTAGTAACTCCAAGAACTCAGAGAGTGCTCAAGAATATTGTGGTGTAAAAAAGAAGTTTGTCCCATCTTGACATAAAAAAAAATGAAGAGGCAGGATGTAATATTTCCGTGAGAACAGCTCGCAACAAATTATTTGAGAAAGCCTTCAGAGGAAGAAGAACTCTGAAAAATACAAAACTGACCCACAAAATGGTAAAAGATAGATTTAACTGGGCCAAATCATATAAGAATTTCACAGAGAAAGATTGGAATACCGTAAGGTACGCTTACCTGGCATTTAATTTCTCTTTTGCATGAAAATTTATTTCGTTTTTTTCAGGGTTGCTTCAGCGACAAATCAACGATCCAAATTCTTGATGACAAGCCACAGTTTGTGAAAAGTAGAGTTGGAGAGAAGTGTCATCCAGACTGTACTATAAAAACAGTAAAACACCCCAGCTCAGTAATAATATTGTTATGGGTGCTAAAGGGTTAGGCCGCCTTCATATTGTGGAAGGATAACGTGCCATAATGCTAAAAGAATGATAAAATTTCTTGAGGACAAAAAGATTCCACTACTCCAAAGGCTTGGAAATTCGCCCGACATGAATCCTATCGAAAAAGTTTAGAAGGGAATTAGGATAGGAAAAAATCATAACAAGGCTTCAGCTGATAGAAAGAATAATTTACATTGGAAACACAATGATAATTTTTATAAAACCAGCAGAAAACTGCATCAAAAGTATGCGAAGTACGAGCCTATCCTTGATAGCTGCTAAGTGAGAACAAAATACTTTTTTTTTTAAATATCATAAAAATTTTTCAATTTTTTTTCACGAACACATCTTCTGTTTATCTCCTACTAAAAACAATTAACTATTCAAAATGATTACGTCTTTTATTTACAAAAACGAAGGAATAACTAGAAAAATCGCAAAGAGTCTAATAAAGTAGACAGGGACTCTATATTTCATACATAATTGCATTGATAGGCTCTTCAAACAAATAAAAAATGTCGATGATATCTCACAAACTCTCTGTGCTATTTCAATTTAAAGAAAGGAAGCGCTTAATGAAAGACCCGTTTGAGGGGTTTGTTAAAATCCGTTTATTTACTCATAAGCATTTTTTATCTTATTTTTATTAGGTGTATTGATTCCTAAGATTCTACTGAACGATCAAACAGACTTAAGCAAATCCCCACTGTTTAACTCTTCGTTTTATTTCAATTTAAAGAAAGGAAGCGCTTAATGAAATACCCGGTGGGGGGATTTGTAAAATCCGTTTATTGACTGAAAGGCATTTTTTTTAGGTCTATTGATTTCTAAGATTCTACGGAACGATCAAACAGACTTAAGCAAATCCCCATTGTTTCAATTTTCGAAGAACATTCCGAAATTCGTCTGGTGATTGTAAATTATTTTTTACTTTTTACTCGCCCCTCTGAATTTTTTTCAACAGAATTTACTTCCTAAGAACATTTCTGTCAGTCTTCTACAATTCTAATTTCAAAAAATTTTTATTCAAAAAAACTAGAATTAAATGAATGTCTACATAAGCACCGCTTATATTCAATAGATGTATATAATCAAAACTCTATATATAATGTCAAATGGAATGAATAAACCAACAGATATAAAAAAGTCATTAAAATTAATAAATAAATATTTAAAGGAGACAAAATTTTATTTCTGATCTTACCATTATGAACATCAATTCCTTTTCAAAAACATGAAACACATTTATTTATTAATTTTAATGAATTTTTTTATATCTGTTGGTTTATTTATTCCATTTGACATTATATATTGAGTTTTGATTATATACGTCTATTAAATATAAGCAGTGCTTATTGCTTACATTAATTTAATTCTAAAAGTTTTTTGAATAAAAATTTTTTTTGACATTAAAATTGTTGAAGACTAACAGATTAAATCTGTTTTGATATTAAAATTTTGTTATATTTCTTCTATCAAGTAAAAAGCCTTTTTCTATTTTATTCCCTTTTATTTGATTGTACATAATTCACATTGTGTTTAGTTTATATGAAAGTAAGAGCATTTTTTGAATTTATTTATTTTCCCTGTTACGTTCCTGTCTTATTTATACAATTGACATTCACAATGCGTGAGAAATGTCAATTTAAAAATGGGGCGTTCCCATTGAAAGATCCTCTGGTAATCATGTCCTGAACAAATAATTAAGTTGAAGCTCACAGGAACGAAGACAAATTAACTACAACTACACTTAGTCAACGTTTTGTCCAAATATTCAGACTTCATCAGGATCTATAATAAATTTATATATAGATCCTGATGAAGTCTGAATATTTGGACAAAACGTTGACTAATGAATAAAGCTTTGTAGTTAATCCTGGGAACGCCCCATTTTCAAATTGACATTTCTCACGCATGGCAGCCATAGTTTATTTGTGATATTGACAGTTGTATTTTCTAATGTCTACCATTTAATCATGGAAAGTTACATACTTCAACAACGTTTACAAATAATCCAAATTCATTAGGAAAAAATCGCGATCTGTTACTCTAGCTTTACGTGGTTTAACTCCAATTTTTGGTCGTTATAATCTTCCGGATTGAATAAAAGTTGAACGTTAAAGTGAAGAAGTTTGAAACAAATTTTACACTTCATGATTTTTCAGTGCCAGTGAGACAAAGAAATGCAAGAAGTGAAGAGAATATCGCTGCCGTACGTGGAAGTGTTCGTGAGGACCAAAATTTATCGATTTCTCGACTTCACAAGAACTAGGCATCTCCCAGACGTCTTTGTGGAGAATTTCACGAAGAGGCCTTGGTTTACATCCATACAAAATTGTTTCAACCCTAGAACTCAAACTAGCAGATCATTTAAAGCGTCGTGTATTCAGTAATTGATTTACTATATTACTTCAAGAAATGCACCGATAAATTATCCGCCTCGTTTCTTCGATTTAACTCCACTGGACTACTTTCTTTGGGGTTACATTAAGTCATTGGTTTACAGCAATCATTCCGCAAATTTAAATGATTCACAGATCAATATTGAATGAGTAATTGCTAACATACGACCTGATTTGTGTAAGAGAGTCATGGAAAATTAGGTTCGACGACTTCATTCCTACCAGCGTTTCCGTGATGGACGTTTAACTGATATTTTGTTTCATGACTAATGGTATCCATTGTACTTTTTAATGAAATAAAAATTCCAATAATTCTCAAATAAACAATGTGTTTCATTTACAAAACAAAATGGGTCGCTGTAAATGAAAGACCCTTTACTATGAATTTAGTACTATATTTTGAAATTGTAACAATAGATGTGGTCCACTGGTACAGAAATTCGGAGTTAGAACGCGCTTTGGTTTGTGGTCAGTGTAATGGGTAAGCTCAATATGTTTCATTGCAGAGCGACCCCGATGAAGCATTTGATACCGAAAATCTAGAAGGCCTGGAAACAACGATTCAAAACAACGAAATGCTGACCATGAAATGAACATCCTCAAACAACCGAAATATAACGAAGCAATAGAAAATTTGTTTTTTAAAACATTAAAGATTTTTAAATTTCTACTTCACTCCAACTTGAATTGTGAGGAATATATAGCAGCTGGATGAAAATAATATTAATTTAATTAACATATTTAGTCGTTTCATTTCTAATTGAAATCTTCAAGATCCAGATATACAATAATATATTTATTTCACTTGATAAGGTTTTGATTAGATAAGCTAGTTAACGATTATAGAATGAAGATATCAACAATATGTAAAATGTTATTTAATTAATATGTTATGTATTAATTGATAAGGAAAAAAAATTCATTGTTATTTTAATTAATTCATAAGAGTATGAATGGCTTCGGTCCTTATCTCAAAATTGGTTGAGGACATAAAAAAAGTTTGCAATAAAATTTGCCGCAAATTAAATGCCCTACAATTTTCTTGAAAGGCGTTAACATCATTAGTGCTATAAACTGAGAAAATAGTGTGAAACCGATTTTTGTGACCTTGGACCTCGAATAACTTGAGGCAAAGACAGGAGAGTTTTGAGACAACACCAAAATGAATAAGTGTACGAGTTTTTAGCTCATTGTCTTTTAATTTCGGATGAAACCCTTATGTGACTGAACACTTTTGGAGCAGTCGGTTATTGAAGTGAAAAATTGAAAATGGGCCATAATACCAATAGGCACGATGTCATTTTGAGCTCTAATTTCGAAATTTTTTCATCTCAGATTTCAAGTATATTGTCACTGTTAGATATAGTTAGTTCTCTCGTGGGCGGGTGATTACAACAATCCTTTTATTGAAAACATCATGAGCTGTAGAGATGAAGTCGTGTGTTTCGTGTGCATTCCTGATGAAGCACTGACTTTAATATTGCATCTCCCTGCATCGCAGCTGTCGAGGGAGCCTTTATACATTGCGACTAATTAGATGTTCATAGCTATCAATTTACGGAACTCATTAGTTCTACTGCTGAATTTGTCGCGAAACTGATATGTTTCTTGAAAGAAACATTTACAATAAACGTGCATCGTGAAATACATATACAGAATGTTTTTGAAGAGACTTTTTTAACTGGTGGCAGAACTACTCAGAATGAACCATTTCACAAAAAAATGTCTATATTGAACTTGAAAAGAGGTGATGTTGAAAAAATCATCGATAAAAGATATCTGAATGCCACTATATACCTGAATTTTTCAGTTTGTAAGCAATAAATACAGCTGAAAGTTTCCCTTAATTGTTTTTGTAAGTGTATTTGTGGAAAATAATTTGCCGGTAAAATTTGGAAATAAATGAATCGGATGAATGGTAGCGTTCATCCAGTTATGGAACTGGGCGTTGCAATAGGTTGGGCGTTGCGACACAGTACACTCACACGTAAAACTGCCGTGGTTCTACCTGATTGCAGGTACTCTGTCCATGGGGCCGAATACATTAGTAAGAGATCTGTGCTAGCTTTGGGAGGAGGAATACAATTACGTGTTAGATTCCTCGAGTTCGTAGTTTCTAGCATCGAGTAGAATTCCTCTTGACGACAGATAGTCTTCTATGCTTCTTTTGGAAACAAGGCTACCTTGGGGTGGATAGATGCCCTCAGGAGTATTCGTATTCCTGACCACCGGAATTGGTGTTGGGCTCGTGGGGTCAGTAGTTGGAAGCTTGCATGCTAGGCTAGAAGGGTATTCTTCCGTCAAGATCATATTTCATGAGTTTGGGTAGTCTAGGACTGACTCGGAGGTTTAGGGGTTTCAACAGTGCTTTAGCTAGGCTTGAACTCGGATCGACTAAGGGTGGACCCTTGCGTCCCGAACAACTCAGGTATTGACAGTGCATATCCAGTAGAAGTAGGATAGGGCTGCAAAGCTATCAATATATAATGTAGAGCTTCTCAGTGGGTAGAAAGGTCAGTTAAAACTTCAACTGAGAATCCAGTTATCGAAGTAAAAGGGCAACTGCTCACCTGTCTTCCAATACTGTCCTTGAATAATGTTGTCTTGAATATGGAATAACTATGTGTTTTTGATGATCTTTTCAGTCACGTCACCAAATGTTCAAAGAAAAAAGAACTTTAAAGAATCTGAAAGAAATAAATTTTGAGAAGTTTGGAGAGAAACTCCTGTTGCCACAGTCAGAATGGTAATCAATTGTTTTGTGCACACGCACATGTGATCACATTCTTTCACGACTCCGAAGAGCTGCCTGCAAGAAATCAGAACATCACTCAATAGAAACTCATTCAAGGAATCAAAATTGTTGGCGGCCTTCAATAATCATATAGATACTTTTCATCTTATATATTTTATCAGCGATTTTATCAGAAATTTTGATGAGGACTACCTCCTGACAGAAAAAAAAATATTTGAAAATTTATCCAATAAAATTAATCCAATTGTTCCACATAAATTGTTGAGAGTATTGATAACTCTACACTTCTGCATGTAATTAATTAATATTCGCGGATATCAACAATTTTTGAACTAATAACTATCAGCTGTCTTCAATATATGATTGGATATTCGGCATCTGTGGCGATTCGCAGTCCAAGCTCTACGTACTCAATCTTCCGACACGTAACTTCCCAGTATTCCTGACAGGGCACATAACCGCTCCTGTTGAGGCTCAGTACGCCGATTTTTCCGTTTAAGTGAAGCAGCACCTCTCACTACCTTCGTTTTCACTAGAACAAAAACCATATGCGACATTGACGAGCTTGCCATATATCCAATCTGAGGAGTACATGAGTGCTAGCCGGGACGAGGCGTCTGCTGGAATATAGATTGAAAATACACTCACTAGAGTAAAAAAACTCACAAAATAAATCAGTTTGATTTATTAGAAGTGGAAATGAGTTTGTGCGGTTTCAATAACAGATGTCGCTGCTAGTTTATTATTCCACTGTTTCATCTGGCAAAAAATTCATTTTGAAGTGTCATCATTAGGTTTTCTTTTTAGCGGCTGTCATTTCTCTGAAAAGTGAACAACATAGTTTTTGTGTACAATGAAAATAACAACTTTTGTGCTGAATAATGTGTTTTCGAGGAGAATTTTCCTTCATTACATCATTATGAAGAAAATGGCTGCCAAAAGTCATCGTATTTCAGTGGATGTTTATAGTAACCATTATCTACGAACGTGTCAGAAGTGGTTTGCTCGGTGGCACTCTAGTGCCAACAAAGTTTAAGGATAAAGAACTAGAGGCACGGCTTGATGAAGATCCATCACAAACGCAAGGGGAACTCGCAAAAACACTTACAGTCTTTCAACCAGCCATTGTTTAAAAAGCAATGGGAATGATCCGAAAGATAGGAAATTGGGTCCCATAGGAACTGAAGCCAAGAGCCGTCGAATGCCGTTTTTTCCACGTGTGAACAACTGCTCCAAAGGCAAAAAAGAAAAGGTGACTGGAAATGAAAAGTGGTCACCATGATATCCAAAATGTCGGACAACGTATGCATGCCTCATCATCAACTGTCAACCCGAGTATTCACGACGAGTACAATCGAAAGAAAGGATTACAGAAGACATCTACCGGCGACAATTGATGCATTTTAGCCAAGAACTGCGAGAAAACCAGCCGCAATAGGCCGACAGATATGACAAAGTTATTTTGTAGCAAGATATGTTGCGTCGCCCGTTAAAACGTACTTAGAACAGCTCAAATGGGAAGTCCTTCCAAACCCGCCCAGATAATACCCTCTTGATCGATGCAACATGGCCTGGCTTACCAGCATGGATAGCAGCCAAAGATCTGGCCTTTTTTTGGGATGGAATCCATTCGACAGAAAGATGGGAAAATGTAGTGACCACTGATGGATAATACTTTGAACTTTGAATAACTAATATCTCACAATAGAGCTTCAATTATCCACAGAAAACCGCACGAATTTATGTATTCTCCTAATAATTACCGCTGGGTTGTTTACATTCACACGAAACTCGATTGTGGGTTTTGATATATGGCGACCAAAGCGTTTCATATAACCGAAGTAACAGAAAAAAATTTTAAACTACGTGACAACGAATTCGACTTTGAATATCCCTTTGAATATTGTATACAAGGTATTCTATAAACTCTACGATTAACTCTGGTAGATGATGGTTGTGTCTATTATAAACTTTTTTTTATAAAGATGGGTCCCATTCGTTTTCGTTCAGAAGATACAAGCATTTAGGAGAATATATTTTCTTGTTTAAGTCAAAACTATGTTTAAAATTTGAACATTGTGTTTCTTCTTCACCAATTATTGGTAAAAATTGTGATGACAGTGAAAAACAAATCTTAAGATTAGAGAAATTTTTGTTAAATGGTGCACAATAATGGAAGCCTCAAATCGACGAACTAATTTTAATTGTTGATGAGATGTCCCCATGATAGACAAGTTGATTCATATGTCTCTACTAATAAAAATCTAAAGGATTAAAATCCAGCGAATGAGGTGGCCATTCTATTCGGTGCCTTTGACCTATCTGTCTATTAAGAAAAAGCTAATTTAACCAAGCAATTATTTGTCTTTCTCTATGTGGTGATACACCATTGTGCTAATACCACATATTTCCAACAATGTTGAGCTCAACGTCATCAATAAGCTTCAAAAGATTGTGACCTTCAAAAATTTCTATGCAAAACTTCATTCGAACGACCACTCATAACGTATGCTGCTATTAAATCATCATCAAAAATCCCAAAAGTTGACATTGAAACCTTGCTGAAATCGTTTTGGTCTAGTGACATATAGATTTACGACTAATAAATAATATTTTCGGAAATACAAAATCGATCGATCTGAAATTCAACATACAAAAGAAGAATAATAACACACATGTTTGTGCAAACTTTTGTGATGATCATATGATTAGAAGACCAAAAAAGAAATATTTTGTTAGGATCGCGTGTGCTATGAACTAGCGTGCAAAAGTTCACGTCAGTCCTTTTCTCAATAGCATTTCTTAAATCTGCAGATTGACCTATATTTCTTAAAGAAGTAATATTGAAATTTGGTTTTCATACTATTCAATTTTATCTAATGGAAATTATTATTTTTTATATCTCAGCGCAGACTCTGATATCTCATTTATTTTGCACGTTGAGCAACCATTGTAACGAAACGCGTTGCTTTTTGGACCTATACGCGTAAATTCTTTTCCACCTGTGTTTGGGAAAAATCGAATTCGAATCGAGTTAATTGGTGCTTTTAGCGGGCATCTTAGTCTGGAAACAATCGCAAAAGTTTCATCTTCCACAGATATGACAATTTTATCTGCAGCTCTTTTACCGCTTTTTACGGCTTTTACGCTTTTTACGGTTCATTTTAACACCTTTTTCCAAGTATTTAATTAAGTGGTTCGCGAAAGATAATACACCCAGTGAATTTGTTAAAAAGCCAGAAGTTGTATTCATATAAATAATTGAGATAGGACTCCCAATTTGATGAAAATTTTAGTGCAGTGAACTGAAGGAGGATTTCCAGATCGGTAAGGCTCCGTTCATATTTTAACGCGGATTTTTTTCCTCGAGTTCGTGGATTCTGGCATCGAGTTAAACTGTTCTTGGCGACTGTTAGCCTTCAATGGCTCCTTTTGGAAACAAGGCTACAACGGGTGGATGGTTTGCCCCGCAGGGGTATTCGTACTTCTGGCCACCCAAATTTGTGTTAGACTCGTGGAGGCAGTAGTTGAAAACCTGCATGCTAGACCAGAAGGGTACTCTGCCGTGTACGGTCATAGTTCTTGCGCTTGGATAACCGGAACTGGTCCGGAGGTTTAGGGATCTCGACCATGCTTTATGCTGGGCTTGAACCTGGATCGACTGGGGTGTCTACGGCGAGTTCGGGCCTCGAGCGGTCAAAGGTGGAGGCATGAAGCCCCTTTCAACGTATTGGATAAGCAGGACTCGCCCGGAGGTTTAGGGGTCTCGACCACACTTTAAGCTTGAAGCCGGATCGACTGGGGTGTCCATGGCGAATCTGGGCCTCAAGCGGTTAAATGGACGGTGGATGCAAAGAAGCCCTTTTGGCGTGTGAGTCGCGTCTCAAACAACTCGGGCACTGACACTGCATAGCCAGTAAAGGTAGGATAGTGTTTCGAAGCTACTAGTCTATACTGAAAGCAAAGGGGAACTACTGTTTAGTTTTGCGTGCTGATTGGGCGTATCCCAATGCTGCGCCCATAAGGGCAGTGATCGTAGGCTCTAGGGCAGGCATATCACTTCAACTGCGAAAAACAGTCACCCGGCTAGGTTATAACGCCTTCACGGGGCGCTCCTTCTTCGTCAGTTCACCCAGTGTTGATCGATTAGTTGAGGTCTCTTGCGTTCCAATAGGGGCGGCTTGGTCAGTAATTGTTGAAGTCCCAACCACAGCTGCCGAAATAAAGCCATATTGTCCGAAAGAAAGCCATATTCACATTATTCCCAGACCTTTTCACAACCAATTTTAGACGACGTTTTTACGTGGTATAATGATTAGTATAGTAACGCATTTGTTGCTCATACTTTAATTCCTCCGTTCTTCTCTCATTTATCCCGTTGGTCTGCTCACCTCGTTTTACCGTCCAAATCCCCTGTTATAAATATGATGGATATTTTTATTGGATTTTTATCATTATTTTGTGCATTGAAAATATGTATTCATTCCTTGCTGAGGATCAGAATTAAAATATATCAATTAAATCCTGGAGCGAAACTGCAACTCCAATTACGAATTAAATTATAACATTGGAAATCGGTGAGCACCAATCGATCAAACCTCTAAATCAAGAATGTGATTGGGGAGATTAATTTCCAATCACATTAGTTTCCTGCATGAAGCATTTAAAATATGTGATCGAAATCAAGTTTCATAAAATGAATTACAGCCATCACTTGATCAACATAGAAAACATTTTGTATGTTCATGAAGCTTTGGATATGTGGGGATATCAGCGTAATGGAGAGAAGAGATATTTGGAACATCATATTATTTTTATGATTAATAGGATATTTTTTCACGAGACATTCATTACTCTTTTTCATAAAACAATATCATTATTTTGAATTCAGTATTTTCTTTGTCCATAATTCGGATAACATTAACAATAATCCCATAGAATATTTATTATTTCCTAGAAATCATCATGAAAATCAGAATATCTATAAATTACGCATAAATGTGGGTGATAATTAAATTTGTGCATATTTTTCCACAAAATGAAACCTAAACATACTATTTGAAGTTGAGGAGAAGACTAGTTTAAACAAAAAAGATCTATATACTCTTTTTATATGTCTAGGAACACCTGTATCATCTTATATGTCTAAAAATAATGAACATATCGATAAGAATATATTATCAAAAATTAGAATCTTCATGATTCATATGAGAAGACCTTGAGAATAATTTAAAATTTTTATCCTTCTTATTTCAAATCATTCCAGATGTTGGCTATCATACATGCTTATTCAAATTTGTTGGCTCGAAAAAACTCAGTCGTGATCACATCATACCAGATTCTTAGATTTTTCAGCATTTAAATCCGTTTCCTCATTACTTTTTCTTGCAATATGGTGTGGAGAAACTGTAATCTGCTTATTTTTCTCACTGTGTGTCCCAAGTATTGGATTGTATGAATTTGCACAGTTTCGACCACTTCTTTCTCTTTATTCAACCTTCTGAGAACTTCCATCCATGGTTTCTTCAATATTCTTCGATCTAGCCAAATCTCAAATGCCTCAAGTTTTTAGTTGTGGCCTCAGTGAGTGTTAACGATTCTATTGTTTCCCATGTAATAAGACGGAAAACATAACAAGACGGAGAAAACATAACAACACAGGAGTCTTATCTTGATGTTTAGTATTATATGATGGCTTCTGAACAAATATCTCAACCTACCGAACGCAGAACTGTTCTTATTGTTTTTACTTCATATTTTCCGCTTGTCTGTTTATATTAACTTCGAAATAAATGAAGTTGTTGACTCGTTCTTTAGGTATCTAATTGATGGTGAGTTGGTACGAGGTTATGTTTCTCTTACTAAATATCATCAGTTTCATTATATTTATATTATGTCGAGACCATACAATTGGGTGAAAGCTCTAAGTTTATCCATAAGTTGTAGTGATTCCAAACACTTTGCGGAGATTACCATATTGTCTGTGTAACGAATATTATTTATTCCCTGTCCATTTAGATTATGAGTTCTGAGTGTTCTTAAGTTCCTCTGAAGAAATAATCTGAATATGTATTCAATAATAATGGACCTAGATATGATAGGACTTTTAAAATAAACAGGGTGCACAAATTATTTCCGCTCAAATCATACAAAATAATTCTACAGATAATTTGAAACACAAAAGTTTCCATAGAATATGGAATTGTCCTTCGTTGCAAAGTTATTCAAGATTCTACTATTTTGTTAACGTTTCATAATTTTATCACTTCAAACATAGCATAACTCGAAAATTATCATTTAAATCGAAAAACAGTGTACATCATTGCGAAGAGTGAAAAATTATCTTTACACCAGTGTTGTTTCATGGAGACTTTTATAAAATATAAATATCAAAAACCAGTTTGATCTGTTAGTCTTCAATTTCAATTTCAAAAAATTTATTCAAAAAACTTTTAGAATTAAATTAATGTCTTATAAGCACGGCTTATATTAAATAGACGTATAAAATCGAAACTCATTATACAATATCAAATGAAATTAAAAGAATCCAACGAATATAAATTGTCAATTAAAATTAATAAATAAATAAATGCTTGCTTGTTTCGTTCCAAGCATGCGTACTGAACTCTTCAGACAAGCGTACACAGCCCTGCTTGTGGCAAAATGTTTCGTTTTCTGATCTTATATTTATGAAAACTAAATCTTTCTCAAAAATATACATTATTTGAGAAAGTTTAAAAGATTGTTTTCTCGTATTACTGGTGTAGGCTACCTCACAATATAAATTGGCGAATAAGGGTAAAAACGCCAAAGGGATATGAATAATTTGGCTTCCAGTTGGACTGTTTACTCACCTTATTGTCTTTTTGCCACGAACAAAAGCCCCTTTTGTTGAAAACCTTACAAATGAGGAGAGCATCCTGACCAGGATTCACTTCTGTATACGAAGGTTGCTGTTCAAATCGTTGCACGGCTGCCGAACCTGAAACAAAGTTATTCATTGTAATTCCTGAACTGACTGTGTTAATCTGAATAAGTTGCCCTACACTGGGAAGAGAATAAGAACTTAGGAATAAAGAGGATTTGTGTAAATGCTGCGAAAAAATACCACCTCAATAATTTTTTTTCTTTTATTTATTGTTCTCGAAGTACTAAGTTTGACTTAAAGGAGGAAATTTTAATGCTCTGGAAATTAAAAGTTATCCTGCCAGCTATGTTCGAAATGCATAATAGGAAAATTTCAACACATTATTTCAGCTGGAATGGGATGAGAATGGTTGCCGAAAATAAATAGGTTTGCTAGTATAATGATCTGCAATCTTTCACCTACAGATAAAAGCAATATTTTATTAGAATGTGTTTCCATAGAATTTCCTGCTACTTCTTAATTATTCTGTGAGATTTTCGTTTCAATACAACAATGTTGAATTGAATTCTAAGAAAGTCTACTGACTAATGGAATAGCTTAGAACAACAAATGTGATACAAAAAACCCTATTAGGCTTGCTCTCTGTCCTGAAAAATTTTAACTCGTCAGTTATATTTCATATAATAATCACTGTTCGAAAACTTGTAGTAACATTGCTTATTACCATAACTATAAACATTCCAGCTAAGCCAGAACATGGAACAAAATTCATCATAGGGATAAGCTACAATATTCAGTACGAAGTTGAAATTGATCTGCCACATACCTTATGAAATATTTTATAAATTCTGAGATCATATTATTGTTGTTTTGTGACAATGTTTTCATTCTATATTGACATGAATTTAAGTGAATCTATTTGGAAAAGGCTTTCTATCGAATCAAAAAAACAAAAAAGTCTGTATACCTTAATATTTTTATATCTAAAATAACTTTTTTTGTGCTTAAAAATAGTTCAGCATATCTTGCTTCCAATTAGAGGACAAATTAATCATTTAAAATTCAATTAACAAACATTTTCAGATTTTTGATTATCTCGGTCTTTACTTGACGGCTATTCATCTTCAAAATAAGAAAAATTAAATATTAACTTTCGCTATTTTATTGATTTACACGACAATTGCTTCGTCATACTATGACTTCATCAGGTGAGTGTTAAAACTGAGGTATACAATGCAAAACATGACCTTAAATACACAGTTTTGGTACAAAAAATAGAGGGTGGCAAGAGGTGGTTTACAATCAATGAAAAATGTTAAGTAGGGCGGATCTGTTTAAATCTACTTGATCATTCAATAAAATTTATTAATTCATTAGGCAGCCTAATGAAAAATAATAAAGACGTCTTTCCTAAAAACAAAAAATCAGGAGTTTACAAGTTAACATGTAGTGTTTGCCCATGTGTATATGTGGGACAGACGTTCATTTCAAACATGGATACGAGAAGATGGAAAAAGTTATATTAATAGTAAACCATATATAACATTTTTTTTGCTATTCCTTACTTTGATGGAAAGTTTGGTGTGCTGAAACTATTTTCAAGTACACAAACAGGATATTTTACATATCATAATGGTGAGGTATATAGAATTCCTTTTTCATTTAATTTCAATTCAATTGAAAGCCTTTTTCAAGAGGACTCACTCGAAATTTAATAAATATTGAACCTAAGCATTGATTAACTAGCGTCAAAAAACAACCATCATATAACTTCGGAATATTTAAATGATTTTAGGAGGTAGATTCATTTCACTTTCGAAATGATTAGTAATTCAGTTTATCACATTTTTTTTTAAATCTCACACTTATATTCTGAGAACATTTTGTTAAGTGAGTATTTATTTATTCAGTATTGCGTCTATGATTAGTGTGTTTTCAGTTTATCACATTTTTTTTTAAATCTCACACTTATATTCTGAGAACATTTTGTTAAGTGAGTATTTATTTATTCAGTATTGTATCACAAACGCATTGTTGAAGCTTATTCTGAGTAAATCTATTGGTTTTTCAGAAACAAAATTTTTTGTTTCTCTACAACATTGAGTAAATGTAAATATTATGAGTGAGCAAAATACTCAATTCTTATTTCTTTATGTATTTAAATTAACGTGTCTCTGCATCTTAGGCGATTTGACCAGTGGAACAGTTTACACTAATAACTACTATGATTAAATTAACAGAATGTGTATATCGCAAATGAGGTAATGATAGAACGAAAATCTTGATTGATTCGGAAATGAAACTTGTATGAAAAAGATCATAAATGAAAAGGAAATTGAAAATTCAAGTCAAATCACAAAATACTGCTTATGTGAGTTTAACTGAGAAATCCCAGTGTTGCTTTAACTTCTCTTGGTGAGCTCAGATTATCTTTGAGGTTTTCCTTCAGTCCGTATTTTCGGCATTCTTCTCCATAGCACGTGTGTGATATGTTCTATTTCTAGGCGTGTATTACAACACTAATCACAACTTGGTGGATCTTCA
This sequence comes from Megalocaria dilatata, assembly GCA_034642435.1. Lineage (NCBI taxonomy): Eukaryota > Metazoa > Arthropoda > Insecta > Coleoptera > Coccinellidae > Megalocaria > Megalocaria dilatata. Next base: position 75,737,415 of record CM067854.1, read on the forward strand.
GAAGACATCAAGTATCCGTGAGTCAATCGGGAATGTTCATTCATGGAGTTATTGTTTCCTCCGCAAAATCGATGATGAAGTACAGCGCAATAGGCGACTTTGAATAATCCCCTGACACCTTTTTATCTGAAGAAATTTTCAAATGATTTAGTTCAGAAATATGAGTTACTATATTTGAATTTCAGTATACATCAAAAATTCCTGGGAAAATATGAAAATTTATGGTTGCTCACATACGTAGCAGAAATTGTCTATATATGGATATACTAGTGAAAGTTCAGTATAATATTAGATATTAAACGATATTTTATGTTTCACCAGGGAAAGTTATATTTATTTCTTGACTCAACATTTACATGATGGATTTTTATTAATAAGGTGAAAAAATGCACTTGGCTTAAGTTTTACAAAAGTTTAATTTTTGTTGTTGACACATACGTTTCGGGTTTCAATCCATTTTCAAAACTAAGGAGAATTTAAAATGAATTTTTTATTACTATGTTTTACTACCAACAATTTTCAGATGTTTTAAAATACGTAAGGTTTACATTTTTGCAACTAGTTTCGAACTTTCGTTCATCTTCAGGCAAATGACTCTTAAGCACATGGTACAGGTTATTTTATGTAGAGTCAGGTACAACGTAATGACAATAAAAGTGAGAGTTACAAGAATTTTGTCTCGACCAGATGTTAGAAGAAATAAATAAAAAATTTTGGGTAACTATGAGGATAGGATATTATTTGAATGCATTAAAAATTTGGGAATTACATAGATCAGTTTGATCATTCATTATCTCAATAATATTTTTCTGCACCAATTTATGAACTTCAATGGACTCCAGATAGTTGAGCTTCGTTCCTTTTGATTCCACATGTAATATTTTAAGGTTGTCGATGGTTGGGAATATGGCCATTCTCGATGCAATGTGTTGGCACGCTGGAGCTTCTTTTATTTTTGGAGAAATCCATTCAATGTTCATTATTCCTTGTATAAAATGAACGTCCTGTCTGACCTATATATTTTTTATTGCAAGTTGAACATGTTAACTCATAAACTCCTGATTTAAGTAAATTTGGGGTTGGATCCTCCGCATTGAATAACAGAGACGACAATTTATTTTCTGGTTTGAAAGCTATTTTGATATCAAGTTTTGATATATTATCGGCTATTTTTTCACTTATGTTACCGAAGTATGAAAGAGAAATGAACTTTTTGGTTTTTTCTATTTTCATTGAAGGGTAAATTTGGTTCATGGCTATTTGGGCCATTTTGTGTTTAATTATTTTATCTATTATCTTATGACTAAAACCATTGTTTGCGGCTATTGTTTTGATAGTATCAATTTCAACTTCACGATTGTTCTTGGACAGGGAACTGGGTTCAATATCTAAGGAGAATTTACTTTACATTACAATTTATATATTTTACGGGCAACAGATGGAAGTGACGGAATTTTTTATTTGAGGTTGTTAACATTAAGTTATACCTGTTGACGGTATTTGCTTATTTTCAGAGGAACTCGTTACTAACAGATGTCGGCAATGAAGATAAATGAAATTCCAACTTATCCTTTGTTATCGCCAGATGTTTTTTATGAGCCGAAGAGATCTCCAGATATTCGAATAGGTCCAACTTTTTGCTTTTGTTACCCGAGTGTACAATTTCAGTTTTACCGAAGTCTATGAAGTGGTTCTTTTATATAATGAGCAGAAAAACCAGTAGTTGTTTCATTTTGCAGTATAGATTTTTTATGTTCGTCTACAGTTATGTTGATTGAACGATCAGTTTGATCTATGTAAAGACCAGGGCACTTACTGGAATGGAATTTGTATATGCCACTTTTTTGTCCTATATTCAGACAATCTTTGTTTTTAACTAAAATTGACCCCAGATTTTTCTTATTTTTCATATGGTGTTGGTGTTGTTTTTTCTGTGTCTATCGCAAATTGAGGTACTTAATTTTGGAATATAGTTGATACTGTGAAATTTTTCTTCATCTTTTCCTGAAGAGGCAGATATATGGATTCTAGTGATTTTTTATGATGTTTTTTGGGAATTAATTTATCTTTTATATTTTTGTTACAACTGTTAGTTGATGCTAGTGTTTTTCGAACTTTAATTTCTTTTTTTGAGTGGAAATTGGACATTGTGATATTTCGTGGATGGGATCTACTATTATAATAAAATAAGGTCTCTGTGAAGGTTGGTTTTCGCAACATGTCGAATTCGTGGAGATCATTCTTTCTTTTAATTTTCATATCTAGGAAATTTAGTGATTTGTCGGGTTTTTCTGTTTCCATGGTAAATTGAATCGTGCTAAAAGTTGAATTCAGAAAGTTTAGAAATTTGTTAAGTTCCCACAAAGAGCATAACCGGATACAAAAAAACATCATCGACATACCTCTTCCAATGAAGAACTTTCTTAATCAAATTGTTTTGTGGAAAAAATTTTATTTTCGAGATAAGTCGTAAAAATTTCACTTAATGATGGTGATAGGGGCGAACCCATAAGAAGGCCATCTAGTTGTTGTTAAATTTGAAATAACTCTGTTTCAGGCATATTTCTACTAAAAGCATTATTTTTTTTTTAATTATGTTTTTTATTTCTGTGTTTGGTATGAAAAAGTTGAACTTCAGTGGAACTCAAGCCAAGTGGATTTATTTACCCTATTAATATCCAAAATTTTTCATCAAGTGGTTTGCTAGAAATCAATATATTTGATGAATTTTTAGCACATTTCTATGGGAACGGCTGTACTCCGCAATGAAAATCAACAGGGTGATATGTTTCGAGCCTTTTATGATGTGAATAAAATTCGTTTCATTACTAGTTGGTGTTTACCAGGGGATCATTTGTACATTTTCATCGGATCTGTACAGGAACTGGGTTAGATATACCTTAATAGTCTCAGCCTCATAACTTGGCAACAGTCGGCGTAGGTAGTCGTTATCCATATCAGTTCATATACAAGCCGAGTATATACAAGTACGTAGGCCGTAAACCCCTTGAACTTCATTTCATGACTAATGACATTCACTAATTATGTATAGTATGCAATTCGTTATTCTCCAAATGATACGACGGTGTTTGTACTCGGTGATCTGGTCGAGTATTTACCAGTTATGTTGAACTTTTTTTTGTAGTTCTTTTACACAATGAGATTGACCTACTCAGAAATTATTCTGAGAGGAACAGAAAAATAATGAACCCATTTGTGAAAATTGGCGAGTCTGTAGATCCTGATTCTGAAAATAGTCTAAGAAACCAGTCTTTATCGTTTTCATAGCCAACATAGAATCCACGTTTCATCTAACGAAAACAAGGGAAAATGACAGGAAATTTAATTATTCAAGGATCTTTATTCTGGTGAACGTGTGAGAAAGTTCGCTGTAAGTAGATAGCTTCCAGAGTTGAGGTCCTTGTGGTAATCTATCACATATTAATCAGCCTACTCAAATATTTACAGTGTTTTAAGATTAAGTATTGAAGCTGGTAGTTCACCTCTTCAAATTAACTTTTGTATTTCTGAATATTTATGACCTATAACTATGTAGCAGCGATCCACGAATATGATTATAAAATCCAGCAACATTTCCCAAACTAATCGATAACAAACCTTCGAAAAGCGAGATATTATTATGAAGAAACTAGAGCAACTTCTGGTAATCCAAGGAAATTCTAATATGTTCGCTCTGCGCTAAATTCAAAAGTGACACTTTCCTGCCTCAGAAAGCCTAATAGAGAGATATTTTCTACTGATGCTGAAAACGCTGAACTTCTAGCTGATGGTTTTTCAGAATCCTAGACTATTGAACCTTCAAATGATGAACTACCTCATAAAAGGTTATCCATTTCGTGGTACGGATTTCACAGCCCTGTTTCAATGATATATGTGGAACAGAACTGTGATCCGAAGTCTCAAATGTTTAGTTGAAGTTTATCCATTTGACAATGTGGGTCGTTTATCTACTGATGAACGTAAGAAAATTGTGAAAACTTACTACAAAAATAATGATTCTGTAGTAAGTACACTTCGTTCATTACGGGCAGATTATGGTCGATATGATCGTCCATCTGAGCGTACAATTGCTAACACAGCTTATTCGAAGGGGCTGGATCTGTAACTGATGTCTTAAGACCCAAACATCATCGAAATATACCTATATTTCTACTGTAAGTGAAAGTGTTGAAGAAGATCCAAATATATCAATTCATCGGCGCGCACAAGATTTGGGCGTCTCTCAAGGCACGCTATGGCGTATTTTGCATCTGGATTTGCATCTCTATTATTATAAGGTTCAGTTGACACTATAACTAAAGCCAGCTGATCACAGAATGCGTAGATCATATGCTGATTGCGTACTTGAACAACAACGTTTGTATGACGAATTTTTGCATCGAATTTTCTTCAGCGACGAAACACATATTCCACTCGGTGTCTATCTAAACAAGCAAAATTGTCGCATCTGGGGCAGTGAAAATTCTCATGTAACTGCTGTGAGATCATTATATCCACAAAAAGTCACTGGTGGTGCGCAATTTAGTCTGGTGGAGTAATTGGCCCGTACTTTTTGAAAATGATGAAGGTGTGACTCAAACCGTCAATTCTCATCGTTATAGCCAAATGATGACAGATTTTTTTGGCCTGAAATTAATGATATGGAATTGGAAAAGATGTGGTTCCAGCAACATGGTGCAACAAGTCACACAACACGACTTTCTTGCAGGAAAAATTCTAGGACGCGTAATTTCTCGTTTCGGCGATGTGAATTGGCCACCAAGATCTTGTGATTCATCGCCTTTGGTTTTTTTGTAGGGTTATGCAAAGGATTGTGCTTATGACGCTCGTCCTCAGACAATTGACGATCTGAAAACTAACATTCGTCAAGTTATTGGTGAGATATTGCCTGAAATGTGCCGGCGAGTCATCGAATATTATTATACCTCACAAGGATCGAATCCTGTAAGAGATCACGCGGAGGACATTTAAATGGTGTTGTATTCCACAAATAATGGCAAGGTCCAGGCATTATACTGAAAGAAAAATTTGATTGATATTCTAAATAAAAGAGTGTTTCATTTACGTCTACTTTCAGAAGCACAAAATGTGTAACCCTGTATTTCTGCAGAAACCGTAGATAACAATTTGGACTTTGTGTTGTTCAATCAGGAAAATATTGGAACAAACAAAGAAGTTAAATTATAATTCATCCCCGGTATTAGAGAACATTCATTCTCTATTCCTCAAAGAAATGCGGATATTCTGTACCTTCCATTATCTATGCTCAAAATGGCATCATTTGATGGTTAATACTTGCCTGATATGTGGAAAGCGACTTCTATCACTACTGTTTATAAGATAGGAGACGAACTTGATCCTTCTAATTAGAGGTCTAATACAATTTTTTGTTAAGTGAAAGAGCGTATTGTTATTGACAGAATGACGAAGTGTACTAGTGGCAATAGGGTGCTTTCTGAAAAACAACACGGTTTTGTAAGGGGCAAATCTACGACAAGTAACCTCTTGCAGTCTGTAGACAACAGAACTGAAGCCTATGATAGTAAAATCCCAACCGATGTTATTGACCTTGATTTTGCTAGAGCGTTGGGCGAAATACCAATAATAATAATAATAATAATATATAGTTTATTGAAAAAGTACAGTTTCTATAAAAATCAATCAATACATATTCAGAAATATAGTTTCAATAAACCGTAAAAACTCACTAAGGCATATTGCCTGTGCGTGAGTTGTCAAGATTTATGATATTGGTTTGTTATACTAATACTAATACTAATTTTATTTTAAAAACAGTGTATAGATAAAATGAAGACAAAGTATAGACAAATACAGACAAAAAATGTTCCAATACTAGTGATATAAATAAATAAAATGTATAGATAAAACATCATATATTGATAGAGTGTGTACAGCTGAAATGGTGTATTAATGAAGGTATGTATGTACTACTCTGTCAAGAAAGTACGGGAATTTTCAATTAAAACAACATTTTTACATTTAATCGTCAAAATTTATTGGGTCGCCTTCAAAATAGGCTCCATTTGCTCCAATACATCTATGCCAACGGCACTTCCAATTATCGAAACACTTTTTATAGGCGCTTTCCAGGATGGACTTTAGCTCTCGCGCCGAATTTTGTTTTATGGCTTCAATCGACTCAAAACGGGTGCCACGAAGGGGGAAAAGTCGCAGGGAGCCAAATCCGGTGAATACGGTGGTTGCTGAAGCACGTTTGTTGAGTTTTTGGCGAGAAAGTCAGTCACAATCGTAGCTCGGTGAGGAGGCGCGTTATCGTCATGCAAAATCCATGAGTTGTCGCCCACAAATTTGGCCGCTTCTTACGGATACGCTCACGCAAACGTTTCATAACGCCTAGGTAATACTCCTTGTTTACCGTCTGACCCTCTGGAACGAATTCGTAGTGCACCACGCCACGGATATCGAAGAAAACAATGAGCATCACCTTCATTTTCGAGCGGCTTTGGCGTGGTTTTTTCGGTTTCGGCTCATTTTTTGCCACCCATTCCGATGATTGCTGGCTTGTTTGCATATCGTACTCGTAGACCCAGGTCTCATCACCAGTTATAATGCGTTCCATGAATGTAGAATCGGAATTACAGCGATCCAGCATGTCTGAAGCAACCTGTTCGCGATGACGTTTTTGAAGAAAATTCAGGTCTTTCGATACGAGTCGTGCGGCCACCTTTCTCATGCCCAAAATATCAATCAAAATCGTACGTGTGGACTCGTGGGATATCTTAAGATCATGTGCTATCTCTCTCAAGCTGGTACGACGGTTTTCCAGCACCCTTTCCTTAATTTTATCGACGTTATCTTCGATCGAAGCCGTCGATGGGCGTCCGGAACGAGCCAAGTCTTCGACCACTTCACGACCGTCCTTGAAGGCTCTGTACCACTGATATGCACGAGTTTTCGATAGAGCATTATCACCAAAGCCCTTTTGCAACATTTTCAATGCATCGGCACACGAAAATTCATTTGCAACACAAAACTTTAAACAAATTCTTTGCTCAACGTAATCACCCATAGTAAAAATCGGCACGCACTCTGACATCGACTGACTTAATCAGCTGTTGCAAACACACTAGTTGACAGATCCCGCTCAAGCTTGGCATAGTATTTAAGGACAGTGGTACCAACCTAGGAAAAAAAAAATTACCTGCCCCATTGCCCCGCCAGATTTAAATCGATAATTCCCGGTACTTTCTTGACAGAATGTATATAATATAAAATAAAAGAAGGGAGTAATATAATTCAGTGTCACAAATATTTATTTTCGCATGTCTATTATTTTGACAAGTTCATCTCTCGGCTACTTTGTAATAAATTCATTCAATTTTTTCTTGAAATTGCGTAGATTATGAAGTTCTGTTAGATCTTTGGGTAGAATCTGATACATTCTCGGTGCCAAATAAGCAAAACTGCGCTGGCCAATTGTCTTCGTTGAAAATGGAGTTCTGTAGCAAGTTCTATGTTTCCTCGTATTATACTGATGTGTTAGAGATCGTAGATTTGATTTATTTTTGAATTGATATACCACAATGGAACGATAAAACGATTGCTTTATGTGGAAGATCTTTGTTTCTGTGTAGAGATTATCTGTCAAATAGGTATGAGGTCTCCCTAAGATAATTTCCAAGATTTTTTTCTGTATTATACTAATTTTTTTAAGGTGTGTGTTCATTGCTCCACCCCACCCTATGATACCATAGTTCAATCGTGAGCCCACCAAAGCATGATAAACCATTTTCAGTTTGGTTCTGTCTAGAATGGTTGTCAGAAGCTTAAATTTATAGATTAAACACCTGAGATTCCTGCTGAGGTTTTCTATATGTTTATTCCATCTCAAATGTTTATCCACAATAACACCCAAATATTTGATATAGGTCGGTTCTTTTGATCACACAATTCTCATCAATTTTCAGTGTCTCATAGTCTGGTAAGTTTCTATCTAAGCAAGTGAATGTGATATATTTGGTCTTTTCGAAGTTAATTGTCAATAAATTATAATCCATCCAATCTTTGATAGATTTCATGTCGTTTTCAGCTTGGTCTCTGAGTTCTTCCCAGCTATCAGCTTGATATAAAATGGCTGCATCGCCTGCGAAACTAATTATCTTTCCATGGCTATTCAATTCAAGTAGACCATTCATATAAATAGTAAATAATATAGGTCCCAGTACGGTTCCTTGTGGGACTCCAAACTTAACCTCGAAAGCGTCACTTATACAGTCTCCTATTTTGACATACTGTTGTCTGCTAGATATATAGCTCTTTATCAGATTAAGCACGTTGCCCCTTAAACCAATGTCTTCCAAGGCCTCGAATAATTGTGGGTGGCTTACAGTGTCGAAGGCTTTTGCCAAGTCTAAAAAACGCACAGAGTTGGCTCCTATCCAAAGCCTCATAAATGTTTGATACAAGCAGAGAAATCGCATCCTCAGTGGACTTGTTTGGCTGAAATCCAAACTGTCTATTTGAGATAATATTTTTATCTAACACATATTTCTCCAATCTCTGTTTTATAATTTTTTCCAAAATCTTTGCTACGTTTGAAATTACTGATACGGGTCTATAGTTCACCATTTTAGTCTTATCTCCGCTTTTGAATAGAGGCTTTATTATTGCTTCTTTGAGACTTTTAGGCCATTCTCCCATTGAGATGCTTTGATTAATGAGGTTGGCAAGTGGTTCACATATGTGGCAAGAGATACATTTTAAGGTTTCTGCCCTCAGCCCGTCCAATCCAGGTGTTTTATTATTTTTTAATGTTTTTATAATTGCCTCTACTTCATGTTTATTAGTTGGTTCCATGAACATTGTATTTTGATTAATATGCCGTAGTGGATGCGTCGAGGGTTTTATTATCTTGTTAGCGAGACTCTCTCCTACATTTCCATAATATTTGTTGAATTCATTGCTCATAATGGCGGGATCTGTTACTATTGTATTATCTTCTAGTTTTACCTCGTTAATTATAGTATTTTTCTTTTCGTTATTACTTAGTTCATTTATTACGTTCCATAGTTGTTTTGAATTACCTTCACTTTGTACAATCCTGTTATTGTAATACTGTTTTTTTGCGATCCTGAGTAGGACCCTCAGTTTGTTTCTGTAGCTGATAAATCTGGACTTCAAAACTTTATTTTGCTGATCTCTTTGTGAAAGTGCATAGAGCCTTTCTTTTTCTCTTTTACTCTTTATTAATGCACTAGAAATCCACAACTGTCTTTTTTTTCTTTATGATGAACTTTTTTTGTTACAGTACTCTCCTCTATTGCTTCATTCAGTTGATTCACAAAAAAATCAACTCCTAGACTCACGTTTTGGGCTTCATATATAGGTGTCCAGCAAATCTTTTTAAGTTTTTCATTTAGTTTTGCATTATCTGTGTATTCTTTAAATGAGTCAAGAGGATTGGTTACTTCTGAGGATTTTTTCAAGAAGGAAATTTTCAGTATTATTGGAAAATGATCAGTTATGCAAGTTTTAAGAACTATAGGAAGGCATTCTTCAATACAGTGTTTCGTTTTCAGGAACATATGGTCTATGCAGGATTTTGAATTGTTACATATTCTTGTATATGAGTTAATCATAGGTATGAAATCAAACTCACTCATTAGGTCAAGGTATTCGTTGGTTATTTCATTGTCATGTTTTATGTTTATGTTAATATCTCCAACAAAAAGGTTATAGTCAAAATTTCCTGTTCCATATATGTTCATATAGATCCTTTGGCCATTCAGGAAGTTTATTTTTGATGTTGAGGGTGGCCTGTACAAAGATGTAATCAAGAATGTTTTTTTGTTCATATATATTTTTGTTTGGATTATCTTGCAATCATCTATGTTTATAACCTTACACCCATGGTTCATTGAATCTCGAATATAAATAACTACACCATCATTTTGATTTACGGAGCCATAATTATAAAATACATCAAAACCCTCTAAATTATACAACGCAATGTTCCATGTTTCCGACAGTATGATACAGTCAAATTTCGTGCTGAATTGTTGAAGAAATACCTTCAACTCATCAAAATGTTTACCCATGCTTCTAATGTTCATATGGATTACATTCATAAATTCAAATTCATGTGTGCTAATGAGATCTAGGTTGCCAGAGAATATTTCCCTGGTATTTACTGGTATATAATTTACGTCTCTGAGATATTGATCCATTTTTAAATACGATACAATAACAGTATAATTAGCTTAAACCAAGCAGGAACAACAACAAAACAACCATAACAAGAATACTATTTCCCGGCTAAACTGCGTGTTTTCATTTTCAGTTTTTCACCTACCTCTTTTAAAGTTCTCTCTGTTGGAGTGGTGGTTTTTTTGCTGTATGTTTTTGATTGTTTGCTGAGGTTTTGTTGTCTGTTTTGGAAGTTCTCTATTCGTTGTTGCTATTGGTGTACCTGGAGCACTCTGTGGTTTTTCTGTGGTATTGTTTCCAGCTTCCTCTTGACTCTCCAACTCCTCCGCTGTGTATGTTTTACCATCCACGTGTAATCGGTTTCCTTTTATATAGCAATTACCCTCTCTGTTTCCCTTTGCTAGGTTTAGATGTTTCCTCAGAATGCTGTTCTCGTGTCTTTGTTTGATTGTTAGATCACTAGCAATGGAGATCCTGGTGCTTCTCAAGTTTCTTGCGTTTTTAAGTATTGCGGCTTTTTTTAGTTTTTTTTTTTGTTTGTTTTTCCAAGCGGATAAAAGTTGTTGAGGTCACTTTCAGCGATGTTCACATCAACCAATTTCTTTATTTCCTTTCTGATGTAGTCTACTGTAATTTCTTCTGCTTCTGTGATGAGTCCGAAAATGATAATGTTATTTTCCTTAGATTTCCTCTCTAGATTCTCGATTTTATTCATTATTTGCTCATTTTGTATTTCCAGTTTATTAGTTCTCCTATTTAAATCTTCGATTTTCAAAGTTAATCTCACCTCTATAGCTTCCACTAGGGCTTTAAGTTCTTGTTTGCTTCTTATTATCTCCTCTAGGATGTTTTCATTAGTAATGGACAACTTTACTTCTGTTCTCTGGTATATATTTATGGTAGTGTGTGTTTCCCTTTAGAATGTGGAGTTCCTGATAAGGAATATCTCGCTTCTTCAGGCACCTGTTCAATCATTTAGCATTTCCCTCACTTTTTTATGTAAAATGTTTTGTCCTTTCAGGTTATTTGAAGACGAGATAAATGTATCAACATGCGAACCTCACAATTTTGATTTTATAATTAGGTAGAGCATACTTTATACTTCCCTCTGATATCAAAAACGTTTTTTTAAATTTACTTTCTACCACTTATTTTCACGGTTAACTGAGAGCCCACACTCACACTCACACTCATATGTCAATCAAAATAATATGACCCAATGGGACGATTGTTATGTAAGTTGGGACATCTAAGTTTTAGTGGAAAGCTGTTAGCGTGAACTAAGGATATTCTAACAAATGTAAGCTTTATTATGAGATTAGGCAAGTCTTATACTGAAGATAGCGTTGATACAAATGGAGTACCACAATTTTCAAGTCTTGTACCATAACTATTTATAAGTACTTCAACCATGCAGATCCATTGTAACAACAAATTTTTATGCCGACGATACGGAAATTTACGGAAAATCGTTGATTCAGCATCAGAAAATTCGAAATGACTTGAAGTTATTATAATTTTGGTTTGGTGTACCATATGGCTCTTGCCTTTATAAAAATAATCCTTACTGGAACTATAACTGTAGTTCCCAACATTTCATCAACACAAGTAACCATGACAGTTAGTTGTATCTAATACGAAATTCTTTAGAAACATATCTGATTCAACATTTATTCTTCTTGTCAGGAATGCTAATTTATCAGAAAAAGTTCGACGCTGAGTAACCCACATGGCATTCGGAAAAAATCGGCCTTCGTATCAGCAGAGATTGAACTCAGCAAATCTCATAGTGTGCGAGCAAAGATTATGCGGCTCTCTTATTCTCTCATTCCGCATACTTCATTATGACTACGTGAAGCTAAATCACATAAACACATTGAATAATGATATTCGCTCAAGTGGATATTCGATTAAGCAGAAGAAAGAGAAGTATATTACCAGGCAACGAGAACACTTTTCACCAAACAGAATTTTCAATCATTGCAACGGTTTTCCGGATGGAGTTGTGCATATCTGTGAACGATTTTGAGAGTCACATAGATATAATTGGGTTTTCTTGGTACTTGTATAGAAATTTTGTTTTTTTTAGTGTGTCGTTAATTCTGAATAATTAGGTCTAAGAAAACCTTGGTCTTCGGCCTTTTTCAAAATTTAATAATCAAATAATGGTAATATTAACACACAAATATCATTTCAACGATTATATTTGGAGATCAAAAAGCCCTTGATATAATTCATTCATAATGGAGGGTATGTAACAGCGGTCTCACCTAAAATAACACCGCACAGGATGTTTAAAACGTGAGGAAATAACGCTAATCTCAGATATACGGATGATCAATTCGATATTCACACATTATCTTACTCTTCTGAGAGTAAGCATCTCTGGTTATCTAAGATGCTGTCTCTAACAAAACGTCTCAATCCCAGAGATTCAGCTACCTAAATTCAATGAAGATACCTAGCTTAAACAGAATGCACAAAGTGAAGAATTTCAAGACTAATAATACAGTTCGGAAGCAAATGGAGTTGAACTAGCAGCTTCAAGGAGGTAAAAAAATTATCAAAATAAATGTCATAAGGCAAACTCATTTTTGATTCCAACACATCTACAAACTGCAGCACTACTGGAGGACCTAAATCTAGATTTTCGTAGTTTTTGGGAAGACGAGTGGTCGAACCTTGATATGGTTCAAACCATTCAATGTATACCAGCCTAGTAGTTCCAGTTCAGAGCTATTAACCCCGTCGAAGGGATTTGCCACGAATAAATTGTTTTGTCCCGTGCCGCCAATAGTCAGAAACCATAGATTCTATGGCATTCTTGAACTGGTCCAAACTCAATAAATTTTTTGTTGACTTCTATCAAAAGAAGTCGAACTTTGGAAAATGTATCTGTGAGATCCAATTTTCTATTGTCATCAAAATGCATATTCCTATACATAGCGTTACAAATCTAAGAATTATTTGTATCCATGGAATTCTCTCAATACATAGTGCGACGTGCTAAGCAGACATATCCACTTAGGAGAAGTATTCCTAATAAACAACGAACTTCGTTAGGATGAATATCATCTGAGCGATTATGAGACTTAGTAAAAGTGTTTGAAAAATCTGTTATAATCCCTATAATATCATTGTCAAATACAGTGGTTTCTAAGTTGGTAAGGTAGGAGATATGTCCCTTTCTAACCAGTTCTATTGTTCATTTTGGTTTATTTTCTTAATTTGAGATGTAAAAACAGTTACTTCTTGGCCTTTTTAGCAAGTTTAGCTAAAGGAACGTTATATTCATCATCCGTTTCGTCGCTATTTATTTCTTGGATATTGATATCGTTTTCGACGAAAATTTCTGCCTCTGCGCCTAATTGATTCTAGTTAGATTATTCATCGCCACTGTCTTCATCAATAACATTATCATTTGCATTTTCTGTAGGCAGAATAAAAATTTCTTCAGGTACTGCATCCCCGCTGTCCAAATTTTCTATTGCTGTTCGATATGTCATGCTTTTCAATTCGATATGGATGGCTTTTCAATTCTGCAGTCTACAAAAATATAACACGTTACATATAGCATATTGAAACCGTCCATTTAAAAGGACAGTGAAGTTTGGCGACATGCTGAAATGTAAATATCATATTGCTGACAATATTTTTGCTTGCTACGACATAACCTAAGTGTATTCTCACAGAATAATGTAACCAATCATGTTTTAACCGAACCAACAAATGAATCTGATATATTTACCTTTGATTGCTCATATCTAATGAAAACATTCAAATTCAAAACACGTTGATATACATTTATGTTTATGAATCCGAGGAAAGCTTTCTTTGTTTCGGCAGTGGAAACAATTATTTATTTATTTAAAGGAATACAAGACGGGACGAGCCCAAAATTATGTATTTACTAATAATCCAATCACATTGTTACTTAAAAACCAATAACAATGAAAACAGTAAATTCATCTGAACCATAAATAAAAAAAAATACAAATATGAAGCAAAATTCAGTAATTTCCCAGAAATCGTTTCAAAGTGCAAGAGAAGGCCAATAAAGAATCAGAAAAAACGTCAACGGCAGCGAGATTAGATAGTGTATTATAAGTTTTGCAGCATCTCATTAGTGGTGAATTCAGGTGATAATTGGAAGAACTTTGATCTATATGGAACAAAAACTTATTTCTTGTGCAATATTTAGGTACATTGAAACTGAGCATATTCACAATTTCAGTGGAATCGAGAGAATTAATAGTCTTGTAAATAAACTTTGCGTCCCTCAACATTCTCTGGTCAGCCAAAGTAGTTAACCCTAACTCCCTCATAACTCGATCCCGATCATCAGTAATATGTTTATAACATTTTTTGTTGACATGATTAATAAACTTTTTCTGAATGTTTTCCAGTCGATTAATATAGATATTGTAATAAGGATTCCAAATTATCGATCCCTAGCTCAACACACTCTGGACATAAGCTATGTATAATGCTCTAAGGGATTGATGCTTACGAAAATGCTCACAAACTCTAATGATGAAACCCAGCATATCGTGAGCCTTTTTCGAAATATAAGCGATGTGGCTGTCAAAGATAAGCTTTGAGTCAAAAATGATTCCCAAATTCTTCACCAGCGATACCTTAGTCAGAACACAATTGTTGATGTTAAATTGAGTACTTAAAATGTTTTTATTTCGTGAAAAAGTTATGTGGTGACATTTACTGAGGTTGAGATACAGAAAGTTTTCGTGACAATATTCATGGAGTCTATTTAAATCCTCCTGAAACTCGATCAAATCTCGTAGGCAAGAAACAACAGCAAAGATCTTCAAATCATCAGCGTACATTAAAAATTTGGCAAATCTGAAGCAGCCCGCGATATCATTAATATAAAGGTTGAAAAGCAGAGGACCCAAATGTGAGCCTTGTGGCACACCAGAAGTGAGATCCCCATAAGAGGAGTAACATC
The DNA here is from genome assembly GCA_034642435.1 of Megalocaria dilatata. Taxonomy (NCBI): domain Eukaryota; kingdom Metazoa; phylum Arthropoda; class Insecta; order Coleoptera; family Coccinellidae; genus Megalocaria; species Megalocaria dilatata. The sequence goes on from CM067854.1 coordinate 75,752,590, forward strand.
CATTGATCACAACTGACTGACGCCGACCCACCAAGTAAGAAGCAAACCAATCAAGCAAAGCATCGTGCACACCAACACCAGCAAGCTTCCGTATCAAGATAGCATGATCAATTTTGTCGAAAGCCTTGCTGAAATCAGTATAAACGGCATCAACCTGGGAACCTACGTCCATCTGCTCAAGCAGAAACTGAGTGTACAAAAATAAATTGGTTTCAACAGATCGCCCCTTCATGAACCCATGCTGCTCAACGTTTAAAATGCCTTTAACCTCATTGTATAAAAAATCGAAAATAATCGATTCAAAAACTTTGGCAATAATGCACAGTTTAGATATAGGTCTGTAGTTCTCTAATAGTTGTTTGTTGCCTGATTTATGTACTGGAACAACCAATGCAGTTTTCCATATTTGTGGAAAGCAACCCTCTTTCAAATATATATTGAACAATTTGTGTAGTACACAATGTGTACTGGCTTAACGAGGACATGCATACAATTTTTCAGCAGGCATGTTGGCAGCATATCTGGTCCAGGAGGCTTACTGCGAACTCATTAATCTTTCTCATAACAACCTCAGACTGGATACTGCTCAAGTTTATAGGTTGTGAACTACATTTATTGTTCATAGGCATGGCAACATTGACAGAATGAGGCGGATTGAACACAAAAATGAAGTGATTCGAAAACTCCTCTGCAATGCTCTGATGATCCGCCAAAACACTACCAGAGTTTTTATCTCTGATCGACACCACGACAGAATTTCCTCTTTTACTTTTCGCGAACTGCCACAAGGTTTTCGGATTGGAAATGACTGAGGATTCAACTGAGTCTATATAATTACTGTAGTCTGACTCTATCAGAAATTTTGACCGGCCTCTCAAAATTTTGAATTCTTGGTAGTCTAGCAAATTTTTATACCGTTTCCACTTGTGGTGAACCCTCTTTTTCTTATTGTTGCTGAATTCAACCAACATGGAAAATTTGATGATTTATTGCATGATTTAGGAACATATTTTTCAATTATTTTGTAAATACTTCCATAAAAAGCTTCAGTACACTGTTCGATATTTTTATTCTTAAAAGCGTTGTCCCAATCAACCTCACCCAATTCCCTACTTATTTCCTGATAATTAGCTTTAGAATAGTTGAAATCACCGTTAACCTTTCCTCTAGCAGCAGTGAAATCAATCTGAGTTACATATTCGAATTCCAGAGTATTATAAAATTTATCCTCAGCCACGAGGGGTGATTCAGAAATTTTAACATCCCCAACCGAAAAATTATTATTCAATATCAAATCAAGAGTGTTCCGAGAGGTGTTCACAAAGCGATTAAACTGCGAAAGACCACAGTAAGAAATAGTATCAACAAATAAATTTGTATGAACATGAAATCTAATGGGATCCAATTTTTATTCACACAGTCATATTGCCAATTAATTGATGGTAAATTGAAGTCGCCACAAATAATGAGATCATCATTCGGATGATTACTAGTAATTTTTTCCAATTCAGAACAAAAAGTCTGTAGTTGATGGGAGTTGCCTGTGGGAATATAAACACAACATACTACTCTGTCAAGAAAGTACCGGGAATTTTCAATTAAAACAACATTTTTACATTTAATCGTCAAAATTTATTGGGTCGCCTTCAAAATAGGCTCCATTTGCTCCAATACATCTATGCCAACGGCACTTCCAATTATCGAAACATTTTTTATAGGCGCTTTCCGGGATGGACTTTAGCTCTCGCGCCGAATTTTGTTTTATGGCTTCAATCGACTCAAAACGGGTGCCACGAAGGGGCAATTTTAGTTTTGGGAAGAGGAAAAAGTCGCAGGGAGCCAAATCCGGCGAACACGGTGGTTGCTGAAGCACTTTTGTTGAGTTTTTGGCGAGAAAGTCACGCAAACGTTTCATAACGCCTAGGTAATACTCCTTGTTTACCGTCTGACCCTCTGGAACGAATTCGTAGTGCACCACGCCACGGATATCGAAGAAAACAATGAGCATCACCTTCATTTTCGAGCGGCTTTGGCGTAGTTTTTTCGGTTTCAGCTCATTTTTTGCCACCCATTCCGATGATTGCTGGCTTGTTCGCATATCGTACTCGTAGACCCAGGTCTCATCACCAGTTATAATGCGTTCCATGAATGTAGAATCGGAATTACAGCGATCCAGCATGTCTGAAGCAACCTGTTCGCGATGACGTTTTTGAAGAAAATTCAGGTCTTTCGGTACGAGTCGTGCGGCCACCTTTCTCATGCCCAAAATATCAATCAAAATCGTACGTGCGGACTCGTGGGATATCTTAAGATCATGTGCTATCTCTCTCAAGCTGGTACGACGGTTTTCCAGCACCCTTTCCTCAATTTTATCGACGTTATCTTCGATCGAAGCCGTCGATGGGCGACCACTTCACGACCGTCCTTGAAAGCTCTGTACCACTGATATGCACGAGTTTTCGATAGAGCATTATCACCAAAGGCCTTTTGCAACATTTTCAATGCATCGGCACACGAAAATTCATTTGCAACACAAAACTTCAAACAAATTCTTTGCTCAACGTAATCACCCGTAGTAAAAATCGGCACGCACTCTGACATCGATTGACTTAATCAGCTGTTGCAAACACACTAGTTGACAGATCCCGCTCAAGCTTGGCATAGTAATTAAGGACAGCGGTACCAACCTAGGAAAAAATTTTTTTACCTGCCTCATTGCCCCGCCAGATTTAAATCGATAATTCCCGGTACTTTCTTGACAGAATGTATGTGAAATTGAGACGAGCCATGAGTTATAGTCACCCAAAGATCCTCGGCGTCCGACATCCATTCAGATCTCAAAGTAGCACACAAATTTTTATTTAGTGCGATTAAGACACGACCACCGTCCTTTTTACCCGAACTGCACACATTTCTATCGCGACGGAACACCTCGAACGTATTACAAAAAAACTCACTATCGACTATTGAATCTGTAAGCCACGTCTCTGCAAGGGCCACAATATCACAACTGCAAGCCAAAGAACTATTGTAAATGTTGGACAATTTTGATCTCAATCCCCGTGCATTCTGATACAGAAAAGACAGTATCATCATAAAACACTGCAATTAAACTTTTAAGTGGAACAAGAAGTAAATTAATTTAGTCTTTCCAAGTCAGATTCAGTGAATATTCTAAAGACTTTGGCTTTATCATCTTTCCTTGCATAAATAATGCCCTCTCTGACCCATATATATTTGTAGTTGTTTTTTCGTGCATACTCCTTCGCCTTATTCGATAAAATTTTATTGTATCTTGTGAGATGTTCGTTTATGAACAGCTGATCAGAAATTTTATCAATCTTGAGTCCGGGAGACGACGTTCTATTGGATTTGCGCTTTATTCTGGCAGCGGACAAGAATTCATCTCTAGCGACTTTTCGATTGAACTTGACGATGATGGGCTTAGACTTACCAATGATGCTAGTGTTTAATCTGAACAAGGCATCAACATCACTTGAAGATATGGGAAACTCAATATATTCGGAGATCTTCTGCAAAATATCCGGTAATTTCTCATTCGACTGCTCTGGCATACCCAGAATTTCCAAGTTATTTGACTTCAACTGTTGTTCCAATGATTCAACTCTCTTAGTTAAATTAATTACATCCTTCTTCAGACTAATATTTTCCTGTGTTAATCTTTCGATTATATCCAATTTATCATTGACCTTATTGATAATCATCTGAAAAGATGATATTTGATCACTGCAAAAGGAGACGGAATGAATAATTTCCCGCTGTTTCTTATTCAAATTTAATATATCATCTTGGGTTTTCTGAACAATTTTCAAGGTGAGCGCCGATGCAGGTGGATCCTATCCTCTTTCACACCAGGAGAAACCACAACGGACGATCGACCTTTGTTTTCGACCAATCTGCATTCAGGACACAGCCATGACGCACCAGGAAGCTGGAGATCCACCACAGACTGCTTACTCATGCCAACACATTTTCCATGGTAAAATAATGAGCAAGAACCTGCACATTTCAACCCTGGAGTCTTGCTTGTCGAGCCTGCGGTGCAAACGTTACATATCACCATTATGCTCCTGTACAGTCCACCTCACTCAACACCAGGGCGCTCCAGATGTGAACTGCGTACCGTCTCTCCACCTTAAGGCGGAAATTTCTCACGGGAATCGGGATCAAAATGTTGACAGAAATCAGCCGATAAACTTCTCAAATACAAAAACAGAGTCGCGAAAAATATTTCCCGACACTTTTGGAATGGTTTGATGTAAAATTCACTTTTAAAAGTAACAAAATACTATAATAAAACAACAATTCGTAGAGAGCGATGTAAATACACCTTATCTCCACAACATGCGTTACTGATGTTGAATTACTATTGAGTTATTTGAAATTTTCTTTTACAAGGTAATATCTTGGTTAAGTGATAGTTTTTCATTTCAATCTTTGGTTTGGGACTACACTTAAATGATTTTTCGAACACGTGTTCAGATTCTTTCCATGAAAATTTATGTGCGAATTGGCAAACACCCGGTTTTATTGTCCTTGGAATCTTGTCAGTCAACTGTAGCCTGAATTGTCGACGGGTAAACATTGCGTAATTGTTCATTTCAGCGTACAAAATGTAATACGGGTATGGTGGGCTGTAGTTCGTGTTCCAGGTCATTGTTGTATGAATGCAGATCGCAGGATCTCTTGCGGAAGTGTCTGGATGCCGTGTCTACATGCTGTTCGTATGTAATGCGGGAAATTGATGAGTTCAGAATACACTCAACCTGATACTCACCTTTGTTAGAAAAATGGATTTATGAGGCACACAACACGTTTGATATGAAGGCCTATTGGAGTTTTCTGGTTAACCCAGTGTATTATACATTTCTTTTGAGCCTGTTTCGTGTGGTTCGGAGAAAATTATTTGGGAAAGAAGACTCGATATAACAATGAGAATGGAAAACAATCGATCAAACATATATGTTAGTTCGGTTAATCATTTGGTTAAATATTTCTCTGAGAATGGAACATCTTATAATGTGATCCCCAACAATTTTTTTGATATATGTTCCGAAGTGAGAAAAATGAAAAAAATTTTAAAATCTCTCATCGAATACTTAAAACGCTTGTAGGTTAATAAATAAATTGCATTCACTGATTTATACGTATGACGAGATTTTGTCAATTGACATCATGTACTGAAAAGTGGGTGTGAACCTTGACTCTAACATGGTATTAAGATCTTTTATTAAATACGTTTTCCATTTACGCATGGAAGCATAAATCCAGCATAAGACACTGCCTCAGTTACAATAGATATAGATATCTAGAAAAAATTAGGAGAAAAATTAAAAGTAAGCAGCATAGAGAGCAATATCGAATAAGGAAAATATATTAAAGCAAATTGAATAACATTTTGATCGCTGGACTGAAAATTATTTTTTATTTGCCCGATTAACAGATGTTTTACTGGATGAAGAAACTCAGTCAATGGCAATTTCTGATAATCCTCAAAATGAAGTATATAATTGAGGACCCAAATATCAAACACAGTAATCCTGTTACATCTCGCTACAAATTTTAATTTTAGAGATCTTTTTTAGATTGAATTGAATGAATGCTTTAGAAACACTGTTTTTTTTTTAGTAGACATATAGAATTAACACTCACTAATTAGCATCAAGAAAGTATACAAAAATCCAAAAAAATATTCAATGTTGATCGACCTTAATCAAAAAACTTTTAGTGGAGACAACAGTGTTGTATATCGGCATTATGAAAAACAAATTCCAATCTAAAAATACCCAACACGAACCTAATATATTCTCCGAAGAAATGTCTGTCTAAGAAGCTCATTCAAAAAAACTTTCCAAAAACTGTCACATCTTCAAAACGGCGTTTGAGACTCACCGATGATTATCAGCATGTAACTGAGTCTTGAAAAATACATCCTTCCATCCTCTAGATAAATTCTGTGGACGAACATAGAATGCGAATGGTAGTCTGGTTTAACCACTAGGAAACCACCTGTTCTCTGTCGTAGTTCGAATATTATATAATACGTAGTCGTGAAGTATATGTTGGGCATTTTTAGATTGGAATTTGTTTTTTCATAATGCAGGTATAAAATAGTGTTCTCACCACTAAAAGTTTGTTGTGTAAGTCCGATCAATATTCTATCTTTTCTTTGAATTCTTTTATTTCCTTTTGATGCAGTCCGATAAGTGTTGATTCTGTATTTCTACTCAAAAGAAAAAGTGTTTCCTAGAAATTTATTCAATTTAAGTTTTCAAGAAAATTTATGAAATTAGGATTTGTAGCGGTAGAGGTGTAACAGAATTAATCTATTTGATATTTAAGATATTCAACTGACAAAATCTCCTCCTTTTTATTATTTTACAATGAAGAAATCCACAATATTCGCATATATGACTGTGAAATTCTTGCAGTTATTTCTTCTAGTGATAAAACAGATATGTTACTGATATCCTATTTCATGGAAACCTCATACAGATCTACAAATTTTCTGTTAAATATTATTGACCTGCCATATGGATGGACATGAAATTTCGTTAAGGAACTCTCCCATAAGAAGTGCACAAAATCAATAAGAAGCCAACAAATATAATATGAAAGTTATCAAAACAAGTTTAGAAAATTACCGTGACCGTGGTTTCAAAGTATTACTTCATGATCGGACAACTAGAAACTCAATAAAAGGTTCATGGTATTTATGAAGATTCAGATACAAAGAACAAGAACACGAGTGCTATGACATGTTGGCAGGGTATATACTGATTTGAAAGTTTCGGTTTCGTAACATAGGTGAAAGAGTGAGCAATAGGAATTCAAATTAAGCTATTAATATTTCTTGTGAAATAAACAAGATATCTTCATCATTCAATGCAAGAGAAGCAACGAAAATATACATAAATGATTCAGCATATTAAAAATGCAATATCAAATTTGTATGGTGACTTAGACGTTCACTCAAAACAAGATTTAACGAACATACGGAATGTGAAAAAGTGGAAAAGCTGGTACTTAAAGATACCAGAATAAAATTCAAGATGTTAGCGGAGATGACAAACCTATCCATGGGTACCATACATGCTATCCTTCAAGACCATCTAATCTCTCAAAGGTCAGTGCAAGATGGGTACCAAGAATGCTCAACGCACCTTAGAAGCAAGTTCGAGTCGAGTGCTCTAAGGAGTTCTTAGAGCTCTGTTAAGAAGAACCATCGACTATTTTCAACCGGCTGATTACTGATGATGAGACGTGACTTCATCACTATGAGAGTAAACAAGAGGGGTAAACAGAGTCCTTCAAAATTTGCAATATCACCGATAGATACAAAAATGGTGATTTTTGTGTTTTTTTTCCAGATGAAATGCCCTGTATATCGGCGAATATTCCAAATTAAAATTAAAAATCCTTTCAAATGATAATCATACTCCACAATAGTTGCGTTTCCGAAATGAAAAGTTTCAATAGCAATCGGATTCATTTGTATATCCATGAAATATCATAGAGTATTATCCCTCTGCAAAAATTTGATATTCAGTTCGTTTAATGTCGAAAAAAATCAAAATGAAAGGCAGTCTATTCGAATGAAGTTTCGATGAAATTGTTTATTTTCCATCGTAAGTGTGATCAAATTATTGCAAGAATATGTAGAAGGTCCAACTAAGTATATCCCGACTTGAAACCAATGGACAGAAGAAAATTTATGCGACTACAAAATAATTTCATTAGTTATGTGTCGAAACGAAACAAAATTTATCAAAACCTATAAATTCAAAAGAATAAAATATTATTAATGTGTTAACCTAGTATATCCCCATAACTTCCATAAAAAATGCAGAAGAATATTTAAACTTAACTCATTCATAATCAAGACCTGCGCCCAAACAAATTTAAGCGAGATCAAGCCATGAAACCAGATACATCACCAAAATAAGATACACTTTTTTGAATCCAAACCAAGTAGATTTTAACGTTTCAAAAATAAATAATTTGGACGTATGAACTCAAGTCAAGAGACAACAACTGATTCAACGGCAAAAAAGAAAGAAGTTTTGCATCGAATTATGACTAACGATGAGAAGTGGGTCCACTACGACAATTAAAAATGTCGGGCAACATATGGATGACTCATCATCAACTGTCAAGCCGAATAGTCATGGCGAGAAGATCATACTGTGTAATTGGTGGGAGCAGATGGGTGCAGTGTGAATTCTACCAGTTAGTGTATTGACATGTGAGCGTAGCTCTTTCACCAAGTGACTAGTTAGCAGTCTCCACAGTTTGCCCCAAGAAGCATAAAGTGTAATAAGAGTTACGCCTTATCATCACACATGGCGAGAACCACTTCGAAGAGCTGAACCTACCAGCTTTCAGTTTGGGCTTCAGTTCAAAAACCTACAACCATATGACTGGTTGCAGCGAAGCACTATCCAACCTCTACTGGCTCTGCATGGTGAGCCCCTGAGTGTTTGGGACGCAATTCACACGCCGAAGGGGGTTCTTATCCATCCGAACGTAGTCCCATGAACCAAGATAGTCTCAAGATTGATGCCTCAATTGATCTTGGTACAAGCACCGTGAATCCGGCCTGTACGTCAAGACCCACAAACCCTTTTGAAGTCTTTCAATTGATCCTGGCTTTAAGCACCAACGGACTAGTCGTATCGTCGAAATCGGCAAACTCCAGAAACATCTCTCTGATTCAGGATGAGGCCAGTCGAACCGTCAAGTCCCGCTAAACCCTCGCATTTCTCGTGATATCCTGAACATGAGTGGCTGCGAACAGATAGAAGGAAATACACAAGAGTTCAGAAAACATCTACGACTCTACTAGACCATATTTTCATCAAGGACTCGATGCTCCCTTTGGGTTGCAGCTCATATGTCATTCGCTGCAATGTTACAGATCACTTTCCTACGCTGGCAATATATCCTGCGTCAACTCTCAAATATCATAGGCCCCCAATAGAGAAAACATCATTCGATCGAAAATATTTCTACCAGGTTATGCAGGCAGAAGACTGGAGTGATTGTTACTGCTTGAATAACGTGAATCTGATATCGGAATGCCTGATCACAAGAATAACTAATGCTATGATGTTATCTTCTAGAAGACAAGTGAAAGGATGTGAGACAAAGAGAAAACCGTGGATAACGAAAGGCTTGGTGAAATCAGCTGATGAGAAGCAGAGAATTTATAGGCAAGTGGTCAGAAACCCGGATGATACTGAATTACTTAGAGAATATAAAGCATACAAAAATAAGTTCACAGATTTGCTCAAGATAACAAAGAAACAGTACTACTCCAAGCAGATTAAAGAGAACAAGGATAATCCAAGAGCCCTCTGGGAGAACATCAAAGAACTGACAGGTAGTAGGCGAGCCCAAGCTGAAATACTAGAGAACAATTACGCAAATGAAGGTATAACAACCACGGATAAATTAGCTCGAATATTCAACTCGTACTTCATTAATGTCGGTAGGGAGATCGCCAGCCAGATCAATGGACCACCAGTCTCTGTCATAAAAAGAAAAAGAGAGAATAAGACAATATTTTTCAGACCAACTGATGAGAAGGAAGTACTTGGCACAATAAACGGTTTTAAAAATCGTAAATGCCCTGGGGTTGATGGAATTTATAAAAGGTGGTTGGTGAATTTATAAAAGGGCCTCTCACCTATCTTGTAAATAGAATTTTTACAGAAGGAAAGTTTCCGGAAAATCTCAAAATAGCTGTAGTGAAACCGCTATATAAAAAGGGTGATCGGAAAGACCCTTCAAACTACAGACCGATATCATTAATAAGTACAGTCGCAAAAATTGTAGAAAAAATTATAAAGGTGAGACTGGTTGAATTTTTAGAGGGAAACAATCTACTTTCCGGAAGACAGTTTGGTTTCAGACCGAAAAGATCAACTGAAGATGCTATCGTTTGTCTAACGAATGATATTTATCGGGCACTTGATGAGGGCAAATTCACATTAGGGGTCTTTCTGGACTTAGCCAAGGCATTTGACACTGTCAATCATCAGAAATTGTTAGACGTTATGGTGGACTTTGGTATAAGAGGAATCGCAGGTGATTTGTTTCGATCATACCTTGAAAATAGAACACAATGCGTGCAGGTTAACGAAGACATCAGTGAATTACAAACAGTCTTAACCGGCGTACCTCAGGGAACGGTACTAGGGCCAGTGCTGTTTTTGATGTATATCGATGGATTGCTGTCTTTGAAGGTGGATGCCGATGTGTCATCTTTCGCGGATGATACAGTAGTTCTCTTTACCGGCTCTACTTGGGAGGAAGTTGTGAATAGGGCGGAGTACAACATGGAAAGAATAAAAGATTGGCTGGATGAGATGGACCTGATGCTCAATATGGAGAAGACGAAATGCATGGTTTTCTCTAATAAAATATCAAGCCTACCCAAAATTGACCATCTGGTACTGAGGAATAGCAATTCTGGTGATTTTATTGAATGTGTGTCATCGAAAACTTACCTTGGAGTCGAGATCGACCCTCACCTGAGATGGGACCTTCACATTGTCAAAGTGACCAAGAAACTAAGATCTTTGTTGTTTGCTTTCAAACGCCTAAAAAAGCTCATGGAAGATAGTGTTCTCAAAATTCTCTATCACGCACTTGTTGAAACACATTTACAATACGGAATATCAGGTTGGGGCGGAACGTACATATGTCATAAAATACAACTGAAAATTATGCAAAAAACCTTCCTGAAAATTATTTATAACAAAGAACGAACTTATCCCACACAAAAACTTTTCGATCAGGTAACAATGTTCAACATGGAAAAACTTTCCTATTATAGGGTTCTTTGCCTACAGTACAGAAACAGGGGAGAACTGTCGTTTATAAAACATAATCAAGGGCAGCTAAAGCGGTGGGTCAGAGATCGTTTTATTATACAGCTCCAAGAATCTACTCTCAAGTTCCACCTAATATAAGAAATATGAACAGCTTTCATTCATACAAAAAAAAGTTGAAAATCTGGTTGAAAAATTTGCTTCTTGATGAAATTGACAGGGTGGCCGCGGTTTCTACTTGAAGACGCATTGGAGTGGTGAAGGTTGCTTGTTTTCAGCACGGGGATCTTGTTTGTTATTATCATTATTATTTTTTTTTTTTTTACGGTGAAATTAGGGCCCCATTCGATCGATCTTCCACCACACGGGTCCAGTGACTGGTGCAAATGGCATTACTTTAGGCATCAAGACTTAACCCTTCATTTCACCGGGATGAAACTAGGGTCCTAGTCAAGACAAGCTGTAATGCCATGGGGGCGGGGTGTCGTGTATTATAAGCTGCTACAATTGGATGAAAGGATCACATAAGAGAAAAATGACTGCGATACGGAGACAGATACTATAACGTTATTTTGCAGCATAACACATGTCATGTAACCCATTAAAAGATACTTAGAAACGCTGAAATGGTAATTCATAGCCCACCCATCATACAGCCGAGACATTACTCCTTGCGATCACCATCTCTTCTGTTCGATGCAACATGGCCTGGCTGACCAGTACTTCTCCAATTACGATTAAGTCAAAAAATGGACCGATGCACGGATAGCGGCCAAAGTGCCGCTCTTTGTGCACGATGGGATCCGTCAATTGAAAAATGGGAAAAAGTAGTTGAACTTTGAATGTTCAATCAATTTTTTACAATAAAGCTTCAATTGTCGACAAAAAACTGCACGAACTTATTTATGCCCCTTATATAAAGGTTATGTATAATCAGAATATTCCCAGTATTCATTTATTCTTATTCTGGTGACTAATTTCATATAATCTGTGTTAAGTTGGTCAGTTTCTTGTTTTTCATATTTACTTTTCTAGATAGATGCGAAACCCTTAAAAGCTTTAAAATTGATCATTTCATTCCGGTGCTTCTAATGTATTACCCTCCTGCGTTTTGTTTTCACTATTCAATGCAACATTTACTTAAATAGTGTACATATTACAATTAACTTCTAGGTATTTCATAACGAAAACAGTTATAATAAGCGAGTTGTAACTAAAAGCTCTCAAATCATAACAATAGGGCTTCCGGACCACAATTACTATTTGGTGGTTGATGTTGAATGCAACACATGAACTCAATTAGTTTAATGTTTCTCGTAGGGTATGATTTGATGTAGCTGTATGTGGTTTCTCAGCAGTACACAAATTGTGGAAGTTTATGAATATTTTTTATTTGAACCACTTTCGTTAAACAAACATAAATGAAATGAATGTTTCAATAATCCATTATCATATAATGCAGAGATGATGAAAATGTTGCATCAATTATATTAAGTCAATCCACAGAGACTTTCCCAACAGGTGACATCTTTCTTATAACAAAATATTGAACACATCAAAATGATTTTTTTCACAAAATGTCGCTTTTATGAAAGTGCTGCAAAAAAGTACTTACCAATAAATTTATTACTATTGCGATTATGTTATACTCGAAGAGATCGTTAAAGGGTATTTCTTTTAGAGTGATAGTACTTTAAATTGGTAATCAAATACATTTAAATTAAGATTGAAGCCAAATTGTTTTTTATTTGAAAGATAATTTTATGACATTTATGTTTTGAAAATAATTTCCGGCATATGTCTACCATGAGTAGCTCTGAGGAACCGCATTCGACCAGACCAATTTTGGACCACTTCTTCGAGTAATTCAGGCCTTATTTCATCAATAATACGAGTTATGTTGGCTTCTAAAGCGTCTATTGTTTCTGGTTTATCAGCATAAACCAATGAGTCGACATAACCCCAAGGAAAATAATCCTGTGGAGTTATGTCGCATGTTCTTAGAGGCCAATTAATTGGACCATTTATCGAAATAATGTTATCGCCAAATCTTACTTTCAATAAATAAATTGTTACGGTAGCAGCATGAGGTGTAGCACCATCATGTTGGAACCAAAACACTTCTGGGTCGATACAATTCAAATTTTGAAACAAGTAATCATTGATCATCGATCTGTAACGAGCACCGTTCACTGTAACCTTAGCTCCACCATCGTTTTTAAAGAAATATGGACCGATGATGCCTCCAGCGCCTAAAGAACACCATACAGTGCATTTTTCAGGATCCAATGGAACCTGAAGAACTTTTTTTCACCCCATATACGGCAATTTTTGCTTGTTTACATAGCCGTTCAACCGGAAATTAGCTTCATCACTTATCACAATTTTACGATAAAAAATACTTTAAGCTGTTCTAGGGCCCAATCAGCAAACAAACGACGCTTATTATGGTCAAATGGCTTTAGTTCTTGAACCAGTTGGATCTTGTATGGGTGCATACCAAGATCTTTACGCAAAATTTTCCATGTGGTGGATGCAGAGTCCAACTTGTTGTGAACGTCAACGAATAGACAAATCTGGATCATCATTAATACTATGACTTACAGCAGCGATATTTTCTTCTGTGCGTACAGTTCTTTGTCTTGTTGTTGTTGCATCGAGTAGAGAAAATGTTGTCCGAAATCTATCGATAGTTCGACGACTAAACTGCTCTGATGGACGATTATGTAAACCATAAATCTCACGAAGTGCTCTATAAGTATGGCGAATAGAACACTGATTTTGAAAATAAATTTCAACTCAATCTGTAAACGTTGTTGCGTGAGTCTTTCCATTATAATTTGTTGATGCTTACTGAACAGAAATGTCAAAACAACATGGCTTCTACCTTCTGTCAATTCATAGTTATCCCAATCGAAATTTCTATCATTCTGGAAAAAACACCCGATAAAAGATATGAGATGTCAGAGTGAATCGATCCAAAATATAAAGAAAAATCTCCGCTAGAAATATTTTCTTTATGCAAACTTGGATATTTCGATTGATAAACTCTTATGTTTGAATAATGATCTCTGGGTTATCCATATTTTTAAATAGATAATTAATTATATTATGCCTTCCTTCCCTTTCTGAAAAGTACCTGAAGGAGCTGATGTTAAAATCGCAGAGTAAAAATATTCATATAAAATGTTCCTCTAAACCTAAGATTTACTATTCCTCAATATAAATACGAATAATGGTTTAAAGAAAACCTTATAATACTTACAGCTTTCTGTGATTTTTGTGACGAACATAGAATATCTTGATCTTAAAATAAGTTGTTCAAGCAATGATCCAGGGGTGGTCCCTGGATCATTGCCTACATTATAGTTAGAATATTTTATATTTTTTTACTATGATTTAGGGCCGATGAAGAGATTATCGGAATTCTAATAGTTTTTTGAAGATATAATGCATGTTTTGAGAGATTTTTGAATTTACTTATTCAAATATTGAAATATAATGAATATTTCAAATGAATAATATTTTTTGAGAAGTCCTTAAATAATGTTTGTATATTTGAAAAGGAATTGGTGTTCATAATGGTAAAATTAGAAACAAAATTTTGTTTCCTCCAAATATTTATTTATAAATTTTAATTAACAGTTTATATTTGTGAGTTTATTCATTCCATTTGATATTGTATATCGAGGTTTGTTTTTATACGTCTATTAAATATAAGTCGTACTCATAAGGCATTAATTTAATTCTAAAAATTTTTAGAATGAAACTTTTTTTTTTTAATCAAAATTGTAAAAGACTGACAGATTAAATCTGTTTCGATATTCAAATTGATTCTTATAATTTCATTAAAATTCTTTCAACTTCAATTTATTTTTTATAGGCTCGTTGTCAACCTCAGACTACTTCACATATTGCTTCCATAAGTTTCTCTAATTGGTCTGTGTGCGAACGTTAAGGAAAATATAAGAATATCATCTATATAATTCAAACAGAATAAATTTACGTTATATTTTCTGATAATATGGCTCAAAATACGTTGAAATATCGCTGATGATGTTTTAAGACCAGAAGGTTAACATTTTGATTGCCAGTGACCATTTTGTGTAACAAAAGCAGTCTTGTATCTATTTTTGATACAAACTAGAATCGACCAAAACGCAGAACTTATATCTAAAGTAGTGAAATACTTTGCATTCCGTGTCCTGGCCAATATTTCAACGATCCATGGAACTATTCGTTTATGCAGTTCCCGGAAGTCAACATATAATCTAGTTTTGGAACCTTCCTCTCGTTTATATGCCAGCGTGACTAATGCTGCGAATGGTGAAGATATTCTTCGATCAGATTGGCCTTCAACAATTTCCCTATTTGGAAAACTATTTCTCTTTGATCATCCATTGAGCATCTGTAAGGTTTTTTAGCAACAAATTTGATTTCTAAAAATTTTATATGTGCTTCATCATCATTCTGAACTTGACCAATGTCAAATTTATGTTTTGCCAAAATATTGTCATATTTATTCAGTAATATTTTTATTTTATTCTTCTGTTTTGTTGTCAAATGTTCTAATTTTACCTCAAAAAGCTCTGTTGGTATTCCCTCATTGACATTCATTGATGTTATGTTTATACAAAACAATTTTTTTCTCTTCATTCATATCTAATCTCTGATAATCCGAGTAGAATATCAAAGTTATTATCATTAACTACAAAAAACACAGTTCCTTTCTCAATATTATTGATTTTCATTTTTGTAGTTAGTTTTCCTGAAAAACTTGCTCCGAGATTGACTGTTTCAAATGTGTTCCTATAATCTTGAATGTGTAATCTCAACTTCTCTGCCACTTTCGAATTAAGGAGAGTAACATTCGAGCCTGAATCATAAATTGCACATAATTCATTATTAAAATTTGAATATCAAAACAGATTTAATCTGTCAGTCTTCTACAATTTTAATTTCAAAATTTTGTCTCATTCAAATATTTATTTATTAATTTTAATTGACAATTTATATTTGTTGGTTTATTTATTCCATTTGATATTGTACATTGAGTTTTGATTGTATACGTATATTAAATATGGGCAGTGCTTATGTAGACATTAATTTAATTCCAAAAGTTTTTTGAATTAAAATTTTTTTGAAATTAAAATTGTAGAATACTGACAGACTAAATCTGTTTTGATATTCGAATTTTGTTATATCCCTTCTATCAAGTAAAAAGCCTTCTTCTTCTTATTTTGTAATGCATTATTATTTAAGAACACTCTCAATTTCATCAATGGTAGCAAACCTAGTTTTTTTTATTGGATGTAGTCTCTTTCAGTGTATCCTGTACCCCTACATTGTTCACTATTCTTATGTAAACATATGATTTTTTCAGAATTACTATTTCTAGTCTTCAGGTGGCCTCAGGTGAAGCTTCTGGGTGAAATCTCCCTGGAAAACCATTTCTATCACAATTCCTTTCATCTGTAGTTTTAATCGCCATAGTTTTTTTCAAAAGAATTTGTTCAATAGTTTGATTCATTTTCGCATTTTCGATTATTTGAGTCTTGGCATCTTCAATTAAGTCTTCTAACTTCCTTAACTTACCCAATAATTTCTCAAAATTCGTTACGTCTGAGCGACTAATTTTATCCTGTATTAATATTGACAAATTCATCATAATCATGTCAATCAGTATATTTGTTGGGAAATTATTCTTAAGATTCAAAATTTGAATATCAAAACAGATTTAATCTGTCAGTCTTCTACAATTTTAATTTCAAAAAAATTTTCATTCAAAAAACTTTTAGAATCAATTTAATGTCTACATAAGCACCGCTCATATTTAATAGACGTATATAATCAAAACTCAATATACAATGTCAAATGGAATAAATAAACCAACAAACATAAATAGTCATTTAAAATTAATAAATAAATATTTAAAGAAAACCTTTTAATACCTTCCAGTTTTCTGTGATTTTGTGACGAACTTAGACCATCTTGATTTTCAAAGTTAGTCTGTTTAAGCAATTGTCCGGTACCACTTTGAGGTAAGATATACTGATTATTAGTTGATTTTGATATTTTAAATATTATTTAGGGGCGATGAAGAGATTATCGGAATTCTAATTGTTTTTTGAAGATATAGTTTATGTTTTGAGAAATTTTTTAATTAACTTATTTGAATATTTAAATATATTAAATATTTCAAATAAATTATATTTTTTGAGAAGTCCCTAAGTTGTGTTTTATGTTTTTGAAAAGGAATTGGTGTTCATAATGGTAAGATCAGAAACAAAATTATGTCTCCTTCAAACATTTATTCATTAATTTTAAATGATTATTTATATTTGTTGGCTGTTAGTCTTTATTTCAATATTATAAATATTGTGTGATAGAAGATAACAAATTTATAATTAATACCATAAATTCAATGCACTCTTTAAGTCTATATAACGAAGAACACAGAAAAAAAAAAATCATAGCTGTTTTGAACAAAAATAAAACTATTTATTTTTACAAATTGATATGTTTGAAAAAATGACCATCGGGTTTTTAGTAATAGCCGATCAAAAATGCGAATTTTAAATGGCTCGCCCTTTAGGAAAAAGTTGAATCAAAATTTGGTGAATGAACTTGTACCGTAAATCTGTTCCTAGTTATTAAGTCTCTTCACAGCAAAGAGGTGAGGTATTCGAGAAAATTTCAATCGGGAGACAGGAGAAAATTTAATAACAAAAAAGCATTATTGGACGCCAAAAGTTGATTCCACTTCTCGCTCATTCCTGAAATTGCACAATCCACTTTTTTCCCCTCTACGAAGTTTGAAACAGCGGCAGCATGCAAAATTAATTTTACAACCGGTATGTCCGCTGCCTGCTTCTCTGTGAGCCTCATTTTAGCTCGACTGCTTACACGATAAGAACTAGATTAGCATAAGTTGAACGTAAATTGCTATTTCGGTGCTTTAAAAGGAGCTTGACTGGCGGTATCCAACTACATATATGAGGGAAGGAGCACTTATTTTTCAATTATGTGTCCTTCATGAAGTTCTTAAAGTTAGGAGCACGAATTAAAGATATTTATACCCTCGGCATGTGTCCGGAATGTTCTATTTTATTCTTCTGAATCCTGGCCCTAGAATGCAGTGCGACGGGGGTCCAGATTAACTGTATCTTCACAAAAAAATTCGGTGTATTTTTTGTCGTATAATGAATAAATAAAAATGATAGCAATAGGGATGGGAATTCTAGCAACAAATTTTTTAATACATAGAAACAAATCATATTCACATAACTAACCAGAAGAAACTGTTGAAAAACCTATTTATCGTACATTTCGTTGTCTATCTGAAGGGAATTCACAAAATCTGTCCTTCTTGTCCGCTTCTGCTTGCTGCGACGGCATTTATCGCGATGCGGATATTGAACATAGTTTTGAGGTCTTCTACAATAACTTGCGGTCTCTACTCGAATATGCTTGCCCGATCAGACGGGAACGTTGTCTGATGAAGCATAAGACAAGATTGGATTTCTGATAAGGTCAAACAAGCTAGCAGTGACCTCAAGGGGCTACACTTGAAATCGGAAGAAAGTAGAAACCTTAATTTATAATTAAAATAGAATATAAAGCCCTCTCAAATTCATTTAAATTAAATTATCACAAGAATCTACTAGATTGCTCAAATAATAAAAATAAAACTATATGGAACATAGTAAGGAGTGAAACAATTTTCACTAGATCTACTGGGAGTAACGTGTTGACAGTTCACGGACAAACGATTTCCTGATTGTGGCAGAGGAATTTAGTAGATATTTTTCTTCGGTAGGCGTAACAAGCATTGAGAAAAATTTTGGCCTGCACCGATCCAGCTCATGTACGAATCCGTCTCTGACTGAGAGCAATTTCTTTTTCTTTGCAGTCGAGGCCAAGGAGGTTGAGTCGGTTATGAAAAATTTGAAGAATACAAACAGTCATTAATAAGGAGTATGAGCTATGGTAATAGAAAGTTCTAGAAATCGAGACAATGTAACAAACATCTATATAACAATTCTATACTCGAACAAACTCGAGATTTTGTAGATCACAGAGGCAAATTGCAGACATGCGCACGTTTCAAACTGATTGGTTTTCATTAGTGCAATGTATGCTAGTGACTCCAAATCTGTCCAGTATCTATATAAATAATTTTTGGTACAGATCAGCACCTTATATCTCCAAACATCTTGCGTATCTCATCAACGTCTCAGTCACTTCAGGGAAGTTTCTTTCTCTCCTCAAAATGGCTGAGGTTATGCCTATCCGCAAGAAGGATACTGTAGAAGACATAAATGGTTATCGCCCTGTTTCTTAAGTTCTCTATACAAAGGTATAGAAAGATTAGTCTATTACAGAATGTCTAAGTACTTGGACCAATATTCATTTGTCACAACCTGTTAGCAAGGTTTCCGTATGGGTAGGTCGACGGAGTCTGCGGTGTGTTACTTGGTAAGCTTTGTGTACAGCTATTAAGATTGATTGGAATGATGGCATTTACGTAGCGGGAATGTTTTTTGATCAATCTCGGGCATTTGATTGCCCGAACTTCAGCTCCATTCTGGATAAATTGTTCAATTCAGGTTTCAGAGGGGTCTTCCTGCAATGGATGAAGAGTTTTATAGCAAATCGTTCGTTAATAGTGCGAGTCGGTCAGTACAGCTCGGCTAAGTATTCTGTAGAGATGGGTGTACCTCAAGGCTCGGTACTTGGACCATTTTTTATTATTATCTTCATAAATGATTTGCCAAACTATATGCTTGTTCATTTCCTTTATGTGGAGAATATAAAGACTGTTATGTTTGCCGATGATGCATCATTTATTTCTGCACATACTTTTAATGAACTTAGAGCAAGTTTTGAACTATTAGTTCGGTGTTTCTCTGAATGGTGCTTCAAAAACTCTCTAATACTAAATGTGAATAAGACTGACCTTATCGACATTCAATTATGCGATTCAGGCCAACGACTGACTCTGAATCTACAATCCTGTGATTTGAAATCTTCTGAATGTGTAAGGTTTCTTGGTTTAAGGGTGCAAGAAAAACTAAGTTGGAGGAAACATGCTGACTCATTGAGGCGCATAGAGCTTGCCTCGTGAATCTTTGATAAATTCCTATTATTCGCTTGTGTACACTCACCTTAACTATGACGTTGTCCTTTGGGGGAGGTTCCCTATTCAGTAGAGCGGTGCTTATTGCCCAAAAAAAGATAATTCGTCTAATTATTATTTTGAAACCTGGGGAGATCTGTAGGCCCTCATTTGTTTGGTACAAAATAATGGGTTTTCCTAGTATATATATTTTAATGGAATTCGATTTTTTCAAGAGAGAAGTTGCGTTACTGGAAAAACAAATTTTCTACTGGCCTGCCTATGTCAACCATACAAACACGCATTTCGGGCCGTATGCTGCATTTCTGGAAAAGATTGTTTTTTAATGTTTCCTAGAACCTGATTCTGATTGCTTTCTTATGGAAGTTCCTTCGGTTAGTATACATTTAAAAGAAGCTAAAGAATCAATTTTTATTGCTTTACAAATATTCAATTTGAAGTTATACAAAATTAAAGTATGAAAAGCATAGGATCTGGAGAGGGTTAAGAAAAGGCAGCAATCATTAAAGGGGTAAGATAGGAATGCGCACCATCTTCCTGTATTTTGAATGTCATAAAAATGAGAACAAATATTTATAAAAGATCTTTCATAAAGAATAATTTGAATTTTCAATGAAGTAACAGAGGTTTAATATTTCAACTCAACTTGTTTCATTTTGAATATTGAATAATGCAGTTATGTTCGAAATATTATCTTATTACCTTATCGACATGATCTTGGCGACCAATTCACAAATCCTCCTCGTGAGATGATTCTATTGTTAAATACTTCAGCAACCTCAGATCCTTATGCAATATTCTCCAAGTTGACATCGGAGAAACCCCCAGTTGTTGTGATCGTCGTGAAATTGAAAAATTTAGCTCGTCGACAGCAGTGGCCGTTGCAGCTGTAATGTTTTCCTCACTTCGCACGTCTCTTTGGTGGATTATTGCCTTGCAAAGTTAACTAACGTTCGAACTCTTTCACATTGCAGCGTATAACTTGCGCAAAATATCGATGGCGGCAACTCAATTGCCGAGTACCCACAACTAAGCTACAACTTTGTTGACAATTTTCATTATTTCCAATCGATCGAGAGGGTTCAAATTCTGTATAGTGAAACTACACACTTGTGAATAAGAAACTTTACTTACCTGTAATTAACACCAGAATGACCAGCAAACAACCCTCAAAAGTACATTCAAAACGATAAATCACAGAAAATAACCAAACATAAGAATCAAGGTCTAAGTTTTATAACTAACAGCGCAACCAGCAAAAATAAATAATGACAGTGACATCCCGTAAAATTTATCTGAACAACAGGAAAACTGCTTAAAAATATGTATGGAGTGTTCTCTTATAAAGCGAAACATGGACAAAAAATAAAAGAAAAAGAGCTAATTGCTTTCGAAACATGGTGTTAGAGGCAGATGCTGAAAATAACCTGTGAAAAACAGAAGGACAAAGATCATTATTGAAAGCACTAAGAAAAAGAAGGGCAAATTTAGTTGGACCTCTATTGAGACCACAAGAATTAACAGCCATTGTAAGGGAGGAAATGACGGAAGGAGAAAATACATTAGACTGACAGAGTAGACAATAAACATTAACCAAATAATAATCAGAATAATAAGAAGTGACTAGGGCTTGTGATTTGATATTTATCTTCTTCTGAACAGGAAATAGATAATGTAGGTAGATCAAGTCCCACATACCTATACGAGTATCATTGTATGGATAATGTTGTAATAAAAATCATTATAATTATTTGATGTGATATAAACCAATGTCAAAACAGAAGTAGAGAAAATTATTTCAGCGATTAAAACTTTATCAATTCAATTAAAATTGAATGGTATGAATCTAATAGTTCGACTTTTTCTCAGTCTGTATATGAAAATATTATTCTGATATCGAGTATCGGCTAAAAAACTCGCTAGTTCTCTCCGGTTCTTTACTTCGATGAAAGTATTGTTGAACGATTATGATTCCTAAAAAAGATCGAAATGAGAGTTTATATAGGAAAACTGAAACAGCTTCTGAATTAACCGTCAGCTGCTATCGTTATGTTATATAACGTATAAGTACTCAGTGAAACTTGAAGTCTGTTGAGGTGAAATAAATATGTTTTCGTTAAAGGATATAAAAATTTCAAATATTGAACAACGAATATTTAAGACATAACCGAAATTCTGTCGACAAATTATGCTTCATTTATAAACACCCTGTATGAAATTTCAGATGCATTTGGAATAAAATACTTCTGGTTCTCGACTGTAAGAGAGTCAGATTAGCAATGAAACGTGAAAAAATTGCATCATATTGCCTTTCAAAGGAAGTGACAACTTTTTTCTGGGGATTGAAAATTCGAATGCTCATAAATATCTGGTGTTTTTTTTTGAGTGATAGATATTATAGATAAATTGAAATAAAACACATTTGAATTAAGATTGAATCCATTTTTTTTATTTCAAAGATGATTTTATGGCATTTATGTTTTGACACTAATTTCCGGCATATTTTTCGACTAATTCAGGCCTTATTTTATCAATAACACGAGTAATATTGGCTTCCAAAGCGTCTATTGTTTCTGGTTTATCAGCATAAACCAATGACTTGACATAACCCCAAAGAAAATAATCCAGTGGAGTTATTCGCATGATCTTTGACATAACCCCAAAGAAAATAATCCAGTGGAGTTATTTGCATGATCTTGGGGGCCAATTAATTGGACCATTTCTCGAAATAATGTTATCGCCAAATTTTTCTTTCAATAAATCAATTGTTACGGTAGCAGCATGAGGTGTAGCCCCATCTTATTGAAACCAAAACACTTCTGAGTCGATACAATTCAAATTTTGAAACAAATTATCATTGATCATCGATCTGTAACGAGCACCATTCACTGTAGCATTAGCTTCAGCATCGTTTTTAAAGAAATATGGACCGATGATTCCTCCAGCTTGTAAAGCACTGTATTTTATATAGTGCATTTTTCAGGATGCAATGGAACCTGCAAAACTTCTTGAGAATTGTTTTCACTCCATATACGGCAATTTTGCTTGATTACATAGCCGTTCAACCAGAAATGAGCTTCATCACTGAACACAATTTTGCGATAAAAAAATTGATGAATTTCAAGCTGTTCTAGGACACAATCAGCAAACAAACGACGCTTATTATGGTCAAGTGGCTTTAGTTCTTGAACCACTTGAATCTTGTTTGGGTGTAGACCAAGATCTTTATGCAAAATTTTCCATGTGGTAGATGCACAGAGTTAACTTGTTATGAACGTCGACGAATAGACAAATCTGGATCATCATTAACAGTATGACTTACAGCAGCGATATTTTCTTCTGTACGTACAGTTATTTGTCTTATTGTTGTTGTTGCATCGAGTAGAGAAAATGTTGTCCAAAATGTATCGATAGTTGGACGAATAAGCTGCTTTGATGGACGATTATGTAAACCACCATGAAGTGCTCTATAAGTTTGGCGAACAGAATACTGATTTTGAAAATAAATTTCAACAATTTGTAAACGTTGTTGCGGTGTGAGTCTTTCCATGATAATTTGTAAATGCTTACTGAACAGAAATGTCGAAACAGGATGGCTTCTACCTTCTGTTAACAGTTATCCCTATCGAAAGTTCTATTCCTCTAAAAAAAAAACACGCGATACAATCTCAGTTCTGTTCCAGATTGCATTCCATACAGTACGTTTTTTGTATGAAATGTTCTTTACAAATATTCTTCTGATACTTACAGCATATTTATGCATTTCCTATACAGTTTTTTCGGACAAATGAAGCACCTTTGACGTTTCCGCGATTGATTTGTCCATTCTGATTATTTTCCTGATCTCTTCCTAACCAATAACATCTCCGATTCTTCATTCATTATAATTAATGATCGAAGATCTCTAGGTATATTTGGAAGTGTGGCTTGATATTTGACTTATTCTTCAACTAATTATTTGCCAAGGTGTTTTATGAAATCAGCACGAGAATTTTTTTGTCTCAATTGGCTCCTTTGAATAAAATGGGACAGTAGCGATATCCATGATGGCAAACCATATACCTAGCAGCCAACGATGGCTTCGTCTTCCCGTTCTATAAAGAGCACATTTTCGGTCAAGAGCACCAACACCTTCTTTTGTTACATTTTAGAATATAATCATTTCAAATTTTTCAAATTCATTATCTACGCTGCATTGATGATAAAAGTATCACAGAGTGGTTTTTCTTTGGTGCATAAGAGGTTATCGTCAAATTACTTGTGAAGCCGAAATTTAGTAATCCTACAGGATAAAGTCGTTTTAGAATAATTTCATTTGGCATTCCCATCTTATTCTATCGGAGTGTGCCGACATATGTGAGCTCAACTTTCATCAATTCTCTCACTAGTTCGACAGGAATGAACCAGTTATCACCTGTTATATTTCTGTTCGAGTTCATAACGGCCGAACTAAACAAAGTACAGAGAGAGTTGGAATATCCAATTTCTGAGGGTTAGGTTTAGTGCTTTTTCCACTGTATACAAATCTGATGTGAAAATATTGAGTTTCTGCATCACAGAGTGACATAATTTTCAGAGCATATTTTTTTGGTTTTCCTTTCAAGTATGTAGATCCTCATGTTTCATCAACTATTGAGTTTTTAGATGGACTATAGTTTGAGAGAGCATTATCAACAAATCTGTCAAATAATTCTGATATGGCGGCTAATTTGTCGCCCTTCAATTTTCATTTTTCACGAGTACTCGCTTCATGAAATCTTGGACAAGAAAGTAAAATCAAAAAAGGCGCTTTGGAAAAGAAATGCTTTTAGTTCTGTATATGAAAGGTGGTCTACTATAGTTGTGTTCTCATAGTTGACACTCATTTCAGTAATTTCAGCATTGGAAATATGGACCATATCTTGAGTAATAAGTATAGACCACTCTTCATATGTTGTTTTAGACCTCTGTACAGCTACAACTCCCCCGATTTCAGGAATATGTATTCCTAATATATTATGCTGTCTAATACGTGACTGAGTTGGAGGACTTTTGGATCACTTAAAATCATTTTTTCCAAAAAAATACTTTGTATTTCGACTCTCAGTCCAAAAATTGTCCTCAGATTTTGTCTCAGAAATATTCGAATCGGTATCATGAATACTATGTTGTTTTTCTACATCGCTCATAGTATTGTGGCGTGCCCGCTCTTTTCGCAGAATTCTACGCTGTTCTGCTGGGTTTGAGTAGGATAGAGTACAAACCTTTAACGACTGACGTTCCAGCGTGAAACAGGGTTACTGGCGTCACAGGTAGAGATGCGCACCACGCCTGTCTGAAGAGTTAAGTTGCGCATGCTCAAAACGAAACTCCACCCCCAAACTCCATAACACCCGCACTTTCTTCGGAGCTTCACTATGATCCTCATGAAAAAATTCTTCATCAGTATGAAAATTCGTACCAACTCGCCCAAATAAGACATAACCTTCTCAGCATTCATTAGTTTCCCTTCTACAAGTATACTTTCTGAATTTTCCATATCCAGTAGTAAACAGCGTTATTTTTCTGAATAAAATAGAAAGAAATTTGTGAAAGATTTTTCACGTAAGTACTATAATGCGGTCCGAACTGATCCCAGAGCAACCGGATCTCGAAAAACTAGTGAAGTCGTGAATAAAACACACATTTACTCTCATTGGTGAAGAATGAAACAACCCATACGATATAAAAAAACACTTTTCTTACCATCACTTCAGTGGTACAAACAGCTTAGGATATATAAGACATTCTGTACAAGTTCAACGAGGAAAACAAGGTCTCTTATAATAAGTGTAGTTGTCGATTATAAGGTTTCTATACAAAATCTTGAAAGCTTTCTTAGATTTAACATTAGGTTCTCTCTTCATTTAGAATGCCAGTCTTTTCGTCAAAGTTTCTAGACTTCTCTTCTCTACTTTCTCCATTCACATTTCGTCGAATTTGACCCCCACGATAACACTTAAGGGTTAAGTGGAAGTAATATTAATATAATGAAAGAAATATTTTATATGAATTTTATATTATAACCGTCAATTTGAATTCTCTTTTCTATAGAGTACTTTGGATATCGCTTGATGAGTTTTCCATTGTTGATTCAATAGTACCTAATTAAATATATAAAAATTAATACTCCTGTAAAAAGCTGACCTAGAAATTTATCTTATCGACCAGATCTGTGTTCTCCTGTACAACAAGATATGTACATTTCCGTACTTTAAGGATTGAACGCAGAAGCAATGTTTCCAGGAATATCCAGAAGCGCAAGCCTATAATTTAATCATGCAAATACCCCTGCAGGAATTACCATCCTAATTTTTGAAGTCGGAAGCGGGAGATGGGAATAATTCAAACGCGCGAAAATTGCTGGTGCGTAATGGTAAGAACCTAATGGTCTAGCCTGGAGTAGGCAGAGTTATTAAATTGAGATGTCTAGGCTCCACGAAAAATTCACTCCTCCATAAAACGTTTCGGAATTACAGAGATATGAAAGGTGGAAAGCGAGGATGCTTTATTTCCAGATGGAAAAGTGTTACACATGTAATTCTCTGTGGATTAAAGTTCATCCTGCTAAATATATACAGTTGAAGATTCTCTTTCATACCTCACGGTATCTCGACTCCAAATTATGAAGGGAATTTAATTACCTTGAATCAATTAGAACCTGAAATATTCAGAGCAACCCAACAATAATGACTTTGACCTATTTCGAGTATTTCTCTAGACAGTTTGAAGTTGTTGTCGATTAAATAGCAAATAATCTCCTATTTGAATTTCTGAATATTGTAAATAATAATAATTTGAATTCTGGGTCATTCACCCAAGCGCGAATCCAGAGGGGGGAGTCATGACACCCCTGGGCTGAGTCACAGCACTGTTAATTTTTGACCCAACAGTGAAATGATGGCCGACACTGTCCAACTAGAAAATTTTTTTTCCACCTGAACAGGATTCGAAGTGAAGAAAGCTAAATACTTTTCAATTTTATTCGATGAAAGAACAAATATATCATGTATCTAACAGCTGAGCCTATCATTTAGATATCGTCATAAAGGAAGATTTTATGACTTTCTGTGACACATACAATACTCTTAGATATGATGAAGTGGATAAAAGTAAAGATGTTATAGAGCCTCGGTTGACAAGTGTAGCACTGGCGAAAATCGTTGGAAATCTCTGTCTCAAATTTAATATATATTTAACATGGTGTGTGGGTATTGAAACTGACAGCTGCTCGGTTATGGCCTCAGATACAAGGGGTGATGTACAGGAGTTGTCAAAAAAAGCTGCTCATGCCAAACGTTGCCTGTGCATCAATCACGTTCTTAATAATACATTAGCTACGTCATCAAAAGTTATTTCTTGCCGCTACACCTCGGGTACAATGAGTAAAGTTGTAGTTCAAAATACCGTTTATATCACGTAAAGAGACAAACAGTTTAAATATAACTTAATATTTTTCAGGTACAACAGTAGCTCTAAAAACTAGGTCAATTGATTTAAAAAGGACTACGGACGCCACAACTGACATAATGACTGTCCTACGACATAAAAGGGAAAAAAAGGCTGCCACAATTTTCCGACAGCTTTTTGAAGAGGTAAAAGCAGTAACTGAGCAACTAGATGCAGAAACTGAATACCCCAGAATGGTATCACGACAAACACACAGAATCAATATCTTGCTCAATCTGCTGAAGAGCATTTCCGCACGGCTGGATACATCCTTCTTCTAGATTCTGTAATAAATGACTTAGAGGACCACCTATCTCGAGATGTAATAAAATTATTTCATCTAGGCGTTTTTATTCCAAAAGTCGATTATAATAATGAAGATAGCGACAATGAAACTGTTAAACAGCTTGCAAACGACTATAAACTGCTAATAGACAATACTTCAGTTTCAATAATTATAAACGAATACCGGCTGTGGAAGGTAAAATGGCAGCGGATTCAGAATATTCCGCAGTCGATTTGTCATCTAATAGAAAATTGTGTACTGAAATGTATTCTAATGTAAGAGAATTTTTATGTATTCCTGCTACACTACCAGTTAGTATAGCCACAGCAGAAAGGTCCTTTTCAACTATGAGGAGGCTCAAAACTTGGCCCAGAGCTTCAATGGTAGAAGATTGCCTAACTGGATTGGTAAATCTCCACGTTCACAAATGCATATCAAGTGGAGGAAGTCATAACTCGTTTCTCGAAATGACAAAAGAAAAATTGATTTTGTTATTTGATTAAAATTATTTTAACGTATAAAAAAATACTATTTCTTTGTGATAAATGATCCCCCACTTAATCGAACGCTGGATCCGATCCGCCCCATTTTCAATTCTAAACTTCATTGTTTAAACACAAACACTCGATCGAAAAGAGTACTGATACTTCTTTTGATCGTTAGCGTAAAAAAAGAGGCAAACTTGGCAAATTTCGAATGGCAAAATTCTTCATAAATTTTTTCCTCACTCATTCATTGATAACAAAATTTTCCTGGATTATGTTAGTTGAGCCATTCATCCGATTCAAATTGCAGATGAGAATTTGTCACATTTTAGCAATTACAATGAGCCTTTAATTAATAACGTAGCATTATTCTGAATATCATGGATTTTCCTGGAGAGATATTTGTTAAAATTCTGCGATTTCAGAACTCATATGCGCAATGATTGACGAAATGTTAAATTTTGTTCAGGCATTTCATCTGTTGAAAAAATATTAGCCTCATAGTCAGAATGTAATCTGATTTCTAATATGTGACGATGTGAATCGTCAAACGTAATTTTTTGCAGTTCTACAACTGTTTTGTGAAGAAGAGATAAATCTCATGAAAATAGAAAATATACTACTCTGTCAAGAAAGCACCAGGAATTTTCAATTAAAACAACATTTTTACATTTAATCGTCAAAATTTATTGGGTCGCCTTCAAAATAGGCTCCATTTGCTCCAATACATCTATGCCAACGGCACTTCCAATTATCGAAACATTTTTTATAGGCGCTTTCCGGGATGGACTTTAGCTCTCGCGCCAAATTTTGTTTTATGGCTTCAATCGACTCAAAACGGGTGCCACGAAGGGGCAATTTTAGTTTTGGGAAGAGAAAAAAGTCGCAGGGAGCCAAATCCGGCGAATACGGTGGTTGCTGAAGCACGTTTGTTGAGTTTTGGCGAGAAAGTCAGTCACAATCGTAGCTCAGTGAGAAGGCGCGTTATCGTCATGCAAAATCCATGAGTTGTTCGTCCACAAATTTGGCCGCTTCTTACGGATACGCTCACGCAAACGTTTCATAGCGCCTAGGTAATACTCCTTGTTTACCGTCTGACCCTCTGGAACGAATTCGTAGTGCACCACGCCATGGATATCGAAGAAAACAATGAGAATCACCTTCATTTTCGAGCGGCTTTGGCGTGGTTTTTTCGGTTTCGGCTCATTTTTTGCCACCCATTCCGATGATTGCTGGCTTGTTTGCATATCGTACTCGTAGACCCAGGTCTTATCACCAGTTATAATGCGTTCCATGAATATAGAATCGGAATTACAGCGATCCAGCATGTCTGAAGCAACCTGTTCGCGATGACGTTTTTAAAGAAAATTCAGGTCTTTCGGTACGAGTCGTGCGGCCACCTTTCTCATGCCCAAAATATCAATCAAAATCGTACGTGCGGACTCGTCGGATATCTTAAGATCATGTGCTATCTCTCTCAAGCTGGTACGACGGTTTTCCAGCACCCTTTCCTTAATTTTATCGACGTTATCTTCGATCGAAGCCGTCGATGGGCGACCACTTCACGACCGTCCTTGAAGGCTCTATACCACTGATATGCACGAGTTTTCGATAGAGCATTATCACCAAAGGCCTTTTGCAACATTTTCAATGCATCGGCACACGAAAATTCATTTGCAACACAAAACTTTAAACAAATTCTTGCTCAACGTTATCACCCATAGTAAAAATCGGCACGCACTCTGACATCGACTGACTTAATCAGCTGTTGCAAACACACTAGTTGACAGATCCCGCTCAAGCTTGGCATAGTAATTAAGGACAGTGGTACCAACCTAGGAAAAAAAATTTTTACCTGCCTTATTGCCCCGCCAGATTTAAATCGATAATTCCAGGTACTTTCTTGACAGAATGTATGATTGACAGGCTGCTCCCTTCGATCTGCATGGTTACATATTGATAAAAAAAGTGGAAAAAAATTGATCAAAACAAGTTTCATAAACATTCCATAATTTTTGGCAAAAGCAGATTAAAAACTTCTCGTAATTTATTTACAGGAAATTATAAATAAGTTTTTGTGCCGTTGTTCCACATATAAATACTAAATGTGAACTCGATCGGATTTTTACCTCAGAAAATTTAATTTCATATAAGAATAACTCAGTACAATAAAACTAATTTTGTCTATTTTTGAACATCATTGATATTCTTAGACTACAAACTTATTCAAAGAATTTTAAGTCTCTAGGTCTTTATGTTTGGAAGTTAGCCTCTTCACCTCCAGTTGTTCGCCTAGACAACTGATTCTCACGATATTTTGCATAAGTCTACGCGTCCGTTATTGAGAATCTTAAGCCAAATTGTTTTATGCTAATAACTGAATCTACTCCGAAGTTTTTGAATCTCCAGATTTTTTCATTCGAAAGTTGAAGTGTTTAGGGACAGACCAGCCGGACATAATTACTTTGACCACGGATTATACATCAGACTCTACCTCTGAGTCCAGTTTCAACTCAAAGTTCGCAATTTACAGCAAGATTCGAAATATGTATATCTACTGCTTATGTTCTCTCGATACATATCCGTATCGATTTGTGTTGTAAGAACATTTATATAAGGTTATCCAGATAAAAGAGCCTTCTGTTAACCGTAGTTTGATATTCCTCGGATCTTTGGACAATATATTTGCCGGTACTTAAAATGATTTGTATCAAAACATTAATTAGGTCTCGAAAAATATATTTCAAAATAAATTCTCTGATACTGAGTATTTTCATGGATCATTGAAATAATAGTAATGATGATTTTACAAAATCCTTCAATACACAAATCATGTATGGGACAAGTCAAATAGCAGTAGCACTTTCAGAATAGAATATAACTACAATCAAAAGAAAAAAGTACACACATCACTAACCACGACTAAAATATTTATTTTTATTTTAGAATCATTTCTTCAGCAATACTTCTACATTTCTTTTTTCAGATTTCATTTCCTCTAAAACCTTCAGTCTCGACGGCAAATTATTGAATAGTTGATGCCAGTGTATATCGGTAAGCCCTCTAATTAAACAGTTCTATGCATTAGTCTCTTTGTGTCATTTTTTGTGAAATTGTATGTTTTTCAGCGTAAAAAACAAGTAGTTCGACATATTAATAAAATGAAATATTAAAGTTTCATATTTCTTGAATAACGGCATACAGGACTGACTCTTGGGGTTTCAGGCTGAAAATCAAGCGGATTATGAGCAACTAAGATCGCGCGTGATGATAATTCAGGTGTGAATAAGCAAGAGAATAGTGATCATCATCCAAAGATTCTAACGGAAACAAATAGTTTAGACGTTCAGGGCGAAAAAAGCACTGTTAAACCTATGAACAACGGAGTCCACATAATCCCGTAAACTTAAAATCTAGTCCACTCGCAAACTCCAAACCTTCACAAAGTCCATGGACTTTAATTTTCTGCGAGTTAGATCGAGAATCAATTATTTCATAAAGTCGCAGGTTTGAAAATGGAGAAATTAGTCTTGTTGATGTTCAATATCAGAGAGCTCGCTCGGCACCAATCTGAGAAGCATCAGTCAAGCAGCTCACATCTCTTATCTTAGGTTCACCGCTACTATAAATGACATATCGTCGGTGAAAATCACGACCCTCATAATGAAAGAAATAAATAGATATATTTTAACAGAATAGGGTAGATGATTAACGAACAGAACGATCAGGTACCGACCGATGAGATACTCCCATTTCCACGAGATATTTTCTAGATCTCCCTCGATTTACATGAAGAAACATTTTACGATTTATGAGCCAATCTAGAAACACTCCGCTGAAGCAAATGTTATAGAATTGATCTAGAATGAATTTTAAATTTAAACAGTCCAATACACGGAACTCATCAAAAAATAAGCCAGCTAAATAAATTCCGTCATCCACGGTGCCATAAACAAACTCCATCAGCTCCTTTGATCTGCCAAGCCGAAAACCATATTGGCAAATAGTAATAGTCCATAATTTGTTCAAATAGTTCATATACCAATCTATCCATCACCTTCGGCAAGTATCCCACTTAGTATAGGAATAATAATAAAATTGTGACTTGCTGTGATAGCCTGCTTGATTCTAAAAACTGAAAAATATCACTTCAAACGAAATCGATACACATTTCAAATTTGAATTGAAATGGGAAATAATGTCCGTATCGATGGATACATTCCTACAAACTGACAGATTTATTAATGGAATATTTGGTGACACATGCCAAAGTCAAAACGTAGCAGTTAATCGATTACGGAAATCATCAACATCAAGGGATGACAGTTTTTATGGATTGTACGAAGGCAATTTTGTGAGTGGTCAATGCGATCGGACCAATCCGTGATTTATAACATATTCCGTTTTTGTCCGAGTCAGTATTTCTGATTATATGGTGACATTCAATAATTGTGAAAATTAATCAAATTCAATAGGTGTTGAAGAATGTCAAATCGGATCCATTTAGAAAAGAGCCCGTGACCAGAGGGATAAATTCGTTAGAATTTTCAAAACACAGGAGGTAATGGCAGTGATGACTCCTCAGTGAAAGCTCAGCCTGAGAAGTCTGGGCGTCCCCAAAAATATTTTCAAGAAGTACGGAATTTTTTTCAATAATTCCTTAAAATGAATGAAATTTTAAGTTTTTTTACATTTTGGTACACATCATTTTGTAATATTCTCAACATTGCTAATATTGAGTTTATAGTTTTTTTTGTATTATCCTGATACTCTTAGACCTTCTGTAAAGATCTCTCAGAAGCTTTTTTAGCTTGCGCGAGTTAGGAGTTCAGTTGTGTTCTGGGTAGGCTTTGTTACTGCAATCTTAAGCCACTGTAGGTCACAGCACTGTTAATTTTCGACCCAACAGTGATGGCCAAAACCGGACGGGTTTTGGCCACCACTTCACACTTTCACAAAAAAATTTCTAGTTGGACAACTAGAAAATTTTTTTCCACCTGAACAGGATTTGAATCCGTGACCTTTCGAGGGCCCAAAGCTCTTACCATTCAGCTATCGACACTCATGGTATTAATAAGTTATTATCAGTATTTACAATTTTTGCTAATTGGAATTTTCTACTTGCGTTGTGAATGCAAGCGCGGATCCAGGGGGGATCATGGGGGTTATGACCCCCCCTGCGCTATGTCACAGCACTGTTAATTTTTGACCCAACAGTGAAATAGTGGTCGACACTGTTCAACTAGAAAATTTCTTTTCCACCTGAACAGGATTCGAAGTGAAGAAAGCTAAATACTTTTCAATTTTATTCGTTGAAAGAACAGATATATCACATTTCTCAAGACTGAGCCAATCATTTAGATATCGTCACAGTAGTATCATAAAGGAAGATTTTGTGAATTTCTGTGATACATACGATACTCTTTGATGTGATGAAGTGGATAAAAATAAAGATGTTATAGAGCCTCGGTTAACAAGTGTAGCACTGGTGAAAATCGTTGAAAATCTCTGTCTCAAATTCAATATAGATTTAACATGGTGTGTGGGTATTGGGACTGACAGCTGCTCTGTTATGGCCTCAGAGACAAGGGCTAATGTATAGGAGTTGTCAAAAAAAGCTGCTTATGCCAAACGTTGCCTGTGCATCAATCACGTTCTTAATAATACATCAGCAACGTCATCAAAAGTTATTTTTTATCGCAACACCTCGGGCACAATGAGAAAAGTTGTGGCGTTTGGCAATGCATCGGCTAAGAGGCATCAAATTTTTGAAAAAGAACTTCGAGTTACAATGCAGAATATCTGTGAGATGCGCTGGGTTGAAAGGCATGATGGGCATCTACAATTTCAAGGAGACAAGTTGAAAATTTGTACCGCTCTGGAAAAGACTTTTACTTGACAAGACCACAAAACTGCCAATGACGCGCATTGCTTACTGCAAATGTTAAGCAGTTCGGTCTTCTTACCATCTATCTGTTTGAGTGATGGTTTTTATTCTTAGATACTAATGCATTAACGTAAGATTTAAATAATTTATTTCATTAATAACTTTTGAGGACAAACAGTTTAAATATAACTGATTCAAAAAGGGCTACTAACGCCATAACTGATATAACGACTGTCCTACGAAATAAAAGGGAAAAGGCTGAAACAATTTTCCAACAGCTTTTTGAAGAGGCAAAAGAAGTAACTGAGCAACTAGATGCAGAAACTAAATACCCCAGAATGTTATCACAATAAACACACAGAATCAGTAACCATAATGCTCAATTTGCTGGAGGGTATTTCCGCACGGCTGTATACATCCCTCTTCTAAATTCTGTAATAAATAACTAAGAGGACCACCAGTCTCCAGAAGTAATAAAATTATTTCAACTAGACATTTTTATTCCAAAATTCGATTATACTAATAAAGATGACGACAATGAAACTGTTGAACAGCTTGCAAACGACTATAAACTGCTAATAGACAATACTTCAGTTCAGTAATTATAAACGAATATCGACTGTAAAAGGTAAAATGGCAGCGGAATCAGAATATTTCGCAGTCGATTTCTCATCTTATAGAAAATTGTGATACTGCAATGTATCCTACTGTAAGAGAATTTTTATGTATTCTTGCTACAGTACCAGTTAGTATAGCCACATCAGAAAGGTCATTTTCAACTCTTAGGAGGCTCAAAACTTGGCCCAGAGCTTCAATAGTAGAAGAACGCCTAACTGAATTGGCAATTATCTACGTTCACAAATGCATAGCCATTCAAGTGGAGGAAGTCATAGCTCGTATCTCGAGATGACAGAAGAGAAAAATTGATTTTGTTATTTGATGAAAATTATTTTAACGTATAAAAAAATGCTATTTTTTTGTGATTATTATTATTATCGTGATACTCCTAGAATCTTCTGTGTTCTGAGTAGGCTTTGTTACTGCGATCTTGCGCCACTTCAGCTCACACCACTGCTAATTTTTGAAATGGTGGCAGACACCCGTCAAAGTAGAAAACTTCTTTTCCACCTGAACAGAATTCGAATCCGGTGATATATATATATATATATATATATATATATATATATATATAATATATATATATATATATATATATATATATATATATATAAATATATATATATATATATATATATATATATATATATATATATATATATAAATAACCAAGTGACTCCCCTGAATTGAACGCTGGATCCGCCATCCGCCCTTGTGTGAATGCCTCATCTTAATGATCAATCAAAACACCTGACAATCTCAGAAGTTTCAGATGCTAAAGACTGTGCAGAACTCAAAGACGGTTTAGATGTTAGAGAAGATTTATACTTTAGAAATAAAAACTTCCGAGCTTGTCAGGTGTTTTGATTGATCATTAAGATGAGGCATTCACACAAGGGCGGATCCAGCGTTCAATTCAGGGAGGGTCATTTGGACATATATATATATATATATATATATATATATATATATATATATATATATATATATATATATATATATATATAACCACCGGATTCGAATCCTGTTCAGGTGGAAAAGAAGTTTTCTACTTTGATGGGTGTCTGCTACCATTTCAAAAATTAACAGTAGTGTGAGCTGAAGTGGCGCAAGATCGCAGTAACAAAGCCTACCCAGAACACAGAAGATACTAGGAGTATCACGATAATAATAATAATCATAAAAAAAGTTTTTTTTATACGTTAAAATAATTTTAATCAAATAACAAAATCTAGTTTTCTCTTTTGTCATCTCGAGATACGAGCTATGACTTCCTGTTAATATATATATATATATATATATATATATATATATATATATTGTCATGGCATTTACACTTAAATTAAATAATTACATAAAAATATTAAGGAAAAGACTCACCTTTGAATATAAGTTGACTCGTTAGAGTATAACCAGAGCACATTTAATTAAATAATATCTATTCTGACAGAAATATTAATAATTCAATTCATAAAAATACTCACGAGCTAAAATTATGAAGAAAAAACAAATTCAGGATACATAACGATTAGTCAAATTAAAATTCTTTGAACGGTAATGAAAAAACAGTAATCTTGTTGACAGTTTATAAATAGAATTCACAGGGAGATTTCAATTTACAATTATTCAATATAAAACCAGCCAAAGTTGCAATAAATAGAAGTAATTTGAATTTAGATATACCATTTGAAATTGATGAAGAATTTGTTGAAAAGATTTGTTATTATCATGAATCACATATAAACTTTAGTGAAATTATTGACAAAGAACAAGCTAAATTAAATATAACTCACCAGAATGATGTAAATAGGACACATTTGATCAAAATTCACTTAATTCAATGAAAGATAGCATCTACGTCAGATATTTTCAAATGATTAATGTAAGAGATATCCTTGAAAATGTTTAGGCATCAATAGAATTGTAATAGCATCTAAGCTAAATTCATAAGTAATATTAATTATTTTATAAGTTATAAGCATTAGAAGTTAAAATTTGTTAAATTTTGACACTTGAAATACTTTACGAAGGAAAAGCAAGACTTTTACTGTTCTGTTTAACATGAAACATACATCAAAATGTAGTTTAAAAAATGAGCTAATTTTCAAAAGTAATTTCAAACCAGGAAATATTGTAAATTTTGTAAAATCATCAAAAGCATCATTTTTATATAATTTTGACAGAAGCTAGTAAGCTTTGAAATTCAATTTTTCTTGAAAACTATAAATAGGGCAGACACAGAAAAAGTCGGCAGTCTCCAATTATATGCAGAGTAGAATCCTTGTCGGTCCATAATTAAAAAAGTGCCAAAAAAGTATCATCATCTGAAAAAAGAAGATTATTTGGTTATCGTGAATGGAAATTGAATCCAGAAAATACATTACCTGAATGTGAATGGAAAAATATCACATAGAAATCAAGTTTCAAACGAATTTGGATATATTGAAGAAAATCAACAAAGTAGCCTGTGAATTTCAGAACGTTCTAGAAGTGTTGTTTCCTACGAAACCAGTGTTATTCCTGAAACGAAGAAGGGACAATTAAAAGGAACAATCATAAATTGATGAACAAACTTACCAAAGGTATTAAAATTCAATACTGTTAATCTTTTCCCAAAGAAGTTTAGAAATAATAATCACTGTTTACATTAGAATTACGTTAGGATATTTAGATAAGGTTAGGTTAACATAGAATTAGATTTAGGTTATTGATCACTGATTATAATATTTCAAATTACTTTCATAAAATATAATTTTAAAATTCAATCTTTTAAAAATTCAAATTGAACCCTCCCTCAAATATCAAATCAGATTTAATTATATTTAATTTCAATTATTCAAAATTATAATCTTAAGAGCTAGCCGGAAACATAGAATACAGCAACTAGATACAAGGGTGATCTAATTAGTATTCATACTAAAATTTCATTAATATAATTCCATAACAATATATATATATATATATATATATATATATACATCACCGAATTCGAATCCTGTTTAGGTGGAAAAGTAATTTTCTATAATACTCGGACGGGTGTCTGCCACCATTTCAAAAACTAACAGTGGTGTGAGCTAAAGTGGCGTAAGATTGCAGGACCAAGAACACAACTGAACTCCTAACTCGCATAAGCTGAAAAATCTTCTGAGGGATCTTTACAGAAGGTACTAGGAGTAACATCTAAACCGTCTTGAAGGTCTGAACAGTCTTTAGCATCTAAACCTTCTGAAGTATCTCGTACCATCGCTTTGACCCGATATTGTTTCTGTTCCAGCTCTCCGCAGACTGCCACTGACTTTCTGGGTTGAACTGACTTTTATGGGACAACATCTAGGTTTACGGCCCCTCGATGTAAATCAGAAGATCCTTCAAGTTGTAAGTGCTCATAAACAGTTATGAATAACGTTTCCTCATACGAGACATCCAATTCCTATATCTATATAGAAATTCATTCATTGATATGAAACGCAAAAGAGACTACAGAAATCACAAAAAACTCAATTTGAAATCTAATCTATTATACGTATTTCATGTTTGTTGACAATCTCCTAATAGAAATAGTTCCATTATTAAAAATGAAATATAATAAGTAAATTAAACGCTCTACGCGATAATATTCTAAACAAAAATCTTTTAGCACATGTTACACTTCCAAATGAAACCAATGAATCTAATTTCAAGGTTACGAACAGATGCGTCGCAAGTTACAGAAGAAGCATTTCAATTCTTCCCCTCAACAGTCTCCACGTGAATGTAAAATATTTTTCTATAATATTTAAGAGGTTTCAATAATAAATAGTAAAGGATAAATGACTCAGGAAGCGATGTAACACTTATATGAATAGTTATATAAATTGTGGTCTTATATTTACCTAAAGACTGTTTATGGGAAGAATTCAATTGTTTCTGCGATTTGTGACTGTTGGTTACCTTGAAATTAAATTCTTTAGTTTCACTTCGGAGTTGCTGCAACACGTGGTTACATATTGTATCTGAGTTTTTTTTATATTTTTGATTTGCGAGTTCTTAATCTTGTTCTTATTTATAATTTTGAATATTGGGGCTATCTTAAGATTGTACACAAACAAAAAATGCGTATTATAGCTTGAATTGCTTATACTTCGAATTGAATATTTTATCATTTCTGAAATCTTCTTTGGGGTTTTTACATCAATTGATAAATTTTGGCATATATGTATGTCTACAATAACATAAAATGAAAAATAAATATTTTTCTTGACCAGTATTTATTTTGTATTAGTCTAATATATTTATTTCATTACGTTAAATATGTTTCATATATATTTTTCATGAATTTGATTTTCAATTTACAATTTTAAATTTTAAATTTATCTTTTACAAACTTATTATTCATATAATTGATTCATATATCAGTTATCCTGTAGATGTGAAATAATATTTGGTTTATTTATTTTTAGATAGCATGCTTGCACCTGCCGAAAGTTGAAACTTCGAATGGAAGCTCTTAGTTCGTAGGTTTCAATCAGTGACCTAATTTTGTTAGTCTATTTTGATTCGTATTCAAATACAAAAACTGAAACTCAATCACACTTCCAAAAAAAACTATATAACTCATTGTGTTTTCAGGAAATTGACCAATATATTTCAAAAGTCACATTCGGCTCCGAATTACAGCAGTGATAAATAATAATTGCACCATTTCGTAAATGGCCCACTGTTTCCTCTATTACCAATAAATAATAACTGTGGCGAAACACGCCATTCCAGACAACACCCCCAGGCAATATTATTAGCAAGCACGAGAAATTTAAATTTAATTAACCTTTAATAATCTATGAGAAATATTCGCGCTGGTTTAGGAGGCTGTTCTCGTGTTCACCTTTGGGCAATTCTGAATGGTAAAGATTCACGTTTGCTATAAATCAAATTCAGAACTTGTTCGAACAGACAAAATTGATATGAATACTATCGGGTGTTTTCTTTTAGATTGATAGAATTTTAAATTGAAATAAAACACATTTAAATTAAGATTGAAGCCAATTTTTTCAGCATACCATACAGTGCATTTTCAGAATGCAATGGAACCTGCAGAACTTCTTGAGGATTGTTTTCACTCCATATACGGCAATTTTGCTCGTTTACATAGCCGTTCAACCATAAATCAGTTTCATCACTAAACACAATTTTACGATAAAAAAGTGTATCAACTTCAAGCTGTTCTAGAGCCCAATCAGCAAAAAAACGACGATTATTATGGTCAAGTGGCTTTATTTCTTGAACCAGTTAGATCTTGTATGGGTGTAAACCATGATCCTTACACAAAATTTTCCATGTGGTGGATGCACAGAGTCCAACTTGTTGTGAACGTCGACGAATAGACAAATCTGAATCATCATTACCACTGATGGGAGATTATGTAAAGCATAAATTTCACGAAGTACTCTATAAGTTTGACGAATAGAACGCTGATTTTGAAAATAAATTTCAACAATTTGTAAACGTTGTTGCGGCGTGAGTCTTTCCATGATAATTTGTCAAAGCTTACTGAACAGAAATGTCCAAACAACATGGCTTCTACCTTCTGTCAAATCCCTATCGAAAGTCCTATCACTCTAAAAAAAAAACACCTGATAGCTTGTTTCATCTCAGTTTAACTTTTTTGTTTTAGTTTATGTTAGCGAAGAACCTTTGGTATCGCACAATGAATTAATTTTTCTCTGCTTTTAAATTTTGACATTAGGTATATGTTTCATAATACGTTGAACTAAATTGGAAAAATGAACCTTCATCGTACATGCAGATAATTATGAATGTGAATTCATGAAATCTTCCAACAAAAAAAGCAAGATATGCGAGATTTTCAGTTGGATTGGTATACTCGAAGTATTGTGAGTTTGAGGTTGAAACAAAAATAAAATATTTCTTAGAAACTTATTGGTACGGGTATTTGATCTCTTCTTATTTTTGCACTTTAGTTCAAGTGAATTTATCATTTCCTCAAAATATGTGTATTTTTACTTTTAAGCAGAAAAATAGATTGAACAATCAAGTTCCGATTTACTACTTGATAATTCGTGATTAATTTGTTTTCTTCTTTCGTCCAGCCTTTTATATCCATCTTTCCAAAGAGCCAACTTACTGATTTGAAATTTGCAAGATAAGTTTCAAATCACAACGAGAAGAGCAAGTTCCAGAATGGATAACGATTCTACTGATTATGCGTTATGAATTGTTAAATTTAATTAGATGGAAAACCGCATAAAGCGATTAATGATACACTAGTAGATGAAATAAAACGAGTTTTCAATAAGAATAATACAATTTAAAACGGTTATAATGTATGTTAATTTGACATTTCTCATGTCTTTTAGCTTAGGTAGCTTATACCATTCAATCACGGTGAGATAACGCTTCAACAACATTTATAAATTGTGAAATTGTTTTATCACAATCAATGCTTATTCGTGAAAACTGTGACAAATTTAAGGAGAATTAATGGACGATATTATTCAGGTAATCGACTCACTATTCGTCGTATTTAGAAAAATTTGAAAATGAATTATCTTTTAACGATACAAGGGAATATTGATAAACTTCAATTTCATTGATTCCACGTCGTTCTCTACAATTAAATCCTTTTTAAACAACAATTCGGAGAATTTTAAGAAAATATTTGGGTTGGCATCTTTACGAAATTTCACTGATTCAAGAACTGAAGCCATTTGATCACCATAGCCGTTGCTTTATGATTTTGCTCTTGAAAAACTAGAAATTGATGAACAATTTTATCGAAAACTTGTATTAAGTGATGAAGTTCCTTTTCGAATGTATGGTTTTGCTTGCCCTAGGGAACTTGGACTGATTGATGAAAAATCCGAGGTCGAAAGGAATTCTGTTCGGCCAGCCGCTTGGTCTACCTGTAAACACGCTAACTTTCGAACAGAAACAGCTAGTTTCAATGTTGATTTGAGTTCTGAATAACCCAGCTGATTTCGTTGATAGGCAAAATAGATTCAATAATTTTCACGTTAGAAAATTCTTTATAGTTCTTTCATTATTTTCGAAAGTACAGATTCGATCGATCCACATATTTGTGTGAAATTCGTGGGGATCGTATGATTAGAAGTTGTGACCAGTTGAACATTTAGTTTTTCCTTAAACATTTCAACTTTCGAACGGAAAAAAATTTTCAACTTTCGGGGTAGGTTTAGGGTATAAAAATCTAGGTTGATCATGTTGCTGAGCACAATCAATTCAATGCTTTCGCAATTATTCACTTTTGAAATTTGTGCTCATTTTTCTTGATACTATCCGGAGTACGAATCTGATCGATATGAAATAGGGTGATTAGGAGTGAAACTTCGTATGAATCGCGTTATCAGAAGATTTAAAACAAAAAACATATTTTGTAAGGTGAACAGCATTGTTTGCCACCGAAAACATAGAAAGAGTCCTATAATCAAATTTGAATTTGCTATTTAGATATAAATTAACGACGTCAAGGATAACACAAATTTTTGTAAAAATCGTGCAATTAGAAGACTAAACAAATTTTATGCAGAGCAGCGTTAAGTCCTATAATTGGGTTCAAATTTATCATTTTACCAAATAACGATAAGAAGGCTAATGAAAATTTTGTAAGGATCGTGATTGATAAGAACAAGTGCGCAAAATCTCCTAACTTCGTCAGATATTTTCATCATTTTTATTATTGAATTGAATTGAAAAAGCGTGGTAAAATTTTGACTAAAGGTAGGCAATTTTGGAATTTTGAACCGAAAATGTCCTCCACGACCAGATTGATTTTATTAATGAAGAATTCAAGGCTAAAAATGTGTAAAAACTTTTGGACGGAAAGAGTACGAGACTTAAAACTTTCAGGGTAGGTTTAGATCATGAATACCTGGGTTGCGTTAGTTATTTAATGGGCAGAATAGTTTCGCCAATACTCACTGGAATTTTTATCTTACTTTTCCAAATATTCCCGAAAATACTAATCTGATGGAAATGAAACTTGATATTTAGCCGTATATTAATAACACAAAGGTTCATGTCAAATTTTATGAAGATCTGTCAAAGTAGACGACTGAAGTCCAAAATGCTTCTTTTCCAACGAAAAATCGATCTTTTAAATTTTCAGGGTAAAAAGGGTGGGCCATCTCGAGATTGCATGTCCAAATGGTAGATAAATATTTCGGGTTTGGCAAACACTTTTGTCATTCGTGTTTTGACAAAAAGTTAGTTGAATATTCGATATTAACGAAATGGGTTGATTTACGCTTGAACAAAACTGGGAAATTGAACATTAAGTTCAAAAGTGGCGAAAGTGGAAAATTCAATAAAAATGAAAGGCCCTCGCGGCGACTTGTGGATGATATTGTTCGTGAAAACGGTATCGTTATTTAACAAAACAATCAATTCACGTTCTCGTCCAGTGATCACATCTGAAAACATTGCTGCTGCTAATGAATCTGAACATCCATCAACATTAACTCGTCATCGTGTTCAAGAAATGAAAAATGAATATTTCTCGCACTTGTCTGAGGATATTTCTGCATAAATACCTCGGAAGAAATACTCACAAATATCGACTAGCGCAAGAAGTGGAGCCTCGTGATCATCCGATGCGTTTTCATTTCGCTTAATGGGCTGATGCATGGCAGAAGATGAGCATTTTCCCAGACAAATCATCTTTAACGATGAAGCTGATTTTTACCTCGGAGGATAATTTTTTTAGGAGACACATTAGAAATAAGTGTTAAGTTAACCCTTAATTGATGACTTGAAATATGAAATTAAAGTTGTCATTTATGGAACTGAGCCCCAAATAAATAAATGAAATATTCTGAAAAACGGGGTTGAATGG
Source organism: Megalocaria dilatata (assembly GCA_034642435.1). NCBI lineage: Eukaryota > Metazoa > Arthropoda > Insecta > Coleoptera > Coccinellidae > Megalocaria > Megalocaria dilatata. The sequence goes on from CM067854.1 coordinate 75,796,176, forward strand.
ATGGAGTACTGTAGCCAGTCCTGGCAGTTATTTGAATGATATTTTTCTTCGCTCATAAATGCCAAGATCCGTATTTTCTGATAAACTCACAACCTCGAAAAAATATTCATTACCTTTTGATTTATAGCCGATCAAAAATGCAAATTTCAAATGTCCCACCGTTTTGAAATATTTAAGTTCAAATTTGGTACTTGGATTACATGAAGGCATAATTTTATTAAAACAAAGCATGATAATTTTTTGAAACTTTTTTCAGATTTAGCAAACAAGTGTGAAAATTATAAGAAGTTCTTAGTAATATATTTTTTCTCACTGTTCCTTGCCAATATGTAACGATGCTGGTTAAAAGAAGAAGGTTTTTTTCATTTTCATTAGATTTTCCGTTTCTTCAGGTCAGTAGTTATAAAACTGCAAAAAAATGTTTTTTTGCTTTCAGTATCCAGTACACAATATTTTTTAATTCCTTCCATTATACTTAGCTTCTTCAAGAAGAAATTCACAGATTCAAATTCTAAGAAGAAATTGAGTGTTGAACAAGAGTGTAAGAATGTCTGATTTCGCCTCAGTGCTTTTCACCAATTTTGAAAATAGTTCACAAGGCAAATCCATACTAATATAAAATATACTGCAACTCCCTGGGAATTCCAAAAGTTCCCCTACTAACATAAGCCGGATATTTATCATGATTAATCCACGCGATGATGTTCACTACACGCTTTTTCTTATCGACTTCACACTTGTTATTACAGGAACCTGGCCAACCACAAATTCTCAATACCTCTTTTCTCCAGGAGCTTATTTTGAGATATACGCTTTGTGGTTCGTTAAGGGCCACTGCTCTACTTTCCAAATTAGCATAGTATTTCATCGTAGGCGTTCGTGTTTTGAATATTAATATATCTTTTGATGTTTCTGAGGCTTAAGTGAATTTTCGGAATATATGGGACGTGGCGAAGAAACGCTCTCTGCAGCTTTATGTGTCGTTGGAGGCCTTTAATGGATTTGTTTACACTAGGTTTATTTTCGGCTTCGGAGCGCACTTCTAGGGATTCTGAAAATTTTATGGTATATCATTTTCCCATAAAACAGTTTCAATCATTATATTCATTCATTTGCTTCAACTTTTAAGATGTTTTTCCTTCTTTTATCGATCTCTTGGTATGAATCGGTTCTTCATGATAATTCCTTCTGGAGATGATCAAAAATAAGTTTTCCATTCAGATGAAAATGCCTCATCTTCAACTCATCATTATCAGAGATCTGTAGTCGGTTCAGAGAGTATCCGGAAAAGACAAAGCTCAATTGTAATTACTTAGTATATATTTTTAATTCTGGAATTAGAAAATTATAACAAAACATTCATCTCATTTACTTGTACAACCTCCATTCAACGGTAAACACTTGAATAAACGTCGATTTACACCCGAAACTAGATCACCTTCATAATTTTCTTCATTACACGCAGCTGGTTCAACTTCATTAGTCCCCATATGTTTTCAATGGGACTATGATCTGAAAAGCTGCTGCCCATGAAATGGTTACCACTTGGTGTTCTTGAATCCAAACTTGAGTTCAGGCCAAAGTATGGCATCTTGCATTATCCTGTTGAAAACGCCACTCTTCTGAATATAAAGCATGCGCTGTTTCAAGGAGAAAATTGTTTAGAATGGCAAAATACTTTTCACTATTAATGGTATCATCAACTGTATAGAGAGGTTTAGCACTACGCTGAGATATTGCTCCCCAAACCATTATTTTGATGAGAAATTTGGAAATTTGAACGAGAACAGGTTGTTTTGATAGAATTTTTAAGTAATTTAAATATTTTAATATTCACAGATATATTCTGTTAGCCTTCTACATATTTAATTTCAAAAAATTATGTTCAATATTATAACTTCAGGAATTAAATCAAATTAATGTAATATAAGTACCACTTATATCTAACGAGATATAAAATAAACATTCATTATAAGACTTCCAAATGATATAACAAAATCCAAAAAATATAAATTGTTAACAAAAATTCTATTAGGAGTACAAATAAGTTTCCGCCGTTTTATTGTAGATGGCGCGGCGCGGAGTTTCGGTTAGCTTTCGCAGATGATAACCGGCTTAAAAAATAGTTTGGACATTCAAGAACAATATAACCTAATTATATCATTGATTTTATATTGGTAAAATATAATTTTTATAAATTGAGAATGTCAAAATTTGAGCCAAGTAAGCGTCATTTGCGGGAAATATTAGTTTACTTCTTTAATTTAACGAAACCTGCTGCTGAGGTGCATCAATTGCTCGTAGAAGCATATGATGAGGGTGCTTTGATTGAGAGAACGTGTCGAGAGTGGTTTCAAAAGTTTAAAAACGGTTATTTCGACGTAGAAGACAAAGATCGCAGTGGAAGGCCAAAAATTTACGAGGATGCAGAATTGGAGGAATTATTGGAGGAAGATTCATCTCAAACACAAAAAAAACTTGCTCTAACATTAGAAGTCACTCAGCAAGCAGTCTCACATCGTCTTCTATAATAAATATTTAATTTGTGTTAAAAAACGGCGGAAACTTATTTGTACTCCTAATATAAATTGAATATTTTGAGTAGACAAAATTTTGTTTCTGCTCATGCCTCTTATGAAAACAGATATCTTTAAAAAATATTTAACGTAATCTTTAAGTGATTTCCATCAAGGTGGAAACAACTTTCATCAGGTATAAAGACATTAATACAATTTGGGATAGCATTATTATGGTTCTGATTGAGTTCATGAATTAATCCTTCAATTTGTTTTTAATAAAATAATAAGAAGGGGTCTCTTAGTCTTTTAATTTTAATTTCGAAAAATTTTATTCAAAAAATTTTAGAATTAAATTAATGTCTTATAAGCACTGCATATATTCAATAGACGTATAAAATCAAAACTCATTATACAATATCAAATGGAATAAAAAAGCCTAATAAATATAAATAGTTAAACCACTTGACATTTATATAATGAAACTTTCAAATATTTATTTATTTATTAATTTTAATTGACAATTTATATTTGTTGGGCTTTTTTGATTTTATACGTCTGTTAAATATAAGACATTAATTTAATTCTAAAAGATTTTGAATAAAAATTTTTTAAATTGAAATTGTAGGAGAATGACAGATTGAATCTGTTTAGATATTCAAAGTTTGTAATAATCCTTCTATCAAGTAAAAAACAGCTTCTTGTTATTTCATTTCATATATAATTATATTATATTAGGTTTTTGAATTGAAAAATTCGTTATATAAGACCATAAAGTGCCTGACAAACTTTGTGTGATTTTTATGGTGAGCATAGAACATAGAGTACCTTGGATTTAAAATGTACCTAGTTTTAATGTTGATCAAACATTAACAACAGATACCACAAGGTCGTATGGGTAAGTTATTTATTGTTAACTGATTTTATCAAAATTTACTTCATTTTACTTAAACTATTTGAATTTCTTCATTTGGGTGTATTTGGAGACCAATATAGGAGAAAACAAATACAATGGATTGGCTAAGGATTGCTCTCAAACGTGAATGGACTAAAATTCCACAAGGCGTCATACGCGATAATTTCTTTGAAAGATTGAAGATAATAAAATTGTTCAAAGGCCGTTACATCGAAAATTAAAGATTTCATTTGGTTTGTCAATATATAAGTAATGAATACCAGAAAAAATTTTGGATAAATATTAATTTTTTTCATTTTCACATTGGTTGGGGACAAATTCCATGCTTAAAGCTTTATCTTTCCAAAATACGAGCCAAATATATTCATCCTCATATAATAAGGTCCCAAGAATGGTGTCAAGCAGAAGTTCGCAGATAGAGCATCCCTAGAACTAGGTACCCGAATCACTCTTATGTATGTTCTGCGATTTTCTCCATTTTTCGAGTTGTAATGTGTTTCGTATTTTATGTCTAGTCTTTTTCTACATTACTGATGACAGAGATATTCATTATTGGATTTTTCATCAAAATAGGTAGAATAGTCGCTATCCCTGCGCCTTCGCCATTTTGCAACAATTCCATAACTAAATTCATCTTTATTGGATGAAGTAATCCGTTACTTGGTGATAGTTGATTTTAATTGAAACGAAATGAGAAAATACTTCGTTTTCGATATTTTTTATCAACTAAATTTATACTGACTCGAGTTTCGTAGTGTTTACTACATTTTTAAAATGTAGTAAAATTACTTAAACTTACCTAACTTGCAGAGAAAGTTTAAGGTCTAAATAACTCGGTTTAAGACTTTATTGGGCAAGATCGATCCGATAATTTTCATAACGTCATAATGTGCATGTTTGTGCCAAATATCGTGAGGATCGTAGGATTAGAAGTAAAAAATAATTGTTAAACAATCAGAGTTGAGCTGATAACTTTCTAACTGAAAGAGGAAGAAAACTGGAACTTTTGGGGTTTGTTTGGGGCCTGAATATTTCGATAGAATTCGTTATTCTGTAAAATCAGTTCAATAGTTTCGCTATTATTCACATGAAATTTTTACATTTGAAATTTTCTTTTATCTTAATCAATAGTACGTTAGCTATGAGTACTAAAGAAATCATGGCAATAGCCTCACGATCTATATTAACATTTATGTCTAAAATAACGACACACAGGCTAATACAAAATTTAAAAGTTCAAATTCAGATATAAAATAACGAAAATAAAATTTTGAAATGAATGAAGAAAAGGAAACACTTGGTATAGTCTCAAATACGAACTGCAATTCCAGGTATACTGATATAATAACCTCATTCAGATGAAAAGGAGGGTCTAATCTGCCTCAGCGATTTTCATACTGGAACACGATGCTTGTTGTATGACTATCCCTTATGTGGCAGTTATTCTTTAACAATATTTCAGTTCCATATTCATGAGAGAATACAAGATAAATCCATCTAAGGATGTTTGTATTTCTTAGCTTATTTCGGAACTAAATGGTAAACACAAAACAGATAGGATCTTAGTGGAAACTATCCCAACTATCACCAAATCTTTAACATTGCTACCATTATTATTACTTCCACCTGTACGTACTGTACTGTACGACAAGATGTTCACGTCTTCTTCAGTCCCAAAGACTTATAGCCAATCGAAAGAATATAATAGAATAGGCATAACATAACTAGTTCATTTCTCCTACAAAAGATTATTTTATACAGATACTCAGCTTGAAAAAGAAATCTACACGAGCAGAAATAAGCTATAGATTCGCAGCGAGTGAAATACAGTACTCATTTTTTTCAGCAATTTTGTGAAAAAAAAATTTTCTACGAGACAGCAAATAAATTCCGCTGAAAGATTGGGCAAAAATAAGCAACTATTTCATAAGTCCATCAAAAAACATAAATTTTACAGATAATAATCTCTACAGATTTGATATAGAAAAATTTGAAAACTTTTCATAACAACATTTGATAACTTGCCTAGGGAGACACTGTTTCACATATAGATTTAGATGTGAACTGCCGCTCACATGTGTTGAAAAAAACATTTAAAATTCTATTCCATTCTCTCATTAGTATTTGGATGCTAAATGAAAACAATCAATAAAAATATATACATACTTTCATTCATGAAATATTCACTTCAACTGAAAAACATGTTTTAGTACCATTCAAAAATTAGAACACAAAAATATGTTGAAAAACAGATAAGATGTAGACTTTTTATTTGTATGATAATACAAATTATGAAAAAATTTAAACAACATATATTGAAAAATCACTATGAAGAGTTTTTTTGAATTCTTTACATGAAAGCTGGATTAATTCTCCGAAACTTCTACGGATTTAATCTAAAGAATTTCTTCGAAACCCCTCAGAATCAATTCCAAAAAATTTTGAATTCTATGTGGAACATTTTTTGGTGATTGTATTTATTATTCCTCGAAACAAATTTTTCAAGAGATTCTTCAGATTAAATTTGCTGAAGTTTCGGAGAATTAATCCAGCTATTATCTTAATATTCAAAAGAACTCTTGGTATAAAATTTTCATATATATATATAAAACATAAATAGGGGTCAATTCTTGATAGAAGGTATATAAAATAATATAAATATTTTAAAAAATTTTTAAACAATTTTAAAAAATTAGCCTTCTACATATTTAATTCCAAAAGATTATATTCAATGATTATAACTTCTGAAAATAAATTAAAATAATGTCGTATAAGTACCACTTATATCATGACATAAAATAAACATTCATTATAAGACACCCGAATGGTACATATATACCATTCGGGTGTCTTATAATGAATGTTTATTTTATGTCATGATATAAGTGGTACTTATACGACATTATTTTAATTTATTTTCAGAAGTTATAATCATTGAATATAATCTTTTGGAATTAAATATGTAGAAGGCTAATTTTTTTAAATTGTTTAAAAATTTTTTAAAATTGTTTAAAAATTTTTTAAAATATTTATATTATATATATATATATATATATATATATATATATATATTGTAACAAACATAACTGAAAACCTCATATGAAACATTTACAAATATTTGATTTTTCTTCCTGACTACAATAATAAAGCGCTGAGGAAATACACCACTATAATTGTTTCGAAAGTTAACCTCAGCTATCAATTCTGAAATATTCTATATGATGTGAAAGACATTCAGTGATATAACTTTCATATAACTTTTCAAGACCTTTGTGCGTCCAATCCTGAAATAGGCGGAAACAGTAAGGTAGCCGGTTTTGATACCTAATTTGATCACGGTTGGAAAATATTCAGCAGCGAGCCATTCGGATAACTTACCACCTAAAACCGACCAACGTATCCCAAAGGATGGTAAATCAGACAGCCTTTCTACAACACTGACTCCAAGGGGATGTAATCATGTCCTTTCGTATCCTGCGATTTAGTTGCACGAATCTGGGCCATTAGTTTGTTATAAATTCGGACGAGAGTTGACATGGTCACATATTTAAACTCAAGAATAAGAGTCAAGGCAAAGCAAAAATACATTTCACTGAATCATATATTTGACTAGAGCAGGTTGATACTTCATCTGTTATAGTGTTAATATTTCTGTGAGCGTTACACTGATGAATTCTGTAATTTTATTTTTTTACCCTGAAAAGAGTTTGTCCTCAGTTTTTAATTATTTAAAATGGTAATAATACATGAATGTTTTTTATATCAATATCTAGGGGTATGAATAGACAAATGCGTTCTCTTACTCTCGTCTAAATGTACTTTCTCAGTTATTTGCGCGATCTATAGCTCTCATCTAAATGTACGGTCTAATTTCTTTGCGCAATCTCCTCCTAGAAGTTTCCCTTCGATCTCAAACCCTGGCTGCACCCCCACTTATACTTAAGTCAAAAATTTAAGCAGCCACGCTCGAGTTCCGCTTATTGGACAACACTCAGATACTCTACCAATCAGGGCGAGAAATAAACCAATGGGGATGAATCTCAAGACACACCATCGATATGTTCCTCCAGGAAACTGTTGACGTTTTTGGTTCTCATAGCAACAAATCTCTGCTCTTCACGACCGCTAAGCTTTCTATGATAATATGTCCTATTTCGAAACATCTTGAAACGTCATGTTGAATTAGGGATAAGGACAGAAAGTGTTTTCAATCTTGTCGCCACATGAGAGCCTGTATCCCAACAGTTGACCACCCCAGTACTTCAATTTGGCTTAAAGTAACTCATATATCTAAAGTTTTGTCTATTCATTATCTACATATTATTTACATAGTAGAAACTAAATTTCTACACTATAGAAATTGAATGCCCACATGTAGTTCTTCTGAAATATTTCCATTATCATTACTGCTAATGCTTCAGAATGATTAAAATGTGTCGAAAACATATTTGGGTTTTATACAATATGTATGTATTGATGACTGCCCCAGATGTATTTTTCGGGTTTAATCTTCACATCATTTAATTAATTAATTTTCATTATTTGGATTGGAACCGTCTTTCAAAAACATTATAACTTTGGAAAATTAATAGTTTTATAAGGAAAGGAAAATTCTTTGGTTAAATATTAACAGATTTTAGATTCAAGAACAAAGAATTACACAAGTTAAAATAGTTTAATCGACTTGCCATCAAAGAGTGACGATGACGAATATATAGAATGGAAGCTATTGATATTCCCTAACTCTCCTACACGTACAACTTGCTCATTAGTCTAAATACCTTCAGTGACTAAGTGGATCAGAATAGATCCCACAACGGACTATTCCGAGGTAAATAATGGTAGTGATTAAAGTCTCCCCCATTCTCTTTTGGTGGCTTTCACGCCAGACTCGGGAACGGGGTCAGAAATTTCATGTTTAGGTTGTCTTAAATACTCATACTCGCTGCACGTGAATTACAGCCATGACAAGAGATGGGTGCAAGAGGTATTGAAATTTCCATTCATCAAGGGAATTACATGATAATAGGAAAAGTTTTACCATTACCTTCTTTTCGGATATTCACGCTTACGTAATAATACCAAAACTTTTGCACGTGTTTAAACGTAGCAGGTTTTCAAGCAATATTTCAAAAAAGAAGAAAAGCTTCATCATGCTGTCACTATCAAAATTTTCATTGTTTTTGTCATACTTATCACGTATTATGATGACTATACACTTCTAAAGTGAATCAATCGTCTGTACTTTCAACTATTGAAAAAGTAATAATAGAATACTAATATGTCTGCTACTCTTACACGACTCTTTATGTCCTGAAAACACCCTTTATTATAGGTAAGAAATTGAAGAAAGTATTTTCGATTGGTGCTTAACATTTGAACCAGAAAATTTTTGAGTAAAAAGTATTATAATAGGTAAGGGAAACAATTCATTATTTTTGCGTGAACTTCAAGACTTTATTTAACATGTTCGGATTGTCGGATTTCGGTTAGTTCTATAATTTGTTGCTTGGTCCTTACTGGCGAAAATATCTGGTAATCGAGTTCAAAATCTCAGAATGCAATGAAAAAAAGATGGTTATAGCGAGTTATTTTGTTCGATGTGCAGTAATAAATATAATATGAAAAAATAATAATAATAATATAAAAATAAGGACAGACCGGGTTCAACGAACATAAAATGAATTTTATTAAAAATAAACAAACTTCTACTTTTGCCACTCATTGCTTAGAAAACAGCCATCCTTTTCCGACAATAGATAAACTTAAAATTTTACATGTAGAATCAAATAACGTTCTAAGGGATCATCACAGAAGATCTAGGAGTATCAGGATAATAATGATAATAATAATAATAAAAATAATGAATGACTGTACGGATGTCAGATCAAAATTTTTGAGATATTTAAATAAGTAACATCTGTTTACCAATCTTCTTTGACGTGCCGACGTTCTGATAGTTGTTAAGAGTCCTCTCATTTTAAACCTTTTTTAACCTGTTTTTATTACCTCTTCTACCTCTTTTTATTCATAAATGTTCTGCTTGTTGAGTCTTCAGTTGTCTGAAGATGGGGTAGTTAATCCCCGAAACTCAAGTCACAATTAAATGTGTAAAATATTAATTTATTGGTAGTAAAATATAGTAATTTCTAGAACTTGTTTTAATTGAGTGACTACCTTTTTCATTCCACCGGGCTTATATTCCATGGTTACTTCGTCCTCAGGTGCCAATTTCAAATATTACACAAGGTCGTTCACCTCTGCCGTGGATAGTCTTCAAATAGTTGAAAACTTTAATCTAAGGTGTTTGTGATGAATTGGTGTAAATTTATTTCAATAAACAGGAAAGAGTAACGAATTGTTATTAAGCAAGTAGCAAACATGTTCTTTATATAAATATGTTACAATTCTAATATAAAAATTACTAAGTACCATCGATTGCTTTTCTGAAAATAGCAGAGAATACACCCCATTTTGAATTATTTGATGAAAAACGTCCTCATAATCGATATAAAGGGAGGGTCATCTAAAGTTTGTATTTTGAAGTAGTGGTTATTTCGATTTTGGCAACACTTCTGTTATTCTTGTTTTGACAGAAAGGTAGTTTAATATTAAAAAAATGGGTCGACTTACACTCGGAAAAAACTAGGGAATATCAAAAACTGATTTCCAAAATGGTGAATTTTTTATTCAAACTACTAGAAATTTACGTGGAAAATTCAATAGAAACGAAATTAATGAAATGAATAAATAATAGAAAAAATTTGATAAAACAACCCGTTCATGTTCTCGCCCAGTAAGCACACTTGAAAATATCTCTGCTGTAGCCCAGAATGTAGCTGAATATCCATCAACATCAACTCGTCAACATGTTCAAGAACGTAATATTTCGCGGACTTCTCTGAGGAGAATTTTGCATAAGGACCTCAGTATGAAGGCTTACAAAAATCAACTAGTGGAAGAAGCATCGTGGCCACACGATGAGTTTCCACTTCGCTCAATAGGCTAATGATCATTTAGCCGAAGGTGAGCATTTTTCGTGAAGAATCTTTAACGATGAAGCTCATTTTCACCTCTGTGGATTTTTTGTGAGAATCCGTTAAAAAAATTGTGCTACGCTAACCATCCAAAAACGATTGATGCCTTGAAACACGAAATCGAAGTAGCCCTTCATGAGATTCAGCTCCAAACAAACGACATTTCACTGAAAAAAATGGATTGATCAGATTTGGTACTGTACCCAGTCGTGACAGTCATTTGAATATTTTTTCTATTCGTGAATATCAAGGTTCGCCCCTTCTCCTTAGAAACCCATAACTTCGAGAAAATTTTAATTAGTCTTTAATTTATAGCCGATTAAAAATGCAAATGTTAAATGACCCACCCCCTAAAAGAAAGTCTGAATGGTTTGAATATATCGGGTGTTTTTTTTTAGAGTGATAGAACTTTAAATTGAATTAAAATACATTTAAATTAAGATTGTAATCAATTTGATTTTTATTTGAAAGATAAGTTTATGACATTCATGTTTTGAAAATAATTTCCGGCATATGTCCACCACGACTAGCTCTGAGGAAGCGCATTCGACCAGACCAATTTTGGACCACTTTTTCGAGTAATTCAGGCCTTATTTCATCAAAAACACGAGTTATGTTTGCTTCCAAAGCGTCAATTGTTTCTGGTTTATCAGCATCAACCAATGACTTGACATAATCCCAAAGAAAATAATCCAGTGGAGTTATGTCGCAAGATCTTGGAGGCCAATTAACTGGACCATTTCTTGAAACAATGTTACCGCCAAATCTTTCTTTCAATGAATTAATTAGTACGGTAGCAGCATGAGGTATAGTACCATCTTGTTGGAACCAAAACACTTCTGGGTCGATACCATACAAATTTTAAAACAAATAATCATTGATCATCGATCTGTAACGAGTACCATTCACTGTTACATTAGCTCCAGCATCGTTTTTAAAGAAATATCGACCGATGATGGGTCCAGCGTGTAAAGCACACCATGCAATGCATTTTTCAGGATGCAATGGAACCTGCAGAATTTCTTGAGGATTGTTTTCACTCCATACACGGTAATTTCGCTTGATTACATAGCCGCTCAACCAGAAATGAGCATCATCACTAAACCCAATTTTACCATAAAAAAGTGGATCAACTTGAAGCTGTTCTAGGGCCCAGTCACCAAACAAACGATGCTTATTTTGGTCAAGTGGCTTTAGTTCTTGAACCAGTTGAATTTTTTATGGGTGTAGATCAAGATCTTTCCGCAAAATTTTCAATGTGGTGGATGCACAGAGTCCAACTTGTTGTGAACGTCGACGAATAGACAAATCTGGATCATCATTAACACTTTGTCTTACAGCAGCGATATTTTCTTCTATACGTACAGTTCTTTGTCTTGTTGTTGTATCGAGTAGAGAAAATGTTGTCCGAAATCTATCGATAGTTCGACGAATAAGCTACTCTGATGGCCGATTATGTAAATCATAAATCTCACGAAGTGCTCTATTAGTTTGGCGAATAGAACACTGATTCTGAAAATAAATTTCAACAATTTGTAAACGTTGTTGCGGCGTGAGTCATTCCATGATCATTTTTCAATGCTTACTGAATAGAAATGTCAAAACAACATGGCTTCTACCTTCTACCTTCTGTCAAATCACAGTTATCCCTATCGAAAGTTCTATCACTTTAAAAAAAAACACCCAATACGTATACCCAATACTTCTATCTAAAAGACTAATATCAACTGATATTTACACCTCACTAAGATTTCATAACGCAAGGTGCTATCCAAAGTATGAGGGTTAAGATGAAGTCAGAATAAGCCCAAGTATACAGATCAAATCTTTTAATGTATATGAAAATTATATAAAAAAAATATCTACACTTTACAACACTTAACAAGCAATCAAACAAACATCATGAGAACGGAATAGAAATTAATGTGAATTAATTCCAATCAGTCAATGTCCCTATGAATAAACAGAATGATGAACGTTAAATATAAGATTGAGTAAAAGCAATTTATAATGATAATAATAAATGGCCTTTATTTAATAGAAACATACATACAAACAAACGAGCGAAGTTTAACTAAAGCTACTTTTACACTTAACCCATCAGTTAGATGCTGCATTTCAATAACAGTTTCGAATAAATGGCAACAAATTGGCGCCATCGAAATGCAAACACAAAAAAATTATATGAAAATAAGTAACTGCAGTAGTATCTAATGTGAATAATTGAGAATTATTGTGAATAATTGGGCAAAGTAAGGACACAGAAACAAGAGAACAGAAAGATATACTCCAAGTCAACACCTGACTATTGACTTATGCGAGGCACATAAGAATGTTTTCACATCTACTTCAAACTTATTCAAATTTCTAGTAGTTTTGAATATTTGTGGAAGACAATTGTAAGCTTTGATACATGTATAACTGAATGACTTTTTAAACATCGAACTTCTGAATCTGGGTGGTGCAAGTGTTTCTGGAAAGCGAACAGTGCGAGGAAGTTGGCCTCTAAATAATAATTTATTCTTAAAGTAACTCAGTTCACCCGTTTGTACATCCCTATGAATAAATCATAAACACTGTAACTTATATCGGTTACGAATATTAAGCCAGTTGAGTTCCTTTATCTTTTAAGATATCCTGTCGTATTTTCGAAGTCCATATATCAGTCTACAACATGAATTTTTTATTCTCTGCAATCAACTATGATTACTTCAGCTCAAACAGAGGCCATATATAAAACTACAGTACGAAAGATGCCATAAGAACACTGCTCCTATCATGACACCTACTGAGCTGCCAATATTTTGAAGTGAAACAAAAATAACTGTTTTCAGTGTAAATAACGGTTTTCAATTTCAGAACAAAGCGATAATCAAACTTAAATTTTTCTGAATATGATAACGACAGTAAGCATGCCAAACAGGAAGTCTGACACAGCTATTTGAAAACAGATTAATGTAACTGTAACACAGTTGCACCGGTTCAAAACACTTACCATGCTCATTTCAGTTATCATATTTCGGAATTAATATCCGCCTATTCAATCTATTCATTTGCAGAAAAATGCTAATGATTGGCAAAGCAGCTCAATAGGATATTAGTAATGCATGGGGAATATTTCTTCGTCTGTGACGTTTGGAGTAATAAGGAATTCAGTTCGATTCTTGACTTAAGAAACATGCAGGTCTGCCGCTTATGACCGACAACCAAAAACACCTATTCGGCTGTTTCTAAGTTTCGAACTGTGACATAGTTGCAAGTTGTTCTGTCTCGATTCGAAAAAGTTTTGGCGAAAGTAGATGATGAGTTAGAAGAGGAATCTCTAATTGATATATTTTGTTGTTGGAACCACGATTAGAAGTGCAACAGAAGAGGTAAAAAATTCAATTCTGAGCAGTACAACTCTTCTTGACTCTTGAAATGTTTTGATAATGAAGATGCACCTATTTCAATTAGACATTTAGAAAAAATAACCAACCAATGCTATATTGATCACAATTCATTTGGACTGTTATGAAGAAAACAACTGCACGATGTCCTTATAATTTTTTTATTCATTTCTATTACTCCAAATAGCCGCTTTTCACAGCTATCATGAATAATCGATTTTATATTGTTTCATTGGTAAAAGTGGCGACTCCTACAGAAAGGAGCGAACTATTAATAATTTATTATTCCTCCATAGCCACTCATCAATGTTTCAACGAAATAATATGATCGATACTACTACTTATTGACCAAATAGACGGCCCATTAAAACTTTTACGGATACAAGCGTAGATTTTTTTCGGAGATAAAAGTTAGGAATGGATTTATATTCCAAAGCATATTTGCAGCATAATTTTAGTACATTTTAATATCTGCATAACTAGTATCAAGAATAGAAAAGAAAATTTTTCGACTTTGACTCAAACCTTTCGCAACTAGATTACACAATTTCATGAATTCAGCAATTTAATGAAAAACTTTTTCTACAATCGATATCCTAAGTAAGCATTTGCGCTCGTGTTTGACAACGCAAATATCATCTTTTTCGAGGAATGTCACTTTGTCGCTTATGAGCGACTAAATAAAAAAACGCTCTTCCAATTATTGACTATAAATCAAATATGCATTGCTCAGAATACCCAATGACAACGAGTAAATGACATCTTTCATTTGAGTGAGAACTGAATATTTAATTTTCATTCATAAAATTAGATAAATTTTTGGAATTATGTGATCTGCTCGATTGTAGAAAAAATCTTGTGTGTAATTCGAGCGCAAATTCTTTGTCGATTTCAAGAGATTGCCGCGCTCCTTCGTCGCGTGGCAATCGTCACTTTCAATCGACAATATATCATTTTGCGCTCTTAATACACAAACAGCTATTCCATCTTTCTGTCATGAGTTTTTCTTCAAAATTAATCACTAACTTGTAACGCTTGGTTATTGAAATACCTATTATATTTCCGTTACTGCAGTTTTATTTTATTGAAACTTACTTTATTTCGACAATAATCGAACCAACAGTAGCTGCTCCATAATTTTTAGATTTTTGAGAAGGATTTAGAAGGTATAAAAAAATATCGAATTTTCCTCTTTTATTTTCCTTCAGAGCGATTAAAAAATTGTCAGTTAAGTATATGCGTTCTGACATATTTTCCTTCCATATAGCTATAATGCTATGTAATTTTCTTGACAAATATGTTTTATTTCAGATAATAGCTGGATTATTTCTCCGAATCTTCTAAAGATTCAATCTAAAAAACTCGTTAAAACTTTTCAGATCTGAATTGAATAAAATGCCTTAGAAACACTGTTTCACTTTATAGACATATAGAATTTTCAACACATATAAACGGCAGTTAACCAATGAATAATTAAAAGAAAACATTATCCCGATTGCCGAATATCTAACCGAAACAGATTTGTCTTGGATGATGGATCAGATGATTGTGGTCAGTACTTTATTTCTTTTGATTATTGGTTAACTGCCTCAATTTCCAAGTGTTAGCAGTAAACATACAAGTACCATATAGTATAATTACACAGGAAGACATAAATACTTATCATTGAACCCCCAAGTATCACAATTATGTTTCTCAAACAAACTTATTGAAATATAATACCTCATAAACCCAGTTCTTTCATAAACTACAGCACCAGTACACAAACTTTCTAAATTCCTCATAAATATCATGAAAATGATACAGTTTCCAACCTTAATTTTAAATAGAAAATTCACTAGAACTTATTGAATAAACTGAAAATATTAAAATTCCATCCAACTCAAAATAATCCCATTCGATGCAGTAAATATATTTCTGAACGTATCACCTGATGTTGTAATAATACTTATAGATTTTATGCTATTTCTTAATATGTGTAATTCGAACATGAAGTGAATTATATAATAAAAGGAAATGTCATTCATTCACTGAAAATTTTCTCAAATAAAAATTATTTCATATTTTCATATTACTTTAATAGTGGATTTCACACAGTACAGATGACTCAATAATAGGAACCACTTCAGCCCTTGTTTAGATGAAATTTTCATGAATACTTTGGAAAATAAAAATCGAGCTGTCTAGACATTTTCCGATAAATCTCATACATACTGAAATATAGGGTTGGATTGTTTTATGTGAGCTCCCTGTATATAACACTGTATGCAAGGTGCCAAAGAGAACAGTTCGCAATAAAATCTATTTTTCTCTTTTGCTCTTTATATCAAAAACGAGTTTAATCAATGATCACAAAATGAAACATAGTAAAATTGAAGTAAGGGGAAAATGCTGGATCAGATGAATGAAATAGGATTGCCGAGGGACGTCAGTGAACACGGGATTTATATGATTATAATTCAACTAGAATGGCACAATCGAAATGAATCTTCATATACTAATTCTCTGTAAAGTAATCAACTTTCGAATTCGAAAAAATCAGTTTCATAATTATCAACGGACACACAAATTGGCTATCATTTTTCTACTTAATACTCACTAGAGAAAAATACAAATCGATTAGAGTAATTTTGAACTCATGCAGCACCAATTAATAGTATTCGTTAACAATTAAAAGTTTTAATCGTCGTCTTATGCAGACATAAGAATGTTATCAACTTTTCGTTTAGTATTTCAGATGAACTGCGTTTTTCAATATATATCAGCAACCTGGTTTGCTCCATGAAAAATTTTAACATGATTTTCTCAATTCTGTTCATTATTTTCTATAATGTTCATTATGTTATAAAACTCCAGATTACAACAATACAAAAGGATGCTGACTTGACGTAGAGAGCTTCTGCGTTAAATGGACACACTGTATATGATTTTTGACATTTCACATGTCATTTGTGTTCAGTAGCTTATACCATTTAATCATGAAGAGGGACAAGCTTCAACATGAATTATATCATCGAAATTAGTGCCCATTTGTAAAAACTTTGAGAAATTTAAGAAGAATTCATGGACGACATTATTCAGTTAATCGACGCACTATTCGTCGTATTGTAGATAAATTTGAAAGTAAATTTTCTTCACACAATACAAGAATACCAGTAGAACAATGAAATGCACGCACACCAAGGAATATTGGCTTGGTTGCAGTAAGTGAAAGAAAAAATCCAAAAGTATCGTTTCCACGTCATTCTCAAAAATTAAATCTTTGATTTGAATGTGAGTCAATACTTGTTAAAAGTAAAATATGAATGACTTTAAATTGAGAATTATATATTCTAACTTCTACAATATTTATTGAAACTATATACAAAAACTATCAAAATGATATCCTTATATATAATATACATAATCAATATAAAATAATTTTCAATGTCTCAGAAAAAACTTTTTTACATTCCGATATGAAACGGATTAATACAAATGTATTAACAAAAACTATATTAGTATGTATACTACAATACAAATACAAGAAAATCCACTATTCCAAAATTATATAAAATTCTCAAAATGAAAGATCAAATAAAAATAAATGAACGAGAATTCCAACATTTGATAGCTATTTCGGTCTCTAGACCTCTTAAGAAATGTATTGAATTCAGATTCAAATATATCACAAGATCAAAATTTAACTCACCAAATTAGATAAAACCTGGAATGAATAAATAAATTTTGATATTGTGATATATTTGAATCTGAACTCAATACATTTCTGAAGAGGTCTAGAGACTGAATAGTGGAAAAGTGGAAAATTTTCTTCCGAGACATTGAAAAATATTTTATATTGATTATATAAGGATATCATTTTGACAGTTTTTGTATATAGTTTCAATATATATTGTAGAAGTTAGAATATATAATTCTGAATTCAAAGTCATTTAAATTTTACTTCTATCAAGTACTGACTCACAATCGAATTGAAGATTCAATTGATGAGAAAGACGTGAAACTGATAAATTTGGATTTTTTCTTACACTTTCTGCAACCAAGCCAATATTCCTTTATGTGCGTGCATTTCTTTGTTCTACTGGTACTCTTGTATCGTGTGAAGAAAACTTACTTTCAAATTTGTCTACAATACGACGAATAGTGCGTCGATTAACCGAATAATGTCCATGAATTCTTCTTAAAATTCTCATAGTTTTCACAAATGAGCACTAATTTTGATAAAATAATTTATCAAATTCCAAATGTTGTTGAAGCGTGTATCTCTTCATGATTAAATAGTATAAGTTACTGAACACAAATGACATGCGAAATGTCAAGAATAATATACAATGTTGCCCAGACAGGATTTTGACAGCATGTTGTCAAGACAGCATTCTTTTGAATTTTTCGTAATTCTGCTTATAGCATCATATAGTTGTAAAATGGAGTTTTATAACATGATGAACACTAGTGAAAATAATGAACAGAATGGTGAAATTCATATTAATATTTTTCATGGAGCAAACCAGTTTGCTGATATATATTGAAAAACACAGTTCACCTGAAATAGTGAAGGCAAAGTTGATAACTATCAAATGTCTGCATAAAACAACGATTGAAACTTTCAATTATTAACGAATGTTATTAATTGGTGCTGCATGAGTTCAAAATTCCTCTAATCGAATTGTATTTTTCTCTACTCAGTATTTAGTAGAAAAATTATAGCAAATTTGTTTGTCTGTTGATAAGCATGAAATTGATTTTGTCGAATTGATAGGTTCACTATTTTACAGAGAATTAATATTTGAAGATTCATTTCGATTTATTTATTCTAAATAGTTGAATTATATTCATATAAATCCCGTATTCACTGATGTCCATCGGCAATCCTATTTCATTAATCTGATTCAGCATTTTATCCTTACTTCAATTTTACTTCGGCAGGTCAAATCAAATTAATGTGTTTTTGATAGTAAAAGTATTTTTAAAATTTGTTTTGATACCAATCCAAACAATTTTCATGAATTCTGAAATGGCTCCCAGGTATTTCATTTTTGGCCTTCCTAATGAAAACGTAAGAGATGCCTAGCGTCTTTACATAAAACGCTATCTGAACAGAGCAGTTGTTGAATATTTTTTTAATATTATAATTTAATGTAACAAAAAATAAGAAAACGTGGATATGCTTTTAATGTACGGGCGTGCATTTTGTGATGTTGTTAGCATCAACGCGAAGCACTTCCCAAATAGAAATGTGCCGAGTAAAAATAAATTCAAGGCTGTGGATCGAAAACATGGTGTAACTGGTAAACGATTTCATAATTTTTCTCGATGATTATTTTTTATATCTAATGTCCATTTAAGGGAGTATTTCACCAAAAAGAGGAGGTAGTGTAGGTAGGAGGCAGTAGCATTGGAAGAAGAGGTTTTGAATAGAATAGAGAAAGATCCAATGAATCGTCAACTGAACTTGATACTTTAAAGTCAATCACTCATCGAATTTTGAAAGTGTCGCTGTTTCATCCGTATCATCTTCAAAATCTTCCTTCAATAATCAGGCAGATTTTCCTCCAAGAGTGCAGTTTGCTTAATGGTTTTTGGAACGACAAAGAATGGAAGCAGAGTTTGTTACTAAAGTTTTATTTACTGACGAAATTGGTTTCTTTCTAAATAGCATTATAAATTCTCATAACATCCATGAATGGCAGGAGGAAAATCTACACGCTTCTATTGAATCTAATTTTCAGTACAGAATTTATGTTAATGGGTGTGAATATTTGAAAATTAATTGATCGGTTCATTCTTCCCAACATACATTACCAAACAATTACCAATTTTTATAGAAAACGTTCCATTACTAGGTCGCCATAGAATGTGGTTCATGCATGGTTCATTTTGGACAACATGTCAAGCAACATTTGAACAACACATTTCCAAATCGATGGATTGGTAGATGCGGACCTGTTGCTTGGCCGCCTCGGTCACCAGACCTCAATCCACTGAATTTCTTTTTGTGGGGATATCTGAAAGATTTGGTTAACAAAACACCTGTGAACACCCAAGAAGAGCTCATTGACAGAATAAATTTTCTTCGCAAAGCGATAAAGAATGAACCGTAAGTTATGTTTCGAGTACAAAGGTAATGCCTGCGGCACCTAAGCAAATGCGTCCAATTTCGTGGTGCGCATATTGACCATAGACTCTGAAGATTTTCTATGGTTATTTTAAATGTCCATTGTAAGAATTTCCATTATGGAATCATTTACCAGTAGTGTTTGATCCACAGCCTTGAACATATTTTTACTCGACAAATTTCTGTTCGGGAGGTGCTCCGCGTGAAACTTCGTTGCCTTAACGACATTGTGAAATGCAAACCTTTACAATAAATGCATATTCACATAATCTTGTCTTCTTTTTTGTCAACTGAAGTTTTAAAAAAATTAACAATCATAGAAAGAGAAGTTTTAGTGACCATAGCAACAATAAACAGCTTTCAATATTCATGAAAAAAAATTTTGATATCAAATCAAAAAATGCCTGTAACTCGAACACGCTGCATTTTTTCGATGTTGCATTACGATTATTGGTATAACATTTTTAGAAAAATTGATGATTAAATACATAAATGAAGGAATTTCGCCGATATCTTAAACTAAACAAGAGTTTCTGAACATTAAATACTAGGGTCAGTACGTCTCTGGTGTTCTTGAAGACTTATGAGGAAGTTGGATGGGGTAGTCCGTTACTTTGTGATAGTTCATTTTAATGAAATGAAATAAGAAAATTTATCAAAATTTGAATATCAAAACAAATTGAAATATGTTTATCTTCTATAACTTTAATCTCAAAAAAAATTTTTTTTAAGATTTAGTGCATGTTTTGAGAGATTTCTGAATTAACTTATTCGAATATTTAAATATATTAAATATTATATTATATTCTTTGAGAAGTCCTTTAAGTGTGTTCATGTTTTTAAAAGGCAATTGGTGTTCTTAAAGGTAAGACCAGAAACAAAATTTTGTCCCCTTTAAATATTTATTTATTAATTTTAATGACTTTCGTATATCTGTTGGTTTATTTATTCCATTTGACATTATATATTGAGTTTTGATTATATACGTCTATTAAATGTGAGCGGTGCTTGTTTTAAACATAAATTTAATTCTAAAAGTTTTTTGAATAAAAATTTTTTTTTTTAATTAAAATTGTAGAAGATAAACATATTCCAATTTGTTTTGATATTCAAATTTTGTTATAATTCTTCTATCAAGTAAAAGGCCTTTCTATTTTAGGAAAATTTATATTAAGTGATAGAAAACAAAGAAAAATAATTTCTTATTTCATTCCATTATTATGAGGAAGTTGTTGATTCAAATTACCAAAATCGTTTTAGTCGTTCAGAAGTAACTGATTTATGGGAGTACCATCTGGAGGTACATATCTTTGCAGGGGCCGTACTAGAAAAAAGATTGAAGCATTCCTTACTCGTCTGTATATACTTTATTCACGCCACGTAGTGCTGGGACGCCCTGTATATTATTATAAATAAATTGTAAATAGACAAAAAATCAGGCGATGCTAGTACTGTTCAATTTGTTCCTTAATTCTGTTATCAATTTTTTATATTCACCTTATTTTTAGTAAGCCAGCGGAATCTGAACGGAAAGAATTATTATTGGTTGTAATAAAAAGAGGTTTTTTCTTGATAGAAGTATTATTACAAAATTTAAAATATCATGAAGATTTCTTTTGTAAATCTTCTGGAAATTTTAATTTAAAAAATTTTTCAGAATTAAATTAAATAAATGTCTTTAGAACACACCGTGTCAATTAAGTAGACATATAGAATTAATACTTATTACGCAGCTTTGTAATAGAATTAATACTTATTACACAATACCAAAACTGTGTAATAAGTATTAATTGTATATGTCTACTTAATTAATACGGTGTGTTCTAAAGACATGTTTTATTTAATTCTAAAAATTTTTTGGATAAATTTTTTTTTTTAGTTCAAATTCATAGAAGGTTTACAGAAAAAATATGTATGATATCTTTAACTTTATTATTTGTTGAGCTGCTCAAAACTACCAAATTTCATACACAGTTTATTCACCTATTCGAATAAGAAGTTGGGCGTCCTTTAATAATTAAGAACAGTAGAAAACTGGAAATTACTGGAGGCACTTTCTCATACTTTACGATACAATTCAACATCTCAAATAAATCCGCTGTTGGCAACAAGATTGCTGTTTCACGCTCCTTTTTTTCTCATATATCATTTATTTGGGGTAATTTTTCATCCTGGATATCCGAGGCTCAAGTCATAAATTATAGAGGTTCCAAAAGGTTATTGTTAATTTTTTACGTGAGTAATTCATTTCAATTTTTACTGAAAGATGCGTTAATGAATTATGGTTCAAGGTGGCAGGACAATATCCTCTTATTCGAATAGGATAAATTGGGTCGAAAAGGGAATTGGAGAATTTGGAAGAAAAAATCACAAAATGAAGGATAGTTATTGATTTACATATTCCTAATATTTAAAAGCCGAAAATTACAATGTTCCGAAGTGATTCACTATATTCACACAGTCAGAGGTTCGTGCGTTATAAGAAAATACAATATATATATATATATATATATATATATATATATATATATATATATATATTTATTATATATATATATATATATATATATATATATATATATATATATATATATATATTGTTTCGCTATCACAGTAGCATCATCAGGCAAGATCACATTTTGAATAACTAAGCTTGTTTCCGAAATCCATGGCTATTTATATTACAGTAAGTACAATAAATTTTTATTGAGCACTAAAACCCAAAAAAGGTCCCTGCAAATTCCAGCTTATCTGAAAATATTTAACAGAGGTGAGCTATTTAAATCTATTTGTTCGTTAAGTAATATTCCAATTTTATTATGTTTATTTATCTCTAGGGATTCTCACATATTTAAGGCATAACTTTTGCTTTCTATATGTAGAATTTCAAAGTTATGGTTGAAAGTATGTCCTGTTTCTAACAAATGGTTGGAATATGTAGAATTGCTTTTATTATTGAGGAAACTCTTCAAATGTTCACACATCCTATGACGGAAAGTTCTTCCAGTCTGACCTATGTAAACTTTAGGGCAATCACCGCAGGTTAACTTATAAACCCCAGATCTTTATGTGTGTAGTCTTTATTATTTTTGATAAATTTACAATTCAATATATAAATGAATTTCTATATTATTAATATCATTAATATCAGTTTGAATTCTCAATAATATATTAGGAGTATGAATAATTTCGTGCGTTTTTTGTCGAAAATTCAAGTCTTATTGTGAAAAATTGGTTATACATTAAAAGTTCAAAATACTGTCAGTCGCGAGCAACTACTTTTTCCTATACCTATTTCTGATAATTGACGGATATCATCGCGAAAAAAGGGCGGCTCTTTGGGCGCTATCCATGCATCAATGCACTTTTTGACTTCATCGTAATTGGAGAAATGCTGGTCAGGCAGCCCATATTCGATTCAGAAGAGATGATAATCGGAAGGAGTTACATCAGGGTTATACAGCGGGTGAGGTGGCACTTTCCATTCAAGCGTTTCTAAGTAAGTTTTAATGTAACATGTGGCCGTGCATTGTCATGAATTGTCAATAAATTTGTCGTGTCTGTTGGCATCAATTGTTATCGTTAGACCTCCCCTGTGATCTCTTAGTTCGATTGTAGCAGCTCATAACAAATTACACCCAGCTGGTCCCACCAAATACACAGCATGATCTTCTCGCTATGAATATTCAGCTTGACAGTTGATGATGGGGCACACATACGTTGCTCTACGTTTAAGATTATCGTTATAGATCCGATTTTCATCGCCAGTCACAATTTGATGCAAAAACGCCTTTCTTTTTTGCCGTTGAAGCAATTATTCACACATAAATAAACGTCGTTCGATGTCTTTCGTTTTCAGTTCATACGGCATCTACTTTCCTACCTTTCGAATCATTATTATTATTATTATTTATAGTGAACGGGCATCTGTCCACCCTACCACTGCGTCCGCGCGGACTATTGTGGTTCGCCTCTGATTTATATTTCTCCGACGATATCCATTTTTTGGATAAAACCGATAATCTTGTTCGGGGGTAATTTTTTCAAATAGCAGTGGGCTATAATAGCCTGACCAAAGATCTCGAATCTGATGCGACTCACTGCAGGGGACTCTGAGACGCTGTGCATGGTTGTTTTAGTGTCCTCAAGACACAGTCTGCATTCACGGTTTTCAGTCAGACCGATTTTGTGCAAATGCGCTTTCAGCCTGCAGTGACCTGTCAAAATTCCTACAAGTTTTCTGAGTTTGGAATGTTCCAAGTAACGCTTTCGAATGTTTCAGGAAAGGATGGCTCAGCAAGAAAAACTCTAGTCTTGAGTTCATTCTGCTTGTTATCGTCTGCTTATCCACGTTATGTGATATTTCCAGGAATGGTTCTGGGCCTACCAGAGGCAGCGTGGCTCCAGCAAACGCCAGCCGATCTGCGAAGAGTGATTCTATTATGCATACGTAGCCTGTTTAGAGCCGTACGGCAACTCCAGACTGTTTTCGATGTACAACAGCTCGATTTTAGAGCTTCTAGTACTGACTGACTATCACTAAATATTTTGATATTTCCGTGGTGGATATACCGTTTTATGAGCAGATCCACCGCGGTCTTTATAGCAAATAGTTCTGCCTGGAATATGGTTGCGTATTGCCGAGACTCAATGGGATGCTGATTCTCGATTTGCTCCCATAGTCTCCCGCTCCCGTTCAGTTCGTCGTTCACGAGCCGCCTGTGAACAAGCCAAGGTCGGTCCTCAATAGAACCTCAGCATGCTGGGTCTATTCGTCATGGCTGGGGAGGATTACATTGAAATGCCGTTCTTGGCTCTTGACTTTTGACATTAGATCCGAGGGCATCGACAGGGTGCTGTTCGTTAGAAGCTCGTCCAGAAGTCCTGAGCCTCCCATCACTATTGCTTCTGGCCTGTCAATCACCAGTTTATGTAGTTTGTATGGGGTCCGTTCCTTCTTCCTCTGTACGAGCAGGTGCAGGGGTGGTAGATTTAGTTCCATGGATTTATATCCATGGCTGCCGTGGGTGTGATACGAAACGTACCTGCCTTTCGAATCATTTCCTTTGGTTTTAAATGATTGCAAATGGCTCGCTGACTGGCCCCAATGTGATGTATCTTCATAGAGCCTTACCTCTTATTCTTCATCTTTAAACTTTGATGTCACTTCGGGCCGTTCTTCATCTCTCAAATCAAAATTGCCACTTTTAAATCGGACATCCCACTTTTGATATGTTCGTTCTGCTAGAGCATGGTAACCATAATTATCAACTAAAAGACGACTTTCAGTGTTCTCTTTCTTTATGTTGAAGTAATAAGCTAAAATTCTCCGCAAAACACATTACTCGGTACAAAAGTTGACATTCTCAGAGCATAGAAAAACTATATTCATTACTCTTCAGCGAAATGACAGGTACTGAAAATAAGCCTGATAATGATACTTCAACATAAACGTGTTGACAGATGGAAGAATAGAATAATAAACTAGTAGCGACGTCTCTCATCAAAACCGCAGGAACTTTTTTCTACTACTAATATTTTGCCTATTTGTACATTGGACTATCCAGGAAAAAAAATTTCAAAGAATATCCTTTTTCTGAAATTATTTGAATTTTCCACAGATTATAATGGTTAAATTGACACATTATACAAACATTCTGGGACACCTATACTTATTCTATATTCTGTAGATTCTAATCTAATTCATATCTAATAAAAATGTACTTTATTCATTGTTGTAGTTTCGAGTGCGTTTTTTATCTATTGAACCAAAGTTTGTTGCACCACTTAATATTTACGTACTTGCCACCATTTCCGAAAAAGACTTGAATCTTCCAATATTTCTGATCCCACGCATTTTTGAATTTTCAATCGTTACGAATATTACGCTATTATTGACTCGATAAATCCTTCACTTTAATTAATATAAACTTTTCTTTAGATACTAAACTTTTGCTATCACCAATATTAAAAACT
This sequence comes from Megalocaria dilatata, assembly GCA_034642435.1. Taxonomy (NCBI): domain Eukaryota; kingdom Metazoa; phylum Arthropoda; class Insecta; order Coleoptera; family Coccinellidae; genus Megalocaria; species Megalocaria dilatata. Next base: position 75,822,125 of record CM067854.1, read on the forward strand.
GAACTTATTTTTTGTGGCCTACCCAATCAATTGTCATTTTTACTGATTTGTGCTACGTACTAGATACTTCCATTTTCAATAGTTTAACAAAGAACACAGAACTACCATTAATAATGACGTTATGCAATTATTGACATATATCAGATCTTTCACATATCTGATCTATCATTATTTCTTGCAGATACGATGGCATCACTTTAGCCTGAGTTTTTAAACAAAATTCTATATCCTTTCTTTTTAATTCAACACATTCATCATGATAAGAACATTTATTATAGTGGCTTTAGAATAAATTATTGAATTTCGAATCCTTGTTTTTTATCAATCTGTAGCATATTTGAATATCAAATCCTATCAAATTAAATACCCCAAGCTTAATTTCACCAAACCTCGTAGGGTGCCTTCAGTTTTTGACCATTATTATGGAAATATTTTTATGGCTTAATTTATATTGGTTACAAATTGGCTCCTTCTTCAAATTTGTTTCCTGTGAATGTTTTCTGGAATTGAATTTCGAATTGTTTAGTCTCAAATAATCGCATTTTAATGATAAGTGAAATTTCTTTCTAACGAGTCAACGGGAGGGTACTCTTTCCAAGATTGCAATTAATTTTAAATCAATTTGCGAACTCAGTTACATGAGAAGTGTTGAATACAGGAGAAACAATTTACTGCATTTTATCATTTGGCCACAGTATTATTATATTCGAGACATGATATGATAAAAAAAATTGAATGCAATCCATCCTTAATGGAAATTCATTTAAATCAAATCAAATTAAATACTAAGGAATACCTCAATCTCTAGTGCTAGATGACCCTAAACGAGTGTGTTCAGATGTCATCACAAAATGATATCATGTGTTAGTTACCAGATAGCGGCTTTACATTTTTCCGTTAGAAATTTATCATATCAGCGCATTGCATGCATATCGCTGAACAACAATCAGTTGTCCAGATTCGAAAGAGAGGCCGACCCCCAAGAAGAAAAACAAAAAGAAGTCTCGTGATTCTTCCTCTAGCCGAGAGCAGATCACGAGGGAGGGACTATAACAACCCTCATTACTTTAGGGAAGCCCTGATCCAGAGTCTCAGATCCCGGCGTATTACGTGGTAAATGGCCTAGGGATCCACGGCAATAAAGCGCTTTGTTAATTATTTCATTCAAAGTACCCGAAACTTCTAAGTATAGAATAAAATGCTATATATATAAATTGCAATATTTCTATCTATAATTTATTTATCTCCGAACTTCCCATCTTTTCTATTGAAGGATTGCTATCCGGATGGTCAGTATTGAGTTCAACCGTGAATTTCTTGCCACACAGGTCGAAAAGTATCAAATCCAAAAATCACATTCCACGAATGATGCATTGCTGACATACAAATATAATTCAGGAATATCGATCAGTTAAACTTGTGGAACAACCATTGCGATTCAGGTCAGAATTGATTTCTTTTCATACAAAAAAGGTCTGCTTCGGAAGTTTCCATTATTTGAGATCTACGATGGTTTGGAAAAAATACAATTTAAATGCCTCTTGCACGCGATTTACGTGAAGTAGATTCCGCATGATATCATGTCACAACGCGATTGGCCGCTTTTTCGTTGACGAATTAAAAATGGGTTTTTAATTTCCGAGTGACATATCAAAGAACTCGGCGCAATTCATGAAGTGATTTTTCATAGGATGAATACCTCTCATGACAACTTTTTGCAAAACCCTTTACGTTCGGTTTGAAATATGAGGATCTTAGAATTTTGGATGTGCAGTCGCTACTCATTAATCACTATTCATTTGTTGACAGGAGAAAAATCGAAAATTTTTCTTGAATTTCCTTTTATACCAACAAATATCTGACAAGTTAGAAATCTTAGGGCATTCATTATTAATATTTAAAATATTTTCAAGTGTTCTGTAACATTTGTCTGAACGAATACTGAAGCATTTCAATATAAATTATTCTGTTTAATATCTTTTTGTGCCCTTGTTCCAGGAAAAAGTGTCAATTATTTCGAATTTTGAGCCGAAAATGGCCACTAATGAAGAATCTGAGGTCAAAAGTAATTCTGTCCGGCCGTAAACACGACAACTTTCGAATAGAAAGAGCTAGAGACTTGAAACTATCAAGGAAGCTTTGAGGTCTACTTATCTCAGTTGAATTCGTTAAAACGCAAAATCAGTTCAATAGTTTCGTAATATACGTTCGAAAATTTTAGAGTAGATTTAAGGCCTGAATAACTCGGTTGAGTTTGTTGTTAGTAAAAGCTGTGAATTCATTCGATGTGAAATTTGGAGCTTAGAAGGTTAACGCACATTTTCTTGTAAAGTTTGATGAGGATTGTATGATTAGAAGATTAAAAACAAAACTAGAAATTTTGTGTGCGAAGCAGCGTTGAGCGCCGGATAAACCGTAGCAACAGTCCAACATCATGTTTAAATTTAACATTTAAAAATAACGACACAAAAGCTAGTGCAAAATTTCGTGATTGTCGCATAATAAGAAGAAGAAGACTAAAAATGAAATATTTTGTGAGCAGAGCAGCGTTGAGCGCTCCCGAAACCCCCAATGAATTGAAATTTAGTATTTAGATGTAATATAAGGACAAGAAGGTTAATAAAAAATTTGAATGAACAAGCGCGCAAGTGCTCTCATCTTGACGACAGGGATTTTCACGATTTTTTTTCCAATGGAAGGTGTACAGTAAAACTAACTGTATCACATTTTCGAATTTATTTTCTGTAGAAGTAGGGAATTTTACCTTCTGTTTGTTCATTTAGTAAATTAATGATCGGGCTCTTGCTGTGTTTAAGAATTCAATTGATTCCAAGATGTCCATTTATTTGCCCTTCAATTCCAGATACAGCATCTCGAGACAGTCTACATCTGGGAAAACATAATTAGTTGGGAGAATTTTATTATGGAAATAAGAGATATCTGAACGAAACCTGATTTCTCTTGAAACTAGTTAAAATTAATTCCGTTTGGCCTTTATATACAGAGTGAATGTTCGAGCCATCAGATTATTTTTAATATTTTTTGAGACTCTACTAATATAAAATTTATAAGGATTTAAATATTCAACATCATACTCTTGCACTTTGGTTACACGTTGAACATAGATGATTCTTACTGTAGTCTTATTGAGGAACGAGTATAGTCTAAGTCTACCTAGCTCCTAATGCTTGGAATCCAATTCTGTAAGAAAACTTATTTACTATATACCTTAATTTTTAGGATCTGCTGATTATTGCAGTATTTTCAATTACAATATTTTAGTACTCTCGAGTATTGAAAAACTTGATTTTCATTAAATATTGAGTTGTTTCTTATGATTATATATAATTTCACCACCACCAATTTCCATAGTCGAATTCTATGAATATTCCAATTTCCGCCAAATTCATAAATAGATTATGTGAAATCACTCACACTGTGACCAAATTGATTATGTTTTATGAATTCTGTGCAATGTTTTCAGAGGGCATCGTGCAACTTTGTTTCAGATTTTGGCGTGTGCCACTCGAAAGGAATGAATAACAGTTCACGTCTTGTTGTTTAACACAATGTTTACCCAATGTTTTTTTAGCAAAAAATGTTCCCAGTTTTTTACGGTAAATTTCATAGTTTTCAGAATGGGCCAGATTTAAAAGATCAATAATTACCTGAACTGTAAATTTTACCTCATATATCGTGAAAACTTTCTGTACGTTTGTCATGAAAAGAGCTGCAGACTAATGGAGAGTATTGTTAAGACTCATTATAAGCGTCTCTGTTTACATAATGTAATAATTTCTTTGTGCTTAACCAGCAAACATTCAAATTTTTCTGTTCTAATGAATATTTTTAACCCATTTCTGTCGAAACTATCAGATAACATGGAAACAAACTAAAATGCAATGATCTCGAGATATTTAGTGTGAAAATATCACATTCAGAAAGGACAGGATTGTATAGCATAATCTTTTTCATTCTCTCCTTCTTATCCGACATATTCCATCCCAAAATTTCTACTATAAGAGAAGCGCTACCAATTAGAATTCATTCCTATTGAGTCAACCCGCAAATATCATTTTCAGTTCAATTTCATTATTTTAAGTGTCTATTAAATCGCACTTTCGCTCTACTAAATTGTTTGTTGTTCCTCAACGGGGGAGAATGCTTGGAGTTGTATGGCTAGAGACAAGATTCTCAGTTTACGTAACGGAAGCGCGCGGATACGAGCTTAAATAAGCTAAAGATAAAATCAAATAAAAATAAATAAACTTGTAAACTTACCCAACAATTTTTGGAAACTCTGTGAATGCAAATTCAAACTAGGTAGGTACATATAATATTCAAGGTACTCTATGTTCTCTGCCTTACAAACTTTGTGAGATTTCTGTGTGTAGCATAGAACATAGAGTACCTTGGATATTAGATGTACCTACCTAGTTTGAATTTGCATTCACAAAAATCCAAAAATTGTTTAAAAAAATGAGACAGTAATTTATTTCCACAAAAATTGTTTAGTAAGTTTAGAAGTTTATTTATTTTTATTTGATTTTATCTTTCAAATGTAAGTTGAACTGACCTTATCTGAAATCTAATTGTATTTGAGGATCTGCTTTTGAGAGTTTTTGAAGTAACTTATTCGAATATTTAAACATATTAAATATTTCAAATAAATTAGTTTTGGAGAAATTCTTAAAATTATATTGTGTATTTTTGAAAGAGATTTAGTTTTCATAAATATAAGACCAGAAACTAAACATTTTGTCAAATGTTTGTTACAAGCAGAACATAAGTACCACGCTTGTCTGCCTAGTTCAGGTGCGCATGTTTGGAACTAAACATTCAATATTACTTATTTTTAATTTTAATTAAAAATTTATTTTTGTTGGGTTTTTTTATTCCATTTGATATTGTTTAATGAATTTTGAATTTATATGTTTATTATATATAAGCAGTGCTAATTATAAGACATTAATTTAATACTGAAAGTTATTTGTAGAAGACTAACAGATTAAATCTGTTTTGATATTCAAAGTTTGTACAAATATAATTTTGGGTATAAATCAATATTCCTGTATACTACTCAAAAAGTACTTCTACCAGGTAATTTTAAGCTAACATTTTCATTAGGGAAGTAAAAACCATCGAAATGAAAGATTTCACGAGTTCATATTTGTAGTTTTGCAATTTGAAAATGTTTAAATTTGGTTGCATTATTTGCAGGTTTTACTTTGAAGTGTTTTAATAATTTCCATTTTTTCACTCCTTTGGCTTGCAATAATTATTCTTCAGAGATGTTATGAAATATATTGAAAATTTCGTTTAATAAGGAGAAATAACGGCGATGCTTCAAAAATCTGAAGAATAAACCATTAGTTGTTTATTCCGTCGAATCGGAACTTATGGTGATTTCTGAGCGAATCCTTGAAGATTTAACTGGAGAATTGAATTGAACTTCAGAAGAGGTTAGTTAGTTTTCAGACATTATTATCACAGAGTTCTGTAGACTTGTAGATGGAAAATGTTATCTCACCTAAACTCATATTAGAAATGTCCGATTTCAAAGTGCATAGCATACGTTTAAGAGCTGAACAGCTGGCAAATGCCAAGGATGCTGAACTACATAGATATGCCAAAGCGATAACCTTTTCGAATATAATACACAATAGCGCACAGAAATTGGTTCGTTTGAATGAAACTTTTCTGAATTCCCGTATTTCTACCTATTCATATGTTGGACCTCACGTCTTTCAAGCAGGGTTTTGTTGAAGTTCTCTCGGAAATGGGACCACCATATATCATTCCTGAAATCAATTTTTCAGTTGATCGTTTCCTGCTCGTGAAGAAAAATTGGATTCTACTTTGTTCATTCAAGTACCTCTTATCATTCAAAACCTATTAGTCCAGTTAAATTATGTTGGAAAGCAGAGAAAGATTTTCTTCTCAGTTTTATAACTTTTCACTGAGCCAAATCGACATTATATATTCATCATTAAAACAAGTTGTAGAAATTACTCTGTTTTACTACCAATAAATTGATATTTTACACCTTCAATTTTGACAATAATCCAATTAGACCAGTAGCTTCATTCATCACCAAGCATAAACTTATTCAGAGTTTGAATTTCTATTATTCAAACCGAAACAAACTTTTTAGCTGAATACGCTTTTAAAAATAGCATCCAACTTATAGACGATATTCAATCCGTCAAATTGTAAACAAACTATTAATTAAAAATAATACCAATCCCATCAATTGAATAATATTCCTAATTGCCTGGAAATATGTCTTGAACAAAACTACTTTCGATTTAATGGAACCGTCTATATTTCTAACAATGGTTTAATAAAGGAAAATCCACTCAGTTCAATTTTAGCTGAAATATTTGTGGATGATCTAGAATCAAAAATGCACCTATATCCGATAAGCAAATATTTCCTTTATTGGTATAGATATGTAGATGACATTTCTTGTTGTTTCAAAGGCACCGACTGACAACTACATATCCTCACGAATTTCATTAATAAACTCCACCCAAAAATCAAATTCACAATCGAAGAAGAAAAGACTCCAAGTATTAATTTTCTTGACCTCGCAATAACACGAGTAGATAATTTACATGATTTTAGTATTTTTCACAAACCCACACATAGACATCACAATACATAAAACTTCAAATTACCCCACCAACCAAAAGATGTCAGCATATAATAGTTTTATTCATAGAGTATTGAATGTCCCTTTGAATTCAGATAACTTTTTGAAAGAATTCAATATTATTAAACAAAAAGCGTCAAACAACGGTTACAACCCCTTTTCTGAAGACAAAATGGTATCCAATAAACAAAAATTAAATGTCAATAAATCTCCTGTACCCAATCATAAAAGAGGACAATACACAGAAATATTTTTCGTTATCTTATGTCAATCTGAAAATATTGCTAAATATTTCAAAAAATGTTTAAACTTTTAAAACCATTAATAATCTTAGTACCTACATAAAAAACAATAAAGATCGAACAAATAAAGAAAATAAATCCGAAGTCTACAAATTGACTTGCAAAAATTGCCCTTTGGTATACATTGTCCAGAATGGTAGATCATTCAAAAAATGTGTCCAAGAACACCAAAGGGGTTATATATCCGATTCTGTACATTCGACATATGCTAATCATCTCAAGGAATTCAGGCATAATTTCAACAATAATTATGAAATTATCCACGTTGAAAGCAAAAGTTCCTTTTAGAATTTCTTGAAATCAACAGGTATAATGCCCGTAAAATATTTTTGAACGAACAAACAGATGTTGATAAATCTCCATTACTGAATATCTTTCCTAAATGGCATTTTTAGCGCCAAACTCCAATAAACACCTAGAGTTTTTATGACTTGTGCTTCCATTATTTGGTCACGTACCTAATAATGTATTTAGACTCTGTTACAGTGAATACCATCAGACAGTACAATTTAATACCTGAAGAAGCCACATCGTGGTGAAACATTTTTTGTAGTAGTACAAACATTTTGTGGAAATAAAATCTCAAATATATTTTTTTTATCAAAATGAGTTTCCACCAAGTAAATAATCAATCAAATGAAATTTATTTGCTGTTAACTCAAACTGAAGAAAATCTTCAGCGAACACTCAATTTTGTCAGACTACATTAGAACTTTTTCAATAATACTCGTTTCAAATGTTTCAAATTACTCAAATTTGCAAATATATACGAGTCGAAATATGATTTCAAATTATTATTCAAAATTATTCAATACATTCAGATTGTGGATAAATGGAAAAAATCATGTAAGCTGTAACAATTACTGCCTTCACGTTAAATATTCCAATACTACAAACAAAAATGATAATAATGTATATATAACAAGAACATATTTCAGTTTTTCAAAATTGTATGTGTTATTGATATTACAGAGAAAATGACTAGAATTAGAGTTAAAAATTGTTTCAGTTTATGAAAGTTATGATTTAGTTTCAAACACCACAAAATAAGTATGCACACACAAATCTTACATAGATCATTGATTTTTTCCATCATAGTAAAGTAATCATTTTCAAATGTTATATTTGTAAGTAGAAAGCTCCACATACGTTATGTTATGTTGTTATTTATGGCGAGCGGGCGTCTGTCCACCCTACCACTCCGTCCGCACGGAATATTGTGGTTCACCCCTAATTTATATCTGCCCGACCAGATCCAGTTTTTGGATAAAACCGATGATCTTGTTCAGGGGTAATTTTTTCAGTTCGCAGTGGGCTATAAAAGCCTGGCCAAAGACCTCGAATCTGATGTGACTCACTGCTGGGCACTCTGAGACGATGTGCATTGCTGTTTCAGTGTCCTCAAGACACAGCCTGCATTCATCGTCTTCAGCCAGACCAATTTTGTGCAAATGCGTTTTCATTCTGCAGTGACCTGTCATAATTCCGACAAGTGTTCTTAGTTTGGCCCTATCCAGACCTAGCGCTAGGTTCGCCATCTTTTTGTTCGAAGCTGTTGCAACAAACAACTTCGAATATTTCAGGCCAGAATGGCTCCGCCAGAAAGACTCTAGCCTTGAGTTCATTCTGCCTGTTATCGACTCGTTAGCCACACCATGTGGTATTCCCAGTAATGGTTCCGGTCCTACAAGAGGCAGCGCAGCTCCAGCAAACGCCAGCCGATCTGCCTTCTCGTTACCCAAACAGTTTGAGTGGCACATACGTAAAAATAATATGATTATAATTTCAATAAAGCAATGAAGTTTAAATATATCAACTTTTTTCTGGCCTTATTTTGAAGCTTGAATAAAGCAGTTATGTTCGAAATAAGATATCGTTCAAATATCCACTACCGCCCTAATTTTGTATAACTCTTTGATTATTTCACTTCAGTGCTTGAGCCAATACGAATTTATAAGGATGCAACTCCACATCCTTACGCGAATATACGAAGTTGACGTCTGTGATCCTTGTGAAATTGACAAATTTGCTCATAGACAACACTGGCCGCTGCGGCTGTAAAGTTCTCCCCACTTCGCACATTTTGTCGCCGTTTTGGTACCTTATTGGCTTGTTAATTTAACTCACATTTAAATTTCTTCAAAGTGCGATTTATAACCTGCGCAGAGTACCGATGACGACGAGCCAATTATGAATCAACGTTGAGTACCCAAAACTGAACCACTTCGGTAATATTTTTCGTTACTTTCAACCCATCGAAAGGGGTCAAACACTGCATCATAACACTGTAAAAGATATCGAATATAGTAACACCTGAAAATTATTAGAACCCGAAAAATATACAGTCTTTCCTCATCGATATGATGAATTCGTTATTTTTGTCCCTTGCGCTATAATTATGTCTAACAGGTTTCATTCTAATAACTCAATAATTCGAAACTGAAATAATAAAAAGGGTTTTCTTTATTTGAAAAAAAGCTTACTACAATATCTTAAATATCATACAAATTTATTCTGCTAACATCACTACAAATTTTCATTTTATAAAAATTTGTTCTCAAAGCCTTCTTAAAATTAAATAAAATAAATGTCTTAGAAAAAATAGATTCAATTTAGTATACATATAGACATATATACCAAAAGGAATAAAATAATACAAAGAATATATAAAATATCAAACAAATACTTGAAGGATACAAACTTTGTTTCGTAACGATGAATTATGAAAACCGAATTACATTTTTGGAAATGGTTCTATATTAAATTCAATTATTATTTTATATCTTTTTGTATTCTTTTTAGTGCTCTGTCATGAGTGTTAAATCTATATGTCTATTTAATTGAAACTCTGTTTTTCGAGACATTTAATTAATTAAACTTCAAAAAGTTTTTCAGAAAACCATTGTATAAAATTAAAATTTTTAGTGAGGTTAGCAGAATAAATAGGTATGATACTCAAGAACTTCAAAATGAATAGTTGCCTTGCAATAAAATACCTGCTTCTTCATAAAGTTATTCACTAGAATAAGTTCTGCCTCTTTGATATTCAATTTTGAATATCTACTTTTGTACAACATGAATGCTATAAGATGGCAATTAAGTGCTATTTAGGCTGGTATCTATTAGCTGTCGATTATATACGTATCCTGTCTAATGGCTTTATAGTTTTTTTAGTTCAAACCAAAAAGGGATAAGATTTTTCCTAACACGATAGTTTCAATGCAGTATTCAAATAGTTATTTAGGTATCAATAATTCAATTGAATGTTATCATATTGGGTAAAAATCATAAATATAAATGATGCGGTTTTGTCATGAAATAAGATTGAAAACCGTCAATACATATGACGTTTGCTAGGTAATGACTATTGTTTACCATCAGAAATGAGTTGAAATACTCGTAATATACTAGAAAGATTATGCTCCTGAGTTCATTTCAGTATTTTTATATTTATTCTGTTCTCTGGTATACTAATTATTGAGTAAACAAACTTGAAATGCACAAATTTACTGAGTGCACTTCTATGAAAATAGATATGAAACTTTACTTAATCAGACGCTTTCAATAGACATTTGGAATATATCATACAACGCAAAAAATTATAAATAGATATTTGATAGATTCGGTCTTCACTTGGTGGAAACTCATTTTAATTAAAAAAATGTATATAAGACAGTAATTTATTTCCACAAAAATGTTTGTACTAATACAACAATTGTTTCAACACGATGTGGCTTCTTCAGGTATTACATTGTACTGTCTGATGGTATTGAGTGTAACCGAGTTTATATACATTTTTAGGTACGTGACCAAATAATAGAAGCACAAGTCATAAAAACTCTAGGTGTTTATTGGAGTTTGCCGCTAATATGCTAATCATATTAAGGAATTCAGGCATAATTTCAACAATAATTATGAAATTATCCACGTTGAAAGCAAAAGTTCTAGATTAACACTTTCAGAATTTCTTGAAATCAACAGGTATAATGCCCGTAAAATCCTTTTGAACGAACAAGCAGATGTCGATCATTCTCCATTATTGAATATTTTTCCTTAATGGCATTTTTAGCGGCAAACTCCAATAAACACCTAGAGTTTTTATGACTTGTGCTTCTATTATTTGGTCACGTACCTAAAAATGTATATAAACTCGGTTACACTCAATACCATCAGACAGTACAATGTAATACCTGAAGAAGCCACATCGTGTTGAAACAATTGTTGTATTAGTACAAACATTTTTGTGGAAATAAATTACTGTCTTATATACATTTTTTTAATTATAAATATGCTAAATATAATTCAATTTATGTTTTCCATAAAATTTTTCTGTTATTTTCGCTCTTTTCGGATTGAAATTAAATGCAAAGTGAATGGGAAAATGAATAAAAATACCAAGTCGTTAAATAAGGAAATGATCACGACGTCAACATCCATTTCAGAACGGAACATCAAACCAAAGAAAAACAACTCGAACTTAATTTTATTCTCCAGAGCCACCATTTTGACCTTATTCACCTAGAAGTCGGATAAATTACCCAGTTTTTTAGCATTTTTCTCATTTTTTCAAGCAAATTGCGTCGTTGTCTGGTTAAGTGAAAACGTTCACTGAGACCCTGCAACTGACAATACAGTCGTAATGCTTCATTCAGACCGTTGAAATCTGCGGATATTCAGTTTTTATTACCGAGAAATGGAAATGTTTGATTTTCTTGTATAGAATTAATATTCTATTAATTCATCCATGATTATGCTATCAAATTCAGAAGAATATTTTCAAGAAAGGCTGTGTGCTAATGTGAAATTTTGAATGAACTAGGCAATACCTGAGTCAGATATGAACATTCCAATATGAATAACTGACAGCTATTCGCCTATTCATACTACTCTGTCAAGAAAGTACCGGGAATTTTCAATTAAAACAACATTTTTACATTTAATCGTCAAAATTTATTGGGTCGCCTTCAAAATAGGCTCCATTTGCTCCAATACATCTATGCCAACGGCACTTCCAATTATTGAAACATTTTTTATAGGCGTTTTCCGGGATGGACTTTAGCTCTCGCGCCGAATTTTGTTTTATGGCTTCAATCGACTCAAAACGGGTGCCACGAAGGGGCAATTTTAGTTTTGGGAAGAGGAGAAAGTCGCAGGGAGCCAAATCCGGCGAATACGGTGGTTGCTGAAGCACGTTTGTTGAGTTTTTGGCGAGAAAGTCAGTCACAATCGTAGCTCGGTGAGAAGGCGCGTTATCGTCATGCAAAATCCATGAGTTGTTCGCCCACAAATTTGGCCGCTTCTTACGGATACGCTCACGCAAACGTTTCATAACGCCTAGGTAATACTCCTTGTTTACCGTCTGACCCTCTGGAACGAATTCGTAGTGCACCACGCCACGGATATCGAAGAAAACAATGAGCATCACCTTCATTTTCGAGCGGCTTTGGCGTGGTTTTTTCGGTTTCGGCTCATTTTTTGCCACCCATTCCGATGATTGCTGGCTTGTTTCCATATCGTAATCGTAGACCCAGGTCTCATCACCAGTTATAATGCGTTCCATGAATGTAGAATCGGAATTACAGCGATCCAGCATGTCTGAAGCAACCTGTTCGCGATGACTATTTTGAAGAAAATTCAGGTCTTTCGGTACGAGTCGTGCGGCCACCTTTCTCATGCCCAAAATATGTGGGATATCTTAAGACCATGTGCTATCTCTCTCAAGCTGGTACGAAGGTTTTCCAGCACCTTTTCCTTAATTTTATCGACGTTATCTTCGATCGAAGCCGTCGATGAGCGACCACTTCACGACCGTCCTTGAAGACTCTGTACCACTGATATGCACGAGTTTTCGATAGAGCATTATCACCAAAGGCCTTTTGCAACATTTTCAATGCATCGGCACACGAAAATTCATTTGCAACACAAAACTTTAAACAAATTCTTTGCTCAACGTAATCACCCATAGTAAAAATCGGCACGCACTCTGACATCGACTGACTTAATCAGCTGTTGCAAACACACTAGTTGACAGATCCCGCTCAAGCTTGGCATAGTAATTAAGGACAGTGGTACCAACCTAGGAAAAAAAGTTTTTACCTGCCTCATTGCCCCGCCAGATTTAAATCGATAATTCCCGATACTTTCTTGACAGAATGTATGCATCATGATTTTCCTAAGAAAACTATTATCAATATATGTGAATGATTGCGTTGACTCTCCAGCTTTGGTGTTCTACGTGAGCATTCATGTTCCGTTAAGAGGTTATGCTGTTTTTGAGGTAACGTTTCATAGAAAAACATCTGAAAAAACACTATCCGTTCAACAGAAACATGAAAGTATATAATTCTAAGTATAAGAATAATGTCAATTAGTTTATTCAAGAGAAAAATTAAGCTGTTGAATTAAGATTCTATATTTTGTTAAGTTTCTAACGTATTATAAGTTTTGATTTTCTTAAATTGGTGGGATGTGTAGATTTGGGGTTCATCTGATGTTGCACATATTGTAAAAGTTTTTGTATTTTGCTGTGGATGTCATTTGGGCTTATGCCTGTTGATATCCTATCTAACCAATAAATAAATAAGAAAATTGAAATTTCTGGCAAGTGCATTTATTTGAATCAGTCCTTACTTGATGAAAATTAATTTGGATTAAATCATTGTCAGATCTTCTCTAGATGTACTCTTCTAAATTTGTTCGTTAGGGAGTTCAACATGCCAAATTGAATAAAGTTATTTTGGGTAGCCAGGTGATTTTTTCCATTCAAAATTTGGATCTAACGTTGTATTGGTCATGGAAATAGATGAAGTCCTGTGATGCAGAAGCTGTTTTAATTGAGTCTTAACATATGAGGCTAAAAATTATCTTCTGGAAAACGTTGACAAAATTGTATCCTTCGTTCCTTTTGTAAAGGTGTCATTATAGGGATTTTTTTTTTGGTTTTCCTGATTTGTAGCCTTGTCTTTCCAGTGACATACGGACGGTTTCTGGACATACTTTTATATTTCGTTGATTTCAAAATCTGTTAGCCAATTTGCGAGACCCCAGGCGCTGATTGTGTCATCCTTAGCCCAATAAAGCGTTTAAATTGTTTGGTTCAATGTTAGGTGGTCTTTCTGAAACTGGTTCATGCCTCATATCCAGGCCATTTTTTATCCTCTTTGTTGTCTCATATACAGCACTTTTTCCCAGTTCAGTCAATTGCACTAATTTTTTAACGTTTCGAAAACCTTTTCTATAAAAATATTCTAGCTGTTTTCTTTTTTCTAGTTGCGACCTTATTTCATAAATGGTATATCTGTCGACAATCAACAATATTTAACAAATAGTGTTGCCATGCAACTTTTGTCATAGCAGACTATCTGCACAACCTATTTCATACATGACTTTTGTCTTAGAACGTTGCAAAAAAGAAGTATATTAAAATTATGAAAAATAATAAAGTCCGGATTCTTTCTAGACAGATTAAATTTACCACTTGTTTAAGTTAGTCGGTTGACTAATCATTCAAAAGACGTTATTATTCGTTCATAAATTCGTTCATTATTCATGCATACATTCGTTTCAGCTACTTTTTCACTTATTAAAATCAACACTGTGCATCTTCTGAACTTGTAGCCGTTTTTTGTATGAAAAAGTGAGTTTTTCAGATTGTATCGATAAGTTTGTATTTCATTGATTTTATTTTTTTAATTTCAGGTTGGGAAACATGAAATAATATATTATTTTTTTTCAAAAAGTTTTCGGAATTACAATCTATTCCTGTCATCGAGTGTTTATTTAAATAGATAATCAAGACAATAATCTATCAATTATACAATCCATTAAAATTTATGTTTAACTATAATTTCAAGAAACAGCGATTTTCAATCCATATCAGTCTTCGAAAAACCAGGATTAATAGTCAAAATTCATCCAAAACCTGCCACGATCAACTGATCATGCAATCAGTAACCTCTGTTTTCATTCTTAGTTTGATTTGCAGAGGACGAAGTGAATATAATTTAGATACAATAGTTAATTATGTACTAAGGATATAAATAAATGTTTATGCCTTAAGGTCTATCATCTTACAAAACCGAGAGCATAAATCTCTATTTGTACCCTTGGCACGTATGAATTTTCATGCCCTACACTCTTACATCCACTATATCAATAATTAAGAAAGTTCAATATGAAAAAAGTTGAACTCGGATATTGTTACCCAAGAAATCTTGAGCCGCGTATGAGAGTAAATATGAAGAATTTGTACGGTGGTTGACGGGAAAACTGTGTGAGATATCTTAATAAAACTTTACCATATTACTTGTACTTGTTACAAAAACTGATTAAAAGTGCACTGAGGAAAACAAAATGAAGATTTTAAAGCTGGTAGGAAGGTAGTAGTATTTGCGGCCATAATATTGTTCAGAAAAGAGGCTCTTTCTGAGCTATAGAAAGTCCATGCCCTACACAATCAGTTGGAAATAACACACTCGAAATATCTAATTTAAGTAATCGTGAAAAGTATACTGCTTGCGTCGAAAATCGGCAAAGGGCAACTCTTTTGGCATAGGCTGAAACCAGTATGACCACGTTTAAACGCTATGGTGAATGGTGAATGTTAGTACCAGTAGCTGAAGGATATTTGGAGAACATAATAGATATATTGAAGAATTGGGGAAATTCAAATTGCTAGCAAGCATATATTCTAGATCTGGGTTTTCGATTCAGATACTTGATATCCAAACTAGTTAATTTGAATCGGTTGTAGCAGACAACGTAACTTTCGAGAAGAGCCAATTTTATATTCAATTACACTAAATATATTGAGTGAATATCCACATAATTTTAGGTTGAATAATTTGTGATTTACCTAACATAACTTTTGGATAAGCAATAATGAAGATACAGGTGGTTATATATGGATCTGATTGAAATTTACTGGATTCCTTAGGAACTAAATATCGAATACCTACGAGATGTAGGATATTTATATAGCGAATGTTCAATAGCTCAAATGAGATGAGAAACTTTTGCTTTAACTTTAAAGCTAAAAAAGGTGAGAAGTACTAAAGTGAAGTCAGAACAAAAATTTTTGTTTGTCTTTAATCTTTTACGATCTTAATGAAATTTTGTATTAGCCTTCTTGTCGTTATTTTACATCGAAATGTTGAATTTAAACTCGATCGTGGGATTCTTGCTATGGGTTCTGTAATGCTGCTCCCCTCATAAAACTTTTGTCTTTGTTTTGAATCTTCTAATCATACAATCCTCGTATAGTTTTTCAGGGAAATGTGCGTTTTCGTTATCCTCCGCAACCCAAAATTTCAGATCAGTCGGCGTTCTAAAATCGAAAATGTTATTCAGGAGACGCGAAAATTTCAAATACGAATAATGGAAAAACCATTGGATTGATTTCTTGCAATAGCGAAACATTAAGACCCCAAACCTGAACCAAAAGTTTCAAATCTCTATATCTTTCCGTTCGAATTTTATTATAATGTTATATTTAATGGTTCTAGTTATCTTTACTCGTAGTGTTTAAAGTAGCGCTAAACGCTGATCTTTTCACAAATATTTTTTTCACTTCTAATCATACGGTCCTCACAAAATTTCGCATGAGCATGCGCGTTTTAATTCTATTTCTAAATGCGGAATTTCAGGTCGATCGAAGCTGTACTTTCAACAACATCGGGAAAAAAAAAGAAAAAGTTTCAAGCATGAATAACTGGCGAAGCTGGAGTCCCGATTTTTCCAATTAACAAAATCAGCCGTGTTCTTCAGACCAAAAACTTTCCTTGAAAGTATCAAGGCTGTTTTCCTTCGAAATTAAGCTTGTTTACGGCCGGCCAAACCATTTTTGGCTAAAAATTTTCAAAATTACAGACAAAAGGGTGCAACGAAGGCACGTTGTGTCTCCTCGAACTAGGACTAAAAAAGAGTATTATTTCTTAACTTTTATCGTCATAATAGTAATGTATACAAGTTTTTTTTTTTCATTTTTTTTAATTTAATATAAAAACAATGCGATGCATTTCAGGTGTTCCTACTCGTATGTCATATACACCTCGTACTATAACAGAATTAACAATTCATTAGTTTCAAATATCATTTAGTACTACTCTGTCAAGAAAGTACCGGGAATTTTCAATTATAACAACATTTTTACATTTAATCGTCAAAATTTATTGGGTCGCCTTCAAAATAGGCTCCATTTGCTCCAATACATCTATGCCAACGGCACTTCCAATTATCGGAACATTTTTTATAGGCGCTTTCCGGGATGGACTTTAGCTCTCGCGCCGAATTTTGTTTTATGGCTTCAATCGACTCAAAACGGGTGCCACGAAGGGGCAATTTTAGTTTTGGGAAGAGGAAAAAGTGGCAGGGAACCAAATCCGGCGAATACGGTGGTTGCTGAAGCACGTTTGTTGAGTTTTTCGCGAGAAAGTCAGTCACAATCGTAGCTCGGTGAGAAGGCGCGTTATCGTCATGCAAAATCCATGAGTTGTTCGCTCACAAATTTGGCCGCTTCTTACGGATACGCTCACGCAAACGTTTCATAACGCCTAGGTAATACTCCTTGTTTACCGTCTGACCCTCTGGAACGAATTCGTAGTGCACCACGCCACGGATATCGAAGAAAACAATGAGCATCACCTTCATTTTCGAGCGGCTTTGGCGTGGTTTTTTCGGTTTCGGCTCATTTTTTGCCACCCATTCCGATGATTGCTGGCTTGTTTGCACGTAGACCCAGGTCTCATCACCAGTTATAATGCGTTCCATAAATGTAGAATCGGAATTACAGCGATCCAGCATGTCTGAAGCAACCTGTTCGCGATGACGTTTTTGAAGAAAATTCAGGTCTTTCGGTACGAGTCGTGCGGCCACCTTTCTCATGCCCAAAATATCAATCAAAATCGTACGTGCGGACTCGTGGGATATCTTAAGATCATGTGCTATCTCTCTCAAGCTGGTACGACGGTTTTCCAGCACCCTTTCCTTAATATTATCGACGTTATCTTCGATCGAAGCCGTCGATGGGCGACCACTTCACGACCGTCCTTGAAGGCTCTGTACCACTGATATGCACGAGTTTTCGATAGAGCATTATCACCAAAGGCCTTTCGCAACATTTTCAATTCATCGGCACACGAAAATTCATTTGCAACACAAAACTTTAAACAAATTCTTTGCTCAACGTAATCACCCATAGTAAAAATCGGCACGCACTCTGACATCGACTGACTTAATCAGCTGTTGCCAACACAGATCCCGCTCAAGCTTGGCATAGTAATTAAGGACAGTGGTACCAACCTAGGAAAAAAAAATTTTACCTGCCTCATTGCCCCGCCAGATTTAAATCGATAATTCCCGGTACTTTCTTGACAGAATGTATATTTATAGAACATAGATAATGGAACAATGTACTTGCGCTAGTCGGGTCCACATCCAGAACATCTTTCAGGTTATCACCCGATGCTGCAGCTCTTCTTTCTTCTTCGAATCTCGGGCAGTCTATAAGGATATGTTTTATGGTAAGGCTGAGGTTGCACGTGGTACATATTGGAGGTTCAGTTCTCTCTAAGTGGTTTTTGTGAATTCTGGCTGTGTGGCCTATGTGTAGTCTTCTCAAACTAATTTGCGCCTTACTATTGAGTAGTGTTACTGAGGATCGATTGACCTTTTTTGACATTCGTGGAGCTTCGACTTTTGTTGGGACCAGCGAGTTTGCCATAGTTTGAGTGTCTTATATCTTATAATATTATCTCATGTCTTCCGGGACTTGATAATTCTCCGCTGGTGTTGATTCTTTAGATCTCGTTTTTGGTAAAATGTCAGCTCTCTCATTTCCAGGCACCCCTATATTTGACACAAAGATGTCTCTAAAATATCATTCTAATGCAATCGATTAATAACGGTGCCTCCCATGAGAATCCTCAGGATGTTGTCAACTTGTTCGCGGAGCATTTTCCTTGCGCAGGAGTTGATAGAGTTGATGGCCCATCGGAATATGATGAGAGTAATGCAACAACCTTTACTCAGCTTCCGCCAGTTCTTGTGCCTGTTATCTCTGAAGATGAAATAAGGTCAATCATGTCCAAATTTCCGAACAAGGCTACAGTTGGTGATGGCATTCAATCATATTTCATAAGGAATGACTGTTTCGTGCCTGCAAAGCCCCTGTATTATATTATTAGTTTAAGTCTAAAAACATGTATCTTCCCTAAGAAATGGAAGAGAGCTCGTGTGGTCCCTGTATTCAAGAAGAAAGATGGCTCCCAGAATGAAAATTTTAGACCAATTTCGATATTATCCAATTTTGCGAAGGTTTATGAGGATCGGTTATATGGACATATGTATTTAAGAGTCAGTTCATATTTTTCCACGGAGCAGCACGGTTTTGTTAAAGTAGATCTACTGTGACTAACTTGGCAATAATCGCACAGTATATTGCGGAATGTTTAGATGACGGAGGTCAGGTCGATGTGGTGTATACTGACTTATCACGAGCCTTCGACTCAAGATCTCGTCCTTCGGTTTCAGTCCGGCATATGTGAAGCTCATTAGATCCTACTTGGAGGATAGAATAAATTATGTCTTCTGCAATGGTTATGGATCACTTTATTATGTTCTTTTATGTGGAGTGCCTCAAGGATCAAATTGGGGACCATTATTTTTTATCATGTATATAAATGATCTTCTCACTTCTCTTAGGCGTCCTGTTTTAAGGCTTGCCGATGACTTGAAGATTTGCATGAGAATACGCAGTCCTGTTGATTTAGTGCTGCACCAGTTAAGCTTGGAGTATATTCATAGTTAACTCATGCTGAATATGGAGAAGTGTTTTAAAGTAACATTCAGTAGAAGGTTACATCGGTTGACTTATAGCTATCATATAGCTGACAACTAAGTTGGCGATAAGGATCAAATATATGACCTTGGATTCGTCTTTGATTCCACGTTCAGTTTCATCCCTCATGTTGATGAGTTTTGTGCATCTGCTAGCCGCACTTTGGGATTTGTGTTGAGGTGTGGCAGGGACTTCAGTGATCTGTCAATTTTGAGGAGTTTGTATTTCACGCTGGTCATCAGTAAGTTCGAGTATGTACACTTGATATGGTTTCCTATTCACGACTGTCATTTGATATCACTGGAGCGGATTCACAGAAAGTTTTTCAAGTTTATGTTGTTTAGGCGGACTGGCATATATCCCGACCGTGGTACTGATCTGTCTTTTATCATGGATGAGATGAGGATATCATCGTTGCTTGCTAGGCATGAGAATCAATGTGCAAAGTTTGCTCAGAGACTATTGACCGGAAGGATCGACTCACCTTATCGGACAGAAATTTGCAGTTTAAATATGGTTACACAATTACGAAATATATTTTGCAGTGTCGTTACGTACGTAAGTACTCAGACTATCGGACTAGGATATTGTGAAGTCCATCTATTAGGCCAGAGATGGCCTAACTATTAGTCAAAAGTGGCACAAAAGCCTAAACACAATAAAACTGGAGAATTACAACTAGTACAGCACGATGATAGTTTTGAAGGAACTTCTGGAACAGCCTAAAAGTTTCATGGTAATCATGCCATTTCTTTTTTCGATTATTTTAGGTTAAAAGGTTAACTTAGAAGTATTTTTTAATCACACATCAGGAACAATACGGACAATTTCTATTTAAATTGAAATTGTTGGAAACTCAATTCCAATCAATTTTAAGTGTAATGGACAACGGTTATTTTACCACAGTATTTTGCCTACTATTTCAGTATTTTGAAATAACAGGAAATTGCAATTTAATTGATCTTGATGATTAATTACGAAAGGTTTCGTGGAATTATGACGTAATTGGCGAAGAGTTTTACTTCAAGGGCACTTGTATGTAGTTATCTCGATAATAAACTAGCTTTGTTTATCTAATAAGATGAACCAACGAAAATGATAAGAAATTAAAGTAAGGCACTCGTAATACACTATGATAACGACGAACTATAATTCTTGGCTTACTGTATATAAACCATGTCAAAGGTATGATTATTACACTCAAAACAAATTAAATGAATTTGCCAATACTTTAAGAATCGATTGGATTTCTATATTAACAATAATAACCGCAATAACTTGGACCGAAATGTCACAAGCTACGTACAACAAATTTTACTATCTGAATGATAGTGGATGATGTAGCAACGGCTACATGCGGCAAGATTGATCATTACTCGAATAATAATGATTTTACAGTCTTTTCAAAGACTGAACGTTAGAGGTGCTCGATGCATCCCTTCTAACAAAAAGAGGGAAATTAACATAATTGATTGGAAGGTCCATTTGGATGTGGGCTGAATGAACGAAATTAACCTTCTTATTGTTACAGAAAATTATGATATTAATGCAAGTAAAGAAGAATATAATCAGTTTATAATTTCAAATGCTCTGTCATGTAAAATAAACAGGCATTAATATGTCCAAATCTCTAATTGACTTTCCATGTTTTCTAAGGCCATTTATAATAATTCGAAAATAAATAATTTAAAGTTTCGAGTAAAACTAAACAGTTCGAAACAAATCTCAAAACTGCTAGATCGCATATCAACGTAACATACTTAAGTATCCAATGTCAGAATAATTTCGAACGACAGGGCCGTCTCTAATGAGACGGAACAATAAGATTCCGTCTCTCTTGTTATAATTTCTCGAAATGTTTTTGAGACATCAAACAAAAAGAGAAACTTATTTTCTTTCAACTAACAAAAGCTTTTTTAGTTTTGATATCCTATGCATAAGTTTTTCAAAACAGTCCACAAATTTTTAGGTATAAAATATATAACACTAATCGCTGAAGCCAATCTTCCGTGAATCAGTTAAAACGTAGGAGAATCTGTGCATCACCTGGGTAACAAATAGATTACGCTTTCGGGGATTAAACAGACCGAGCGTAATCTTCTTCATCTGTTACACCTTTTAAGCCTTTCGTGTGCGTAGACCCCATTATTAAAATTCTACATGAGAAAAGTGCGTTATAATTTTTCCGGGTTAGTTAATTTACTGCAGGAAAACATGAAACAAGTTGTTTTTTAGAGGGTTAAAAAAGTTCAATTATTTCAAGAGCAAGTATGTAACTTCGGCAATGAAAATATATAAGATTCCTGAGAGATTAGAGCTCCATACAGTGAATTAATACAATATACTGATGAAATATAGCTTTTTCCAACGGAATGAATATCTGTGGTGTTCGGAAAAATATTAATGTCAAAAAAATACTAGTCTCCTGTCGATTTCATACTCAGAATATTAGATCTCAGAAAATACTCCAATATTGGAGGTTTTTTTCTATTTTCTGAAATGATAGAGGAACATTTTTTATTTTATTACATCTTATTTGAATTAAAATTAAAATATCTTCACATTTTTGACGAAAGGCAGCTTCAAATTCATAATAATGTATTACACACCAGTAAAAATGCTGTATGTTCCAAATCTATGTAAGTATTGTTTTCTCGTTTCCAAAAATAACATAAATATATTTTATTTTGCAAAATCCAGTATGTGGCCTCATTACATTGTCAATTTCAGATATTCAAGAATTCTTCTTGCCAGGAATCAATTCAATATTTTGTTGAATTTCGAATTATTCATGAAAAATTTATTTCAGTGGCGAAAAAGTGGAAAATAATCAAATTTTCTAAATATCGAACATCATGCCAAATTGCCAAGTTGAATAGAGTGTAATTCTGAACGCACAATTTGGTTTTATAATATGAAGCACTGGCATTAAGAAACGGTGCGAATTTGACGGCTTGCAAATCCCCAGTAAGGACAGTACTTTTTCGTTCTTCAGCTTCCTTATTATCTTAGTGTTTTCCTGTTTTGCTAGTTCTTTCCTTTCAATATGTAGTTTGTAATCTTCCTCTTCCATTTTTCCAATTTCTTGCATCACGCAGATATCACATGCATGCTTTTTTCGGTGGAATATGAAGATTTTCATTTCTGATACAGTTTTATCGAACACTTGTTTACTCAGGTATGATATTTGCCTTTCTTAACAATAGTCAACATAATGATTGAAAAAATGTGTCATAGTTCTGAAGAACGATTCAAAATAAAGTTTATCCATTTGTTTTCTGCAAGTGGGATGGTAGTTTGGATATTATTCCTAAATAAGTTATAAGAATCTCTTTCTGTTCTTTCTTCTTGGTTTTTCTTATTATTTCTCTCCTCTCTCCATTCTTATTTTCACATAGCTGTGGAGGTACGAGTTATTTCGTAATTATTGGATGTACGAGGTATTATTTGGGGTCAATTTCTATCTTGGGCATACGAGCTATTCAATACTAATAAAGATACGAGTGTGCACACCCCTTTTATGTAATTATCACATTTTCATTAAAATGGAGATAAGAGTTATTGTTTCTTAAGCGTCGATATGTAGGATCTTACTTATTATTAAGGATGATACGTATTAAAGAACCTGCCCGTTTGTCTAATATAAGTTTATGATTTGAAGTAAAACATAAAATAGAAAGGCTTTTTACTTGATAGAATAAATATAACAAAATTTTAATATTAAATCAAATTGAAATATGTTTATCCTCTTTGAAGAATTATTCATAAATTGAAATATGTTTATCTTCTATGAAGATAAACATTCCCTGTATAGTATGCATCGAAACATGCACGTTATGAACCTTTACCATAATACTACTCAGTTGATATTATCTCTTTGTACCTCTAGTGGAACGTACTCTAATGGAACGTACCAATCCATTCGAGGAGTTGTCATCCTTGATCGATCAGTATGACTCTGCTTCACACTATCATTTTCACGATATCCATTTCAAAGGTGAGAAATAATAATTAGGCCTCTAAGCAATAGCAACAGCAACAATCGATCGCATTTATGTCACATTTATTCTTACGGCTTATAACATATCGTTTTGTAATAAGTTACGTGATGTTTCAATAACAATTTGTACACACTGCAGAACACCTGAGCACTAAATGATAATACACCGGTTTTATATTTTTTCACCTTTTACTTCATTCAAGGAATTCAATTCTTTCTATTTTAACATGTTTTCATTCATCAAAACAATTCATATACCAGATGAGATTGATATTTAGAACATGAAGGTTAATTTTATATAATATCACACAATATTCAAAACATTACTAAACTCTGTTAAAAACCGAATCTGTTAATTTCCGGATATTTAAAATATCCCTAGATTTTGGAGCTCACATGTGTATTGTCATCTTTGATATGAATAATGATTAACAGTGAATATTTATCATTGTGTCACATCGAAGGAACTATCACTTACCCGACAATTTGTATTGAGTTAAATATTCATAAATAATGAGCGTGCTACGAAACAATCATGCATTGACTCCGATCCAAATAGAACAATATTCTACCCTTGTGTGATAGATTATCATCAGGGTTTTAAAACCTCAGAGACAAGAGAAGGTGTATACGATAAATTATTATTATTTTATCCTGTATAAAGATATAAAGAGACTCTTTTTACACAGCTGATACCTCAGTTTTGCTGTTAATGAAATGAAAACATAATACATATTGGTTTTATATTCTGAAGGGTCTTTCGGTCTGAATTTCGAATTAAATTACTTTAAAAAAAATTAATTGGATCGGTATTTACTTGATAGAAATTGTATTTCTTTTTTTTTCAGCTCTCGAATACTCAAAGTCGTTTTTATTCTTTTTGTAGTAACTGTTTAGTATCAATTGTGCAATTATGTTTTTATTTTCATTGAAATAGTTTATAATAATTTAGCTTTCTTTCAAAGAGAGAATTGTTATTAATAATCATTCGTGTGATTTTTTTGCTGTTTTATCACCAATTTCATCTTCCTCTGTTCGCCTATTCATCCATCTTCTTTGTCTGTTCATGCATTTTCTTCATCATTTGTAGAAACATGTCATATAAGCTTGATTTATCCTTTTTTCATATTTCCATATTTTTTTAATTTAAAATAATTCACAACGTTTTTATGTTTCACAATTTATTCACAAAAGGGAGTACAGGAGTACAAAAAAGAACTCATTTTAAGATGGTCGAAAGACCGAATCACGTGTCAGGATTCTGAATAAACTGTGAAATATGAAAACTGTGTGAATTATTTTAAATAAAATTGTCATAATGTTTCACCTAGTTCCAACCGCATAATCCCATTCATGTTATATCCATATTTTTCTCTTCACTCTTATTCTTTTCCTCTTCAATCCTTCTTCTCTGCTAAGCTTAGTTCTCACTTATCTCCAGTAACAAAGATTCAAGAGATTTTTTAAAATATCTAGTACAAAGAGACTGACATAGATGATTATATAAAACAATACACTGATACATTGGAGACATTTCAAATCTAGATGCATTGGAATGCTTAATATTTCGTAATTTCTGGTTTTGTAAGCATGAAAACTGGATAATTTTCGTGTAATTAGTTCATTCTCCTTAACATAAATTAAACATCTCAACATGAAAATAGATGCTATTGTAAGAATAGCATATTCTGAAAATTGTGGTCTGCATGAAGATCGAGTAGATATGTTGAACATCACTGGCAGAATTCGCTTCTGCAAAACAAAAACTCAACCAACATAGGTTGAGTTACCCCATAATATTATACTGTACGATAAGTGACTATACACCAAACTAGTATATGTTTATGAGGGATTTCATGGGATCTGAATGTTTTACTCTATTGAGAGCATAAGACGAATTTATTTTCTTGCACAAAACGTCAATACGTGCGTCCCATTTCCAATTCTTATCGATGTGAATGCCAAGGAATCTAGCACTATCTATGGATGTGATGACAATATCCAAATGTCGAATGATCAGTTTGCGATCATTATACCCAATTGAAAAGTGGATGCACAGAGTCTTATCAGCATACAGCATTACTGTTTATATAACACCACTTCACCAAGCTCTGCACCAGAAGTTCACAACGCATATGAACCTCATCGAAGATACTGCCCGCAACCACCACTGAGGTGTCATCAGCAAAACATAACTTTTTTAAGTTTCTGTGCCAAAGATTGATAACCCAGACCAGTACTGAAATTAATGAGTATCGTCCGCAAATTTATGGGAACATGTAAAAAACGAAGTGGTCCCAGAACCAAACTCTGAGGCACTTCCCAATCTATATTGCGCTCAGCAGAGAAAGAGCCCTAGACCTTGACATTCATAGATTTATCTTCCAGATAACTAAGCAACCAGTCTGAAAACACACCCCTGAAACCCAGGTTATAACACTTTTCGATAATTAACCGAAAAGGGAGACAATCGAATGCCCGGGACAGGTCGAAAAATAAACCGGCGATATGTGCTAATATAGAGACAATCATATACGAACTCTGCAAAACTAATGGCTGCCGTTTGAGTCGAGCGACTTCATCTGAAGCCATGCTGCGCAGACATAGGACAAGGAAGTCAAAATAAGAATGTCTCAATTATTGATTATATTATGTACATAATCTTTTTTATATATTTTTATATCGTGGATACCCTGTTTTCTTGAAACTTGACCGTTGGAAATATAAGACTTTTTGTTGACCCAATAGTTCCTCCAATTCAATTAACATATAATTTTCTTTAACTATTGAACTCTTAATGTCTTACAGACAAACTTCCTTATCAAAAACTGACCTTATTTTTCGTAGCTTCTTCAATCAGTTGTCGTTTTTACTATGTTTTATGTAATTGATACTTCACGTTTCAATATATTCTGTACTTATACAGCATACATAACTACAATCTATTCATTGCAAGCCTCTTTTCTTTCCTTTTAAAAAGAATATATAGCACATTCTCCAGAAAAAGCAGATACGATCTTAGACACAGTATCTGAAACGTGCCACGCACATGTGTGGAACCACAAATTATAATTATTCTAAACAAATATAAATTAAGAATGAGTGGAAAGGGTTTTTCAGATATTAACCGGAACATATACTATGATCATACCTCTTTTCCAGTTTCATAAATACTGCTCACTATTTAACCAAACACATTCATTTCAGTTTGCTTCTAAATAAGAAATTTCTGGATGAAGGCATATAAACATATTTTTATTGATTGTTTTTATTTAGCAACCAAATAACTTCCGACTGATGAGAAAATGATTAAAATGATTTTTCTGGAAAATATGCTACATATTTTTTCCAAAAAAAGTGACTCTTTTAAATTTTATGTTATTTGTTAACTGCCCTACATGTGTTGATAATTCTATATATTTAAAAAAGGAACAGTGTTTTCGAGACATTTAAATTAATTTTTCAGATTAAATTTATAGTAGTTTCACAGAATTGATCCAGTTAATGACTGAAATATTTGTAAAAACCTTACCAATCATTTTCAATTTATATCTCTTTTTATTTGATCTGAAAACCTTCTTGCAATTCACAAGCCTGATAATTTCAAATGTTTTAAGTCTTTGTCGGAAGCCTGAACGAAAAGAGTTGAATTAATTAAATTATGAATTCTTGATGAAATGATTCCAATGTAATTGGTAAGACTATTTTTGGCTCAGAATTGGCATAATATTTATATTTGGTTGACAAAAAATGAAGGTGCCACGGTTGAGTGCACAAAAACTAGATTTCTGAAATTCCTAGGAAATTGGCAATTCTTATTGTTTGAATATCATAATAACTATTGAATTATGCCTGTGATGGATTAACCATCAACTCTTTGAATTTTTGAATAAGGATCTAAATCATTTGTGTTGAGTTTGTATATAGCAGGAATTTTCGACTCATTAGGGAAAACTCAGTTGTGATGTAAATGTTTCCAATGCTTCCATTAGTCCATTTAATAGAAGTTACATTATTGTCGTAAACAAACTGTAAGTGATCAATCAATTAATAATGATAAACTGCATTCTCGTTTCAAGAATTTACATTCATTAAATAACATTCAGGAATATATTACATTTTATTGTTATAACGTCACAAAAAAAGCTTCTTATGCCATTTGAGTGGTATTGTATTTGTCCATACTATAAAATCCGTAAAAACTTATATACCTTGACAGTTGAGTTTACTATCTTAATTCAAATTGAATCCTAAAAATTGATCAACTTAAAAAAATATGCACAAAGATTATTATGATTTCGTGATTCTATTTACCGAATTATTTCGGTATACAATGTTCCTTAATGCTGACAAAAAATTAGAAACAAAATTTTCAAAGACAAAAAATTTTACAAAAATGTGAAATGGAATAAAGAAAAATATATGTAATATACTCTTAGATGTGAACAATTATTATGGATTGGGTGTGATAACAGAAATAGTTTAAATTGAGTTTTTTTATTATTATCAAAATTTTGGTTTCATTATTAAAAAAATTGAAATATTGTTGAGGTTAGCTCGTAACAGTGGTTGTCAAATGAAAGGAATTATATTGAGTGCTTCACTTCATATTTAAATCAACGCAAGATCACAATTATAACGAACGAAAACTATTTTTAAGTTTCCAAGTAATTTAATGTCATGGAATTTTGGTGATATCTAAATTCGTCAACACAGTGAAAAATGGTTATAAATATTGCTTATATATCGAAATACCCTGTGTATTTCGGAATCAACATAGCTTTGCATTTTCTAAGATATAGCCTACATCTAAATAGAGTGGACTGTATATAAAATATACCTGGTAGCAGGGATTAGAAGAATACTAGACTAAATTAGTTCTAGAAAGAAAATATTTTATGATATAATAAAGTACAAATACAAACAACACAAATAAACGAATGTATGAGAGAGAGTGAAAGAACTTACTATGTGGACTTTTTTCATTGTGGTGCTGTTGCTATGAGATATACTTCGTGGAAAATTTTTTGTGTTGATCTGGTTGAGTCTAGCAAAAAAGCATTGGATTTGTTTTTTAATTACTCTTCCTCCTCAGAGCAACTGTTTTGGAAGCATCCACGGAATGTAGATGTAGGAATTCAATGTCTAGAGCGTTGAAATTGAGTTCCTACTTTGTAAATAATATACAGATAATAGATAAAACTTTACGTGTATGGATTGCTTTAACTCAGGGGTATTGAAGTGCTTGGGTAGTCAAATGTTGGGATATAGGCGCTCCTGTGGCGACTAGATCTAAAGCACTTCCGGTGCTTAGCCATTATTTTACATGGGGTTTCAAAGATGTTTCGAGATGCGACATGTTACCAAAGAAAGTTCAGTTCTCAAAAGAT
The DNA here is from genome assembly GCA_034642435.1 of Megalocaria dilatata. Taxonomy (NCBI): domain Eukaryota; kingdom Metazoa; phylum Arthropoda; class Insecta; order Coleoptera; family Coccinellidae; genus Megalocaria; species Megalocaria dilatata. The sequence goes on from CM067854.1 coordinate 75,851,307, forward strand.
AGATTTATAGCTGTGAGAATCAACAAACGGCAACAGTTTCCTGGAAGAACAATATTTTCGATGGGGTGTCTTGAGATATATCACCATTGTTCTATTTCTCGCCCTGATTGGTAGAGTATTTGAGAGTTGTCCAATAAGCAGAAGTCGAGCGGGGCTGCGTACGCCTCCGACTTAAGTATAGGTGTGGTGGAGCCGGAGTTTGAGATCGAAGAGGAACTCAAAGATCAGATCGCGGAGAGTTGGAGATCGCATAGGGAACTGAGACGAAGTGGACGAGAGCTAGAGAACACACTTAGACGAGATAGAGTATTAAGACGGAAAAGTTCAGATACTCAGTAACTTTTTATGTATTATGGTTTTTTGATTTTTATAAAAAAAATTTGAAACTCTTTTTCGGCCGCCATCTTTAGTAGTAGCTAAGTAGCTAAGTTTAGCTGTAACTAAGCAGGGAGGATTAAGAAAATTAAATATGTATGAAAGACCCAGCCTATTTTTTGACAAGAAATTACTCCTTAAATTTTTTTTAACCCTGTATATGTCTTCTAAGGAGAAACAGTGTTTCTTATACATTTTATTTTAGTTTTTGAAATTTCTAAGAATATTAGTTTTTATTATATTATATATTGAAATTTGAAGAGTGGTGTAACAGAATTAATATATTCTCTTCTGTAAGCTCTACAACCCTGGGTAGGTCCAGGCTGTCCCAACAACTTCCTTCCATCTTTCGCGGTCTTCCATAAAGTTCGTATTCAATATCCATCCAGTAATTAATGAGCCTCCCTATAAATAATTTTATTGTGGAAAAGATTAAATGATACTAATATCAACATAAACAACCTTACTCTTATAAAATTAATTTTTTAAAGCAAGAAAGTCTTCAGTATAGAGTTGTCATTGTCCAAAGAATAAAATCTCTCTTCTATCTGTTTCATGGAAAAAAAAAATTGTTGCCTGTAAAGTCGGTATACGGGCGAAAGTTTTACGTGACAACGACTTTGAGTGGTAAAATAATTTTAATGTGAATATTCATTCGTATAGTAGGAAGAAGGATGAAATAATAGTAACAATTTAAAACATTTATTTATACAAAGAATTATATTTAAAACATTAATTTATACAAAGAATCTCGCACTGAATTTCATATTAACAAAATTTTATTTATCAATCAGTTGTTATAAGTTATTAATAAATTTAACTTGTTTTACATTGTTATAAATATAAAAACTAAATTTAAAAGTTAGAACATTTATTTAAATCACATTAATTGTTAATATCAATCGATTTTAATTCAAAGTGTATTTTCTAAAAGGAGAAAACTAATTCACATTTGATCTTTGAATTTGTAAATCGCGCGCTTACGACCTTGCGCAGTGATTAGTCGTCTCGGTTTGAATGTTTGAAAGTTTCGATTTGACAGGTTGGAGGTTAAACATTGTTATTTCAATTTTTTACATAGCAAGTCGCGCTCATTTTTTCAAGTTAAACAAATTATTATTGGTTGAGAAACGATTTCTACTACTTTTTTGATTGAAAACTACCACAACATTGTGATTACTACAACATAACCTATTCACTTATGTCTTAGTCATTTATTTCATCATGTTATATTATCAGTCTGAAGTTATTTACCTTTGCTGTTTGAATTGTTGCGATGGACGAAACTACCTTCACATTATCACTACACAATCGTTTTACAATTAACTGGCAACGTGTAAACTTGTATGCAGGCGCCTAAGCGAAATAGAAGCGCAAGACATGAACCGGTGTGTATGCCTATCTCTCTCACTCTCTCTCTCTCTCTCGCTCTGTCTCTCTTGCTCTTAGGCGGGCTAACTGTGCTCGAGTGGAAGGGACGCGTGCCTTTCACTTTTTATGTCTGTCTCTCTCGCTCTTAGGCGGGCTAACCATGCCCGAGTGGAAGGGACGCGTGCCTCTCACTCGCTCTCATTGTGAGCGCATAACGTGAGCGGAGCGTAACGCAGTTTCTTGAAGTGTCACCCGGCAAACCAATTTATAAGACGTTGTCACGTCAATATAAGAATTACGTTTCATTCCTCATATAACTTCAGGAGTGAAATGAAATATGAAAAAATTCTTTTCGCGACTTCGACTCTTCTCAAAACTGCCGTGAACTCAACTTAGAAACTTCCTTTATCGTGAACTATCGTGAACTAACTTCTCCGCTGACGTTCGTGAACAAACTCCCTGCCCCTAGAGTTCTGTTCGCTGAAATTACAGATAATAGCTGGTTTTATTCTTCAGAACCTATACAGATTTAGTCTTAACTCTTTTCAGAACAGAATTCAATAAAATGCCTTCAAAATAATCTTTCAAGATTTCCGAATATTACAAAAAATAGCTGGATTAATTCTCCGAAACCACTACAGACTCAATCTGAAAAAATTATTGAAAACTTTCCAGAAATTATTTGATAAAATGCCTTTAAAAACATTCTTTCACTTTATAGACATACAGATTATCAACATAGGTGAGCGACAGCTAACCAATAAAGAATCAGAAGAGAATATGAAGTAATGATCAAAATGTGATGGATTTAGATAATGTTGTTCAATACTTTATATTTTCTCTTGATTCTTGGATAGCTGCCGCACACATGTGATGATAATCTGTATGTCTAAAAAAGTGAAACAGTGAGGCAATTTCATTTGAATCTAAAAAGTTTTCAAGAATTTTTCAGATTTAAGTCTGTAGAGGTTTCGCAGAATTAATCCTGCTTTTATCTATAATATTCAGCAAACTCTTCATAATGAATTTTCAATATATACAAATTGTAGCTCAACTGTGTGACTCAGACAGCTAATTTCCTACTATTTATAATATTCTTGGATTTTAAGCTTGTGTGAATCTTCAACGCTAGGCGGTTTGCATTAAGCTGCGTAGATGACAACTTGTGGAAGGGGATGATGAACCTGTTTGCTCCTCAGGTCTCATATGTATGGTTGGAGTTATTCTGGATGGTTTTTGGCGTAGTTAACACAACAAAGAACCTTTGATACATCTGAAAAACCCACAACGATAGATACAACCGTACCCAACATTTCCAACCGTCCGCACACTGATAAACTCTCTGCTTACAGATCAATGATACACGGAGCATTTTCAACTACTTTAAATAACATTACGTTGTAAAAACTGGACACAATCAAACAAATAACCACAAACAATCAGATACTGAACTGTTTCAGTCGTTACTATTTGGTAGTTGATCATAATTGAAACAAGTTGTAGAAATTACTATGTTTTACCACAGATAAATTGATATTTTACATATTTTATTGGGATATCGGGATAGTTAATTCCCGAAACTCGAGTAATAATTAAATGTGTAAAATATCAATTTATTGGTAGTAAAACATTTCTTCAACTTATTTCAATCACAAACAATAAATTCGAAACAAAAACCATAAATTGTATCATAAACAAAAAAAAAACAAATCATTCTGAAACAAATATACTTCATTTCCAAAACAGATAATGACAAATGATTGGTACAACTAACATCTCGCAGAAAATAGCTCAAATATTTTCAAAAACTAACATAAAACAGATTTCACACCCTCACATAAAATTTTCAACCCTTTTTTTTAATGCAAAAAACAAAAACAACCAGCTGAATAATTCTGGGGTTTACAAATTGAGTTTTCCACAGTGCAATAGCGTATATATAGGACAAACCGGGAGATCTTTCCAAAAAGGTTAAAGAACGTAAATCTTCATTTAAGAGCCGTGAAGATAACTTTCATATCTTCCCAGAATTGGACAATCTTGAAGCGACAGGAAAAAACCATGTTTTTGTAATACATCGAAATATTCAAACACAAACACCATGTTTCAACAATAACATTTTTTAATGAGCAGACGAACCTTTGGCACTGCCCACATATCGAAGTATGGCACCATTCAAAGCCTTCAATGTAAATATAGGTGATCTACATCATTTTTGTGATATTTTCAGATCAAATAATGATCTATTTTTATTATTAGTTAAGATACCATTTCTTTTTATTCAAAATTTTAATATCAAAAAATATTCAAATTTTGTTATATTTCTTCTATCAAGTGAAAAGCTTTTTTCTATTTTCTTTTTATTCAGTCTGGAAATGTAGTTAACACTTCGAAACTCAAGTTACTGTATACTGAATACAGTTAAAGAAAAAGTGATAGAAAATAGAAAATTTTCTGATTTTATTCCATTCAAAAGTAAGAAGAGAAATTGAAGCAAGTATAAAGTCTTGCCCAAATAATATCTTGCACAAACCGAGATATTAGAAAATATCTACTCGAAACGCAATAGAAAAGCTTTGACATTTGGAAATAATAATCCAATATGTTCCAGCTTGACGCAATGATGTCGGAAAATGGAATTACCTTTGAGCGGCAAGAACAAAACCCTTACTCCATCCATTTTTCCCGAAGAAAATACGATCAATCTGATTTCAAAGGTTTTCTTTGTGGATGAAATAAGCGTAAAGTTAATCGCATTTTTCAGAACACCTACTTGGAGAATAAACGGACCGTTAACGACATCGAGGTGTAAAGTATCAAGCATGGTTGCACTTTTCAATGTATCCGAATCGACGCTCACGTCGCGTCGGGACGGTGGCGTAAACCCCGAAAGTTACGTCGTCAGCGTTTCTGAAATTGCCGGTGTATGTTTCCGTTCCTTTCATCAAGCTCGAGATTTCTGCGGCTGCCGGCAGGAAAGCGGCGGTATACACGAAATGTGATCGGAATTTGCTGCCATGCATTTTTGAATAACCCCGTAAGGGTACGAATTCCTGGCGAGCTTGCGACACGGTGTTTATTTCATTTTATTGCTGTATTGTTTAGAAATTCAGTACTCAAATATCAGGGGGTATAATACACGTACAGATAACGTTAACAAAACATACTTATGTAATTGAGGTTATTTTATTTTCTTCAGGAAAATTCTGTGAAGTATCCATGAAGGTTTATTATTTCCCTTATTCTTTCTTTATTTTTTTGACTGTATCTAAAAATTCCTCGGGATTTCATCAATAAGTAAATTTGAAAATTAGAAATCGATTAGCTTTAACTATCATATCAAACGGAGCAATCCTGTACTACATTACAACAAATTTTAATTTCTCAAAAACATTTGAAAATAAATTAATTTTTGATTGTCTCGGTCTTTACTTGACGAAAATGAATCTTCACACGACCATTGTTTCGTCATACCATGTCTTCATCAGGTGATTATTTAAACTAAGGTATACAATGCAACACATGGCCTTAAATACACATCTCTGGTAAAAAAATAGAGTGGTTTCATTAATTGTAAACCATTTACAATTAACGAAAAGTATTAAGTAGGGGGGATCTGTTCAAATCTATTTGATCATTCAATAAAATTTGTCTCTTATTATGTCTATTGATCTCTAAAGCTTCTAACAGATTTAGTTTCAGACTGTGTGAATTGAATTCACACAGGAAGATGAAGTAAATAATAGCATCCATTTCTTAGATTTAAAAATCACCAAAATTAATAATAATAATAACAATAATAATAATAAATTTATTCAGATTCTAACATAAATAAATTCTGACAGTGCTTATACAATATGAAACATATATTCATATATAAAATGAAAGATTTAATAATTATCCTCTCCAGGGCGAAACAACAACTAAGCAAAGATGCTTGTTTTCTGTTGTCTGCACCTTTCGAGGATTTTGAGCACTTGAAGCAGAAACAAAAAAAATATATAAATAAACAAAACAAATTGAATTCAAGACGAGAGAGGGAGGTGTGGACGACTGACAAATAAAACTAAAAATATCAAATTACACATATACACTGTAGCGAAAACAGGAAAGTCACGAGGGTGAAATTCACAAGTCGAAGGTGTGTCGGCTCTCAAACAAAAATTTTTTGAGCTCAGTTTTGAATCTTCTGATATTCCCAATTTTCCTAATCCCTAGTGGAATTCTGCCATAGTATTTTGGTCCTATGTAAAATAACAGACGCTGTGAGCAACCCTTTTTAAAAAAAGGGATCTCAAGTACTTCATTTTGTACTGCCCTAGTCACATATCTACATTCTCTCTGAATGGAATGACGATCCCGGAAGTGAACGTATAAGAGAGATTGATAAACAAATATGGTTCTGACACTCATAATGCCCGATTCACGATATAATTCCTCCGTAGGGGTTAGTCGTTCTTTTCTGAGCATTATTTTTATTAAAGTGTTTTGTGATGTTTGTAAACATTTCTGAGCTTTCTCAGTAAGACCCCCCCACACAATCACACAGTATCGCAAAACTGATTCCACCAGAGAATTATAGACCAAAAATAAGTTTTTCCTATTTAATATATCCCTTAAGAGATAAAAGGTATGCATGAGCCGTCTTAACTTCTTCGACAAAACCGTGGCCTGCATTTCCCACCTCAAATATTTGTCCACAATAATACCCAAATACTTGATTTCATCAACCCTAACAATCGATGGACACGTGCACCCCCGCGGAACACATTCCTCATCATGAACAAAGAGAAGGTCATCGTCCGGCTGTCCATCAACAGTAACAGAAAAAGTTACAAATTTACTTTTTTTGAAATTTAAGGACATTGAATTGAGATTCAGCCATTCATAAATGTCAGCTAGACAAATCTCAGCTGTTCGATATAAAGCATCCCACGAATCACCCACCAAAACAATTGCTGTATCGTCGGCATAAGATATGATGTTGTCGGAAATGTTTTTCAGCTGAAAAATGTCATTTAAGTAGACGAGAAACAGCAACGGCCCCAGGACTGTACCCTGGGGTACCCCCGATAAAACCGTTGTCGAATCGCTGACAGCTCCCCCGACCCTTACTCTCTGGGTTCTATCATTTAGGTAATTCTTCAATAGCTCATAAGCGATTCCCCTTACTCCTGCATTTCTAAGCTTAGCCAGCAGTCGCGCATGTGAAATAGTGTCGAACGCTTTAGCTAAGTCCAGGAACACCGTCAAACACTTTTTCGATTCGTCTAAGTTAATCACAACCCTCCTCACGAGATCTAAAATAGCATCCTCCGTACTGACACCCTTTTTAAAACCAAATTGTCTCTCTGAAATAAATTGATGCTGTTCAAAAAAACCGAGAAGTCTTTTTTTAAGGCATTTTTCAAAAATCTTTGCCAAATGATTGATGAGGGAGATAGGCCGATAGTTGGAGGGATCATCATGGTTACCACTTTTGAAAACAGGGACAATTATTGATTCCTTCCACTGAAGGGGAACCAAACCGGAAGTGAATGTTAGATTTATTATATGGCAGATTGGTTTAGTGATAAACATGTGAATGGTTTTCAACAATTTAGCTTGTAAGTTATCTGGTCCAGCCGTAGCATCATTCTTTAAACTGCTTATTTCTTCAATTATTTCGTTTTCCGTAACCGGAGATAGAAAAACTGATTCCCGGATAACTTTATTATGCCCTAATCTTCCAGCAAAGTCAGGTTTGACAGTCTTTATCTTTTCAGCTATATTCACACCCACTTTAGCGAAAAAATCGTTCAACACCGTTGCTTTTTGTCTGTTCTCGGTTATGCAAACACCATTTTCATCTCTCAAGCTCAACTTGTCCAAACTTTTATTAACCGACCCGTTATTCGCAGCGCAGTTAATTGCCTCCCATAATTTTTTATAATTGTTACCAGCGTTCTGTATTTGTAACCTGTAGTAATCGTTTTTGGTAATTCTTAATAGATTATTCAACTTATTTCTATACTGACAATATTCATTTTTACGTTCTATTGAAAAATTTTTGCACAGATTTTTTTTCATATTATCTCTTTTCTTTATGGACACAATCAAACCGCAGGTAATCCAAGGCTTGAGCTTTACAAATTTCCTATTAATTGGTTTTGCAATGGTGCAATGTGTTAACAAGCCTTGAATTTTGTCGACGAACCTATCATAACTCAACTGAACATCATCAGACCTCAAAACCCCCTCCCAGGTTTCCTCCCTCAGGCATTGCATTACTTTTTCGAAATCGGTTCGATTTAAGCGTACCTTATTTTCTGATGAACGAACAACGGTTTCAAAAGCAATAGAGACAAGTACAGCAAAATGGTCGGTGAGGGCGGTTTGTACAACTTTTGGTTTTATAGTAACGAAGTTATTAACGTATTTTACCCTCCTTATGAAAATATGATCCAATGTGCTTTTGCAAGTTTCTGTCACCCTGGTTGGTCTGTTAATATAGGAAACATATCCATGCTCGTTTAACATATCATTATAATCTGCCACCTCCAATGACAAATTGTCATGTAAATTGTAGTTTATATCTCCCAGAAATATCTCAAGTGGATTTTTCTTTAAAGTTTTCATATATTCATGAACATCCCTAATATAAACCATGGAATTAGTTGAAGGTGGTCGATATGATGCGGTGATTCCTATATTGAATTTTTCTTTCTTGAGAACCACCCTACACAACACCGATTCAGTCAAAGAATAATTGATCACCTGCGCAGTGAATTCTTCGCGAATATAGACAATCAAACCATCACTCTTATTGAATCTTGACTCGTTATAAAATATATTGAAATTAGGAATTCTAAAACGACTCACCTCCTCCACATTCCAAGTCTCCGATAATACTATAATATCAGCTCTCTCCCCCACAGAATCCAGGTAAACAAGAAATTCCTCAAAATTTTTGCGAACACTTCGTATATTGAAATGTATTACAGTCAAATCCTCCACCGCGACCTCCCGCAGAGCCTCCTTAAAATCGTCCACAACCTCCGTCTCAATTCTCTCATCTAAATTATCCAAAAACTCTAACATTTTGGCCTCAAAAATTAATTAACAATTTCCGTGCAGTGAGCCGACCCCGTAGTTTAATTTTACTTTAAGTAAACAACGCCCTTTAAAACTAAACATGAAAACAGATCTCAACCATAATAATTAAAACAAAAATTATTTCTTATGAACATTCATCACAGCTGATAAAGTGTCTAAATCCTTTATACTGAAAATTGGTTTGAAATCATCGTTCGTTCTCACAAAAACAACTCCATTCTGGGACCAAACATCCCTGTGATTTGTACGTTTTATGGCCTCTTCCATTAATCTCCGTTGAGTTGACGTAAGATCCTCCCTTATTACCAGTCCAGTGCCCTTGAGAAGTTTTTTATTTCTATAGATTGTATGTTTCACCTGAAGTTCCTTCAATCCAAGGAATACAACTCTTTGATTTTTACCATTCGGTTTTCCAATCCTGCGACACTCCTGTATATCTCTTTCTTTAAGTCCAATGTTCATCTTTGAATTTAAAAACTCGACTACTGAGTTCATTGTGTTCTCTCTTGTAGTTTCAGGATAATTGAAAATTCTAAGATTGCATTTCCGTGAATTTTGATCAAGTTTTTCAATAGTCCGCTTGAGTTCACCATTTTCCTCCTGTAATTTCTTCAGTTCGGAGTCTATGATGATCATTTCGGATTTATGTTTGTTTTCAAGTTCAATCAGCTGACTCTCAAACATCAACAACTTTTTATTTATTTCTTCCGATATACCATCTGCAACCTTATCTACTATCGACTTGATAAATTCTGGATTTTCCCACAATTGCTTGAATGTAGCGTTAACCATGGATTTCAAATCTTCCGCTTGTTCTCGCTTTGGAGGCATTCTCAGGAAATAGAAGAAACAGGTATCTATTCGAAGAGACTTTTCCAGATTTTGAATTTTGAAATTTGCTAGGGTTTTATCAATTAACTTATAATAATCGAGCGCTCGACTGAAAACACACCTACTCGGATCGATGCATGTGTTAGAATGAAGACAGGACTTTTCCATATACAGGAAACCTACAAATACAGATGGTACGATTCATTATACTTCAAACCATCCATTTCCACAAAAATTGTCAGCTGATTATAGTATGTTTATAGATTGGTCAACATACCCATGACGAAAGAAAATTTTGACAAAGAGTATAAAACCATTAATCACATAGCTTTCAATAATGATTTTAATCCGTTAATTGTAGATGATTTACTTGATAAAATAAAAGAAAGCAATATCACTTGTATATCCAAAATTTCAAAATTAAAACGAAACAAAATTCATTTCATTGACTTACATAGGCCAAAAATCTGAAAAGATTGCTAGATATTTAAAGAAAAAAGAAAACTACAACATCTCTTTTAAAACCATTAATTCTTTAGGCAATTTAATAAACAATATTAAAGACGTCATTCCTAAAAACAAAAAATCAGGAGTGTACAAGTTAACATGTAGTGATTGCACATATGCATATGTGGGACAGACAGGCCATTAATTCTTTAGGCAATTTAATAAACAATTTTAAAGACGTCATTCCTAAAAACAAAAAATCAGGAGTGTACAAGTTAACATGTCGTGATTGCCCATGTGTATATATGTTCATTCCAAACAAGGATACGAGAACATAAAAAATGTTATATTAATTATAAACAAAATTCAACTTGTGCCAACCATTTGTTAGAGACTGGTCATAATTTTAATATGAACTATGAAATATTACATATCGAAAACAAAAGTCAGAAACTAAATCATTTAGAAACTTTAGAGATCAATAAATATAATAAAAGACAAATTTATTGAATGATCAAATAGATTTAAACAAATCTCCTCACTTAATATTTTCCATTAATTGTAAACCGTCTCTTTCCACCCCTGTATTTTTTTACCAGAGCTGTGTATTCAAGGCCATGTTTTGCATTGTATACCTTAGTTTAAATACTCACCTGATGAAGTTATGGTATGACGAAACAATTGTCGTGTAAATCATTAAAGTAGTGGAAGTTAACATTTGTTTTTCCTATATTAAATTAAATGTTATTCACTTTTCAATAGACATATACAATAAATTTTTATTTCTTGAATACGTTTAAAATTGAATCAAGTTATTTCCAAAAGAACCCAGAAAAAATTTTGAAAATTGACCGAACTTTCTCAACAAATATTACTGGAGACAGTTGTTTCATATCGGTATTAGGAAAAACCAAATTCCACTCTAAATTTGTCCTACATAAAATTAAGAAATTATTTTGAAAAACCTCTTTTTAAAAAGGCTCTTCAAAATTATGTAATGCATCTTCCAAAGGGCATTTGAAAGAACTCACAGATAATCCTCAGGTCCGCCAAATAAAAACAATCCATAAAAATATGTTTCATACTTAAACGACCACGTGTATCTAGAAGAGAAAGAACGCAAATATTCAATTAGTGGCTAGACTAAACAACCATTTACATTCCATGAGTCGTCGACAGAATAAACACTGAGGTAAAGTATTTTCCAAGAATCAGTTATATACAAAAAATGTATTCTTGAGTAAAGAAACAAATTGTTAAACAAATCATTAAATATTTATGAAACGAATAATAAAAAAGAGACTCTTCATTCTTGATAGAATGTTTCTTCAATATCTTAAACATCAACTAGAGCAAATCTACCATACTAAAAATTTTAAATTTTATGGAATTAGTTAAAAACTTTTAAAATTAAATTAAATAACTGTTCATTTTTCATAGACATATAGAATATTTTTTTTAATCTTTCTAAAAAATTTCATAAATTTAAAATTTGTAGGAAGGTGTTAAACAATTGTTCTATTTGATATTTAAGACATTGAAAAAACCTTTTATCCAGCATAAAAACCCCCTTTTTATTATTTATTTTATATGCAGGGTATCTACTTTTCAAAGGGTCAAACTTCAAGGGAAGATCATACAAGTTATTTGCAACAAAAAATGTCATATAACACATGGTCGAAATGTTGATAGTCATTCTTCAAATTAACATTTCTTGATTTCACGAAATATTTCAAGGTTTTGCATAAAAATCAATTCTACTTCAGTTATACTTATAGCCCCATCAAATTTGATCACATATCTGGAAACGGTATTAAATTTGCTACAAGATGAGAAGTTCTTTTGGGCCAAAAATTCTTATTACGGGCGTGGTAAGTAGGTGAATATCACATCCTTTCAGCAAAAATAACTCATTTAGTGTGCTTTCAACTTTTGTGCTAGCTGCTTGTCCTCTGTTATAATATCATGGCTAAGAAGATAAAAAGGAAATGTTTAAATATTCCAAACCTAAATTTGCTCTATCTTGAAGCCCCTTGTGGTTGAAAATCAAAATAAACATTGAATTCAAAATCTTACAGTTTCTGTCGTTTAATAATTTTGGGTATTAGTAACTATTCTTGAATTTAACGAATTAACTCAATTTATAATGAGTATTCTAGAAAAAATAGAGAAAAAAACTTCAAATATTGAATATCACGATATGTTGTTCATTCATCAATTAGTCGAACAAAAGAAAAACTAAGAGTTATTGAGAGAAGAAGAGGAAAGAACGAAAAGAGATTGTCTAGAGAGAAAAATAATAGAAAAAAGTTTGACGTTTTGAGGTCAATAAGCAGAAAGTAGTTCGTATCATTGACATACATTTTCGATGGCAAGATATAAACAGTAAGAGGAAGATGCCCAGAATGGACAAAGATGGAAGAATTTGGGTTGTACCTGTCTACAGAATCCTGGATGCAAAAGAATTAAATTTTCTTTCAGTATATTGACAGAAAAAATACTCACACTACGTGCAAATTCTGGTGATGGAATTTGTTATTTCTCATTATCTAACGGAACAAATTTGTCTTTTATGATTGATCTGAATGATTATGGTCAGTACTTGTTTTCTTCTGATTCAGTACCGGTTGACTGCCGCACATATTCTATCGGGTGCTTTTTTAGAGTGATAGAAGTTTAAATTGAAATAAAGCACATTTAAATAAAGATTGAAGCCATTTTTTTTATTTGAAAGATACTTTTATGAAATTTATGTTTTAAAAATAATTTCCGGCATATGTCCACCACGACTAGCATTCAACCAGACCAATTTTCGACAACTTTTTCGAGTAATGCAGGCCTTATTTCATCAATAATACGAGTTATGTTGGCTTTCAAAGCGTCTATTGTTTCTGGTTTATCAGCATAAAAAAATGACCCCCAAGAAAATAATCCAATGGAGTTATGTCGCACGATCTTGGAGGCCAATTAATTGTACCATTTTTCGAAATAATGTTATCGCCAAATTTTTCTTTCAATAAATCAATTGTTACGATTGCAGCATCATCTTGTTGAAACCAAATTACTTCTGGGTCAATATCATTCAAATTTTGAAACAAATAATCATTGATCATCGATCAGTTACGAGCACCATTCACTGTAACATTAGCTTCAGCATCGTTTTTAAAGAAATATGGACCAATGATGCCTCCAGCGTGTAAAGCACACCATACAGTGCAATTTTCAGGATGCAATAGAACCTGCAGAACTTCTTGAGTATTATTTTCACTCCAATTTTACTTGTTTACATAGCCGTTCAACCAGAAATGAGCTTCATCACTAAAAAAAATTTTACGATGAAAAAGTGAATCAACTATTCTAGGGCCCAATAAGCAAACAAACGACGCTTATTATGATCAAGTGGTTTTAGTTCTTGAACCAGTTGGATCTTGTTTGGGTGTAGACCAATATCTTTACGCAAAATTTTCCATGTAGTGGATGCACAGAGTCCAACTTGTTGTGAACGTCGACGAATAGACAAATCTGAATCATCATCAACACTATGACTTACAGCAGCGATATATTCTTCTGTACGTACAGTTCTTTGTCTTGTTGTTGTTGTTGCATTGAGTAGAGAAAATATTAATAACTCCCATCTGAAGAGAATATGGGTGAGAATTTCAGATTCTTTTCCTGGAAAATGTGCTTTCTATTTCTTAAAGAGAAAAATAGGAAATGCTCTTTAAATTCTATGTGGGGCTTTTTTTGTAATGGAATTTGATATTTCTGAATATCCAGTCGAAGCAAGCTTGTCTTGGATCACGGATCTGCTTTATTGCGGTCAGTATTTCATGTTTTCTTTTGATTCTTTATTATTCAACTGTCGCTCATATGTATTGATAATTCTATATCTGTTTGAAATGAAACAGTGTTTCTAAGACATTTTATTTAATTTACTTTCAGAAATTTTTCGAGAGATATTTTAGATCAATTTTGTAGGAGTTTAGGAGAACTAATTCTATATTCTATAATACTTCTATGATAATGTCTGAGGCAGTATATTCAACTCGTTTTCCTACCATCATCAGTAATTATCCAAGTAGTAAATTTTATAAGTCAGTAAAGGTGTAATAACCTGTTGTCTCTCATTATAAAGTTTATGTGAGTTGTTATAAGGATTTGAGTGGAAAATCGGAGTAAGCTGAGAATTTAATGTCCTTGTGTATATTTTCTGTCACCTTGAAATTCAATTTTGTTAGTTCCTCTGTACCTCCCTAAATTCACTCTCTTGCTTTTCCTTTTCATGATGTTTGAGTAGGTTAAAAATTCGTCTACTATAGGGGTTATCCAAGAAATTATCCCTAGAAACTAATCATGTCCGTTTGAAGAATTTCTATATCTTCAATTCTTCAAACTTTTGAATGTCATGTCTTCCCCATTCCGATTCATGACATTTGATTTCATTCAGAAAAATTCCATATTTATTTCAACATTGAACATTTTTCAAATGTCTTATTTTAGAGGTTTAGATTTCTTGAGGTTAATTCTATAATAATAGTCTGGTATTTAGAAATAGAATTGGGATGAAAAAGTAAACTTTTTATTGCCGAAAATTTTCCATAAAATCTTTATAGTACATCTGCGTGTTATAATTCTCCCATTTTGTATATTTACTACCTCCTCTTTCTCTGCGCGAGATTCTCAAGTTGACTTGCAACGATTGCCCTTTAGTATATATTGGTCAGGCAGGTAGATCATTCAAGAAAAGAATCCAAGAACACCAAAGTAGTTACATATCGGATTCCGTACATTCGACATATGCTTATCATCTTAAGCAGTTCAGGTAGAATTTCTAGAAAGAGTTCACTTTAGCGATAGAAAGGGAAGATGTCAACAAACAATGGAATATCTTTATGGCAATATATATTTGCATATTCAATGAATGTTTCCCAAAAAAAGCGGTCATAAATATGAAAAATCAATTGAATATATTACAGGTAGTGAAAATGTACCATTCTAACTTGAATAAAGCCTACAACAACAAAAAAAAAAGGATTATGACGCTTACATAAAATTCAATAAAGCCACAAATTATGAAAACAGAATAGCTATGTCAGACAATTAAAGTAAAGTGATTGGCAGATTTGAAATGACATTAGGGGCAGATCACAAAATAAGAAGTCATGCCAAATGAAGGGAATGATTGGAAGTCGCAGAAATTTTTAATCTTCATTTCAGTGAGACAAGTGAGAATTCAGCTAGTGAACAATATACCCCTATGGACTATCAGTCAATTGCATATAGTAATAAAACTTTTTTCTTAAGACCAATGAATTCAGCAGAGAATAAATCACTCACAAAACCATTAAGAAACAAATTAAGGAAGTGGGGACGATGAAATACCAACACTTATCGTAAAACTATCATTAAATGCTATTGTATGTAACATAGTATCATATATCATTAGTACCTCGTTTAAGTTTGAAATATTTCCTGATTTGTTAAAGCAAGTTCTAATGAAACCCATCTTCAAGAATGGTGATCCTGAATTGAAAGAAAACTACAGACCAGTTTGCTTGTTGCCAGGCTTTTCAAAGATATTGAAACATCTGATGTGCAGCAGAATCTCGAACTTTCTACATTCAAATAATTTTTTCCCAACAAGTCAACATGTCTACTTACAAGATTGCTCTACACAAACAGCCATTTTTCATTTCTGTCGAGCAATTCAAAATCTGCTAGAAAATAATAGGATGGTATTGGGTATTGTCTTGGATATTTCGAAGCATACAATTAATTCTCTTGATAGGAAGTATTTACTGGAAAAAGTCGAAAGAGTGCGTATAAGAACAAATGGCCTAAAATGGTTCGTATCATATCTGGCAAACAGGAAACAAAGAAAGACTGTTGAGAAGGATGGGAATATTGTAAAGTCTTCTATACAAGAGAATTTATTGGCAGTTGATCAAGGCAGAATAGTTGGACCACTGTTATTTCTCATTCATATAAATGATCTATCGAGCATAGCAGAAAATTTAGAGAAAACTATTGTGAATTTTGCAGATGATACAAATATTGTGGTAGGAGGAGATGACCAGGAAGAGCTGAGTAACGTGGGAGAACAAATTTTTATGAAGGCGAAATTGTGGTTTGATAAAAATAAACCCACAGTGAATTAAGGGAAGTAGTAATTAATACCAAATTTTCTAACAAAACGAAGCCTGAAGAGATGGATTTTAGTGGAAAAATATTCGAGATTTCTGAGCATGTAAAATTTTTGGGTTTATGTATTGATAAATTTCTAAGCTGGCTTGAGCATTGTGAGAATTGTGAGTTGGCACAATTAAATATGATCTGCTCTGCAATTAGAATTAATTCTCATTATATGAGTGCTAAAACACTGAAAATACTGCAACTTTCAAATTATGAATCGGTTATGAGGTATGGAATAATTTTTTGGGGGTCACATCAAAATTTAGAGAAGGCGTTTACTAGCACAAAGAGGGTGATACGTGTGATGTTCAACATGGAATTTAGGGAATCTTGTAGGGGTGTATTTAAAAAGAATTGTATATTTGTTATATAGTTTATATGTTAAGTTTACTTGTACAAGAATAAAATATCGTTTATAACACAAAATATTAATGTCACTTACAATGCAAGAACACTGGATATAAATTATCCAAAAAATAGATTGACGTTGACAGAAGATAGTCCATCATGTATGTGTATAAAGGTGTATAATAAATTACCCAGTAGAATAAGTAAACTTGAAAATTTTATTGTATTCAAGAGAAGAAGTCAAACAAAAGTTGGTTAATTCAGATCCCTATAGTTGAGATGAGTATTTTGATATTCCTTGTTAGATTTTATAAATGTTTTCTGACGTCTGTTCATTAAATATTGATGTACAGGTATGTTATCAAATTATTTGAAATAAAATTCTATTCTATTCAATATATATTGTAAAAGTTGCGAAATATTATTCTGAATTTAAATTTATTATATATTTTGCATAGTTTTTTGAAAAACATCTTTTGTATAGCAACCCCTTGTAGGGGTTGCTATATTCATTATTTGGAATATATCATACTTTAGGAAAGCAATTATTTACGCTTATTCAAAATGAAACCTATGTCCGCCGTTCAAAGGTCAATATGGTTCTCGAAAACAATGCTTCTGTCAGTGGCAATAAACGTTTCTTAGTTGACGATCGGCCAATAAAACATAAAATTTTTATTGATTTTTCTGCACGTCAGCGTTCACCCCCTCACATATGAAACTTTTAGAAGTTTAAAATTCTTCATTGTGTAACTCCGGAACATTCTCCTCACTATGCTGACTTTCAATGTGAATAATATGTTTTGATTGAAACTAAAGTCCCTACTTCGGAGACAATGTCGTATCCTTTTTTAAGGAAATGAAATTAAGACATTTCAATCTCTTGGGAAAGGAACGAAATAGCAGGGCAACAGGTCATTTTAAAATCAATTTATACACGTTCTGATGAATATCATCCGAACAGTTGTCCGAGAAATTTGTTTATAATAACGGGTTATCCATTTTGTGGATAACCCGGATTATCCATTTTGTGGTCCGGATTTTACAGCTCTGTTTCAATGACAGATGTCAAACAGAAGTGTGATCCGAAGCCTCATATGTTTAGTTGTGAACAAGCAAAATTGTCGCATGTGAAAATCCTCATGTTACTGCTGAGAGACCATTAAATCCAAAAAAAAAACTCTGTATGGTCTGCAATTTGATCTGCTGGAGTGATTGGCCCGTACTCTTTGAAAATAAAGAAGGTGTCACTCAAACCGTCAATTCTCATGATTACCGGTTTTTTTGGCATGAAATTGATGATATGGAATTGGAAGAGATGTGGTGCAAAAAGCCACACAAAAACCGTTTTAGCCTTATTGCAAGAAAAATTCCGGGGACGCGTAATTTCTCGTTTCGGCGATGTTAATTGGCCACCCAGATTTTGTAGTTTATCGCCTTTGGATTTTTTTGTGGATTTATGCGAAGGATCGTGTTTACGCCGAAAATTCTCAGATTATTGGCGATCTAATAACTAAGATACGTCAAGTTATTGGTGGGATATTGCCCGAGTCCAGTCAGAGAACACGCGGAGGACATTTAAATAATGTTGTATTCCATACATAATAGCAAGGTCCAAGCATTAAATTGAAATAAATAAAAATTTTGGTCGATATTTTAAACGAAAGTGTGTTTTATTTAGGTTCACTTTCGGAAGCACAAAATGGATAACCCTCTATTATATAATCCATATTTCATGTTGCTGAGGAGACTCAAAATACAAAAACACTTTTCACTAGGGGGTGGGTCATTTAAAATTAGCAGTCTATAGTCTATTAGTCTAGTCTAGTCTATAGTCTATAAGTAAGAAACTTATGAATATGTTTTACAGTTGTGAGTTTATTAGAAAGGTTTAACCTTGGCATTAACGAATGGAAATCAATATCATTCAAATGACTGTCACGACTGGCCATACAGTACCTCTCCGATCAACCCAATTTTTCACTACATTGTTGAATGTTTGGGGCTCAGTCTCATTAATTACAACTTCGATTTCGCGTTTCAAGACATCAGTCATTTCTGAATATTTTGCGTAATACAATCCTTAACAGATCCTCACAAAAAGTTATCCTGAGAGGTAAAAATGAGCTTCATCTCTGAAGATAATTTTTCTGGAGAAATGCTTATATTCGACCATGCGATCATTAGCTCATTGAGCAAAGTGAAAACAAATCGGATGGTCACAAGGCTTCATCTCTTGCACTAATTGAACATTGAAAGCTTTCATACTGAGGTCTTTACGCAAAACTCTTCTCAGAGAAGTACCAGAAATGTTAATTTCTTGAGCATAATGACGAATTGATGTTGATGGATGTTCAGCCACAGTCTGGGCTACAGCAACAATATTTTCAGGTATGCTCACTGGACGTGTTGCTTTATCGAATAGCGGTCCAATTTTCTCGAACAACTTGATCCAAAAATTGCCGTGAGGACATGTTTTTATTGAATTTTCCACGTAAATTTCTTACAGTTTGGAAATAGGTTTTCAATATTTCCAGTTTTATTCAAGCGTAAATTGGCCCAGTTAGTTAATGACGAATATTAAACTAACTTCCTGTCAGAATACGAATGACATAAGTGTTGCTACCACTACTTCAAAATTCAAACTATAGATGGCCCACTCTTTACAATATACAGGGTTAGGCACGGAATTTGTTCCAAGCTTCACTTCTTTGTCACTTTTTATAGATATGAGATATTGTGCTAGGTTTTTGACAGTTTGTTCGTCATTTAGTAACCTCTCAAACGCTCGTCCATTTGTGTAACATAATGCAGGAGCTGAATCATTTGAAAATTTGTTTATCATAATATCAACAGTTATAGTGAAACTGTGTCTATGAAACTTAAGCTTGGAAGTGGTGCACCAACGACTACTTCTACTCATGATCGTGTTCACTTAAATGGTCATTATCCTCTCAAATAAAGACTATATTTTTCCTGATAATAACAGATTTTTCAATCATTTTCTTCAATAGTTTCAAAATAGATCATTCAGTTCCAATCTAAGCCCCTCAAAAATCTCCATTTTTCTCGTAGAAATCTAACTGGGACGATAATACTAGAAACGAAAAAAGCCAAATATCTCTGGCCCTCGACCAAGACACATCGGTACACTCTCTTTGAGCTTCGACCAAACGGTCACTCAATATTCAGGCTCAACACTCTTTACTCCTTGAACAATTGAGTTCTATTGACACTATCACTTTGCCCTTGTTACAAGTTTATATCCATATTCACTCAACATAGTCTGTTTTGCCGTTCATCTACGGCACATATTATTAACGATCTCATGATAACATTCAGTCAGGACACAATTTCTCTCGATAATTTACATATTAAACGATAGAACTCTATTCTCAATCACTTTCAATTTTTCAAGGAGCACCCTCTCGTGATAAAATCATAACCCATTAAAAACTCCGAAAGTGAATGTGTTATCTGCATTATTTATTTATTGTTCGGATTATACACTGAACAAGAAATTTTAACTAGGCAGGTAGGTACATTTGTCTCATTTTTCCCTAGAAACCTAAGTGGAACAGTAGAAACGAAAATAGCCAAATGTCGTTTCGGAATTCTACCTGCGCCACATTTCGATCCCTAAAGCAATCTTATTTTTTTGCTCTTATCGACAAAGCACTGTTTAAGATAGATCAATCAAAGTTGTTCATTAGCACTCGGCCTACAAACACACTGATATTTTTTCTCCGGTTGTCTTTTCGACCAGACGGTCACGCAATACACACAACCACTCTGTATGAACAAGTAAGCTCTAATCACATTTCCTCTTTGTCTAAACTCTCGAATTATAATCACACATCTCTCTCTCTCTGCACTTGAATAATTTTATATTTGCATTCACTTTAATCTTCCAAGGAACACCCACTCTTGATTACACGGTAACTCATTAAAAGGCCTGAAAGTGAATGCATTATCTACATTATTTGTTTGTAATTAAATAGCAATTGTGTGAAGTGAATCTAAAAGTGAATCCGGTAAAAGTGAACCCAGTAAAAGTGAACTCAGTTAAAGTGTGCAACGGTGCAGAAGCTCATCGATATACTCCTCCACGAGAAATATAGTGTTTTCATCGCAATTATAGTTACACAGAACTACACAGAAGCAATCACCTCAATATTTGGTTAAAACAGTCCCCAAATTGTACATTTCTAACATATGTATGTAGGAATCGCTCTTCGATGATAAATAAAAATCGAAGTGCAATAAGTATCTAATATTTCTCGGTTGGGGGTTGCAAGATTACTAGTCCAAATGGCTTACGACCTGTGCGAAAGATCCTACAGGCGTTAGACAGTCGACTGATATGAGTTTGCTGTCATGTTCGTAACCCAGTAAATTTTAACATCTGTACTCTGTATAAATTCCTAAAGACGCATAGCGGGTACCCTCTTAGGGAGAACCCGTGTTCAACTGTCATACAAATCACACACGTGTTTATTGTCTAAGCCCGGATGAAGAATGAGTACTCGCCATCATTGAAATAAAGATTGGAACCGGCCAATCCGTGGTAACAGGGTTGTTCTAAGTTTGGAGAGAAGGGGTGTTAAGCCCGCTTAAGAGTCGTGAAAGGTGGAGTTTTCAAACCCTGAAGGAAGGGTAGTTCTTCTAGTACGAATATAGATCCCAGCGGGGACAGTTCGAGGGAATTCGAGGATAGACCCCAGCGGGGACAGTTCGAGAGTTGTATTTCAAAGACGTTAAAGACGAAGACGAAAGTCGGTACTCAAACATTCTAGATGAAGTACAAGGTGTTTTATTGAGTAAAAGACGAAATGCTAGATATGAGAGTCAATCAACCCCTATACGATTGATAGAAAAAAAAACTACATTTATTTAGGCTGCAAATATATCTGTTAAGGTCAATTATACATTCCTCTCTTACATCCCATTTTGAATTATACTTATCCTGGAATTTGCATACTAACTGATTGACATTAATCAATCACTAGAGAGAATTTTAGGTATCTCTACAAACTAATCAATTCTTTCACTTATAATTTGTACATGTATAAATTGAACCGAAAAGTTAATCCAGTGAAAGTGAATAACGATGAAAAAGCCCATCGATCAACTCCATCTATGAGAATGTTTTCACCATAACTGCAGTTCGAAATGACACCGCAACAATTCCCTCAATTTTTGGGTAAAAGAACTCAAACTTGTACACTGTCATATATGTATTCAGGCTGTAAGGAAACTTCATCAAACATTAACATTAAAGTCTAATATATATCCCACTGTCCCCATGGAGTATGCTTATTATCCTAGAATATGCATATTAATCACGTTCAATTAATTTTGGAGGTTTATCTGAAAAATTTGGTTTATGGGCATGAAACTGATAGACCAACGAATGTTAATGAATTAAGGTTCAAAATAATCTAACTTTGTGCCGAAATGGCAACTATGCCAAATCTGCTCGCAGATATGGAATTATCTCTTTATAATAGATTTGGCTAATATTTGGTTCAGCAAGGTGGATCATTTGAACATTTAATTTAAATTTTTCGACCTTCGATTTCGCATTTTTTAGAATTTGTTTTTGTTTTCGAATTTCTAATTTTCGTAGAATTTATTTTATTTTCAATCTAGTTATGGCGATAAAGAACCTGAGTTCTCATTTTCACAGAGGAAATTATTTGTGTCATTAATCGTCGCAAAGTTCCTCGCATACAATGGAATAAGATTGTCGTATTTATTTTCAATCGATATAGACAAACGAATCCCACGTTTGAAATGCGAATTATTCTGATTGCTGAGCTTGAAGCAGTGCAGAGCCTCGTTTCGATCGAAGCATTCTCCCCACTAGCCACTACCATTGAGAGACAAGAGTCGTTTATTCGTCTTCGCATCATGCTGAGGTTTTGATTCGTCCACTGCTCCAGTGGAAAATCGTGCTTCTCTAGATTAATATTGAATTTCCTACGTATCCGATTGTCTTTTCAATACCTGTATATAGCACGCAATTCTTTCACAAATTATCAGCCTATTTATTCTCATTTCAAATCTCAAGTTTACCTTATAATGAGAAGGAAATATCGTCAGAGTTTCAGATATCTATAATTTCATAGTTATGAACAAAATAATTTCCGCTGACGTGATGGGAAGGATACGATTCATAGGAGACCTCATTATATCTCTAACATTTCGAACCATCCATAAATCTGCTGACATCGACTTCGAGGTCTCAAGGGATGCTATCATGTTCAATTAATGAAATAAAGTGACGATAGAGATTTCTGTATACAACGAGGGTTTTCCGGCACACTTAATAGTGCAGTAAATGTAAGACACACCGCATAGCACTCAACGAAGTCCCTCGAAGAAGCGAAATTGAATTTGGTCTCAGGGTCGTTTCAGCGCCTCCTAAAGCTGTAAAATATTTTAGAGGTTGTATATAATGTGTAAAACTTGTTACGAAGTATTTTACGGCCGCTTTTTCGTACAGGAAATACTCACGATTTAGTGGGTGCTTGAAGGAGATACGAACAAATATGAAGGATAAATGACCAAAGACGTTCTATTCAAACAAAATTCCATCACAAATTCAACAGTAATGAGCATTCACTGAAAAATACATCAAATTAATACGCTCGCATTGATAACAATTCTATACAAGCCTAATACATACCCTTCTCTACTTCACACAGGAAGCTAATTTTGACTAGTACTTTCAAGATTTCTTTTATTTCTTTCCCCATCTTTTTAAATAAAACAGCTGTGTATTTATGCGTTCCTCAGGTCAATTTTAGACTCCCATCTCTAGTCTAATTACTGTAACATATCAGCTGATAATTTCCCAGCCATTTGGCTGATATAATTTTCTATTGTTAAAGGCAGACCATTTTTTCAATATCAAAATGAAACGTCTTATTGGTAAAACCTTTATTATCACGTTAAATTTCAGCAAATCAGTCGATAATAGTAAGTCTTCTGGCAGAGTTCTTATTCCCCATTGCGATTGAAAAGCAATCTTTCTTCAGCGAGCGGAATTCCTTTCTTTCTTAATTGAGAATCATTAAAACCACTGTTGAACCGAACATCAGATCCTCAGAAAATATTTGCAGCTATACTCTGAAGGTACGTTTGTTCTTCAACAAAAATATTAATTTTGTATATATGGTGCCATTAGACTATATGGTGTATTAGACTGGAAACTTTTCAGCCGATTCAATATAATGATCATTCGAATGCGTCATTTCTAGTGCAGTCTTGAAAAATATTAATAATCTTCGTATAGGGTTTCTTGTATTTGCGCTTTAATCTCTCATTTAACCACACGCCTGGCACAATGCTGAATGATTCCATCTCCAGAATTTCTAAGGATATGCATTTTTTAGGGAGCAGCATGCTATGGATTTATAGGAATGTCTATAATTATCTTATTTTGAGCCCAAGTTGGTCTTAAACTACTAGGTCGGACTCACTGATGAAGAATCCGAGATCGAAAATAATACAGTCAGGACGATCCGCCGTAAATACTAACTTTCCAACGGAAAGAGCTAGAGGCTTGAAACTTCCAGAATAGGAAATTAGAGATGTGTTGGTCTTGATTGGTTCGAATATTGTTTTGGTACCAGAATGTTGAAAGAATCTCTCAGTCAAATATAATCTGAAACGATGTGATGCTTAATCACAATAAATATGGGCAGTCCCGAAGGCGAACCCTGGGGTACACCACTAAGTACTTCTCTAGACACGCCGAGAACCGATTCAATCCTCACCTGAAACGTTATCAGTCCAAAATGATTCGATTCAGGCCAGCAATCTACAGCGTATCCAGATGTGTTCAAGTTTTTTTTGAGCCGTTATTTAGGTACACAATCGGAAGCTCTACTGAAATCCAGAATCATCCTCAAATTCTCCATCATCCAACATCTTAACCTTATTTCAAATTATTCAATATGGATTTTCACCAAGTAAGGACTGATACAATTCAATATTTAAGACAAGCTGAAACCAGTTTTTTAGTCCTATGGTATTATAAGCTCCTAATAAGGTGCAATATTAATACACAAAACATTTGGTTTTATACCAAATGTTTGAAACTAAATGTGTTCCCGAAATACATAACATTAAGAACGAAGAATAAAAGTACTACCGCTGACAAGGGACGAATATATGGAATGAAGAACTGGTTAAAAGGAGACATGAAGAAAGAATATGCCAAACGAGATGCCCACAACGTATATCTTAAGGTAATACACTCAGAATTAACTTATAGACTCCATAATATCATCTTTGATTCTATAGATCAAAATGCAAGAGAAAAAGTCGCTAATATTATATATAAAAAATTCTTGATTCAGAAGAATAAAATAACCAAATTAGTATCAGATAAAATTCATAAAAACAAAAAAATTTCAACAAAATCAAAAAAATTTTGAAAACACATATTTTACCCTAGATTCAAAAATCTTTCCGGAACAGAATTTGATGAAACAGAAATTAATCTTTTGAATAAAGGATTCAAATATAATATTAATTCAAATAACAAAAAAGACTTAGAATATGTAGCAATAGGTTCAGAAATAGCACTTAAAAATTACAAGAACACAAATATCGACAAACATATTATTACCAATATGATTACAAACCATCATAAATTACCTAATAGAAATTCCAGAATGGAAGAAGAATATAAAACTATTAAAACTATAAATCAGAAAATCACGGAAAATAATTTAATTTTCACCCGAGCCGATAAAAGTAACACTATTATTGCTTTAACGGAAAGTGATTATATTAGCAAATCAGTTACTTTCCTAGAATTAAATAATTTTCAATTAATCGAACACAATCCAACGACAATTTTCCAAAATCAAATTAAATCCCTAATAACCCCGGAATCCAGTCTTTTTCGAAATACCCCAAAAAATAAATTAATTTTAATAAATCCACAACCTCCAAAAATGTAATCTTTGATTAAATTACACAAGGAAGATTATCCTATTAGACCGGTTGTTTCGTTCGTTAGTGCACCTTCATTTAAACTTTCGAAAGAACTTATTCAGATTATTTCAAGAGAAACTAAATTCCAAGCTAAATACTCGATAAAAAATTCACTACAGCTAATAAACAAAATAAAGAATATCCACTTACCTCATAATGCTAAATTCATTTCATTTGACGTACAAAATTTATTTCCAAGTATACCACCAAACGAAACAATTAAACTAGTAGATAATCTATTTATCAACAACAGATGCAATACAGTTATCAAAGAAGATATTTTAGAATGTCTAGATATTTGCACTAAACAAAATTATTTTCAATTTAAAAATAAAATTTATAAATCTGAAAACGGTTTGATTATGGGAAATCTCTTAACTCCTTTATTAGCAGAAATATTCATGGACAATATTGAAACTAAAATTCACCAAAATCCCCTTAAGAAATACTTTTTATATTGGTATAGATATGTAGACGATATTTTCTGTTGCTTCACAGGTACAGACAGACATTTGACAAAATTCTTTTTATTCATCAATGAAATACATCCTTCAATTAAAATCACTATGGAAACCGAACTTAATAATTCTATTAATTTTCTTGATTTAACTGTTACTCGAATAAATAATTCACATGATTTTTCAATATTTCACAAACCAACCTATACAGATTCTATTATACACAATAAATCAAATCATCCTCTAAATCAAAAATTATCAGCATTTAATTGTATGAGCTATAGATTAGTTAATATTCCCATGAATCGAGAAAATTATATTTCAGAACTTAACATAATTAAACAAATAGCTATTAATAATGATTATGATCCAAAGTTGATAGACAAATTATTGATGAATAAAAATAATAAAATAGCTTTAAATATGGTGTTTCCTAATATAAAAGAAAATTTTGAATACATTTCCTTAAAATACACTAAAGGTATTTCTGAGAAAATTGCTACATACCTCAAAAATAAATATAATTTGAGAACTTCATTTAAAACTAATTCAAACCTGAGTGAATTTATCAAAAATAATAAAGACTACACACATAAAGATGATAAATCTGGGGTTTATAAGTTAACCTGCGGTGATTGCCCTAAAGTTTACATAGGTCAGACTGGAAGAACTTTCCGTCATAGGATGTGTGAACATTTGAAGAGTTTCCTCAATAATAAAAGCAATTCTACATATTCCAACCATTTGTTAGAAACAGGACATACTTTCAACCATAACTTTGAAATTCTACATATAGAAAGCAAAAGTTATGCCTTAAATCTGTTAGAATCCCTAGAGATAAATGAACATAATAAAATTGGAATATTACTTAACGAACAAATAGATTTAAATAGCTTACCTCTGTTAAATATATTCAGATAAGCTGGAATTTGCAGGGACCCTTTTTTGGGTTTTAGTGCTCAATAAAAATTTATTGTATTTACTGTAATATAAATAGCCACAGATTTCGGAAACAAGCTTAGTTATTCAAAATGTTATCTTGCCTGATGATGCGACTGTGATAGTGAAACAATTGTTGTGAGTTTAACAATAAAAATTTGTGAAAATCAGAATAACCTTATTTCAAATAAAAAAAAAATTAAACTAAAATTATCCAACATCTTTGTCCAGTCTTCGAGTACACAAAGTTAATTATTATCTACGGATCTCTTAGTGGTAGAACCATGCTTTTCACTTGATAAGATATCGAGAGATCCTATGAACTCCTGTCAACCAAAATTGATTTAAGAACTTTTACGATCACAGAAATAAAATTGATAGGACGATAATTTTTCGGGTCAAATTTTTCGCCCTTTTTTGAACAATCGTGTGACAATTGGATTTTTCCAGATGGAAGGTAATGTGCCACGAATGCATGAAAATTTACAAAGGCAAGGCCAACGAACCTGAGCAATTGTTCAATATTCTAGATGTCAACTCATCAGGTCCAGGTGACACTTTGGTCAGTTTTTCCAGAATTTTTTCGGAGCTGAAGTGAATAATATATATCAATATCATGTAAAGGAATTATAAAATTAAGGTGTTAATTCATTAGGACGAGTGATAATACTGAATATTCCACAATAGCAAGATCTAACATGATGGAATAGAATACATCTGAGTTATTGAATTGTATCAGTCCTTACTTGGTGAAAATCCATATTAAATAATTTGAAATAAGGTTATTCTGATTTTCACAATTTTTAATTTTTAAACTCACAACAATTGTTTCGCTATCACAGTAGCATCATCAGGCAAGATCACATTTTATGTTATTCAAAATGTGATCTTGCCTGATGATGCTACTGTGATAGCGAAACAATTGTTGTGAGTTTAACAATAAAAATTTGTGAAAATCAGAATAACCTTATTTCAAATTACATCTGAGTTAATCAAAATCAATATTGAATGGAAGTTTAAAGAAGATGTTGGATAATAATAATTTATGAGAAGATGAATCGTTCGTCGACATAAAACAATTTATTTACCTATTAACAGCTTTTATTTAAATCGTCAACTTAGATATATCAATTGAACTCGATTATCTTCAGAGACCATAACAACCTGCGTAAAATTGTGTAATCGGTTTCAACGTCACTATCATTGACGGACTGAAATTTTATCCACCCAATTTTCTGACGACATTTTTTGCATGAATATTTAATGACTGAGGAACTTTTCACTTAAATATGCTCTCTATCCAGATTAAAATGTTAAAATGTTTAAGCAGAATGCTATGCTTTTATCGTTAGCGTAATTATATTTCTCCAAACCCTTGACTGAATGAAAGTAAAGCTGTTTATAAAAAAACTAGCTGATGCCCGTGACTTCGTTCGCGTGGACTTTATCTTGACGCAAGAAAACGAAATTTTACGTAGAGTTTTCATGATCTACCTGTAAAAATCACATTAAAATTCCTAGAGAAATTCGGAATATCCACCGTAACAAAGAGATAGAAAAAAAATAAAATGACCTTTGTTCATCATTCACGCTCAATTTCCGGTGAATTCATTCAATGTACACACATTTCAATTCTACTGTTTCGTTTTATGAATTGTTAACAAATTAACCATATGTATTTTTACATAACTCAAATTAAAACATCAATCAAATAAAATAATATTTCTGCAATTGATGAATTAATAACAATTATGGAAATATTTTCTTTGTTTCATTTATTTGAAATGAATTCATATCAAGTAACGAACGATTCAAAATACTAGTATTCTAATTGAAGATTCACACGAAACAATTGTATGTACCTGTACGGTGATTATCAATTTCATTGAATGTTCCTTTTTTCTCTTTCTTTTTATTATTTTCTGTATTTTTTCCAGGAAAATTTCCGCTTCTTGTGATTCGGCAATTTCCATATTCCGTTATCAAGAAAAAAATTTGCTCAAATTTATTTATTATACTTCGTTGCTTCTTGATTCAGATGTTGAATCTCATCCATCATATATTCAAAGTAACATGCGGTTGATACTTTTGGAAGAAGATATTTTAAATTTTTTTCTCTTTATTAATCGAATTATATTGAATTGTCTTTCCTATATTATATCATATTCTTTATCAATCTCCCACTCCGTTCCCTTTATTGAGTGCATTGTATCATCTTCTATTTCTTTCGATTATTCTTCTGAATTATTTTCCTATCTTTTTGAAAGATAGTTCTACTTCTGGTTTCTATTTTTTCAGTATACAATGTCACTATTTGCAGTTATGGATGTTATGAAAATAAAGGCATTCTGAGAATTCAAATTTTCTTGCCCCATGATAGAAACCAAATTGTTATAAAACTATCTTGATATATTTTGAATTTTTTCCTGAAATTTTAGTCCTGTGTTTTGAATCAAATTTTTATAGAATTACTTTTCTATATATTTAATTACAAGATTCATGAAAAGTCCATCCAGGTGTTACAAATTTCAAAAATTTTTTAATTATTTTGAATTCAATAGTTACTAACCATTCCTTATGAAAATGAGTGAAATTCTTTTGATTAAATATTATTACAAATTTATTCATGCCAAAAGCATCTTATATCTAGGATCTTGTATACACTTTTCCACGTTGCGTTTCTTAAATTCAATACATTTTAGCTGTTTTCGTCGAAATCACATTGCTTTCGTAGGTTTTATGTGATTTAGCCCATATATTGTCAACATTTTCTTTTAATTCAACTTTTTTTCTGATAATAACAGATTTTTCAATCATTTTCATCAATAGTTTCAAAATATATTATATCATTCAGTTCAAATTTTTTTTTTCTTGGATCTTTTTTTCTTGTAAATAGCAAATTGTAGAAACTGAATACTTCTTTTTCAGTTCTGAAAAATTTCCCAAAAAATATTCTGATTTTCGCTAAAAGTTTTAAGAATTTTTAATAGAGTATTTTATATCTACTCCAAACCGGCAATTTTGAACGAGTTGTACATAAAATTCAATTTCCGAAAATTTTTTATGAACTGTTCTACTTCGAACTGATTCAGTTCAAAGGTAGAACATGATGAAGCCACAGTGTGGGTTGACAATTGTCGTTCGTCAGTAAATCGTTTGTGGAAATTGAAATTTATTATTATAACTGCTTGTTGAAAATGAATTTCCATTAACTAAAGACCGGATTCATCACATACTCATCAGTTTTGATCCATAAGTATATAAGTATTTTCTTGAACTAAATTATGAACAGTTCTGTCAGAATGAATATTTTTTTGATGATTTCGATCGAATTACGGCAGTTTATATATTCAACGGTAAGACTTTTTATATAACGTTTGAGTGTATTTCTTATTTTAATAATAGATTCCATAACAGTATAGATTATTATGTGTATCATAAAAT
The DNA here is from genome assembly GCA_034642435.1 of Megalocaria dilatata. NCBI lineage: Eukaryota > Metazoa > Arthropoda > Insecta > Coleoptera > Coccinellidae > Megalocaria > Megalocaria dilatata. Next base: position 75,881,819 of record CM067854.1, read on the forward strand.
TAGAGTCATAGCCTAATTTGCATTTAATTCAGTAACCTTTTAATGGCGGAAATTGAGCATTACCTTGACATACTTTAAGTCAAAACACAAAATTTTGAAATTCACTAGCGAGTTTACCTTCCTTTTCCAGTGATTATAGCTTGCAAACGTCAAGGTATGCTTTGGATCATATATTGCAAAATATTGTCCCATTCGTCCACAAATATGTAGCGAAGCTCTCTAGTATTTCCGGAAGACAGTAAAAGTCGCCTTTAACGTCTCTCCATCTCATTCCAAACATGTTCTATCCGATTTAAATCGGAACTTGGAGCAAGCCAAGTTCATCTGGCGATTTGAACCTCATCAAAATAAGGTAATACCTATCTGAGCATTGTGGGTCCAAGAATTATCGTGCATAAATGTTACGTCCTCCCCAAGATTAACAATGTATAACATGGTGCTCTAGAGCAGTCAGAGTTCATCGTTGCACATAGACTTACGACGTGTGCGAGTTAAAAATATGCCTCCCCATGTCATGGCTGAGCCTCTACCAAATTGAAGTCGCTCAGTAATACTCTCTTGAGTATATGTCATCGCTACACTCCTAATCTGAGCCCACAAGAGAAAACTGCGATTAATGCGAAAACAATGCGCGCCTCCAATCCTCTATGCTCCAAGCCAAGTGTTCTCGAACATGGGTATGGACATCTCATCGAATCCTGTTCAAGTGGAAAACAAATTTTCTAGTTGGACAAGTGTCTGCCACCATTTCACTGTTGGGTCAAAACTTAACAGTGCTGTGACCTAAAAGTGGTGCAAGATTGCAGTAACAAAGCCTACCCAGAACAAAATTGAACTCCTAACTCGCACAAGCTGAAAAAGCTTCTGAGGGATCTTCTCAGAAGATTTAGGAGTATCAGGATGATAATAATAATAATACAAAATATTTCAACCTCGCGATTCATTGTTCACGTGAAAGTGGAGGTTCGGTAGTTACGGTTGGGGAAGATAATTTAGCAGCACTTACGATTACATTTCTTACTTCTTGCGGAAGATTTCGAAGAAAACTGCCGTGACCAATCTGTATCTCAAAGCCCTATAAAGTGAAAAGCGGTCACCTTTGACTATTGTATTCTTCCTTCTCCTGAAACAGATCTTCTAGTGAGCAGACCGCAGTTTATCGCATTTCTAGCTGTCCGCGGCCATCTTCTATAGCTGCCACACAACAACATTATTCATAGCTATTTCAACACAATTCTATTAAACAATTTAAAATAGACAGATGAAACTATTGTGAAAAACATATGCTGATAATAGGGTTTGGAAATTTAGGTGGTAAACCTTTTCTTCGTCAAAAACCTATCGAAACAACAATTTCTTTTATTCAAGCAATCCAAGATAGTAAACTATGTTACAATCGAAAATAACAAAAGATTTCTGAAATGAATGCAGTTTACGCCTAATGGCCCTAATTTTATACTAGGCAGTATATGTATAGATGGGAAAGTTTTCCTCAGTTCCTGTATCTACCCATACCGCAAGATATGCACAAAAAATTTAATTGTCACAAAAAAGCTTGTATCCTCACTACCTTCACCAGTATCGGCTTTTAGAGGGAACTCTAAGCGCTTTCTTGGTCCTAGCTATGTTTCAAGTCAAACATATTTGAAGTGCATTCTGATGATCTAAAATATTTTTAAGACTGGTGCTATCTTACAGATATATTTCATGAGCTCTCCTATTTACTGATAGATCATCTACGTATATAATGAAATTTACTATATATTTGTGCATTTAAACCTGACGCACTTCTCTAGTCATATTTTTCGATTTGTTTAAAGAACATCAGAAACTCCCACTTCATAATGACTATGTATACTTATACCATACATTGTTGTAACATTTGCCCAATTCAATAAAGTCCATGAGCAAAAATAAACTCAAAAATATATAGAAAAATTATACTTCTGAATAAAACCTACTATAGTATTGATGACTACCTAGTCGATAAGCAATTTGTCTGATTTTATTATTGTAATTTATTTAAGAAGCTTTTTTCTGTTATTTTATGACTTGTCTTATACATTTCTTGTAAAGTATATTGGACCAATAAATTATTATCATTATTATTATTATAGTCCGTCTAGAAACTACCCGGAATTTATTATTTTTCATAATTTTAATATATAATACTTCTTCTTTGTTACATTTTTAGACAAAAGTAATAAATAAAATAGGTTGTGCAGATAGCCGGCGATGGCCAAAGTTGCATGGCAATACTATTTGTCAAATATTGTTGATTGTCAACAGGTATTCATGAAATAATGTCGCAACTAGAAGAAAGAAAACAGGTAGAATGTTTCTATAGAAAAGGTTTTCGAAACGTTAAAAAATTAGTACTATTGACTGAACTGGGAGAGTGTGCTGTATATGAGACAAATGAGAGGATAAAAAGTGGCATGGATATGAGGCATAGAGCAGTTTCAGGAAGCCCGCTTAAGATTAAAGAAAACGCATTATTGGCCTTAGGACGACACAATTCACGCCTTGGGTTCCCCAAATTGGCAAACAGATTTGGAAATCAACGAAATATAAAAGTATGTTCAGAAACTGTCCGTATATCAGTGAAAAGACAAGGCTACATTTCAGAGAAACCAAAACAAAATTCCTACAATGACACCTCTACAAAAAGAACGAAGGATAGAATTTTGTCAACGTTTTCAAGAAGATAATTTTAATAATGTCTTTATATCTGATGAAAGTTGTTTCCAACTTAGTGAAAATCGCTCAAAAATCCTATCAAAGGAACCTGTTACCGTTCAAATTCACAAATTTCCTACCAAAACAACAGTTTGGGGAGCAATATCTCAGCGTGGTGCTATGCCTTTCTATATAGTTTATGGTACCATTCATAGTGAATTGTGGTATTCGGAACTATATTTTCCTTGAAACGGCGCATGCTTTATATCAGAGGGGTGGCGTTTTCAGCAGGATAATACAAGATGCTCTACTTCGCCCTATACTCAAGATTGGATGCAAGAACACCAAGTGACAACCATTTCATGGCCAGCAGCTTCACCAGATATTAGTCCCATTGAAAATGTATGGAGACTAACGAAAATTGGAGTTGAACGAGCTGCGCTACGAAATAAAGATGATAGTTTTACAGTTTTGGACTACCATCGCCGAAAATTATGGAGGTGATCTCGGGTGTACCTCGACGTTTAGTCATGTTTTTACAGTTAAATGGAGGTTTCATAAGTAAATAGGATGAATATTCTGTTACAATCTTCTAATTCAAAAATTAAAAATATATACTGAATAATTACAATTGAGCTTTGTTTTCTCCGGATACTTTCTAGGATTAAATATTGCATCATTTGTGAAAAATTAACGATAAAATCTTCGAAAATATCCTGTAATGTGAATACAAAATTTCACGTTTATTTTGGGTATAATATAGAGGAAATGAGTTCAAATTTATTACTCAGACAATGTTTTCCCTGAGAAGTGTTATACGAGGGGTGTCCAATGTATTCTCATTATAGGCATGAAAATTAACTCAGCAAATTTTAGAAAAATTCCTAGACTCCTAGATCGAAAAATAAGTTTCTCTGAACCTTTTAAAAAATATTTTTCCGGCTTCTCCTCAAAATTCAATTCTTCAATTCTTCGTCGGCGGAAAACGCTTTACACGAAGATATTTTTTCACATTTGAGAATAGGTAGTTTCACTGGAAGCCAAATTTGGACTGTACAGAGGATAGGTAATTTTTTCGAAGCCACATTCCGCACAGCAGCCTACGCCACGCGGGCTTTTTGAACTGGCGCATTGTCCTTAAGTAGCAACACCCCTGCTGTGAGTTTTCATCGTATTTTTCGTTTAATTGCGCGAAGTGGTTGCGTATAATGCTGCTGTGATGCCTCCACCCTTTTTAATTTATTCTATCAATAAAATACCTCGGTACCCATCTTGCACTGACCTTTGAGAGGTTAAGATGAAAGGATACCATGTTAAGATGTAAGGATAGCATGTGTGGTACCCATGGATACATTTATCATCTCTGCTTACATCTTGATTTTTATTCTGAAATCTTCAAGTACCAGCTTTTCCACTTTTTTCACATTTTATTCAGTGGTACATTTTCAATGCTTTCTCTGCCTCTTTTGAATTTACTTGACCACTTTTGAACGGTGGATAACGACGGAGCACAGTCTTGGTAAATAGCAACCATCTCTTCATGAATGATTTTTTGAATTTTTTTCTGCTTACTGAGGAACTTTATAATGGCGCTATGCTCGATTTTCTCCATTATTGTGTCGTCTTTCCTTGAGGTTACCTAGAAAATTTATCGCCGTAAATTAGTGCCCTCAGATAGTGTCAATCAGTAAATAAGATAATTAGATTACTCACATTATCAGCAAATTATCCTGATACCGAGAACACATTGAACACCCCTCGTAAACGACAACCCGAACAGAGTCCTTTCAAATGTGACCTCGTTCCGAAAGATGTGAAAATATCCTCTAATTTTCTTTATCAAAATAGTCAGTAACTGGAAAAGCTGTCGTAGAGATAAAAACACTACGTGTTTGCATGCGAACTTTATGTCAAAACGGGCAGGTAAGTTGCGAACATATGTAAAGCGATAGCATCGGGTGTCAGAGAAATGTGCTATCTGGAAAAGCCATCAGGCTAGCATTCATAACAGCAAAATCTATGAGGGGCAAAGGGGATATCCTGGATAACAGTACGAGGTTGTGTTCTCGAATTCCGAGCAAGAAATACACGATTGTTACTATTCCCTATTAAGCTCCAATCTTGCTAAACATAACCGAAACAAATATTTCTGCATTCATTTTGATTCAAAATAAGACACTAATTCGTCATTTTTTCGATGCACAGAATGATCTTTGTATTATAATTCATCTTTTTCATCCTTTAGTTTGGAAGACCTTTTTTTTTTCAATTTCAACAACAAATTAAGCTGGTATAGTTTTTGTGTTGCACCGTTTCATGTTATAATTTTCTAGAGATCTACATACTGACTGGTTCTTACAAAGCTTACAAGAAAAACATTAATCGCACGAAAATAGTGAATAGTCTAGACTAATCTTTTTTGATTATGATACAAACCAATCCAAAATGCATACATAAAAAAGGCGTTTCGGTTAAACATATTTTTTTGATTGATTGTATCGGTCTCTACTTGTCGGAAATACATCTCGATGATTAAAGTACATTTTTTTTTATTGTCTCAGACAATCTCAAGAGCATGAACAATAATCATTGATAGCAATAGCTCAAAAAGTTTAAGTTAGTTGAATCATGATTCGTAAGTAAATTGTGAATAATTCCATTTCTAAAATCTAAAATTTTCTTATATCTAAATAAACAAAATCCAACTTTCTAAGATATAAAAATTGTTTTCAAAGATATGATATTTTTATTCTGATACTCCTGAACCTTTTTCAGCTTGTGCGATAGATATTTTCAGATATTTTAGTTTTCGAATCGTGCTGACCTTTACTTAACAGAAATCCATTGTACACTTTATTCAAAAAATACATACATAGTATATACATATGGGCAATCACGACATGTTAACTTGTACTCTTGACAGAGTAGTACTACTCTGTCAAGAAAGTACCGGGAATTTTCAATTAAAACAACATTTTTACATTTAATCGTCAAAATTTATTGGGTCGCCTTCAAAATAGGCTCCATTTGCTCCAATACATATATGCCAACGGCATTTCCAATTATCGAAACATTTTTTATAGGCGCTTTCCGGGATGGACTTTAGCTCTCGCGCCGAATTTTGTTTTATGGCTTCAATCGACTCAAAACGGGTGCCACGAAGGGGCAATTTTAGTTTTGGGAAGAGGAAAAAGTCGCAGGGAGCCAAATCCGGCAAATACGGTGGTTGCTGAAGCACCTTTGTTGAGTTTTTGGCGAGAAAGTCAGTCACAATCGTAGCTCGGTGAGAAGGCGCGTTATCGTCATGCAAAATCCATGAGTTGTTCGCCCACAAATTTAGCCGCTTCTTACGGATACGCTCACGCAAACGTTTCATAACGCCTAGGTAATACTCCTGGTTTACCGTCTGACCCTCTGGAACGAATTCGTAGTGCACCACGCCACGGATATCGAAGAAAACAATGAGCATCACCTTCATTTTCGAGCGGCTTTGGCGTGGTTTTTTCGGTTTCGGCTCATTTTTTGCCACCCATTCCGATGATTGCTGGCTTGTTTGCATATCGTACTCGTATACCCAGGTCTCATCACCAGTTATAATGCGTTCCATGAATGTAGAATCGGAATTACAGCGATCCAGCATGTCTGAAGCAACCTGTTCGCGATGACGTTTTTGAAGAAAATTCAGGTCTATCGGTACGAGTCGTGCGGCCACCTTTCTCATGCCCAAAATATCAATCAAAATCGTACGTGCGGACTCGTGGGATATCTTAAGATCATGTGCTATCACTCTCAAGCTGGTACGACGGTTTTCCAGCACCCTTTCCTTAATTTTATCGACGTTATCTTCGATCGAAGCCGTCGATGGGCGACCACTTCACGACCGTCCTTGAAGGCTCTGTACCACTGATATGTTTTCGATAGAGCATTATCATTAAAGGCCTTTTGCAATATTTTCAATACATCGGCACACGAAAATTCATTTGCAACACAAAACTTTAAACAAATTCTTTGCTCAACGTAATCACCCGTAGTAAAAATCGGCACGCACTCTGACATCGACTGACTTAATCAGCTGTTGCAAACACACTAGTTGACAGATCCCGCTCAAGCTTGGCATAGTAATTAAGGACAGTGGTACCAACCTAGGAAAAAAAAATTTACCTGCCTCATTGCCCCGCCAGATTTAAATCGATAATTCCCGGTACTTTCTTGACAGAATGTATGTCGATTTCCATCTATAAACAACTGGTCTAAAATTGAGTACCATTCAGTATTTAAATGGTTTTTGTTTTGAGATAAGCGTACAATAAAGTTTTTCATTACTTTTGGTAAAACCACCTATTCTCTCTTGGAGAATAGATCCAATAGAGCTGGAGTGGATAACACGGTTTGATCATTCAAATATTTCCCCGCATTTTCTTATCGGTTCCTTTCCGCACCTTTTAGCAGATTCAGCTTCAGAGCCTTATTTTTTTGTAAATCTTAAAACGCTAATCAAAATCATATTTCTCTTTTATTTGATGTTCCACATAAATAGAATACAACTTATTATTGAGGAAAGAACGCTGGTGTTCCTTTATTCAAGTAACAGAGGAATTTTCGGTTTGTCCAATATAAGTTTTTGAGCAGATACAGGATGATAATTGGTAAACACCTCATAAATATGATTTAGTCATTCTAGGTTTATAGTTTTTAAAAAGTATTCCTGAATTATTGGCTTTGAAGGATATGTTTATGTCTATGTTATTACGAATTTCTTTATTTGTAGATATGTATTAACTGAGGGATATGGGTTACCTTCTTTCAAAAAATTATTGGAACCAAGAAACTAATAATTTGCATGATACACTGGCGAGCAAAAAAAACGAGTCCCTATGATTTTACAATGTGTTTTCCAATAGACTCACGTGTTCACATTTATTCAATGATATTTTGTTCATCTTTCATTAGAAAATCAACTGAATATGCGCAAAATGTAGACAAATGGGCTAAAATACTTGGATAGACTCACGCCGCAACAACGTTTACAAATTTTTGAAATTTATTTTCAAAATCAGTGTTCTATTCGCCAAACTTATAGAGCACTTCGTGAAATTTATGGTTTACATAATCGTCCGTCGGAGCAGCTTATTCGTCGAACTATCGAAAGATTTCGGACAACATTTTCTCTACTCAATGCAACAACAACAACAATACGAAGAACTGTGCGTACAGAAGGAAATATCGCTGCTGTGAGTCATAGTGCTAATGATGATCCAGATTTGTCTATTCGTCGACGTTCACAACAAGTTGGACTCTGTGCATCCACAACATGAAAAATTTTACGTGAAGATCTTGGTCTCCACCCATACAAGATCCAACTGGTTCAAGAACTAAAGCCACTTGACCATAATAAGCGTCGTTTGTTTGCGGATTGGGCCCTAGAGCAGCTTGAAGTTGATCCAATTTTTTATCGTAAAATTGTGTTAAGTGATGAAGCTCATTTCTGGTTGAACGGCTATGTAAACAAGCAAAATTGCCGTACATGGAGTGAAAACAATCTTCAAGAAGTTCGGCAGGTTCCATTGCATCCTGAAAAATGCACTGTATGGTATGCTTCATACGCTGGAGGTATCATTGGTCCATATTTCTTTAAAAACGATGCTGGAGCTAATGTTACAGTGAATGGTGCTCGTTACAGATCGATGGTCAATAATAATTTGTTTCAAAATTTGAATGGTATCGACCCAGAAGTGTTTTGGTTCCAACAAGATGGTGCTACACCTCATGCTGCTACCGTAACAATTGATTTATTGAAAGAAAGATTTGGCGATAACATTATTTCGTCCAATCAATTGGCCTCCAAGATCATGCGACATAACTCCACTGGATTATTTTCTTTGGGGTTATGTCAAGTCATGGGTTTATGCTGATAAACCAGAAACAATAGACGCTTTGGAAGCCAATGTTATTGATGAAATAAGGCCTGAATTACTCGAAAAAGTGATCCCAAATTGGTCTGGCCGAATGCAGTTCCTCAGGGCTAATCGTGGTGGACGTATGCCGAAAGTTATTATCAAAACATAAATGTCATAAAATTGTCTTCCAAGTAACAAAAAATTGGCTTCAATTTTAATTTAAATGTGTTTTATTTCAATTTAAAGTTCTATCACTCTAAAAGAAATACGCGATACGTAGAGGAAATTCTTATGGACCATCTTGTATCTTATATATCATTTCTGGGAGAGCAGGGAATTTTATGACAATGCACGCTGGTATAAAGACAGCGTACTTGAATGAAGTTAAAATTTCAAAGTTCAACTGGCCAGCACGAAGTCCTGAGTTGAATTCCATCGAAAATCTATGGGAAGACGAGTCAGAACCATAGATCCATCTACACAAGAGCTCCGTGAAGCCTTTCGTCATTAATGTAAAAATATTTCACAGTAGAATATTCGAAGGCTCATCACGAGCTTGCGAAGACGTTTGGAAGCTGTAATCAGAGCTAGAGCAGCTCACACGTCATACTGATACTGAAATTTTCATAGTTACGATACTTTTTTCAATTTAGAAGTTTTTGATTTTTTCAAAAAACCCTATTATTCTTATACAAATCGAAAAAAAATTTCTTTTTTCTTTGGGCAATTCTCTTTTGCCTACTATTTCAGAAATTTCATGATTTTCGTAAATATTTTGAATAAGAAAGTTATTTGAACAGTAATGATCAAGTGACCCGTTTTCTCTGCTCGTCAGTGTATAAGACTTTGGAAATTTTAACTTTTCATTAGAAAAGATGACAAATTCACATTGAGAATTTCATTTGTTTAGTATTTAGTTACCTGAAGATGAAATTATATGTAAACTGCAGAAACTCAAAATAGAAAACCCCAGTTCACAAAAAATGTGTAACGTTCCCACATATAGCAGTAAAATATAATAATTTCGAAGTATGTTTGCATACTCTAGATGGCGCTAGTGTATGATTAATACCTTAGTTACTTTGTGTATAGCAAATATAGATACCTGAAATATTTGTAGTCAATAGCATACATTGTGCACTGTGAAAACCAATCAGTTTGAAACGTGCGCATGTCTACAATTTGACTTGTGATCCACAAAACTTTTTCGAGTTTGTTTGAGTATAGAATTAATATACAGATGTATGTTACACTGTTTCGACTTGTAGAACTTTCCATTACCAAAGCTCATACTCCTCATTAATGTTATTTGATACAGATTAGCTGAATTAATTTATTTCGAAGAACTTCTTCACTATAAGTTCCAGCGGAAAATTCCTGTATGTGAAGATCTTCTTACGCTGTGAATAAAACCACAAGATTTCTAAGAATGATTATAAACTAGGAGAACCAATGTGTTCTAACAGGAATGGTTGGCCCAATAATTTAATATAAATTCAATTCTGCACTTTGAGTAATTGAAATAGCGTTATAATAGTTATTTAATCAACAACTCTATCAATGAAATCCATTAATGATCGAGAGATTAATGTTTGAGATAAGCAATCGCTAAATTAATATAGTAGTTGATCGAAAAATTTTTCTGTTGACCTCATTCCTAATGAGAGTGAATAATACTCTATTGAATCATTTTTATTTTACGAAATATATGTGATAAGTTTGACATAAATTAGTAAAAATTTCTCAAATATCATACAGAGTTATTCTGTTAAAAATTTTAATTTTAATTTCATGAAAAATTTTTCTCAAAAACTTTTCAGAATTAAATAAAATAAATGTTTTAGAAAACACAGTTTCAATTTAGTAAACATATAGGATTAACACTCATTACACAGCACCAAAAGGAATAATGTCTTGCGGGAGTGCCTTTTTGCTTGTATTATCTTAATACCAGAAAATCTTTCTTGTGGAGGTTTTAGAGTATCTTATAACGGGCCGAAAGGACAGGATTACTTTTGACCTTGGATTCTTCACCAATGAATACATATACTAATAGTTTGATATCATTTTTGGCCCAACATTTGAAAATAACAGATATCTGTCAAAACCAGTTCTCACTGTTTCCCAGAAAAACGAAATAGAATTACGCAGTATTTTGAAAAATATTTCGGAGGGTTATTTCATTATAACTCAATAAGTATAATTAAGCTACAATTTGTTCGTCCTGCAGGTAGGTAATACACATGTGAATTATGAAATAGTGAACACTTTATCACTGATCATTATTTATTCAGTGTATCACAATGAAATTGAATTTTCAATTCAGTAGCAACGATACATCATGGTCAGATAATGTTCAACGAAAATCAGGGATGTGCCGATAAGGCCTTAAACATTGTTATTGCAAGCTTCTCGATTATCAGGATAGATAGAAGCAGTTAATTAAATTTTGCATGACATTGCGTGCCATCGTTCGCTTTCAGATTCATCATAATTAAATTTTCTTGTGCATGTTGGTTGAACGATTTGGTTTATCGTTGTATAAGGTTTTCGAGCAAGAGTTCTCATTTTGAATTTAGCGCCATTTTGGAAGTGTCAAAATGAAAAGCAGTGATGTCACAGGTAGATCTTTTGAGGTTATAAAAAACAGATCCATATATGCACGTACAACGCAGTGATAACATGGAAATTTACCAGGAAAATGACGAAATTTTCTAGAATATATCGGGTGTTAGAAGTTTAAATTGAAATTAAACACATTTAAATTAAGATAAAAGCCAATTTTTTTTTATTTGAAAGATAATTTTATGACATTTATGTTTCAAAAATAATTTCTGGCATATGTCCACCACGACTAGATCTGAGGAACCGCATTCGACCAGACCAATTTGGGATCACTTTTTCGAGTAATTCAGGCCTTACTTCATCAATAACACGAGTTATGTTAACTTCCAAAGCATCTATTGTTTCTGGTTTATCAGCATAAACCAATGACTTCACATAACCATAGGACAATTGATTGGACCATTTCTCGAAATAATATTATCGCCAAATCTTTCTTTCAATTAATCAATTGTTGTAGTTGCAGCATGAGGTGTAGCACCATCTTGTTGGAACCAAAACACTTCTGGGTCGATACCATTCAAATTTTGAAACAAATAATCATTAATCATCGATCTTTCACGAGCACCATTTACTGTAACATTAGCTCCAGCATCGTTTTTGAAGAAATATGGACGGATGATGCCTCCAGCGTGTAAAGTACACCATACAGTGCATTTTTCAGGATGCAATGGAACCTGCAGAACTTCTTGAGGATTGTTTTCACTCCATGAGCAATTTTGCCTATTTACGTAGCTGTTCAAGGGCCCCATCCGCAAACAAAAAACGCTTATTATGGTCAAGTGGCTTTAGTTCTTGAACCAGTTGGATCTTGTATGGGTGCAGACCAAGATCTTCACTCAAAATTTTCCATGTGGTGGATGCACAGAGTCCAACTTGTTGTGAACGACGAATAGACAAATCTGGATCATCATTAACACTATGACTTACAGCAGCGATATTTTCTTCTGTACGTACAGTTCTTTGTCTTGTTGTTGTTGTTGCATCGAGTGGAGAAAATGTTGTCCGAAATATAAACCATAAATTTCACGAAGTGCTCTTTAAGTTTGGCGAATAGAACACTAATTTTGAAAATAAATTTCAACAATTTGTAAACGTTGTTGCGGCGTGAGTCTTTCCATGATAATTTGTCAATGCTTACTGAACAGAAATGTCAAACCAACATGGCTTCTACCTTCTGTCAAATCACAGTTATCCCTAACGAAAGTTCTATCACTCTAAAAGAACACCCGATAGTTCTTATAGTTGATACTGGTCATTGTTCAAAGCCTTTTTGCTCTGCCATACCGAATTTAATTAGTAAATTTGAAATTAGGTATGTGATGGTAATGATGTGAAGAAATGGTTTCCGACGGTACCGACCCCTGGTGCTCAGAGCCATACAGAGGGCGATAGCAGAAGAAGAGAAAAATAAGGAGGCGTTGGGGAGTCCAAAAAGGGGTACTAGAAATTGTCTACATTCTCAGAAAAAAAGTGAGTTTCTAATTCGCTAGTGGAGCTTTCAGTATTTTTGTATTGATAAATTGTGAAGATTTTTCTTCTATAATACGCGTCTGAAAAAAGCTTCATCTACAGATTCAATACTATACATTCTGTCAAGAAAGTACCGGGAATTATCGATTTAAATCTGGCGGGGCAATGAGGCAGGTAAAAATTTTTTTCCTAGGTTGGTACCACTGTCCTTAATTACTATGCCAAGCTTGAGCGGGATCTGTCAACTAGTGTGTTTGCAACAGCTGATTAAGTCAGTCGATGTCAGAGTGCGTGCCGATTTTTACTATGGGTTTACTATATGGTGACGTTGAGCAAAGAATTTGTTTAAATTTTTGTGTTGGAAATGAATTTTCGTGTGCCGATGCATTGAAAATGTTGCAAAGGGCCTTTGGTGATAATGCTCTATCGAAAACTCGTGCATATCAGTGGTACAGAGCCTTCAAGGACGGTCATGAAGTGGTCGCCCATCGACGGCTTCGATCTAAGATAACGTCGATAAAATTAAGGAAAGGGTGCTGGAAAACCGTCGTACCAGCTTGAGAGAGATAGCACATGATCTTAAGATATCCCACGAGTCTGCACGTACGATTTTGATTGATATTTTGGGCATGAGAAAGGTGGCCGCACGACTCGTACCGAAAGACCTGAATTTTCTTCAAAAACGTCATCGCGAACAGGTTGCTTCAGACATGCTGGATCGCTGTAATTCCGATTCTACATTCATGGAACGCATTATAACTGGTGATGAGACCTGGGTCTACGAGTACGATATGCAAACAAGCCAGAAATCATCGGAATGGGTGGCAAAAAATGAGCCGGAACCGAAAAAACCACGCCAAATCCGCTCGAAAATGAAGGTGATGCTCATTGTTTTCTTCGATATCCGTAGCGTGGTGCACTACGAATTCGTTCCAGAGGGTCAGACGGTAAACAAGGAGTATTACCTAGGCATTATGAAACGTTTGCGTGAGCGTATCCGTAAGAAGCGGCCAAATTTGTGGGCGAACAACTCATGGATTTTGCATGACGATAACGCGCCTTCTCACCGAGCTACGATTGTGACTGACTTTCTCGCCAAAAACTCAACAAACGTGCTTCAGCAACCACCGTATTCGCCGGATTTGGCTCCTTGCGACTTTTTCCTCTTCCCAAAACTAAAATTGCCCTTTCGTGGCACCCGTTTTGAGTCAATTGAAGCCATAAAACAAAATTCGGCGCGAGAGCTAAAGTCCATCCCGGAAAGCGCCTATAAAAAATGTTTCGATAATTGGAAGTGCCGTTGGCATAGATGTATTGGAGCAAATGGAGCCTATTTTGAAGGCGACCCAATAAATTTTGACGATTAAATGTAAAAATGTTGTTTTAATTGAAAATTCCCGGTACTTTCTTGACAGAGTAGTATACTATCAGCTCATATTTCGCGTACAAATAAAATTAAAAGGAATACTGCCAAAGAAAATCGAATTATTTGTCCGAACATTTTATCGGCAGTTTTATTATTCACCAGAAAAAAACATTGGCAGTTTTTCAGAATTTTTTCTCATTCTTCAACATATATTTGCCTAAATAGGAGGATTGCATTTCATTTAATTGACTTTGTCCTTGAATGAGATCATAATAAATTGCTACGACATTAATTTCAACACCGAAATGTCCGAATCAAAGAAGGAATGCTGATAATGCAATGTTGAATATTTGAGATAAGACTTCATACACTATCGTACTAATTAAACTTTACCGATATGTTTTATTTGACAAAATGGTCTGTAAGTTTCACATATTATATTACATTTTAAGTTTACCCTTGAAATCCCGACATTTTGAAATATTGACATGAAGATCCACATATCTTCCAGTTTATTAATTACAGGTACCCTAGTCTATATAGTTCCGTAACTTCAACATCAGATTATGTTTTTCTTATCGCCGATATCGAAGTCCATTTTGAATATCCTAGTTGAATCTGATTCATTCATTGATAACTTGGTAGAACTGAACGACATAAAAGATGGATTGTCAGACTCTTTTTCAAAGAATATAATATCTATTAATTTTGGATTATTCGGATGATTGTTTGTACTTGAAGAAATTATTGGGGCCTTCGATTTGGGTTTTTGGAGTTATATTGGGCCAATAATATTGATATTTTTCGGATTAAATAGGAGGCCATCTTCTTTCACCTCTTTATGTGAAATCACAATTTCCTATCATGTAAGTTATCAACGGATCTATGCTCTTATCCAGTTCGAAAACATAATTTGTAACATTCCCATTGAAGAAATTCGAAACTGGTGCTCATTTGACGATGTTCGTTGAACGAAAGTAGGTTTAGAGTTTCAAGTTTTGGACCCCCACCAGTGGAGAGGAAGGAATCGAACACATCGTTTATAAGTAGGCCATCATTCATTTCAGGCAACTCGTTTGGTAGATATAAAAAAAGCTATTTTGCACACTTCCAATGTGCAGCGTGCTATAGTTTCGCCCAAATTTCTGTAACTTTCAAATTTTGCGCAGAAAATGGTCTTAAACGATTAGGTTGCATTCACTGATCCTAAGCCAAAAGTAATTCTGGCCGGCCCCCGTCCATTAACTTTCTAACGGAAGGAGCTGGTGATCTAAAACTTTCAAGGGAGGTTTGGAGGGTCTGAATATCTAGGCTGATTTCAATAAAGGGCAAAATCAGTTCGATGGTTTCGCAGTAATTTTTTTGAAAGTTTGTCTCATTTTCCCCGACATTTTCTGAACCGATTGATCTGAAATTGAGCATTGAGGCGAAGAATAATAATACACATATTCTTGCGGAATTTTTTCAGAATCGTTTGGTTAAAAATGTAAAAAAATATTTGTGAGTGGATCAGCACTGACAGCTACCTCAAACAATATAATTCTCGAAAGGAAAATGTACTAATAAAGTTTGGTAATGGGCAGAATCGGTTTAACGGTTTCGCAGTAATTATTATTTGAAATTTTCTGTCATTTACATTCAAAGTTCAAAATATTATCCGTCGCTAGCCAATACTTTTTTCCATCTTTCTGGCAATTGAAGGATCCCATCGCGAGAAAAGATCGGTTCTCTGAATGCTCTCCACGCATTGATCTGTTTTTTGACTTCATCGTAATTCGAGAAGTGCTGGTCAGATGTTGCATGGATCGGGAGAGATGGCAATCGGAAGGAGCAATGTGTGGGTTGTACGGCGCTGTGACAGGACTTCTCATTCGAGCATTTTTACGTACGTTTTAACAGGCGACGCAACATGTGTCTTGCTGTAAAAAACTCTATCGTGTCTGTTGGTGTATTGCCATTCATTCGATTGTAGCAGCTCATTATACACCACACCTAGCTGGTCCCACCAAATACACACAGCATGATCTTCTCGCCATGATTATTCGGCTTAACAGTTGTTGATGAGTTATAACTCCCCGAAAAAAATCGGTACAAAAGTTGGCACTTTCAGAACACACAGAAGCTTTTTTGTTTACATTTTAAAGAAGTAACGGATACTGAAAAGAAGCCTAATGATGACACTTCAAAATGAAGGTATTGCCAGCTGACACAATGGAATAATAAACTAGTAACGACATACTATTGTATATGTATGTTATCAAAAGAGCTCAAACTTATTTTTACTCCTTGTATTAGAATAGTGGAATCATGAAGCTGTAACTGAAGATACACATCGATTATCACAAGAGAGGGAAACACTCGAAATCATTAGATCACAGTGCACCTATTTTCCTTATTATTGATAATAATAAAAAAATGCTTATGAAACCCGGAAATTCGTAAAGATAAATTGAAAAATGGAACAGGCAACAAGATTATTCAAGTTATTTCACGAATGGTTCAATCGATAATTAATTTATAATACAAATGCAATATCGTCTCAAGCATCAAATTTAATCATCTAATTTATCTTAATTACAACAAAAATTGAACCTATTATTCCACCTTAATTATTAGTTTAAATTCACTTATGATATAGAAACTGTCTACCAATATTATATTCAAATAAATTAGAACATTAGAAGAAGCAGAATTCTCAGTCTCTCTATGATATCTGTCAATATGATAATTTCTCACATGAGATTCTCTATGATAATATTTTCTGATTTGTTTTAATTTTTATTGATCCACCTTTTCATGATGTTACTTTAAATGAAACATTAATATAGTTCGCCAGATTCAGTTATCTGGGAAATAATGCATATCAGATTCTTTCATTGAAGATATTTTCTTTGCCATATCTAGCGGTAGTTTAAAAGCTTTTACGTCATTACGGAGACACTTTCTTCGAATAATGGACGAGAAAGTAAAAATTTTTAATAGTTTTGGATATTAATAATATAATCTCGTTTCAAAGTCACACCATTTTAACCCATTATAGAGAAATAGATAATCACAAGTTATATAACATTCACATTAACCAGCCTACCATAGTAGTCAATTTTCTATCCCATAATCCTCCAAGAACATATCTATATCAGTCTATCCTTTTTGACGTGACTTGTAATGAATGTAATCAGCGTTAGTTGAACGTTGTCATATATCATTTCAGCTTAATGCTTCCATGAGTTGTGTTCATTACCGTTAATGATGAACTAACACGGTGGTAAGTTACCTTGGTTCATTACATTGATATACCACTGCTTTGTAACGCTAAGTCGATTAAATTGTCTGAAAAATTATCTCGATAAATTCAGCTCCACCAGAAAATTTTGCTTTATCTTCGGAAGAGATCCATATATTTTAAAAATATAACAATTGGTATATAATAAGCGAAAGAAACCATAGTATTAAGAATTTGTGGAAAGCATAAAAATTTCATGTTAAGTTGCTTAAAAAATGTAGACATGCGCTGTTAACATAAACAAATTCTGTCATCTTATTAGAAACAGTAAATTATGGTTTCGATTTAAGACTGGTATGCAGACATTATAAAATAACATGATATGAGTCGTTCATAAAATCATATCACGTGAGAGTGAATCTCTTTAGAGTCAATATCTGCTTTTATTAAGTTTTTAGTTCGAATTACGAATTTTTGAAACATTGGAATTGTCAGTAGTCGGTACATTGTGTTTCTTATGTTTAATTACTTCTCTGATTTTTTATTTTGATTATTATATGTCAGTTGATAAAATTTTAAATGTGTCATTCATGAAACAGTCCTCCTTAGATACAAATTGTGTAACGAAAGATATTAAAAATTACGTAAGATATTTATTAAGGGTGTTGCATAGTCATTAATATTATTTCAATGTTTTAAAGAAGCTTTTAATTCACTATAATATTAGTAAGCCAGATAACTGTAGAGTTATAGAAAGACCGAAAGATATTGAAAATTACATAAGATATTCATCAAGGGTGTTGCATAGTCATTCATATTTTGAATATCAAAACAAATTAGGAATATCAAAACAAATTAAAATATGTTTATCTTCTACAATTTTAATTTCAGAAAAAAATTTTTTTTTATTCAAAAAACTTTTAGAATTAAATTAATGTCTAAATGACGCTTACGTATTTCTTCTATCAAGTTAAAAACCCTTTTTTATGTCATTCATTTTATTTCAATGTTTTAAAGAAGCTCTCAATTCACTTTAATATTAATAAGCCAGTTAACTGTAAAGTTATAGAAAGACCGAAAAAGCTATCTAAGCTTGTTAATTTCTTGAATTTTTGTGTTTCTCATGATGGACAATGGTGAATATATGTCAACGATGGAAAAGTTTTCATTAGATAAAGAATAAATATTAAAATTAATCATTCTGTAATATTTTTCAGTACATTCTGATTTTGAATTTGTCAATTCAATATTCATGCAGATTAATGAAGTTTCAATTATTTATGATTATATAGTTGTTGTAAAATTAGCAAAAAATAAGTCGCAGTGAATTTTAATTTAGTCGAAAGAAATGACGACTTTACAAATGAATCAAGTAATAAGTGAAATTCATACATTAAATTCTAACCCTAAAAGGATGGAGTACTTGAAATGGCAAAATGTGCCTAGAGGATCTGAAAATGTCATATGAAATTTTTTTTCTTAATTTACCAAAAATAGTTCCAACCTTGCCCATGCACGTATGTGAAAATAAAACAAAAAATACGACGGGGACATACACAGGATGTGTATTTTGGATGGAAGATTTACAGTGTATGTGAATCCAGAATTGCAGTGAATTATTGTTTCGGTTTTCAAGACCTCTTCCTCAAAGTGGATTGCCTATGTTTTGGATCTTCGGTGGCGTAAAAATATAAAATTTTATGTGTCGTCTAGGAAAAACAAGGCTGCCAGATAGTTTAAATGATTCATCAACATTAATTACGCAACGGCTCAATTTTGTAGTGAATTGAACTTCTATATATTTTATAGAAACTTCTGAAGTTTTCTATCATCTATAAAAATTACACGTAAGTGTGTGTCTGAACGTTAATTTAGTAACCGTGGTATAATATTATTATAACTATTTGTTACACCGCTAATATTCTGAAATATTAAAAATATATGACAGACGATATTCTCCAGCTGATTGAAGAAAGAAGGAATTCGCAAACAAAACAAAAATGCAGCTGAATACTTACACATATATAAGAAAATACAAAAAAAAATAAAAGAAGCCAAAAACACCAAGTTTTAAGGGGCTCATCATTGGATCATATAACCAACGAAGAGGTTCTTCGTAGGATAAATAAATCCACCGAGGTAATGATGACAATTAAATCTCGCAAACTGGAGTACCTGGGTCATATAATGAAATCAAAAAAGGACTACTACAGGAGATTTTGCAAAAAAAAATACCGTAGCGTAGTACTCCAGCCCCTACGAAATTTACAGAAATTTCTATGAACAATAATGCTGAAATTACTAATTTTATAACGGTCTCTTTAAATAAAATACATGGAATAATATTTGAGTTAAAAACAAAGCCACAGAAGGTGATGTGTTAACTGTGAGACTATGGAGGGATTTTGTTTCTGTCGCTGGGTTTCCCTTGTTAAACCCCATTAATACTTGTTTAAGGGCTTTAATGTTTAAATGGGGTACATTTGAACATTAAAGATGAAACTTAGGACCAATCAATCCAGTTGTTGAAAAGATAAGCGAGATCATAGTTCATGAACAGCTAGCTGAACATCTCAATGTGAATAATTTATTGTAAATCAACCAATCAGGTTTCAGGCGACATCAGTCCTATGAAATGGCCTATCAGTTGGTTTATAACAACTGGTGGGGGGGGAATGATGAGGGAAATATTGAAATTAGTGTATGTATTGCCTTGAAAAGAGCTTTCGAAACTGTTCATAGAGATTAATTAATGGTGAAATTAAAAAAATATGATATTAAAGGGAATGCTTTTGCTTGGATAGGAAATTACTTGACCTCGGAGGAGCTTCATACGCGCTCTGGGATTCCGGGTGTGTTAGGACCCTCTTTATTTATACTCTATATTAATTATTTATATAAATACTGACAGGATTGTTTCGTTAGTCTATTTCCAAATGATACTTTGATTTATGTATCTGGCAAATCTTATCTAGATCTAGTTAACACTTTGAATAACGAATTAGATATTTCGAATGAGTGATTGATGGGGGATAAATTAAGGTTAATGATACTAGGTTGTAGACAAAACTGTTCTCATTTCTGGCAGGGTCACTAAAGTATACTAGAATTTGTAGATAAAATAAAATATTTAGGAGTTTTCTTGGGTCCTTAGCTCAGATTTCATGGACATGTTGATTTTTTGTGGAAAAAATAGGAAAAAAAGTTGGATATCTGTCTAGAGTCAGTAGGGTCTTCCATGTTGGTGCAGAAGTGTAGTGTACAATACAATTATATATACACACTTCAACTATTGTATGTCTCTTTTGATATCTTATTCGGGCGAGGTTGATTATTATTATCAATATCTTGAACCGAAAGACCACAAGCAGTAAGGTTGTCTATCACGCGGATAATAAGTTTACCGTATATTCGAAACTAAATTTTAGATGTATCTCTTCTGACAGAAAGAGGAGAAATTAACGAAACAGATTGGAAACCCTATTTGAGGGTAGATTAAAGGAGTGAAATAAACTTTCTCATGAGTTATAGAAAAATTATTAGATCAATTTCAGTAGATAAGGATATAATGAAACAGATTTTTATGTAAAATGCTGAGTCGTTGAATATAACTTATTAATAGGCATTAAATATATCAGGAGGTTTAAAGTCTTTCCATGTTTTCTTAGGGCCATATACCTATGTAAGAACGTATAAGTGAATTGTATAGATGCAATAAAAATTTCTAAGTTGGAATAACACAACTGTAAAACTGCTAGGTTGAAATTATCAACATGAGATCTTCATTATCGCTCCAGCGATAATGAATTAATGAATTAGTTTTAACGTAGACAGGGCCGTCTCTAAGTGATAATATAAATTCAGTTGAATGATCAAACAAACTTAAACAAATCCACACTGCTTAATATTTCGATACTCCCCTGATGATTGTTTACTATTTTCTTCTGTCCATCTATTTTTTATCTCTATATCTCTAGTGATAGACTTCAGTACTTAAGATTTATTTCTGCAATTATATTCCCATTTTGAACATAAAAAAATCTATATTCCTCAAAGAAATGGCTACATTATAATTTAATAGCAGAATTATCTTTTCCAGAGAACAGGAGCTTGCTTGGAAGCTTTAAAATTTTTAGAAACTAATTGAGATAAGTTCCTATAAATTACTATGTTTCACTGCGAAATTATTTTCGTAGTGAAAAATAGTTATTTCCAAAAAACTCTTTTAATTGCAATCAATTATCAAACAAAAACGCCCGAAACGGTTCAATATTTCAGAAATTGCATTATTTTACTACCAAAAAACTAGAAAGTTTACGCTTTTTCGTGACGACAGTTTTGAGGTATTATCATATTATCGGATAACTCGTCGACAAGTTGTTCGATGATGAGGTGATACCTAGAAACTGCTGCCACACAAATGTTTGAACTAGAATGTAATTGAATCGTTTATTACTAGATGAAAATTCATTTTAATTGAATGAAATAATGAAGAATATTTCCACAATTGATTGATACACAACAATTATTTCGCCATTATTGTTTTATAATGATATGTGAAGTGTTAAATTTGTCTGAAAGTGAAACATAGTAATTGTTGAACACATGCTTTAAATTCACACTTATTTGATGTTGACTATAAGAGGCGCATTCAAAGTTCAGATTTCAAGAAGATTGCTCAAAAGTTGCGACTAATATTTTGGGAAAGCAAATAAATTGACAAATATGCAAATTGAATGTAAATTTTAAAAACTTTTCTTCGATTTCTACCAACCACAATAGATTTCTAGTTGTCCCAATTAGAGTTTGATATCTTCATACTCGTAATTACGATCACTGGAATATACAACAAACATTTTAGTATTCTAACGATAGAATAGCGTGAAACAAGCTCCTATTAGCTTCACTGGCAGTTGTTAAAATAGAATCATAATTTATTATTTAGGGAAGACTAAAATATTTTACAATGATATTCGTCAGCTATTTGTTCTATAGTTGAACATTTCAGCGATTGGATTACATCATGAAATTTTTCTTATTAATGAAAGATTTCGAATGAAGATTATCAGGATACAGGTTGATAATGTTGGAGATATCTGGAAGTGAAAAAAATTATTTTTTCGAGGAGAGCTACTCACAGGATGTATATTTTCGTTACAATCTATTGCAAATAAGAAATTGATTCATGAATTTAATAACAGGGATATATTTTGAAGTGTATCTCATTTGTTTCATTCATAATAATGATATATTTTTGAAGCTTTCTACTGTCCCACTACAATCATTCTAAAATTTGTTTGAATTTTTTGAGTTCAATATGCAGGGTGTTTTTTTTGATGAATCGTGATGGAATTGAAAGATCAAATTGAGCATATTCAAAATTGATTTACAATATAAAGAGTTGTTGAAATGAAATATATGGTATTTCCTTATTTAACTAGCTTGGCTTATATTATAAAACTTTCAGCTGTATGGTAGTTCTTCAGGAATATTCCATAAAATATACAATATCTTTGATAAGCATTATTCAGAAGTGAAAAACTCTCAGTACTTGAGACAACTACTAACAATAATGAGAAAGTATAATTGTAATAGTATTTATTTCGTCTGTTAAACAGGGCGACCCAAGTTTTAGCATTTATTCTGTCTAGTTTCTTACTTAAATATTTCAATAGTAATATTTTATTAATATCCAATGCACTAGTGAAAATACACTTGAAGAACATGATTAAGTTCGACACATGATTCATTTCAGTCCTTGAAACCAATTAAAAATTATAATTCGTTAATAAAATACCTTTGATGCCCCTGCATTTCCCTTCTCATTTCCATACCAATGAAAAACTTAAATGAGTAGATTAATTTCAGGAAAATCTTTTTCTGCCCGACATAGTCGAAATGGAGAAGACATATTACTGAATATAAAGTCGAATACACCCTAAATGGAGATGATAATTTTCCATTTTCTGGTTGAAAATATCCTAACGATTCTACACCAAAACCGGCTAATGACTCCCGGAGTTTATGTCATTTTTCTTGATTACCAGTTAGCCTCATTAGAGATAATGATGGTTTCTTCGGGCTTTCGTAGTTGGTCGGACAAAGACTGCAGAATAGCTAAGGTAAACATACACGATAGGTTCATCTAGTTAGGTCAGAAAAATATGGTGTAGATTTTAAAGTAAATTGCGCTTGTGTAATATGCGTTTCTTCTATCAGTATTTCATCGTTGTTTGTCATAAATGAATAAAAGTTTCTCATGGACAACATGCATTATACCTGCTTAAGTTATCGTTAGGATATTATTAATATAGGGAGCATCGAATATTTGGGGGCTTTTACTGAACGTTGATCTATATCGAATTAATAAACGCCGGAATGTTTATTAACACTTATTTGGTGAGTGTTGCGACATCTTTAATGTGTTGTTTTACCTTTAAGTACTTCTTATTGGGGAAAAATGAAACATATAATAAATAGTTGATCGAATTCGTTCTATCAATACCAAATATGATATGTGATTGAACCGATGTAAGTAAATTGAGATGTTAATCCCTTTTTTGTTTGATATATCTTGAAGTTTATAAAGTTTTGAGGAATTTTTATAAGAGAAGTAGCTCGAAGTTTTTGAGTTAAACGAGAAGTAGAAGAGATCTTCCTGGTAATTAACTCCTGAAATACTCTAGAAATTGATTAACATCTACCAGGGAAGATTTCACCATTTTCCTACAGCAAACTACACACCAAAGTTTCCAGAGGAGCTTGAAGCATTAAACAATGAGTGATTACCGTTGCTTTTGACCAGTTAAGTTAATTTTCTATTTATCATTCAATTATACAAATGAGCTCATAAGTCAACTATTATAATTAATTTGAACGATCTAGTAAAAATAAAATTTAGAATGTTTTAATATTGTCTTTTTTTGACGAATCAGCAGAAAATGCAGATATAACTAATGAAACAAAATAGGGTTAGTCGTTATCTTTTTTCAAAAACTATGGGTTATACAAGTTGTTCAAATTTACTTCCAACAAAGAATTTTTAATTCACTTTGCAGGTACGCAACAATTACGTCCCCAGAGTTCAACAATTTAGGCCTTTCAAATATGAATCATTTAATTCCACGAACCTAAACGAGCCTAAACACCAATTAAGAAACAAAGATATTTCTCCCTAGAACACATTAGAACCGTTTTAGTCGTTTCAAGACTATTGTCGGATCGGAATTACCCGAGCCATCTTTTCGGACCAAACCCACTCTCTCCTTCGCCAATTAGCAAAAAGGTACAGGTCACTACTCACCCTGAATAAAAAGTCAGTTAAGAAAGTTCAGTTGAAGACAAGTTCTGATCCCACGCACATCCCCTTGAAGTAAGCTCTCGTTACTTGTGAAACATTTTTATCTCTACGCTCGAATTATTTTATATTCACATTTTTCACTTTAAACTTCCAAGGAACTCTCTCTCTCTCTCTCTCTCTCTCTCTCCCCCTCTCTCTACATTAAGTTGTGAAAAGTGAACTCAAAAGTGGAACCAATAAAATTGAAGTCTGTGTCGTGAACAACAATAGAAAAAACTCAAGAAAGAACTGTTTCAGGATCAAGATAGTGTATCCACCTCAATCTGTCAACTACTCAGAATTGTACACTCTTTTATTATATGTATTTTAGGTTGTGAATAAAGCATTTAAGTTTAATCTACATCCCTCTTTCACCCCCAGTTGAATTATGCTCAACCAAGAATTTCCATACTCATTGGTTAACGTTTAATCAATTACTTTCGAAGAATTCAAAAAGGTATCTCTACATACCAAGCCATTTCTTTACACAAGTTTCATAAAAAAAAAGTGACGAACCAGAATAAATTTGAACTGTTTCAGCTGCTACTATTTATTTGTTAATTAATCAAAGTCTTTACAAATTACCAAAAATTTTCATATTTTGGTTAATGCAGTTTCAAGTTATTATTAAACCCACCTTCGGAAGACTGAACAAGGTATTCAAAGTAGGCAAGAATACAAAATGCTAACAAGAAGAATGCAAGTGTTATAAATTTTCGGCACGACAATTGGAGTTGTCAACAAATGTCATTTGAATGTATAGAAAATTTGAAATGGATATATATCAGGTGTTTTTTTAGAGTGATAGAACTTTGAATTGAAATAAAACACATATCAATATCTAATGAAACAAATTTGTCTTTTATGATTGATCTGAATGATTATGGTCAGTACTTGTTTTCTTCTGATTCAGTTCCGGTTTACTGCCGCACATACTCTATCGGGTGCTTTTTTTTAGAGTGATAGAACTTTAAAATGAAAAAACACATTGAAATTAAGATTGAAGCCAAGTTTTTTTTTATTTGAAAGATGATTTTATGACATGTAGGTCAATTTCCGGCATACGTCCACCACAACTAACTCTGGGGAACCGCATTCGATGAGACCAATTTTGGACCATTTTTTCTAGTAATTCAGGCCTTATTTCATCAATAACACGAGTTATGTTGGATTCCGAAGCATCTATTGTTTCTGGTTTATCAGCATAAACCAATGACTTGACATAACCCCAAAGAAAATAATCTAGTAGAGTTACCTTTCTCGAAATAATGTTATCGCCAAATCTTTCTTTCAATAAATCAATTGTTACGGTAGCAGCATGAGGTGTAGCACCATCTTGTTGGAACCATAACACTTCTGGGTCGATACCATTCAAACGAGCACCATTAACTGTAACATTAGCTCCAGCATCGTTTTTAAAGAAATATGGACCGATGATGCCTCCAGCGAGTAAAGCACACCATACAGTGATTTTTCAGACTGCAATGGATCCTGCAGGAATGAGCTTCATCACTAAACACAATTTTACGATAAAAAAGTGGATCAAGTGGATTCAAGCTGTTTTAGGGTCCAATCAGCTATCGGCAGCGATATTTTCTTCTGTACGTACAGTTTTTTGTCTTGTTGTTGTTTTTGCATCGAGTAGAGTCCGAAATCTATCGATAGTTCGACGAATAAGCTGTTCTGATGGACGATTATGTAAACGATAAATTTCACGAAGTGCTCTATAAGTATGGCGAATAGAACACTGATTTTGAAAATAAATTACAACAATTTTTAAACGTTGCTGCGCGTGAGTCTTTCCATGGTATTTTGTTAATACTTACTGAATAGAAATGTCGAAACAACATGGCTTCTACCTTCTGTCAAATCACAGTTATCCCTATCGAAAGTTCTATCACTCTAGAAAAAACACCCGATACCTATTCAATATATTTGAATGATATTTGTTGAGAACTTTTTTTTATGTACCGACATTTTATAACACTAGTTCTTCTTCTTAGAATTTTGTGTACCTGCTTCTTTCAAATACCTTAAACCTTTTGTTCAGTTTTCAGTTATCTGTAAATGGTGGAAATAACACCTTGAAACTGCAGTCGACGAAAAATGTGTAAATTCTTGAAATTTTTGTTTGTTCTAAAAAGATATTTTCCGATCAAATTCTCAATAAATGGTTAGCTGTTTGTTTATTATTCTCTACTTGCATTGCTTATTGAATTATTTACGCTCACAAATGGTATAAGTAATAATTTTCACATCAAAATGTTAATGGAATGATAAAACTCCTCATAAACTTGCTAAGACTTTATTGAAGCGCTCTTAATACTATTTATTCAAAAAAATTCATACAAAAATATTGAGAAAACTGACGAAGTCAGGAGCTTTTGCGCTCTATTTCATATCACCCACGGTTCTCACAACATATATATAGTTTTTTGATCTTCTAATCACATGATCCTCACGAAATTCTGCACGAACATGCTTGTTAATATTCTACTTCTAACTGCTGAATTTCATTTCAAAATATTAGGACAAGAATGGAAAAATGTTCGAACATTAATAACTACAAAACTGCCAAACCCATTAGGACCATTAACAAACCCAGCTGCTGAATTGTGGCAAAAAACCTTCCTTGGACGTTTCAAGACTCTAAATCGTGCCATTCGAAATTTATCATGTTTGCGTCCGGCCAGCAGAATTAGTGTTCTTCATCAGTGAGTTAAACTGTATATTTCAGGACGTTCGGTCAAAGACCTTATCTTATTTTGTGAATATTACTTTATTTTGATCTGTTTTCTGGTTCAAATATATTGCTATTTTCTGTTTGATTTAATTTACAAGTTTGCTTCCATAAAATTTCTTTCTGATAATCTCTGAAGCTTGAAATTTATTGTATGATTTATAAGGGGATTTTTTTAATGCTTGTTCTAATTCTGTACCTGAAATTTCTGCTTCCTCAACTTGTTAACTATTTTTGATAAGGAAAACACGTGAAGAAAAATAGGGATCCAGAACTGAGCCTGGTTGAAAGTTTAGGAATAAAACCATTCAGATATTCTGGGAATCAACTAAATGACCAAACAAAGTATATTTTCATAGGGACCCTGTGGTTTCACCAAAAGTAATAAGAAACTTTATTGAACCCCTAAACTCTGAGCAGAAACTATTCAAATATTGTATATAACCAAATTTTTAACCAGTTATCTAGAAGCATTCGAAGAATTTTCTATGTAACGAAACGAGTCATCGGAATAACTCTTGAAAATGAATATAAATTAACACATATATATATATTGAAAGATATATATATATATATATTATTTAATCAAGTATAGAATGGATTTCTATCAAGTAGAAGCTAACAAAATTCGAAGAAAAAAATTATACTCACATCCAAAGCATCGATTTTTGCTTTGCGTACCTAACTTGCGTGTGTTAAGTTGAAAATCACTTAACCAAAAAGAAGTTAGTCGAACAGCTAATCATAGTTTGCGTGCAGGTGTGACCCATTGTATTCTTTCCTCCGAGTGCTAATTCGAGCGTTTGAAGTGAAAATATTAAAATTCCAATTAGGCGCTATTATTCTCAATTTCGCCTTCGGATTTCGCGTGCCTCCAATTCATAACCTAAGCCGTGCTCGTCAGTTCGACTTTCATTACCGGTAATAATAACTTCGGAATTGACGTGGACGTTGAAATTAATTCAAGGGAAACAGGCGTGATGGAAGAAACTGGTAATATTCGGAAAGCGACGCCCTCCGGTTTGTTATTAGTGATCTGAATTTCAAATAGAAACAATTTAAATCATGTAATCGTTTCGGAGCCTATGATTGTTTTATTGTTTCGTGCCATTTTATGCTGTTTCACTAGTGATTGATGTTTTTTCCTGGGCGAAAAAATTTATAGCTTAATCAAGAAAAAATATGCCGTTGAATTGCATGGCTTCGTTTGAATTAATAGAATGAATATCACTTCTAGCTAGTGAAATTCATGTGAATATTGATGCGAAAGTTGCAATGTTCAAAGAGAAACAGCTTTTAAGGCTCTCTGAAATCACATTGACTCTCAAGGTCACGCTAGAGTTTCTCCGTAAGAAGGCTTCAAAAGTTTTAATGGGTGGGTCATTTGAAATTTGCTATTTGATCGGCTCCAGAGTAAAAACTTATAAATATTCTTTTCACAGTTGCGTATTTATTAGAAAGTTTGAACCTTGACATTTACGAATGAAACAGATATCATTCAAATGACCGCCACGACTGGCCATACCATACCCCATCTGATCAACCTGAGTTTTCAGAACATGGTCGATTGTTTGGGGCTCAATCTCGTGAAAGTTAAATATTAAACCAACTTTCTGTTGAAAAACGAAAGACAAAAGTGTTTCAGGACTCGAAATAACCACTTCTTCAAAATATAAACTCTAGATGGCCAACCCTGCGTTATGGATATACTACATTACCTCGGGAGGGTGGATCGGCCGTCGGGAAGTATTCGTACGACCTGGCCACCCAATTTGGCTTTGGAATAGAGGGGGCACTAGTTAAAAATCTGTTTGCTAGACTATCTGGCCGAAGTAACTCATGATTCAGGATTTCTCGTGCCTCAGGGTTTAGCGAGACTTGACGAGTCGACTGGCCTCGTCCTGCACCAGGATCATTTGCGAGGCGTTTCCGGGGTTTGTGGATCTCGACGATACGGCTTAAACCGTTGGTGAAACCGTTGGATCAATTGAAAGACTTCACAAGGGTTCGTGGGTCTTGACGTACGGGCAGGATTGACGGTACTCGTACCAGGATCAATTTAAGCATAGATTCTTTGGATTTTCCTGTTTCTTGGGTCTGCGTTCAGGTGGGTGGGAATAAGAAGCCCCTTCGGCGTATAAGTTGCGTTCCAAACAACGGACAATGCAAAGCCAGGAGCGATTGGATAGTTCTTCGCTGCTACCAGTCATGGTGTATAGGTTTTCGGACTGAAGCCGAAACTGGAAGTTTGGTGAGTTCAAATCGTCGGAGTGGTTCTCGCTTTGCGCGATGATCTGGCGTACCTTATCACACAACTTGCTTTTGGGTAGATTGTGGAGACTACTCATATGCCAGTTACAACGGTAGAATTCACTATTACAGTATCGGTACCATAAATATCGTTCACAGTTTCAGCCGCTGGTTTTCATTTTTGCCTTCATCAAAGAAAAAATGTGAAATTTACCCAATTTTATTTTTGTTGAATTCCATTTTTAACATCCTGTAACTCACAACTGAACGGAGCAAACAGAAAACAGCAAAAGACATCGATCACTACAGCCATCTACCGAAAAAATGATGGATTTATTTTTACCCAAACTTTTATTAACCTGATACAAGCGGCTTCTATCCATGTGCTGCAGATAAAATAAACAAACGCGCCAAAACTCCTGATTTCATATCAGGACTATTCACCATTTTTGTTCAATTCCTCATGTACATCTAATTTTAGAATACTCTGTGTTTGTTATCACTGAAGTCGACTCCCACCTATCATTGAGAAATCCTAGGGATAAACTTTTTCGACCAATACAAGAAATCCTAATTGGTGGCTGCATGAACAAGCTCGCAGAATTTCTCTACGTGAATTGAGGCTTCTGTTGGATTCTTCATAGTTCTGGAATTTTATAATACAATACACAATATAGAAAATAGAGAACAGAATAAATGTAATTAGGTTATTGTATTTTCCATGAAGCAAACCAGTTTGTTGGTACAACCACCAGAGAAAAATGTGGTTCACTGGAATTAATAAGTACACATTTGATAACTTTCAGATGTCCACTTAAAACGACGATATAAACTTTTACGTACTAACGAATACCGTTAATTGGTGCTGCGTGAACTCAAAGTCGCTCTAATCGAATCGCATTTCTCCCTAGTCAGCATTTTGTAGATAGACGCAAATTGGTTTGTCGGATGATAAATATAAAACTGATTTTTTCGAATTGAAAAGTGGATTCTTTTACTATTTGAAGTTTCAATTCGATTGTACCATTCCAGTTGAATAATATTCATAGAAATTCCGTTTTCGCCGATCTCCCTCGGCAATCCTATTTTATTAATCTGATCCTGCATTTTATCCTTACTTTCATTTTACTATGTTTCCGTTTGTGATAATTTATTAAAGTAGTTTTTTATTTCACAAGCAGAGATACAAATTTGCATGCGAACTACTGCAGAACCATCCATTTTGTTAGGCAAAATTAAAATAACCTGAAACCTTGTGTGTGCACAACTCAAGCCTCTTTAGCAGCGAGCAAGACCAGTGAGTAACCAATACGTTATTTTACATAACGGTTCGTTTACTTAATTTTTAACCAAGACATTTAAACAAGTTGGGTTTTTATAGGAGCTCCGTTCCTCCGTTAACTTATTCGGGTATTATCAGTGTTCTGCAGAACCAACGAACAGCTCCACCGTTTCCTGTACATCTCTACCTAAAAGCTAAATATACTGTCGCTTATGAAATATTTGAGCGGCAACACATGAAACGCTTTAAAGTTTGATATCGGAAGAGTTTTTGAGAGTGTCGCGTGTGTTGATATGACTTTCGTTTATTGTCGATTCGACCAAGACAATTAGTGCTTCTCAGAAATGAGTGTTGATGAAATTATAATTTAAAATATCATTTAAAAACTTTGGCAAGTATTCGTTTGGTGAAAAAGTAACATTGAGAATTTCTTATTCTTGTTATAATTTGTGGATAGCATGCTTCGTCGATGTGAACTATGTGAAAATAAGGAGAATTCTCATTCTAATTTATCCTATCGCAGTAAGAAACACTGATTATAGGCCCGAGGTGTTATAAATTTGAAGAATATTGAAGTTAGTTCTGCTTTATTCGTCTTTATCCAAACAATTCGAATGATGGCCTCGAAAATAAAAATTAAAAGAGGGATGTTTCGTTTCCTTAAAAAACTGAGCCTATGTGTTAAATATACCAAAAATAACCTTTTACGATTCTTATATTCAGAAGAGAATTAGTGTACAAATAATTTCTAAAAAAGAAACGGAAGAATCAGCCAGAATAAGATAGAATTCTCGAGCCCATATCGTTTCGTGTAGAACAAACAAAATCGTAGCGGCATTTCCTTCCGAAGAAAATGTTCAACTAGGGCGAATTATTTTCAGATTTGATATGTAAACTTCGCACTTCAAATGCGCATCGTCTTCTGCATTGTCCAAACTTTCCGCAATAACCGTCTGAACTAACTTGGAGGTGTGGTGCAACTAGAAATGTTCGAAAATTGCTAAAGGAATGAGAATAATCTGAAATTATATTTTATCCATACGAACTATCGGGTGTTTTTTAGAGTGATAGAACCTTAAATTGAAATAAAACACATTTGAATTAACATTGAAAGGATAATTTTAGGACATTTATGTTTTAAAAATAATTTCCGGCATATGTCCACCACGACTGAGGAACCGCATTCGACCAGACCAATTTTGGATCACTTTTTCGAGTAATTCAGGCCTTATTCCATCAATAACACGAGTTATGTTGGCCTCCAAAGCGTTGAGAGATTTTTCTGAGCCAGAAAAACCTCAACAGTCAACTGGACTGGCCGCAAGTTTTTCAATTATAGTTGCCTAAAATATAACCATGCAAATACACTAGATTACTACCATGCAGTACCATCTTCATTTAAGCTTTCCTCATAAAATGAAATGATAAAAACCATACATCCGTATGTCGATATAGATAACATGATTGGAAAGACAACACGGGAGACAAATTATGTGAAATATAAATTTTCATCATGAATCCTGCGCCTTATTATTGATGCAAAGTCAATAAACCTTTGGAAAAGTGAAATTATATACTTAAAATAAGAAGGAACGGTTTTTTACTTGATAGAAGGATTATTACAAAATTTAAATATCAAAACAGATTTAATCTGTTGTCTTCTACAATTTTAATTTCAAAAAATTTTTTTTGAAGAAACTTCAAGAATTAAATTAATGTCTTTATAAGCACTGCTCATATTTAATAGACGTATAAAATCAAAATTCATCATACAATATCAAATGGAATTAAGAAAAACCAACGAATATAAATTGTCAATTGAAATTAAAATATAAATAAGCAAACATTTTTTGTTTCGTTCCAGGCATGCGTACTGAACTCTTCAGACAAACGTACGAAGCCCTGTTTGTTACAAAATGTATTGTTTTCTGATCCTATATTAATGAAAAATAACTCTTTCTCAAAAATATAAAACATAATTTCAAGAACTTCTCAAAAACTAATTTATTTGAAATATTCAATATATTTAAATAAATTACTTCAAGAAATCTCAAAACATGTAGCACATCCTCAAGAAATAATTAAAATTACGATAAAATCAGTTCAACTTTACATATAAAAAATAATAAAATCAATTAAACAATGTATAGACTTACCGAGTGCAATCTTCAGAAATATATGGTCTTCAAAAACATGCAAATAGGTACATTTATATCCAAGGTACTCTATGTTCCATGTTCACAAAAAATCATACAAAGCTTATAAGGCACTTGGTCTTAGTTAAAACCATTCAACACTGTATAATGAATTTCTTTATTTAAAAAACCTAATATAATTATATATTATATATAAAATAAGGAGGGACGGTTTTTTACTTGATAGAAGGATTATTACAAAATTTGAATATCACAACAGATTTAATCTATTGTCTTCTACAATTTTAATTTCAAAAAATTTTTTTGAAGAAACTTTAAGAATTAAATTAATGTCTTTATAAGCACTGCTCATATTTAATAGACGTATAAAATCAAAATTCATCATACAATATCAAATGGAATCAAGAAAAACCAACGAATATAAATTGTCAATTGAAATTAAAATATGAATAAGAGATATTTTTCATTAATATAGGATCAGAAAACAATACATTTTGTAACAAACAGGGCTTCGTACGTTTGTCTGAAGAGTTCAGTACGCATGCCTGGAACGAAACAAAAAATGTTTGCTTATTTATATTTTAATTTCAATTGACAATTTATATTCGTTGGTTTTTCTTAATTCCATTTGATATTGTATGATGAATTTCGATTTTATACGTCTATTAAATATGAGCAGTGCTTATAAAGACATTAATTTAATTCTTAAATTTTCTTCAAAAAAATTTTTTGAATCTGAAATTGTAGAAAACAACAGATTAAATCTGTTTTGATATTCAAATTATATACTTACTTGTAATTTATTGAGATATATCGGGTATTTTTTCAGAGTGATAGAACTTCAAATTAAAATAAAACACATTTAAATTAAGATTGAAGCCAAATTTTTTTTTTATTTGAAAGATAATTTTATGACATTTATGTTTTAGAAATAATTTCCGGCACATGTCCACCACGACTAGTTCTGAGAAACCCGACCAGACCAATTTGGGACCACTTTTTCGAGTAATTCAGGCCTTAGGTTGGCTTCCAAAGCGTCTATTGTTTCTTGTTCATCAGCATAAACCAATGACTTGACATAACCCCAAAGAAAATAATCCAGTGGAGTTATGTCGCATGATCTTGGAGGCCAATTAATTGGACCATTTCTCGAAATAATTTCATCGCCCAATCTTTTTTCCAATAAATCAATTGTTAGGGTAGCACCATCTTGTTTGAACCAAAACACTTCTGGGTAGTTACCATTCCAATTTTGAAACAAATAATCATTGATCATCGATCTGTAACGAGCACCATTCACTGTAACATTAGCTCCAGCATCGTTTTTAAGGAAATATGGACCGATGATGCCTCCAGCGTGTAAATCACACCATACAGTACATTTTTCAGGACGCAATGGAATCTGCAGAACTCCTTAAGGATTTGAATATCAAAACAGATTTAAATTAATGTCTACAATAAGCACCGCTTATATTTAATAGACGTATATAATCAAAACTCAATATACAATGTTAAATGGAATAAATAAACCAACAAATATAAAAAAGGGAATTAAAATTAATAAATCAATATTTGAAGGAGACAAAATTTTGTTTGTGATTTTATCATAATGAACACCAATTCTTTTTCAAAAACATAAAGCACAACTTATGGACTTCTCAAAAAATACAACTTATTTGAAATATTTAATATATTTTTATTCAAATGAGTTAATTCAAAAATCTCTCAAAATATGCACTAAATCCTCAAAAAACAATTAGAATTCCGATAATCGCTTCGTCGGCCCTAGATAATATTCAAAATATCAAAATGAACTAACAATCAGTATATCATACCTTAAAGTGTACCCAAACTTGCTTAAACAGACTAACTTTAAAAATCCAGGTAGTCAATATTCGTCACAAAATCACAGAAAACTGTAAGGTATTACAAGGTTTTCTTTAAACCATTGATATTCCATAATGAGATTTATTCAAGCCTAAATATAATTATATATTTGTATAAAAAAATAGAAAAGGCTTTATACTTGATAGATGAAATATAACAAAATTTGAATATCACAACAGATTTAATCTGTTAGTCTTCTACAATTTTAATTTAAAAAAAATTTTTATTCGAAAAACTTTTAGAATCAAATTAATGTCGACAATAAGCACCGCTTATATTTAATAGACGTATATAATATAAACTCAATATACAATGTCAAATGGAATAAATAAACCAACAAATATAAAAAAGGCAATTAAAATTAATAAATCAATATTTGAATGAGACAAAATTTTGTTTCTGACCTTACCATTATGAAAAAAAATTTTTTTTTCAAATTAAATTTGTAGAAGACTAACCGATTAAATCTGTTTTGATATTCAAATTTTGTTATATTTCTTCTATCAAGTAAAAAGCCTTTTTCTATTTTATTTCTATTTTATTCTTGAGGATTGTTTTCACTCCATATACGGCAATTTTGCTTGTTTACATAGCCGTTCAACCAGTAATGAGCTTCATCACTAAACACAATTTTACGATGAACAAGTGGATCAACTTCAAGCTGTTCTAGGGCTCAATCAGCAAACAAACGACGCTTTTTATGGTCAAGTGGCTTTAGTTCTTGAACCACTAGGATCTTCTATGGGTGTAGACCAAGATTTTTGCGCAAAACTTCCCATGTGGTAGATGCACAGAGTCCAACTTGTTGTGAACGTCGACGAATAGACAAATCTGGATTATCATTAACAATACAACAACTTACAGCAGTGATTTTCTTCTGTACGTACAGTTGTTTGTCTTGTTGTTGTTATTATCTATTTATTTATCCGAAATCTATCGATCGTTCAACGAATAAGCTGCTCTGATGGACGATTATGTAAACCATAAATTCCACGAAGTGCTCTATAAGTTTGGCGAATAATTGATTTTGAAAATAAATTTCAACAATTTGTAAACGTTGTTGCGGCGTGAGTCTTTCCATGATAATTTGTCAATGCTTACTGAACAGAAATGTCGAAACAACATGACTTCTACCTTCTGTCAAATCGCAGTTATCCCTATCGAAAGTTTTATCACTCTAAAAAAACACCCGATATATGCTTCTTGACGAGGAAACAAGACCCGATAAAGTTATGTGCTCAATTTTTGCGAGCCGTACGTGAAAGTGTTCGTGAAGACCAAAATTTATCGATTTCTGACAGACGTCTTTGTGGCGAAAAGACCTTGGTTTAAATTTAAACGAAATTGTTTTCACCCAAGAACTCAAACCAACAGATTATTTAAAGCGTCGTGTATTCAGTAATTAGTGCTCGTTTCTGCGATTTAACTCTATTGGACTTCTTTCTTTGGGGTTACATTAAGTCATTGATTTGCAGCAATCATCTAGCAAATTTAAACGATTTACAGATCAATATCGAACGAGAAATTGCTAACATACGACCTGATTTTTGTGAGTGGGTCAAGGAAAATTGACGACTTTATTTCTGGGAGCGTTTCCGTGGTGGACATTTAAATAAAATTTTGTTTCATAACTAATGGTACCCATTGTACTTTATAATGAAATAAATATTTCAATAATTTTCAAATATATAATGTGTGTTATTTATAAAACAAAATTCCTTCAGTAGGAAACTGACGATTCTACCAACTTTCACCTTCCATAAGTGGATTAGACAAAATTTGAACTCCATGCAATACTGTCACAATGCATTTATATTCACTGGGTTCGAACCTAAGAGCGGTATAAATGTTTTTTTTCCAATTTTGCGAAATGGTTCATTTTCATCGAAAGTTGCGATGAATGATCAATGATATTCATAATTGTTTGTGTCTTGTTTTAATCAATCAAAGTATAATCACAGAATGAAGAAATAATACAGAAGCAATAACACTCTCTGATATTTTCAACTTCAATCGAATTTCGAACTGTAACCAAAAACTCAAACGACTAGATTGAACATACTAATGGAGTCCAAGTTTAAAAGTAATTCTATCTGGACACTCTGCTCGCGAATATTCTAACTTTCGAACGGAACGAGTATGAAACTCAAAACTTTCATGGTAGGTTTGGAACTTAAGTATCTCTGTTAAATTGGTTAATAGATAAAATCATTCCAACGTCTCAACAATATGAAGCTTAATGCAAAATTTTGTAAGAATTAGTGGGCCGACTAGGCGAACAGAAGATAACTTTCGAAAGCAAATATACGAAGGCTTAAAATCTTGACCCTTCATTACTACTCAGGTTTAAATATAGGAGAAAGCGGCTCAATTCTTCCAGAGTTACAACCATTTGAAATTTACGTTAATTATTACAGATCTAATCTTGTTTTATATTATTTTAGTAGCTAGCCAAGAAAGATCATAGCTGATATTTCCGAGGTGAGGTGATTTGTAATCTGATGATATTAAAGATCAAAAGAATGATAAAATGAAGGGAGGAAGAAACATTATATCTCTTCTTCACACTTATATATGCGTTTATTTCTTATTGCTGTAGTTGTCCTCCAATATTAGGTATTATAGTATATTTTTATTTATAAAACAAGTGTTTAGTCGCTTATCCCATAGCTACCATATCATTTCAGGACATTATTGTGGTTAAATCTGGTTGATAGTATTTTTATTCTTCTTGTTAATGTTTCCCTGCTAGTGATTTCTAGAACAAAAGTATTCTGAATGATTTAACTCATTTTTATATATGAAGATATGTCCACAATCAATAGTATCGAATTTATAAGTATCAAAAACTTCAGAAAATAAACCAATAGCCAGTCTATCAACAAGAAATGGAATTAATTTATTTGATTTAGTAACAATATAATATTATATATATATTTTTTTTATTATACTGGTTCGGTCCTTACAGGAAATGAATTGCGTTAGTGTACGAAACAAAAAATATTTCTTCGAAATATGACCTAAGGTAACATAAAATTCTTCGAATAGGGAAAGTGCAAATTACATTTCCGAACTCAAATCCGCGGGAATAGGTATCGTCAATCATCTGTCATAACGATAAGACATTTACGCTGGTACTGCAATTAATTTGCACAAAATGTGATTTTTTTATCGAAATTTATTGTATCCACTTCAAGGGTTGCCTCTTTCAAAATAATACTCACCCCCAATGAAAACTTAAAAGAAACCATTTTTAAATGTACTACTCTGTCAAGAAAGTACCGGGAATTTTCAATTAAAACAACATTTTTACATTTAATCGTCAAAATTTATTGGGTCGCCCTCAAAATAGGCTCCATTTGCTCCAATATATCTCTGCCAACGGCACTTCCAATTATCGAAACATTTTTTATAGGCGCTTTCCGGGATGGACTTTAGCTCTCGCGCCGAATTTTGTTTTATGGCTTCAATCGACTCAAAACGGGTGCCACGAAGGGGCAATTTTAGTTTTGGGAAGAGGAAAAAGTCGCAGGGAGCCAAATCTGGCGAATACGGTGGTTGCTGAAGCACGTTTGTTGAGTTTTTGGCGAGAAAGTCAGTCACAATCGTAGCTCGGTGAGAAGGCGCGTTATCGTCATGCAAAATCCATGAGTTGTTCGCCCACAAATTTGGCCGCTTCTCACGGATACGCTCACGCAAACGTTTCATAACGCCTAGGTAATACTCCTTGTTTACCGTCTGACCCTCTGGAACGAATTCGTAGTGCACCACGCCAAGGATATCGAAGAAAACAATGAGCATCACCTTCATTTTCGAGCGGCTTTGGCGTGGTTTTTTCGGTTTCGGCTCATTTTTTGCCACCCATTCCGATGATTGCTGGCTTGTTTGCATATCGTACTCGTAGACCCAGGTCTCATCACCAGTTATAATGCGTTCCATGAATGTAGAATCGGAATTACAGCGATCCAGCATGTCTGAAGCAACCTGTTCGCGATGACGTTTTTGAAGAAAATTCAGGTCTTTCGGTACGAGTCGTGCGGCCACCTTTCTCATGCCCAAAATATCAATCAGAATCGTACGTGCGGACTCGTGGAATATCTTAAGATCATGTGCTATCTCTCTCAAGCTAGTACGACGGTTTTCCAGCACCCTTTCCTTAATTTTATCGACGTTATCTTCGATCGAAGCCGTCGATGGGCGACCACTTCACGACCGTCGTTGAAGGCTCTGTACCACTGATATGCACGAGTTTCCGATAGAGCATTATCACCAAAGGCCTTTTGCAACATTTTCAATGCATCGGCACACGAAAATTCATTTGCAACACAAAACTTTAAACAAATTCTTTGCTCAACGTAATCCCCCATAGAAAAATTCGGCACGCACTCTGACATCGACTGACTTAATCAGCTGTTGCAAACACAATAGTTGACAGATCCCGCTCAAGCTTGGCATAGTAATTAAGGACAGTGGTACCAACCTAGGAAAAAAAATTTTTACCTGCCTCATTGCCCCGCCAGATTTAAATCGATAATTCCCGGTACTTTCTTGACAGAATGTATTTTCAAGATTCAGTACTTGCCATGAATTTTCTTTCGAGTCTTCTATGAAGAGAGAAAAAAGTTAGCGAAATACGCTAATAATCGATGAAATTTGTTGAGTTTTTAGTTCAGATATTTCGGCATAGGTCGAGCAGCAATAAGATTTCTGCTGGAATAATCGTTTCGAGTGGACAGAATTGTACAAATGTAGCACTGTCAACGAACTAAGAGACAGATGCCACTCAAACTCTGCTTGAGTATAGAGAATTGTTCCGTCTGCAAAAGCCAAAAGACTCTTGTACGACGTATTCGTCGTTATCATTGAGATAATTTATCCAGGAGGATTGTTTGTATGATTCTTATGTCTAAGACATGTGTCTGCCTGATATTGATTTTATAGTGTTTATAAACCTACCCTTGAATAGTAAATATCTCTCTATCGCTCTGAACCAGACCCGTCTATGGAGTTGAACGCTACTCGAACGCAGTTCAAGTTCATCACAACGAATGATACGTTGTTAAAATAATTGAATCCATCTCCATCGGGTATAAGTATTTCAATTCTACCCCGTCGGCATGTGAGTACATTACATGCTGGCATGCTGGTGAGTTGAAAAGGGTTCTTCGTCGGACAGAAATAATTATCGCCCAAGCGGAAACCACTGGTAATGCTAATAATTAAGAAATCTATCGACAGAAAGATCCCATTCGAGATTAGAAGCCAGGACTTGATTGCTTGGTTCTGAAAGATACGAATGTGATTGCAACATGGGAATCAACTGAATAAATACCATTGATGCAAAACCGAACATCAGAAGAGAAGTGTTAGAGAAAAGTATAGAATTTTAAAAATTAGCTGCCTTTCTTGATGTTATTACGAATTGTGGTAATACCAAAAAGGATCCGATAAAACATCGGAAGAGACTGGATAGAGTGAACAAAAATTTTGAAAAACTAAGGAAATTGCAAGCTCAATCTTTAAAGCTGGAACAGGCTATAAGTAACCAGGTTTTTTCTGATATTTGAATGCTGAGAGTAGATTGAGATTCTTCTCTGAAAATCACGTAGCACTCTCACCAATAGAATAGGATATATAAGGAAAAATAATCATGTTTTTTGCCGTCTAGGAATGATACGGAAGAAGCCATAGAATAATTCATGCGTTGTAATCGTATAATAATTTGCCGAAGGATCATTCAGAAAACAAATTAATATTCTAAGAATAAAACTGACTCAAAAACCAAAAATAAGATTGAAAAAATATAGAAAAGCTCTGACGTGAAGCCAGAAACTTTTGCTTGGCAAGCTTTCTCAAAGTCTATTTCCCCTGAAATTTCAAAATATCTGAATAGCTTTTCGAAAAAGCTACTGATTCTTTGTTTTATTATTTTACGTATGAGTGTTAAATATAAAATTATGGAACTGCTGTTATGGTTTCTTTAAGATTCAACGCTGCTCCGCTCACCAAATTTTCGTTTATGTTTCGAATCTTAGAATCATACGATCCTCATGAAATTTTGCACAAACATCCTTGTTATCATTCTCATGCTGAAAGTAGAATTTCAGATCGATCTATAGTGTAGTTTAGAAATTTTAGGAAAAATATGAATAACCTTTAAACGTTAATAACTACAAAACTATGAAAAAGATCTTAAATACCATACAGATTTATTGGGCTTACCTCACTACAAATTTTAATTTCATAAAAACACCTTTCTCACAAACTTCAATTTTCAATTAAATTTAAAATTTGTAGTTTAAAAAATAATTTCCGGCATATGTCCACCACGACTAGCTCTGAGAAACCGCATTCGACCAGACCAATTTGGGACCACTTTTTCGAGTAATTCAGGCCTTAGGGTGGCTTCCAAAGCGTCTATTGTTTCTGGTTCATCAGCATAAACCAATGACTTGACATAACCCCAAAGAAAATAATCCAGTGGAGTTATGTCACCTGATCTTGGAGGTTAATTAATTGGACCATTTCTCGAAATAATGTTATCGCCAAATCTTTATTTCAATAAAACACTTGTTACGGTAGCAGCATGAGGTGTAGCACCATCTTGTTGGAACCATAACACTTCTGGGTCGATACCATTCAAACGAGCACCATTAACTGTAACATTAGCTCCAGCATCGTTTTTAAAGAAATATGGACCGATGATGCCTCCAGCGAGTAAAGCACACCATACAGTGATTTTTCAGACTGCAATGGATCCTGCAGGAATGAGCTTCATCACTAAACACAATTTTACGATAAAAGAGTGGATCAACTTCAAGCTGTTCTAGGGCCCAATCAGCAAACAAACGACGTTTATTATGGTCAAGTGGTTCTAGTTCTTGAACCAGTTGGATCTTGCATGGTGCAGAGCAAAATCTTTACGCAAAATTTTCTATGTAGTGGGTGCACAAAGTCCCACTTTTTGTGAACGTCGACGAAGAGAGAAATCTGGATCATCATTAACACTATGACTTACAGCAGCGATATTTTCTTCTGTACGTACAGTTCTTTTTCTTGTTGTTGTTGTTGTAGCATCGAGAAGAGAAAATGTTGTCCGAAATCTATCGATAGTTCGACGAATAAGCTGCTCTGATGGACGAGTGTGTAAATCATAAATTTCAAAACAACATGGCTTCTACCTTCTGTCAAATCACAATTATCTCTATTGAAAGTTCTATCACTCTAAAAAAACACCCGATAGTTGCAGTTGGGTAGTTATAATTTCATTAATTACTTTTATTTTTTGAATACGAAGTTGGACTGACGAGTTATCGATAAGGTAATTCCGAATGGCCTTCTCGAAGATATGCCGCATGTTTTTCGGAGT
This sequence comes from Megalocaria dilatata, assembly GCA_034642435.1. Taxonomy (NCBI): domain Eukaryota; kingdom Metazoa; phylum Arthropoda; class Insecta; order Coleoptera; family Coccinellidae; genus Megalocaria; species Megalocaria dilatata. Next base: position 75,924,102 of record CM067854.1, read on the forward strand.
TTTTTTGAAGAAACTTCTTCAAAGAGAATTATTTTCGAAGAAATTATTGAGGTCATATTGTGCATTCTTGAAAAGGAATTCATTAGTTTTCATGATACATTGACACGAAACTGTATGTTGAATTCTTCACGTATTTATTTAATATTTTCAATTTATAATTTATATTTTCTTTGTATTCTTTCATTCCTTTTGGTGCTGTGTACTAAATGTTAATTCCATATATCTACAAAATTGAAACTGTGTTTTCCAAGACATTTATAGCATTTAATTTCAAAAAGTTTTTGAGAATTTTTTTTTATAAAATTAAAATTAAAATTTGTAGCAGAATGAATCTGTATGATTTTTAAAATATTCTAATAAGCCTTTTATCAAGTGTAAAACCCCCTCTTTATCATTTCATGAAAAAGATATTGTCCATTGAGGAATACAGCTGAGATGTTTAGACCATAAACCTTGCCTGGAAGTTTCAAGGTGCCATATCTTTCCTTTCGAAAGTTTACGAACGCACTGGCCAGCCGGAATACTTTTGAGATCTGATTCTTCATCAGTGAGTCCAACCTAATCGTTTGAGATAATTTTCGGCTCAGAATTAAAAAATTACAGACATTTGAGCGAACGATAGCATGTTGCTCCCTAGAACAAGCGCGCAAAAATCATATAACGACGTCGAAGAGTCATTAAAGGATGTGAAAAATTGCCTTATAACCTAAAACTTGCCAGCAGCATATCCACCCATTTGCACAACGTTAAACAGAAGGTTAAACTCCTACATGATTATGCTGAATTAATTGACAACGTTTCACTTGATTAAACGATGGCGAAGGTGGATAATTATGATGGAAGGTTGAAAATTTTGTAAGAAAGTAACGAGAGTTTAAGCAATACTAAATGGACAACTATCATCAAAGCACGAATTACCCAATATATATTTATATATATTGAGAGCGTTTTGATCACTTTCGTAGTCGTGTTCCGCATCCCAACGACCACCTCGTCTTGTCATTTCAGTCCCACTCGTTAAGATTTCTTCTTTCCATAGCCTCCTCAATATCGTCTCATCAGCGTCTTCTAAGCCTTCCTCTCTGGATACCAGTCCAAAACCTTCTTTGGCCACCTTTCAGGATCCATGTACCGCACATGTCCATACCATCTGAGTACTTCTGCATCTATGGTGTCAAGTATATTCGCTGAGATAGACATAATTTCTCTAATTAGAAGCGTGAAGTTTGTACAGTATATCCATATATAGGGTGTTTTTTTTAGAGTGATAGAACTTCAAATTGAAATAAAACACATTTAAATTAATATTGAAATATTAGAAATAATTTTCGGCATATGTCCACCACGACTAGCCCTGAGTAACCGCAGTAACCAGACCAATTTTGGACAACTTTTTCGAGTGATTCAAAACTTATTTCATCAATAACACGAGTTATGTTGGCTTCCATAGCGTCTATTGTTTCTGGTTTATCAGCATAAAATGACTTGACATGACCCCAAAGTGGAGTTAAGTCACATGATCTTGGAGGCCAATTAATTGGACCATTTCTCGAAATAATGTTATCGCCAAATCTTTCTTTCAATAAATCAATTGTTACGGTAGCAGCATGAGGTATAGCACCATCTTGTTGGAACCAATATACTTCTGGGTCGATACCATTCAAATTTTGAAACAAAGAATCATTGACTATCGATCTGTAACAGGCACCATCCACTGTAACATTAGCTCCAGCATCGTTTTTAAAGAAATATGGACCGATGATGCCCCCAGCGTGTAAAGCACACCATACAGTACATTTTTCAGGATGCAATGGAACCTGCAGAACTTCTTGAGGATTGTTTTTACTCCATATACGGCAAATTTGCTTGCTTACATAGCCGTTCAACCAGAAATGAGCTCCATCACTAAACACAATTTTACGATAAAAAAGTGGATCAATTTCAAGCTGTTCTGGGGCACAATCAGCAAACAAACGACGCTTATTATGGTCTAGTGGCTTTAGTTCTTGAACCAGTTTGATATTGTATGGGTGTAGACCAAGATCTTCACGCAAAATTTTCCACATGGTGGATGCACAGAGTCCAACTTGTTGTGAACGTCGACGAATAGACAAATCTGTGTCATCATTAACACTATGATTTACAGCAGCGATATTTTTTTTGTACGTACAGTTCTTTATCTTGTTGTTGTTGCATCGAGTAGAGAAAATGTTGTCCGAAATCTATCGATAGTTCGACGAATAAGCTGCTCTGATGGACGATTATATAAACCATAAATTTCACGAAGAGCTCTATAAGTTTGGCGAATAAAACACTGATTTTGAAAATAAATTTCAACAATTTGTAAACGTTGTTGCGGCGTAAGTCTTTCCATGATATTTTGTCAATGCTTACTGAACAGAAATGTCAAAACAAAATGGCTTCTACCTTCTATCAAATCACAGTTATCCCTTGCGAAAGTTCTATCACTCTAAAAAAACACCCGATCTTTATTATTTTAGTATATATTGATGTAATATATAAGTTTCAGATTTCAAAGTTATTGAACTAATATTCCTTTATTTACCTATATTTCTTTACTTACTAATTTCTTCTTTCAATTCAAAAATAAATCAATAAATAATGTGTACTACACTAAAGAGGTAAAGTCCATCTCTGGTAATTCCCTATATACTGAAAAGATTTCATCTGCATTTCCGCTGAGTTGTAATTCAAATCTATTTAAGAATTCAGGCTTATGTAACTTTCAATGAAATGAAGAATTCCTCTGAATGAAGAATTCCCAATTCTCTTTATTTGGAGAATGAAATAAGATTAAAGAAGAGATAAGTTCTCGAATTCATCTCGCAATTATTACCCAGGAAAAAAGTACAATTCAAGGATTATCTTGAATACAAATATTCAAATATTTCAAGAATCCCTAACTTCAAAGTCCATTAGCAAGACGAACGGGAAATTCCTCTCCAATACGGAATGTTCTGTTCCTGAACTTTCCGAAACTTCGGTATTAATTTGAATCGGTAAACGGCTCGTAAAAATCCAAGATTTGACATTATACCCAAGTGTCATCGGTCGCGAATCGAGACTGGATTTGGAAGAATCGGAAAAGTTGCTAGCTAGAAACACCAGACATTCCGATAGATCACAGTCGTCTGAGCTGAATTCTTCCGCACCGCCACAATTGGTTTCAAATTTGACGAATGACAGGATGGAAGACGGGGGAATTTTACTTGGGTTTCTTTTCTGCGACTAATTCCCTCGAAAATCAGACTCGAAGAGTGATCCAATTTGAGTCAGATGAACCGGAGCAATTTCTAAATTGGTTTCGCGATGGGAATCAATCGAGTTCAAATGATAACTGGAAATAATACGCTCGTTCGATCGACAAAATGATAGGCATGTGCTTCTAATATTTCAACGCCGATTTCCGTTTCTTATTGAAAGCTGTGACAGGAATAGAAAACAGAAAGAAACTGAATGCGATGTATTGACTGAGATTAAGAGCTTCAAGCTCGAAGATGAGTCATTTATCACACAAATGTTATACTGCGGCGTCATATCTCACTCCTCATCCAGAATTCTACTCTGCTCTGCTGCAGCTTTCCAGCGTGGCATATAGAGGACTCTATTGCTTTCCGAATACCGCACCCACCGTCCTCGCCGGGTTCAAGTAGAGCAGAGCGCAAGCGTTCTGTCAGCTGAGTTTTAACGTGGAACAAGGTCACTGGCGTCATAGACAGAGTTGCACCCCCATTGCCTTTCTGATGAGTTCAGGAGGTGCAACTTGGAACGGAACGCCGCCTCCCGAACTAAGAGGTAGAAGTCTCTCATAACGCCCCATTCACTTCAGAGCTTCATTGGTCACCTCGACTATGCGATGCAATATTCCGAGGCACCTTTCCTATTTTCGTTCCACAGTAGCCTTGGTGGTGGTGGCACCGCGTCCAGCCCAGCGGCGGGCTGTTTCCTGCCACATTACAATTCCCAATTCCTTGGCCCCATCGACGCTTACTGGGGGGGGGGGAATATGTGCCGGCATGTCTCGCTCCTCGCCCAGAATTTTACTCTGATTTGCTGCAGCTTTCCGGCGTATCATATAGAGGACGCTACCGCTTTCCGAATACCGAGGTCACCGTTCTCGCCCGGTTCAAGTAGTGCAGTGTAAGAGCGTCCCGACAATCGAGTCCCAACGTGGAACAAGGTCACTGGCGGCATAGGCAGAATTGTACCCCCATTGCATATCTGATGAGTTCAGGTGGTGCAACTCGGAACGAAACACCGCCTCCTGAACTAAGAGGTTGGAGCTCCCCCATAACGCCCCATTCATTTCAGAGCTTCAATACAATATGCAGCTATCTGAAAAATTTTTTGAATTAATTGAAATGCATTACTTCAGACAATCAGATGAGAAGTAAAAGTTTATGGTATTTGATCGAGATCATCTTTACTTGGAAGAAAATCATTGTGAACCATATATGAAAATTATTTTTAGTTTGTCAAAATAATAGGCTGTGAAAAAAGAAATCCATTAATTTTTTAGTAGATGGCTGTAGTGACCGATATCTCGTGAAGTATCAATCAAACAATTTCAGATTTCTGCTTGTTGCCAAGATGACATTTCATATTGAAAAAAATATTTTGCTATTCTTTTGTTTGGTCCGTTCAGTTGAGAGTTACAGGGTGTTGAAAATAGAAATCAAGAAAGAAAAACTTCGGTTTATTTTACAGTTTTTCTTTGATGAAATGTAAGTCAGGCGGCTGAAATTGTGAATGGTGTTCATGGTCCCTATACCGTAACAGCTAATTAGGTGCAATTTTGGTTTCGACGATACCGTTCAGGTATTTTTGAGGTTAAAGATTCACCTCATATAGGCAGACGTGTCGTCGAAAATATCGATAAAATCAAAAATTATAGTAGTCAGTCGAACCCCAAATCCACATCCATATATTGATATCTATGGAAAATAAGTATAACAAATCCAAATATCCTGGTTGCTGGATAACGGAAGACGCAGACCTGGACGAAGAAATCAAGTCACGAATTGGGATGATCCACTTTCCGAAGAATGAGAAAGCTCCTTTTTGACCGAACAGTCTTGACACAAACTCCTATAAAATGGGTCCGCAAATGAGCTGTTTTGGAGATATGAGCGATTTTCGGTTTTCAAAATATTAACTACTAGCCCAACCTAGTTGGGCTAGTAGTTACGATAAATTCCAGAAGATATTCGATTTATTCTTGACTAGTGTTTTGCAGAAGATGTTCCATATGACTACTGTCCATTTCAATGCAGGAAGTATATCGTCGCATTCTCTTTCGAAAAGACCTGGACGTATTGGGATCGTTTGGCAGGATAGTTCAATCCGATGTTGTAACTCTTCGATGTTATTCACTGACGTTGCATACACTAAACTTTTCAAATAACCCCAAATACAAAAGTCCAAAGGATTCTAATCGGGAGATCTAGCGGGCCATGGCACTGGGCCTCCTCATCCTATCCATCTTCTGGGAAATGTTTGATCTAAATATTCTCGAACAGCAAGTGTGGGGGCGCTCCATCTTGCATAAACCAAATATTGATCCACTGATTTAAAGGTACCACATATAGAAGATCGGTCAGGGTATTTTGAAGAGTGTGCGACTCCTGTTAAATTCCATAGTAAAACTACCTACTGGTCCTAACAAACGATCTCCTAAAATACTTAGCCAGATATTTATGCCAAAACGCTGTTGATGCCTGGATTCATGAATGGCGTGTGGATTTTCATCCGCCCGAATATGACTCTTATGAAAGTTAAAAATTCTATCTTTGGTAAATCCAGCTTCATCAGTGAAAAGGATATTGGAAGTAAAATGCGGATGTTCAGCAATCTTTGTTAAAACCCATTGACAGAATGTCCTTCTGGCTTGATGATCAGGAGGATTGATAGCTTGCACACGTTGAATATGGAATGGATAGAGAAGTTGTTGATGCATAGTTCTCCAAACAAGAGGACCTCTTATTTCTACTTAATTCTTCTTACTCTTTTACCGGGATTTTCAGTCACAATATTTGAAATTTTCTCTTCAACTGCTGGAGTACTTACAGATCTTGGTCCGGGACAGGTCCTGTTTTTTAAGGCACCAGTTTTCCTCAATCGTCTGAAAACTTGTTTGAACGTCAAATGAGAAGGAAGTTGACGATCGGGATAAGCCTCTGCATGTAAGCACCTTGCTTCAGGACTTCCGTTGGCACGGCCATACATGAAAACCATATCACTCATTTCAATATTAGAATGAGGCATTTCAAATTCAGGAATGATAACTTTTCTTAACAAAAAAGTGGCAGAAAGTCAACAACTCGAATCGGATGCAAAATACTCAATAAAAGTACGTAAATGTCATATGAAAACCAAATGTTTGATGCGACTGAAAAACATTTTAATTGTAAGTTCAGTACACAAGACATTTGAAAGATGAAAATAAATCGAATATCGTATTTGGTTGCGCCAGGAGTTAATTTGAAAACCGAAAATCGCTTATATCTCCAAAACGGCTCATTTGCGGACCCATTAATTAATTATTATTATTGTTATCCTGATACTCGTAGATCTTCTGTGAAGATAGCTCAGAAGCTTGTACCAGTTAGGAGTAGTTGTGTTCTGGGTAGGCTTTTTACTACGATCTTGCGCCACTTTAGGGCACTGTTAATTTTTGACCCCATAGTGAAATGGTGGCAAATACCCGTCCAACTAGAAAATTTCTCTTCCACATGAACAGGATTCGAACCCGAGCCTCCCAGTCACGAGCCCGATGCTCTCCCACTGAGCTGTCCACCCATGTTTATATACATTTTTTTAATTTATTTAAACGTCTCTAATGAGCTCCCAAACTATTGAAACTCTGTTTTTTAACACCTGGTATACAATTTCTGTATTAACGTATGGCATTGAGGCGTGGACCTTGAAGATGCAGATGCTAAAAAGATTAGAGGCGTTTGTGATGTCACCAATAATACAATTCTTCAACCCATGCTACCAGAACGAGAATTATTGAACATCATAAAGAGAAGGAAAACAGCATACCTTGGCCATGTGATGAGAAATCCAAAACACCAGTTCCTGCAAATCTTAATCGAAGAAAAAATAAAAGGCAAGGTTGAGAAACCTAAGAGAGTTTTCAGGATTAAGCTCGCATGACCTATTAAGAACAGCTCGGGATCATAACAAATTTACCATTGTGGTTCTTCTCTAAGAAGAAGAAGTAAAAAAGAATCATTCATTATGAATTACTTAAATATGGCCAAACACTAAATTCGTATCTCTACTGTCAATAGAACAACTGGACCGTTTGAAGCTATAGATTGACCAGAAATGGCCAGAATTAACCAACAGAAGAAGTTTTGTGTTCCATCAGGACAACGCCAGGCCACACACGTCTGTAATGACTCGCCAGAAACGTATGTTATTATTCTCATTGAAAAGGCACAAATGTTTCAATCACAAATGAGGAAATGGGGCTGTATAAATAGTTCAGAACATTTAATGCATTACTTATAAATATTTTCTCGGGGATTGTGTACCAAGAACTGTTACAGTTTCGTTAGAAATTACTTTCAGTTTCACTGAATATATACGATTGATAATTCAATAAGGTATATAATATTATTTAAATATTTGAATTTTACAGATATATACAGTTAGCCTTCTACATATTAAATTTCAAAAAATTATATTTAATATTATAACTTCAGGAATTAAATTAATGTCATATAAGCACTGCTCATATCAAACGACATAAAATAAACATTCATTATAAGACATCCAAATGAGACAACAAAATCCAATAAATATAAATCGTTTTTTTGAAAGATATCTGTTTTCATAAGAGGGATGAGCAGAAACAAAATTTTGTCTACTCAAAATATTTAATTTATACGATTTTTGTCAACAATTTATATTTATTGGATTTTGTTTTCTCATTTGGATGTCTTATAATGAATGTTTATTTATATGACGTTTGATATAAGTAGTACCTATATGACATTAATTTAATTTTATTCCTGAAGTTATAATTATTAAATATAATTTTTTGAAATGAAATATGTAGAAGGCTAATATTAAAATATTTAAATAATTTTATATACCTTCTATAAAGTATAAACCTCTTTTCATTTCATTCTATAAGTTGAGGGTCAACGCATGGCTGGAGGTCATGAGAAGAGAATTTTTCGGACCAGTAATATTTCCTGATCACCTCAACGCTGAAGAATTCATATGACATTAATTTAATTCCTGAAGTGATGATATTAAATATAATTTTTTGAAATTAAATATGTAGAAGGCTAACAGTATTTATTTGTAAAAAATATTTAAATAATTTTATATACCAAGTATAAACCTCCATTTATTACTTTTAGAATTTCTTGAAATCAACAGGTACAATGCCCGTTGATCCTTTTGAGTGAACAAACAGATGTTGACAAATCCCCACGACTGAATATCTTTCCTGGCATTTTTAGCGGAATTTTCAATGAACACCATAAGTTTTTAAGACTTATTTTTACCATTATTTTGTCACGCATTTAACTGTATTCAAACTCTGTTATACTAGACACCATCAATCAGTAGAATGTAGACATCTGAAAAAGCCACATCGTGGTGAAATAACTGTTGTATTATAAACATTTCTGTGGAAATTAAAATACTGTCTCTCATTTTTTTTTAATTAAAATCAGTTTCCACGAATCAATCAAACAAAAAGAGATTTCATTCAATGCTCAAAGAAAACGAAATAAATCTCCTTTAATCAACCATTCCAAATATAATTTCGGTAATCCTGAAACCCCCTTTAACATATTGAGTTACTTATCATTCGTGGATCACATTTTGAAGAATAACTTACTTAGCTACCCTACTCACCTGACGAAATCATGTTCGGACAAAATAATTATGGCCAATCTTTATAATGGTAAGGGGCTATTTTAAATTGCGCCGACTATTTTCTCTAATTTGAATGTCTATACGTTAAATATATCGAAAAAATAACATTTATAATTTTTAGGAATAAAAAATTGCACGAGAGCATCTCGAGGACTACCCAACGATCCAGAGCCTCTATATATGCATATTCAGGCTTCTCATATAATGAACGAACTCATTCAAACTCCCGCATTCCACTAATTAAATGCCTCTGAATTCATCATTCAACTCCACGAATCTATTAATTCGTTTTCGGCATTCCTACTCATGTCTAGAAATTCTACCATCCCCAATTTCCATTCGTCTAATCTGAAAGTTGGATTTTCAATTTCACGTCGAAGTTATCGTGTACGAACGCGCGTTTTACGTTATAACATAAATCCTGCTCTGCTCCAGAACTGGCTTATTGAAGTTCCGGGAAACCAGCTCTGCATCGGAAACCAGGATAGTGGTAGGTTTGGGATAAGTTGAGCGTCGGGGAAACTGCCATTTTTCCGAGTCGTTTTCCTGCACATTGCAGGGAGAAGGGAGAGACAAATCCCATTTACATGCGAACTATATTACATTATTGAGGACGATTTGATTTCCATTCCTGGACATGCTTTATTGCTCTTGAATGGAGTTGATTACCTCTGCTGAGGAACTGATTACGCTATTGTTTACGTGAGAAGATAGTTCAAATAGTCATTCTTGAGATTCAGCTTCTGGAGTAGATATGATGTAATGCTAGAAGGGATCAAGTGTCTGGAATATGTTGCACAAGCATAGCTGAATCTGGTAAATAAATCGAGTACATATCATATAATTTCAGAAATATATTAATTAGATAAATAAATTACTTGGCTTGAGTTTCACAAGAGTTTAATTTTATGTTGTTGGCATATATGTTTCGGATTTCAACCCATTTTCAAAACTAAGGAAAAACTTTTAGAATTAATTTAATGTCTTATAAGCACTGCTTAAATTTAATAGACATATAAAAATATAACTCTCTATATAATAATAATAAAAATACCCAACAAATATATAGCATCAATTAAAATCAATAAATAAATATTTGATGGAGACAAAATTTTATTTCTGATCTTATATTTATAAAAATTGAATCTTTTTCAGAAAGGCATAATATAATTTTAAGAGCTTCTCCAAAACTAGTTTATTTGAAATATTTATTATAATATATAAAAATATTTAAATAATTTACTTAAAAAATCTCACAAAACATGAAGCACATCTTCAAAAAACAATTAGAAATTAAATAAGATCTTCTAATTAACAATTTATATTTGTTGGGTTTTTTATTCCATTTGATATTATATAGTGAGTTTTGATTGTATGTCTACTAAATTTAAGCAATGCTTATAAGGCATTAATTCAATTCTAAAAGTTTTTGAATAAACTTTTTTGATAAAATAAATAGAGGTTTATACTTGATAGATGGTATATAAAATTATTTAAATTTTTTAATATTAGCTTGTTTTTTAGTAATGTTTTTACATATCTTGAGATTTTATAAAAAGTAACTTAAATATCCAATAATACTGAATATTCTAAGTAAGATAGTTTTATGTTGAAATTCTTAAGATTATGTTAAACATTTTTGGAAGATATCTGTTTTCATACGAATGATGAGCAGAAACTAAATTTTGTCTACTCAAATTATTTAATTTATAGGATTTTGGTTAACAATTTTTATTTATTGGATTTGATTATATCATTTGGATGTCTTATAATAAATGCTAATTTTATATGTCGTTTGATATAAGTGGTACTTATATGACATTAATTTAATTTAATCCCTGAAGTTCTAATTATTAAATATAATTTTTTGAAATTAAATATGTAGGAGGCTAATATTAAAATATTTAAATGATTTTATATACCTCCTATCAAGTATAAACCTCTATTTATTTTATTCATAATATATAATTTTTTGGTTTCCTCAACATTCTTTATACACTTGTCCTTGTCCTATAACAGAGGTCGTTAAATTGCCTTTCAATCTTTTAGATCAATGGTAAACCACATAATTATTTATTTGATTTAACATTACACTTTATTTAAATTTTCAGTATTCATTTACCAGAAGATATTATTGAATATGAATATACTGATGAAGCAAAGTCTCTCTTAAAACTTGTTTTTTAGTAATTTTTTTACATATCTTGAGATTTTATAAAAAGTAAGATAGTTTTATGATGAAATTCTCAAGATTATGTTAAACATAATTTGAATATTAAGACAAATTGAAATATGTTTATCTTCTACAATTTTAATTTCAAAAAAATTTTTATTCAAAAAACTTTTAGAAATAAATTTATGTCTAACAAGCACCGCTTACATTTAATAGACGTATATAATCAAAACTCAATATATAATGTCAAATGGAATAAATAACCCAACAGATATACGAAAGTAATTAAAATTAATAAATAAATATATAAAGGAGACAAAATTTTGTTTCTGGTCTTACCGTAAAGAACACCAATTGCCTTTCAAAAACATAAACACACTTAAAGGACTTCTCAAAGAATATAATTAATTTGAAATATTTAATATATTTAAATATTCAAATAAATTATTTCAAAAATCTCTAAAAAAAATGTGCACTATATCTTCAAAAAACAAATATAATTCTAGACAATCCCGTCTTCAGTCCTCTTTTAACATTCCAAATATCAAAATCAAAAACGTAACCTATATCACTCACGTGTTAAAAGACTCAAGCTTCGAAATACAGATCAACTATATAATTCAAGATTGATCTATGTTCTAACAAAATCAAAGAACAGTGTGAGTTATTTTAAGGTTTATTTAAATTCATTGACATTCTATAATGAGATTTATTGAAGCCAAAATATAATTATATATTATATATAAAATGAAATAGAAAGGCCTTTTACTTGATAGAAGAAATATAACAAAATTTGAATATTAAAACAAATTGAAATATAAAATAAAATAAGAAGGAACGGTTTTTTACTTGATAGAAGGATTATTACAAAATTTGAATATTAAAACAGATTTAATCTGTTGTCTTCTACAATTTTAATTTCAAAAAATTCTTTGAAGAAACTTTAAGAATTAAATTAATGTCTTCATAAGCACTGCTCATATTTAATAGACGTCAAAATTCATCATACAATATCAAACGGAATTAAGAAAAACCAACAAATATAAACTGTCAATTGAAATTAAAATATAAATAAGCAAACATTTTTTGTTTCGTTCCAGGCATGCGTAATGAACTCTTCAGACAAACTTACGAAGCCCTGTTTGTTACAAAATGTATTGTTTTCTGATCCTAAATTATTGAAAAATAACTCTTTCTCAAAAATATAAAACATAATTTCAAGAACTTCTCAAAAACTAATTTATTTGAAATATTCAATATATTTAAACAAATTACTTCAAAAAATCTCAAAACATGTAGCACATCCTCAAGAAATAATTAAAGTTACGATAAGATCAGTTCAACTTTACATATAAAAAAAAAATAATAAAATCAATTAAACAATGTATAGACTTACTCAGTGCCATCTCAGAACTGCACGATCCTCAACAGACATATAAGTAGTCACCTTTATATCCAAGGTACTCTAGGTTCTATGTTCACAGAAAATTATACAAAGCTTATAAGGCACTTGGCCTTAGTTGAAACCATTCAACACTGTATAATGAATTTCTTTATTTAAAAAACCTAATATAATTATATATTTAATTCTTAAAGTTTCTTCAAAGAATTTTTTGAAATTAAAATTGTAGAAGACAACAGATTAAATCTGTTTTAATATTCAAAAATTGAAATATGTTTATCTTCTACAATTTTAATTTCAAAAAAATTTTTATTCAAAAAACTTTTAGAAATAAATTTATGTCTAACAAGCACCGCTTACATTTAATAGACGTATATAATCAAAACTCAATATATAATGTCAAATGTAATAAATAACCCCACAGATATACGAAAGTAATTAAAATAAATAAATAAAGGAGACAAAATTTTGTTTCTGGTAATACCGTAAAGAACACCAATTGCCTTTTAAAAACATAAACACACTTAAAGGACTTCTCAAAGAATATAATTTATTTGAAATATTTAATATATTTAAATATTTGAATATTTTAGAGATTTTTGAAATAATTTATTCGAATATTTAAATATATTAAATATTTCAAATAAATTATATTCTTTGAGAAGTCCTTTAAGTGTGTTTATGTTTTTAAAAGGCAATTGGCAATTGGTGTTCTTTACGGTATTACCAGAAACAAAATTTTGTCTCCTTTATTTATTTATTTTAATTACTTTCGTATATCTGTGGGGTTATTTATTCCATTTGACATTATATATTGAGTTTTGATTATATACGTCTATTAAATGTAAGCGGTGCTTGTTAGACATAAATTTATTTCTAAAAGTTTTTTGAATAAAAATTTTTTTGAAATTAAAATTGTCTTAATATTCAAATTTTGTTATATTCCTTCTATCAAGTAAAAGGCCTTTCTATTTTATGTTAAACATATTCGAAAGATATCTGTTTTCATAAGATTGATGAGCAGAAACAAAATTTTGTCAACTATAAATATTTAATTTATAAGATTTTGCTTAACAATTTTTATTTATTGGATTTTGTTATATCATTTGGATGTCTTATAATGAATGTTCATTTTTATATGTCGTTTGGTATAAGTGGTACTTATATGACATTAATTTCATTTAATTCCTGAAGTTATAATTATTAAATATAATTTTTTGAAATTGAATATGTACAAGCCTAATATTGAAATATTTAAATAAACTTTTTTGAAATTAAAATTTATAAGAGGCTAACAGAATAAATCTGTTTTGATACTTAAATTCTGTGATAATCCTTCTATCAAGTGGAAAACCTCTTCTTTTTATTTTATTGTATACATAATCATTTGGGTTTCAATCTCATTATATATCTACCATTTGGTTGTAACTAAGGCCATAAAATACATTGTGTGCATATGAGACATTAATTTAATTCTAGAAATTTTTGAACAAACTTTTTTGAAATCAAAATTCATAGGAGGCAGAATAAATCTGTTTTGATATTTAAATTAACGAGAATTTACTCAGCATAACAATTCATATATTTTTCGGACAAGAGATGTTATAGTTGACGTTATTTTTGCATTTTTGGAAAGTGATTTGGATTTCATAAATACAAGATACGAGAACAGAATTTTGTATCCTTCAAGTGTTTATTTTATATTTTCAATTGATAGTTTATATTTCTTCGAATTCTTTTACTCCTTTTGGTACTGTGTAATGAGTATGAATTATATATGTCTATTAAATTGAAACTATCTTTTTTAAGACAGTTATTTGATTTAATCCTCAAAAGTTTTTGGATAAAAAGGTTAGCTGAACAAATCTGTATGATATCTAAATTTTTATCATAAACCTTCCTATGATCTAAAAAATCTCTTTACAATTTAATTAAATATAAATCATATATGTATTATTCATTTTAGTGTACAATGGATTTTTATCAAGTAAAGGCCAACAAAGTTCGAAGTCCAATGATTTCACTTTCCAACCCTCTCAAGATGAGTTCGGGATTTCCAAAAGTAGACTCCCCAAAGTAGCCTCTTAAACCCTATATATACTTTCTAATTCTGAGTTCAATTTAAAGGAAATTATTCCTGTTGTTTTATTGTCTATACAAATTATAACTATATAAAATAACTATATAACTCCACTTTTGATTTTCCTAACATAATCTGCACTAATTTTCAATATCCCCATATTAATTTTGTCTATAATTTTTGGTCTCGTTGGGTTGTTTTTCTGAGTTCAAAATCAGACCTGTAAAATCTCGGAATATGATATCCGTGATACAGGATATTTATTATTTTATTCTTTATTTTATTATATATATTATATTATATTATATTATTATCTTCGGTTTTCCGGAATTATTTCCTTCGTATTTATTTTATCTCCAATAACTAATTTTCAATGTTTTCATTTCATGCAATAAAACAATATTGACGTGATATCCGCATTTGATACACTGGAACTTCAATTTCGACTTTTCTTAAACGTGGTTTGGACCAGAAGCAGGGACATTACATGTATCTAATTCAACCTTCCAGCAATAACATATGAATTTCATTTCGTATAATTATTCAAAATTCTGTGTAGTTTTGAGTGAAATTACTTCTACATACCTGCACACCTCTTCATTTGGACACTTGAAAATTGATCCTTACGTACCTGAAATAAAAATGAACTTGAGAAATTCAAAAGCTGAATGTTAATATTTTAAACTTAATTAGTTGGTGGTAAATATAAACCTGTATTCATACTTTGATGTAAAACATTGAACCGCTAATTAGTGGTCGGTTAGATGGTAATCCATAATTTAATGTGTTTTCGTTTATAAACACTTTCTTGACTATCAGTTTAAATTGTCTTCATTTGAATTTGTAACACCCAAAATTTTCGTTGACGTCTTGTAGTGTTAGAGAGTAGGAATGAGTTGTGAGTATATCTGCTTGAACTCATAAATTCTATCAGAATTTCTGATCTGGTTCAATCTGTACAAATTCTATTAAATGGTTGGCGTATGTGAAATGTGTGGAATTTGAAGTGTAGCTCTTTCGATGTTCGTGGATTCTCTTCTTGAACGATCTTCCAGTCTGACCAATATAAACATTCCTTACAAGTCAACTGATAGTATCCTGATTTATTATCTTTTTTTGTTTTATCTTTACTTTTTTCAATGTATTTGTCTATGTTATCATTATATATTATTTATGGTTCTGAAAACTGCTGTGTAATTAATTTAATTTTTAAAATAATTGGCAATGTAGTCGGATATTCTCTTTATGTAAAAAATTTGTATTAATTTTGTTGAAATGGATTCTGTTGTGGTAGAATAAACGTGAGTTTATACTTTCTTTTTATGTTTTTTGTAAATCATTTTATCTGTAAGGGTTGGGTTGAAACCATTGCAAAATGCTCTTTTTGTGATTATATTGAGTTCTTCGGAAAAATTCTAGGGGTTCCAAAGAACTCAACGTTATCAAACGAATAGCATTCAACAATGCTTTCAACTCAATCCAAATAGATGAAATGATGAAAGCAGAAAAAGATAACATTTACCTCTACGTTTATCCTACCACAATAGACTCCATTCCAAAAAAATTCACACAAATTTCATAGTATATAATTAAAATATACGAAAACATTGCCAATTATTGAAAAAAAATTAAACAGCAGCTTTCAGAACCATTGATACCATATAAATACATTGAAAATAATAAAGATAAATCAAGCAAATATAATAAATCAGGAGTCCATAAGTTAACTTGTAAGGATTGTCCAATGGATTATATTGGTCAGACCGGCAGATCCTTCAAGAAGAGAATCCACGAACATCAAAAGAGCTTCACTTAAAATTTCACACATTCCAGATACGCCAGACATTCAAAAGAATTTGAAAATAATTTCAATTACAAATATGGAATTATCCATATCGAGAGTCAACGGTCTAGATTAACATTCTTACAATCACTTGAAATAAACCGACATAATCTTCAGAAGATTCTCTTGAACGAACAAGCGGATACCAATAGGCCACCTCTATTGAATATCTTTATATAGTTTGGAAAAACAAACGAAAACCCCAATAACTTTTATTGCTATTGCCGGTTTCTCTCTACCTAATTGGGAATACTCAAATAAGTGTCTTCCTACTTTTAGTCCCATTTGCTGTAATACCTGTCAGTACATATATAAGAACATAAGAAAGTTTTCACACAGTATCACTTCAAATGTAAAACATGATTAAACCACAGTGTGGCGAAAGCATTGTCGTTCAACAATTAAAAAATTGTGGAAATTGAATTTTATTTATCACTCGTTATTCAAAGCTGTTGAATTTGAGATAATCACAAATTGATAATTGAACGAAACTATAGTTTAAATTCTACATATTATGTTTCATAATAATTATTACAAATAAAATTCACCTAAAAAATTATTATATTACTCAAAAAATTATTCAGATTGACAATCACAGGGCGGAGTTTATATTGAGTATAATCTGCTTATCCACTGAAATCCTGACTATTTTGGCAGTACATAGACTTGTTATTTGTCGAATTAGAAGGTATTTTCTTCAAAAAGTTCAAGTCCATGTAAAGTTGGAACATTCTGTAAACTGTAAGCGAGTAAATATGGATTGAGATGTTATTACAGCGGAAAATGATAATTTTTTATAAAATGCAATTATAGATTACTCTATCACACCGCTATTTATTTCGAATATAACTTCTGAATTTCTCGAACCTTTTTAAGAAATATATACTAGATATTCATCCAAAATGTAGAGTTAGAACGAAGCAAATTTCAATTCGTGTTTCACAAATCCCGGTATCGTATTCATTCTCCAGAGCACTTTACATGGATCTGGATATTTTCAAATATTTAAAATAGTATCGTTGGCCCAATATTGAATATTGAAAAAATATATCATGAAACTGGCTGGAAGCGATGGGGGAATGCGAAAAAATATTTTATTAGCTTTTAAGTATTTTATTCTCTCGTATTTGAATAATAAATATAAAAAGGAAAAGCACTGACATGAAGTCAGTAAATGAACATTCTTGTCGTTTTTTAACATCTGAATGCAAAATTTAATTACGACCGTGGGTTTTGGTTCAGGTAGCGCTCAAAACTCCTCACAAAATTAATATTTTTGATCTTTTAATTAAATTATTTTCACGAAATCTTGCACGAGTATGAGCTTTATTCTTCTTCTAAATACCGAATTTTAATACAATCCGATCTGTAGTTTCAAAAATGTTGGGAATAATATCGAAAAATCCCAAATGAAGATTAAACCGTAATCATTGGAACAATTTGGCTCATTTACGATCCTAGCGGGGATATTTACGCCTTACACACATCCTACAAATTTCATGTCTTGAAATTTTTCTGTACAAAAGTTAGAGTATTGAGAAATGGAGAGAATTAGGGACTAAAAATTTTCAAAGTGGGTTTGGGGAGTAAATATAATCTCGGTTGAGTCCTTGTATAGGCAAAATCGGTCTAAGGATTGTGGAGTAATTCGCACTCTTATTTTCTCACTGTTATTTTTGAGTAGAACAAGAACGCATACCTCCGTTCAGAATTTTCTGAAGATCTTCTAATAAAAAAATTCAAGAATATATTTTGTAAGCGTTACTAAAACCAAAGTATTGTATAATATAATGACCATAGCAAAAGTCCTACGAACTATTTTAAATTTAGCATTTAGATTAGTAACTACAAGAAACCTGAAGCAAAATTTCCTCGAGATTGTAGGTGATATAAATAAGCGCGCAAAAACCTCGTGACTTCACGTGAGTATGATGTTAAGATGATAATTTTAGCCATTCAGCATTTTTTGAAAATGGTGAATAATATTGAACGTGGTGAAACTAAACGGGTGGTCAATATTACTTCGGCATTATATACCAAAAGCTGCGAAAATGAAGGTTTGCTGTTTGGGACTCCATATAATTGAACTTCACAAAGCCGGATTTATATATCAACCTTCAGTGACTACTTTCTCACCTGTTTCTTACTATTCTCTAAGCCCTCTAGAAGAAAAAAGCGTAAATGGAATACGATCTAGCCTTACATTTCAACTTTGGTCTCCTGAGGCAATGGAAGAAAACAACATACATAGTAGAATTTGTATGGTTGCCATGTAATAACTATATCTGTCATATGGCAATTTCCAAAACCAACTAAAAAAGAATGTCGTTTTCCTGAAAGATTAAAATTCCAAAATATCAATTATTCCAAAAAGTTAATATACTAAACTGTCAGAAAAAACATCGATCAAGTAGGTAAGGCCCAAAACACCAAACACTAGGAACGGTGTATGGGAAGTTGAATACGTTACCTTAAAATTGAAAGGCATCAAGAAGTTAATTGCTTCTAGTGAGATTTTTCAGTGGTTATCGGAAGAAAACCTAATTTCGCTATGTCTGCATCAGAAGTTTCATTACGAGAAATAATCGAAGCTAAAAATCTGAAATTGCAGGGATAAGGAAGATTTTTTGAAGATTTCGAAAGCTTTATATTAACAATTTTATTTAAAATAATTCAAATAGTTTTTATGTTTCGCAATTTATTCAAAATCCTGACACGTCTTTCGCTCACTTGGTAGTTCCTTTACTACTAGTTCTAAAATCTGAAAAGATTTTGATACGATTGAAAAGTAGCATTTCCTGGAGTAAATAAAGTGAATTTCAATAAGCTCACATAAAAGACTCATATGGAAAATTGAGATTAGTACATACTGATGATGGAGTGTAGATTACGAATCAGAAGTCAAAAAATTTATATTCTAAAAATTGGTATTTTATAAAAATCGAATATCCTTCATTGTTCACAGTCGGCCTAAATGTTTTGGGTTTTGAGGTTCATGAACACAGAAACATAACGTTACCAGGTCGAATAGTCTTCGAGTGTATCTAGGATATGGATAAAACATATATGCTCCTGTTATTTGAGGTGACTGAATCCCAAATACGTTCGAAAGTTTAGGTTTCTTAAAATATTGTCTGGTCCATCTTTATTGACTTCCCTAATAATAAGTATCAGCAAGTAATCAGAAAAATCGTCCAGCAAAGACCAAGGGAAGGTGTAGATCATCTTTGCCACGAGGAGGTGAAGGTTTAAGTGAGCTTGGAAGTTATCAAAATGTCTATAAAGAAACACTGTTGTCATCATCGTCAGATGCTTTCAAGTCCTAGTATTTTCAAAATTTTCCACTGTGTAACTACTGGCCGTTTATTTGAACTGAATTTCATGCATTTAGTAATTGTAGTGCATAGATAACTAATTGCAAAACCATACGCATCGTATATCAAACTTAACCATCCTGAATGAATATTCACAACGAAGCAATATCCCATTTTTACAAAATACAACAATTTTAATCGTGAAAAATGTTTGGAATGCAACGAATAATATAATAATAAAAAGAGGTTTTTTCTTGATAGAAGGATTATTACAAAATTCAAAATATCATGCAGATTTCTTCTGTAAACCTTCTACAAGTTTTAATTTCAAAAATATTTTAGAATTAAATTGAATAAATGTCTTTAGAACACACTTATTACACAATACCCCTTGGTACTGCATAATAAGTATTAATTCTATATGTCTTTTAAATTTACAAGGTGTGTTCTGAAGACATTTGTTTAACGAATAATATATTTAAGATAGAAATCATCTCAGAAAATGATGAATTCTAGCTAAGGGAATGAGGTTCGACTTGACCACCTTTTTATTTTCTTTATGAAAACTAGAAGCGGCCAACCACGCAGAGCTTAACTTCATATTAACACCTTAGTATGTAAGTAGAGATGGTAATCGGAATGAGCTATGTCTGGGCTGCAGGTGGGGTTGGACTTCCCATTTTAGCGTTTTTGAATAAGTATTAACGGCTGACGCAATAGATGTCGGGTCGCAAAATAACTCAGTCGTGTCTGTCAGCGTACTGCTGCCGTTTTAGTCACAATGCTCGGCTCGAATGTATCAATTGTCATCGGTAGACCTCCCCTACAATCCTTTCGTTGTAGCAGCTCATGATACACCACACTCAGCTGGTCCCACCAAATACACAGCATTATCTTCTCGCCAGGAATATCTGGATTGACGACTCATGATGAGTCTTTTAAATGTTTCGCGACGTTTTAGATTATTGTAATGGACCCTCTTTGCCTCTCCAGTCACAATTAGATGCAGAACCTTATTTTTTGTTGCTGGAGCAATTGTTCACACGTGAACACCGGCATTCGACGTCTCTTAGCTTCAATTCATACGGCACCCAATTTTCCACCTTTCGGATCGTTCACATTTCATTTCAAATCAAATAACTTTATTCTCGAATTAATGTATAAACAGGTACATGAAGAATAACATGTCTAAAATAAAGAAAACCAAAATACAAGTATATAAATCATTTACACTTACAGTGATCCGAATACTTTTGAACATATAAGGTTCAGTTTCAATGAGAAAGTTGGATATCTCTCTTTTAAAATTTTGAAATTCTCAACTTGTTGAAGCTTTCTATATAACTTCAGGCACATGTTTTCGACTTTTTTTTCAGTTAATGTTAAAGAATATTGGGGAAAATGGAAAGAATTCAATTTCCTATTCATATTAGTAGTCCTGAATTGTTCGAAATAGGAACTCTGCTTCTGAAAGAACAGGAGACAACGTGAATATTCCATTCCTTCGAAAAAAACTGCGACAGGAATCTCTGTACCCCGTTATTGATAATACGTAGCGCTGGCTTCTGTACATTCTGTCAAGAAAGTACCGGGAATTATCGATTTAAATCTGGCGGGGCAATGATGAGGCAGGTAAAATTTTTTTTCCTGAGTTGGTACCACTGTCCTTAATTACTATGCCAAGCTTGAGCGGGATCTGTCAACTAGTGTGTTTGCAACAGTTGATTAAGTCAGTCGATGTCAGAGTGCGTGCCGATTTTTACTATGGGTGATTACGTTGAGCGAAGAATTCATTTAAAGTTTTGTGTTGCAAATGAATTTCCGTGTGCCGATGCATTGAAAATGTTGCAAAAGGCCTTTGGTGATAATGCTCTATCGAAAACTCGTGCATATCAGAGGTACAGAGCCTTCAAGGACGGTCGTGAAATGGTCGAAGACTTGCCTCGTTCCGGACGCCCATCGACGGCTTCGATCGAAGATAACGTCGATAAAATTAAGGAAAGGGTGCTGGAAAACCGTCGTACCAGCTTGAGAGAGATAGCACATGATCTTAAGATATCCCTCGAGTCCGCACGTACGATTTTGATTGATATATTGGGCATGAGAAAGGTGGCCGCACGACTCGTATCGAAAGACCTGAATTTTCTTCAAAAACGTCATCGCGAACAGGTTGCTTCAGACATGCTGGATCGCTGTAATTCCGATTCTACATTCATGGAACGCATTATAACTGGTGATGAGACCTGGGTTTACGAGTACGATATGCAAACAAGCCAGCAATCATCGGAATGGGTGACAAAAAATGAGCCGAAACCGAAAAAACCACGCCAAAGCCGCTCGAAAATTAAGGTGATGCTCATTGTTTTCTTCGATATCCGTGACGTGGTGCACTACGAATTCGTTCCAGAGGGTCAGACGGTAAACAAGGAGTCTTACCTAGGCGTTATGAAACGTTTGCGTGAGCGTATCCGTAAGAAGCGGCCAAATTTGTGGGCGAACAACTCATGGATTTTGCATGACGATAACGCGCCTTCTCACCGAGCTACGATTGTGACTGACTTTCTCGCCAAAAACTCAACAAACGTGCTTCAGCAACCACCGTATTCGCCGAATTTGGCTCCCTGCGACTTTTTCCTCTTCCCAAAACTAAAATTGCCCCTTCGTGGCACCCTTTTTGAGTCGATTGAAGCCATAAAACAAAATTAGGCGCGAGAGCTAAAGTCCATCCCGGAAAGCGCCTATAAAAAATGTTTCGATAATTGGAAGTGCCATTGGCATAGATGTATTAGAGCAAATGGAGCCTATTTTGAAGGCGACCCAATAAATTTTGACGATTAAATGTAAAAATGTTGTTTTAATTGAAAATTCCTGGTACTTTCTTGACAGAGTAGTACACTAAAAATTTCAGATACATCAGAGGCATTACCCCATGTCATTAGACCATATTGTAGGAGAGACTGAAAGTTCGCATAATAGACTACCCTGAGAAGGAAAGAGTCTACTCTCCTTGACAATACTCTCATTGTATAAACAACTGAGTTCAGTCTTTTCCTTATGTTCAATTCCTTAGAACTCCAGTTGATGTGGCTATCAAGGATAATACCCAGAAAGTAGGTAGAAGGCTGCAACATCATTCTGCCACCATCCAGGGATACAGCATCAGGAAACCTTAATATGAATGATGTGTCGAAAATAAGACAAACTCCGTTTTGTCTGAATTCACAATTATTTGGTTATTCTCACACCATTTTAAAACACTTCATATTCAGCCCTGATGACATTCACTGCGTCATCTAAGTTTTCTAAACACTAAGATGTGTGCGCTATCCATATATTTTAAAAGCAGACAGTTCAGAATACCATCAGGAAGGTAATTTATGTATAACAGCAATAGTAAGGGACCAATAATACTTCCATGGGGAACCCCATCTCTATTTTCTGTCCAGCTGAGAAGTTGTCTTCACCATTCAGCTCAATCTTCATCTACTGAATCCTGTCCCACAGATAGTTCCGGATCAGTTTCCAGCTGATTCCAGTTCTGACTCCATAGTGAAATAGCTTCTTCAGAAGCAAATCATGGTTGACGCAGACAAATGCGTTACTGAGGTCTAAGAACAAACCAATTGAAGGATTACCATTCTCTAATTCTGAAATTATTGTGTCGACCATTTCAGATATTCAATATTGTATTCCTTCCTTTCAGAAAACTATGTTGTTAAGTCGCAAAAATATTACATTTGCGAAGAAACTGAATTATTCTCACTGAGAGAATTTTCTCAAATATCTTAGAGAATGCGCTCAGAAGACTGAAAGGTCTGTAATTTACAATATACGATATTGTTCTTATGAACCGGTATCACTTTTGATTTCTTTGAATAATCTGGAAGTATTTCCTGAGTGAAACAGGCCTAAATAATCTTAGACAGTAGTTTTCCTTAGCAACATCAAAGACGAAAAAAAACTGAACATTGCATCGGTTTTTAGAGGGTTGAAATTTTTCCTTCTTTTGAGAATTTTGCGTCATTTTGATGATGAATGAGTGGTTCTGGGTGTTTTTGCGAATTCCCCTTATGTCTGTGATGGATATTGTCGAGCCTTACCTCTTATTCTTCATCCTTAATCTTTGGTGGCCTTCCAGGTTCTTTGTCTTCCAAATCAAAATTGCCACATTTGAATCGGGCAAATCACTTCTGACACAATCGTTCAGCTAGAGCATGGTCATCATAAACATCCACTAAAAACGATGACTTTCAGCCTTTTTTTATAGTGTAGAAATGAAGTCAAATCCGCCCAAAAACACGTTATTTGGTACAAAAGTTGACATTTTCAGAGCACACAGAAACTGCTATATCCACACTTTAGCAAATTAACAGATACTGAATAGAAAGCCTTATGATGACACTTCAAATTGAAAGTGTGTCCGGATGAAACCATTGAATAATAAACTAGTAGCGACATCTCTCATCAAAAGCGCAAGAACTTATTTCTACTCCTATAATTTACGTATGAGAGTGTTTACATTTCTTCAGCTCATACCTTATTATAGCTTTATCCACAGTAAAATTATCTTAGATTATCTTCCTTTTATACTTTCCTTGTATATTTTCAAAACTACTGACGCAAACAAATTCTTTCCTAAAATTCTTTGAATTTATTTTATTCTGGACAATTCACATTGCTTTGATGAATAAGATGTCATTTGGTTTTAATATAGTCAAGAATTTCACTTAAGATAACATACTTTTCATGCTAATAAGAAAGTTTCCAATCGTTTTCTTTGGAAGTTTTAGAATAGGTATCAACACTCACATACTAGGATCTTTTAAATTCAGCTCTTTTTAAAATACCAAATTATTGCGAAGTGAATACTTCCTATTGAAATTTTGGAAGGATTTTCGAATTTTGACTTACGTTTCGAAGAATTTTCACTCAACAAATTGATGTGTATTCCAAACGGGCTATTTCTTCCGAATTTTGGTGTTTTATTGAGTTGTATTTTACATATTTCTGTCAATATTGATCTTATTTGAATGATTTCTGATTATTCTCTAACGAGTCAACTTATACAGTGTGAAAACCTCTTATGGAATAAAATTCTTTTTGTCCTCAAGTTACAAAATTATAAAAAACACCGAGACAAGTCAACTTTCAAATTCAATAGTGTGTTTTTTGAGCATAAATTTGAATATACAGGGTGATTCGCGAAAATCCAACACAATCCGTCCTCTTTATTTAAAATGTATATTTTTATATTTTTTAAGCTCCTCAATAATCTATTTCAACGAACTATATCATGTTTTCTTTAAAGAAAAATTCACACAGATTTCATGTTTCATAGTTTATTCAGAATCCTGACGCTGGTTTCGGTCTTTCGACCATCTTTAATGGAGTACAAAAAGGAACCCTTTTTTGTTTCAACGATGATACGGGGAAAAAATTTAACAGTTTTAACAAGCATTTGAATTTTGTCATTTTGTGTCATATTAAACAATTTCACCCAATCGTGTCAACATTACACTGATAGCTGCATTCATTGCAATCATCAATCACTATGATAACACGATTGAGTTCGTCAAAAAGTTTTCAGCCGAATATACTTCGGACACTGAAAAATGTCTCATAATTTTATGACAAATTTCTCAAGCTCGTTGCTTGATTACAGCCCTCAGCCTTCGGCCTAGGGCGTTTACCGAGGAACGAGCTTTGGATTGTCATAATATTATCTCGTGCATTATCAATGTCCAAGGGATATAATTACTGATAATTGCAGAAGTCAAGTGTGAAGGTATCCTCAGTTGCCTAATATTTCATCAGGTACTGTGTCTAAAATTCATGCACAATTCAGAGAACTTGGACATGCCAAGCCATTAAAAAGAAAACCGCAATTCGTTGAAGATCTTGTGGAATTGGATATTTTGTTGCAGTGTTGCAGAGGATCCAACGACAAATACTTGACGTGTTTTTGTCGTTGGATCCAACGACAAGTACACGTCAAATTGCCCGTGAAAATAATGTAAGTGATAAAGTGTATCCACAAAGAAAAACTTCTTCCATATAAAATGACTTGACAGAAGACAATGCTGATTGTAGAATGTATAATGATGAATAAACTGAACAGAAATGAAAGTACTGTTGGTACAATCCTTTCTTCTGATGAATCCACATTTATATTGAACGCGGAAGTAAACCGACAAAATTTTATATATTGCTCAGTGGAGAATACTCATTGGTTACGTGAGACACATATGAAGTGTCCTCAAAAGGTGAACGATTGGTCAGGTATCATAGGTGACCATATCATTGGTCCTATATTTATAGATGTGTCTTTGACAGCCGAAAAATATTTGAGTTTGATTAGAGACGAAGTTTTCACTGCGTTAGCCAACTTATTTCCTTATGCATTAGATCCAAGAAAATGTCTGATTTCAACAGGATAGAACCCCAGTCCATTATGCTTCAGTGGTCATAACTTACTTTAACGCTTAAATTCTTTCGAAATTTTATCCGGTATTATTCATAATAGACCATAAATGATATAGTGCATTGAAATCAGGTTATTATGGGGCTTTAAAATTATACAAGATGTTCAATTTAAAATAAAGAGGACGTACTATGCTGGACTTGCGCGAATCACCCTATATATTTAATTTTATGTTCAAAAATCACACTATTGAATTTAAAAGTTGAAGCGTACCAGTATTTTTTATAATTTTCTAACATAAAGAAACAAATAATTTTGTTTTTTTCTTTGTTCGTTCGTTCGTTTATTCGTTAGTTCGTTCGTTCGTTCTTTCGTTAGTTTGTTTGTTCGTTCTTTCGTTTGTTCGTTCGTTCGTTAGTTCGTTCGTTCGTTCATTCATTCATTTATTCATTCATTTATTTATTCATTTATTCATTTATTCATTTATTCATTTATTCATTTATTCATTTATTCATTTATTCATTTATTCATTTATTCATTTATTTATTTACTCATTTATTCATTTATTCATTTATTCATTTATTCATTCATCTATTCATTCATTCGTTCATTTATTCATTCATTTATTTATTTATTTATTTATTTTTCTATTTATTTATTCATTCATTTATTTATTATTCGCCTTTTGTACAATTTGTTCACAAATATTGTCCAATCCTCCAGAGAAGCGAAGTTTAGTCTGTTGATTACTCATACACTTAACTCCTCTGAAGAAATGAACATGTGTGAAATATATAACACCACAAACCAAATAATCCTCCAATAACCAATAAAAGTGAAATAAAAAACAAAAATTATATAAAGAAACAGTAAGTAGGAGTACCAATCGAGTAGTATGAATAACTGTGCTATACAGATTGATCCTCCAGCAGAATTCTTCTAAATCATAATTTGAAGCTAGAAAACTTCTTCGGATTGAGATTGGCACGCGATGTATTAAATGCTTTGACAGCATTGAAAGAAAAATTATTCCATAAATGGTTTCCACACTGTATACGCGAGTTAGACTTTTCCTTTACATTTCATTGATTTATGTAGCATGTAGTTTTTTCCAACGAGTCATAATATTTGGTGTACAGGGTTTCATTTTTGTATCAAATCCGTGACAGTACTTTAAATGTGTACTATGTTTGTACCAACGCTTACGAAAAATAATTAACATTTTGTATTATTCGTATTATTCACAGCTATCTTGAAAATCGTTCAGAATAAACATATTTTATACTAATATCAAACAAACTTGTAAGTGACAAAGTATGAAAACTCAGAATAAAATGTCTTTTCGAACTGAAAATTTATACATTTATAATATTTCATAAGGCGTCAGGTATAGATCTAGGAATACCACTTATTCTACTACAATTTTTGGTGGTGAAATACGTAACTTCCAATTATTCCTAATGAACCTAATGAAGATACCAACACGTCAAGAGTCATTAAATTTGATGAATTGAAATCACACTTAAAATTTTGCTACCTCCAGTTGCTACGGAAATCTCGTAATGTTGGGATTTACATTGGAATTATTCCTTCCAAACTTCTCCTAATTTGGACCTAAGAGAATTCACACTTTGATGTAGTTTTCATGTAGGAAGTTCCGAGGGGATTTTTATATCTTTTCTTGTAGACAATAAACAGGCCGTGAGCCATTCAGCTGTGAAGGGCATGCTATAGAAAATACAGTCATCGTTTGGAATTTAATCTAACTTTTTCGCCGGGATTTCATAGAAGTCTGGAGGTAATATTATCTTCAAGGAATTTTCCCGAATGTTTCTACCTGAACTTGATTTCCTTTTTTAATGAAAGCACATGGGTAATTCTCGAGAAATTTGTTGAGAACTGTATTATATGAAGAGAGTTCGCAGTTTCCAATCAAGATAACTATCTCAAAAGAAACAGAAAAATAGGAATAGCAAAACCAAAAGATATATTTTTTTGCATCCAAGTTATGGCAAAATCGCGTCTGTCCTGGTTAGAATAGTTATTTATGACAAATGAAAATAAGGAAGATCACGTTGTGATCCACAAATTTCCGTGAGGACATTTGATTTCTGCTGAATTTGGTACGTTAATTTCTAAAAGTTTGGATAGAAGATTAACCACTTTGAAAAAAATTTTTTGATATTGTCCAGTTTTGTACAGCGTAGGTCAACTCATTTCATTAAGGTCCAATATTAAACTAATTTTCTGTCAGAACACGAATAACAGAAGTGTTTCCAGGGTCGAATAACCACTGTTCACATAATTAAAAGGCTGTGGAATATTATTCCAGACATATGTGAACCATTCTTATTTTTAAATTGTAGATATTTATATTTGTAATTTATCGACAACCTACATCACGCACGATTCATAATTTCGATAACTATTCATAATGGAAATGTGTATCATTTAAGAGTCAAAATATATATCTGTTACTTACTTTATAATTTGATTTCATTATCCCGAAAGATCTGAATTGTTAAAAGGTGGAAAATATTTTTTGTTGATTGATATTATATTTTATTGAATATGGATATAATTGAGTACTGACGGAGCAAAGACTCTCTTAAAACTTGTTTTTCAGTAATGTTTGTACATATCTTGAGAGATATAAAAAGTAACTTAGTAGGATATCCAATAATCTTGAATATTCTAAGATTATGTTCAACATTTTTGAATGATATCTTTTTTCATAAGATTGATGAGCAGAAATAAAATTTTGTCTGCTCAAAATATTTAATTTATAGGATTTTGGTTAACAATTTTTATTTATTGGATTCTGTTCTATCATTTGGATGTCTTATAATGAATGTTTATTTTATATGTCGTTTGATATAAGTATATGACATTAATTATATGACAAGTATATGACATTAATTTAATTTAATTCCTGAAGTTATAATTATTAAATATAGTCTTTTGAAACTAAATATGTAGAAGGCTAATATTAAAATATTTAAATAATTTTATATACCTTCTATGAAGTGTAAACCTCTATTTATTTTAATTTATTCATAATATATAATTATTTGGTTTCCTTAACATTCTTTATACAGATGGTCCTTGTGCTATAATAGAGGCGATCAAATTGCCCTTCAATCTTTTAGATCAATGGTAAACCACAAAATTATTTATTTGAGTTAACATTACACTCCATTTAAATTTTCAGTATTGATTTATTAGAAGCTTTCTGAATTGTTAAAAGGTGAGAAAATGTTTTTTGTTGATTGATATTATATTTTATTGAATATGAATATAACTGAGTACTGACGAAGCATAGTCTCTCTTTAATCTTGGTTTTTAATAATTTTTTTTACATATCTTGAGATTATATGAAAAGGAACTCAGTTAGATATCCAATAATATTGAATATTCTAAGTAAGATTTGTGATGAAATTCTTAAGATTATTTTAAACATTTTTGAAAGATATCTGTCTGATAAGATTGATGAGCAGAAACAAAATTTTGTCTACTCAAAATATTTAATTTATAGGATTTTGATTAACAATTTTTATTTATTGGATTTTGTTATATCATTTGGATTTCTTATAATGAATGTTTATTTTATATGTCGTTTGATACAAGTAGTACTCATATGACATTAAGTTTATTTAATTCCTGAAGTTATAATTATTAAATATAATTTTTTGAAATTATATATATAGAAGGCTAATATTAAAATATTTAAATAACCTCAACTTATGTTTGAAATGAGAAACGATAGTCGCATGAGGGTTTTTTGTCAATACATGACTATTTAGTAAATTTATCATACCCGATTTCGTGAAAGTCGCCTCATCAGTCTATAATATCCTACCGCCTCCCCACTCTCCTAACTTATTCAGGTACCATATACAAATTGTTAGTCTTGTTTCAGCATTTACAGTTAACAGATCCTGCCCCCTTTTCAAATGATATGGATATAACTTAATTTTTTTTTATTTCTCAGAGTACGGTAGAATGATGAATCCCTAATGTACAACCAATTCGACGAGTACTTGTGAGGTCCTTTCGGACAGCTCGAAGTATAGCAGGTACATGATGGCCTTGCTGACTATTTCGACCACCTTTTCTGATTCGGAAATCACCAAATAAGCCCTTTTCACCTAATAGCCTGAACACTTGTACAAATGTCTTTCTATTTGGTTGTCGTCTGTTGCAAACTGTACTTTCAAACCGCAGCGTGAGCGTTTCCATTCGCAAATCCATAAACGAACAACATCTCGCGATATCCGATGTTTGAAAAAACAGTAATAATTTTCTCGATTTTTTCTAGAATACTTATCATAAATTGAGTACATTCGTTATATTCAAGAAAACGTACTAATACCCAAAATTATTAAGCGACAAAAACTGTCAGATTTTAAATTCAATGTTTACTTTGATATTCAATCACAAGGAACTTTTAGATAGAGCAAATTTAGGTTCGGAATATTTCAACTATTGGTTATCATCCTAGTCATGATATTATGGTAGAGGACGAGCAGCTAGCATAAAAGTTGATATATCATTCGACATCACACTAAATGAGTTGTTTTTTACTGAAAAAAAAACACGTCCATAAGCGATAATTTTTCATCGATAAAACCATTGGAAAAATATGACTGATTTTGATCACTTCCGAATCGTGATATTCATTTCCTTACCACGCCCGCAATAAGAATTTTGCGGCACACTGAACATCTTATCTTGATTAAATTAATAACTTTTCCGGATATGAAGTAAAATTTGATGAGGATGTAGGGATAACTGAAGTATGATTGATCTTATGGAAAAACTTGAAATATTTCGTGCAATCAAGAAATGTTAAATTGAAGAATAATCATCAACATTTCAACCATATGCTATATGACATTTTTTGTTGAAAATAACTGGTGTAATCTCCCCTTGATATTTGGCCCTTCTAAAAGTAGACACCCTGTATAAGTACGAGGTGTGGAACAGAGAAATGGAAAGGTTTAAGATTAGCTTAAAGAATTTGTCATATTCTATGTTCGTCTATATACTGTACACAGGGGTAGCAAAGGCCTATTCAAGATTCAATTATATCAGACAGATGCCTCACGTATGTGTAAAAAACAAATTAGAATCATTATACACCGAAAACTTATTAATTGAAGGGGTATATTACATGAAAGAGGATTATTTCAAGTATTAAATATAATAATTTTGTAGAAATTTTCAAAAAGTAATTCAAAATTTTCTAGAAACACTATTTCTTTTCAAGTTGATATATCGAAAATTTCATTGTTTTAAAAAATTTTGCAGAAAATTCTCAATTTAAATTTGGTAGAAGTTTCACAAAACTATCAAATTATCTCAAACATTCTAAGAATATTCTTATTCGTAATTTATTAGCAACCTCTGTCAAGTGAAACTGACCTATAATCCTGAAGAATGTGACGAAGATCGCTAGTCCCATATTTGTATATTATATATATTGAGTAGATATTTTTAGACTGAGTTTTCATGATTACTGAAGAAAATCGTCAGTAAAATAAGTTCACTGAGTAAGTGCAATTCATTACACTTCCCACTTTTATCCACTGAAATGTTGGAAGGTTCAGGTTCAAATTATTTCATTTATTTTTTTATTTTGCTATTAGCTCTTGAGATCAACTGTGCTTAGAGAATTCACTTTCCTTCACATCTAGTTTATAAATGAAGTGCTGAAAAGTTGTTTAAGCCCTTAAATCATTAAACTACACTTTCTTGCATTCTCGATTGATTCGCATCTTGCTAACCAGCAAGTTGGTTTATTGAAGGAAAAGGAAGCTCCAGAGAATCCGAAGGCGGGTAGGTTTCCACAAGTTTTCTGTGTGTGGTTTGGTTCAAAATTTCACTTCAAAGTTCGAAAGCTTCATTGTTTATAGTTTTGCTACTAGAGTATTCCAACATGAGTTTTTTCATATTGGTAACATGAAATAAAGAGAGAGATTTCATTAGCAATTTGATTTCACTCCGAATAAATAAAGAACATTGGTTGAAAACCAATCCAATAGTTGAAATTTTTCTATAACAAAAACAATCCTGTACTAACTGTAATTGACTTTAATGCGATGAGTTGATTGTATTTCACTGCGGGAATGAATAATAATAATGAATTTGTTTATTGCACACAAATAAGTATAGGAGAAATAGTACTACAATAATAGGCTTTGTGAATCATCATTGATTTGACTGTTTTTTATAGATAATCCAATACATCACTTTTTTTACATCTTCATTAAAATTTATTTATTTATTATCAACAAAGTCATTTACATGAATTTAAAAGATTTTCCTTACATCCCACAGAAACGTGCAATTTACTTATTTGTTAGTTTGGTATGAAAACCACAATTTAAGAAGAAAATATTATAACCATCTTAAAAGCAAAAAAAATCTAGAAAAATATATAAGTACCCAACAAAACTTCAGTCGTCAAGGTTTTTGAATTACTATCCATACAATAATAAATTGAGAAGTACTAAACATTAGGAATTTTTTATAAATTTGATGCAACCTTTTCATGATTTTTTTGTCAAGGCTTCATAAAATATAACTGTTAAATCAATGAAAATCCTATAATATGAAATATATTTATGGCTTTTATGAAATTTTACATAAATTTTAAATTTTACATAAATTATCTTTAATAGTGCTATTCGAATATGAATAGCACACTTGCATTCTGTTTTGTTAGTAAGATATTATTACTTGATGAAGATTATCTTCTATTTTAAATCAAATAATCATGATCAACAGTATCATTACAGTTCAGATAAATCTAAAAAGATTACTGCAACTGATATCGAGAGTCTCAAAAATGTAATTCTTAGAAAGTTGAGTAAATTTTTGACCTCCAGATATTTCATAATTCAACTCAAATTTAAATTTTCATATTCTTCAAATTAAAGTGTTTTTGTTTGTTTTTAACAGATTCATTTTAATTTTCAATCTTTTCAGGCACTCCGAAATACATTGGAACAAAATGGCGAATACGCCAGTGTCATTGAATTTACAGCTATTTGTATCACAAATTGAAAAAGCGTTTGGAGCTTTTATTAAATTGATGTATTATATAAAAATTTTCTCAAATGTCTGCTACATTATCAAATAATTCAAAAGAGTTAGAAGTGACCTATAATTTATAAAATCATAATTCAACGTCTTATAACGTCAGCCATATCGAAAATATAGTGGATTGAAAAATATATGTGATCAAATCCTACACAGGTATGATCAAGTACTTTATGCAAGCTGATTCTCTTCAAGTTCATGAAGAAAAACTACGTTTGATGTTTTCGATTCACAGCAAACAATCACAGTAGTTAATAATTCCTAAGAATTAAATAGAATAATGAAGATTATTTTCACAATATATTAATTAACAACAATTGTTCACCAACACTGTGTCTTCTTTAAGTTTTCATTCAATTAAATTTCTAAGAATGCTGTATAGATGTGAAAACTTATAAAAGTAATTGATATTTATAGCAATTGGTAACAATGTATAATTTTCGTTTTGAATTCATAACACGTATAGAAGAAATCAAAGAAAAAATATCTATAGAACAATTTCCTCTGGAAGCGCATCGTATTTACGAATTCTGAATCAGTGTTCGAATCCAGACGCAACTTGATTACTCAAAAAAATTTTCTCGTCTAATTCCGGCCAAAACTATGAGATGTATATGAAATTTTGTTCAATATATTTTTTCCACTTTTTTACGAATAAGTAACGATGTAGATCGAGGTTAGAAAAATGGAGCCTTTCAACAATGTATATTTCGTTTTCATGACATTTTTTAATGAGAACAAGTTGAGATTTTTAGACCTTGTAGATGATATAACGATCTAACATATTTGGATCAGTTTTTCATATCTCTTCGAATTAATACTTTGTTGTAGTCATTATTGACGTATGAGTTCATTATATTATTTTACAACATTAAAAATAAATTTGAAAATACTAAGCTTATAGAATTGTGATCTATTCTTAGTTCACTGAGGAGGAAAACCTCAAACAGAAAGTAACCTGTAATAGTTTTCATCTTGACTTGCATCAGACTTAAGATGGCCCAATTCAAAAGATTAGATAAGTACTCCTGACAAATTGTCTGCAATAACGGTTTAATATACGAAAAGTTAATAAAAGAAGATTTAAGTTCTATAATATCAAGATTCTGATCATAAAAATAATGTTGTTCATTATATCTGGACGGAGCTCACGGTAAAAGATATGAAGACATTTGTGGATTACACATCTGGAGCAAATGTTCACAGTTTTTAGGACTGAGTAGTCAATAAACTTGACGTGCCTCGGGAGTTCACGAAGTTAGAAGCAGTAACGCGTAGGGTTGGCAGATTGAGTCTCAAACTGTATTTAGCTCATAAGGTGAAGAAATTCATAAGCGAAATATGTCAGAGCCATTATCGCGAACTCATAACTAGGTAAAAAGATATTATTCCTCATGTCAAAGATGAAAATACAGCTTCTTGAAAAGTATTGTGCCGGTAAGAAAAAAATTATTCAGAATTTCTAGCTACATGCTGATACGCCAGTTTTTATCTAATTCCAAGTTTATATTTATATCAAACCATTCTTCAGAATACAAAAGCATATCTGTTAATATATTGATTGATTGTATCATATTCTACTTCAAATGTAAGTAGATGAATGAATTTTGTTGAGAAGAAAATTAGGCAAGTATAAATTAGAAAAAACTTTAAAAAATTCTTAACATATCTCCCAAAAGTGTGAATTAAAATTCTGTCAGTTTTATGTAAAATATTGTGATATTTTCCAGAAGTATAGTCTCCGGTCAGTTCATCCGTAATCACGCTAGCTCTCGAACGGAAGGAGCTAGAGCCTTGAAATGTTCAGAAAAAGTTTGGAGTTAAGTAACAACGATTTGATAGTTTCGCAGTTGTTTATGTTTATTAAATAAGGTTTTTCTGATTTTCACAAATTTTATTGTTATTATGATGTAACGATCGTTTCGCTAACACAATAGCATCTTCAAGTGGGTGGTATATCTTACATTTTTAATAACTGTTACTCAAAAATGTAAGATATACCACCTAGATGAAGATCGTTGTCTTATAATAACAATGAAATTTGTGAAAATAAGAAGAATAATCTTATTTAATACAGATTTTCGAGTGATTCAATTCAATAATGACTGATTCAATTAAATACTTACGTTTGAACATTTTTCGCATTTTTCCCAAAACTTCCGATGCTACAGATTTAATCGAACTTAAATTCAGCATTAAGAAGCAGAATAACACACAGGTTCTTGAGAAATTTTGTGAGGATCGTATAATAATTTTCAGAAAAAAATAAAAAAGTGGTTTTTCACTTGATTGAAGGCTTATTACAATATCTTAAATATGACACAAATTTATTCTGCTACCTCACTACAGATTTCAATTCTATGAAAATTTTTTCTCGAAACTTTTTGAAATTACATTAAATAAATGTCTTAGAAAACTCAGTTTGAATTTACTAGACATATAGAATTAATATTCATTACACAGGACCAAAAGGAATGAAAGAATACAAAGACATTAGAAATTATTTATTGAAAAATTCAAGTAAATACCTTACAATCTTTGTATAATGTCTGGGTTTTGATATTCAAAAATTCACTATATTATAAGTTTGTTTATAGAAAGACATAAGGTTGGACATAAGTTGGAGCTTTTCTTGAAGGAACTTTTTTGAAGAGAATTATTTTTCAATACATTCTTGAGGTTATGTTGTGCAATTTTGGAAACGAATTTGGTTTTCATAATATATTGATGCGAAACAAAATTTCGTATCCTTCAAGAATTTATTTGGTATTTTCAATTAAAAATTAAATTTTTTTTGTATGCTTTCATTCTTTTCAGAGCTGTGTAATGAGTGTCAATTCCATATATCTACTAAACTGAAACAGTGTTTTCTAAAAAATTCATTTAATTTCATTTTAAAAAGTTTTTGGGAAAAATTTTGTCAAAAAATTAAAATTAAAATTTGTAGTGGGGTTAGCAGAAAATTTTTTTATGTAATAAGCCTTCTATCAAGTGAAAAACTCCCTTTTCATTATTTTATTCTATATATAATAATTTTATTCTGGTTTTTCACTCATAAATTATAATACATAGTATCATTTGGATGTAACTGAGATCTTAAAAATATCTTACAAATTTTGTGTAATTTCTGTGACGAGCATAATATACACAGGGTTCTTATATTTTCAAATTCACTATATTCTAAGTTGGTCTATAGAAAGACATGTGGCTCAAGTCGGGTGAAATATATTTTTATTAATTATTTTTATTTTTTAGATTCGAAGTTGCACTGACGAATTATCGATGTGGTAATTCCAAATGGCCTTTCAGAAGATGTTTTAATGTTTTTGGAGTTTTTTTTTGAAGGAAATTTTTCAAAAAGAGTTATTTTTGTAGGAATTTTTGGTTTTATGTCGCAATTTTGGGAAGGAATTTGATTTTCATAATACATTGATACGAAACAAAATTTTGCATACTTCAAGTGCTCATGTAATAATTTTAATTAATAATTTATATTTCGTTGTGTTTTTTATTCCTCTTGGTGGTGTGTAATAAGTGTTAATTCTTTATATCTGCTGAATTGAAACTGTGTTTTCTAAGACATTCATATTATTCAATTTGAAAACGTTTTCGAAAAAAAACTTGTATAATATTAAAATTTGTAGTGAACTAAGCAGAATAAATCTGTATAATCTACAATATATATTGAAACTATATACAAAAACTATAAAAATGAAATCCTTGTATATAATCAATATAAAATATTGTTCAATGTCTCGGAAAACACATTTTCACATCCCGACTTGAAAGGCATTAATTCAAATCTATCAACAAAAACTATATAAGTGTGTATATTAATATACAAATACAAAAAAGCCACTATTCCAAAATTATCTAAAATTCTCAAAATAAGGGATCAAATAAAAATAATTGAATGACAGTTCCAACATTTGATAGCTATTTCGGTCTCTCAACACGTTGATCATTTCTGTTATATTTTGTATACTTTGAAGCTCACTTCAAGGTTATTCGTTGAAGTTTTTATCTTATTTGGTGTGTTAAATTTTGATTTTGTGATATATTTGAATCTGAATCCAATACATTTCTGAATAGGTCTAGAGACCGAAATAACAGCTATTAAATGTTGGAG
Source organism: Megalocaria dilatata (assembly GCA_034642435.1). Lineage (NCBI taxonomy): Eukaryota > Metazoa > Arthropoda > Insecta > Coleoptera > Coccinellidae > Megalocaria > Megalocaria dilatata. Next base: position 75,961,490 of record CM067854.1, read on the forward strand.
TTCTCGTTCGATTATTTTGGAATAGTAGATTTTCTTGTATTTGTATGTTAATATAAATACTTAAATAATTTTTGTTAAGACATTTGTATTAATACGTTTCATGTCGGTTTGTAAAAAGGTTTTTTCCGAGACATTGAAAAATATTTTATTTTATATTGATTATATTAAAGGATATCATTTCGATAGTTTTTGTATATGACTTTAAATTCAGAATTATATATTATAACTTCTACAATATATATTGAAACCATATACAAAATCTATCAAATTGATATCCTTATATATAATCAATATAAAATATTTTTCAATGTCTGGAAAAAAACCTTTTTACATCGCGACATGAAATGTTTTATTACAAATGTATTAACAAAAACTATATAAGTGTGTATATTAACATACAAATACAAGAAAATCCACTATTTCAAAACTATCTAAAATCATCAAAATGAAGGATCAAATAAAAATAAATGAACGAGAACTCCAACATTTGATAGCTGCTATTTCGGTCTGTCTGACCTCATCAGAAATGTATTGAATTCAGATTCAAATATATAACAATATCAAAATTTTACTAACCAAATGAGATAAAACCTGGAACGAATAAACTTGAGGTAAGCTTTAAAGTAAAGTTTATCTTATTTGGTGAGTTAAATTTTGATCTTTTTATATATTTGAATCTGAATTCAATACATTTCTGATGAGGACAGATAGACCGAAATAGCAGCTATAAAATGTTGAGAGTTCTCGTTCAATTATTTTTATTTGATGCCTTATTTTGATAATTTTAGATAATTTTGGAATAGTGGATTTTCTTGTATTGGTATGTTACATACTTACATAGTTTTTGTTAATACATTTGTATAAATATATTTCATGTCGGGATGTAAAAAGGTTTTTTCTGAGACATTGAAAAATATTTTATATTATTGTATATAAGGATATCAATTTGGTAATTTTTTGTAAATAGTTTCAATATATATTGTAGACGTTATAATATATAATTCTGAATTCAAAGTCATTTAAATTTTACTTCTATCAGTATTGACTCACATTGAAATTGGTTTTTGTATATAGTTTCAATATATACATTCTGTCAAGAAAGTACTGGGAATTATCGATTTAAATCTGGCGGGGCAATGAGGCAGGAGTTTTTCCTAGGTTGGTACCACTGTCCTTAATTATTATGCCAAGCTTGAGCGGGATCTGTCAACTAGTGTGTTTGCAACAGCTGATTAAGTCAGTCGATGTCAGAGTGCGTGCCGATTTTTACTATGGGTGATTACGTTGAGCAAAGAATTTGTTTAAAGTTTTGTGTTGCAAATGAATTTTCGTGTGCCGATGCATTGAAAATGTTGCAAAAGGCCTTTGGTGATAATGCTCTATCGAAAACTCGTGCATATCAGTGGTACAGAGCCTTCAAGGACGGTCGTGAAGTGGTCGCCCATCGACGGCTTCGATCGAAGATAACGTCGATAAAATTAAGGAAAGGGTGCTGGAAAACCGTCGTACCAGCTTGAGAGAGATAGCACATGATCTTAAGGTATCCCACGAGTCCGCACGTACGATTTTGATTGATATTTTGGGCATGATAAAGGTGGCCGCACGACTCGTACCGAAAGACCTGAATTTTCTTCAAAAACGTCATCGCGAACAGGTTGCTTCAGACATGCTGGATCGCTGTAATTCCGATTCTACATTCATGGAACGCATTATAACTGGTGATGAGACCTGGGTCTACGAGTACGATATGCAAACAAGCCAGCAATCATCGGAATGGGTGGCAAAAAATGAGCCGAAAACGAAAAAACCACGCCAAAGCCGCTCGAAAATGAAGGTGATGCTCATTGTTTTCTTCGATATCCGTGGCGTGGTGCACTACGAATTCGTTCCAGAGGGTCAGACGGTAAACAAGGAGTATTACCTAGGCGTTATGAAACGTTTGCGTGGGCGTATCCGTAAGAAGCGGCCAAATTTGTGGCCGAACAACTCATGGATTTTGCATGACGATAACGCGCCTTCTCACCGAGCTACGATTGTGACTGACTTTCTCGCCAAAAACTCAACATACGTGCTTCAGCAACCACCGTATTCGCCGGATTTGGCTCCCTGCGACTTTTTCCTCTTCCCAAAACTAAAATTGCCCCTTTGTGGCACCCGTTTTGAGTCGATTGAAACCATAAAACAAAATTCGGCGCGAGAGCTAAAGTCCATCCCGGAAAGCGCCTATAAAAAATGTTTCGATAATTGGAAGTGCCGTTGGCATAGATGTATTGGAGCAAATGGAGCCTATTTTGAAGACGACCCAATAAATTTTGACCATTAAATGTAAAAATGTTGTTTTAATTGAAAATTCCCGGTACTTTCTTGACAGAGTAGTATTGTAGGAGTTTGAATATATAATTCTGAATTTAAAGTCATTCAATAAAATGGGGTTTAAGAACCCACTAAATGAAGTGAATAAAATTAGCAAATGGAAAATGGACACCTCTACAGGAATAAAAATCAACTTATTACAATATGGAAACTATATGATCCCTTAAAAGGATATAAAACCAAACTTTATCTTCCCCAATTGAGTAGAGTATGATATAAATTTCATTATTGAACACACAAATTCCTCTGATACTTTCCGATCATTGAAGCTTCTCTATAGACATTTATCTTTCCGGTAGAATTCTTACTAATAAGCTTATAACAAATTTTAAGTAACAATGTGTTATTGACAGAAAATAGAAATTTCTATTATCATGTCCAGTGCATCTATCAGAACGCACAGAAGTTACGAAACTGAGTGAATACAATGTCACTTATACACTCCAGACATTACGTACAATGAAATAAATCTTTCTCTCCCCGACGAAACAAAAGATCTAATACTTTCGTGTGTTGAGTCCATTACGATGATGAACATATCAGATTTCTCCAGCAGTAAAAATAAACGACCAGCGCGTTGAGAACTAGTGTCCTCAAAGCGCCATGTCCTGAAAGCTCTCCAACTCAATTTCACGCTCGATGGTGTTTTTATTGCTCCAAGTCCAGTGAAAATCTGTTTTAATTATGTTGATGAATAGAAGATCCCAAACTGCCTGTTCACAATTGAAAACGAGTGTTATACTGGACGACGATGAAAAATCTTGTTTCATCGGAATTTAAAGGATGAATTATCGTTGATATTTCTTTGGAAGTTCATGGCAATCATTTATCAAGCTACCCTTGAAATTTTTTCCTTTGTCATAACGAATAGAATCATTTTCGCAATATAATGAAACCACTTTGAAATTTTTAGGTCATTAAATCGTTCTTGTGTCTCTCTATTTTATGATGCTTTCAATATTCACAAACGAAATTTTGTTTCACTTAAAATAGTGAAAAGCACCAACGTGAAGCCAATACTTGATCCAATATGTGAAGTTAAGTACTTTTGCGAGCTAGTTCACCCATGATTCTAACAGAGTAATTTTCTTTTGGTCTCCTAATTATACGATCCTAAGGAAATTTTCATGATGGCTTATTATTCTACTCTAAATGCTGATATTCAGATCGACTGAACCTGCAGTTTCTAGAATATGGGGAAAAAATTAAAAATTTTCGAACGATCCTCACGAAATTTTTTTTGGTCTTTTTATCATACAACTCATTTTTAAGTGTTATAATTACACGATCCTCACAACATTTTGCAAGAATATGCGCTCGTTATTCTCTTCCTGCGTGCTCAATTTCAGATCGATCGAGTCTGCAGTTTCAAAATATTGGAAAAAAGATGAAAAATTCTCAAACGTGAATAACTGCAGAACTCTTGAACCGATTTTGCGCATTAACAAACTTGGCTACGGCATTTAAACCTCAAATCTTCCCTGGAAACTTCAAGACACTAGCTTTTTTAATTCGAAAGTTAGCGTGTTCACGACCGGCCGGACAGAATTGCTTTAGACTTCAGATTCTTCATCAGTAAATGCTAGCTAGTCGTTAAAAATCGTTTTCAGCTCAAAATTTGAAAATAACGGCTATTTGGGCGAAACGATAACATACTGTTTTCTGAAACAAGCACACAAAAATTGTGAAATGCACTGATGTGAAGTTTAACGACTCAAGTACTTTCCATTTGAAAGTAAGCGGGTTCACGGATGGCCAGACAGAAATACTGTTGACCTCGGATTCTTCATCAGTTAGTCCAACCTAATCATTTACAACAATTTTAGTAAATTTTTGAAGATCCATTCATATTTTTGCAATTGAAACTGCTCCCGAATTCCTTAAGAAATAATAATAATCTTGATAATAATAAGAGGTCTTTATTGTAAAATGAAATAAACATATTACAGCTTATATTTATAAAATTCTTAGAGCTGAGTTCAGGTGGGTGTGATCCCTCTGCTCAAAAGAAGATTTATAAAAGTCATAAAGCAACATAAAGGCAATGAAGATTCAGCCTATCGGCTCACCCACTGTTAGTTGACTGAAAAGTTTCAAATATAATACACAAAAGCAGATAGCAAAGAAATGTAAAATGAATAAATTGGTTTTTATGCACATAAATTTAAAAAATGAAGCAGAATCAATAGGTAGTATGAGCTTTGTTAGCAGAAGGTTCTTCGAATCGAGACAGTGCAACATACAACTGTAAAATAGTCTAAAGCTCAAACAAGCTCGAATGAATTGTGTTAATCGCTCGGACATAAGTGGAAGACATACATATGTTTCGAAACTTATTCACTTCAATCATCAGTACGCTGTTACCTTAATTCGCCTTGCACAGTAACACTATTTTATTAATGTATTTATCAAACACTAGTGCCACCTAGTGCACGCAAATATATATACACGACATACCCCAGCGAGCCAATTCAAGGATAGAACTGTATTCCCGATTTTTTCTAATATCTCAAAAGCAGAACACCTTCCTTTTACTCAAGTCATATCCAGTAACGCAGTGATTCAAATAACCTTCCGTTACCGTAGTTCATACTCGTTATTAATTTCATTTGAAAAAGTTTATCAGCCGAATCAATTCATTTGAGTAAAAATGCTAATATGGGCATCGCGACATAATTGGATATGACTTAATCATGGTAAATATTTTCTACATTTGTTACGCAAGAAAAAATCGGGAATAAAGTTCTTTGCTTGAATTGGTTCGCTAGAGTTTGGCGTATATGTAAAGGGTCTTTCATTACAGCGCCCCATTTTGTTTTGTAAATAAAGCACAATAATTATCTGAAAATTATTAAAATTTTCATTTTATTATAAAGTATAATGGATACCATTAGGTATGAAACAAAACATCATTCAAACGTCCACCATGGAAACGCTGGCAGGAATGAAGTAGTTGAACTCAATTTTCCATGACTCTCTCACACAAACCAGGTCGTATGTTAGCAATTACTCGTTCAATACTGATCTGTAAATCGTCTAAATTTACTTGATGGTTGCTGTAAGCTAATGACTTAATGTAATCCCAATGAAAGAAGTCCAATGGAGTTAAATCGCTGAGAATGGTTTTCTTATGAAAATCTGCATCATGTCCGAATTTTTTCTAAGCACCAATTACTGAATACACAACGCTTTAAATGATCTGTTGGTTTGAGTTCTTGTGTTAAAACAATTTTGCATGGATGTAAATCAAGGTTTTTTTGTAAAATTTGCCACAAGAACGTCTGGGAGATGCCTAGTTCTTGGGAACGTCGAGAAATCGATAAATTTTGGTCTTCACGAACACTTTCACGTACGGTAGCAATATTCTCTTCACTTCTTGCATTATTTTGTCTAACTGGAACTGTTACATCATGAAGTGCAAATTTTGTTTCAAACTTCTTAACTAAACGTTCAACTGTTTTTTATCCGGACGATTATAACGACCAGAAATTGGAGTTAAAGCACGTAAATTAAGAGTAACAGATCACGATTTTTCATAATAAATTTGGATTATTTGAAAACGTTGTTGGGGTTGTACCTTTCCATGATCAAATCGAATATTTATGTTTAGTCTCCTAAGACGCGTCTGCTTTTGAGAATGATTTCTTTATTTTATGCGTTTTCAGCTAATAGATACTTACATGTTTCTGTTTACATGTGTATAGTGAACTTCAACTTTCTCTGTCGAACTTCTTGTTCGAATGATGAAAATTTATTGCTTTCGGAATACTTATTCCTTTATAATCACATGTATATAGGTTTAGAAAACGAGTAAATTAAATTAAAGGGAAGAGATTCATGCAAGTTGACGAATTTATTGTGGAAGCGTTATAGTTACAAAACATGAAAGTATAGAATATAACAAATTTTCATTCCTTCATTATCTATCAACAGGTTTATCTATAAATTTTCACTTTCAGAAATTTGTAGCCAATTAGAATTTTATTTCACTTATGGAGTAAGCCCACAAATCTAATTTCCATCCAAGAAGGGATAAATCCATTAACACTTTCTCCTCCACTCTTAAATACTCTGTACTACCTGTAAAAATCATTATTATTTCGGTAGTTCGTCGATTGTGGACTTAAATCTAAGACTTATCGCATTAATATTCATATAGTAGTCAGGCTTGTAGCCTCTGATTTAAGACTTGTCGCATTTTTATTCTCATAGTTAACACCCTGGTCGCTTGTGGCCTGTGTCCCAAGAATATGCTCGATTATTATTAACGTAGTAATCTACTTCATATATTGTCGATTGCCGTAGTACTGGAAAATTCATCTTTATTCCTAGCGCCGCTCTCAGATTATTGATAAGGAGTATGAGTTATGGTAATAGAAAGTTCTAGAAATCGAAACAGTGTAACATACATCTGTATAACAATTCTATAATCAAAGAAACTCGACAAGGTTTTGTTGATCACAGAGGCAAGTTGCAGATATGCGCACGTTTCAAACTGATTGGTTTTCGTCAGTGCAATGCTACTGACTCCAAATCTGTCAAGTATCTATATTCTTTTAATATACTACTCTGTCAAGAAAGTACCGGGAATTTTCAATTAAACCAACATTTTTACATTTAATCGTCAAAATTTATTGGGTCGCCTTCAAAATAAGCTCCATTTGCTCCAATACATCTATGCCAACGGCACTTCCAATTATCGAAACATTTTTTATAGGCGCTTTCCGAGATGGACTTTAGCTCTCGCGCCGAATTTTGTTTTATGGCTTCAATCGACTCAAAACGGGTGCCGCGAAGGGGCAATTTTAGTTTTGGGAAGAGGAAAAAGTCGCATGGAGCCAAATCCGGTGAATACGGTGGTTGCTGAAGCACGTTTGTTGAGTTTTTGGCGAGAAAGTCAGTCACAATCGTAGCTCGGTGAGAAGGCGCGTTATCGTCATGCAAAATCCATGAGTTGTTCGCCCACAAATTTGGCCGCTTCTTACGGATACGCTCACGCAAACGTTTCATAACGCCTAGGTAATACTTCTTGTTTACCGTCTGACCCTCTGGAACGAATTCGTAGTGCACCACACCACGGATATCGAAGAAAACAATGAGCATCACCTTCATTTTCGAGCGGCTTTGGCGTGGTTTTTTCGGTTTCGGCTCATTTTTTGCCACCCATTCCGATGATTGCTGGCTTGTTTGCATATCGTACTCGTAGACCCAGGTCTCATCACCAGTTATAATGCGTTCCATGAATGTAGAATCGGAATTACAGCGATCCAACATGTCTGAAGCAACCTGTTCGCGATGACGTTTTTGAAGAAAATTCAGGTCTTTCGGTACGAGTCGTGCGGCCACCTTTCTCATGCCCAAAATATCAATCAAAATCGTACGTGCGGACTCGTGGGATCATGTGCTATCTCTCTCAAGCTGGTACGACGGTTTTCCAGCACCCTTTCCTTAATTTTATCGACGTTATCTTCGATCGAAGCCGTCGATGGGCGACCACTTCACGACCGTCCTTGAAGGCTCTGTACCACTGATATGCACGAGTTTTCGATAGAGCATTATCACCAAAGGCCTTTTGCAACATTTTCAATGCATCGGCACACGAAAATTCATTTGCAACACAAAACTTTAAACAAATTCTTTGCTCAACGTAATCACCCATAGTAAAAATCGGCACGCACTCTGACATCGACTGACTTAATCAGCTGTTGCAAACACACTAGTTGACAGATCCCGCTCAAGCTTGGCATAGTAATTAAGGAAAGTGGTACCAACCTAGGAAAAAAAATTTTTACCTGCCTCATTGCCCCGCCAGATTTAAATCGATAATTCCCGGTACTTTCTTGGCAGAATGTAGAGGCTCTAAAGTATTATAATTCACCATCACCATCTAGAGAATGTAAAATACAAGACATATATTTGCGAGTTAATTAAAATAAGGAAATGTATTCTCGATGTTTTCGCGTTACTAACGCATAATAATCTTTCCTCATGCTCAAATCAGACCATAATGTTCAAATAAATTAATTTGGCTGATCTGTACCAAACATTATTAAAAAGGGGTATGAGCTATGGTTATAGAAAGTTCTAGAAATCGAGACAGTGTAACATACATCTGTATAACAATTCTATACTCAAACAAACTCGACAAGGTTTTGTTGATCACAGAGGCAAATTGCAGACCTGCGCACGTTTCAAACTGATAGGTTTTCGTCCAATGTATGCTAGTGACTCCAAATCTGTCAAGTATCTATATTCGACATACGTAGAGGCCAAAGGTATACAAGCGCCATCTAGAGTATGTAAAATACATACAAGCCATACCTTTGGGAGTTAATTCAAGTAAAGAAATGTGTTCTCGATATTTTCTCGTTACTAACGCAGAAACTTTCCTTAAGCTCTAATCAGACCATAATTTGCAGTAATGCTTGCTCATAATTAGCATCATGGTCTGATTAGAGCATGAGGAAAGTTTATTCTGCGTGAGTAACGTGAAAATATCAAGAATCAGTTTGAAACGTGCGCATGTCTGCAATTTCCGTCTGTTATCAATGAAACCTTGTCTAGTTTGAGTATACAATTGTTATACAGATGTATGTTACACTGTCTCGATTTTTAGAACTTTCTATTACCAAAGCTCATACTTCTTATTCATAATTTTTTGGTACAGATCAGCCGAATTAATTTATTTGAATCATCAAAATAACTATTCATAAAGTGTTTCTGAAAGTTGAACATCGCCGCAGTACTCACAGATTCAGTGCTCAGCAATACCTCGTAATTAATTATTGCGATTAATAACATTGTTCTTGTTTGTTGTTTCCAAACACTGGAACTATAAACAAAATACTGCGGTACACGGACCACGGTACGATACAATTATTATTTAAGATATTCAGGCTCCCAGGCACAACAACTCTCTGTTATTATTATCATGACACCCAAGGGTTCTAAAGGGTTTTCCAATAAGAGGTTTAATTTTGATATTGAAAAAAAAGGACTATATTTTGAGAGAAATCAATGAATATTCATTTCATTGTGAAAAGGAAGGTATGGCATCAATAATGGAAAACAATACCGCCAAATGGTCGCCGCTGCAATATCGTTTGAGGTATGTATAATTCAAAAGATCGACGAGGAATCGATAAACCTGCGTTTTCAACACTACGGGCTACAGCAGCAATATTCTTAGTTGTTCTTGAGCAACGCACATCGATTCTTCACATCACTAACTTGTCCCAACAGCTCAAATTTTTCCACCAGTTCCACTATTGCCGGCCGAGAAGTTGCTTCACGACGACCCAAACGTACTTTAGTTTTGCGAACTATGACTGCAAAATTTTCACCAATTTGTAGTGGATTTTAACAATTTCAGTACATTGTTGAAGCGTGTATCATTCCATTTCCATGGCGTAGTTTTTACTTGTCAAATGTAAAAATATAACAGCATCAAAGATGACAGCTACCGAAATAGCGGGCTACTCAAAATGAAATATTTTATTTGTAACCAGACTAACTAATATTTATTGATACAGCTCTGTATAAAATGAATTTTTCATTTTTGACCTTCAAGTATTCACCCCCGGAAAAGGAACCGTTCCCAATGAACAGTTTCTCATCTCATTAACAGTGAACTTCATCAAAATTCCCGCTGTTTATTCGCATGAAAGTTTTAACCGTACAAAGAAGACGTTTTTTTTCACTCACTTGAAAATTCCAGGAAATTTAGGTTTTTTGTTTATGGATCTCAAAGGTTTGTCATTTGTAAGCAGGAAGCTAAAACTATTACTTGGCCGGTCTCCTTATGCCCTGTTCTAACTATTTTAATTCCTCACAATTCACGTAATAAAACCAGGCAAAACTTTCCGAACAATATAGCATTTAACGACTCATATCACTTGAATAGAATCAGTCTAATGTCGGATAAAAGATATTTCTCCGGATGATAAATCTTTTCAGTACAACGAAACTTCTGATTCAATCCAATCTGCTCTGAACTTCGCCGTGAATTCATCACATATAAACAATAAAAACCTGGAAACGCTAAGTGCTCAAAACATTTCCTTGCCACCATTTGCGACTGACACTTGAATAGATATTTTAGGTCACACTGATTTATAAAAATGTGCGGCATACCCATCCATGCTCGATTTCTTTTATCGGGGTTCCCCAGTCACTCCAAACAGTGCTATTAATCTAATTGCGTTTGGTATCGATTCCTATAAAATACTATGGCTCTTTTGGGAACGAAACATTCCGTTCATGCACACTGAACGCAGATTTACGAGGATTGCTATTTATGTATCCGAAACTGGCAGCCATAGTGTTGCTACGTGAAATCTGCTGGATATATTGAAAAGTTTGGCATTTCGGAGCATTTTGTTATATGCCTTTACTTTTCAGTATTTTCATTAATTTTACATGTCGCACTCTATCAAATACCCTCTCGAAATCCATGAAAACGGCTTTTCTCTGATCACGACACATTTGTAACAGAACATTTAGCGCAAAGAGCATCTCTCTAATACCGAGTGCATCGCTAAAACCAATTTTCTTCACATATGAGCCTGATTCCGTTATGTAGTAATCTATGGAAAACTTTGAGACTGTGACTTATAAGGCTTATTAGCCGGCAGGGTCGGACTGGCTTTATTTGGCCCAATCGGCAAAAGGACAAATTTGGCTCCTTTATATAAAAATTGGTCTTCAGAATGAAGGTATTTTATCAGTGAATTAGAGAAGAGAATTTCACTTTTATTTTTTTTTTCATTTATTTAGGTACATAGAATACGAATCTTATATCCAGGTAAAATTTTTTTAAACAAACCAAAAAAAGGTAAGAAAGTAGAAAAAAAGATATTTAGAAAAATAAGTAGAATATATTATAGTAAATTAGGTCATAACAATGAGTATTTAATTATAAAATAGTATCAAAGGTAATTCTAACATTTTTATCTTAATTTTAGTACTAAATTACAATTTGTTTCGATATTCAAATTTTGTTATATTTCTTCTATCAAGTAAAAGGCCTTTCTATTTTATTCTAAATTACAATGTTAGAATATTATAATAAGATTTACTACAACCTGCCAATATATTTATAATTAAATCATAGTCAACGTTTTTCAGTAAGTCTTTTTCAATATTTATTATAATTAAAGATTGTGATAAGTCTTGACTTAAATGCAATCTTAGTCGGTTTTTAATTACCTTCAAAAGTGAAAATACTCTTTCGCATGCGACTTGTGTACAAGAAAGAGAAGGGTTTATTTATATACAATGTATAAATTTGTAAAGGTACATATATGCATATTGTGCTCCCTCAATATCTTAAAAGTACAGTGAATACAACCCAAACATTTATTTTCATCAGATTTATTTACACATAAATCTGTGAAACTATCATTTTTTAATGTATTGAATAATTGTACAAAATTGGAAAGTTCGTTTTTTAACTCTAAGTCATCAATTTCAAGTTTTTCGGATATAGATTTCAAGGCGGTAGGAATAGTAGCTAGATCATATTTTTTATAATTTGTAGGAACAAGGTAAGAAAAATCTTCATAAAATTTGCTATTTTGTTCAAATCTGTTGCTATTTTGTTCAAATCTCTTGATATGAGTTTGTCCAGACATATTAGCTGCCCCATCAATGCTACATCCAATTATTTTTTGTTCATCTAGACCTACGCTATTAAGAACATGGATAAATTTGTTTTTTAGTGCCAGACCTGTACTGATTTCTACTGGAATAATGTTTAATAACCTTTCCTGTACTAAATCTTGTTCATTTACATAACGCACTATTATAGAGCATTGTTCTATAACATTAATATCTTGTGTAGAATTTATCTGAACACTGTAATACCCAGCTTTCTGTACATATACGACTATTTTTAGTTTAATTTCATTTCCTTGTATATTTATTATTTTATTCACTGTAGATTTACTTAAGAGAATTACTAAGGCCCCTCGTCCGCGGTTACTTCCATGTTTATTTTTACGTAACGATGCCTGTTCTGCAACCTTTTCGACGTGATTTTTTAATATGTTGTCATATTTTGCTAATAACAAAACTAGTTCCAAAAAATTTTCCTTGTTTATCGCTTCAGTGCCAATATCATCTGTTATCAAATTAAATGCAGCTTCATCTTTTCCTCTATACGCAATACCTTGTTTAGCTATAAAACATATTATGTCAATAATCCTAAATAAGCATTGGCGATTTTTTTAAATTTCCTCTTTCTCCTTATCTTGTATTTCTTTATTCATATAGTGCTCAATGTTTTTGCTGTGCTTCAGTGAAAAATATGTATTTACTGCTTGAATATGACTTTGAGATTTTTCGTGTATTTGTGCAGACTGATATACATTCTGTCAAGAAAGTACCGGGAATTATCGATTTAAATCTGGCGGGGCAATGAGGCAGGTAAACATTTTTTTTCCTAGGTTGGTACCACTGTCCTTAATTACTATGCCAAGCTTGAGCGGGATCTGTCAACTAGTGTGTTTGCAACAGCTGATTAAGTCAGTCGATGTCAGAGTGCGTGCCGATTTTTACTATGGGTGATTACGTTGAGCAAAGAATTTGTTTAAAGTTTTGTGTTGCAAATGAATTTTCGTGTGCCGATGCATTGAAAATATTGCAAAAGGCCTTTGGTGATAATGCTCTATCGAAAACTCGTGCATATTAGTGGTACAGAGCCTTCAAGGACGGTCGTGAAGTGGACGGCTTCGATCGAAGATAACGAAATTAAGGAAAGGGTGCTGGAAAACCGTCGTACCAGCTTGAGAGAGATAGCACATGATCTTAAGATATCCCACGAGTCCGCACGTACGATTTTGATTGATATTTTGGGCATGAGAAAGGTGGCCGCACGACTCGTACCGAAAGACCTGAATTTTCTTCAAAAACGTCATTGCGATTAGGTTGCTTCAGACATGCTGGATCGCTGTAATTCCGATTCTACATTCATGGAACGCATTATAACTGGTGATGAGACCTGGGTTTACAAGTACGATATGCAAACAAGCCAGCAATCATCGGAATGGGTGGCAAAAAATGAGCCGAAACCGAAAAAACCACGCCAAAGCCGCTCGAAAATGAAGGTGATGCTCATTGTTTTCTTCGATATCCGTGGCGTGGTGGACCACGAATTCGTTCCAGAGGGTCAGACGGTAAACAAGGAGTATTACCTAGGCGTTATGAAACGTTTGCGTGGGCGTATCCGTAAGAAGCGGCCAAATTTGTGGGCGAACAACTCATGGGTTTTGCATGACGATAACGCGCCTTCTCACCGAGCTACGATTGTGACTGACTTTCTCGCCAAAAACTCAACAAACGTGCTTCAGCAACCACCGTATTCACCGGATTTGGCTCCCTGCGACTTTTTCCTCTTCCCAAAACTGAAATTGCCCCTTCGTGGCACCCGTTTTGAGTCGATTGAAGCCATAAAACAAAATTCGGCGCGAGAGCTAAAGTCCATCCCGGAAAGCGCCTATAAAAAATGTTTCGATAATTGGAAGTGCCGTTGGCATAGATGTATTGGAGCAAATGGAGCATATTTTGAAGGCGACCCAATAAATTTTGACGATTAAATGTAAAAATGTTGTTTTAATTGAAAATTCCCGGTACTTTCTTGACAGAGTAGTATATGTCGAAAATCATTGTTGTCCATTATAAAATTCGATGATTTTGAACTAAACATGATACATATGGAATAAATTACTTTTTCTAGTTGTAATGAATAAGATAACCAATTTCTGGGAACTTTGTCCCCATTACTCAAGGTTCGAAAATACAACTCTTCCGAATTAAATTTTTTATATTCAGGTTGAATTGGATGTGAAGACAAAAATAATATTTTTGAGTACACAGAAGAGTCTATGGACAGTGGAATAAACTTGACTACATCTTCTGGATCGTCTAATACCATACTACCTCCAGGCTCCAATTCTTCAATTTTAATTTTTCCGCCACACTCCTTTTGTGTGTTATCACAGGCGCTATTTTCGAGAAACAAAGTTGTCATACTAATATCTGGAATATAAGCTAATATTTCATTACAATCTCTAGCTACTTTAAAAGAATCAGAAGTCTAGAAAGAAGTGCCGTAGTCGAGTGCATCTTTCAAAATGGACGGTGTTTTTTCAAAGTTCCCATTTGGATTTTTGTTTGAAAAAGATTTTATATTACTCTGATCAGAAGAACCAGCAGCTTGCTCCAAAAATTTCTTGTCGCTGTGCCCGTTTCTCAGTTCCAGTTTTATAAATTCTTTTTTGCCTTTTTTGTTGGCTGATCCATCTGCAAAAAATTTACCGCTTTTCATTTCCAGAAAGTAAAAAAAAATAGACCAGTATTCTGAACATTTTCTTTCCTTACGGTTTTCCGAAAATGCAATAAATGAAGACCTGAGCCAGTCGAGGGAATCTTTCCAGTATTATAAACCGCACTCCAAAGAAAAAGTTTTATCACTACTTTGATGTTATCTTCATAAATTGATTTCAACAATTCTGCAGGTTAAATTAGATAGAAAAGAGGTTCCTTCTTGATAGAAGGATTATTACAAAATTTAAAATATCATACAGATTTCTTCTGTAAACCTTCTATGAATTTTAATTTGAAAAAAAATTAATTCAAACATTTTTAGAATTGAATTATATAAATATCTTTAGAACACACCGTGTCAATTTAGTGGACATATAGAATTACTACTTATTACACAGTACCAAAGGGAATGAAAGAAATTCAATGAAATATAAATTGTCAACTAAAAATTATTCAATAAATACTCGAAGAATACAAAAATTTTGTTTCATTCCTTGTTTCATAAAAACTAAATTCCTCATCAAAAATGCAAATCATAACCTCAAGATCTTCTTCAAAAATAACTTGCTCAAAATAAGTTCCTTTAAAAAAATTCCTGAAACATGTAGAACATTCCTAAAAAACAATTTAGAATTATAACAACTGTAAATCATCAGCTCGACTTCATATTTAAAAAATAAAAATAATTAACAACGATATCTTACTGAACCGTGCATGCTCATTATTGCACAAATATTAGAATAAAGTGAACTTATAAACATTCTTAATATTCTACGTTCGTCACAGAAATAACATGAACTTTGCAAGGTATTTTATGGGCTCCTTCAAAACAAAATGATAAATTTTAGTTTTATTTCTTTCATTCCCTTCGGTATTGTGTTATAAGTATTAATTCTACATGTCTACTAAATTGAGGCGGTATGTTCAGAAGAAAAGTGTATGATATTTTAAATTTTGTAATAAACCTTCTATCAAGAAAAAAACTCTTTTCTATTTAATTTATTGTATATATAATAATTATAGATTTTGGTTTACGCTTATTACATATTATCATTTGGTTTTAAAGGAGCCCATAAAATACCTAGCAAACTTTATGTTATTTCTGTAACGAACATAGAATATTTAGGATGTTTATAAGTTCACTGTGTTCTAATGTTTGTACAGTAAACAGCATGCAATCAGTTCGGTAAGATATCTTTGTTAATTATTTTTATAAAATAAAATAGAAAGGCTTTTTACTTGATAGAAGAAATATAACAAAATTTGAATATCAAAACAAATTGAAATATGTTTATCTTCTACAATTTTAATTTCCAAAAGAATTTTTTTATTCAAAAAACTTTTAGAATTAAATTAATGTCTAAAACAAGCACCGCTTACATTTAATAGACGTATATAATCAAAACTCAATATACAATGTCAAATGAAATAAATAACCCAATAGATATACGAAAGTAATTAAAATTAATAAATAAACATTTAAATATTTATTTATTAATTTTAATTACTTTCGTATATCTATTGGGTTATTTATTTCATTTGACTTTGTATATTGAGTTTTGATTATATACGTCTATTAAATGTAAGCGGTGCTTGTTTTAGACATTAATTTAATTCTAAAAGTTTTTTGAATAAAAAAATTCTTTTGGAAATTAAAATTGTAGAAGATAAACATATTTCAATTTGTTTTGATATTCAAATTTTGTTATATTTCTTCTATCAAGTAAAAAGCCTTTCTATTTTATTTTATATATAATATATAATTATATTTTGGCTTCAATAAATCTCATTATAGAGTGTCAATGAATTTAGGTAAACCTTAAAATAACTCACTTTGTTCTTTGATTTTGTTAGAACATAGATCAATCTTGAATATATAGTTGATCTGTAGTTCGAAGCTTAAGTCTTTTAACACGTGAGTGATGTAGGTTATGTTATTGATTTTGATATTTGGATTATTAAAAAAGGGCTGATGAAGGGATTATCTAGAATTATATTTGTTTTTTGAAGATATAGTGCACATTTTTTTTGGAAGATTTTTGAAATAATTTGTTCGAATATTTAAATGTATTAAATATTTCAAATAAATTATATTCTTTGGGAAGTCCTTCAAGTGTGTTCATGTTTTTATAAGGCAAGTAGTATTTCTTAAGATAAAACCAGAAACAAAATTTTGTCTCCTTTAAATATTTATTTATTAATTTTAATTACTTTCGTATATCTATTGGGTTATTTATTTCATTTGACTTTGTATATTGAGTTTTGATTATATACGTCTATTAAATGTAAGCGGTGCTTGTTTTAGACATTAATTTAATTCTAAAAGTTTTTTGAATAAAAAAATTCTTTTGGAAATTAAAATTGTAGAAGATAAACATATTTCAATTTGTTTTGATATTCTAATTATTTTTATTTTTTGAATATGAAGTCGAGCTGGTGATTTAACGTTGTTATAATTCTAAATTGTTTTTTAGGGATGATCTACATGTTTTAGGAACTTATTTTGAGAAAGTTATTTTTGAACAAATTCTTGAGGTTCTGATTTGCATTTTTGAAGGGGAATTTAGTTTTCATAAAACAAGAAATGAAACAAAATTTTGTACTCTTCAAGTACTTTTTCAATAATTTTTATTTGACAATTTATATTTCTTTGAATTTCTTTCATTCCCTTTGGTACTGTGTAATAAGTATTAATTCTATATCTAATACATTGACACGGTGTGTTCTAAAGACATTTATTTTATTTAATTCTAAAAATTTTCGATTAAAATTTTTTCAGAAATTGAAATTTGTAGAAGGTTTACAGAAGAAATCTGTATGATATTTGATATTCTGCAGGTGTTTGATCCAGTACATCCGCTTTTCTATTTTTAGTTTTGGTGATAAAGTTGAACAATTATCACACAATTTCATTTCTTATATACGAGAACACTTCCTTTAGGATTGCCATTCGTGGAGGATTGAAACAAAAACATAAAATTCACAATGATAACTAGTACATATTACAGAATCAATTTTAAAGATCAGTTTGTCTTTAGATTTATATTGAAAATACGTAGATATTTTTCCTAGAATGGTAGTGAATATTCCATCACGCAAACTCATAATGTCTCATCATTTCCATTGAATCTAATTTTATTCCACTGCTCATTAACCAATATTATCCTACCAGTAAACGTAACAAATACGGTTAATTGCAACAGAATTTACATTTCGAATTGGTTTCCCTTTGAATCATCTGAAGAACTCGAGAATAATTCAATTTCAAACTGGAGATTTGCATCGAAAACGCATTAGGCTGATAAAAGTTTTGCATACCTCCCTCCCGAAAGATTTGGTGAAAAATAATTTGCAGGTTTTCTCGATATTGATTTCGAATTCGGAACAGATAGTATATGGAAATTCCATAAATCTATTCAGGTTTCCTGAATGTTAAGTAATAAAATGGTAGAAATATTCAAAATGGTTCATTTTTTTCACATCAAAATATGTAAAATTAACTCTTACAAGCAGATTCGTTGTTATCATCGCAGGCGAAAGTTTTCATTTATAATTTATCTGATGAAACTTTTCCGATCGATCAATGAAAATGCTCTGAATTGGAAACAGAAACTTATCATTTCCTCACTAAAATATTCAGAATTATTTCTTTAAATAAATTTACTTATGGAACAGTTGAACTGGTAACCTGCACTATTTCATCAATTATGAACTTCATACCGTTTTTGTTAGTCAAGTTTGAACTATTGACCACATTTTTATTCATGTTCACACATATCTTCGACACTATCATATTAAATAACTACTTACAGGTAGACTTCATCTTCTTCTTTGTAGACTTCATCTTCATCTCATCAATTTCACGAACATACGTTTTTATGACACAATCGTGACTCTGTGTAATCGAATTAAATTTCCATACGCATGTGCGATTTTCGATATTTTCCTTTCTATCTGAAGCTTTTTGTTTTCTGATTTAGTTTATATTTGTTCACTCAGTAGCGAACTTAGCTAATTAGAAGGTATACTTCGAAATATTACTATCCTATTTTGTTATCTGGTATATTTTAATTCACTTAGTTTTCAAATTCTTGTTGTTATGTGGTAATAAAAAAATAAATAAATGTTTATATACCTTTGAATGAAGTTCAAATCTTGATCTTAATTTCATGGATATAAGTAGAATCCTCTACATTAACGGAATGCCAATACTAAAGAATCTTGAATATTAAACAGGATAGTCAAGCAAAAACATTTTAATATCAACTAATAGGATGTCCAGTTTGAAATCTATTCACTTTCAAACAATTATTAATTTTTGGTCCATTAATTTGTAACACTTTATGTGTGAACATCATTTTGTTGCACTTCAGGATCGAAAAATATCTTATTCACAAAAGTTAGGAAATGCTCACAAAATAAGAATTATGCTAAAAATAACTTTCACGAAATACATAAAATCCTTCGAAAGAGAGAAGAAAAATCTTGATACTTAACATCACAAAAACAAGAAAGGGCTTGAACCCTTCGCGAAAATTACAACGAAAAGACGAAACGTGGTGAAAATATAACCACCGATGCTCTTACAAACGGAAGAACATCTCGTCAGTAAAAGTCTCAATTATGCAATAGCACATCCTCAGACGATGGCAATCGACATTGTCAGTTCAGTTGAATCAACAAAACTGTATGGACCAGAGGCTGAAGAATGCAAATATGTTCAGCTACAGAAAAACATTCCAAATTCATCACCAATATATTGAAACTAGAAGGAGCAGCACTTCAAGAACTCAAAAATGACGTGCCTATTAAAATTCTTCTGTCAGACAAATAAAACGTCATTATCATCATGGACGTAACAATATAGAATGAGAAGATTGAAGATGTGCTGAAGAAAGGAAACTACAAATTACTCACCAAGGATATCTGACAACGCTAGGACATCATTAACTCCTCATTACAGAAAATGTATATAGATTAACTAAAATTCACAAGAATGGCGGCATGCCTCTCCAGAAATGAACAATCTCCCTTGTGAAGAATTTCAATCACTGCACAGAAATCATCTACAACTTCTAGTTTAATCCAGAAGACCACCTCATAAGCTTCGTCGTGGAAAACCTTTCCATCAATGTGCCAGTGAACGAAAGACTTTCAGTCATCAGAAGCAGACTTGAAAGGACATTACCCTTTGTTAACGGGCGACCCTGCCAATTAACGGGATCATGGATTTGTTGGACTGATATCTGCACAATGACTATTTCCAACTCAACGACAAGTACTATTCCCGAGAAAATGGATTTCCAATGGGTTTTCCGCAATCACTGATGGTTGCGAAACAAATACATGAAATGGTTTGAAGATGGAACAACTAAGTCTGCAAGGATGAATCCAAGACTTGGTTGAGATATGTTGGTAATACTTTTATTATATGGAATGATACCGCAGAAGAACTGAATAATTTCTTTCAATACATAAATACATCAAACTCACCTGAATGTAATGGTCAACATAATCTTCACCATGTTCTACAGGAAACCAACACACATAAGGCAGTAACTTAATTATAACTCCAATCAGTCAGCACGAATAAAGGAGGGCATCATGCGTTCATTTTACATCCGTGCAAAAACTTTGTGAATTAACAAGAATGACTTAAAAGAGGAAGTGAGAATTATCAGGAAGGATCTTTTGACAAATGAATTAAGACAAGCATCCATCAGATGGAAAATCTGATTTTGCAGAAGACGAGGCAAGAATATCAATACTCTATGTGAAAAGTTTTTTGGAGAAAATCCGCAGACTAGCTCAAAAATACAACATTTAGATAACGTTTAAACCGAGCAAAAACTAAACCGAAAAAATTAGTTAACAACAAGAACTGCATATACTCGATACCTTCTGAATATGAAATTACATATAGGAGAAACGATGCGGTCAGAGTTAAGGAACACAAAAATCACAACATCATAGAAGAAACAATAAAATCAGCAAAAGCAAAACGCATATCGATCAAACATCATAATAGCCGATAGAACCAAGTCAAAATTATCCACCGGGATTAACACTGGAAAAAGTGCGAGCTCAAAGAGGCAGTCTTCACACAACAGAATCCACACGTTTACAGTCACCCACGCATAGTCCCACAAATATGGCACCCACAACTGGACCGAATGCAGAACGTGAAATCAGCCCCGAATCCCTCTTTACCTGTGATTTTACCCCTCCAGCGTTTCAACTACGGATTTTAAGACGCGCAGCCAAAAAAAAAAAATCAAAATTCATCTGGAAAGGTCGTGAAACACAATATATTTTCGAAAAATGCTGTTAATAACTGTTTCAGGACTTAAATCAACAACTTTTCATATTATTTTATTTGCTTCAACATTTTTCGATTAACCTAATCACCTCTGTGATCAGATTGAATCTAGAAAATTTGTTTCATTCCCAGGATGTATTTCAATATTTGTGACCTTTTTTACAACAATGTTTTGTATTCTATTTCGAAATTGTTTTAATTCTAGTTCTTCTCTTGTTTTGGAATTTTTGCTCTAGGTTCTGTACACATTAAGGAATATCGGGTACAAAACAATTCAGGCACAGGAATTTCGATATCAAAATACCTTATTTAAATAATTAAGATTCAATTCGTTCAAAGGAGTCTGCTATAAATCTTATTATTCTTTCATATTATATTAATTATATATATTATTACTGATGATTTATTTCGAAAAATCTCTCAAAAACTTTTTAGAATTAAATTGAGTAAAATACCTCAGTAACACCGTTTCACTTTATGGACGTAGAATTATCAACACATATGAGTTAACCAATACTGAATCGAAATAAAACATAAAGTACTGACCGTAAGCATCCAGAACCATCATCCAGGACAAGCTTGTTTGGATTGGAAATTCATCATATTTAATGATAGAATTTGTTATTTCTAAATATCCAATCGAAACAAGCTTTTCTTGGATGGTGGTTCTTTATGTTTTTCTTTTATTATTTGTTGGTTAACTGTTGCTGATATGTGTTGATAATTCCATATGTATACAAAGTGAAACAGTGTTTCTAAGGCATTTAATTCTACGATTTTAAGAGATTTTTTAGATTAAATTTGTAGAGATTGCGGAGAATTAATCCAGCTATCAATTGTAATATTACAAAAAACTCTTCAAAGTAGATTTTCAATTTATATTTCTTTCGGATGCATTTTATACTTGTTAGTCATTTAATCTATATTTGTATAGTAAAAAAATTCAAATTTATTCACGAATAAATAACGCCTTCTGAAAAATTCAGTGTGTTCATCAAACAAAAAATTTTGCAGGTTATCTGTTTATAGCAGTCATGAACTTTGAAATTGTTGAGTTTCCATATTATATCTTTCATGAGCAGAAAATTTTAAGGATTAGAAAATTTAACTGTTTTATGTATTAGGATATATGCTAAGGATAGTGAGCATCTTTAATGATCATGAGAAGAAAACTAATAGTGATATAATTCGATAATGTCAGGAATATTCCGTATTAATATTTCATGTCCCACTGAAAAATGAATATTTTACATATAAATTGAATAAAATGATTTCAAACATTCAGAATATTAAGAAAACCCAAAAAAATCTATAAACTCCTAAAGATTATTAAATACAGTGTAATACTCTAAGTACATTTGTTTCACTGCCTCCGTTGTTCTTGAAAGTCTTGCCATAGAAAAAAATGTTGTATTGTACACAATAAAATCGCATTATCTTCTCGAGCGTTATTAGCTAAAAGACACTCTCAAAGATAAAGTACAAATTTATCGTTTTGTACAATAAATAACTTTAATTTGACATTCAGATGACAGAACACAAAATTCTGCCTTTTTATCCAATGAATCACAGATTTCAAACTTTTAGAGGAAAAGGATTGTTGCACAAGCTCACAAAAGCTTTCGACTTCACATTAGTGCTTCTCGCCATTTTTCTCAATAAAATTCCATTTGAAAATTAAATATTAGTTGAATAATTTTTTCCATTCATTACTTTTAAAATTTAAAATAGAAAGGCCTTTTACTTGATAGAAGAAATATAACAAAATTTGAATATTAAAACAAATTGAAATATGTTTATCTTCTACAATTTTAATTTCAAAAAAATTTTTATTCAAAAAACTTTTAGAAATAAATTTATGTCTAACAAGCACCGCTTACATGAGTTTTGATTATATACGTCTATTAAATGTAAG
Source organism: Megalocaria dilatata (assembly GCA_034642435.1). Classification (NCBI taxonomy): domain Eukaryota; kingdom Metazoa; phylum Arthropoda; class Insecta; order Coleoptera; family Coccinellidae; genus Megalocaria; species Megalocaria dilatata. Next base: position 75,984,421 of record CM067854.1, read on the forward strand.
CGGTGCTTGTTAGACATAAATTTATTTCTAAAAGTTTTTTGAATAAAAATTTTTTTGAAATTAAAATTGTAGAAGATAAACATATTTCAATTTGTTTTAATATTCCAATTTTTGTTATATTTCTTCTATCAGGTAAAAGGCCTTTCTATTTTATTTTATATATAATATATAATTATATTTTGGCTTCAATAAATCTCATTATAGAATGTCAATGAATTTAAATAAACCTTAAAATAACTCACACTGTTCTTTGATTTTTTTAGAACATAGATCAATCTTGAATTATATAGTTGATCTGTATTCGAAGCTTAAGTCTTTTAACACGTGAGTGATATAGGTTATGTTTTTGATTTTGATATTTAGAATGTTAAAAGAGGACTGAAGATGGGATTGTCTAGAATTATATTTGTGTTTTGAAGATATAGTGCACATTTTTTCAGAGATTTTTGAAATAATTCATTCGAATATTTGAATATATTAAATATTTCAAATAAATTATATTCTTTGAGAAGTCCTTTAAGTGTGTTTATGTTTTTAAAATGCAAATGGTGTTCTTAACGGTAAGACCAGAAACAAAATTTTGTCTCCTTTAAATATTTATTTATTAATTTTAATTACTTTCGTATATCTGTTGGGTTATTTATTCCATTTGACATTATATATTGAGTTTTGATTATATACGTCTATTAAATGTAAGCGGTGCTTGTTAGACATAAATTTATTTCTAAAAGTTTTTTGAATAAAAATTTTTTTGAAATTAAAATTTTAGAAGATAAACATATTTCAATTTGTTTTAATATTCGAATTTTGTTAAAATTTAATAACTTTCATATCTACAGTAGCCAAAAAAAATAACAGCAGAATAAACAAATTTGACTATCAACCTTGGATTGGTTATAAATTATATCCATATAGATCTCTCTATATTCAGTTATGTCCGTTGAAATAAATATTTCACGCAATTAAATAATAAATCTACCAAGTTCGATAGAAGCACAGAGAATTTGGGTGAAATACTTTACAGCTTTCAAATTCAAGCAATTTCCGGAAGCAAACAAATAAAAGTCTGAACATAACAAAATAATAGGGCACCCTTACTTAAATACAAAAGGAGAAATTTGAAAACAGGCTGGCTAGTGCCTTTCATAAGAACTAATTTCTTCTCGACAGAATAGTCCCCATTATTGAATGACACAAGGATTAGAGGCGACAAGTGTGCAACACGAAAATAATTCCTAAGACTGGAAAGCCTAAAACATACAAAGAGTGATAGGGCACGTACGGCAAGTGGGAACACCACTTTTCACTGTCAAGTTTTCCGGAAAACTCATTAGTCCAAACGAGAGCAATGCTTTAAATGATGAATTAACAGATTAAACGCCTGTCAAAGAAACCGCTAAATAAGGAGGGGAACCGAAGGGAGAGGATATTTGAATAAAATCAATGCTTGGGGTAAATTATGATTCGCTACGGGAAACCACAAACTTTATATTTCTGAACATCAGCATTATATAGGATATGACCTGACTCGAAAAAACTCACCATTGAAATTAAAAGATTAATCCGAGGGCTGAAAGGGGCATTCACAGGCTTGGATAAATATTAATGGATATTTTCAATGAAATATCTTTATTTTGTACATTATTACAGAGAATAAGAATACTATGTTCTACAATTTCCAAATTTGATGTTCGATTTATAGGGTGACTGAAAAGGGTAAATGTAACAAGCGTAATCGGAGGAATCAACTATGATCTACTATACATGCTTCTGCAATACTGCGTTGCGCTTCCATAGTAGCCGAACCAGAAAATTGACTCCTTTTGCTTTCATTTCTCCATCTCAGGAAATTATTTTCTAATATACTGGGTGTTCTCAAAAATTAATTATTCAAATAGGTAATTTGTCATATGGGTCATCCCGTATGGTTTCCTATGTTTTCCATGGTGTTCAATATCTCTATAACAACGCAAAATTCAAGAGATATTTTTCCAACGATGCAGATGTTACTCAGAGATGTTACTGCAAAAATTTAAGCGAACAATAGTCCGCTAAAAGTCCTCTACCGATTGCCAGAAGCAATCGTTATACGAATATGATCAGAATTTTTTCTAACTGAAAGATTTTCCTAGTCATTATTCCTAATAGATCAACCTGTCATATACAGTGTGTCCGTTATTGATGGCCAAATATGAAGGAATTCAAATTGTTATTTCTAGATTCTTTCAAATATAACATCCTATATGTATTTTCACGATAAAGAAGAGAATTTGATGACTCACATTTCCTCAGAAGTAACTTCCACTCCTGCATTAGACAGATACGAAAAGTGATCACAACTGAAAATTTTATTACAATAAAGAAAATAATAACTGTCGGATATTCAAAATACTTCTAAAATAGAAACTTGTAGTTGAAATTATTGAGATTATTTCAGTACGACATAACTCAATCAATGATTTGTCGGAATTTCCGCTACTTATTATAGAAAATTCTGCTGACATATTCTTTAAAATATGGAGACAACTATTCCAATTCATTAAATTATTTTCACTGAGCTAGTTAAAAAACTTAAAAACATTCTGAAAATCACAATCCCTGAGCGTCAATATAAAAATAATAATAGTTTTTCGAATCATCACATATTAATCACATGTGTATTCAACTAATACATCAGTGTTTCATCCAAAAATCGGTTATCAATCAAGTTTTTAAATCGGATTAAAAGAGAGAACACTTAGGTTTCTATCTCTTTTTATTAACTGATAAAGTAACTCGATAACTGATAAAGTGACTCGAGTTTCTTAGTGTTTATTACATTTTTAAACAAGTTTTGAGTTATTATACTTGACAACTCAGAGTTACCTTCGAATACAATAAATTAAAATTAATTTTGGAAAAAATGAAATGATCGATATGATTTCCAGGTTGTGGCAATGCCACAAGCTTTTTATGAGCGAATCGAACTTATTCTGTAGAATATACCAGGAGAAGACATCCAAAATAATCGAGTTTTTGGAGGCTTTTGAGGTGTCAAGTACAAAAAAAAAGAAAGGATACAATCGATCACTAACGAGGACACGAAGTTTGAGGTTTTACTGAATGTAAAGAAGATCCACATACAAGCCAAAGGAAGTTTAGTGCAGTCTGTGGTATCGGGTGTTTTTTTAGAGTGGTAGAACTTTCGATTTGATAGAAGGTAGAACCCATGTTGTCTTGACATTTCTGTTCAGTAAGCATTGACAAATTATCATGGAAAGACTTACGCCGCAACAAAGTTTACAAATTGTTGAAATTTATTTTCAAAATCAGTGTTCTATTCGCCAAACTTATAGAGCACTTCGTGATATTTATGGTTTCCATAATCGTCCATCAGCTTATTCGTGGAACTATCGATAGATTTCGGACAATACTTTCTCTACTCGATGCGACAACAACAACAAGACAAAGAACTGTACGTACAGAAGAAAATACCGCTGCTGTAGTGTTAATGATGATCCAGATTTGTCTCTTCGTCAACAAGTTGGACTCTGTACATCCACCACATGAAAAATTTTGCGTAAAGATCTTGGTCTACACTAACACAAGATCCAACTGATTCAAGAACTGAAGCCACTTCACTATAATAAGCGTCGTTTGTTTGCTGCTTGAAGTTGTTAAATTTCTTTATCGTAAAATTGTATTTAGTGATGAAGCTCATTTCCGGTTGAACGGCTATGTAAACAATGAAAATTGCCATATATGAAGTGAAAACAATCTTCAAGATGTTCTACAGGTTCCATTGAATCCTGAAAAATGCACTGTTCGCTGGAGGCATTATCGGTCCATATTTCTTTAAAAACGATGCTGGAGCTAATGTTACAGTGAATGGTGCTCGTTACAGATCTATGATCAATGATTATTTGTTTCAAAATTTGAATGGTATCGACCCAGAGGTGTTTTGGTTCCAACAAGATGAGCTACACCTCATGCTACTACCGTAACAATTGATTTATTGAAAGAAAGATTTGACGATAACATTATTTCCAGAATTGGTCCAATTATTTGGCCTCCAAGATCATGCGACCTAACTCCCCTGGATTATTTGCTTTGGGGTTATGTCAAGTCATTGGTTTGTGCTGATAAACCAGAAACAATAGATGCTTTGGGAGCCAACATAACTCGTGTTATTGAAGAAATAAGTCCTGAACTACGCGGAAAAGTGGTCCAAAACTGGTCTGGTCGAATTCAGAGCTAGTCGTGGTAGACATATGCCAGAAATAATTTTTTAAAAATTTTAAAAATGTCATAAAATTATCCTTCAAAAAAAAAATTTGGCTTCAATCTTAATTTAAATGTGTTTTATTTTAATTTAAAGTTCTATCACTCAAGAAAAACACCCGATATAAGTGAGCGTTCGGTTCGAAGAATCTTCAAAAAGGAAAAGTTTCACGCCTACCACATTCATATTCGCTAGACGCTTGCCGATAATAATTTTGAAAACCGTCTGAATTTTTGTGAGTAGGCAAATTTTCCAATTGAACAGAACCGTACATTTTTCATTATAATTCATTCAGCGATGAAGCGACTTTTTACAATTCTGATTTCGTCAATAGGCACAATTTCCATTATTACTCTTTCTTTTCCTCATTTATTCGAAGGAAATCCCGACGGTGCTGCCTATTTGAATATCCTTCAGAACATTATTCCTGGATTATTAGCAGTGATCACTACGCCAATAAGAAACCCGCTCATTATTCTCATCCTGTGAGATATTTTCTTGATTACCAGTTTCTAAATAAATGGTAAGGATGGACCAAGAAGTTACATCACCGGATCTCACCAAACCAGATTTTGCTTTTGTGGGATCACACAAAAGGATTTGGTACATTTTTTGTTTTTTTTTTTCTGCTGAACGCAGGAGTGAAAATAGTCCTAAAATACTCTTGAAAAACTATGAGGTATTCATTTCTAAACATTATCGTGAAAAAATACAGAATGGTATATTTTTATTTAGAGTTGTCTGATGATGGATAGTTCATTTCCCGAAACTCGAGTCATAAGAGAATGTGTAAAATATATTTTTATTGGTAGTAAAACATAGTAATTTCTACAATTTGTTTTAATAATGATATATTTGAAAAAATCGAGAATTAGCAATTTTCAAGGTCTTCATATTTGTCCATTAATAACGGATATCCTGTACATGACAGGATGAACATTTAGGAATGATGACTACGCAAATCTTTCAGTTGAAAGAATTCCAGATTAAATTCGCCTTACGATTGCTTCTGGCAATCGGTAAAAGACTTTAGCGAACTACTGTTTCCTCAACTGTTTGCAATTTTCTCTGAATAATATCAGTACCGTAAAAATATCTCGAATATTTTGCATCGTGATAGAAATATTGAAGAATATTGAAAATATATAAAAATATACGAAGTGATCCATTTTGAAAATTATCCATTCGTCCAATATTTTTTTTTGAGAACACCCGTATATTAGAAAATAATTTTCTGAGATGAAGACATGAATGTATTGGGTTGTTCTGAAACTAATTTCGTGTTTTTCTATGGGAAAATGAAAGACAAGCTTCGTATAATGAATATATATTTTGTTAAATTATATATTCGCCATTCTGGTCCAACACCTTTTGCCACCTTACTGGTAGTAGCATGATTCCACGCTAATAATGTTTTTGGTCCTTGCCTGCAAAAAAATGATTCAGGTGATTTTTGATCTCTCCATTTGAAGTAAAGATTTTACCGTCCAAAAACTTTTGCAATGACCGGAACAAATAATAAATCGAGGACGCCAGATCTGGAGAATATGGTGGGTGTGGCTTGAATGTGCAACATTCAAGCTGTAAAAGCTTTTAGCGAGTTACCAAAAGTTTTTAGCGAGTGACCAAACTTTTATGAGCATTATCTTGGTGGAACACTAAACCTTTTCTGTTGATTAATTCTGGCCTTTTCTTGTGAAGTGCATTATTCAGTTTGTCCAGCTAATGACAGTAGACTTCGAATTACTTGTTGTGTTATCCAGTAAAAGCTCAAAAAAAAAACGATTTCTTTAAAATTCCACCAAACAGACAGCATCGCCTTTTTTTGATGTATATTGGCTTTCGAAATGCTTTAAGCCGGTTCATCTTATTCGCTCCATGATCTCTTGCGATTTGCATCACCTAATGCCTTTATCGTCTCTTTATCAACCTCAACCGGCATTCCGGCACGTGGTGCATCTTCAACATCAAAATTGCCGGATCGAAATTTTGCAAACCCGTTCTGGCACTGGCGTACTGTCACTGTCCATACACATGGGTTAATTTTTTATGGCACAAATAAACAACTTGGTTAATTTTTGGAATCTATCAATAAATTTTATTCAACAATTGAATTCATACATAAAGAAGAAGTAAATAATAGCATCAATTTCTTAGATTTAAAAATCACTAAAATTAATAATAGACACGACTTTTCCATATACAGGAAACCTACACACAAAGATAGTACGATTCATTCTACTTCAAATCATCCTTTTTCACAAAAATTATCAGCTTATAATAATGCTTCATAGATTGGTTAATATACCCATGACAAAAGAAAATTTTGACAAAGAATATATAATCATCAAACGAATAGCTTTCAATAATGATTTTAATCCGTTAATTATAGATAATTCACTCGATAAAATAAATTACAAGAAAGCAATATCACTTTTATATCCAAAATTTCAAAATTCAAACGATTCAAAATTAATTTCATTAACTTACATAGGCCAAAAATCTGAAAAGATTGCTGGATATTTAAAGAAAAAAGAAAATTATAAAATCTCTTTTGGAACCACTAATTCTTTAGGCAGCTTAATGAAAAATAATAAAGACGTCATTCCTACAAACAAAAAATCAGGAGTTTACAAGTTAACATGTAGTGATTGCCAATGTGTATACTACTCTGTCAAGAAAGTACCGGGAATTTTCAATTAAAACAACATTTTTACATTTAATCGTCAAAATTTATTGGGTCGCCTTCAAAATAGGCTCAATTTGCTCCAATACATCTATGCCAACGGCACTTCCAATTATCGAAACATTTTTTATAGGCGCTTTCCGGGATGGACTTTAGCTCTCGCGCCGAATTTTGTTTTATGGCTTCAATCGACTCAAAACGGGTGCCACGAAGGAGCAATTTTAGTTTTGGGAAGAGAAAAAAGTCGCAGGGAGCCAAATCCGGCGAATACGGTGGTTGCTGAAGCACGTTTGTTGAGTTTTTGGCGAGAAAGTCAGTCACAATCGTAGCTCGGTGAGAAGGCGCGTTATCGTCATGCAAAATCCATGAGTTTTTCGCCCACAAATTAGGCCGCTTCTTACGGATACGCTCACGCAGACGTTTTATAACGCCTAGTTAATACTCCTTGTTTACCGTCTGACCCTCTGGAACGAATTCGTAGTGCACCACGCCACGGATATCGAAGAAAACAATGAGCATCACCTTCATTTTCGAGCGGCTTTGGCGTGGTTTTTTCGGTTTCGGCTCATTTTTTGCCACCCATTCCGATGATTGCTGGCTTGTTTGCATATCGTACTCGTAGACCCAGGTCTTATCACCAGTTATAATGCGTTCCATGAATGTAGAATCGGAATTACAGCGATCCAGCATGTCTGAAGCAACCTGTTCGCGATGACGTTTTTGAAGAAAATTCAGGTCTTTCGGTACGAGTCGTGCGGCCACCTTTCTCATGCCCAAAATATCAATCAAAATCGTACGTGCGGACTCGTGGGATATCTTAAGATCATGTGCTATCTCTCTCAAGCTGGTACGACAGTTTTACAGCACCCTTTCCCTAATTTTATCGACGTTATCTTCGATCGAAGCCGTCGATGGGCGACCACTTCACGACCGTCCTTGAAGGCTCTGTACCACTGATATGCACGAGTTTTCGATAGAACATTATCACCAAAGGCCTTTTGCAACATTTTCAATGCATCGGCACACGAAAATTCATTTGCAACACAAAACTTTAAACAAATTCTTTGCTCAACGTTATCACCCATAGTAAAAATCGGCACGCACTCTGACATCGACTGACTTAATCAGCTGTTGCAAACACACTAGTTGACAGATCCCGCTCAAGCTTGGCATAGTAATTAAGGACAGTGGTACCAACCTAGGAAAAAAAATTTTTACCTGCCTCATTGCCCCACCAGATTTAAATCGATAATTCCCGGTACTTTCTTGACAGAATGTATGTGGGACAGACAGGCCGTTCACTCCAAACAAGGATACGAGAATATGAAAAATGTTATATTGATAATAAACCAAATTAAACTTATGCCAACCATATGTTAGAGACTGGTCATTATTTTAAGATGAACTATGAAATATAACATATCGAAAACAGAAGTCAGAAACTAAATCTGTTAGAAACTTTAGAGATCAGTAGATATAATGAAAGCTAAATTTTATTGAATGATCAAATAGATTTAAACAGATCCCCCTACTTAATATTTTTTATTGATTGTAAACCATCTCTTTCCACCCCTCTATTTTTTGTACCAGAGCTGTGTATTTAAGGTCATGTTTTGCATTTTATACCTCAGTTTTAATACTCACCTGATGAACTCATGGTATGACGAAACAATTGTCGTGTAAATCAATAAAATAGCAGAAGTTAACATTTGTTTTTCTTATATTCAGAAAATGGTAATATATAATAATTGAAATCTGTATTAAGAAATCAGTAGAAATTTTGAATGCATATATTATATATAGTCACTTGAAAACTTAGATATATCCCACCTAAAATTTGAGGTTCAGTGAATATTAGTTATAATATTACTTTTATAATAGATTGGGGAAGAAAAAATCCATTATTTTTTGCGTGAACTTCAGGAATTTATTTAATATGTTTCGATTTGTCCGATTTGGGTCAAATATGCACCGTTCTGTTCTATAACCTCTGCAAAGAAGTATTGGTCCTTATTGTCGAAAAATTCTAGTAATCGATTTTCACAATATTCTCTTGATGCCAATTTCTTTTCACCCAGGAAGTTTTGCAATGCAAAAAAAAGATGGCAATCGTTTGGTGCCAGTTCAGAACTATATGATAGATGCATTAAAAGTTCCCAATCAAGCACACGGAGTTTCTGACGAATCACTACAGACGTGTGTGGTCTGACTTTGACCTCAAGAAACAAAAAACCTCCTCTGTTGGTCAATTCTGGCCGTTTCTGGTCAATTGATAGCTTCAAACCATCCAGTTGTTGACAGTAAAGTTACGAAATTGGTGTTTGGCCATATAGATAATATTGCGTACAGGTTATAATTTCATTATATACCTCAGCGATGTATTCAGTTTATTTAGCCAAATAAACTTTATTATTATTATTATTATTATTATTATAGAAGCCATTCTGAATAAATGATTCCTTTCTACTTTCACCAAATGCACAATAGCACCTTCCTGGCCGTGTTTGGCCACCGTTTGAGCTGCTTCACCGCGCTTTGACCACGATCATTTTCGCACAATATTGTCTCTTATGTAACCCATTTCTCATCCCCAGCCACTAACCATTTAAGAAATAGGTCAATTTCATTCCGATTGGCCAAGACTTCGCAGATGGAAATTCAATCCATCATGTTTTTCGAACTTCTCTTTTTAAATCCAGCTTTGCGTAAATGGTTGAATCTGTTTCATGGTCGATCTGTAGCTCTTGAGCGATGTTACGACTAAAAAAATGCCGGTCACTTTCGATTATTTCTGGGATTTTATCAACATTTTCGACGATGGGCCTTCCCGTGTGAGGTGCATTTTTAACATAAAAAATACCTGAACGTAATCAAAGAAACTGTAATTAGCTATAAGCGTTTCGGGACCATAAACATTTTTCACATCAATTGCTTGCATTTTAGTCTTTTTCAAAGAAAGTTCAAACTGAACATAATTTTCTCTTTGTTGATTTTCACTTTCCACACCCTGTAACTCACAACTGAATGGCCCAAACAAAGACAGCGAAATGATTTCTATACTGTGAAATATCATCTTGACAACGACCATAAATCTGAAATTGTTTTATCGATACTTTATGAGGTATCAATCACTATAGCCATCTACCGAAAAGATAATGGATTTCTATTCCCTAAACTTTTATTAGAGAATGACTGGCGAAACTTCGGTCTGTCAATTCAGAAACGTTAAATAACTTTCTTTTTTCAAATCATACGTAATTCTACATCAGTTTGATTATAACTCCGAGGACTCATTGCATATTCAAACGACTGGAAAGCAGTAATATATTGTATGATAGATTTATTTGCCCGTTTTGAAAGAATTTCGACGTCCCGTAAATAAAATTGAATATATTGATTTTAGCAAACCACTTGCTGAAATATTTTGGAAATTAATAGGGTAAGCAAATACACTTGGCTTGGGTTTTACAAAAAGTTCAATTTATGTTGTTGACATATATGTTTCGGGTTTCAACCCATTTTCAAAACTAAGGAGAATTTATATTGAATTGAAATTGAGGAGTCTTTCAGAAAAATTTTCATTATTAATGTTTCAGTTGTTTTATATTTGCTCTCTGTATTCACCTACCAATATGAGAATTTCATAAAGATTCAATGGAGTGCCGTAAAATATTGAATAAGGCAGGTTCAGGTTTTTCAATTAGAATTTATCATGAATATTTACATTCTCATGAATTTTCATTTAAAGTTAGATATTTTCCAATTCTTCTGAAATCTTTCAAGAGCTCGAAACACATGTCTAATAATTTGTTTTTCTTTCTTCACAATTTCCTCTTTTACTTTTGCAACTTAGAACAAATAAAAGCTGCTCTTAAGAATAGTAAAGGGTTCTTCATTAACAGCGCCTCATTTTGTTTTGTGAATAAAACACATTATTTATTTGAAAATTCTTGAAGTTTTCATTTTATTATAAAATGCAATGGATACCATTAGTTATGACGTAAAACATCATTTAAACGTCCACCATATAAACGCTGGCAGGAATGATATCATTGAACCCAATTTTCCATGACTCCCTCACACAAATCAGGTCGTATGTTAGCAATAACTCGTTCAATATTGATCTGTGAATCGTCTAAATTTGCTGGTTGATTGCTGTAAACCAATAACTTAATGAAACCCCAAAGAATAAAATCCAATGAAGTTAAATCACAGGAACGAGGCGGATAATTTATCGGACAATTTCTTCCGATTTTTTCTAAGCAAGAACTACTGAATACACGACCCTTTAAATGATTTGTAGGTTTGAGTTCTTGGGTTAAAACAATTTGGTATGGATGTAAATCAAGGTCTTTTCGTAAAATTCGCCACAAAGACGTCTGGGAGGTGCCTAGTTCTTGTGAACGTCAAGAAATCGATAAATTTTGGTCTTCACGAACACTTTCACGTATGGCAGCAATATTCTCTTCAGTTCTTGTATTTCTTTGTCTCTCTGGTACTGTAACATCATAAAGTATAAAATCAGTTTCAAATTTCTTCAGCAGACGTTCAACTGTACTTTTATCCGGACTATTATGACAACCAAGAATTGGAGTTAAAGCACGTAAATTTAGAGTAACAGATCGCGATTCTTCATAATAAATTTGGATCATTTGTAAATATTGTTGGAGTTCCACGATTAAATGGTAGACATTGACAAACACAACTGTCAATGCCATAAATAAACAGTGGCTGCCATGCGTGAGTGATATCAATTTATAAATGGGCGTTCCCATTGAAAGATCCTTTACAACAAGCGAAAAATGCTTCTGAAGGATCCACACAGAAGACCTTGGAGTATCAGGATAACATATCACTTTGACCATTTCCTGCAAGGAATGGACCAATGACTATGCCAGCATGAATTGCACACCACACAGTGGCCTTATCTGCATCTAATAGCATCTAAACAGTTTCGTGTAGATTTTCATGACTCCAAATTCTACAATTAAAAATAAAAACTATTCAACGAAACATGAGCTTCATCACTGAATAAAATTTTTTGAAAAATTGGTCATAATTTTCAATTTGTTCAAGAACAAAATCAGAAAATAAGCGACGTTTAAGGTGGTCGAATGGCTTCAGTTTTTGATCCTGTTCAATTTTTTAAGGATTTAAACGCAAATATTCTCTTAAAACTCTCCAAGTTGTTGTATGAGAAAGATTTAATTATTGAGAACGACGTGAAGCCGATAAATTTGGATTTTTTTTTCACTTGCTGCAAAGAAGTCAATATATCCTTGTGTGCGTACATTTCTTTGTCTCACTGGTACTCTTCTATCGTGTACAGAAAATTTACTTTCAAATTTAATTAGAACAAATTGTAGAAATTACTATGTTTTACTACCAATAAAAATATATATTACACATTTTCTTGTGACTCGAGTTTCGGGAAATGAACTATGCCATCATCAGACAACTGAAGACCTAACAGCGATACAGAGGTATTTAAACAAAACTGATAAATATTTTGAATATTTCAATAGATTCTAGATAACACCTAATAGTGGTACAGATGTTTACAAGCGGAGCGTGATGAAAAACCTGGTTAAAAAAGAAAAGCCTTCTAACAGATATAGCAATGTCGGCAATCGACAAAGAAGGTTGTTAAACAGATGGTACCCATTTAAATATCTCAAATAATTTTTGGAATTACATAGCTCCGTACAGTAATTCATTATTTTCACATTATTTTGTTGTATATCTCAAATATTTGGATTTACATAGCTCAATATAGTCATTCATTATTATTTTAAATTATTTTTATTGTGAACGAATTTGAAAATTTCAATAATCAAGTTTCTTTACTTTTGAATCTACATGTAAAATTTTCTTAAGATTTTCTTTTGTCGAAAGGAATTACTGTTTTCTAAAGAATGAGTGGCAAAAGTTGAATTTTTGTTTATTTTCTATTAAATTCATTTTATGTTCGTTGAAAAAGGTTTTAAACACATGCTACTTTTTAAATATCTCAAATATTTTCGATTTACATAGATCCGTACAATCATTCATTATTTTTACATTATTTTTATTGTGAACTAATCTGAAAATTTCAACAGATTTTAGATAATCGAGTTTCTTCCCTTTTGATTCTACATGTAAAATTTTAAGATTATCTATTGTGGGAAAGGAATGACCGTTTTCTAGACAATGTGTAGCAAAAGTAGAATTTTGTTTATTTTTTATGAAACTCATTTTATGTTCGTTGAACCTCGTCTTGAAGGAACGTCCTGTTTGTCCTATATAGTTATTACTGCACGTAGAACAAATTAACTCATAAACACCCGATTTGTGTATGTTTGGAGTAGGGTCCTCTGCGTTAAATAATACCGATGATAATTTATTTTGCGTTGTGAAGGCAATATTGACATCTGATTTCGAAAAACTATTGGCCACTTTTTGACTTACGCTACCAAAGTACGATAGAAAAATGAATTTTTCATTTTCGTCAGTTTTTATGAAGGGATAAATTTGGCTCATAGCTATTTTAGATAGAATTCGACAGACACCCATATTTAAATGAGTACCATTTGTTTAACAACCTTCTTTGTCGATTGCCGACATTCCGATATCTGTTGGAAGGCCCCTTTTTTTTAACCCGGTTTTTTATCACGTTCCGCTTGTAAACCTCTGTACCACTATTAGGTGTTATCTAGAATCTCTTGAAATATTTAAAATATTTATCAGTATTGTTTAAATACCTCTGTACCACTGTTAGGTCTTCAGTTGTCTGATGATGGGATAATTCATTTCCCGAAACTCGAGTCACAAGAAAATGTGTAATATATATTTTTATTGGTAGTAAAACATAGTAATTTCTACAATTTGTTTTAATTGAAACACATCCGCCATCTCTTTCTTATAAAAAAAATTGGAGGTTGCTGCCACACTCAGGTGGTTTTTTCGGAAAAATGTCATCATAGGAATTCTTTTGCCCTAATACAGAACTTGAATATCATTTTTGGATTCTTCAAAACTCTTAGGTTCTTTAGTTCGGGCGGTTCAACATCACCTTTTGACGGTAAGTTCAATATTGCATTATTTGATGAACAATGAACCGATTTTGAAAATTCTAAATGGGTTGTGTGCAGAACATGAATAACTTTCAAACTAACCAACACTCGAGATCATTTTCCTATTCAAAAAAAGGTGGAGGATGATGCCACTTTCATGGGTTTGGAACAAACTTATGATGGAAATTCGTCCCCCTCAAAACAGAAGTTGACTTATTTTTTTGAAATCTTCGAAAATTCTTCGTTTCTGAGTTAATCGGAGGTTAAATTTTCTTTGGGACACCTGTATATTCAATATTGAAAATTATGTGTTATTTTTCCCCCTATTTATCATTTTGTAATTACGTTTTCCTTTCTGAAACTCCCTTCTTCTGTTAGTTAGGGAAAAGAACTTCCCCGATTCTCTATATTTGGTTCAGTGAAAATGAACACCAACATGTAAACTCTTTATTACAAATTACAAATTCCACAGTTTCGGAATCCAGCGTATTTCAGTGCGTCTCTCGAGTACAGGTAATTCACTTTTATTACACCCACGTTCATTATTGTCTACGAATAATGTAATAGTTCCGTGTAATTTGCGAAAAGGCAGCAAAACATAGGATGGATAAAAATGCAAATTATTTCGCCTCTGAATACATGGCATTAATGCAAATGTGCAAAAAACACACGCTAACGCCCACAATTATTTCCTCTGAACAAATATCCGCATATGCATAGGGATCCAACTTTTTAAGAATAACACACTCCATAATATAACAATAAATATCATGCAACAATTCATTTCATATTGCTGTCGATTACATAGAATTATTGAATCAATTCGAAAGTCTCGAAAAAACGCTTCCATTTTAGAAGTTGGAAATTATGCACCTCTTTGTTCGACACCTTCATTCAAAAATTCGTCTGAGGATGAGTTTTGAAGAATTAATGCCGGAAATACTCGAATTTTTGTATTTATTTTAACGAATTTGAATTCTCTTTAGAGTAGAAATAAGTTCGTGCAGTTTTTTCAACAGATGTCCTTTTAGTTTATTATTCCATTGTTTCATCTGGCAACACCTTCATTTTTTTCAGTATCTATCATTTCGCTTAAGTATAAACACCATAGTTTCTGTGTACTCCGAGAATGTCAACTTTTGTACGAAATAATTTGTTTTTGCGGAGAGTTTCACTTCATTGCTCCACTATGAAGAAAAAGGCGGCCAATAGTCATCGAATTTTAGTGTGTGTTTTTGGTAACCGTGCCGAACGTGTCACAATTGGTTTGCCCGATTTAAAAATGGAAATTTTGATAGGAACACGAAGAACGACCCGGATTAAGTTTGAGAATGGAGAATTAGAGGCAAGGCTCGATGAAGATCCATCACAAATGCAAGACGCAAAAATACTTGTAGTGACTCAGCCAGCCATTTACCATGGTTTAAAAGCAATGGGAATGATCCGAAATGTAGGAAATTGGGACTGTGTGAACTGAAGACAAGAGAAGTCGAATGCCTTTTTTTTACGTGCGAACGACTGCTCCAATCGAACGAAATCATCACAGGGGAGGTCTACCGACGATAATTGATACGTTTGAGCGGATAATTGCGGGAAAAATTCACAATGTTTAAAAATTAATTCCTAAGTATAAGCTATAAACTCAAATATACACTTATTGAATTTATTCTATTCAATTAGTGTAATAATTTCATTATTGATTTTAATTCAACTATGGTAAAATTTTTCGATTCTGAATATAGCCTGCTACAACGTATTTGTACTTGTCATAAAATTTCAGAACTTTACTATATTACTCGATGTTTGATGAACATAGAGATATTTATTTCAGTTGAGTTTCTTGAATTATTTCACTAACAGTGCTGATTTTCGTGAGGGTTAATCTTTTTTTAAGTCAAATAATTCTTTTCGATTGTAGCTGATGCTCTCTGAAACATGCATGTAATATACATATCTGAATTATTTTTAATCAATTTATTCTGTGGGTTTTTTTCTGATTCAGAATTCTGTATTAATATTAATAATAATTTTATTAGGACTTCAAGGACAAATTTGTATAAAATTTTGAGTTTTTTCATTCAAATATTTTCAAAAGAATTACTCTGGGGAAAATCAGACTGCTGCCAATAATATTACAACAATCGACTGATATTAATAAAGAGACCATTTGGAAAGAAGACAACTGATTAATCAAAATTTGAATTGTTGAAAAACAAATTACAGAAAGAAATTTTTTCAGTTCTTTCTATTATACGGGAAAAATTCCGTCTTGAATGAATGGAGGTCATATGCTGCAGAACTCAGTATTGAATATTTGTTATCAACAAGTGACCTCAAAATTCACAAAAACAAGTTCTACTGTAGATGCACAAGTGATTTTCGTTAGATTCATGTTGGTAAAAATGGTGAAAAGCATTAACATAAAAGTAAAAACTTTTGCGCGCTTGTTCACCACTTCCTTTCCTATGAAAATTTCAAATCTGTGAATTATTTCATGAAAACCGCGTATGGTGAATAATAATGCAGAGGAATATGTTTTGTATTCGGAACCTGAATTAAACTTCATTTTTTGCCATTTTAGAACTGTTCTCCTGAAGAAACAGAAAATTTTATGAAAATGAAAAATACGCGGTTTAAGTGTTCTATAATACTTCTTTCGATCTGCACCGTTACATATTGGCAAAAAAGAGTGTAAAAATATATAGAAAAAAAACATCATATATTTATCATGCTTTTTGCCGAAATAAGATGAGAAGATTTTTGTTTTAATCACGCCCTGAATTCAAACACTAGTTTCAAAATTCTGAGTTCGATCCGTAATCCATCTGAATGATCTTTCATTAACAGCGCCCCATATTGTTTCGTTAAAAAATCGCATAATTAATTTGACTATTATTGAAATTTTCATTTCATCATAAAGTACAATGGATACCCTTACTTACAAAACAAAACATAATTTAAATGCTGACAGGAATGAAGTCGTTGAAGCCAATTTACCATAAGTCTCTTACACAAATCAGGTCGTATATGACCAATTACTCGTTCAATATTGATCTGTAAATCCTCTAAATTTGCTGGATGATTGCTGTAAACGAATGACTTAATGTAACCCCAAATGAGAAATCCAGTGAGTTAAATCGCAAGAACGAAGCGGATAATTTATCGGCCCATTTCTTGAAATAATCGAACCACCGAATATCCGACGCTTTAAATGATCTATATGTTTGAGTTCTTGGGTAAAGACATTTTTCTATGGATGTAAACCAAGGTCTTTTCGTAAAATTCGCAACAAACACGACTAGGAGATGCCTAGTTCTTGTGAATGTCAAGAAATCGAAAAAATTTTGGTCTTCACGAAAACTTTCACGTACGGCAGCAATATCTCTTCACTTCTTGCATTTCTTTGTCTCACTGGCTCTGTAATATCATGAAGTGTAAAATTTGTTTCAAATTTCTTCACTAAACGCTCAACTGTTCATTCATCCCGACGATTATAACGTCCAAAAATTGGAGTAAGAGCACGTAAAGTTAGTGAAACAGATCGCGATTTTTCAAAATGAATTTGAATTATTTTTAAACGTTGTTGGAGTGTGTACCTTTTCACGATTAAATGGTTGAAATTGACAAATACCACTGTCAATGTAAAAAATGAACAGTGGCTGCCATGCATGAGTTATGTCAATTTATAAATAGGGCGTTCCTATTGAAAGACAACATTATTTCAAACATTCACTTTCAAATATTTGAAAATTGAAAAAAATTCTCAAAATTTATCGTGACAAAATTATTCATGAGCCGGTCACATCATAATAATAAATTTGAAATCGATCGAATTCGTACTTTCGAAATTATTCGAAAGATGAAATTTCAAATGAGACTGACAGAAAATGAACATTTTTTATCCTCAATCGTCCGTCAGAGCAAAGGGACCTGACGAAATTTTTGTGTCTGCATAATACATCTAAATACTAAATTTCATTTTGAAGGGATACAAAATTTCGGACTCCTATTGAAAGAATAAAAAAGTTCCTAATGTAAATAACTGCGTCTTCATTCAACAAATTTTGCCCATTAATGAACTCAACCGAGATATGTGTGCACAACATGAATCCTGGGAGTTACAAGCCTCTTCGAAAGTTGGAGTGCTTACATATGCACCGGACCAGACCAATCTAGTCGTTTGAGATTACTTTCCGCTCAAAATTAGAAAAATTACAGGAATTTGGGCGTTGTTTCCAAGAAGATAATTGCTAGATAAAACTAAAGGAGGAATGCCAACTAAAAGAGTATATTGATGATTTTTCAGAGAAAATATTAGAAGGTTGCATTCAAAAGGTAGCAGAGTGGCTGAAAATAAACTCAGCAATATTAATAGTATCGTGCCCAGAAAAAATAATCTCTTCAACTTGACACTGACTAGATATGCAAGATGATTATAAAAGTGTAGGACGCTACCATGAAGTGCTAGATAATATTGAGTTTGATGTTTAGAGACATATACGCAGGACTCGTGGAGTAATAGTTTGGGAGCTATTCACTATGGTAGTCGATGCTCACTTAGTACAGCTGGGCGAAATATTGATGATGTCATATAAACCACTTAACTGCCATATCTGAATCACCGGCTGCAAGTCCATTTCAGCAAGACGAATCTCGTATTATTCTTCAAACTATGGACTTTCTTTATGAAGCAGACGTTATTATTTTCCCGTGGCTATCCCGTTCATCAGATTTAAATACAATCCATCATGTGTGAGATATGAAAGGAAAGAATACTTATCACTTTGCACCCCCCACAATATTGTAGTTTGACGCGCTGGACTAAGATCCTAGTTTCATCCCAGTAAAATGGAAGATTAAGTCTTGATGCCTACAGCAATGTCACTCGTGCCAATTACTGGACCCACGTGGTGGAAGTTTTACCTAAAGGGGCCCCAGTTTCATCGTAAAGGTGAAATGGAGGGCTGAGCTGCGTTGTTCACTCAGTGACAAGGGAGTCTGTCGCAGCACAGGGCTGCATCCTTAAAACTAACGTACTCTAACCTATTGCAGAAAATCTCCGGATTTTTCTGTCCAATGGCCGAGTGCGTTATGTAGCATACTGCGTTATCTCGGGAGGGTGGAGACATTCGGGAAGTATTCGTACGACCTGGCCACCCAACTGTTGTTGGATTCGAAGGGGCATGTTCAGGATATCTCGAGGAATGCTTCAGGGTTTAGAGGGACTTGACGGTTCGACCGGCCTCGTCCCGAACCAGAATCGATTGTAAGACGTTTCTGGGATTTGTGGATCTCGACGATACGGCTAGACCGTTGGTGCTTGAAGCCAGGATCAACTGAAAGACTTCACAAGGGTTTGTGGATCTAGACGCACAGGCCGGATTAACGGTGCTCGTACAAGGATCAATTGAGGCATTAAATCTTGAGACTATCTTCGTTCATGGGACTGCGTTCAAGTGGGTGGATAAGAAGCCCCTTCGGCGAGAGAGTTGCGTCACAAAATAATTCGGGTACTGCACCGCAGAGCCAGTAGAGGTTGGATAGTGCTTCGCTGCTACCAGTCACGGTGTAGGTTCTCGGACTGAAGCCGAAACTGAAAGCTTGGTGGGTTCAACTGTTCTGAGTATTTCTAGCTAATGCACGATGATTAGGCGTATCCCTTATCACACTTTCTGCTTCCTGGGCAGATTGTGGAGGTTGCTGAGTAGTCACCTGGTGGAAGAGTCATGTTCACATGCCAGTAACCTAACCGGTAGAATTCACGATACTCTAAGACTAAGGACCTATCATTTTGTCCATACCTAATCCTATACAAGATTGTAGCCAGCTATGCTAGTCGAGTACTGTAAGGAGTTTCTAGAGCTCTGTGGAAAAGACCCATCGACTATTTTCAACCGACTGGTTACTGGAGATGAGACGTAGGTTCATCACTATTACCATGAGAGTAAAAACGAGTCCTTGCAGTGGATTGAAAAGGGTGCACAATCTCCAAAGAAGTTTAAAGTCAATCCATAAAAATAATGCAAATAAACTATTATTATTATTATTAATGGCTCAGTTCTTTTGGGATTCTCAAGGTATTTTATTGATAGAATACACTGAAAAAGGAGAAAGCATCAACGCAGCATCATACGCAACCACATTGCGTAATTTAAGAGAAGCAGTGAAAAGAAAAAGACGAGGAAAACTCATAGTGGGGATGTTAATGCTTAACGAAAAGGCACCGGTTCACAAGGCCCGCGTGGCGAAGACTGCTCATCATCCGTACAGTCCGGACTTGGCCCCCAGTGACTACTTCCTATTCTCAAATTTGAAAAAAATATTTTCGTGGAAAGCGATTTTCCGGAGATGAAGAACTGAAGGTAGCTACTAATACCTATTTTGAGGAGAAACCGAAAGAATATTTTTACAAGGTTTAGAGAAGCTTATTCCCCGATCTAACAAATGTATTTAAGTTCTAGGAGACTACATGAAAAATTGAATATTTCCAAAACTTTTCTTTCGTGCCTATACCGAGAATACAACAAACACCCTCATATGTTTTGATAATTTTAAAGGGAGGGCCATCTAGAGTTTGCATTTTGAAGTAGTGATTATTTCGAATATGTCAACACTTCTGTCATTCTTGTTTCAACAGAAAATTTGTTGACATTAACGAAATGGGTCGATTTCCGCATGAACAAAACTGGGAAATATTAAAAACTCATTTAAAGTGGTTAATCTTCTATTCAAACTATTAGAAAGTTAAGTGGAAAATTCAGTAATAGTTAAATACCCACACGGCAATTGGTGGATTGATTTGTTCGTGGAAAATGGATCGTAATTTGATGAAATAACCCGTTCACGTACTCGTCTAGTAAGCAGATTAGAATACATTTCTGCTGTAGCCCAGAATGTGACTGAACATCTATCTACATCAACTCGTTATCGTACTCAAGAATTGAACATTTTTCGCACTTTTCCGAGGAGAATTTTGCATAAAGACTTCAGTATGAAAGCTTATAATTTCATAAAATAATATGAAACGGTTTTTACTTGATAGAAGGATTATTACAAAATTTGAATATCAAAATAGATTTAATCTGTTAGTCTTCTACAATTTTAATTTCAAAAAATGTATTCAAGAAACTTCAAGCATTAAATTAATGTCTTTATAAGCACTGCTGATATTTAATAGACGTATAAAATCGAAACTCATCATACAATATCCAATGGAATTAAGAGAAACCCAACGAATATAAATTGTCAATTAAAATTAATAAATAAATATTTTTTGTTTCATTCCAGGCATGCGTACTGAACTCTTCAGACAAACGTACGAGCCCTGTTTGTTACAAAATGTATTGTTTTCTGATCTTATATTTATGGAAACTAAACCTTTCTCAAAAATATACAACATAATTTTTAGAACTTCTCAAAAACCAATTTATTTGAAATAGTTAATGCTTTTAAATAAGTTACTTCAAAAACTCTCAAAACATACAGCACATCCTCAAATAATAATAAGAATCCAGATAAGACAAGTTCAACTTTACATATAAAAAAAAATTAAATAAGTTAACTATAAATAGACTTACCGAATGCGATCTCTAGGAATCTCTAGGAATTGTTGAAGATTCAAATATCCAAGGTACTCTATGTTTTATGCTCACAACAATATCACACAAAGTTTATAAGGCACTTTAATTGTCTTAGTTAAAAACATTCAACACTGTATAATAAATTTCTTTATTAAAAACCTAATATAATTATATATTATATATAAAATAAAATAATAAGAAACGGTTTTTTACTTGATAGAAGGATTATTACAAAATTTGAATATCAAAACAGATTTAATCTGTTAGTCTTCGACAATTTTGATTTCAAAAAATTTTTTCAAGAACTTCAACAATTGAATTAATATTTTTATAAGCACTGTTCATATTTAATAGACGTATAAAATCGAAACTCATTATACAATATCAAATGGAATTAAGAAAAACCCAACGAATATAAATTCTCAATTAAAATTAATAAATGAATAAATATTTTTTGTTTCGTTCCAGGCATGCGTACTGAACAGTTCAGACAAACGTACGAGCCCTGTTTGTTATAAAATGTTTTGTTTTCTGATCTTATATTTATGAAAACTAAATCTTCACCAAAATTATACAACATAATTTTAAGAACTCCTCAAAAACCAAGTTATTTGAAATATTTAATATAATATATTTAAATGAATTACTTCAAAAACTATCAAAAAATCTAGCACATTCTCAAATAATTAATAATTATAAAGACATTAATTTAATTCTTGAAGTTTCTTGAATACATTTTTTCAAATTAAAATTATAGAAAACTAACGGATAAAATATGTTTTGAATTTCAAATTTCTTATAATTTCACTTTAAAAAAGTTTTAAGAGATATTTTAAATTAAGTCTGAAATATTTCAAAAAACCCTCCAAAGTAATATTCAGTTTAAATATCGCAGGTATTGAAATTTATTTCATGAAATGAAATTTCCATATATTACATGTTTCAATGTTTTAGCGAAATTGATTGTTTCAAATCAATTTCGCTATCGTATTATACGAATCTACCACAAAAATTTCCTTTCAATCCTAGATTCCACCAAAGAATAAGAAAACATAATTTTTATCCATCTCCATATATTAATCAATTAAATTGTTCCTCTCAGCATTCCGAATGTTGGAGAGCCTCTTTTCATCTCCATTCTCCGAGCTTAAAGAAAACACAATCAAACGAGTTAAAATAAAATACAGTATCGCCATGATTATTCGGAGTAAGAGCCCAGAGCAATCTCGAATTGGACACTTCAGAGTCACGATAGCATATAAATTAAGGTGAAAAAGGAACAGTACGTTCTTTATGTAAATTTCTGAAGCATAAGGTTAATTGCGACGGGAGTGACTGACGCTTCAAATTGAAGCGAAATGTTTTCGTCTCTGAACGAACAGGTTTTCTTGTTAAGGATAAAAACTGGAATTGAAAGGATAATAGGTGCGAAAAAACCTTAGTGGTATTTCTTTTTTGGTTCCTTTATTCCTCAGATAAAGCTTTCTATTACCAGAATGCAGAGCAAATAGTCCAATTTTTCTGTCACGTTTATATTTATAATTCAACTATAAATTATAGTTCTCTAATTACTTAACAATTTGGAGATGTCAAGTTTACACAGAGATTCTATAATATCAATGATAATTGTTCATTCTTATCTTAGAATTTACTCACACTAACAGATCAATATAATAAATAACACATAATGTGTTTTCTGGTAGAACACATAGAAGAGTTCGGCTGAATATTAGATATATAAGTATGAGTTTTTCTGTAAAATGCCCAGAAAGGTCAATTTTTATTTGAAGAAAGTTGATCATTGGATTTCGTGGGTCATCTCTTCAAGCGAGGTGGCAACCCTCTCGAGAAACTTAAATAGCAATAGCGATCGAGTGGTCAAGATTTTAAGTCATTCAAATATTTTAATATTAGCCTTCTACATATTCAGTTTCAAAAAATTTCTATTCAATAATTATAACTTCAGGAATTGAATTAAATTAATTTCATATAAGTACCACTTATATCAAACGACATATAAAATAAACATTCATTATAAGACATCGAAATGATATAACAAAATCCAATAAATGAAAATTGTTAACCAAAATCCTATAAATTAAATATTTTGAGTAGACAAAATTTTGTTTCTGCTGATCAAATATTATGAAAACAAATATCTTTCAAAAATGTTTAACATAATCTTAAGAATTTCAATATTATTGGATATCTAAGTTACTTTCTATAAAATCTCAAGATATGTAAAAACATTACTAAAAAACAAGTTTTAAGAGAGACTTTGCTTCGTCAGTACTCAATATATGAAGTTATAATTATTAAATATAATTTTTTGAAATTAAAAATGTAGAAGGCTAATATTAAAATATTCAAATAATTTTATATACCTTCTATTAATATTTTAAGTGGTCAAGATTTTGAATAACTTTCAATTATTAACATGTTTCAATTGCCAACCGTTAATTTCGAAATAGCAATAGTTTTTTTTCGAAATTTACTCTTATATTTTTTAACCTACTTCTCTAGAAGATCTTTGCCGGAGAATAGTATTAGTAAATAATGAAACACCACCTGAAATGTTACAATGTACAAGATTAAAATTTGAACAAAGACACCGCTACTATCTAGAAATGAACGGTAAGCAATTCGAACATCCTATTAACTAATTTTATTCAAAATAATTCACACAGTTTTTATGTTCCACAATTTATTCAGAATCCTGAACACTTGTTTCGGTCTTTTGACCTTCTTCAAAGGAGTAAAAAAAGAAACTAAACTTATAATTGAAAAAAGTTATTTTATTACACTTAAGACATTGTGTATTTTTATGGCACATGGAAATAACAGCATCCAATATAGGGGTGTTGCCGAATAGTATTTGGGAATTTGTTAAATTCTCCTTTTTCTCAATGGCTTTTTTGATTGAATCCAAAGAGTCCATCAATTTACCCTTATCAACATTTTACAGGGTGACCCAGGGGTGCGTAAATGGACCATAACTTCGTTTCTACTCAAGCTATCGACTTGATTGTTTTCTCCAAACGATAGGTGGTACTATCCGCACATCTTAAAATTATTTTCATCCACATACAGAATGTCCGAAAATGAAATACATACATAGGTTCGGTTTTTTTTAAATAGCAACCCCCTACTTTTCATATATCTTTAGATTTGCCAATTAATTGTCGATTAAATGCACCCGGGTTAAATTGCGGTATTTGCAATAGTTTTTGACCTATGTCAATTTATGTGTCGAAAAAGCATCGTGCGTAGACCCACAGAAAAAGTCATAATGTCGGAACCGTTCAACATAATTCAATCTTCTTTTTTCCGGTCGATTCTTTAAGCTTCTTCGCATCTTTTTAAATGGGCACGAATTCGATGTCTGTATTGTATCGCCTACTACATAGGTTTTGAAATGACAAATTACAAATTGAATTAACTCGATATTTTCAAATGCAACACCCCGTATTTTATTACAACATTGCATGACATTTCGTAAGAGCTTTTCGTCGATATAAGGTTTGTGGCGTCTACTTCGCGAAATTCGTGAAGTAAATTTCAAAATGAGAAATTTGGATGGTTTTAGTAGAATCTAGTAGAATGTTGTCGTAAAATCGGAATCATCTACACAAAATAATTGAAAAAAATGTTTTCGAAATTGTAATGTGTGTTTGAATAATAGTGGTATTAGAAACAGGAGAATATCAAGAAGCAAACAATCATAGTAGCAAGAACATGAAGCGGTGAATAACAGAAAACCATGTGAAAAAGGTTGAGGAAAGCATTCTCATAAATAAGCCATCATCATTTAATAGGCCAACCATCAAATAGGCCACCATCATTTTCCACACAAACTGCTAGACTTCTTGTAAATAAACGTCGAATTCTAGCAAGTGTTATTCCATTAATTGAACGGAAGGCTTCCGTGATCCTATGCTTCATATCATATGCAGTTGTCGGTCGATCTCTGTAAGCTCTCTCCTTTACGTAGCACCAGAAAGAAATCTATAGTATTTATATCTGGGGATCGCGTGGACCAAGGAATGGTTCCTCCTCGGCTAATCCACCGATTAAGATAAGATTGATCCAAATATTGTCCACTATCCTGTGGTTGTGCACTGGAGTACCATCGTGCTGCAACCACATGGTTCTTCGGGTGCAGGTCCACTTCTTCTAACATTCCAGGAAGAAGTTCGCGAAGAAAATGTGAATAGCGTTCACCATTGTCGAAGAGGTTTCTATACAAAATGCAACTCTATTAGCAAAATCACTACCATACAGTTCTTGATGTAGGTTCAGATGATAAAGATAGAAGTTATGCTTCAATATTATTCGGTTCACACGTCTTTGTGAAATATCCGTTTCACCTGCTATTTCCTTTGTGCTCACTTGAGGATTTTCCTGTAGCATCAATAAAACCTATAGTTCATTCTCCTCATCAACTCGACCACCAACAATTTCTTTTGTAGGATAGGTAACGATACCAGTGAGTTCAAATCGATCTCTCAACCTTTGGAATGAAACCGCCTGTGGAGTTCTTGCTTCCGGATATTTTTCATGGTCGATTCTGTCTGCTAATAAAACACTTCTATCAGCTTCGCCAATACAGTACAATTACACTTATTCATTGTTGTGTTATTGTTTTTACTTCGACCAATTGAATTAATATTTTATTACTTCAAATTTCAGGATTTAAATGATGATAATGCTTTATATTTAGCCGTTTAGTTCAAAACTGAAGGAATCATTCTCGGTATACAATTGAAGCATCTCCCGAACATGTGTTAATAAATATCAACATAACATTCTTAACAATAAGATGTGTACAATTACTGACAGAACACAGATATTAAAGATTTTACGACAACGTAAAATAGACATCCTATGTATATTCCAAAAAACCAGAAATCAACCGGTTTTGCAGAATATTGTATAGAAAATTATAATTTTTTTAATGAGAAGGATGTCACTTTACTATATAATGTAGATTAGGTTAATTGATGGACTATTTGGAGATTCTTTCAATAAAAAAAGCCGTTGAGAAAAAGGAGAATTTAACAAATACTATTCGGCAACACCCCTATATTGGATGCTGTTATTTCCATGCGCCATAAAAATACACGGATGTCCAAAGTGTAATAAAAGAACCTTTTTCAATTTTAAGTTTAGTTCCTTTTTGTATTCCTTTGAAGATGGTCGAAAGACAGAAACACGTCTCAAGATTCTGAATAGATTGTGAAACATAAAAACTGTGTGAATTATTTTAAATAAAATTGTTATAATGTTTCACCTAGGGCCAATCGCGTACTCCATTCATGTAGTTATCAACTAATATTAAACAATTAATTTCGTAGTAAAGACATCTGCACCATCTAGCGTAATCAACTAAAAGAAAACAGAACTTACTAAAGAAAACATCTCGATAAAAATTGTACACGTAATGCAACTTGAATAGTTCAATATAAATATGTCTCAGAGTCGGAGAATACGACGCAAAATGGACATCATATAATGATACCCTACACATATTAGATGGGATTTGAATCTGGTAAACAGGGTGGCCATATTTCGATCAGCAATATTGGGACGTCCGTTGCCGAACTGAAACGAGTGGACGGCCATCTAGTTAAGGCAGCAAAGCGATTTGTCAGACATCATCAACGTAACGACCAGCTGTTCACTGCCCCGAATGAAGGTGAAGTGATGATCTACCACTATATGCAATAGCGTCTCAAACCTTTACTCCAACAGTCTTGTGTAAATGCCTTTCACGAGCAAACTTAATATGATGTTAAAAAAAATTTATATGAGACAGTAATTTTTTTCCACAAAAATGTTTGTACTACTACAACAATTGTTTCACCACGATGTGGCTTCTTCAGGTATTACATTGTACTGTCTCATATACATTTTTTTAAATTAAAATGAGTTTCCACCTAGTAAAGACCGAATCTATCCAATATTTAATATGATGTGCCACTTTTCTAGGATCCTAAACCTAAACAGTATCGTGATTAATTACCGAAAATACCATTTTGCCTTCAAATTCTGTCGATCTTTGAACTAGTTGAAACGATGACGACAGTAGACTGCAGTCAGAGGAGGAACTACTAGTGAACACTATGATAAAAGTCCAAAGGCTCGAATGCTGCGAAATAGTGTAAACACAGTATGGGGTCTACTTTCTTCTACAAACTTTTTTCCAACAATTTAACACGTAGTAGCAGAATGATCATATAGATCTGTTTGGCTCAAGAATTTTTAATTGACACTCTGTGATACATCTCGGGTAATAAGTTGATTTTCTTCGTATTCTTCTACCCTCTTCTGTCCACATATGAGACACATCTCTTACCATCGATAGGGAACGATATTCCTAAGTCAAAGTCGGTGAAAATACTCACATCCTGGATCTTGAGACATTTATAACGTTTAGTAATAGTAGACATAGGCGCAATAACTGAAGATTACTTAACCATTTAGCTCTCATGAACTGATATTTCCATGAAAAAAAGTTCTTTAATTTCTAATGATATGATTCTCCCAAAACTTCGCACGAACATGCATGTTACTATTCCACTTCTAAATGCCAGATTTTAGATCGATCGGTTCTGAAGTTCGGAAAATAGTGAGAAAAATACGAGAAAATTTCAAAGAACTGCTAAACCGTTCGACCGCTTTTGCCCATTAACGGACTCAACCGAGACATTTAGAGCACAAACTGTCCGTCAATGTTTCAAGACTCCAGCTTCTTCGGTTCGAAAGTTAACGTGTTTATAGACGGATGGAAAATAATTATATCAGACTACGGAAACCAAGTTTAAATTTAGCATTTACTTATATGTATAATAACGTCACGAAAGCTAATGCAAAATTTTCTCAGGATCGTAGTTGGGCGCTTTTCAACATACTTTCATTGGTGTTAATGAAACACAGTTTATTGTAATGAAACTAAATTTTTCACAAAAAGGTTTCGAAAAGATAGCCTCCAACAGAAATGAACATCTTACAAATACGAAAGACATATTCTTCTCATATTGTCTAAAGCTTCCCCATTACCTTTACTTTACATTTGACTTCATCAGTTTTTCCCCTTGATTCTTGTCCACAAACGTTTTTGGAGTGCGAAGTACTATTATTGGTAGAAGATGTAAATCTCGAAATGAGACAAATAACGGTGTTTCAAAACAACTACGTCCAGTGCCAATTTCTAAGTACCAAAAATCCTAAACAAACCATACACTGATAAATGAATCGGAATCAATGGACTAATTAGATGGGCTTTAAGTTCTTGCTTCCTTAACTCCATCGAATTTTTCCTTTGAGGATTTCACAGAGGAATTGAATACACCTGAGAATGTTACAGTGCAAAAGAATGGAGGTGGATAAAACAAGAAGCTGAACGTGACACAATTTTTTTGGAAACTCTGCATGTATCTTCATTTACAACCAGTCAAATTTTATGACATTATAAGGAATTTTAGATGATAAAAAAATTTGAATATTTAAACAAATTGAAATATGTTTATCTTCTAAAATTTTAATTTCAAAAAAATTTTTATTCAAAAAACTTTTAGAAATAAATTTATGTCTAACAAGCACCGCTTACATTTAATAGACGTATATAATCAAAACTCAATTATAATGTCAAATGGAATAAATAACCCAACAGATATACGAAAGTAATTAAAATTAATAAATAAATATTTAAAGGAGACAAAATTTTGTTTCTGGTCTTACCGTTAAGAACACCAATTGCCTTTTAAAAACATGAACACACTTAAAGGACTTCTCAAAGAATATAATTTATTTGAAATATTTAATATATTTAAATTTTCGAATAAATTATTTCAAAAATCTCTAAACAAATGTGCACTATATCTTCAAAAAACAAATATAATTCTAGACAATCCCGTCCTCAGTCCTCTTTTAACATTCCAAATATCAAAATCAAAAACATACCTATATCACTCACGTGTTAAAAGACTTAAGCTTCGAAATACAGATCAACTATATAATTCAAGATTGACCTATGTTCTAACGAAATCAAAGAACAGTGTGAGTTATTTTAAGGTTTATTTAAATTCATTGGCATTTTATGATCAGATTTATTGAAGCCAAAATATAATTATATATTATATATAAAATAAAATAGAAAGGCCTTTTACTTGATAGAAGAAATATAACGAAATTTGAATATTAAAACAAATTGAAATATGTTTATCTTCTACATTTTTAATTTCAAAAAAATTTTTATTCAAAAAACTTCTAGAAATAAATTTATGTCTAACAAGCATCGCTTACATTTAATAGACGTATATGATCAAAACTCAATATATAATGTCAAATGGAATAAATAACCCAACAGATATACGAAAGTAATTAAAATTAATAAATAAATATTTAAAGGAGACAAAATTTTGTTTCTGGTCTTACCGTTAAGAACGGTATATATTGAGTTTTGATTATATACGTCTATTAAATCTAAGCGGTGCTTGTTAGACATAAATTTATTTCTAAAAGTTTTTTGAATAAAAATTTTTCTGAAATTAAAATTGTAGAAGATAAACATATTTCAATTTGTTTCAATATTCAAATTTTGTTATATTTCTTCTATCAAGTAAAAAAATGTTGATTGTTAAAAATTTTTGAATTTTAAAGTGAATAATGTCAAATACATCTTACATATTTGTCTTTTATTTTCAATGATTATTTTTCTCAAAATACTCAATTCACTCTGAATATTTATAGTATAGCAATTGTCTTCGTGTTCGATGTGACATCCTCCTTGAAAATGTATGGGGTTCACAAATTCACTACTGTTTCACGAATATTTCAATTAGTAAAAACAAATACTGTGATCTTGCCAACTGCAAAATCTCAAAGGCTGTTGGTAGAGAATATTGTAACTGCTACCAGGAATTATCACCCGGAATAACAAATAGAAATCAGAAGGAATCGGTGATGATAAGTTGGCGAACATTCCCTATAACTGAGAAAGCCTAAGTTAATAGCGTTCGCCACTCACTTTGTTGATTTCATTTTACGGTAGGATGGTGTTAGCCTTGTCAACAAACCCTCTTCCAACATCCGGGCTTGGAACAGGAAACACGGACTGAATATATAACTAATGATTCTAGCGGCGTAATGAGACGTTCTGATTTTATTCGTTTCAGCTCTTACACAAGGTAAATCTTACGAGGAAGATTATGTAAGAATATGCATACAAGCAGAATAGATTTGAGGATATATTGCTGGAAGTAATTATGCATGAAAATTTGAATCACTGTTGACGCAAATACCTACAGTAATTTAAAATGGGTGGATCTGAAAAATGAAATATTATTCACATTTCTTCACATAACGGGTTCAAAAAGGAGAGATCAATGATAAAATTCTAATTATTATGATTTCGGACTTCCATTGCCTGAATTATTTCGGTAAACAATGTTCCTTAATGCTGACAAAAAAAAATTGAAACAAAATCTTCAAAGACAAAAACAAGGTTACATAGATGCGAAATTAAACACAAACTTTTAAAAAAAATATCCTGAGACATTATGGAATCAATATTATCACAGAACTAGTTTGAATTGAATAATAATTATTATTTTTGTATAAATTTGAATATATACAGGTATCCCAGAAATCAACGTCAAGCCGAATCTGGGTGACGAGGTAAGTCTTACTGGTTATCAGAAAAATATTTAAAGAATGTGGCATGCTTTCAAAATGATTTACAAAAAATTTTAAAAAATCTACACCCTGTAACGGTCTTTTTACTCCCGTTGCCACAAATCTTCACTTTTCCCAAATAATTTTTTTGTTATGTACCCCTGAATAATGCTTCTCTTTTATCAAAATTTCAGAACCAGCTGCTCCAGCTTGGATGAAAATGGGACATTTTTCCCAAAAAAAATTCAGAATAAAAATTTTGTCCAGTTTAAACTGACTGTACTGAAAAAAAAACTTACTACGCATTTAGTAAGGACTTCAAAATGGTTGAACACTTGGTAATTTCTTGTTGAAATTGTAGACGATTTTTCTTTGGAAATAATCTCTTTTTTAACAAATTCATCTACCTTAGTTAAAATTATTCCAATGTGCCATTTAAGGTGCGTTTTAAATAAAATTCAGTGGATTCCTTAAGTTTTTAATTAAATTAAGATTTACAAGGAAGTTCCACTGAACATTTACGGCAGCATGTGATACCGACAATATGGCTGCTTAGCGCATTATCCTGCCACAGTAAGAGAATTCCCCAATCAAGAATACCCCGATAGGTGGATTGGGCGGGTGGTACGATTTCGTGGTCGGCCCGTACACCCGATTTGAACCCAATAAACTTTTTTCACTAGTGTACGATAAAGTTGAAAGTGTATTTCAAGATTTGGACAAGCTTTTACTTGCAGAAGCCTTTGAAGACATCGCATCAAGAAGATACGCAGGTCTCATTACAAGAACATTTTTAAAGAGATGTAGAGCTTGAATTGCAGCTGATGGTGAACATTTCGAATATTTGCTGTGAGAGTTCTACTGTGGCAGCATGATGCGCTTGGCAGCCATCTTGTTGGTACCACACGCTGCCGTAAATGTTCAGTGGAACTTCTTTGTAAATCTTAATTTAAGAACTTGAGGAATCCATTGAATTTAATTTCGAATGTACCTTTAAATGGCACATTACAATAATTTTTAACTAAGATAGATATAATTGGTAAAAACGATATTATTTCCAAGGAAAAAATTGTCTACAATTTCAGTTCTAATTTATCTAATGTTACTATTTCGGAATCCTCACTAAATGCGCCAAATTTTGACGTCACTTGCCAAACCCGCGTAATACATTTGTTTTCAGTACAGTCAGTTCAAACATATTTTTCCGAACATAGAAACTACAGATTCGACCGAACTGAAATTCTGTGCTTAGAAGTAAAAGATTAACGCGCATATTCGTGCCAAATTTTATAAGGATCGTATGATCAGAAGTTTCAAAAACAAAAAATATTGTGGACAGATCAGAGTTGAGTGCTACCTTGAACACTATAATCTTCGAACGGAAATAGATAGAGACTTGAAATTTTCTGGATAGGTCCGGAGCCTTAATATCTCAGTTGAATCGTTAATGGGCAAAATTAATTCAATCATTCCGCAATTAGTCACGTTTGGAAATTTTTCATATTTTTTCCAATATTTTCGAAACTACAGATTCGAATGATATGGAATTCGGCTTTTAGAAATAGAATAATAACGTGCATTTTAGTGTGGAATTTCCTGAGGATATTACAATTGGAAATCTCGAAAAAATATAATATGTGTGCGGATCAGTGTTGAGCGCTACCTTAATCACTATAACTGTCGAACAGAAAGAGATAGGGACTTCAAATTTTCGTTGCAGATTTGAGACCTGATTATCTTGACTGAGATCATTAACGAGCAAAATCAGTCCAATACTTTCGCAGTTATTTACTTTGGCATTTTTCCAAAATGCAAATATGATTGATCGGAAATAGTTTTCGAAGAAGATTAATTACGAAGATTCACAACAGAAACAAAAATTTTTGGCGAAGTAAACAGTAGCAACACTCCCACAATCGAGCTTAAATTTTGCATTTAGAGGTAAAAAAAAGCACACAAAGGCTAATACGAAATTTCGTGAGGTTCACATAATCAGAGAATTTTTAAAAATTGCGTTTTTCGCTACAGAAACAATAGCAAAAGTTGTAGGATTGAGTTTTAATTCAGTAAGCAGACATAAAATAACGACGAGAAGGCTTATTCAAAAATTTTTGGGGACCTTGAATAATTAATTTTAAAAACCCCATAAAGTGACGATTGAAATCTTCAAATATTACATGTACGTTAACTTTGAATCTAAAATTAGGGTATGGTACAGATGCCTCAGTTGGATTTCTAGGAGTGCATTCAGACGCATCACTTAATGGTGCTGGGCATGTGGATGAACTAACAACAGCTCTCAGCAAAAATACATTCTGTCAAGAAAGTACCGGGAATTATCGATTTAAATCTGGCGGGGCAATGAGGCAGGTAAAAATTTTTTTTCCTAGGTTGGTACCACTGTCCTTAATTACTATGCCAAGCTTGAGCGGGATCTGTCAACTAGTGTGTTTGCAACAGCTGATTAAGTCAGTCGATGTCAGAGTGCGTGCCGATTTTTACTATGGGTGATTACGTTGAGCAAAGAATTTGTTTAAAGTTTTGTGTTGCAAATGAATTTTCGTGTGCCGATGCATTGAAAATGTTGCAAAAGGCCTTTGGTCATAATGCTCTATCGAAAACTCGTGCATATCAGTGGTACAGAGCCTTCAAGGACGGTCGTGAAGTGGTCGAAGACTTGCCTCGTTCCGGACGCCCATCGACGGCTTCGATCGAAGATAACGTCGGAGGAAAGGGTGCTGGAAAACCGTCGTACCAGCTTGAGAGAGATAGCACATGATCTTAAGATATCCCACGAGTCCGCACGTACGATTTTGATTGATATTTTGGGCATGAGAAAGGTGGCCGCACGACTTGTACCGAAAGACCTGAATTTTCTTCAAAAACGTCATCGCGAACAGGTTGCTTCAGACATCCTGGATCGCTGTAATTCCGATTCTATATTCATGGAACGCATTATAACTGGTGATGAGACCTGGGTCTACGAGTACGATATGCAAACAAGCCAGCAATCATCGCAATGGGTGGCAAAAAATGGGCCGAAACCGAAAAAACCACGCCAAAGCCGCTCGAAAATGAAGGTGATGCTCATTGTTTTCTTCGATATCCGTGGCGTGGTGCACTACGAATTCGTTCCAGAGGGTCAGACGGTAAACAAGGAGTATTACCTAGGCTTTATGAAACGTTTGCGTGAGCGTATCCGTAAGAAGCGTCCAAATTTGTGGGCGAACAACTCATGGATTTTGCATGACGATAACGCGCCTTCTCACCGAGCTACGATTGTGACTGACTTTCTCGCCAAAAACTCAACAAAAGTGCTTCAGCAACCACCGTATTCGCCGGATTTGGCTCCCTCCGACTTTTTCCTCTTCCCAAAACTAAAATTGCCCCTTCGTGGCACCCGCTTTGAGTCGATTGAAGCCATAAAACAAAATTCGGCGCGAGAGCTAAATTCCATCCAGGAAAGCGCCTATAAAAAATGTTTCGATAATTGGAAGTGCCGTTGGCATAGATGTATTGGAGCAAATGGAGCCTATTTTGAAGGCGACCCAATAAATTTTGACGATTAAATGTAAAAATGTTGTTTAATTGAAACTTCCCGGTACTTTCTTGACAGAGTAGTATATTTGCTTTGAGGTTTCTTTCGCACTCACTATCCAGGAAAACACTGAAATCAGTTTATTTTGCTTTGGTGGAGTCTAAACTGAAGTATGATGTTATATTGTGGGACGACTCAGCCTAAAGGGAATCAGTTTTGAGATTGCAGAGACGTGAAATAAGAATTTTGGGTGAGCTTGGATATAGGGTTGTTCAAGAGGTTTGGTTTACTTACTGTCCATCCATCTTCATACTTGAAAACTCAGTATATATACATAATAGTAGTAAAGTTATCATTTGCAATCTGACATACACGACCATAAGAAATAAGAGTCACTTATTAGGAAACACTTGTCGCGATTGAAAAACTCTCAGAACGGTATAGAATATTATGCGACTTCTCTGCGTAATAAATTACCTCTTGAACTTAAAAACCTACCAGTTGCAAAGTTCAAAAAAAATAAGGGAAATACTGATCGATAATGTCTGTAACTGAATAGATAAATTTGAATCATTATGGAGAAAACAAATTCATGTCTGAATTGGTTTCATTTTATCTTTAGAATCAACGTATCAATTTATCAATTTTAATTTGTGAATATTGTTTTTATCTATGTACTCCAATTTAATACCATTGTATTAAATATGATTACTTCTAGATATTTTATTTTGAGGTATAAATATTATTTT
The DNA here is from genome assembly GCA_034642435.1 of Megalocaria dilatata. Lineage (NCBI taxonomy): Eukaryota > Metazoa > Arthropoda > Insecta > Coleoptera > Coccinellidae > Megalocaria > Megalocaria dilatata. The sequence continues at coordinate 76,019,962 of CM067854.1, forward strand.
ATCTTTACTTTTTATACTTATTTAATTTCTTCGCAATTTCTATTTTAGAATTTTGATGACGTTCTTGAGGACTGATTAGGTATCTGTTTCTGTATTTGTATTGTGATATTTTTGTTTCATATTATATATCTTTGCTCTGACCTGTGAAAGCAATTTTTGGGATTGTAAAAAGCACCGACAAACACTCTTTCTATAATAGTATTCGGATGTGAAAGAACTACATGATGAATCATGCAATATTATGTGAAGAACAATTACGAGAATTTTCTCAACTTTAAAATCAATAGGAACTGAAGTTTAAAATCTATTTATATATATTAGGAGTACAAATAAAAAAAAATGGCATGGATATGAGGCATAGACCAGTTTCAGGAAGATCGCCTAAGATTAAAGGAAACATTTTAAAAGCTTTATAGGCCTTAGGACGACACAATCCGCGCCTGGGGTTTTGCAAATTGGCTAATAGATTTGGAAATCAACGTAATATAAAAGTAGATATGCCAAGAAACTGTCAGTATGTCACTGAAAAGACAAGGCTTTATATCAAGGAAACCAAAAAAAATATATATAATGACACCTTTACAAAAGGAACGAAAGATATTAGGAGTACAAATAAGTTTCCGCCGTTTTTTAACACAAATTAAATATTTATTATAGAAGAACGGTTTTAAACGATGTGAGACTGCTTGCTGAGTGACTTCTAATGTTAGAGCAAGTTCTTTTTGTGTTTGAGAAGAATCTTCCTCCAATAATTCCTCCAATTCTGCATCCTCGTAAGTTTTTGGCCTTCCACTGCGATCTTTGTCTTCTACGTCGAAATCACCGTTTTTATACTCTTGAAACCACTCTCGACACGTTCTCTCACTCAAAGCACCCTCACCATATGCTTCTACGAGCAATTGATGCGCCTCAACAGCGGATTTTTTTAAATTAAAGGAGTAAACTAATATTTCCCGCAAATGACGCTTACTTGGCTCAAATTTTGACATTTTCAACTTATAAAAATTATATTTTACCAATATAAAATATTTTACCAATACAAATATAAAATCAATGATATTAATAGGTTATGTTGTTCTTGAATGTCCAAACTATTTTTTAAGCCAGTTATATCTGCGAAAGCTAACCGAAACTCCGTGCCGCGCCATCTACAATAAAACGGCGGAAACTTATTTGTACTCCTAATATATATATATAGAAGGAAACCGACGCTACCAAGTCCTTATAGCTGGTTGCTATTTTCGAGACTACAAATCGGATCGATATGAAATTTGGTGTTGAGACGTAGATTAATCATGCCCATTTTCTTGCTTAATTTCATAAGAATTGTTCATATAAACAGAAAATCTGAAAAAAATTGTTAATAGAGCAGAGTTTAGCTCTACCCTAGCCAGAACAACAGTACTATGCCCTAGTTTAAATTTAGCTTATACATTCTGTCAAGAAAGTACCGGGAATTATCGATTTAAATCTGTCGGGGCAATGAGGCAGGTAAATTTTTTTTTCCTAGGTTGGTACAACTGTCCTTAATTACTATGCCAAGCTTGAGTGGGATCTTTTAACTAGTGTGTTTGCAACAGCTCATTAAGTCAGTCGATGTCAGAGTGCGTGCCGATTTTTACTATGGGTGATTACGTTGAGCAAAGAATTTGTTTAAAGTTTTGTGTTGCAAATGAATTTTCGTGTGCCGATGCATTGAAAATGTTGCAGAAGGTCTTTGGTGATAATGCTCTATCGAAAACTCGTGCATATCAGTGGTACAGAGCCCATCGACGCCCATCGCTCATCGACGGCTTCGATCGAAGATAACGTCGATAAAATTAAGGAAAGGGTGCTGGAAAACCGTCGTACCAGTTTGAGAGAGATAGCACATGATCTTAAGATATCCCACGAGTCCGCACGTACGATTTTGATTGATATTTTGGGCATGAGAAAGGTGGCCGCACGACTCGTACCGAAAGACCTGAATTTTCTTCAAAAACGTCATCGCGAACAGGTTGCTTCAGACATGGTGGATCGCTGTAATTCCGATTCTACATTCATGGAACGCATTATAACTGGCGATGAGACCTGGGTCTACGAGTACGATATGCAAACAAGCCAGCAATCATCGGAATGGGTGGCAAACAATGAGCCGAAACCGAAAAAACCACGCCAAAGCCGCTCGAAAATGAAGGTGATACTCATTGTTTTCTTCGATATCCGTGGCGTGGTGCACTACGAATTCGTTCCAGAGGGTCAGACGGTAAACAAGGAGTATTACCTAGGCGTTATGAAACGTTTGCGTGAGCGTATCCGTAAGAAGCGGCCAAATTTGTGGCCGAACAACTCATGGATTTTGCATGACGATAACGCGCCTTCTCACCGAGCTACGATTGTGACTGACTTTCTCGCCAAAAACTCAACAAACGTGCTTCAGCAACCACCGTATTCGCCGTATTTGACTCCCTGCGACTTTTTCCTCTTCCCAAAACTAAAATTGCCCCTTCGTGGCACCCGTTTCGAGTCGATTGAAGCCATAAAACAAAATTCGGCGCGAGAGCTAAAGTCCATCCCGGAAAGCGCCTATAAAAAATGTTTCGATAATTGGAAGTGCCGTTGGCATAGATGTATTGGAGCAAATGGAGCCTATTTTGAAGGCGACCCAATAAATTTTGACGATTAAATGTAAAAATGTTGTTTTAATTGAAAATTCCCGGTACTTTCTTGACAGAGTAGTATATGTAGAACAAAGACTTATATATGTAGAACAAAGACAAGAAGGCTAATGCCAAATTTATTGAGAATCGTGAGTCATATTTAAAAACGCGCAATGTAAATTATTTTCACTTATGTTTCAAAAAAAGCCGCATTTTTCAGAATCAATTTTTTCAATTATTTTCATTAATTACCAGTAGTACGAGTGTTTTTTATAATGTAGCAATATCGGTGATAACTTCCTGCTTATATTTCATCCAAAGATTGAAAGGAGATCTTCGTCACTACAACATCCTATCTCTGCCTTCATGGACTCTGCAAACATTTTTGGAACACCTCATTGGGGAATAAATTAAAGTTGTACCAGATTCGCGAAATTAAACCATTGGGATTAATTATTCATGAGTTAGAAATATCTACTAGCTAACGGCCCAATCAATTCCATGCATGAATATGTATATTCAAAGTGTTCTATTTGTTCGCTTTCAACCTGCTTACCATGCGTGAATAATAAGCGGATAAATGATAAAACCCACAGCAAAATACAGTCTAGGTTTTATAACTATCCTGAAGAAGCAATGGCCAACGGACAGAAAAAATTCCAATAGTTTTCATCGTAATTACCTATCTCTTACCCGTGACTAGACTTGACTGTTAATTTTCATCATGATATTTTCACTCCATTGAGGTATATATTCACTTTATTTTAGCGCCATATTATTATATACATAGTATACGTTACTATGCAAGCCGTATACAGTGTGGACACCACTTATGGAATAAAATTATTTTTGTCCTTATGTTGGGATATTATAAAAAACACTGTGACACGTCAACTTTCAAATTTAATAGTGCGCTTTTTAAGTATTAATTTAAATATACAAAGTGACTCGCGCAAGTCCAGCACAGTCCGTCCTCTTTATTATAAATGGAATAGCCTGTATATTTCCTTAACAACCTGATTTTATCTAATTCTTGGTCTATTATGTATAATACCGGTTGAAATAATGAAATAAATAATTTATCGCCGTTAAATAATGGTATTTTTTGAATAACCTAAATACAGACTTACGAAATTCCTGAACTAACTTCCAATTAAGTTGGAAAAATTTCTAAAATCAATTCTTGATACGCTCATGGATTTTGGTTTTGAAAATATTTTATGCCGATAAATGAAGAAAATCTGCAAATAATGTGGATTTTTATCAGTTAGATGTTGCAGTGTTGAGATTTACATTGAAATAGTAAATTCCTAATTGAAAACGTATGATATATTGAAGTAATAATGAAATATTCAACTTAGGCTCACCGAATTGAGATTTTGATGATTACGGGGATAATTGCAGAAGTCAAGTTGAAGTGACAAACTTATTCAATCAGAGGTATCCTCATTTGCCAAATTTTTTACAAGGAACTAAAATTCATGAACAATTCAGTGAACTTGGACAAATCATCAAATAGAAAACCGCAATTCGTTGAAGATACTGTGAAATTGGGAATTTGTTAGGTGTTGCAGAGGATCCAATGACAAGTACACATCAAATTACCCGTGAAAATAATGTCAGTCATACAACTGTCATAGGATATCCATAAGGAAAAACTTTATCCATATAAAATGACTTTTGTGCAGGAGATAACAGAAGACGATCCAGATCGTAGAATGCAATTCTGCGAAATAATGATGAATAAACTGAACAGAAATAAAAAAGCTGTTGGTTTAATCCGTTTTCCTGATAAATCAACATTTACATTGAACGGGGAAGTAAACCGACAAAATGGTAGATATTGGTCAGCGGAGAATACTCATTTAACCCATTAAGGACGGGCTTTCTTGAAGTAAATACAGTATTCGTAGGTTCTTCTTGTTTGTGGAGGTACCTTAGAGAGATTTGAAATGGTTAAACTGTTTTTACATTTTGAGTTTTGAACCGTGACTATATGTTTACTCTAGTCCAATAATGTATGTAGAAAATAATTTATTAATAATATAATAGTAATAATATATCAGCGAGTATGGAAATTTATAAAACATGAAACATTAAACCAACTTGACACTTTGCACATTGAGAACGTCCTACGCTTTTACAGTATTCCCCTACACAGCATCTTCTCTTGTTATTTGGTATATTTTCAACGAAATGACTTAGTTGGTCAAACCCTACATCGAAATTGACAAGGGGAATCATTGGAAAAGGATGATGACAGGTGTCCACCACTTTTTGGCAGAAGAACTCCATAATTTGTGAGGTAACTTTGAGCAATTTCTCGTCGGAAGTTCAACTGCGATATATTTTTTCGAGTACCCTTCACAAGAATCCATGCATTTTGAATGGAGACATCTATTAGGTAAGTTATTATAAGCCAGTACCACTTTTTTCCTCTTATTCCAATTCTGTACGTTTCTACATTGAAATCGATTAAGCCCACGTCGTCAATAAATGAGTTATACTGTATTCCACTTCTTTTATTTCAGATGATATTTGCCAAGATATTTCTAATTGATAAGGTGAGTAAATATTTTTTCTTGATTGATGTTATATATTTTTTTAAATGTGATTGGGTACTGACGAGCAGAGTCTCTCTTAAAACGTATTTTTTAGTAGTATGTTTTTACATATCTTGAGATTTTCTACAAATTAACTTAGTTGGATATTCAATAATATTGAATATTCTAAGTAAGATAGTTTTATGATGAAATTCTTAGGATTATGTTAAACATTTTTGAAAGATACTTATTTTCATAAGAGGAATGAGCAGAAACAAAATGTTGTCAACTCAAAATATTTAATTTGTAATATTAACAATTTATATTTATTGGATTTTGTTATCTAATTTGGATGTCTTAAAATGAATATTTATTTTATATGTCGTTTGATATAAGCGGTGCTTATATGACATTAATTTAATTCCTGAATTTATAATATTAAATTTAATTTTTTGAAATTAAATATGTAGAAGGCTAACAGAATATATCTGTTAATATTCAATAAATTTTATATACCTTCTATCAAATATAAACCTCCATTCATGTTATTATAATTATAAGTGGTTTCCATACTGTATGTAAGTACTTCTAAATAAATAAGAGAGGCCGAAAATATCGTACTGCTCTGATTATTATTTTAGAACCTTAGTAAATCGTCTATACATCCTATTATTCTAACATACTCACTCAAGAGCAAATTGGGTGATTCGTGTGGTAATAATCCTGGTATTTCGCTAGAAAATTCTACAACATTATTCTAAAGCAGATTTTTCGAAGACATAACTTCTTTGGCAAGTTCGAATAATGTTTTTCTTTTCTTTTTAATCTACCACAATTTTTGAATTTTCGTTCTGAATTTTTTCCGAAATACATTATGACATTCGCTACAATGATTAATGATTATAGTAATTTGAATATAGAACGAAGGTGAAAGCACTGGTGTGAAGTCAGGATATTTTGCGCGCTGGTTCATATCACACCCGATCCTCTCAAAATAATTTTCTGGTCCTCTAATTATAAGATCTTCGCGAAATTTTATATTAGCGTTCTTGTCACTATTATACATATGAATGATAAATTAAGACTCGATCGTGAAATTTATGCAATGGTTTCTTTAGCGCTCAACGTTGCTCCGCTCACAAAATTTGAGTCTTCATTTTGAAACTTCCAATCTTATGGGCCTCTTGAAATTCGGCAGAAATATGTTTACAATCATTATCTTTTCGAGCTCTATATTTCAGATCAATCGAATTTGTTTGGAAAATATTCGAAAGATAAGGAAAATTTTGAAATTAGAATAACTGCGAAACCAGAGAACTGATTTTGCGCAATAACTGAGTTATCCGAGGTATTCAGACTTCAAACCCACCCCGAAATTATCCATTACCTATCTCTTTCGTTCAAAAGTTATAGTGTTTAAAATAGCGCTCGCTCAACGGTGATCCGCTCAAAAAGCACGAACTCGCGCATTATACTATTATTTTACTTCCAACTGTCGACTTTTCAAACGTGAATAATTACGAAACTGTTAAGCTCATTAACAAATTTAGCGAGATATTTAGACACCAAACCTTCCCTGAAAGTTTCAAGGTTTTAACTCCTTGCGTTCGAAAATAAGCATGTTTACGGTCCGCACAAATACCTTTGACCTCAGATTCTTCATCAGTGGGTACAACCTAGTCGTTCAAGACTATTTTCTTCTCAGAATATGAAAATTACAGACATTTGTGCAAAACGATGATATGCTGTTCCCGGAAAAACATGTGCAGAGTGTTTATTAAGACATCTGATTTTTGTGAGAAATGCACTGGATATTTTTCTCAAATGGTGAAAAATAACTTGAATAATTTCAATAAAGATTCATCCTGAGAAACGAAACGAATCACTTTCCATCGTTTCCATGGAGATTTAATTTGAACCATTAAATTTTTACTACCACCATTATGTCGGGCTGAGTTCGTGTAGAATAAAATTGAGAACGGTATGAGAATCGATAAAAAATAGTTGACTCATAAAAGCATTTTCTTCACTCAGTCAATTTCGAAGTGTATTCATATTTGCCTAAAATTGCAGGTTCTATGGATTGCAAACGACTATATGTTGTCATTCGAAGAGATTCCAAGAGGCATATATGATTCTGGTTTTCTCCAACATTTAAATATCTACCTTCCACCTCAATCCTGGATATTCTATTAGGTTAAATCTTATTTCGTGTCGCTATGACAAAATGCCAAGGTGCAGACAATCGATACCAGCTTGGTATAATGACAACCAAATTACTTCCCTCTGAATATTTATCTCCCTTTTTTAAGCCAAGAAATTCGAATTAATGAAGTTAATAAAAAAACTTGGCTTAAGTTTCACTGTTTATTTGATGTTTGCTGACATATATGTTTCGGGTTTTTAGCCCATTTTCAAAACTGAAAAGAACAAAACTTAAAATCCTTTTTATAATGGTAGGGTAAATCACAGGTTTAATTTTGAATAGTATGAAAATATGGTGTTAGTTGGGTCCTAATCTTTTACAGATAAGAGCAATGGTGACAAATCAAATTGAAGTTGTTCATTTGTAATTGGTAGCTTCTTGCCATGTGCAAAACAAATTTCCAAACTTTCTAAATGGTCCATTCTTCTGCTGTTATTACCTACGTGTAAAATCTCAGTTCTACTGAAATCTATGGAATGGTTGTTATTATTTATACAATGTTCCGAAAAACCAGATGTATTTTGGGTTCTCCCTTCTCACCTGCAGTATGATTTTCATCATCGTTATTTTTACTTTCCTCGTGAACAACAGCGTCGAATACCAATTGCGGCATACACTCTCCGTCAAACCAGTGAAAATCTAGTGTATCCTCACACTACAGCTTGTCGATAGCACTACAGGCTCGTATCACCTGGCAGGTAGAAAGCCCCACCGTCTTTTTGGAAATCTTATTTTTTAGTTATAAATAACACTCCATTCAAATTTCAAGCTGCCTCAAAAACATTTTTATAATTTTTTGCAAAATATTTTTGCACACGTCTGGCAATGTTAAAACCCCGATTAAATTATCTGGCTTATTTTTTTCATATTCATTAAGTATTACACTGCAACATATATAAATTGCGTAGTGCCTCAAATATATTTTGGGGTAAAAAATAATATTTTTAAAAATGTAGGGGTTGATTTAGCCCCGCTACTTACCAGCCAGGTCTGCAATCCCGAGTTGGGATATAATAGGAGAGATATCTGACAAGTTTTCAGCTTGCCTCAAATACATACTCAAAAATTGGTGCCAGCTCTCCTACTATATCTCTCCAGCGTCTTTCCTCGAAATTCATTTTAAATCAAATGAATAACGTCATAACGTCAAAAATTTGTTTCTCTGGGACTTTTTTCCTTAATGTTTAAATTCTCAATAGAACAAACGTTTGAATTGTAACATCTTCGAATTTGTGTGATAATTAAATTTGTATGATGAAGTTTTGATCTCACCTCGTATCTAACTTAATGAAAAGCATGAAAATATGTTGATTTTTCGGTGCAGATACATGGCAATCAACGATATCGGACAATCAGTTAACAAATTCATTTCTTCAACATGTTCTATGGAATAATGTTTTTGCGAAATGGAATACAGTTTGAAATACCGACTTCAAATCATTTTCATTAATGGTGCAAAAAATGGTTGTGCCTACAGGACTGCTGTAAAATTCCGTGTGAGAAATCCATATGAAACATCATGTCATTCTTATGTCTAAAATATTGTGGACAGATTTAGAGGAACTGGACGCAATAAAAATGAACAAAGAATGATACCTCGAGTATTTGTAGATTTGAAGATAATGTTCAAATAGAGAGGAATATTTATCTTCCTTAATTTTTAATTTTACGGAGGTGATGTCTCTGGTGTCACCTCAGCAAGCATTTAAAACAAAGAGCCTTTTAGAAAGCTGTGTTTTGAGGGTGCTCAATCATTTGAGTTTCATCTTCATACAATAAAGATTTTAAAAGCATTAAGCGACGAAGATCCTGATCGAATAATAGAATTTTGTGAAGTGATAATAGCGAAAATAATTGTACACTCTATATTCATTAAAAATATTCATTTGAGAGACGAATGTGTGTTTTTTATAACTGTATATACCGATGTACGAAATTGTCTGTACTAGGCTGATAAAAATTCTCATTTTTTCCAAGAGAAGGTGTTTATCAGCCTTAAAAATTTAATATTTGGGCAAGGATTTTAGAATGATGAAAGTTATTCGCTCAATTTTTGCGCGCTTCTAGGGAATAGCATACTACTGCTTCTCCCATATGTAATTTTGGAATTTTGAGTCGAAAATGGTCTTAAACGATTAGGTTGGACTCACTGATGAAGAATCCGAGGTCAAAAGTAATTATTTCCGTCCGTAAGTACCCTAACTGTTGAATGGAAATATCAAGAGTCTTGAAACATACACGAAAGATTTTTGTACTTCGTCAATGAGTAAAAGAGTAACGCGCATGTTCATACGAAATTTCATGAAGATCGTATGTTTGAAAGTTTTATACAAAAATTTTGAGCGGATCAGCGTTAAGCGCTACCCTTATCACTATAACTTTCGCAAACAGAGAAAGAGACTTCAAACTTTCGGGGTAGGTTTGACGCTCGAATATCTCGGTTGAGTTCGTAATTCGGCAGAACCAGTCCAATGATTCCGCAGTTACTCACATTTGCAAAATGTTTTTACTTTTCTCAATTTTTTTCCAATTGCAGATCCTAAGGATCTGAAATTCGAAATTGAAACATTGAATTTCATGTCCCTATGGATTGTATGATCAGAAAATTCAAAATAAAAAAAATAATATTTTGTAAATGGAGCAGCGTTGATCGCTACTGAAACCATAACAGCAGTCCTATGATCGAGCTCAAATTTGCCATGTAGATGTGAATTAACGATACAAGAGCTAATACAAAAGTTATTGAAGGTCATATTATCAGAAGATAAAAAAAATTATTTTGTGAGCAGAGCAGCGTTAGGTGCTACAGAAATCACATAAGTCCTATGATTGGGTTTAAATTTCGCATTTAAAGGGTAACATATCTAGAGTTTGCATTTTGAAGTAGTGGATATTTCGAGTCTGGCAATACTTCGGTCATCAGTGTTTTGACAGAAAATTAGTTAAATATTTGTCAATAACAAAAGATGTCGACTTACGCTTGAACAGAAAAAACTTATTTTCAAAGTGGTGAATCTTTTATCTAACTCTTAAAAATTCACGTGGAAAATTCAATAGAAGTAAAATGACCTCACAGCAATTTGTAGATCAATTTGTGAAGCGAGCTCATGGATCGGTATTTGATAAAACCATCCCTCTACATTCTCGTCCAGTGAGCACACCTGAAAATCACACCCGAAAACATTGATGCTACAGCCCAGAATGTGACTGAACATCCATCAACTCGTCATCGTGCTCAAAAACTGAACATTTCAAGCACTTCCCTGGGGAAAATTTTGCATAAATACCTTGGTATGTATGCTAACAAAGTTCAACTAGTGCAAGAAGTGAATCCTCGTGACTATCCTATGCGTTTCCACTTCGCTTAATGGGCTAATGATCGCATGGCCGAAGATGAGTATTTTCTCATTATCCGCTCGAAGACTATTCTGTGTGAGGATCCGTTGGAAATAAATGTTGCGCTAACCATCCAGAAACGATAGATGCCTTGATACACAAAATCTGAATTTCCATTTATTAGATTGACCCCCAATCAATCGACAATGTACAAAAAAATTTGGTTCATCGGATGGGGTATGTATGGTCAGTTAAGGCGGTCATTTGAATGATATAATATTATTTTTCATTGGTAAATGCCAAGGTACAATCTTTCTAATAAACTCGTAATTTGTGAAAACTATCCATTAGTTTCTTATTTATAGGTGATCAAAAATTAAAATTTTAAATGCCCTACATATGGCTATATAATGCTCTTAAAGTACCATAACACCTCCCCAGCAACTGAGAAACATATTCCCGGAACCGAAGACAACAGTAAGTAGTTATACCCAGATTATTTACCGTGTTGCTAATTGATACTGCCACATCAGATATTCTTACAATAAAATCCGACTTGACGAGAGTTCTCTAGGCTGCTTATTTTCGTCATATCTTCATTGATAATCCCTGGTGCAGAGGGGGCCCAAGAAGAATCCAAGCTCAGAGGATGTTAGGTATCATCAACTTGACTCTTCGGAACATATCTTCCGTATAAGGTATAGAGAACCAAAGGGTCTAGCCACAAATCCCTGCTGTTACAGGGACAACGAAATCGGAATACTCACCATCTAGATTTAAGAAATGATCGAAGTTTAATATGAAGAGCTCCACGTTTGTCCTATCGAAACCAAAATATTCGAGTTTAGAGCAAAATAGGCGATGATCAATAGTGTCAAATGCTTTTTCAACATCCAAGAGAACAAGTCATGCTACAATCGACATATATAATAATCTCATCGACCACATCCAATAGTAAAGGGCTACATCCACCTCTCACGGAACCCATACTTCATGGGCGGTATCATGTTATTTTTCAAAATTTAGTCATTCATTTGCGAAGCTTAATTTTGAAGGAAAAATATTTATAAGACGAAGGTCACCAAAAACAATAGGATCTCGCACCGTGGCTAGAGGCTTGACCAGCAATATCTTCCATCACTCCAGAAACACACCTATTTCCAAACAGTAGTTGATCATATGGATCACTTAGATTATTAAGGAAATTACAGGATATTTCAACCTAAACATTTCAGCAGATATTTAATCGAACGTCGCAGCATTGTACTTGAGCTTCATTATTTATTATTATTTAGATTTCCAAATATCTCTATAACTTAATATGAAAAAGAGACAACTCCTTTTTAGGGAAAAAGATAAAAAATTTTCTAGGAGTGAAAATTCATATAGAATGAAAATACCAAAATAATTTTTATTTGAGATAGAGAGTTTTTCACCTAGTTTTTCTTATCTTTTTAAAGAACTGAAACCTATACATAGCTATGGGTTTATAGTTTCTCATATTTGTCTGGATTATTAGAGAATTATATTCTTAGGAAAATTTCTGAAAGAATAATTTATTTTACGTAATTGTTTCTCGATTGAGACCTTTGTTACAACTGAAAATTTTTTTTCCACATTTCATTCGATTCATTCGAACGTAGGTATGCGATAGATAGTAATCTCTCATATTCAAGTATCATGTATGAATACAAATAATGGAGAAGCCTGAAAATAAATATGTTTTGAATTTCTTACGATTTTCAGTATTCATTCGGAGAATTTCCGTTTTGCGCCGTATTTTCCAGTAATTAACAATTTTATCATACCGTCTGGTCTGTTATGAAAAAGATCCTTCCTTTGATCTTGCTATTTGAGCATGAAAGCGTATCGAAGGCTCTCTTTAATTATCTGTGTGTCTTTTTAAGGAAAGGATCCCTTTTTTGACCCATCATCAACTTACACATATAAAAGGAGAATTAGAAGATGAAATCTCTGATAATAGTTAGAAATGGGCAATATTTGAAGCGTTCAGATAAAAAAGAATAAAACGATTGAAAACCATTTAGATTTCTCTGTGTGTTTCATTATGAAATTATTGACACGAGGATGAAGTTTTTCCGGTCTAATCGTCTAGATTTTGCTTTTTCTATTTCTACCATTCTTGCTACAGTTAACCTTCCTGGTATATCAGTAATATGAGCAAAATTTTATTTTTTTTTTTTCATCAAGGCCATTATAGTTAAAGCAATAATTGAAAATCGGCTAGCTCATTATAAGTTGCTATCAGCAAGAACGTAAATGAAAGTAAGTCATATTATAGAGATAATTATGATCCGAAGATTCACCAGTTATTCTGGCTAAATTAATCATTTACAAAATATCAAGAAAGGTTTCGTGAAAATAATATTTCTGTTATATCTGGAAAATTATCGGAGAGCAAAACAACATACTTGTTGGCCCACATAAAACAGTCCAGCCGTAGGTATGAGTTTAACCGTCAAGCGCCAGGAAATGTCAATTTTTATTTAGAGGGGGACATTTTTTGATGCGAATTCGTAAACGTACTATCATCCCCCTAAGCGGGATCTCAACCCTCTCAAGAATCTTTAAATATAATAAAGGTCGAGTGATCATTTTGGAGGATTTGCCATTTTTTTAAATATGCTAAAAATTTTCTATTAGACGCTCGTTTAGGTGTAAAAAAACTCGTTGAAAATGATGGGTGAGTGCATTTAGTGGAGGACGAGCTTGTAAAGCAAATTTAATTAATAATATGTTCAAATTGGCAACCATTCATTACTAAACCGTACTAGTGTCTTTTTCTCACACTTTTTAATATTTCAGGTGTTAGTTCATTACATTTTAAAAACTTTTTCCTGGCGAAGATCTTCTAATGAAATAGATTACCGAGCGTAAGAGAAAATATTCAACAAAAATACCATTACTGTTTAGAAATGAGCGTTAGATAATTTAAACATCTTAATAATTAGAATTCGCTCAGAAATTCGATCACACTACCTGATGAACTACAACCATCAGTGCCAATGAGATTTTTACACCGAAACAAACGCCAGACAAATTTTTAAGAGTATTAACAAAGAGAATTGAAAAATCTTCCAAGTAATGTATTACTCGACCCTATTGTCACAAAAGCGGGATTTACACCCCGCTCAAGGCGATGATCGTTCACTAATGAATTTGCAATAAAAAATGTTCCCTCCCAAATAAAAATTGAACTGTCTCGGCGTTTTCCGGAAAAACTCATACCCATGGATATATCCTGATCGGACTGTTTTATGTGGACTACCCGGTATGTTTCCAGCATGTTCAGTGATTGTCCTATACAAACACTCAATATAAAATCCATCCTTTTGCATATTGATATTCTCTGATATCAATCAGTTGGGTTTTTGTGTTTCTTTACCTTAGTCTCACCACAAGAGATACATTGCAGTGAAAAAATATGGCATTTTCCAATGATCACAGCCAACTTAGTTGGTTTCTTCTTGCTATGGAGTATTTTAATGCTGATTGACATTTCCTCTGTTTCGTCCTTTTATAATTTTCTCCACAAATTGAATTCCAAAGCTTATTTTCTCAAAATTATTTAAAAAAATGATGCTTTCACTGATTTCACAAAATAGACACTATTCCGTGGCTTGAACTTATTCTAAATAATTAATCTGTTTCATTGTGAATAATTTGGTACCAGTTTTATGAAAATTGAGCGACGAATCTGTATTTTAATAGGCCGTTGCAGACAAGTGAGGCTTCACGCTGTCCAAACGATTAAGAAATAGAGCTAGATCATGCTACAGGAAAGTACTCTTTCAAATCTCAAATAAGCTTAACTTAGTAGATATATGTAGATTTGGCACTACATTTCATGGAATGACTTTGAAGAGGTGCTTTAGAAGAGATTTTTTCAAAGTATGCAGGGTACTAGCGCAGTCGAAAAAATGTTTTGAAGTCAAGGGTTATGAGGGTATTATACTGGCCTACATATTTCCCTCACTAAGCGTTTGTATCACTCCGAGAAACTGTTTCATGCATTTTCTTTTAAATGGAGACTTTCCTCAGAAAATCTACAACCGTTACGAATTCGTGCTTTGACTGAGGTGGAAATTCAGGTTCTTCAAATTCTCAAGTCCACATTTCACTTAGAATGTTCAATTCTTCATGAAGTTATTTTTATGAACTTAAACAATTAATTTTGATTTTGTTATTATACAGGTATCCTAACAAAAAGTCAAGTCTAAGTTTGAGATAAAGCACCCTTAGGAATTTACGAATTACACATGTGATTTTCTGTAATTTTAGAGTTTTGATTTATGTTCATACTTCAAAGTGTAACCTTGTCCTACAAGACATTAATGGTCGCAGCGACATGGATTAATGAGATTCAGGCTTGATTTTTCTTACAGATATGTTTATAGGATGCTTTACTGACAGAAAAATAAATGGTGAACGATCTGATACAATTGTACCATAAAAAAGTTAAACGCAAAGTTGCAGAGGTGATTATTCTGGCGCATTCGCCATTTTGCAACACTTCCCTAGCTAAATGCAACCTTCTGCATGCTTGTAACAGCGTGCTATCATTTTGTCAAATATCTGTAATGTAAGAATTATGAGCCGAAAATGGTCACAAGCGACTGATGAAGAATCCGAGGTCAAAAGTATTTCTGTCCGGTAGCTCCGTCAGTAAATACTCTAAATTTCGAACGGAGAAATCTAAAGATTTGCATCTTTCAGAGTATGTGCCCGGTGTCTCGGGTACAAATATCGATGAAGTTTGTTATTGGCCAAAATCCAACCAAAGGTTTCACAGATATTCATTCCGAAGGATTAGAATAAATGAAAGCAACTTATATTGACATCTTCAGTAGATAGGGTGCTTTGCCAATGCATTTCGATGACTAACCACTTCAACTCAGCTGAAAATTTACAATTTGGTAATGGTATGTTGAAATCTGAGACAGTTCTGCTAAACTTTAAAGCTGACAAATAAACTTTAACTTATTTCTTATATGCAATTTTCATAATAAACTTGGAAAATGAGAATTATTATGAGTACTTTCACGAAATGATTAATTTTTAAAATCAGTATTATGTCAAATAAGTAGAAAACAAAACTTTCCAATTGTATTCACAAATGTTGATGTCCATTTATTTCCAATCGTTCCATTTGTATATGAAGACAAATTATAAAGTATCACATAAAACGGCAGGATCAATTTTCCGAAAACTATACAGATTTAATTTAGGAAATCTCTCAATAACTTTTGAGAATTAAATTGAATGAAATGCTATCGAAACACTCTTTCACTTTATAGACATATAGAATTATCAACATATCTAAGCGGCAACTAACTTATGAAGAATCAAAGGAAAACAAGGCACTGACTCTAATCATCTAAATCTACTATCCAGCACAAATTTATTTCGATTGAATATTCAGAAATAACAAATTTCATCACCAAAAAATGTTCCACATAAAATCGAAATATTTTTCCCCCTCTTAGCTATAGATAGCACATTTTCCAGAAAACGAATCTGAAATTATAACCCATATTCTCTTCAGATGGAAGTTTTTTATTTTTATGATAAATATAAATAAAGTCTCTCTCAAAACTTGTTTTTTAATAATTTTTTTACATATCTTGAGATTTTCTAAAATGTAATTTAGTTAGATATCCAATAATATTGAATATTCCAAGAAAGATAGTTTTATAATGAAATTCTTGAGATTATGTTAAACATTGTTGGAAGATATCTGTTTTCATAAGAGGGATGAGCAGAAACAAAATTTTGTCTACTCAAGATATTCAATGTATAGAATTTTTGTTAACAATTTATATTTATTGGATTTTGTTATCTCATTTGGATGTCTTATAATGAATGTTTATTTTATATGTCCTTTGATATGAGCAGTGCTTATAGGACATTAATTTTATTCCTGAAGTTATAATATTAAATAAAATTTTTTGAAATTAAATATGTAGAAGGCTAACAGAATATATCTGTAAATATTAAAATATTGAAATAATATCCTAAACTATATGTTGCTCTCATAGGTAACCATAAAACCATATGATAAAGTTGTAAGGCGAACACCCCGAAACTAACGTAAATAGAGGTCATTCTTGATAGAAGGTATATAAAATAATATAAATATTTTAAAAAATTTTAAACAATTTAAAAAAATTAGCCTTCTACATATTTAATTCCAAAAGATTATATTCAATGATTATAACTTCTGAAAATAAATTAAAATAATGTCGTATAAGTACCACTTATATCATGCTACCCCGAAACTAGTTCGCCAGCGCTCCGCGGGGTAGGAGGTCGTCCCAAGTGGGCGTTGCAGCGACGACCAACTGTACCCGAAATCATCACCAAGATTTTCTATATGGCTGGTGCGTCGACTGATGCGCACACATCAGCTCTCTGAGACTTTTAAAAAGGGGACACCGGGCTCTAAGAAATAAGAGTTCCACAAGCTCTCAGCTCGACATCACCCATGGACCTCAATAGCCTAGAGATCGATCTCCGTCGAGAGGAAGGATCTGCCCTAAATCCACGAGAACGAATATGAATAACTGAACTGATCCACAGTCACCAGGAGGTATTTTCTGAAACGGATCAACCCACGACGGCTACCGAACACGTCATTGACAATGGAGATCGATTGCCCGTAGTCGCCCCTCCTTATCGACTATCGGCGGAGAAAACCAAGATTCTTCGGACAGAAGTGGAGGAAATGCTTAGAACAGAAATTATAGAGGAAAATGATGCTACTGTGAGCTTCCCCAGTGTTAATGTTGCCAAAACCAGGGGGATAAATCAGAGTTTCCATTGACTATCGCAAGCTTAATGCTAGGATCGCTGACCTACTAAACAGCGCTCGAGGATATACCTATATGAGCATTATAGACCTACGAGCGAGATACTGGCAAATTCCGGTTTACCACTTTGAAGCAAATGTAGTGGAAAGAAAAAACTACGACAAAAAACTCAACTAACAATCCATGTAGAAGAAAATCATAGAAAGTGACCAGGAAAATTGCCAGCCATAAGATTTGCAATGAATTCAACCAGCACCAATCTCTCCCCAGATTACCTAATGTTCGGGAGAGAACTTCGATGCCCTGGAGAAGTCCACCGAGAATTTTGTGAAATTGTGATCAACGAAAACTTTGTTGCAGACATAACGCCAAAACTATTAGAGCTAGAAGAAACCCTGAGAATTTTCCAAGGAAATTTGGAAGATCGTCAGAATCAACACATGAAATACGAAAACCAAAAAAGGCGCACTAGCCCAAGGTACCAGAATTACTTAGTTTGGCTAAATACACACGTACTGAGTAACCAAGCAAAAGGTATCTCAGCTTAAATGGCCCGCAAAAGAGATAGACCATACAAGATCTTCCGAGCACGAGGACCTACGACATATGAAGTCAGCAGTATAGACGACCCAAACATTCCTGTAAGGACCTTCCATGTGTCCCAAATAACCATATATTTGGGACCGACGATAAACACGCCCACACCCACTCACCCAATAAGGACTAGAGGCAGGTTGAGAAAACAAACTGACACCATTGTCGGGACGACTTCGAAGCCAGAGGGTAGTCTGTAAGGTAAACACTCCGTAGTTCGCCAGCGCTCCACGGGGTAGGGAGTCACCCCATGTGGACGTTCCTGCAACGACCAGTAGTACCCTAAATCACCACCGAGATTCCATAGAGGACGCGTCAAATGACGAGCGCACATCAACCCTCTGGGCCTTTCCAAAAGGGGACACCAGGTTCTCAGAAATCAGAGTTCCACAAGCTCTCAGCTGAACACCAACTCGCCTCCGCTGTGGCACAAGCCTGGCAGACTGAGAAGACTTAACCCAACTCCAAACATCCCCAGATCTAAACCGATTGCCTCCGTTGCAGAGCAACCCGGTAGATTCCCAGTCAGAGATCCAGAAGCTCGCAGCTCGACACTAACTCGCTTCCGCTGCGGAACAATCCTGGTAGACTGAGAAGACTTCACCTAACATCCCCGGATCAAAACCGATCGCCTTCGTTGCGGAGCAATCCGTAAGATTTCCAGTACCCGAACGGACGTAACCGTTCGCGTGAAAAGTACCACTGTGCCGTTTATACTCCGTCAATGCACGAAACTTGAGCATAAACTATATGTACATTCTGTCAAGAAAGTACCGGGAATTATCGATTTAAATCTGGCGGGGCAATGAGGCAGGTAAAATTTTTTTTTCCTAGGTTGGTACCACTGTCCTTAATTACTATGCCAAGCTTGAGCGGGATCTGTCAACTAGTGTGTTTGCAACAACTGATTAAGTCAGTCGATGTCAGAGTACGTGCCGATTTTTACTATGGGTGATTACGTTGAGCAAAGAATTTGTTTAAAGTTTTGTGTTGCAAATGAATTTTCGTGTGCCGATGCATCGAAAATGTTGCAAAAGGCCTTTGGTGATAATGCTCTATCGAAAACTCGTGCATATCAGTGGTACAGAGCCTTCAAGGACGGTCGTGAAGTGGTCGAAGACTTGCCTCGTTCCGGACGCCCATCGAGGGCTTCGATCGAAGATAACGTCGATAAAATTAAGGAAAGGGTGCTGGAAAACCGTCGTACCAGCTTGAGAGAGATAGCACATGATCTTAAGATATCCCACGAGTCCGCACGTACGATTTTGATTGATATTTTGGGCATGAGAAAGGTGGCCGCACGACTCGTACCGAAAGACCTGAATTTTCTTCAAAAACGTCATCGCGAACAGGTTGCTTCAGACATGCTGGATCGCTGTAATTCCGATTCTACATCCATGGAACGCATTATAACTGGTGATGAGACCTGGGTCTACGAGTACGATATGCAAACAAGCCAGCAATCATCGGAATGGGTGGCAAAAAATGAGCCGAAACCGAAAAAACCACGCCAAAGCCGCTCGAAAATGAAGGTGATGCTCATTGTTTTCTTCGATATCCGTGGCGTGGTGCACTACGAATTCGTTCCAGAGGGTCAGACGGTAAACAAGGAGTATTACCTAGGCGTTATGAAACGTTTGCGTGAGCGTATCCGTAAGAAGCGGCCAAATTTGTGAGCGAACAACTCATGGATTTTGCATGACGATAACGCGCCTTCTCACCGAGCTACGATTGTGACTGACTTTCTCGCCAAAAACTCAACAAACGTGCTTCAGCAACCACCGTATTCGCCGGATTTGGCTCCCTGCAACTTTTTCCTCTTCCCAAAACTGAAATTGCCCCTTCGTGGCACCCGTTTTGAGTCGATTGAAGCCATAAAACAAAATTCGGCGCGAGAGCTAAAGTCCATCCCGGAAAGCGCCTATAAAAAATGTTTCGATAATTGGAAGTGCCGTTGGCATACATGTATTGGAGCAAATGGAGCCTATTTTGAAGGCGACTCAATAAATTTTGACGATTAAATGTAAAAATGTTGTTTTAATTGAAAATTCCCGGTACTTTCTTGACAGAGTAGTATATTGTGTAAACGTGAGCATATAAATAGAAAACTTAACCTAACCAGTTGTTTCAATAAAACTAACCCTTACAAAGAATAATTTCAAAAGGAGATATTGACAACGTTTTCTATTCTGACAACCGCAATATTCTGAACTTTAAAATAATTCCACTCATCATATAACAACAGTGAATTGTGTTTCATTTTAATTTAAAGGTATCTAAGACTGTCACAACTGTAAATACATTCTTCATTTAACTTATAAATAAACTTATAAATTATACCGGACACTAATAACTATTATGAAACAATATTGAGACTATACTATTTGGAAAAAAACTACTTTGTATTTTCCCCAGTTTAATGGATAGTTTCGATTATATAAAACTGAATATATGTAATAATCGAATTGGAAGTTTCCTTCTTGGAGTAGTTTCATTTTAGAAAGTAATCTACTGCTGTTTTCAGAATAATTTTGAATACTAAATTGAATTTACAATCTATCTGTATATATTAAAACCTTTAAATTTATGAATATGAATAATACAAATGACAAAATTGAAAATATGCATCAACATCTAGTAATATAATAAAATAAATTAACCTTCCCTACTATAACGAAGGTGAACATTCGTATCTAAGTGTTAAAACTAGTTCCCTGATTATTTACACATCCTCGTAACTAGTATTAACACTTAGTTTGTTTGACTATGTTGAAGTGGAAAGTTTTTATGTAATCCGATCAGAACTTACAAGTTTTATATCGAGTTTTTCACGTAGACCAGAAAATTCTAGGAAAGGATGGAAATACTTGGGATGTCTTGATGTTTCATCGAATAAATGTGAAAGGTTTTTTTGGGAAGGGGATTAGGGAGAAGTAAAAACTCTCTCGTAAAGTATTAGGATGTGTTTTTCAGAGGGTCCTACAGGCACCTGCTTTCAGGTCCAGCATGCTATGCAAATGTACATTCTCGACCCTTCCTTTGTCTTTCCGCATAATCCGCGAGGCGAGAGTCGCCCCAAATGGCGTTGAATCAAATATGCTGCAGTATAATGAGGGTGATGTATGAACTAGCCATCATATAAAATATATATTTTCTATACATTTAGACATTATAGCATGAAAAATTTCCATGACATGAAGTGTAGAGATAGTAACTAAGAGTTCTAATTAACTGGAGAAATAATAGGTTGGAGGAAAAGAAATCCTTTTTTCAGTAGATGGCTGTAGTGATCGATATGTCGTAAAGTATCGATCAAAAAATTCAGATTCATGGTCGTTACCAAGGTGACATTTGGCGATTATCGAAAAACCATACCCGATAATTAATAATAACAATAATAATATTTTTATTTCTGCAACATATACATGACTTTTTATATAGATATGAAGTTTTTTATAGAGCTAGGAATGAAGCGGCAAAAACTCTAGTAGTTAATACAGTGAAATCTCCCATGGGTGGACACTCACGGGACCGCCCGATGGTGTCCGTTCAAGAGGGATGTCTGCTTAAAAGAAATACAAATGTAAAAAATAAATTTAATGGAAATAATAATTGGATAATATTGGACATAAAAATCAATATATGTAGGTATAAGAATGTAAAAATTTTTCAAGGTAAACAATAACTGAAAATTCAAGGTAAGGAATCATTCGGATAAAAAAATTTTTTTATGAAAAGGAGACACTTTAATTACGAAAAAATTCCAAAATTTTTGTTTGTCTCATCTTTTTCCTCAATATGCAATCAAGAAATCTCAATTATAATTTGGAGAGAATCTCTAAAGTCTCTGAATCTCCGTGATTCTGAGCAAACTTTTTAGCTGTTTGGTTAAAGTCATAGCGTGCCGCAGTTGAGATCGATAAATCGCCGGTTCACTCGGGGAAGTCCCTGAGTGAAGGCTGGTACCAATGTTGGCGCGCGACACAGAAACCTCTTCTTCTTTCCCATTGCGTCCCATTTGACGCAATAAACTCGCAGCGATACTTTTCACAGAGAATTGAGACAGAACCGATATTTTTTATTTTGGTTTTGTTCGGTTAATAGAACATAACTTAGTGTCCGTGTCCGGTCAAGGGAATGTCCGTTCAAGAGACACAATGTAAATTATATGGGAGTCAGTCAGGACTATGAAAAATTGTTCGTTCAAGGGAAGTGTCCGTCTAAAGGTAGTGTCCGCGAGGGGGAATTTCACTGTACACACTTATTTTGAGCTATTTGCTATACAATTTTACAATTTAACATAGACAAAATAAACTATTTTTCTTGTTTGTCAGTGAAGCTAGGCATACCGCATGAGTGCGGACAGCTCATTGGTACAGCATTGAGCTCGTGACCGGAAGGTCTGGGTTCGAATCCTATTCAGGTGGAAAAAGAAATTTTCTTGTTTGATGGGTGTCGGCCAACATTTAACTGTTGGGTCAAAAATTAACAGTGTTGTGACCTAAAGTGGCGCAAGTTCGCAGTAAAAAAGCCTACCAAGAACACAACTGAACTCCTAACTCGCATAAGCTGAAAAAGATTCTAAGGGATCTTCACAGAAGATCTTGGAGTGTCAGGATAATAATAATACCCACTTATTACATACATTACTAAACATTACAGGATATCCTTAAAATTACATTGAAAATAACGAAGGAACTGAAACACGTAATACAAATATGAGAACAGGTGCACCCAAACATTTTACGATGAAAAACGCTTAGTTCCTATCAGATCGTGAAATCTCTCTCTGGGAACTGACAATATAAATCTTTTTATTTCTCTTTTATAACCACATATATTTTTGAGCATTTTTATTGATTTCGTAATTGTGTTATATATAGTTGGCGCAAGGAAAGGATTACCATTTAATTATGGAAAGATACACACTTCAACAAGGTTTACAGATAATCAAAATTTATTATGAAAAATCGCGATCTGTTACTCTAACCTTACGTGCTTTAACTACAACTTTTGGTTGTTATAATCGTCCGGATAAAAGAACAGCTAAACGTTTAGTGAAGAAGTTTGAAACAAATTTTACACTTCATGATGTAACAGCGGCAGTGAGACAAAGAAATGCAAGAAGTAAAGAGAATATTGCTGCCGTACGTAAAACTGTTCGTGAAGACCAAAATTTATCGATGTTCTCAAGAACTAGGCGTCTCCCAGACGCCGTTGTGATGAATTTTACGAAAAGACCTTGGTTCACATCAATACAAAATTGTTTCAACCCAAGAACTAAAACCAAAATATTATTTAAAGTGTCGTGTATTCAGTAATTGTTGATTAGAAAAAATCGGAAGAAATGGACCACCTCGTTCCTGCGATTTAACTCCATTGGACTTCTTTCTTTGGGGTTCTATTAAGTCTTTTGTTCACAGAAATTATCCAGTAAATTTAGACGATTCTGACAGATCAATATTGAGCGAGTTATTGTTAACATACTACCCGATTTATGTGAGAGTCTTGGAAAATGGGTCCAATGACTTAATTCCTGCCAGCGTTTCCATAGTAAACATTTAAATGATGTTTTGTTTCAAAGCTAATGGTATCCATTGTTCTTCATAATGAAATAAAAATTCCAATAATTTTCAAATAAATAATGTGTTTTACTCACAAAACAAAATGGATCGCTGTTAATGAATGACCCTTTGTATCATAATAGATATATTTTTATTGATTGTTTTTACATTTCAACTGTACTATTTGTTGACTTTTTAAGCTCAATAATTGATATAGAATGCTGGGATGGAATACCAGTATTTAAAAAGTTACAGTTTCCACGGATACATGAAAATTTTGTATTTCAACTATCCAATTCTTATGCAGATAACGAAAGTTCCAATATAAGTCAATCATCAGCAATACTCGTATGAAAGAATTGTTTTAATCTGATCGAGCGAAGATAAGTGATTAGGCAATAAAATTTTACTACCGATGTCCTTTTCTTCAAGACCATTGTCCATTAAAGGAATGTTTCGTATCCAATATGTTCGTCCAATCCAAATAATCGATTGTGCGGTTTTCGATAACTTGGCAAGCGTAATTTGTTTTTGGTGATACTAGAAGCTAATTTCGTGAACGGCATTTCTTCCATCGAAAAAATTTGGGGTTTGGTGGTCTTTATTTCAGCACTATATTTGTTTGTGTTTGTCATTGAACAAAGATTTTCATAACATCAAATTCAGATTCAAATACAAATCGTATTGAAGACTGCATGATAAATATCATTACATCCACTAAAAGTCACTGTATGGTGCGCAATTTGATCTGGTGGAGTGATTGGCTAACACTTCTTTGAAATGAATAATGTGTCACTGAAACCGTCAATTCTCATCGGTATAGCCAAATAATTTCCGATTTTTTTGCCTTAAATTAACGATATGGAATTTGGAGAGATGTGATTCCAGAAAGATGATGCAACAAGCCAAACAGCACGACTCGTTTTGGTTTTGTTGCAGAAAGAACTCCCAGGACGCGTAAAACCTTGTTTCGGCGATGTGAATTGGCCACCAAGATTTTGTGATTTATCGCCTTCGGATTTTTTGTGGGGTTATGTGAAGGATCGTGTTTTGTCGATAATCCTCAAACTATTGACGATTTGAAAACGAAAATAACCTCACAAGAATCGAGTTTTGTAAGAGATCGCGCGGAGGACATTTAAATGATGTTGTATTTCACACAGAATGGCAAGTGCAAGCATTATATAGAAATTAAAATTTGATGGATATTCTAAATGAAAGAGTATTTCATTTACGTTTCTTTCGGAAATACAAAATGTCTGCGGGATCCGAAATGGTCCACTGGAAGAAAAAGAGAGACTACGACGTTTCAACCTGGCTTGGACCTGGGAAGACTCGCACTGCTCGCCTCCAACTTCGGCCCCATTCGTGGATCCTTAAGCTGCTTAGCCGCTGCGGGGTCCGAATTGGTCCGATGGTGGAAAAAGTGAGACTAAGACGTTTCGACCTAGGTGGGATCCGAGAAGACTCGCCTTCTGCTCGCCCCCAACTTCGGTCGCATTTTTGGATACTTAAGCCGTCCCTCTACGATGCTTCGGAATCTCGCTTTTAGCAGTAGAAAAGCAACAGCAGTCCTTCTGAGGAGGGGGATCCCTGCTGGAAAACTGTTATTTGTGTCTTTCACAACCACCAAATAGGGACATTTTGCTTATGCAGCTGAGTGCTGGGATCGTCACGGCGATCCTTTTGGGAGGTGAGGATTCCTGCTGGTTCCTCCTTGGTTGTACTGAAGCAGGTTCTCTTTTATTCCTCCAAACATCCTTTCTTTTTTTTTCACCTTATCGGGGGTCTGCTGGAGTGTCAAAACTCGAGCAGAAACCCGGGACAGCAATGATAACAACGGTACTTCAACGTTGGTGAAGAGCTATGCTCACATGTACAATTCTGAGTATTGTTTTTACCAACTCCATAACCATAACTTAAAAGACAGTCCTCGTATTATGTTGCTCTAATATTGGGTTGTTCGGAAAAAACTTTCATTTTTTTTGTGGAAATGAAAGACAATTTTCGTATAATAAATAAATATTTTATAAAATTATACATTGGCTATTCTTTGCCATCTTTCTGGTAGAAGCATGATTCTACGCTCATTTGGTCTTTGCTGACAAAAAACTGATCCAAGTGATTTTTTGACCTCTTCATTTGAAGTAAAGGTTTTATAGTCCAGAATATTTAGCAATGACCAGGACGAATAACAATCCGTAGGCGCCAGATCTGGAGAATATGGTGGGTGCGGCAGTGTATCCCATTCAATCTGTAAAAGCTTTTGGCAAGTGACCAAACTTGTATGAGGTCTTGCATTATCTTGGTGGAACATTACACTTTTTCTGTTGATTAATTCTGGCCTTTTCTGTTGAAGTGCATCATTCAGTTAGTCCAGCTAATGACAGTAAACCAAATTAATTATTGTGTTATCCGTTTCATGTTTTTTGCTCCATGATCTCTTACGTTTGACATTGTTTTATACAACCCATTTTTTCGTCCCCAGTAATGCTTCCAAAATGTATCATTTTCATGACGTTTGAGAAGTGTCACAGACGTCAACGCGACGATAAAAATATATCTTCATGAGAACATAGGAAACCCATATATCGAACTTCGAGTTTAAACCCAGGCTTTTCAAGTGGCCATAAACAGTTGATTTAGATAAATTCAACCTCTCACCGATCTCACTTGTTGTTATTCGCCGCTTTGCATCAACTAATGCCTTCATCGTGTCTTTATCAGCTTCAACCGGCCTTCCGGAACGTGGTACACCTTCGACATCCAAATTGTCGGATCTAAATTTTGCATACCAGTTCTGGCACCGGCCCACTGTCAATACATCTTCTCCATACACATCGATTAATTTCTTTCTTGAAAAGCATTTTAACCTTTTCTGTAGTCAAAAAGTAAAATATGACGAAAATGCTGCTTATTGCTCTTCATATTCAGAAGGGCACCAACCAAAAACTACTGCGTAGAATTAATTGAACTTTTTCACACACAAGCCTTGCTATATCAGCTCTCGAAACATATAATGATTATGCGGTTTAAGTAATTGTGAAGTTGGGTGCGACAAAAAATTGAATCCTCTGTCGGGAAAAAACGAAATTACTTTCCGACCAATATTTTACTTCAGAAACTTAGGACATGCAAATCAAATTATAATGAGATTTTGTACCTCTTTGATTTGATATCACTCCTAGAACAAATGAATATCCAATCAGATGAAGGTCCTCTAATCAATAATAGAATCCTTGTTATCATCATTTCCTCCCCCTCGCCGAATTGGTTGTTTCAGAAGGCCTCGAATGTATATTCCAATTTGGCATTGGAATGGTTAACGATTTCGTCGACAGAGGGATATTTTAAAATTCCACGTTTCCGAAGTTAAATAGCATTTACTACAAGGGATACAAAATGAAACCCAAATTAAGTAAACAATCCTGCGGAACATTGAGCCTTTTATACTCACAAAAATTGTGTCGCATGAGCGGTCTTACGAAATAGGTTTCAAAACGGTCGGTTCCTAATCATTTGATTACACGGTTCATTACACTGATTCCAGTTCGATTTAGTTCTTGTGTTCGGGGTAATGGAGAAAGAATTGAGAAAATTGGTATAATATAGGATGAAAGTAGAATTATATAGTTACATTATACGTCGAATTACTGAGTATTTGATATTCATTTTTTCCATGAATGCTTTTGTCATGAATTTTTTGGTTTCATATTTCCAATAAAAATATCAAATATCGTTAATTCTTTGATTAAATGAATAAAAACAATTTCAACCTCCGCTTGTCCAATAAAATTGAATTGAAATAATAAAAAGCGGTTATTTCTTGATAGAAGGATTATTACAACATTTTAAATATCACACAGATTTGTTATGCTAACCCCCCACAAATTTTAATTTCAAAAAGATTTTTATTCAAAAACTTTTAGAATTAAATAAAACAAATGTCTTTAGAAAGCCCTGTTTCAATTTAGTAGACATATATCGGGTTATCGGTTTTTTTGGAGTGATAGAACTTTCGACAGGGATAACTGTGATTTGACAGAAGGTAGAAGCCGTGTTGTTTTGACATTTCTGTTCAGTAAGCATTGACAAACTATCATGGAAAGACTCACGCCCCAACAGCGTTTACAAATTGTTCAAATTTATTTTCAAAATGAGTGTTCTATTCGCCAAACTTATAGGGCACTTCGTGAAATTTATAGTTTACATAATCGTCCATCAGAGCAGCTTATTCGTCGAACTATCGATAGATTTCGGACAACATTTTCTCTACTCGATGCCACCAACAACAACAAGACAAAGAACTGTACGTACAGAAGAAAATATCGCTGCTGTAAGTAATAGTTTTAATGATGATCCAAATTTGTCTATTCGCCGACATTCACAACAAGTTAGACTCTGTGCTTCCATCACATGGAAAATTTTGCGTAAAGATCTTGGTCTACACCCATTCAAGATCCAACTGGTTCAAGAACTAAAGCCACTTGATCATAATAAGCGTCGTTTGTTTGCTGATTGGGCCCTAGAACAGCTTGAAGTTGATCCACTTTTTATCGTAAAATTTTGTTTGGTGATGAAGCTTATTTCTGGTTGAACGGCTATGTAAACCAAAAATTGTCGTATATGGAGTGAAAACAACTCAAGAAGTTCTGCAGATTCCATTGCATCCTGAAAAAGGCACTGTATGGTGTGCTTTACACGCTGGAGGCATCATAGGTCCATATTTCTTTTAAAACGATGTTGGAGCTAATGTTACAGTGCTCATTACAGATCGATGATGCATGATTATTTGTTTCAAACTTTGAATGGTATCGACCCAAAAATGTTTTGGTTCCAACAAGATGGTGCTACACCTCATGCTGCTACCGTAACAATTGATTTATTGAAAGAAAGATTTGGCGATAACATTATTTCGAGAAATGGTCCAATTAATTGGCCTTCAAGATCATGCGACATAGTGGATTATTTTCTTTGGTGGTATGTCAAGTCATTGATTTATGCTAATAAACTAGAAACAACATAACTCGTGTTATTGATGAAATAAGGCCTGAATTACTCGAAAAAGCGGTTCAAAATTGGACTGGTCGAATGCGGTTCCTCAGCTAGTCGTGGAAATTGCGTGGAAATTTTTAAAACATAAATGTCATAGAATTATCTTTCAAATAAAAAAAATTTGGCTTCAATCTTTATTTAAATGTGTTTTATTTCAATTTAAAGTTATATAACTCTGAAAAAAACACCCGATAAAATTAACACTTATTACACAGTACCAAAAGGGAATAAAAGAATTCAAAGAAATATGAATTATTATTTAAAATTACTAAACAAATACTTGGAGGATACAAAAATTTGTTTCGTACCTTGTTTTATGAAAACCAAATTCCTTACCAAAAATGCAAAACAAGAACTCCTTCAAAATAAGTTCCTTAAAAAAATATTCCTTATACATGCAGAACATCTTCAAAAAACAATTCAAAAGTCTTACAATGAAAACTCATCATATTTAAAAAATAAAAATAATTAACAAAAAATATCTTACCAGACAAAATGAATGTACTTATCTGAACAAACTCTAGAATGAAGTGAACTTTTTTCTTGATAGAAGGATTATTACATATTTTTTAAATATCATACAGACTTATCGTGTTAATCTCCTACAAATTTTAATTTCAAAATAATTTTTATTCAGAAACTTTTAGAAGTGAAATAAATGAATATAATGATACAGAAGGTATATGAAATTATTTAAATATTTTAATATTAGCCTTCTACATATTTTATTTCAAAAAATTCTATTATAACTTCAGGAATTAAATTAAATCAATGTTATATAAGTACCACTTATATCAAACGACATATAAAATAAACATTCATTGTAAGACATCCAAATGATATCACAAAATCCAATAAATAAAAATTGTTAACCAAAATCCTATAAATTAAATATTTTGACTAGACAAAATTTTGCTTCTGCTGATCAATCTTATGAAAACAAATATCTTTCAAAAATGTTTAACATAATCTTAGGAATTTCATCATAAAGCTATCTTACTTTTGAAATTAAATATGTAGAAGGCTAATATCAAAATATTTAACTAATTTTATATACCTTCTATCAAGCATTAACCTCTATTTATGTTATTTTATGCATAATATATAATTATTTGGTTTCCTTAACATTCTTTATACAGATAGTCTTTGTGCTATAACAGAGGCCGTTAAATTGTCTTTCAATCTTTTAGATCAAGGGTAAACCACAGAATTATTTATTTGTAGTTAACATTATACTCCATTTAAATTTTTCAGTATTCATTTACCAGAAGTTTTCTAAATTTTTGAAGGGTGAGTAAATATTTGTTGTTGGTTAATGTTATATTTTATTAAATATGAATTAATTGAGTACTGACGAAGCAAAGTCTCTCTTAAAACTTGTTTTTCAGTAATGGTTTCACATATCTTGAGATTTTATAGAAAGTAACTTAGATATCCAATAATATTGAATATAACAGTAAAATAGAAAAAGGCTTTTTACTTGATAGAAGAAATATAACAAAATTTGAATATCAACACAAATTAAATATGTTAATCTTCTACAATTTTAATTTCCTAAAGGTGTGTTTATGTTTTTTAAAGGCAATTGGTGTTCTTAAAGGTAAGATCAGAAACAAAATTTTGGCTCTTTTAAATATTTATTTATTAATTTTAATGACTTTCGTATATCTGTTGGTTTATTTATTCCATTTGACATTATATATTGAATTTTGATTATATACGTCTATTAAACGTAAGCGGTGCTTATTTTAGACATTAATTTAATTCTAAAAGTTTTTTGAATGAAATTTTTTTGAAATTAAAATTGTAGAAGATTAACATATTTAATTTGTGTTGATATTCAAATTTTGTAATATTGAATATTCTAAGTGAGATAGTTTTATGATGAAATTCTTAAGATTATGTTAATGAAAAGTTATGTTATGTTATGTTATGAAAGATATTTGTTTTCATAAGATTGATCACCAGAAATAAAATTTTGTCTACTGAAAATATTTCATTTATAGGATTTTGGTTAACAATTTTTTTTATTGGATTTAGTTAAATCATTTGGATGTCTTATAATGAATATTTATTTTATATGTCGTTTGATATAAGTGGTACTTATATGACATTAATTTAATTTAATTCCTGAAATTACAATTATTCAATATAATTTTTTGAAATTAAATATGTAGAAGGCTAACAATGAAATATTTAAATAATGACATTTATTTTATTTAATTCTAGAAGTTTTTGTATAAAATTTTTTTTCAAATTTAAATTTGTAGAAGGTTAACAGAATAAATCTCTACGATAATTGAAATTTAGAAATTAAATTAATAAATCAACGAAAATTAAAATCATTTCTAATCTATAGGATTTTCCAATAAGAGCTTTCATTTTGAATAGTCCTCTATCTCGGCAGCTGTCTTCTTTGAAGATGTAATCTTTTGACATTTGACAAGTAACTACGTTAATACTAAAAATGGAATGATACATGCCTCAACAACGCATTGAATTGTTAAAATTCACTATAAAAATGGTGAAAACAGTTCAACAAAACTAAAGCACTCTTGGGTCATCGTGGAGTACCTTCTCGACCGGCAATAGTGAAACTGGTGGAAAAATTTGAGCTCTAACGTGCTGTTTTCATCCCTCAAAGTGGAACAGGTGACAGTTAGTCTACAAACTGCATTCTCGAAAATTAAGGATTGGTGCTTTTGCAATGCATTGACACTAAATTCTGATAAATCAAATATTGTGTTTTTCTCCAATGCTAGATCAAACATGGCTTACCCTGAAGGCATCAGGATGGAATATAATGAGATAACAACAAATTCCATTACAAGACTTTTCGGAATATCTGTTGACAGACATTTTGAACTGGGGGCAACATTGTGAAACAAAAGTACTTCGTAATGCATACACTGAAAGTTATGACACACCATGTTGATATGAATATTTTGAAGACCATTTTATTCGCAAACTTCCAGTCACTCTTATACTACGGTATTATTTTCTGGGGCTCTATTTCACAGGCTCAACATGTTTTTATAACTCAAAAACATGCGGTGAGAACTATGTTCAATATTAAATTCAGGTCATCTTGTAGAAGCTTCTTTAAAGCAGGTTCGTATATCTATAGAGTATTATTGTTTTTTCGTAAATATTAGCATTATTTTGAAACGTATAAGAACGCATATACAACAAGAAGAATTCATGAATATAAACCCAATTTATAAGTACTCGAAAAATGAACGTAGAGCACTCTATATATGTGGCTATTAGTCTGTACAATTCTCTTCCTAATACCATAAGAGTATAAACTCATATCGTAGGGCAATTTATTTGTTTGTATTGAACTGATCATATTCATTCATAGAATTCAAAGATCTATGTAATGTGAGAATATAGAGACTAGTTTTCATTTTGTTATCATGTATGATGATAATTTTGAAAATAAAAATTATTATTATTAATGTGCGAATTGATCATGGAAAATTTCATGAAAAGGATATGGTGCTGCAACCATAGTTGTGACGGCAATTTGGTTGATATCGATCTCCATTATTGAAGGGGTACCTTCCTTTTAACAATGAAATAAACATCCATTGATTTCTTTCACTCTTTTTTTTAATATCAAAATGGAACCGCTTATTGGAAAACCCTTTATGAATTTCAAGCTGAATTTCCGTCAAGTAAAAATCGAAACAATCAGAGATTATATTTTTACATACATTGATGAATTATGGAGATGTTTCCAGAAATAATCGTCCAAGATAATTCTTGGACTCTTAGATCAGGTTTCTATATTGGTCAACTCTTGAGTTTTAAAATGTAAAACAAAACAGATATCAAGAATTATTTCTAGACAAATATCTTAAAATTTTGTGTTGAATTTATTAAGCTGTTTTTTTTTCACTGAAACTTGTTGATGGTCAGTACAGATGTGAAATATAATTAATGGTTTTTTCAGG
This sequence comes from Megalocaria dilatata, assembly GCA_034642435.1. NCBI lineage: Eukaryota > Metazoa > Arthropoda > Insecta > Coleoptera > Coccinellidae > Megalocaria > Megalocaria dilatata. The sequence continues at coordinate 76,052,688 of CM067854.1, forward strand.
TAAATATTCTGTCCCCATAAATTTCATCCTTCAAACTCAAATCAAGGAGATTTAATAAAACTAGAGTTTGCATTTTGAATTGGTTGTTATTTTGAAACTGAAAACACTTCTGTCATTTGTATTTTGACAGAAAGTTAGCTTAATATTTGACGTAGACGTAGCCCATTTAAGCTTAAACAAAACTAGGAAATTTCAAAAACTTATTTCCAAAATAGTGGAAAATTCAAAAGAAATGAAATACCCTAAAGGCAATTTGTTCGTGAAAATTGGATCGTTATTTGATAAAAAAAAAACCGTTCACGTTCTCGTCTAGTAAGCATACCTGAAAACATTGCTACTGTAGCCCAGAATATTACTGAGGATATTATTATTATTTATTTACGAGCTCCTACAATCGAACGAAACGATCACAGGGGAGGTCTACCGACGACTGCGTTCAAGCGAACATTCCGAGAAGAACGGCCGCAATATTCCAGACACGAAAAAGTTATTTTGCACAACGGCCACATGCCACATGTTGCGTCGCCCGTTCAAACGTACTTAGAAACGCTCATATGGAAAGTCCTCTCCACCCACCGTACAACCGTAGAGTCGTAATAACGACTCGAAAACTTATGCTAAATTTTGTGAACTCCAGGTGGACGACTGTAGGTGAAAATGCTAATTCCCGAACAAACAGACCTACAGAATTGCAATTTTCAGGGTTGGTTTGGTCTCCGAATATATAAATTAAGTTCAAAAATGGATAAAATTGGTTCAGCGGTTCGCGACTTATTCGTATTTGAAATTTAGTTTTTTCAATATTTTCAAAATTACAAAATTTTTGATTGATTAATTCAAGGAACTTTTTAAATAGTTTTATATTGAACGATGGTTTGTTGGACTGATTTATTTTTATGAAAAACTATGCAACGATTTCATCTCCATTATGAATAATTATTTTAGATACTGTTGGTTTTAGCTGATTAAGTAGCATTAGTTGATGCAAATTGTCGAAGGACAATACGTGAGATCGGTGAGAGGATAAATTTATCGAATTTAACAACCTCGAAGCTCGATATATAGGTTCCCCATGTTCTCACGGAGAAAAATTTGTGTCGTCTCATTGATTTGTGATTTGCTCCTCAAACTTTACGAAAAAGATCTATTTTTGAAGCGCATCATTACTGGGAACGAAAAATGTATCGTATATAACAATATCAAACGCAAGATGGATCAAAGAAGAACCGGCTCAAAGCATTTCAAAAGCCAATATCCGTAAAACAAGTGAAGCTTTCTGTTTAGAAGGATTTTAAAGGAATTGTTTCTTTTAGCTTTTACCGGATAACACAACAATTAATTCGAAAGTTTACTGTCATCAGCTGGACAAACTGAATCATGTACTTCAAAAGAAAATGCCAGAATTAATCAACAGTATAGTGTTCCACCAAGATAATGCGAGACCTCATACAATTTTGGTCACTCTCCAAAAGCTTTTACAGCTTCAATGGGATACACTGACACATCCACAATATGCTCCAGATCTGGCGCCTTTGGATTATAATTTGTTCCGGTCATTGCAAAATTTTTGGACGGTAAAACCTTTATTTCAAATGAAGAGTCCAAAAATCTTTTGGATCAGATTCTTACCATCAAAGACAAAACATTTTATGAGCATGTAATCAGGCTACTACCAAAAAGATGCCAAAAGGTGTTGAACAATAAATAATTTAATGAAATATTTATTCATTATACGAAAATTGTCTTTCATTTTCCTAAAATAAAAACGAAATTACTTTCCGAACAAACCAACAGCAAATAGCAGTTAGATTATTGTTATAATGGAAACGTATTCAAAAAAATTCAGTTTCTGAAGACGATAATAGTCGTTTTTATGCACAATAAAAGTTATGATAGATAGCTCACTTGACATTTTGTTTCTTCAGTATAATTCGTAAGTTTACGAAATTATATTTTCCGTTCTTGAAGCAGCGGTGTATTTTTCAATAGGAAATTCATAAAACCCTATCGATGAGAGGCTCTTTCCGATGATTGATTGACGTATTTTTAATTTCGGATAACGATCAAATAATCTTCTCATCTGGAAAGACGTTCAAGTGTCTGACATTTCACAGAGAAACGAATCTCCAATGTTGGATAACATCTATTTATTCCACCGTCCATCACAGCGCAAAAGTATATGACACGTAAAATGAACAATATCGGTTTAATGGCACAAGCCTCAGATTCATAGCTTCAGGATACCCGGTCGTTTTATCTGTTAGGGAGAAGAAGACTATATTATAATCTAATAAACTATACGACGTTTGTGAATAGAATTTCTATAGGAAATAAGTAAAGCTCTTTGAATTTCACAGAAAATAATTAAAAATTAATTCCACCGAAAAACACCAAAAGCTACTTGTTGTATTTGATATAATATAATTCAACACTTCACAGTCTCAACATTTCACAAATTCCTAGACTGAATCCCTTGTGGTGTCCCTACGTGGACATAACATTTTAGAATTTCCTTCTATTGGAGTTTTTTCAGAAGCATTCATTAACATGCCTTTGAGTATTGTTTTCCAAAAGTTGAAATAAAACGAAGTACAAAGAAAAAAACTGAATACATAAATGACTTAAGCAATGTTGAAACAGAAATTAGATTTTTATGGATAGCAAAAACTCATCATTTTGAATATAAAACTGAATGTTCAAGTTTTAAAAAGCAATATGGAAGAGCCTGGTTAAAAGAAAAAGCCATTTTCAAACAGGATTAAAATTTCTGATAATAAATCTAAAAATGCCTTGACAATTATCGATGAATTAAAAGGAAAGTGTGATAAACAGAAAGATGTCAGTATTGAAGGATCTGAGATAGATATTGCAAATAATTTCAATAACATTGTGGCGACTGCTTAACGTTAAAAAACGCTCGACTATTTATTTGAATTTAAGTCGCTAAAAATCGCTCCAATAATGTGATTAAACTAAGGCCATTAAGCAGTTTGAAGTTTCCGCAATGAAAGTCGACGTTGTTATCGCATGCGCTGTGGAGTTGCATTGTTTTAAAGAAGTGTAGAATTTCCCATATTTCTTTCTTTTCGTACTGTGAGGTTGCACGAAGATAAAACCTATTGTATTTTTATCGAATTAACGTACCTCATCCATGAAAATCGTGGAATATTGAATTTTTATTGTTTCTTATAAGACGTCTAATCAGAAGGCGGTAAGTACTACGTAGATCTCAATCAATATTTTCTCTTTTGTGAATGCTAATTATTATTTTTGATTTATATCATTATCTGCAGGTTACACAGGTTAACATGTTGCTTTATATGATATTATGCATTTAATTTCCCTTCCCATGCTCATGATCGAATAACATGCCCTTATTCCTGGGTTCTGGATATTTCCTCTCATGTTTATTAACTATGTTGTATATAATATTAATAATGTCTAGAGTCACTGGGAGCGAGGTCACTATCGCATAGATTTGAAATTTACAGTCTTAGTACTGGACGATTTTAGTACTGGATGATCGCAGTACAGGATGATCTTAAAACTGGACAATCTTGGTTCAGGACCTTCTTTTTGCTGGAGTGTCTTTGGGTTGGATTATCTTAATACCAGATAATCTTCCTTGTACCGGATTTAGAGTATCTTATTACCGAACCATCTTAGTTGTTCTACTGACATTTGGAACAATTTGAAACTGACGACCTACTGATTATATGCAGAATTGGAAAACATTGTTCCAGGAGAAGCTCCAATATAAGTCCCTATGTAAATCTCGGATCTCAAACTAACTGTAAAACTGTATTATATTGTAAATAAGAATCACTGTTTTAATTGTAAAGTTTTATTTATTTTTTCGTTGGCGCATTATGAGGTATTTTACGAAGTGGGATGTTTCATGTGCGGACGGACAAAATCGCTAGCTCAAGCTAGAGCAATTTAGTGTCACTTCCTTTTATCTTTTTTTCATAACCTTCTCTTTGGTGGGTTAGCGGTTGACATTCAAATAAACAGTGGAGCGTTTTTTAAAGTTACACCCGCTCTTTGTCCAGAATTCCGCTCTTCTCTGCTACAGTTTCCTGGCGTATTACATAGAGAACGTGACCGCTCTTCGATAGATAGTTTACCGTCCTTGCCCGCTTCAAATAGCGTAGCGAACAAGCATTCTGACACCGACGTTCCAACGTGGAACAAGATCACTGGCGTCATCGGCAGGCGTGCACCCCATTGCCAATCTGAAGAGTTCATGGGTTTGCAACTTGCAGCGAAATGCCTTACCTCCCGAAACTAAGAAATTTAAAGCTCCCTCATAATACCGCATCTCTAAAGAGCTTCAACTTTTTCACCAAAATTTCATATGAAACATGTTATGTTAATGATGGAACCAGTGATGTAAAACTGAAAATTCGATGTTCGTAAAACCTGTCACTACAACAGAAATTAAAGACATTATTTGAAATGAAAAAAAGGAGTAGTGGTTGGGATGAGATACCTATTTTCTATTATCAAGTTGAGAGAAAATATTATTATATTTATATAAATTATATATTCAACTGAATCAGTCTTCACTTGATGAAAATCCATATGAAATAGGGTTAATCTGATTTTCATAAATTTTTATTGATATGCATTATAATATAATAATCGTTTCGCTGAATTGTGGCTGAAATCATTGAATTATCAACGATTTTCTTTGTTGTTGATGCTAGGACCTTTCAGAAACATGTATGGTCGTTTTGAAATGGAAAAAACTTCATCCTCATTGTGCTTGGTTGTCATTAAATGGTCATGATTTTCATTAATCTTAAAATAATAAGAAGCGGTTTTTTTACTTGATAGAACGATAATTACAGACTTTGAATTTCAAAACAGATAAGATCTGTTAGTCTTCTTAATTGTGTAATTAAAATAATAATTAATGTTTTTGAGAGTTTTTGAATTATCTTATTTGAATATTTAAACATATTAAATATTTCAAATAAATTAGTTTTAAAGAAGTTCTTAAAATTATGTTGTGTAATTTTGAAAAAAATTTAGTTTACATAAATATGAGACTAGAAACTAAACATTTTGTCAAATGTTTGTTACAGGCAGAACATACGTACCACGCCTGTCTGACGAGTTCAGGTGCGCATGTTCGGAACTAAACATTCAATATTACTTATTTTTAATTTTAATTAATCTTTTATTTTTGTTGGGTTTTTTATTTCATTTGATATTGTATAATGAATTTTGATTTTATACGTTTATTAAATATAAGCAGTACTTATTATAAGACATTAATTTAGTTCTAAAAGTTTAAAAAAAAAAATTTTTGAAATTAAAATTGTAGAAGACTAACAGATTGAATCTGTTTCAAAGTTTTATTGATTTTATTTGATACAAATTACTACAATTAATTGTGTTGCTGTTCAGTATTGTTTATCATTGTACAAGTGCATATTGTATGTCCAACTTCCAGGTTTACTTTTCTGAAGAAATTATATATTTATTCGCTAATGAGTTGTAAAATTTTAATGATTTAAAATTGGAACAACTTGTGTGGTCAGCCAAGCCATGTTGCACTGATTGGAAGAGATGGTAATCGGAAGAAGCAATGTCTAAGCTGACGACACAGAGGATAGGGCTTCCCATTTGAGCGTTTTTTAAAACGTTTTAAAGAGCGATGCAACATGTGGTCATGCATTGTTATGCTACAAAATATCTTTGTCGTGTCTTAGGACATATTGCAGCCGTTTTTCTCACAATGCTCGGCTCAAACGCATCAAGCAGTTGATAATAAGATATCTGACAGAGTTGCTTGGTATGTAGGTTTACCTTTTTGAAATCTTCATTGTAATTATAATTGTAATTCTGAAATATGCAAATTCTAGGATAAGCATACTTCAATGAGGATTAAGAGTGATGTATAGTAAGTCTAATATACATCACTCTTAATCCCCATTGAAGTACTTAATTAGTTTATTAGCATCCCAAATTCATCTATTACAAAAGTGCAAGAGTTTGAGTTGTTTACCCAAATGTTGAGGTATGGTTTTGAACTTGAATTGAGGTGAAAACACTATCTTTTCTCGTATAGAAGTAGATCTATGAGCTTATTCACCGTTGTTCACTTTCAGTGGGATCAACTTTACTTATTTCACTATCAGGTTCACTTTACACATTTACTATCTAATTGCAAACGAATAATGTAGATAAAACATTCACTTATAGGCTTTTTGATGCGTTATGTATTATCAAGATAGGGTGTTCCTTGGGAAGTTAATGTGAATACTTATTTAGAGTTGAAAGAGAGAGAGAGAGATTAGAACTTGAGAGTTGAGGCAGAGAGAAAGTGTGATTAGAACTAACTTGCTGAGAGAGATAGAAAGAGCGTGTGTGTGTATGTATATTGCGTGACCGTTTTGTTGTAGCACAAATAGAGGCACTGTGTGTGTTTGTAAGTCGAATGCCAGCGAGAGACTATCGATGTGTGTCGATGTCGATGTGTTACCACTGCTAAAGATACTATTAAATGCTTAGCGCGGGCACAAGAAGAGGCCGAACTCGAGAACAGATAGCATTCTTCCCTGAATTTCGATACGGCGTTGATTTGAATGCGTTTCTGAGGATTCTACGAAACATAGATGGACATGGAATAGTTGGTTGGAATCTATCAGTCGCACATATTCTTTCGCAGCAATATTTTACTTTTCAAAATTCAACAACGAGAATTCAAGACTGATTTTTCGCAGACAATCCTATACCACCATGTTTATAATAAAATAACCTTTTTTTTCATATAACTTTAATTAAATAATCGGACCGTTGTAAATGCTACTATCGATTTACCTGTTCATACCTAGCTACTCGAAAGTTGTGACAGGAAAAGAATAGAAAACCTTATGTTTGCATATTTTATGGTCTTCATACTTTCGATTGGTATGGAATTTATCTAATAATCAAACCGATGAAACATTTTAAAAAAAGGTTTTTTTAATTACTAACTAATCATTTTATGGATTAAAATTTGATAGACAACTCATATATAATGTATTAAAAAGCATATTAAATTTAATATAAAATACTTTATATTGGATAAACATCTCGGTGAAGGTCGTTTTATATCGGGATCTTAGACTATATAAAGGACAATTATTTTCGATTTTTAACTTGTATGCAGGCCTAAATTCCAGTTGTGATACCATATTTTGTTAAATTTCGAAGAAATCGAACCATATACAACCCCTTTTTTATCGTCGTAGAAGTTGTTAACACGTGGAAAAACAGCGTTCGACGTCTCTTCGCTTAAGTTCATACGCCATCCAATTTCCCACCTTTCGGATAATTTTCATTGCTTTCAAACGATGACAAATGGCTGATTGAGTGACTCCAAGTGTTTGTTCGGGTTTCTCTTGCGTTTGTGATGGATTTTTATCGATCCTTTCCTCTAATTCTTCCTTAAACTTTGGTGACGCTCCGGGTCGTTCTTCGTCTTCCAACTCAAAATTGCCACTTTCAAATCGGGCCGACTATTCCTGACACATTCGTTCATAGTCACCATAAATATCCACTAAAATACATTGAAGTAATTGAATAAAACTCCCCGCAAAAACTAATATTCGGTAAAAAAGTTGACATTTTCAGAGCACACAAAAACTGTGTTGTTTACACAAAATACGACATGACAAATACTGAAAAGAAAACCTCATTATGACACTTCAAAATGAAGGTGTTGTCAGATGAAACAATGGAAAAATAAAATGGTAGCGAGATCTGTTATCAAAGCCGCACGAACTTTTTTCCACTCTTTATATTATAATATAATATACACGTCCGATTATCGTATACGTATCTTCGTTGGATTATCTATCAGCGAAATAGGTGCTCCTTCATCACAGGAAACTGTCGATGAGAGCTTATCTAAAATATACTAATTTGAAAAAGTCCTGTATACATTCTAACGTATCCTGAAGCAAAGATCACAAACCTATCAACTAAATTCATTCTAGTACGGTCCTGAAGTACATGAAATTTTATCGTTGAGAAACTCGTATAGTAATAATAAACCATGCACTAAGAAAAACCCCTCAAAATCAATTGCTTTTCCTCCACAACTATATTTTATTATAATTTCAGTAGAAATAACAATACGAGATGGAAGCATATCTTTCCGAATTTCAACCTTTGTTATTCTGTCGACAGCACATCCAACGGATCTCATGAATGGGAAAGTGGATAATTCTGGTAAAATTCAACTTGTGGTTGTTTTCAGAATAAACTTTGAGTTGTTTGTGGTGATGATATAGCAATATGGAAATTCAGATGTTGTTCAATGAGGACTTGTCAAATATTCATGAATCTGAGCGTATGGAGTAGAGCGAGCAAAGAAAAGCTCTCATAAATAAGTAGGAATTATTTCGGGAGATATCTACATATATCACTTCCCAAAGAACACGCTGAAGGTTTTCTTGCTCCCTGGTAACAAGCGAAGAATATAGAGGAATAGATGATTAGATTACATTCCGCATGACATGTGAATGTTCATCTTATTGATGTATCTTTTCAATTTCGCATGAATGTTTTATTTTCAGCAGGTTTGCAGAAGATAGAATAAAGAAATATGGAAAACAAATCCGTGAGGATTGGAAGGTGTGAAAGTTTGAATTTGAAATAGAGGATTTTCATGTTAGATTCAATAAGTCGGTTAGGCCAGGCCGAACATGCTCCAATAATATTTCAAATTCAGCTGGTAATATTCGAATAAGTTAATTCAAAAATCTCTCAAAACATGTGATATATCTTCAAAAAACAATTAGAATACGGATAATCTCTTCATCGGCCCTAGATAACATTTAAAATGTCAAAATCAACTAAAAATTAGTATATAATACCTTGAGAGTGTAACACGGAACTTGTTTTAAAACCAAACTAACTTTAAAAATCCAGGTAGTCAGTTCATCACAAAATTCACAGAAAACTGTAAGGTATTCTATGGTTTTCTTCAAGCAATTGACATTCCAGAATGAGAATTATTCAAGCCTAAATATAATAATATATTATATGTCAAATAAAATAGAAAAAGGCTTTTTACTTGATAGAAGAAGTATCAATAATCAATCAATAAAATAGAAAAAGGCTTTTTACTTGATAGAAGAAGTATCAAGTAAAAATCCTTTTTCTATATTATTTTACATAATATATAAATAAAACATAAATATATAATATATTATTATATGTAGGCTTGAATAATTCTCATTCTGGAAGGTCAATTGCTTGAAGAAAACCATAGAACACCTTACAGTTTTCTGTGAATTTTGTAATGAACTATTTACCTGGATTTTTAAAGTTAGTTTGGTTTTAAAACAAGTTCCGTGTTACACTCTCAAGGTATGATATACTAATTGTTAGTTGATTTTGATATTTTAAATGTTATCTAGGGCCGATGAAGAGATTATCCGTATTCTAATTGTTTTTTGAAGATATATCACATGTTTTGAGAGATTTTTGAATTAACTTATTCGAATATTTATTCATATTGAATATTTCAAATAAATTATATTTTTTGAGAAATCCTTAAGTTGTGTTTTATGTTTTTGAAAAGCAATTGGTTTCATTATGGTTATATCAGAAACAAAATTTTGTCTCCTTCAAATATTTATTTATTAATTTTAATTGCTTTCTTTATATTGGTTGGTTTATTTATTTCATTTGACATTGTATATTGAGTTTTGATTATATATGTCTATTGAATATAAACGGTGCTTATTGTAGACATTAATTTAATTCTAAAAGTTTTTTGAATAAAAATTTTTTTGAAATTAAAATCGTAGAAGACTAACAGATTAAATCTGTTTTAATATTCAAATTTTGTTATATTTCTCCTATCAAGTAAAATGCCTTTTTCTATTTTATTTTACATATAATATATTATTATATTTAGGCTTGAATAATTTTCATTCTGGAATGTCAATTGCTTGAAAAAAACCATAGAATACCTTACAGTTTTCTGTGAATTGTGTGATGAACTGGCTACCTGGATTTTTGAAGTTAGTTTGGTTTTAAAACAAGTTCCGTGTTACACTCTCAAGGTATGATATACTGATTGTTAGTTGATTTTGATATTTTAAATGTTATCTAGGGCCGATAAAGAGATTATCCGTATTCTAATTGTTTTTTGAAGATATATCACATGTTTTGAGAGACTTTTGAATTAACTTATTCGAATATTTATTTATATTGAATATTTCAAATAAATTATATTTTTTGAGAAATCCTTAGGTTGTGTTTTATGTTTTTGAAAAGCAATTGGTTTCATTTTGGTAAGATCAGAAACAAAATTTTGTCTCCTTCAAATATTTATTCATTAATTTTAATTGCTTTCTTTATATTGGTTGGTTTATTTATTCCATTTGACATTGTTTTGAGTTTTGATTATATACGTCTATAGAAACATAATTCAAAGTTATCCCTTAACGGTCCTAGATAATATTCCAAATATCAAAATCAAAAAACTACACCTATATCACAACGCACACGTGTTAAGAATGAATGCTTCGAAAACAAACCAACTTTAGAATGTTGTCATCTGTGGTCTAATTACCATAGTATATATCCAATACATCTGCCTAGGCTTTAAATCCCAGGTTTTACCGCAGACTTGCCTGCAGGTCCAGAATCATATTCTGGCTTTATGACACACTTTGTCTAGGTGTGGATTCCAACTGAGAGTTTTGTCCAGGACTTTTCCCAGGTATTTTGCCTCTCTAGAGTATTGCATTGTTTCACCACGAATTGTCGGCGGTTCTAAACCAATCAACTTCCGTTTTTTAGTGAATGATACTATAACTACTTTTATTAGGTTAAGAGACATATCTTCCTTTATACACCATTTGTCAAAAGTGTCCAGTATCTTTTGAAGGACGACCGATATCGTCACCTCAGATTTACCTTTCACTATGATTGCCAGGTCATCACCAAGTGCTTGAACGTCGACTCCCCACAACGAGATGATCGCTAGCAGGTCATCGACGAGAAGGGTCCACAGTAAGGGTGAGAGAATACGCCCTGCGTACAGCCCTTCGCAGCCTTGAACTCGAAGACCTGCTATCAGTTCGTTATAATTCTGCTGCAGCATAGCATTGGCTGTATCCATCTACAAATTAGCGGGTCTATTCATTTCGCAGAGATAGCCTCAGCGAGAGAAGACGGCAGCGTATTTTCGAAAGCACCTTCAATGTCTAGAAACGCTGTTAGTGCTATCTCTCGATTATCGAGAGATTGGTTTAATTTTCTGACCAAATTGTGTAATGCAAGTTCTGCTGATTTTCCGGCCAGGAAGGCGTATTGATGAGGGCTAGAGAGACTGTCAATTATCACCTTCCACCTGATATAGAAATCAACCATCTCCAGATCATCCAGATTCTTCTGCAAGAACGATGTCAAACTTATTGGCCTGAACGATGAGGGGTCCGTTTCTGTTCATCCCACCTGTGGTATATAGACCCCTTTAGTTAATGTCCAGCTTGTAAGTATAACCCCCTAAGCCAAAGCTGTTCTAAATAATTTTAGCAAATGCCGAAACAACACATCCATGCCCTTTTGAAGGTTGGCTTGAAAGATTCCGTCTACCCCAGTGTTTTGAAAGGTTTGAAGGACCTTATTGTGACTCTGACCGCTTGTCTCGTGTGTTTTTGGATATTCGCTAGTTGGGATAAATGAAGAAAGAATTTTTCATCAAAATCCTGTTTCGTGACAAACCCAATTTCCATCTCAATGGCTACGTCAACAGAATTGTAGAATATGGGGATGAAAACCCAATACATCGATGAAAATTAACTGTCAGGTGTGCTACAGTGTTCACTGCACCATTTTTCAAATGATTTTAGGTATTCGGTCAGAGTAAATGGCGAGCACAACAGCACAATATTTTTTCTGCCCAATATTTTAAGATAATAATTTCCATGATATACAGTTCAAACAAGATGACGAAACTTGCCATAAATCAAGGCAGACGCTGCAACATAGTGTACCGGAAAACTGGCATGGTTCTACCCGATTGTAGGTTGTCTGCTCATAAGAGTGAATGCTTCAGTAATCAATATGTGATAGCTTTAAGGTGAGGAATACGATGACGTGTTCGATTTCCCGAGTTCGTAATTTTTGGCATCCGGTAAAACTCTTCTTGGTGACCGTTAGCCTTCAAAGGTTCCATATGGATAACACGTGAGTGTAGATACCCACAGGAGTATTCGTACTCCTGTCAACCCAATTGAGGTGCGGCAAGTGAGGGCAGTAGTTGAGAGACTGCAAGCTAGGCTGGAAGGATATTTCATTCATCTGGAATTGCGGTTCTTGGACCTAGATTGTCCGGGACATCTCTTGGAGTTTTGAGGGTCTTAACCGTACGTGTACGTCTAGTCCGTTGAGCTCGAACCTAAATCGACTGGGAGTGTTCACGGTGGTTTCAAGGCCTCGAACCGAGACTGGGAGGTGAAAAAAGCCATTCGTCGTGTGAGTTGAGTCTCACACAACTCGGGCACTCACACTGCAGAGCCAGGAGAGATAGTATAGTGCTTCGAAGCAACCAGTCTTGACCAAATTCAAAAGGATCTAAGCCTTCTGGAAGCAAGGAAGTGGTAACTTTTTTTGTGAGCTAATTTGGGATATCCGAATTCCACGCCCATGGGCGCAGTGACCGTTGACTATAGTGTAGGAAGGTCGCTTAAATCTAACACCGCAATCGCAATTACCATAAGGCCTGGAAGTGGACGTTGCAACACAGGGCGCTCACCCATAAAACTGGCGAAGCTTCAACCAAGTGTAGTTTACCTGTTCAACGGATGAGGCTAGATCTGTGATAAGAGAGGGAGACTATGATGTGTTAGATTATTCGAGTTCATGGTTTCTAGCATTGAGCCGAACTCTTCTTGGTATCCGTTAACCTTCAAAGCTTCAGTATAGTAACAAAGCTCTCACGGAAGAGTAGTTGTACCGCAGAAGAATTCGTACTTCTGGCGGTCCAATTGATATTGGACTCATGGGTGTAGTGACTGAAAGCCTGCATACTAGGTTAGAAGGCTTTTCCCTTCATATGGTCGCGCGTATATCTATTCTCGGTGGTTTGTTAATATCAATAACTGCAATCCAATTTCGGGATAAATACCAGGAATATTCATCCCTTCAGGGTTTCACACAATTTATTTGCCTTATTTCTGAACAATTTTATGAATTGTTGAATAAACGAAATTATGAATGCGCTTGTTCTATAAAGCTTTCGCATGTTCGTTCGTTATTAGTTCATTGAACTGTGTGTTTTGAATCAATCTTGTGGTTAACCCTGGTTTTTGTGACCAGTTGTATTAATAACAAATCGTTTTTGTTTTATGTTGTAACTAAACAACAATTTTTGTGGACTATTTCTTGATTTGTTGTGTTGATATCGACTGACATAACCAATCGATGAAAAGGATTACGTAAATTTTAACAATTTCGATATATATATATATATATTTCTGTTTCCCAACCTCAGATAATAAGAGCGAAATTAATTGTATACAAGTGATACAACAAAAATAACCTTCTTTTAACAAAAGGAACTACATATTCTGAAGATATACAGTTTTGATTTTAACAAGTGAACAAGAAGCTGAACGAGAAGTGAATCGAACATGAACAAGTATTTTGTTTGAAAAAATTCACACAGTTTTTATGTTTCACACATTATTCAGAATCCTGACACGTATTTCGGTCTTTTAATCATCTTCAAAGGAGTACAAAAAGGAACTTATCTTAAAATAGAAAAGGTTCTTTTATTACACTTAGGACATCCGTGTATTTTTATGGAGCATAGAAAAACAGCATCCAATATAGGGGTGTTCCCAAAGAGTATTTGGGATTTTATTAAATCCTTCTTTTTCAAAATAGACATCCTATGTTCTTTGATTCTATGTTATAAACATCTGAAACATTATAATAATAATTTTTTTAATGAGAAAGATTTCACTTTACTATATAATAATGTTAATGAGGGTAAATTGATGGACCATTTGGAGATTCTTTCAATCAAAAAAGTCATTGAGAAATAGGAGAATTTAACAAATTCCCAAATACTCTTCGGCAAAACCCTTATATTGAATGCTGTTATTTTTCATGCGCCATAAAAATACACAGACGTCCTAAGTGTAATAAAAGAACCTTTTCAATTTTAGGTTTGGTTCCTTTTAGGTACTCCATTGAAGATGGCCGAAAGACCGAAACACATGTCAGGATTCTGAATAAACTGTGAAACAAAAACTGTGTGAATTTTTTTCAATTGAAATTATTATAATGTTTCACCTAGAGCCAACTGCATACTTCATTCATTTAATGAACAATTAGTCATAAGTAATGTTGAACAAGTAGTTGAATCGATGAAAAAAATAAGTGAGTCAAATATGAACAAGTAGCCTGAAACGAATGCGAACAAGTAACAAATATACAATGGTCTTTAAATCCATTGACCTAGGTTGCATTTGATAGGTGGAAAACCCTCCAATTGGGTTGATAATAGCTTAAACGTTGAATTTAGGGAATAGAAAAGAAACTCAGAAAAGTTGTGAGACGTTACACAAAATAAACATTCCTAACAATTCGACCGAGTTGTAAGAGCTACATAAACCATCTGGAGTTTGTGAGTTGACTTGAAATTACTCTATGGTGTGCATTAGTCAAATAGTTAGATTCTTCAAGACAAGCATTAATGAACACCTGAGGAAATGTCGTACAGTCAACATATGCCAGTCATTTGAAAGAGTTTGGCCATAATTTCGAAAACCATGAAACAATCCATAATGAAATTAAATTTAACTGATTCACAATGTTGAAAGCAGTAGAAATAAACAGGTACAAGAACCTTAAAATTCTTCTCAGCGAGCAAACATATGTTGATAGATCTTCCCTATTGAATATTTTAACTTAGTGAGAGATTTCCTATAAATGACGCAAATATATTTCAAATTTATTTGTATCCTCTTTTTTACATATTTTACTCATCTGTATTTTCGAAAATTGATGGTTATTTGCAACCCATTTTTTCAAATGTTTGCCTTAACCATAACATAAGATTTAAAGTTGTAATTTTTAGAGTTAATCCAAAATGGAAAACTGAAGAAGCCACAGTGTTGGCGGAACAATTGTGGTTAATTAATAAATATTCATTGTTATTTTATTTAATAAGAATGAATTTTGATCAAGTAAGGACCTATTCAATCAAATTCCTTTGAAATGGTTTTCAAGATATTCAAAATTATTCGACATAAATTTTTGCATACCTCTGATACCATGAGCGTCGCGAATATTTTCGTAAAAATTCTTCATCTATAATATTTCCTCATTTTGGTTGTATCAGTATTTTCTTGGTTATTCTCTTGTGAATAATTTTGGACTTCACTTTTTTATAGAGTCAATATTACAAATTTCAAGTAAATGATTCATTTCATAATGAAATGAAAACTGAACGCCTAGACTCCCTAGTGAGTTTAAAATAATTCTTTGAGATCATTTTTGTCTCGAAATTCGCCAAATATGTACATGAGTGCCCATAGCTCAGTAGTTAAGTGATGCACTAGGAATTGAATAGTCAGAGTTCAAGTACTGCCTGGGTAGAAGAAAAATTTTCTGACAGTTTCTAGCACTATTAACACTCTTGTGCCTAAGGTATCGTAAGGGCACAAAACTTGTCTAACTCGCACAAGTTATATAAAGTTTGTTCACAAAAGATCTGGATTATCAGGATAATATCAGTAATCATGTAATATGAGAATGCCAAAAACTTGGGCATTCCATAAAATGTTTGATTTATTCTTCGCATTAATCATTGATGATTATATTGAGATGTTCAATTAGCAATTCCCTCTTAAGTTCCTTTTCTGAAAATTTGCATCATAAATAAGCACTCAGAGAGTGGGATTGCATTTATATTCGCCTCATCACTTCGGATTACTCAGAATGAAACACAAATTTCGAGGAAATGTCCTTATGTACTTAATAGTCGTTCATATTGCTCTAAACATCCGAAGAAGGAATGGCGGATGAACCCAGAATTCCAAATTTCCATAAATGTTCTGAAATATTCGAGAAGCAACACCAGCGGTTGGTTTATTTCATCGCGCTGAATTACGACTTACAAATTTACTCAATTATTTCGAATAGAACTAGCATTTTCGTTACTCGGCTTTTATCTCAAATTGAATTGGCTATATGACTATTTCATAACAATCAAATTTCTCAATTCCTCCTGGTGCAGCTTCATTTCCGTTTCGCTTCAGTACTAGAGAATTCTTATCTTAGAAAACGCTGAAAAATTCCCACAAAGTCATTTTCTTCGGGAATAACACATATTTCCAATTATATAAGTTTTTATTTAGCTCCAATTTCATGTAAGTTTATTGGTTTCCTTTGTTTGCTGCTATGTAAAAACTGCAGTGAAATTTTATACAGTCTACTGAGTGATACTAGGTGAAATTCTAAAATACATACGTCTCTGGAATGAAGAGATTGGACATAAGAAAGGTAAGTTTCAAAGTTCAATAGTAAAATCCGTATCAAATTCAAAATAGAAAGATCCTACTGTGCGAATTTTTTTCGTTGAGTACATTCATTTTACTTACTTTTATATTTAATTTAAAATATTAGGGCTATACGATGATTTTCAACAAACACGAAATGTTTATAATAGAATGTATTCATAATTAGGTGTTTTATCATTTATGTGGGTTTTTCACACCAATGGATAAATTTCCGTATACATGTATGTAAATGCTTGATAAAATGAACAATAAATATCTTTCTAGACAAATTTTGATTTCATATTAGAAACATGAATAAATTCGTGCGGTTTTTTCTCAAAAATTGAAGCCTTATTGGGAAACATCGGTTAAATATTCAAAGTCACTAGCCACTACTTTTTCCCTTCTTTCTGGCAATTTACTGATCCCATCGGCCGTTCTCCCCGTGCATCGATCCATTTTTGACTTCATCTTAATTGGAGCAATGCTAGCCAGTCAGGCCATGTTGCACAATCGGAAGAGATATCTATTCGAATGGGTGGGTTTTCTATAGACACAAAGTAGATATCTATTCGCATACGTGGGTTTTCTATAGACAGTAGATATCTATTCGTATGGTCGACTCGTACCATCATCCGGCACTCATCAATTCCGTTCTGAACTCCCTCGTCCATAGATTCACCGATAGTATACATATCAAACAAGAATTCAATGAACTCAAATCTGCTCTACTTCAAAATGGATATAGCAGATATAAAATTCAGAAATCCTCCTGACTGAATCAGATACATTCGCAAGATTCTCAAGAGCCGAAGTGTATTAATAAAATAAGTCGTATCTTACAGAAACAAGAGATTCACAATAACTTGCTGTCCGTAAAGCTGATCCCTAATCTGCCCCAATCATACATCATGCAGATACAGGTCACAAAACTGACTTTGATAGATGAAAACTATTGCAACGGAAAAAATGCTAACAAGTCGCATTATTAGTGAAGATCTCGAAATAGAGAAGAAACCAAACTGCCTCAACAAACGCGATGACAGCCAACGACTGCCCGACACATGGAAACCCTTGATTTGTCATCTTCTCATGCCAACAGTCCCCCCACCTACAACAATTTCTCCACCATCCCCACTCCTATCCCAGCTCCTACACATATATAATAAATACTCGCACTAGTTCCCGCACTAATCAGTTCGCTGAAGTTAGTGCAAACCCTCCGAGACTACTAGTGATGAAACATGGGGAGTAGGCATCTTGAGACACCGTCGTTTAATCACTAAATTCAACAATTGTTATCGATAATGGTTCCAAAACCGGAGACTTAACGTCAAACACTTATAAACTCTAGAGGCGGTCCAACCCGAAATCTTCATATTCCTAATATGAGCAGCCGAAGAATATCATTCGAACATATAATAATATAAATAGAGTGGAAGTTTTTCTGGAAATCTGATTTTTTCAAATAACAGGATTTTTAATTTTCAATTCCAAATTAATCTTTCAACGATTAAATTCAATACTCGTAATTAATATAATCATTCAAATTCAGTATTTACTCGTAGATGTAAAACAAAATCAATACCGAGAATTATTTCAAATGTTCAAAAATGGACAGGTTGCCAACCTGTCAATATATCTTTGAAGGAACCTACAAATTCTTATAGTTGAATTGGCCAGATGGCTAACGGTTTGAACTTCTAAATTTTGAACCAGTATTCGAATCCAGTGTGAATTACTTTTTTGAATTTGTTTCTCACCTGATCCAAAGTTTCGTTCATTATGTTCTTTTTTCACATTTTCTTTCCAACGTGTAAAAAAAAATTCAGGAATTCGAATAAACAGATTTTTTCATTCGATTTTGGAATCTACATATTATAAAATGTTCAACAGAAATTGAATTTTTTTTTATCATAAATTGTTATTATTCGAAATAATATCACATTCTACAAAAATAAGTAACAAAACATACAAACATAAAGAGGAATTTGGATCGTTTATCAGATACGTTGTGAAATATTATATAAATTTCCGTACTAAGCAATCATTCCCAAGTAAAATGTAGGCCAACTATAAAAGCACAGTAGTGGAGTCTGGAGTATTTGATAAATTAGTCAAAGATCATGCTCATACAGGTTTGGAAAATCACGTTTTACGGTTAGGTATTCAATGCATAAGAAAGAGAACTCCGAGCGTCCCATTGAACATTGGAATAATCGAAAGATACTCGAAGAGAATGCTCTTCTCTCTTACACAGATGTAGCCCTTGTGTGGAGTGGGAAGGTGGACACCTTATTTCGTCTACAAATTCAGTTGGCGCATAGAACTCAGAAGTGCTAGTGTGTAAGTCCATAACAGTTAAATATAAAATAGACTGTTAGTAAATAGAAATGTTTATTGTAAAGAAAAAATTTATTATAAAGTTATAAAGTATAGACTGGGTAAGATATTTTAATCGAGGACAAAATAGATCGGATGGAATTATTTTGAAGGATGATGGAAAAAGAAAATGAAAATAGTACATTTTTCAACATTTCAGGTCATTAACATATAGACACAAAGGTATAAGCACTAGCACAGGTACCAATATATATAAAATGTTATGCAGGCCCCTTCTGGGGTATGGACACCCGATAATATTAAATGGTAGTAAAACAATGCTCAAAAACATCGAAATAGAAGAGAGAACTAGCCTCCGGAAGGTAACAAAATTACGCCATCCAGATAACCAGATAATCCTCCCAACTTACTATATGAAATGACAGAAATAGGCCGATACTCTCCAGAATTAGCAGACTTGGTTAAAAATGCATTTCTCAACAACAACCGAAATATTATGCAACTACTTCTCCATCAGTACAACAGGAACAGAACACAAAAAAAACTACCAGGAACACCTTTAGCTGAATATCTACTAGCACTCTAATCTCTCAAGCCGTGCACGTGTTTCTCTCTCTCTCCTCCTCTATATATCCCTCTCTCTCTCCCATTCTATCTATCCCACTCTCTCTCCCTCCCTCTCTCTCGCCCTCTCTCTCGCCCTCTCTCTCTCCCCCCTCTCTCTCTCCCTCCCTCTCTCCACCCTCTCTCTCTCCCCCTCTATATATCCCTCTCTCTCTCTTCCCCCCTCTCTCCCTCCCTCTCTCCGCCCTCTCTCTCCCCCCCCCCTCTCTCTCTTCTCCCTCTCTCTCTTCCTCTCTTTTTTGTCCAGGGAAAATAAACATTAAAATATTTCTGTGCGTTCCCAGTATCCAAAAAAACTTAATGTTTGGATTGGGATCGTGTCATTTCTACAAATAGGCACTATCAAATGACCCTCCCAATGATTTTTTACTTTGGAGATTACTAAAAACCTCGATTTATGGATATGAGATCGATAGAGCTACACATCTTGTTGAATTAAGATTGAAGATAGTTCAACTCTTTGCCAAAATACCCATTATGCCTGTCTGCTCAGAGATATGAGATTATCTCTTTATAAGAAATTTGGCAAATGTTTGAATTGTTTGAGCACTTAATTTGAATTTGAAAACCTTCTACTGGCGTTGAGTTTTTTTTAATTCGTTTTTCTTTCCCCTTAATTTTTTTTATTTTTGCAGAATTTATTTTATTTTCATACCAGAAAAAGAACCCAGGAACTGCTTTTCAGAGATGAAATTATCTGCGTCATTTTTTCTCGCAAATAAATTCCTCACATGCAATATGCAATGCAGTAGGAAATGATGTATCGTATTGTACTTGATTTTCAAGCATTAGGGACTACACACAAGCACTTCCGAATTCTATGAGCTCAATGAATTTGTGGACGGAATGCAGTGTCCAACTCCTCACTCCCCACAAGGGCTACATCTATGTGAGAAGAGCATTCTTTTTTAGTTATACACCAGATTATTCATTATCATAACGCGCACATCTATGGATTATTCCAATGTTAGACTGGACGGTCGAGTTCTCTTTCTTATGCATTGAATATCCTAACCGTAAAACGTGATTTTCCAAACCTGTACAATCACGTAGTGCGCATCTAGAGAGACATACAGTATAAATGTAATATTCCTGAAATTTATTGTTCTGTTGCTGAAGTATTAAATAGATAAAACATAGTTTCTACATTCTCAAATTCGACACCTAGACATTCATTTTAGAGTAAGCAGAAGTTAAATTATAAATTTGCAAAAAATCGATAGTTATGGTAGTTATAAAAAGTTAAGAATTTCGAATAATAATACAAATTAATAAAATTTGTATGTTTCAAAAATATTTTTCAATCATTGTGTTACTGCTTTCGATTCTTGATTGCAAAGAGTTAATATATGTAAAAAGTGTTCTTTAAGAGCAATATACTTTTAATTGACTAGGTTCATTGCTCAGCCAATTCAACAGTTCGTTTTTGTTCTGAGGTTAATTAAGTTTGGCGAATCATCATGAATAGACGCTGAAGCAATTTTTACAATGTTTTCAAATTTGATCTCTATTTTGATTTGAAATTTTTCAACAATGAAGCACATTATTAGTCTATATATCAATCCAAACAGAATTGTCACATTTGTTGCGATAATTATTCACATGCCATTATCTAAACATCATTATATCCACAAAAAATTACTTTTTGGTTCGCTTTACAGACCGTTGGTGGCCAGAACGTTACAGAAATAAGTAAAATTAATTTGACGAACGATCCATTTCATATTATTATGACTGCGAATGGATTTATGAAAATTGGACCACTATATTACGCCATGGACGCCACATTCCAGGAATCATATTTTCGTAGTAGTGTCATGAAAAAAATATCAAATGAAACCAATTTCACAGACATCAAAACTATTTTTGTGTAATAATGAAAAGAGGTCTTTTCTTTATAGGATTATTTCTTGAGGTTATGTTTTGCATTTTTGAGAAGGAATTTAGTTTTCATAATACAAGGTATGAAACTACATTTTGTACCCTTCAAGTATTCATTCAGTAATTTTAATTGATAATTCACATTTCTTTGAATTATTTTATTTCCTTTCGGTACTATGTGATAAGTGTTAATTCTATATGTCTACTTAATTGAAATAGTATTTTCTATTTTATTCATTTATTTTATTTGATTCTTAAAGTTTCTGAATAAGAATTTTTTTAAATTAAAATTTCTATGAGGTTAACAGACTGAATTGGTGTGATATTTAAAATTTTAGTTCTTTGTTTTACTTCAATCTAAAATTCGTCGCCTTCAAATAAAACACCCTTCTATGCCAATAATTTCAATACCTATAATCAAAGAAGTAATTGCTAAACCGTTTCGTTAAAATGTATCGTCCTTCTACAGATTATATTCCCCAGGAACTACATAACGTACAGAAAATAAATAGTACCTCCCTGAATTTTACACCTCTTGGGGTTGAAAGAATGACTTCACTGAGTTAGCTAGAAAAGTTTCATTAACGGTGGACTAAACTCAACTCAAACTAGAACTTTCGTGATATGATATCATCCCTATCTCACACATATGTACAGTCACCGAACAAACAGAGGTAATTGCACCTAGGGAAAGTTTAGTTCGCTGAAGTATCCCTAGAGCTAATCAAATTGTTAACAAGAAACCAAGCAGAATCCGAAAGCACATTGGAACGTTGGCTATCCGCAAGTTTTCCCAAAAAAGCTTCAATTAATTTTGTGTTTGAAGACATGAAATCCCGAAATTATTCAAGCCGATAAGAAATTCTTAGGTGTTTCTATTGATGATTTGATGTCACAGGATGCAGCAAACGGAGCTAAATATTTCTGATAGATTGTGCACAGAACATAAATAACTTTCCAACTAACCAACACTTGACATCTCTTCCCTTCTTCCTTTCTTTCAAAAAATGTTGGGAATAGATGCCATCTTCATGGGAGTGGTTTTTTCGGAAAAAACTCAGGATGAAAATTCGTCCCCTTAAAAATAGAAGTGGACCTGTTTTCTCAAATTTTCGAAAATTTTTAGTTTTTGAGTTCTGGGGAGTCAAACGAAGAAAACTTTCCAGAAGTACCCTTTCAAAATATACATTATGGGATGTTGTGCCAATAATACGTACCTCCAACCATTTAAAGTTTGCTCCATGGGAAATAAGGGCATTTTTTCCCCCCGTTGTATGATCTGGTGAACTGGTTTCCCTTCTTATTTCCGAATTAATAAGGCAATTCGTGTTTCACGGCCTCTTAAAAGACAAAATCATGGGTATATCCTGACTGTCATCAGATCTACTCTTATTTCACACCGAAATAATTGGGTCCGCCATTCTCCTATTGTACAGTTTTGGAGCTCTTAACACGGACTAATAGAACGATTTGTTTTGTCTGAATAACCATGGAACAATTTCCTGATACGTTGTTCCCATCTCTTGTGAAAATTATCTTTGAAGTTCTAGATAACCTACTATTCTAGCAATTGGAACTTACAAATTCTCCTCCTGCTTGATAGTTATCTTCTTGTAATTTTAGATTTCATAAAATTCAAATAATTTTGGATGTCTTTTTAAAACCAAACCTTGTGAAACATACACTAGAAAAACGATGTCTTTAGGACATAACTTGCAATACAAAAGCAATAATCAAAAGCAAGTTATATATCTGAAAATATTCTAATGAAAAAAATCTGCTGAAGTCATATTATTAACACAACGGTAAACAATGATAAACAAATATTTTTGTAGGTTACTACATGATTCTATATAGGTTACTTAACGTGTATAGAAGAATAGAAAATTGTAACACATATTCTTGAAAACATAATTAGCCTACATTAAAAATTCACAGCGTTTCAATAATTGTAAAATCAATTACAATAAATAGTGTGGTAGAAATTGAATCAAATGGAATCAAATTGGTATAGTTTTAAGATTCATGTGAAAACGTTGACCTACTCGAATACCTAGATATTCGAATAGGTCTATAAATCCCTTCCGCTCATAAAAAACATCTGGCGATAACAAATGATGAGTTGGACTTTCATTTATCCCCATGAAAATAAGCAAATACCGTCAACAGGTTCAACTTATTGTTAACCTCAAATGAAAAACCCGAAAAATATATAATTTGTTATGTAATGTAAATTCTCCTTAAAATAATAAGAAGTGGTTTTTTACTCGATGAAAGGATTATTACAAACTTTGATTATCAAAACAGATTTAATCTGTTAGTCTCCTACAATTTTGAATACAAAAAATTGTATTCAAAAACTTTTAGAATTAAATTACTGTCTCATAAGCACTGCTTATATTTAATAGACGTATAAAATCAAAACTCATTATACAATATCAAATGGAATAAAATATTCCAACAAATATAAATTGTCAATTAAAATTAATGAATAAATAAATATTTTAATGTTTCGTTCAGAGCATGCGCACCTGAACTTGTCAGACAGGCATGGTGAAGTTTTTGAATAAAATTTTTTGAAATTAAAATTGTAGGAGACTAATAGATTGAATCTGTTTTGATATTAAAAATTCTCGTTAGTTTTGAAAATTTCGAGTGGAAACCCGAAACCTATAACAACATAAAATTAAACCTTTGTGAAACTTAGCCAAGTGATTTATATACCTAATTAATATCCAAAATGTTTCATCAAGTGGTTTGCGAGAAATCAATATATTCAATATAGTTTTTGTTTTCGATAAGTCAAAATTCAGAGTTGATGTTGGATTCATGTCCTGTATCTCTTAATTGGTTTACATATATTGAACTCTGTTCTTAAAATAACTTTTTTGTGTTTCTTCAATCTTGTCTGGCATGATATTCAAATGTGTTTCAAATATATACACAGAACATAATTTCAATGACAATTATTATTTCAACCTATTGAAAACAAAAACCATATCTCACATGAAAATAATAATTCACATTACTTTAGTTTTCAAGATAACTAGTGTTCTCAGCTGATGAATACCATGAACACCAAAACTTATTGAAACATTAACAGAAGTCAGAAAAACACTACTGTCATTTACATTTATAATTGGCAATTGCTCCGTTGAAAATCGAAAAATTATTTGACAAATTATTAATATCATCATCAATCTTCAGTAAAAAGCTTTTCCATGCATTTATTGCCATTATGAATATATCTTCTGCTGTTAAAAACAAAGAATCATTTCCATTTTGTGACATCAAGAATGTATTCCTTATTGTTTAATAAATAAGAATCAATAAATCCATAAAATCAAAAATCTTACATGAAAGGAATGAGTTCAAGAATGCAAAGATTTTATAAATAATACAGTCGGCTAAAATATACCAGTTCAAGAATGAAACAACTTTATCACGATTAATTTTTTGATTCATCTTAGATTTCTGTTTTCTCGAATTTTGTTGATCTGTATTGCTTGAACAATGGCAGATATAATCTTATTGCTATTTAATGGTAAAAAAAATCTGGAAGAAGCACGAATAATAATATAAATCGTTCGTGAAACTCTGTCAGAATTTTCTGATTTTTAATCTGTTCAATTTACCTGCATCAAGTAGGATTTCAAAATATTAAAATTATTTTGTTGCTATTTGTGTTCGCATAAATATTGAAATTTGTAATACTCCTCAGTTTATAATTGCTAAATGATAGATTTCACTAGATCATCACTCAATGAATTCATACTTAAAATGAATCGATTCAACTCATAATTGAAGAGAAGCAATGCGGTCAATAACACTGGTCGGCAAGATTTTGGTAACACAAAGCAGATCTTTATTTTTGTGATGAAAATACCCTCTGATACTAGAAAAAATATTCATAAAGCCCTAACACGTACCACTTTTCAATAGCTCAATAAGATCTTTTTACATTAGCAAGTAGTCAATTTTATGAGGGGACGGTTAAAATGGATGCATTTTATAACAGGAAAAGTACCTGAACTGTACTGTTTACAATATAAGACATAAAATTAAGGCTAAAAATCTGTCATCTGTTGAGTTTCGAAGTGATGGTTTCTTGTGTGTAAATAAGAAAGTGTTTGAAGGGCGAAGATGTCGAGACAGACGAAAAATCTCTCCTGACAAATTTCGTTTATATTTGTAGAGAATTTATGGTAAAATCACAAGCCAGGTTAGTTTGTAAAAATGTTAAAGAATTCTACTTCCAATATTTTTGTGGATTTTAATTGGAGATCAAGATAAGCAGTGGGCTCCCCATGTGTGCTGTGTTAGTTGTAGCGTATCATTGGTGCAGTGGGTGAACTGGAAGAGAAAATGCATGTCTTTTTCAGTCCCTATGTATGGCGATAACCCACTAATCATTTAGACGATTGCTATTTTCCTGCCAAAGACTGAAGGTTATTCCAAAAAGGGAAAGCACAATATCGACTATCCAAATTTGCACGCCCCCCAGGCATTAGATCTTGACGTGATGGGGGCGCTCTCTTGACTAGGACCCTAGATTCGTCCCGGCGAATTGGAGGGTTAAGTCTTGGTGTCTAACGTAATGCCATTTCGCGCCAGTCACTGGACCTGTATGGTGGAAGATCTCCGAATGGGGCCCTAGTTTTACTCAGGTGAAATGGAGGGCTGAGCCGGTTGATTAACTCAGTGACAAGGGAGTCTGTCGCAGCACAGGGCTTCTCCCTTAAAACTGGCGTACTCTACCCTATCGCAGTATAAATCTCCGGATTCTGTGTAATGGCCGAGTGCGTTATGTAGCATACTGCGTTACCTCGGGGGGGTGGGCTTGCCCTCAGGTGTTACTTGTACCACCTGGCCACCCCAATTGGTGTTGGACTCGAGGGGGCAGTGGTTGAAAGTCCGCATGCTGGACTAGGGGGGTATTTCATTTATCTGTTCGCAGACCCCCATTTTCGGGATATTCTCATGAAACGACTTGGGGTTTAACGGGACTTGACGGTTCGACCGGCCTGTCCTGGCCCCTGGATCTGTGCGTAACTATTTAGGGTTTGTGGATCTCGACGAAATGGCTCCGCCATTAGTGCTTGACGCCAGGATCAATCAAATGACTTCACATGGGTTCGGTGGGTCAGGACGTATAGTCCGCTAGACGGTGCTCGTACCAGGATCAATTGTAGTCGTCAATCTTGAGTTTATCTTAGTTCTTGGGACTGCGTTCGGGTGGATGGATAAGAATTCCCTCCGGCGGGTGAGTTGCGTCTCAAACAACTCGGGTACTGACCTGCAGAGCCAGTAGAGGTTGGATAGTGCTTTCGCTGCTACCAGTCAGACGGTTCTGGCTTTCGAGTCGGGGCCCAAACTGGAAGCTGGTGGGTTCATCTCTTCGGAGGGGTTCTCGCCGAGCGCGATGATATGGCGTAATCCTTATCACACTTTCTACCTCTGGGTGGACTGTGGAGACTGCTTGGTAGTCACTTGGAAAAGAGGCCTTCCTCAAATAGCCAATAACTATTCTGGTAGAATTCACCTATCCAAATTTGCAGATATCGAGGGTGCGTTCGACTCACTTTGGTGGTATCCTCCGTCGTGCTCGAGAGTTTTCCATCCCTTAAGACCAACTTCGTCTCTTGCATAGTTATCTTTCTGACAGAAATGTCGTTTTTGTACGGCACTCCTTCTCCCGGTCTAGAGGTCTTGGGAAAGGCTGTCCTCAGGGTTCAATACTTGGACTGGATACTCTGGAATCTAGTTCTCGATGACTTACTGTTTTTACTTTCGAAGGAGGAGGGCCTTGCTATCGCCTATGCCGATGATCTGGCGCTTCTAGTTGGAGCAAACAGTCGTCGTGCTCGGCTGCACAT
Organism: Megalocaria dilatata; assembly: GCA_034642435.1. Lineage (NCBI taxonomy): Eukaryota > Metazoa > Arthropoda > Insecta > Coleoptera > Coccinellidae > Megalocaria > Megalocaria dilatata. The sequence continues at coordinate 76,079,938 of CM067854.1, forward strand.
CAACGTCTAGTTGATGTTACGGTCGAATGGCTCTTGCGTAACAAGCTGACCGTGTCGATGAGTAAATCCGCTGCAGTATTGTTGAGGAGAAGTCTGCACGTAGGTCACCCTCCAAGGGTATGTGTTTCGGGTGTCCATTCCATTGGGTTCGCGAGCACAAGTTTTTGGGTGTCCTGGTAGACTCGGGACTTACTTTTCTGCCACACGTGAAGGCGCTACGTGAGAAGACAAAGGCTCTAGCTTGTAGGTTGATGCGGTTGAGACGGTGCTTGGGAGGCACTCAATCTCGCTCATTCTCATTTTTATATAAGTGTATATTTCTCCCCATCATCTCCTATTGTGCTGCGGCCTGGTTCCATCGAGTTGAGCATTCCCATGTCAGACGGGTTATCCTGTCTGCACAGAGGCACTTCTTGCTCTTGATTTCCCCAATGTGTCACACTGTGGCTACGGCGACATTACAGGTGGTGACTGGAAGTATCCCGGCGCACTACTACATACTATATCGAGCAGCTCGCTACCATCTAAAGAAGGGTCTTCCTTTCAATTTTGAAGACACTTCTCTTCCTGCTATTTCTATCGGTTCAGAGGATCGGTCTCTAGTGGTGCGCCCGTGCTCCGGGTCGTACTTTGAGGCGTTATTGTCTCGTTGGCAGTTGGACTGGTAGGAGTCCGAAACCGGTCGTTGAACTTTCCAGATCCTGTCCAGAACAACTCCTGGTTCAGACCAGCTTTTCCACTGGCTTGCTTTATTTCAGATATGGGATGGATTTCCTTCAGGTGTTACTTGTACCACCTGGTCATCCCATTGGTGTTGGACTCGAGGGGGCAGTGGTTGAAAGTCCGCATGCTGGACTAGGGAGGTATTCCATTCATCTGTTCGCAGACTTCCATGTTCGGGATATCCTCATGAAATGACTTGGGGTTTAACGGGACTTGACGGTTCGACCGGCTTGTCCTGGCCCCGGATCAATGCGTTACTTTTTAGGGTTTGTGGATCTCGACGAAATGGCTTTGCCGTTAGTGCTTGTCGACAGAATCAATAAATGACTTCACATTGGTTCGGTGAGTCAGGACGTAGGACGTACAGGCCGTTAGACGGTTCTCGTACCAGGATCAATAGAAGTCATCAATCTTGAGATTATCTTAGTTCATGGGACTGCGTTCGGATGGATGGATAAGAATTCCTTCCGGCAGGTGAGTTGCGTCCCAAATAAACTCGAGTACTGACCAGCAGAGCCAGTAGAGGTTGAATAGTGCTTCGCTGCTACCAGCCAGACGGTTCTGGCTTTCGAGTCGGGGCCCAAACTGAAAGCTGGTGGGTTCATCTCTTCGGAGAGGTTCTCGCTTCGTGCGATGATATGACGTAATCCTTATCACACTTTCTATCCATAGGGGTGGACTGTGGAGACTGCTGAGTAGTCACTTGGTGAGAGAGCTATGCTCGTATGCCAATACGATAACTTGGTAGAATTCACGTATCCAAATTTGCAGTCTGCAATACGATCTGTTCCTCGTAATGCAGATTTACCAGTGCTGATCGCACCTTTAGATCCGCAAAGTGTTGTTTGGGAAGATATTGGACACAACGCATCATCAGGCAGCTCCGAAGAATAGTGCACCAACCCTACTTTCACTCCAGGTCCCAGTTACGGCGAGCCACATTCAATTGTTCAAAGTTGATTAAATGATTTAGTACGTGAATTGGGTTTTTCAAAGTAACAGTCAGAACTTCTTGATTCCCGTCTTAAAGAATAAAACTTATTAGGCAATGAAACGAAAATTACGAATTTCAGAAAAAGAAATGCTCTGTTTTCTGCATTTTACAGTATGGAAAATTCGTTCTGTTCGTGTACTGATATTGATACTTCAATGCAGGAACTTGATTTTGAGCTTTCCCCCTCTGAGCGGCGTTTACATATAGAGTCGTCTTAATACAGTTTAAGAGCAGTGTTATTGGAAAATGGAAATTTAAAATCCTCTATACCAGTTGCTCATTCCGTGACGATGAAAGGAAATTATGAAAATATCCGCACTCTTTTGGATGAAATAAACTAAAACACGTATAAATGGTAGATATGTGAGGACTTCAAAGTTATAGGAATTTTAGTGGGACTTCAGGAAGGATTTACAAAATATTGCTGTTTTCTTTGTCTATAGGACAGTCGTGCAGTAAATCAGTATTATATAATGAAAATGTGGCCAGAAAAAGTATATTTCAACCGGGATCTCAAAATGTTGAATTCAGACCTCCTGTAGACCCCAACAATGTTCTTCTGTCTCCTCTTCTCATTAAGCTGATGAAAAACTTTGTGAAAACTATGAATAAAGATGATGATGGATTCAAATACTTGAAATAGGTAAATTAATAAAAAGAGGTTTTCTCTTGATAGAAGGATTATTACAAAATTTTAAATATCATACAGATTTATTCTCCTAACCTCCTACAAATTTTAATTTCAAAAAATTTTCATTCAAAAACTTTTAGAATTAAATGAAATAAATATCTTAGAAACACTGTTTCAATTTAATAGACATTTAGAATTATTATTCGTTACAGAGTACCAAAAGGGAATGAAAGAATTTAAAGAACTATAAATTATTAATTAAAATTGCTGAATAAATACTTGAAACATACAAAATTTTCTTTCGTACCTTGTTTTATGAAAACCAAATCCTTTTCCAAAAATACGAAACATTACCTCAAGAACTTCTTCGAAAACAACTTGCTCAAATATGTTTCTTCAAAAAAATCCCTAAAACATTCAGAACATCTTCAAAAAGCAGTTTAGAATTCCCGCAACGCAAAACTCAGCCCTATTTCGTAATTAAAAAATAAAAATAAGTGACAAAAATATCTTAATAGACAAGTTGAATGTATTTATCTGAAAAAAACACTAGAATGAAGTGAACCTTTAAAAATCCCACGTATTCTATGATCGTCACAGAAATTGCACAAAGTTCATAAGGTATTTTATGGACTCCTTTAAAACCAAATACTGATGTAGCGAACAACTCCTTCGCTTCTCGTCCAGAAACCTGCCTTGCTCTGTCGCAGCTTGACCGGCGTACCAATAGAGGACCTGACCAGTGTAAAGATTTATGACTAACCGTACACACCGAGTTCAAATAGAGCAAGCCATAGCGTTTGACGATCACCGTTCCAAGCGGAACACATGGTCATTGACTCAAATATGTCACAGGCAGAGCTGCGTATCACGCCTGTCTGATGAGTTTCAGATGCGCAGACTCGGAAACGAAACGCCGTCTCCCGAATTAAGAGGTGGAATCTCCCTCACAACAACCGCATTGCTTTCGAGAGCTTCAATAATATGTATAAGTATAAGCCAAAATATATAATTATTATATATACAATAATATAATAAAAAAAAGTTTTTTTTTGATAGAATGATTATCACAAAATTTTAAATATTAATCAGTTTTATTCTGCTAACCTCCTACAAATTTTAATTTCAATTTTTTTTTTTTGAATTAAAATTAGTAGGAGGTAAACAGGATAAATCTGTATGATATTCAAAACATAAAACAACTGTCCCAAGTTAAGTGATGCCAAATTAAAGGAAGGCACACATCAGAACCACAAATCAGAAAAGTGCTGGACGATGTTAATTTTACAGAGAATTTTACAGAGCTTACCAGGCAGAAACTCAGAGCAACTTATTTGTTAGTGTAGTAAGAGGACTTTTGGGCAACAATATGGATGCAAACTACCAACAGTTAATTAATGAACTATTAGATACCTATAAATCTCTTGATTTCCACATTCACATCCGCAATTTTTTGCTGAAAATTTGGGAGCTGTCAGTAACGAACAGGATGAAAGATTCCACCAAGATATTAAGACAATGAAAATTCGCTATCAAGAACGATGACATCCAGCCAAGATGGGTGATTACTGCTGGTTTTTGAAGAGAGATGATATGACCCCTTATAATAGAAAATAATAAAATTTAATTAGTATTTTAAGTCAATATTTTGAATCTTTGTGTTTTTCTCAAATGTACGGTACATTTAGTAGGTGTGAAACTAAATAAATTCGATATGTACGATTAAAAAATTGTGAAACCATTTTTTTCAATACACATCAGATATTGTGAGACTCGATGCTCAAAACATTCACTTTCTGAAAGATCTACCACAATCTAGAAAATAAAAACGGTGCAAAGCACTGACGCAAAGTCGAAATCTTTTTGTTCAGCAGTCCATTTGTCTAAAAATTTTAAATCTGTGAATTACTTCTCAAAAAGCTTCAAATAATGAATAAACACACAGGTTTCTGTGTGATGTCTTCTGAAAGATCAAGTCTTTATTGCAATTATCCTTCTACAGAAACGGAAAGTCCCATAACAATAAAAAATACATAGTTGAAAGGCTCCATCATTCTCTCTGATATTTGCATCAGAAAAAAAGAAATTTGGAAAATTCTCGCAATTTATCTTCAGGAAATGATTAAATAGTCGTGTCGTTATTTTACATCTTAGTATTAAATTTACACTCGATCGGAATTGTAATCATAATTTTCCCCATCATAATTATGAATGCCTTTGTAATAATTATCACATGATTTCAATGTTGACAATGTCCCAAATTGTCCAGTAGCCAGTTTCATTTCTATGGAATTTTCTATGTAAATTGCTAACAGTTCGGATAGGAGATTCACCATTTTGGAAATCAGTTTTTAATGTTTCCCAGTTTTGTTCGAGCGTAAATCGAACCATTTCGTTAATATTAAATATTGCACTAACTTTTTATCAAAACATGAATAATAATAATTCCTTTATATCCTATGAATGAAATACATAATGGAAAAATTCGACAGAGGAAAAATTATATAAATTCAAACACACCATGTTAAAAATTTCTTCAACGAAAACTATAGCTGGAATCTAATCAAAATTAATAAGTATTCCGATAGGAACTCATCAATACTATAGTAGCTTTTTTCCACCGAGTAATTTTTCAATTTTGACTTAAAATTGGAAAATTTTTCCGGATTTCTCATGAAATTAATTATTGAATATTTTCAATAAATTGTCGAGCTCCTTTTTATCCTAAATCTAAAGTATGGCAATACAAAACAACATCGACCACGTGTATCGTAATGGTTCTGGTCACCATGTTTTACAAAGTGCTCTCTGTTTTTATGAATTAAAATAGCTTAAAATAAATGGAAGCTTATACTTGCTAGAAGATATTTAAAATTATTTAAATATTTAAATATTTACAGATATATTCTGTTAGCCTTCTACATATTTAATTTCAAAGAATTATATTTAATATTATAACTTCAGGAATTAAATAAATGTCATATAAGTACTTCTTATATCAAACGACATATAAAATAAACATTCATTATAAGAGATTCCAAATGATATAACAAAATCCAATTAATATAAATTGTTAACAAAAATCCTATATATATATATATATATATATAATATAAATATTTTGAGTAGACAAAATTTTGTTTCTGCTTATGCCTCTTATGAAAACAGATATCATTCAAAAATGTTTAACATAATCTTAAGAATTTCATCATAATCTTACTTAGAATATTCAATATTATTGGATATCTGGCTAAGTTATTTTTTAGAAAATCTCAAGATATCTAAAAACATCACTAAAAAAACAAGTTTTAACAGAGACTTTGCTTCGTCAGTACTCAATCTTATTCATATTCAATAAAATATAACATCAAACAACAAAAAATATTTTCTCACTTTTCAACAATTCAGAAAGCTTCTTGGTAAATGAATACTGAAAATTTAAATGGAGTGTAATGTTAACTCTAAATAAATAGTTCTGTGGTTTACCATTGATCTAAAAGATTGGAAGGCTAACAGAATATATCTGTAAATATTAAAATATTCAAATAATTTTATGTACCTTCTATCAAGTATAAACCTCCATTTATTTTATTTTATTCATAATATTTAATTATTTGGTTTCCTTAACTTTCTTTATAGAGATGGTCCTTGTGCTATAACAGAGGCCGTTAAATTGCCTTTCAATCTTTTAGATCAATGGTAAACCACAGAACTATTTATTTAGAGTTAACTCCATTTAAATTTTCAGTATTCATTTACCAAAAAGCTTTCTGAATTATTAAAAGGTGAGAAAATATGTTTTGTTGATAGATATTTTATTGAATATGAATATGATTGAGTACTGACGAAGCAAAGTCTCCTTTGAAACTTGGTTTTTAGTAATGTTTTTACATATCTTGAGACTTTCTAAAAAATAACTTAGTTAGATATCCAATAATATTGAATATTCTAAGTAAGATAGTTTTATGATGAAATTCTTAAGATTATGTTAAACATTTTCTAAAGATATCTGTTTTCATAAGAAAAAAAATTTTGCCTACTCAAAATATCTAATTTATAGGATTTTTGTTAACAATTCATATTTATTGTATTTTGTTATATCATTTGGTTGTCATATAATGAATGTTTATTTTATATGTCGTTTGGTATAAGTAGTACTTCTATAACATTTATTTAATTCCTGAAGTTATAATATTAATTATAATTTTTTGAAATTAAACATGTAGAAGGCTAACAAAATATATCTGTAAATATTAAAATAATCTAAATAGCCAATTATAAGATTTAAAGTGGTGGTAAAGTTATTTTCTTAAGAGATCTTAAGGGTGGTCTACAAGATGCAGTACGAAGAATACCGACCATGCACCTAACAATCTTTTTCTGACACGAAAAAACATCTCTAAGCACAGATGAAGCCCCCCACAATACAAGGCCATATCGACAAGAGTTGATCTACGGAGAACATTCTTAGGTTTCTAATCAAAAAGCCTACGCTATTCAGCCTAGTACAAACACCCTCACACTGTTTCCTCCATGTAAGACATATCCAACTCGATTCCTAGAAATCGAATAGCATCTGCCCTTTCAAGGTCGTTGTCATTCAATTCGTTATGTACATTTATATTTTTATTGTGATTATAAAATGCGATATATTTTGTTTTAGAATAATTCATGTATAGAAGGTTGGTATTAAACTATTCAAGTCAGGATATAATTTTCTAAAAACTATCTTCCTCACCTGTAACGATGACAGTTGCGTCATCTGCATAAAGATGAGCATTATTGTCTAATTCGTCGTCAATGTCATTAATGTAAAGGAGGAAAAAACCGGCCCCGAAATCAAGCCTTGTGGAACTCAGATCCCTATCCAGAAGCATACAATCTACCTCCTCGGGCAACTTTGCTCGCGTATGTCTTATGTTGACTTTGACGTATTGTTTCATTTCCATCAAAAAACTTGCGATCCACTTTTGCGGATTATTTCTATTCCGTATTTAAAAAGCTTTTTCAAGTGAATATCATGAAGCACGCAATCAAATGCTTTACTTAAATTGCAAAATATTTCCGCTGGACACTGTCCGGACTCGATGTAACGCACTATATTCTCGAGAAAAGCATAACTTGCATTAGTAGTGCAGTGTTCCGGACGAAAACAAAATTGATTTTTGCTTAAAATTTTGTACTTTTCCAAGAATGCAAAGAGCCTATTTAAGAAGCAGTACTCGAAAACTTCAGAAAGAACAGGAGACAACGCATTAGGCGTTCGTCATCTTCTTACTATCACCCGTCTTAGGTGAAAGAAAAATTCCCTGTACAAATGATTTATTAATTAAACTAACTAACGGCTTATCAATATAGTACAGACTTTGTTTAATATTGAAGGCTGGTACATGGAGTTTGCTATGTATCTTTATTTTATCTTTTTATAAACTTTTGGTGATATTATTGCCTGTACCAGTGATGGTTTCAATAAAAAATTTATTAAACAGTTCAGCAACCTCTTTCGGATTTCATATACTACAATTATTGTGTTCAATTTTTATATTTTCAGAGCAGTTTTTATTCCTGTTAGACAATTGACGAAGTATGCTCCATGCCGTTTTGATGGATTATTAGATATAGTAATTTTTTTTATTGAAAGATCAGAGAAAAATGAAGATTAAAATATGAGTTGTAAACATCATAAACAGCATTGAAAATCTCTTTTGTAAAATTTAAATATCAAAACAGATTCATTCTGTTAGCCTCCTATAAATTTTGTTTTCAAAAAAACTTATTCAAAAACTTTTATAATTAAATTAATGTCTTATAAGTATCTTATAATATACTACTCTGTCAAGAAAGTACCGGGAATTTTCAATTAAAACAACATTTTTACATTTAATCGTCAAAATTTATTGGGTCGCCTTCAAAATAGGCTCCATTTGCTCCAATACATCTATGCCAACGGCACTTCCAATTATCGAAACATTTTTTATAGTCGCTTTCCGGGATGGACTTTAGCTCTCGCGCCGAATTTTGTTTTATGGCTTCAATCGACTCAAAACGGGTGCCACAAAGGGGCAATTTTAGTTTTGGGAAGAGGAAAAAGTCGCAGGGAGCCAAATCCGGCGAATACGGTGGTTGCTGAAGCACGTTTGTTGAGTTTTTGGCGAGAAAGTCAGTCACAATCGTAGCTCGGTGAGAAGGCGCGTTATCGTCATGCAAAATCCATGAGTTGTTCGGCCACAAATTTGGCCGCTTCTTACGGATACGCTCACGCAAACGTTTCATAACGCCTAGGTAATACTCCTTGTTTACCGTCTGACCCTCTGGAATGAATTCGTAGTGCACCACGCCACGGATATCGAAGACAACAATGAGCATCACCTTCAATTTTCGAGCGGCTTTAGCGTGGTTTTTTCGGTTTCGGCTCATTTTTTGCCACCCATTCCGATGATTGCTGGCTTGTTTGCATATCGTACTCGTAGACCCAGGTCTCATCACCAGTTATAATGCGTTCCATGAATGTAGAATCGGAATTACAGCGATCCAGCATGTCTGAAGCAACCTGCTCGCGAAGACGTTTTTGAAGAAAATTCAGGTCTTTCGGTACGAGTGGTGTGGCCACCTTTCTGATGCCCAAAATATCAATCAAAATCGTACGTGCGGACTCGTGGTATATCTCAAGATCATGTGCTATCTCTCTCAATCTGGTACGACGGTTTTCCAGCACCCTTTCCATAATTTTATCGACGTTATCTTCGATCGAAGCCGTCGATGGGCGTCCGGAACGAGGCAAGTCTTCGACCACTTCACGACCGTCCTTGAAGGCTCTGTACCACTGATATGCACGAGTTTTCGATAGATCATTATCACCAAAGGCCTTTTGCAACATTTTCAATGCATCGGCACACGAAAATTTATTTCCAACACAAAACTTCAAACAAATTCTTTGCTCAACGTAATCACCCAAGTAAAAATCGGCACGCACTCTGACATCGACTGACTTAATCAGCTGTTGCAAACACAGTAGTTGACAGATCCCGCTCAAGCTTGGCATAGTAATTAAGGACAGTGGTACCAACCTAGGAAAAAAAATTTTTACCTGCTTCATTGCCCCGCCAGATTTAAATCGATAATTCCCGGTACTTTCTTGACAGAATGTATAATTATATTTTGGTTTACTTTATATAAATGTCATTCGGTTTTAACTAAGGCAATAAAATACCTTACAAGCTCTGTGTGATTTTTGTGATGAACGTAGAATACGTTGGATTTTTAAAGTTCTCTAATTTTAGTGTTTGTTCAACAAAAATACCAGGAGGTCTGTCTGGTAAGTTATTTCTTGTTAATTGATTTTATTTTTTAAATGCGAAGTAGGACTGAAGAAGATATTATTTAATTTCAAATTGTTTTTTGAGGATGCGCTACATGGTTTAAGAGATTTTTCATGTAACTCATTTAAATAATTAAATATTTCAAATAAATAAGTTTTGGAGTAGTTCTTAAAATTATGTTTTGCTTTTTCGAAAAATATTAGTTTCTCATAAATATAAGATCAGAAATGAAATTTTGTCTACTTCAAGTATTTATTTAGTAATTGTAATTGACAATTTATATTTCGTTGGGTTTTTTTATTTCATTTGATATTATATAATGAGTTCTGATTTTATATGTCTACTAAATTTGAGCAGTGCTTATAAGAATGATTCTGAGAGTTTTCGAATAAATTTTTTTTTAAATTAAAATTTATTGGAGGCTAACGGAATAAATCTGTTTTGATGTTTATATTTTGTAATAATCCTTCTGTAAAGTAAAAAACCTCTTATCATTTTTTTATAGTCTCTGTTGTATTCAAAAGAACTTGAATAAGAGACATCTTCATTTTCTACTGAGAATACAATTGCTTTATGATCAGAATAACAACCATCTACTTGAGTCTGTCAAAATGTTCGTGAAAATATAATCAAGAGTATTATTACTCCTTGTTTTGCATGAGTATCATTTGTTAATTCAAAACTGCCCCGAATATCAATTAATTTTAAGAATTTGTCTCTATTTCTGATGGGATCAATTTTGAATGACAGAAATGTTGCTAAACTCGAAATGTAATAACTTCAAAATGCAAACTCTAAATGGCCCACCGTTTATAATTACATCTGCATTGATTCTTTCTCGTGAGGATTGAATTATTTCATGATATTCCAAGAGAAAGACTCCCTCTTGTCCCAGAGTTCAGGAGAACAACAAATTCATTTCAACAAGCTCAGGAGTAAAGGGCGGAAATGGATTTGCCTCTTAGGGATGTTCGATTCGGTGGTGAAGTATGGGAGGTGGTTCGTGAGGGATTAATTTATAGTTCCTATTTTACTGTTATATGCTGGCACCATTCTGGCAGAGTTCATCTTTTGACGACTGAATCGAACTGCGGTAAATCCGAATCTTGTTATTCGATATTTGTTTGGCATTTACGGTCGGATTGACAGGTAATCGAGTGTAAATTGGATGCGTATATCGATGATTATGTAGGATGGGATACTATTATGAGGAATTATCTTGCAGCGCCCAATATTCCAGATATAAAATCCTATATCAGTTTCTCAATTGGATTGGGTATTATGTGAGGGTATATTTATGAATTGTTACATTTATATTGAGATTTTAATTTCAATTTGATATATAATTTTAAGGGCGAAAGTTATTATCAGTAGTAGCCCTAGGACATTGATAATAGACGAGTTAATTTTATGACAATCGAAAGCCCGTTTCTAGGTAACAGCCCTCAGCCTTCGGCTTCCGACTGTTACCAAGCAACGAGATTGAGAAATTTGTCATAAAATTATGAGATCCAAGGGATAATAATAATAATAATAATAATAATTCATTAATCCTCTGATACATCAAAGTATAAGATGATTCTCATAGATGAAAATAAGAATATTAATCAGCTAATCACTATAACATCATGGAGGTAATCATTTACTGTATAATAACATCTACCCAATATCAACTTTTCAACAGTTTTTTTTTCATTTATTTAAAACAAGAGATCGAATATTGTGGGGCAAATGGTTATGAAGATTAACAAATTGATACAAAGGAGACATCTCTAACTTAGTTGTTCTGTGCTTGGGAACATATAATGTCTTTCTCAGGTGTTACTTGTACCATCTGGCCACCCCATTGGTGTTAGACTCGAGGGGGCCACTGCCCCCTCGTTGAAAGCCTGCATGCTGGACTAGGGAGGTACCTCATTTATCTGTTCGCAGATCCCCATGTTCGAGATATTCTCATGAAATTACACAGGGTTAGCGGGACTAGGCGGTTCGACTGGCCTTGTCCTGAACCCGGATCAATGCGTAACTTTTTAGGGTTTGTGGATCTCGACGAAAAGGCTAAGCCGATAGTGCTTGACGGCAGGATCAATCAAAAGACCTCACATGGGTTCGTGCGTCATGACGTACAGGCCGTGTTGACGGTGCTCGTGCCAGGATCAACTGAAGTCATCAATCTTGGGATTATCTCAGTTTGGCTGCTTGGATAAGAAACCCTTCCGGCGGGTGAGTTGTAGGTACTGACTTGCAGAGCCAGTAGAGGTTGAAAAGTGCTTCGCTGCTACCAGTCAGACGGTTTTGACTTTCGAGCCGAGGCCCAAACTGGAAGCTGGTATGTTCATCTCTTCGGAGGGGTTCTCGCTTCGCGCGATGATATGGAATAATCCTTATCACACTTTCCACCTCTAAGAGCGGACTGTGGAGACTGCTGAGTAGTAACTTGGTGAATAGCGATGTTCACATGCCATATAAAAACCTGGTAGATTTCACACCAGTTCACAATATTTGTAATAGTAGCTCACAGAGCGCCTGAAGTTCTTCGAATGTTGGGAGCGAAATCACTACCGAAGTATCATCAGCGAACAGACTCAACAAAAACTCTCCAATCGAAGACGAAAAGCGTCTACACGTTAGCAAATTCAGAATTATTAAATTGACAGGGAGATCGTTGATAAAAATCGAAAATAGAAGAGGCCCAAGGACGGGCCCTTCAAGACTAAGACTATGCTCGTCAGATAGGCACCCTTCAACTTTTACTGAAATGGATCTATCCTCGAAATAGCTTTGAAGCGAATCTCAAAATATTCCCCGAAAACCCAAATTGTAACACTTGTCAACTATAAACTGAAACGAAAGACTACCGAATGCTCGCGAGAGGTCAAAAAATAAACCTGCTGAATGCAAGCTATTGTCAAGGCATTCATACACATAATTAACAAAGGAAATTGCAGCTGTTTCCATAGAGTGACCTAATCTAACACCATGTTGGGCATTATCGAGTACATTGAACTTGTCAAGATACTTGATCATTCTGTTGAACACAACTCTTTCGAATACTTTAGAAAATATGCCCATGATATTATTTAAATTGATCTATTATTCGTGATACTATTTATATAATTTTCCTTGGGGATTGAAACAACTAAGGCTTTTTTAAGAATAGTTGAAAAGATGCCAGAACTCACAAAAAGATTAATACTGTGAGTAAAATACTTCCAGATATCTGAGCTCATCAACTTCAGAATTCTAGCAGATATAGAATCAGCTCCTGCACACTTATTATTTTTCAGTGACTTTATTACATCAGCAACTTCACACTCAATTACCAGATGAAAGAAAAATGTTGTATTCAACATTACTGAGGAAATACATAAGGAAGATAAATAGCCCCCATAGTAGAGGTGAAGAGTGGTTTCGGTTACCGTTGAGAAGTAATTGACAAAAATTTTTGATAATTAGAGGTGATCACTATGCAAAACACCATCAACGAGAAGTTCAATACATTCGTTTGTTTTTCCCTTTCGGCCAGTCAAATTATTTACAATGGACTATACTGTTTTGTTTTTATTGTCCGTAATGTACCAATAAGGTCATTATGGAATTTCAACTTAGTATTTCTGATTAGCGAAATATACTTGTTTTTAGTTTTCTTGTATAAAGTAAAAGTTCTCTGGCGCTTTTTATTCAAGTGTAACTAGTGCAGATTCATAATTTTATGTTTCGCTAGAACTGTCTCCGGAGTGATCCATCTATTTCTTCTAAGATTGCTTATAGCCCATTTCACTAAAGGACAAAGTTTCTAATGTACTCCGAATCGAATCAACAAATAAAATAAGAAGGAACGGTTTTTTACTTGATAGAAGGATTATTACAAAATATGAAAATCAAAACAGATTTAATCTGTTGTCTTCTACTGAGGACCGTGTATTCCTAAGATTCACTGAGTAAGTCTATACATTGTTTAATTGATTTTATTATATTTTTTATATGTAATGTTGAACCGATCTTATCGTAACTTTAATTATTTCTTGAGAATGTGCTACATGTTTTGAGATTTTTTGAAGTAATTTATTTAAATATATTGAATATTTCAAATAAATTAGTTTTTGAGAAGTTCTTGAAATTATGTTTTATATTTTTGAGAAAGGGTTATTTTTCATTCATATGGGATCGGAAAACAATGCATTTTGTACATTTTGTAACAAACAGGGCTTCGTAATTTCAAATAAATTAGTTTTTGAGAAGTTCTTGAAATTATGTTTTATATTTTTGAGAAAGGGTTATTTTTCATTCATATGGGATCGGAAAACAATGCATTTTGTACATTTTGTAACAAACAGGGCTTCGTAAGTTTGTCTGAAGAGTTCATTACGCATGCCTGGAACGAAACAAAAATGTTTGCTTATTTATATTTTAATTTTAATTGACAGTTTGTATTCGTTGGTTTTTCTTAATTCCGTTTGATATTGTATGATGAATTTTGACGTCTATTAAATATGAGCAGTGCTTATAAAGACATTAATTTAATTCTTAAAGTTTCTTCAAAGAATTTTTTAAAATTAAAATTGTAGAAGACAACAGATTAAATCTGTTTTGATTTTCATATTTTGTAATAATCCTTCTATCAAGTAAAAAACCGTTCCTTCTTATTTTATTTTATATATAATATATAATTATATTAGGTTTTTTAAATAAAGAAATTCATTATACAGTGTTGCACGGTTTTAACTGAGGCCAAGTGCCTTATAAGCTTTGTATGATTCTGTGAACGTGGAACATAAGTACCTTGGATTTATAAAGGTGTTTACTTTTATTTTCTATTGAGGACCGTGTATTCCTAAGATTCACTGAGTAAGTCTATACATTGTTTAATTGATTTTATTATATTTTTTATATGTAATGTTGAACCGATCTTATCGTAACTTTAATTATTTCTTGAGAATGTGCTACATGTTTTGAGATTTTTTGAAGTAATTTATTTAAATATATTGAATATTTCAAATAAATTAGTTTTTGAGAAGTTCTTGAAATTATGTTTTATATTTTTGAGAAAGGGTTATTTTTCATTCATATGGGATCGGAAAACAATGCATTTTGTACATTTTGTAACAAACAGGGCTTCGTAAGTTTGTCTGAAGAGTTCATTACGCATGCCTGGAACGAAACAAAAATGTTTGCTTATTTATATTTTAATTTTAATTGACAGTTTGTATTCGTTGGTTTTTCTTAATTCCGTTTGATATTGTATGATGAATTTTGACGTCTATTAAATATGAGCAGTGCTTATAAAGACATTAATTTAATTCTTAAAGTTTCTTCAAAGAATTTTTTGAAATTAAAATTGTAGAAGACAACAGATTAAATCTGTTTTGATTTTCATATTTTGAATCAACAAATGCTTGAAAACATTGATCTACATCAAATATTTCATAAATGGCATGAAAATCGTGGATTGAAGTTTGAAAAACAAAATTGTTGATATTTTGTTGGTTCAAGTTTCTAATCAATTTCGGAACACCTGTATATTTTTGTGAAATATGTTATTGAATTCAACCAAGATAGCACAGTGGTCACTTAGAAAATGTTCAAAAACTTTTACATTAGAGTCCGATAGATCTACATTTGTTAAAATATAGTCCTCTTTTGAAGCAGATGTATGACCAATTATGTCAGTAAATACCCTCCTATGATCTTGTGACGAAATTTTTAAATCAAAACAACCAATCAAATGCATAAATAGCTTAGGATTAATACATTCAGTTTTCAGGATATCAACATTCAGTTTACCACACACAAAGATAATGTCAACCAAAATCGAACAATAGTTTAGAGCATCCGATAATCTATTGAGAAACACTTCAAATTTACTGGAACACGGCCGATAAACACTTATAATGCCTAACCTGAGGTCGTTAGCCATCGCAAAAATTCCGCATATTTCACAATGCATCTCTTCGGAAAAATTTGACACGCACAAAGTTTTCACATTAATGTCAGCTCTTAGATAAATAGATCATCGTCCCTCCATGTGGTCGACTAGAGCGGTAATAATATTCAGCTAAAATATAGCCAGGTATGGTCATTGATTTCACCCTATCGATACTGCACCAGTGCTCACAAACCCTTACAATATCAGGACAATTCTCAGCTAGCAGTAATTCCAGGTTTTCTAATTTATCGGATATACACTGCACGTTTAGAAGATATTCGGCGGAAAATTTTTTGAAATAGTTGTATTGAGATTTTCATTTCAGTTTAATATGTGATTTTAAGGGCGAAAGTTATTATCTTGTCCTTAGGACATTGATGGTAGACGAGATAATTTTATGACAGTTGAAAGCCCGAAGTTGAAGGCTGAAAAATATGTCATAAAATTATGAGGCATTTTTCAATTTCCGCGGGACATTCGGCGGAAAATTTTTTGACAATCAATCGTGTTGTCGAAGTAATTGATAATTGCACTGAATGCAATTAGCAGTGTAATGATTTGGTGAAATTATTTCATATGACACAAAATGATAAAATTTGAATGGTTGTTAGAACTGTCAGGAAATTTTCAATTCAAAACGTGGAACTATTGAAAACTTATTTCCAAAGTGGTGAATCTTCTATCCAAACAGTTAGAAATTTACGTTGAAAATTCAATACAAATAAAAACCCTCATTGCAATTCGTTGATCAATTTGTTCGTGTAAACTGGATCGTTATTTAATGAAACAATCCGTTCACGTTCTCGTTCAGTAAGCACACCTGAAAACATTGCTGATGTAACCCAAAATGTCGCTGAACATCCATCAACATAAATTCGTCATGGTGCTCAAGAACCAAACATTTCTCGCTCTTCTCTGCAGAGAAATTTGCATAAAAACGTCGGTATGAAGGCTTAGAAAGTTCAACTAGCGCAAGAAGTGAAATCCTTGTGAGCATCCGATGCGTTTGCACTTCGCTCAATGATCGCATGGCCGAAGATGAGCATTTTCCGAAAAAAAGCTTAGTTTCAGCTCGGAGGATTATTTCTTGTGGGGATCATTTGAGGATAAATGTTACGCTAACCATCCAGAAACGAATGATGCCGCGGAATCGAAGGTGCCATTCGTGAGATAGAACTCCAAAGGATCGACAATGTATTGAAAAATTGGGTTGACGGATGAGGTACCGTAGCCAATGGTGGCGGTCATTTGAATTATATTGTTCTTCATTCATTAATGTTAAGGTTCAATCTCTCTAATAAACTCACAAGTTCGAAAAAATATTTATTAGTGTTTTATTTATATCCGATCAAAAATACAAATTTCAAATGGCCCACGTATACATCGAAGGATTGTTTGTTGATAGTTTACTCTAATTTCATATCAGTATATTTTCATATCCTGTTTTCTTTCTACCTCAGATACTTGAAGAACTTGCCAAGCAAATATAGCAAAGAAACAGCGACTTTATCACAAAATTGCACCAGGAGGCAGATTATGCCATCACCTGAAAAACCGTAGTTGTATTCTATTATACAGGGTGTTTCAAAAAAGGTGACCCCGTCTGTAGGATAGGTAGAAAACTGAAAAATTATTGCGGTTTGCTCAGTAAGAAATTTACGTAACACCTTCCGTATCTCAATTTTTTACGAATATGTTTTGGAAAATGATATATCCCAGGAGTTCATTTTCATATCTGACTCTCATAGAGGGCGCTAGTTACACGGATCGTACCAAGTAGTATCAAACATAACTTTTTTGAGGTTAGATTTATCAATCAAAATGCTAGGGAACTTAAACATCATTGAATTTCACACCAAAAAGGTACTCTTGGGTAAAACTCGATTCAGTGTACCGCTTTCGGAATAATTTGATTTGAAAATTATGAAGTAATAACCGATGCTGGTATAAAGTAATGATAAAGTTATTGATTAAACGAAGAATCACAAGAAGAAAATTGAAATAAAGGCTGAGAGCATTACCTCTGTAGTATAGACTTTTTCCTAAAGATACGACCAAACTGTGTAGTCCAAAGGATTAAAATCGCATGACCGAGGAGGTCAATGAATCGGACGGCTTCTGCGCCTCTACCAATCCATCGATTCAATTCACTCAACCAATTACGACACCTTTTACCAAAGTGCGGTGGAGCTCCATCGTGCATAAAAATAGAGATATTCGCTCGTTTAGCGTTCATTATGAGTGCGGACAGCTCAGTGGTAGAGGATAGGGCTCGTGACCGAAAGGTTCGGGTTCGAATTCTGTTCAGGCGGAAAATAAATTTTCTAGTTGGATGTGTGTCGGCCACCGTTTCACTGTTGAATCAAAAATTAACAGTACTGTGAGCTAAAATGGCGCAAGATCGCAGTAACAAAGCCTACCCAGAACACAACAGAACTCGTAACTCGCACAAGCTGAAAAAGCTTCTGAGGGATATAATAATAATATTTCGAATAAGTGATTGTTAAAAATCCTGGTACATATCACCATTTAAATTTCCAGGAATGTGATAACCTATTAATTGTTTACCTAAATTTGCTGCCCAAACATCAACTTCAAATCAGTGTTGGTAATGTGATACGCTTTTGACTTGTGGATTCTCATCACACCAGTAGTGTGATCGTCTGGTAGATCGTCTGGCAAGAGTTCTTGGATTTGTCTGTAATGATAAAGATGTAGGTGCTGCTTTATAAGTATCGTTAAAGTACTTGCAGTTGGTCTTGTCACATTCCTTACGCTAACTGTTGGATCTTTATCAACTAAATTTAAAATAATATTTTCTTTATTAATGGATCTTGTTGTTCTTGACCTACCACAATTTATTTTTTTTTTTTTTGGTCTCACGTTCCCAGTTTCTTGACAACGTCGTTCAATGACTCTACATGTATTTTTAACTGGTAGGTTTCTTCGAGGTAACTTTTCTGCATAACACGTAACAGATGCATTAGAGTTGCCTAAACACTCGCCTCAGGTCAATAACATGTCGGTGTATTCAACATTTGAGTATATTTTGATCAAGAATATCTAATTTTATAAATAACTAGGTTTCAAAAATCCAATTATTGTTGACTTATCGTCATAACTATCAGAAAATGATACTGTTCCATGGAAAACTTAGAGAAAATCAAGATATACCGACTCTTGTCACACGTTACAAGAAAGGAAAGCCCTCGATCTCAATTTTTTTAAATGTATCCGTTTTATCGATGAAGTTTCATTTACGTGACAAAAAATTTTTAATTCACATAATACATACTAATTAATAATAATAATAATTAATAACTTTATCATTACTTTATACCAGCATCGGTTATTAATTCATAATTTTCAAATCAAAATATTCCGAAAATGATACACAGTATCGAATTTCACCAGTAGTACCTTTTTGATGTAAAATTGAATGATGATTGAGTTCACTTGATATTTTGATCAATAAATCTAACCTTAAAAAAACTAAAATACTACTTGGTACGATCCGTGTAACTAGCGCCCTCTATGAGAGTCAGATATAAAAACATGGGATGTATCAACTTCCAAAACATATTCGTATAAAATTTCAATACAATGTTGCCAGTAGTTTCGACAAGATCGTAAAAAATGTGTATACATTTTTTTTCTTCAACGCCCTTTATCTTGAATACGGATGAAGGTACAAAAATTTTTTACGAAGCAAACCCCAATTATTTTTCAGTTTTCTATCTATCCCATGGACGGGGCCACCTTTTTTTGAAACACCCTATATATTCTGTTGGCATTTATTATTTATTCATTATGGTGTAAATAGTGGAAGGCTGAAAAATAGTTCCACTTATAAAATAAGAGCTAATTAAAATATATTAATATTGATATTGAACGAATTGTAGAGAATTAAATGATAAAAAAATAGTCAGTGGAATCCACCAGATATTCAATAAGGAAGAACACGCAATAAAAGTACCAAACGTTTTAATTCCAAAAATCCATATCGTCCACATTTATAGCTATAGCGCAGGCTCCCAAAGAGATAGTTCATATTAGGATTAAAATTTTTAATGCACTTGCGGTCCTGCCTTGATACTCTATGGCCCATCCGAATTAAATTTTTTAAATTGATCTCGAATGTAAAAGGTTTTCCATTAAGAGGTTTCTTTTTGATAATAAAAAAACGATTATATTTTAAGAGAAATCAATGGATGTTCATTGTATTCTGAAGAGGAAAGAATGGAAAACGATATCAGTCAAATAGCCTCCACGGCTACGGTTGCAACACCATGTCTTTTTCAAGAAATTTTCTGTGACTAATTCGCACATTTGCGACTGTATGTACTCGATAACTTCACTAATTCCATCTTTAAGGTATTAAATCTATTGTGGAGCATGGATTTTGTCTTTCACATGTACCCAAAAAAAAAGTCTAAAGGTGTTCAATCACAACACGTTGGCCAATTGTGATTACCTCTTCGAGAAATAATAGGGAGGAAAAATTTTCTTGCAAAATTACGGTCGTTTTGTTCCTTGTACGGCACATAGCGCCGTCTTTTTGAAAATAAACTTCGTTCACATCAATATCTTGCAAAACGGGCCATAAAAATTATTAATCATAGCTCGGTAGCGCAATCCATTCACCGTAACAGATGAACCAGCCTCATTTTCTAATAAGTACGGTCCAATCACACCGCCAGCCCAGAAACCGCATGATACAGCTACACGTTGAGAATAAAGAGGATTTTCAACAATCATTCTTGGATTTTATGAGCCCCAAATGCGACAATTCTGCTTATCAACGTAGCCTCCGAGTTGAAAATGGGCCTCATAACTGAAGATGAAAATCCGGATCATTTTGATGCGTTTTAAAGACCCAATCATCGAAGATACTTCTTTGCTGATGATCGACCGGCTTGAGTTCTTGTATTAACTGAACTTTAAAAGCCTTAAAACCTAAGTCTTCATGCAAAATACAGTCTAATCCCCTTTGTAGAATGCCTAATTCCAAAGATCGTCAAATAATCGACAAACCTGGGTTTTCGTCAACACTACGGCCTGAAGCAGCAATATTCTCAGTTGTTCTTGAGCGACGCACACATTTTCGATTTATCACATCACTAACTTTTTGCAATAGCTCAAATTTTTCTACCAGTTTCATTATAGCCGGCGGAGAAGGTGCTTCACGATGACCCAAAAGTGCTTTACTTCAGATAACTGTGACTGTTAAATTTCAATGCGTTGTTGGAGCGTGTATCATTCCATTTTCAGTATGACGTAGTATTTACTTGTCAAATTTCAAAATATGACAGCTTCAAAAGTGACAACTGTGCAGAGAGCAGAAATCTCTTATTGGAAAACCTTTAGAAATGTAGCACTACGAAGAATTTATTCTTGTTTCACATTGAAGTATACTGCGAAATAGGTAAGAAAAGAAATCGGTCAATATGATATTGAAAATATTTCTTATTCATCCAAATTTATAATATCGCCTTCAAAATGAGCCCTTTTCCAAATAATATGCTTGGGCCATCAAATCATCAAAAAAAGGTTGCTCGAATTGGTAATTTGTTTAAACTCATATATATATAATCGTCAGTTGCAATGCATTTTTTGAATATTCGGTCTGAACTAACTAGTTCTAGCACGTCTTGAGTGTAGAAAATCATTTAAAATTATATAAATTGATTGAAAGACGCAGAAAATTCAGCGACTATCGCTTTCAAACTTGAACGATGACTTAAGGTTACCATTTCCATCATTTTAAGCGATGTCGAAGACGTTTATTAACGTTCAGAGACAAATCCACCACTTCTTGCCCTCTATTGAATGTGCAATGTACACAAAATTCCATCTGCAATGAAAACTTTCACATGGAATTTTCGTACAGAATCACAATTTCTGTAATACATTTTTGCAACTTTATTTTTTTAGCCCCCCTGCTTAGCTGAAGGCCCCTAAAGATGGCGCCCGAAAAACAGTTTTTAATTTTTGTCCTAAAAACTAAAAACTGAAAAGAATAAAATTAAGCAGACTTTCATGCGAGCGAGCAGGCTCTCAAAAAAATTTTTGATGGTGTTCCTCTATACTTGCAAGGGGTAGAAAATGCCACCCCTAAACATTCTTTCGCAAGAAACTTTTTCCCTATTCCTATTTTACAATAAAACAATAAATATTGGATAGCTTGATCCATTTTTAACAAATAAGGTTTCTTGTAATTTCTCGTTAAAATCCGAGGTTTAAAAAAAAATTATCAACAAGATAGCGCGAGTCGTAGAGGCTGTTATGACAACTGACTAGCTTTGATTAACTTTGATTCAGTTACAATTATTGTCAGTTTTTTGGTTTTAAGAAAAAAAATTAAAGACTAAGCAGGGGGCTCAAAAAAAAGGCTTATAGGAAAGACCCACCCTATTCTTTGACAAGGAATCACCTATTAAAATTTTTCACAACTATTCATATACACCCTGTTTATATATATATATATATATATTAGATTACGATCTAAATACTTGGGTTATAAATCAACTCTATAAGATAATTTTTTTTACAACAATCTTCGACGGTCAGTAATAATCTGAAAACTGGTGAGAATTGAAAGTCATACTAGATGTTGGCCAATAATAAAGTTAACTTGTTCATTCTGGTTAATAAATAAAAAACTAGGCGTTCAGATTACAGAACTTTTCATCCACTGAGGGGTGGGCCATTTAAACTTTGTATTTTTGATCGGTTGTAAATAAAAATTAAATAATAATTAATATTTTTTCTAGGTTGTGAGTTTACCAGAAAGGCTGAACCTTGGTATTTATGAATGAAAAACAATATCATTCAAATGACCTCCACGTCTGGTTACAGTACTCCATCCGATCAACATGATTCTTCAGTATATTGTAGATTGTTTGGGGCTCAATCTCATGAATGACAACTTCGATTTCATTTTCCAAGGCATCAATCGTTTCTGGATGGTTATCGTAACACTTATCTCTAACGAATCCCCAAACCTCCGAGTTGGAAATGAGCCTCATAGCTAAAGATGATTTTTCTGAGAACATGCTCATCTTCTCCACGAAATCATTAGCCCATTGAATGAAGTAGAAACGCATCGGTCAGGAGTCTTAACTTCTTACCTACTTGAACTTTGTAAGCCGTCATATCGAGGTTTTTATGCAAAATTTTTCTCAAAGAAGTGCGAGAAATATTCAGTTGTTGAGCACGATGACGAGTTCATATTGATGGATGGTCAACCACATCCTGGGCTACAGCAAGAATGTTTTCTGGTTTACTCACTGGACGAGAACGTAAACGGGTTGTTTGATCAATAGCGATCTAGTTTCCACGAGAAATTGATCCACAAATTGCCGTGAAAAATTACATTTCTCTTTAATTTTTCACGTGAATTTCAAACAGTTTGGATAGAAGATTCACCACTTTGAAAATAAGTTTTTTATATTTCCCAGTTTTCATCAAGCGTAGATCAACTCATTTCGTCAATATCAAACATTAAGCTTCCTGTCAAAACACGAATGACAGAAGTGTTTCCACCATTTCTTCCAAATTCAAACTCTAGATAGCCCACCCTTCATCATACTAATCCAAGAACTATAACCCTACGACTAGGATACGAAATACAATGAAATTTCGAGAATTATCTCGAAAAGGTTTTGTATTTAGATCTCCAAATAGAAATAAAATCCTTCATTGTTTTTCAGAACACGTTTATTTCTTTAAGTCTGATTCAAAATTGTATACAGGATATCAAGCATGTCTTGTTTTAAAGAGCCAAACTACAAGTTATTTGCAACAAAAAATGTCATATAATACATGGTCGAAATGTTGATGGTTATCCTTCAATTTAAGATTTCTTGATTTCACGAAATATTTCAAGTTTTTCCATAAAATCTTCAGTTATACTTCAGTCATCCTTGTAGCCTCATCAAATTTGACCACATATCTGGAACCAGCATTCAATTTGCTACAAGATAAGAACTTCTGTGTGCTAAAAAATTCTCATTGCGGGCGTGGTAAGGAAAAGAATATCACGATTCTGAAGTGAGCAAAACCATATTTCTTCAATGGTTTTATGGATGAAAAATTAAGTATTAATTATGTACATGTTTTCGTTTCAGCAGAAAGCACTTTATGATTGAATATTAAATTAATTCTCACGGAAATCATTAATTTATCTGTCGAATCAAAATAATTCAAATGAATAAACTAAATTTTAATAACACAGATTTTATGAAAAAATATAAAGAAAACAAGACCACTTCTACTTAAAACAATTTTTCGAAATGTCCACCGCCTTGTTCAATACATTTCACACATCGTTTTCGCACTGAATCTACAACACTGCGAAGTTCACAACGTTTCTGACGCATTTCTGCACAACACAATTTTATTCTTTCGCTCAGATCTTCTCGAGTCTATATGCGAATTTGATATACTATTTCTTTCAAGGTGTTCCAGACATAAAAATCCAGAGGCGTAAGGTCGCCTTACCATCTTACCGGACCGTACCTTCCAATCCATTGCACCCCAAAATATTCATTCATTAAGTCCCGTATATTCTGGCTATTATGAGCTGGCAGCCATTCATTTGAAACCAGACATTTCGTCTGTTAGCCAGGGGCATTTCATCCAATATGTCTGTTAAGCTGCTTTGTATTAATGTAATGAATTCTTCAGCGTTGATGCGATGGAGAAGTATTACTTGTCCGAAAAGTTCACCTCTCATGACTCCCAACCACATGTTGACCCTTAACTCAACTTGGAAATGAGAAACAATATTCGCATAGGGGTTTTCTCTTTTCCATACATGGCTCTTTCGCAAATTTATCATATCTGCTTCAGTGAAAGTGGCCTCATCAGTCCATAATATCCTATCAAATTTTCTTAGCCATGATATTATGGCAGAGGACAAGCCACTAGCACAAAAGTTGATATGTCATTCGAAAGTACACTGAATGAGGTATTTTTGCTGAAAATAAAACATGTCCATAATTAAAAATGTTTCTTCGATAAAACCATTCGAAAAATATGGACTGATTTTGTTCACTTCAGAATCGTGGATATTCATTTCCTCACCACGACCGCACGAAGAATTTTTTGGCATACAGAACTTCTTATCTTCTAGCAAATTTAATGCCCTTTTCAGATATGTGGTCAAATTTGATGAGGCTATAAGGATAACTGAAGTATAATTGATTTTATGAAAAACTTGAAATATTTAGTGAAATCAAGAATGTTTAATTGAAGAATAACATCATCATTTCGACTATGACTTTTTTTGTTGCGAATAACTTGTATGACCTCCCCTTGAAGTTTGGACATTTTGAAATAGACACCCTGTATAAGTGAAAACAAACCGAAACATGCTCCACTTTCTGAAATAAATCCAGATGATTCTGTATTAAACGTTAGTCTGACAAGTTCCGCCCCTCTTAGGCCAACTTAAATATATATTTTTCTCTGTCATATGGTACAATGAAGATGGTCGGAAAAGTTCGAGGCAACATGAATAACATATTGCGCAGTCAGATCCGCCTCTGACTTCTGTACTCGAAAATGGGAACATAAATCAGTTGCTCGCGAAATGGGCTGATCGGAAATCTAGAGAATTTGGTTGAGATATAGCCCATTTTCCTAGGACTCGTGCTTTACTGAAGGATCGTAAAAGCATTGAAATCTCTGTTTGTGCGGAAATGAACAGGAATTTATTAGATTAAGGCGGTGAAAAAATATTTTTCGGCACTCACTTAACAAAGTGGCTTCTGCATTTCCGAATCTAAAGCGATGTTATGTTTTGGAAACCGCAAAATGACATCTCCTTAGTCTCAGAAAAAATACGAATATGATTTTTCCTTTTTGATATTGAACATTCAATCTGAAATAGATCTGTTTCAATATTTCAAGAAGCAGATTTTCATGTTCCTTGTACTCTTCACTATTCACATTTCAAATTTCGTAACATTCAAATACGAAAATAATTTCACAAAGATATAGGAATGAACGAATAATACTCTGAAATAAGTCAGATTAGAAACTGATTCAGATTAGAGACTGATAAGGTGTGGAAATTAAACTTCTATGGGTACATGGTTTCAAGGAATAGCGCATGACCTTATATATTATTATGGATTTTAAATTGAAAATTCATTCAAATTTCAATTTTAGAAATTAGTAACAGACAAAAATATTTATGAATATCTTTAATCGACTTCAGAAAAGTGCATTAAGAAAGTTCTGAACATTTAACAAACATAATCTCTTGAAGTATATAATTGATAAATTCGATAAGATTCCTCATAATCTAAAAATATTTACGGGAAACAGAAACTAAGAATAAACAGAAATTCTCAACTTATAATTATTTTAAGTTATTTCAGAGAAAACTAGGAATATGTTGGTTTACATTCAAAATGATTAGCTACGATATCCAATAAATATGCTTTGAAAGTATTAATTATATCAATTTTAAATGAAGACTTCAGTAAAGTATGATGTTAAAAGGATTTAAATGTCCGTTCATATGCTTAATTAACTTTCCTTTCTTGAAAATTTTTAATAGGAATAAAAAATAGAGAAAACAATTTTCGTTATATACTTCAAGAGATTATAAAATTTAAATATCAAAACAGATTTTTTCTATTAGCCTCCTACAAATTTTAATTTCGAAATTTGTAAGAGACAGTATTTTAATTTCCACAAAAATTTTTATTATATATATTATTAATTGTTTCACCACGATGTGGCTTCTTCAGGTATCTACATTCAAATGGCTGATGGTATCCAGTGTAACCAAGTTTAAATACAGTATTAGATACGCTACAAAATAATGAAAGAACCAGTTATTCAAATATTTTAATATTTACAGATATATTCTGTTAGCCTTCTACATATTTAATTTCAAAAAATTATATATTACATATTATTAATATTATAACTTCAGGAATTAAATTAATGTCATATAAGAACTTCTTCTATAAAACGACATATAAAATTAACATTCATTATAAGACATCCAAATAAGATAACAAAATCCAATAAATATAAATTGTTAAAAGAAATCCTATAATTCAAATAATTTGGGTAGACAAAATTTTGTTTCTGCTCATCCCTCTTATGAAAACAGATATCTTTCAAAAATGTTTAACATAATTTTAAGAATTTCATCCTAAACTATCTTACTTAGAATATTCAATATTATTGGATATCTAACTAAGTTACTTTTTGGAAAATCTCAAGATATGTAAAAACATTACTAAAAAACAAGTTTTACCTTTAACAATTCAGAAAGCTTCTTGGCAAATGAATACTGAACATTTAAATGGAGTGTGATGTTGACTCGAAATAAATAGTTCTGTGGTTTACCATTGATCTTAAAGATTGAAAGGCAATTTAACGGCACAAGAACCATCTGTATACAGAATGTTAAGGGAACTAAATAATTATATATTATGAATAAAATAAAATAAATGGAGGTTTATACTTGATAGAAGGTATATAAAATTATTTAAATATTTTAATATTTATAGATATATTCTGTTAGCCTTCTACATATTTGATTTCAAAAAATTATATTTAATATTATAACTTCAGGAATTAATTAAATATGTAGAAGGCTAACAGAATATATCTGTAAATATTAAAATATTTAAATAATTTTATATACCTTCTATCAAGTATAAACCTCCATTTATTTTATGAAAGAACAAGTCATAAAAACTCAAGGTGTTTATTGGAGTTTGCCGCTGAAAAATGCCATTAGGGAAAGATATTCAGTAATGAAGACATGTCAAGATCTGTTTGTTCATTCAAAATAATTTTACGGGTATTGTACCTGTTGAATTCAGGAGATTCTGAAACTGTTAATCTAGAACTTTTTCTTTCGACGTGTATAATTTCATAGTTATTGTTAAAATTATGCCTGAATTTCTTAGGTTGATTAGCATATGTCGAATGTACGGATTCAGATATAATAACCCTTTAGTGTTCTTGGATTTTTTTCTTGAATGATCTACCTGTCTGGCTGATGTATACTGAAGGGCAATCGTTGCAAGTCAACTTGTATTTTCTTTCTTTGTTCGATCCTTACTGTTTTTTATGTAGGTACTAAGGTTTTTAATGGTTTCAAAAGCTGCGTTGTAATTGAAACTATTTTTGAAATATTTAGCAATATTTTCAGAATATCCATTAACATAAGATTGCGAAAAATATTTCAAAATCAACGGGTACAATGCCCGTAAAATCCTTTTGAATGAACAAACAGATGTTGACAAGTCTCCATTACGGAATATCTTTCCCTAATGTCATTTTTTAGCGGCAAACTCCAATAAACACCTTGAGTTTTTATGACTTGTTTTTCCATTATTTTGTCACGTACTCAACACTGTATTTAAACTCAGTTACACGGGACACCATCAGCCAGTAGAATGTAGATATCTGAAGAAGCCACATTGTAGTGAAACAATTGTTCAATTATGAACATTTTTGTGGAAATTAAAATACTGTCTGTCATATATTTTTTAATTAAAATGTAAGTAAAGATCAAATCAATCAAGCATTCAAAAAGTTTTGATTTTATATTTGAATAAAATTTTTTGATATTTAAATTTGTAGGAGGCTAACAGAATAAATCTGTTTTGATATTTGAATTTTGTAATAATCCTTCTATCGAGTAAAAAACCTCTTCTTAATATTCAATAGATTATGCCTGGTAAAAGTTCAATACTATCTCAATGGTAGTTTTTTAAAATAATATCCTATTAACACTTTCAATAGTTTTGAAAATAAAGAGTAATATCAACGTGTGTTATTCCGTAAAACACACTTCTTGGTGGAAGGTTTCAACATAATGTAAATTTAATCTATAAATAGTTTTTATACTTGAAATTGTGATGAATATGAGATATTAATTTCATTCAAAATAATTCGTAAGTAAATTAAATTGACAAATCTAATATACGATTGTCAATTATATTATTGTCATAGTTTCAACTAACAAATCCTGCGTTCAAAATTAGAAAAAATATTGATTCTTCAGAATATTAACATAATTTGTGAACTAATTTACGATTAAGTATGCAAAACCGATTAGGAGTGAAAATTCGGCACTGAAAAGTTATTTGAAGTTATTTGACCCAAAGGGGAACCAGTCTCATTGAAATTTAAATCAAATTGAAACTATGAACACAGGAGAATTTTTCAAGAAAATATCCTGTCAGAAAAAGGCAGGTGCAGAAATAAATGTGTGAATATCCAATTTTCAGTTCAGAAATGTTAACAGCCATGGCAATTTTGACGAAGGCATAATGTTCAACATGCCTCTAAAATACATACCCAATTGGTTACGAAGAAACAACAAGAAATTTTGTTCTTCATCGTGGTACGAGTATGAACAAAATATATTCAAATAAATTAATTCGGCTGATCTGTACCAAAAATTATTAATAAGGAGTATGAGCTGATAATAGAATGTTCTAGAAATCGAGACAGTTTAACATACATTTTTATAACAATTCTATACTCAAACAAACTTGAGAAGGTTTTGTTGATCACAGAGGCAAATTGCAGACATGCGCACGTTTCCAACTGATTTCTACATTTCTTTACTTGAATTAACTCGTATTTACTTGTATTTGTTTTGCATACTCTAGATAGCACTAGTGTAGTATTAACACCTTAGAGCCTCTGTGTATAGCGAATATAGATACTTGACAGTGACGAAAATCAATCAGTTTGAAACCTTGTCGAGTTTGTTTGAGTATAGAATTGTTATACAGATGTATGTTACAGTGTCTCGATTTCTAGAACTTTCTATTACCATAGCTCATACTCCTTATTAATAATGAACAGAATATGTTTAATGAACGAATTCATTATCCAACTTACCCTTTGAACTACTTTCGTTGGTATAACAGAATAGCACATCGGAATGAGGAAATTTCTTTGCGTGTACATCACATCTACAAATTACCTCATTTTTGGTATATCAATGCTGCATTACCTGCAAAAATAAACACATGTATAAGTTAACCTGCAAACTCTCATTTAAATGTTTCAACTAATTACACTAGGTTATTCTTTCGAAAGTCCATTCAAACATATAATATATAAATAATCAAAATTCAAAGCAAAATATTTCACCAAATTTCAAGAATTTCTTTCATAAAGAGGTGTAAAGCATTGACGTGAATTCAGGAGGTTTTGCCCGCTAGTTCATATTACCCACGATCCCCACAAAACAATTTTGTTTGTCTTCTTTATACAATTCCCAGTAAATTTGCACGATATGCACCTTATTATTCTAAAAATCCGAGGTCAAGGCAATTCTGTCCGGAATAGCTAGCCAACTTTCGAAAGGAAAAAGCTAGAGACCTGAAATCTTCAGAAAAGGTTTGAGGTCCAAATATCGTGGTTAAGTTTGGTAATGAGAAAAATGGATTCAATGACTCCTCATTTATTCACACTTGAAACTTTTTCTTATTTTTTCGACAGTTCCGATCTAAATCAATTTTATGGCGAATCTCGTGAGATCGACCATCCGGGCAAACAACTGGAGGTAAAATGCTTATTTCCGAACGGGAAGACCTAGGAACTTGAAATTTTCATTTTTTGTTTTCAAAACATTTTCGTACAAATCAGATCGAGTTCAAATTTGGTATTGATATATAAATCACGACATAAAGGCTCATACATAATTTCGTGAAGATAAATGACGAGAATATTCTCATTTTTTCCATCTGATTTCGGCAAAAATATGAAAACTATATGATATTTGATTGATTCGGTCTTTACTTGGTGGAAACTCATTTTAATTAAAAAAATGTATATGAAACAGTATTGTGGAAATAAATTACTGTCTCACATACATTTTTTTTTAATTAAAACTATATGAAGTTTTAAAAATATATTCTTTTCTCACTACTTCTTGCCTCTATGTAAGGATGCAGGTTGAAGATAGAACGACAGATGCTTTTAACCATGGATTTTTTATTTTCATGAGATTTTTAGTTTCTTCAGGATAATAGTTCTGAAATTACAGAATATGAAATTCATTTGACTTTCGGATGACAGATTTGAAATTGGACTATTGAACAAGCTTGCAAAAGCTTTCAAGTTGACATCAGTGCTTTTCCCTATTTATCTGATTCATCTAATGGCGGCTCAAACTCTATTGATACATGACAGATCGATCCTTATTCTTTTGAATCCAGCTGTAGGACAATTGGTCAATCACAAGATAAACGATAAATTCTGGAGTTTCTGAAGGAACTGTCTTTTTTGTCTATTTTAACTTCTCTACTCAGCATAATTCTCCAAAATTCAGAAGACTAAACCAGCACGTTTGCATATGATACAACCATATGCATGAAATCTCGAAAAATGATCAAAATAATCAAAGAACGCCAAAAAAATTTGAGACTAATACAAAAGTGATACAAAAAATTCACAAAAAGTGAAGCATGGCTCTTCTGCAAAATAAACTTTAATAATTGAATTTCACACGGTGAATCAAACCATATATTATATAATGAGGTGAAAATAACTTGAGTTACAGAGACCAAATATCTGGGAATGATACTCGAACAATAATGAATTCAAAAAATAAAAATTCGGTCAATCAAAAAACTATTGTTGGAAAAGTAGGATAAATCACACAATTATTATCAAGTTGTTCGGAAAGTATATCATGTCGTTTTTTCCCGACACAGGATTCAATTGTATTTTTTCGAACCCAACTTCACACTTAAGCTTCATAATCATTATATTTTGAGAGCTGATATAGCGAGTGTTTTTTTAGGGTGATAGAAATTTTAATTGAAATAAAACACATTTAAATTAGGATTGAAGCCATTTTTTTATTTGAAAGATAATTTTATGACATTTATGTTTTAAAAATAATTTCCGGCATATGTCCACCACGACTAGCTCTGAGGAACCGCATTCGACCAGACCAATTTTGGACCACTTTTTCGTCTTATTTCATCAATAACTCGAGTTATGTTGGCTCCCAAAGCGTTTATTGTTTCTGGTTTATCAGCATAAATCAATGACTTGACATAACCCCAAAGAAAATAATCCAGTGGAGTTATGTCGCATGATCTTGGAGGCCAATTAATTGGACCCTTTCTCGAAATAATGTTATCGCCAAATCTTTATTTCAATAAATCAATTGTTACGGTAGCAGCATGAGGTGTAGCACCATCTTGTTGGAACCAAAACACTTCTGCGTCTATACCATTCAAATTTTGAACCAAATAATCAATGATCATCGATCTGTAACGAGTACCATTCACTGTAACATTAGCTCCAACATCGTTTTTGAAAGAAATATGGACCGATGATGCCTCCAGCGTGTAAAGCACACCATACAGTGAATTTTTCAGGATGCAATGGAACCTGCAGAATTTCTTGAGGATTGTTTTCACTCCATATACGGCAATTTTGCTTGTTTACATAGCTGTTCAACCAGAAATGAGCGTCATTACTAAACACAATTTTACGATAAAAAGTTAATCAACTTCAAGCTGTTCTAGGGCCCAATCAGCAAACAAACGACGCTTATTATGGTCAAGTGGCTTTAGTTCTTGAACCAGTTGGATCTTGTATGGGTGTAGACCAAGGTCTTTACGCAAAACGTCGACGGATAGACAAATCTGGATCATCATTTACACTATGACTTACATCAGCGATATTTTCTTCTGTACGTACAGTTCTTTGTCTTGTTGTTGTTGTTGCATCGAGTAGAGAAAATGTTGTCCGAAATCTATCGAAAGTTCGACGAATAAGCTGCTCTGCTGGACGATCATGTAAACCATAAATTTCACCAAATGCTCTATGAGTTTGGCGAATAGAACACTGATTTTGAGAATAAATTTCAACAATTTGTAAACGTTGTTGTGGCATGAGTCTTTCCATGATAATTTGTCAATGCTCACTGAACAGAAATGTCAAAACAACATGGCTTCTGCCTTCTGTCAAATCACAGTTATCGCTATCGAAAAGTCTATCACTCTAAAAAAACACATGATACTTACATAGTTTTTGTTAATACATTTCATGTCGGGATGTAAAAATGTTTTTTTAGAAGCATTGAAGAATATTTCACATTGATTATATATAAGGATATCAATTTGATAGTTTTTGTATATAGTTTCAATATATATTGAAAGAGTAAAAATATATATTCTGAATTCAAAATCATTATAATTTATTGGTTTTTCTATACATATGGATGGCATTTGTAATAAATCAACAGTGATTATATAGAAGTCAAAATTTTCATCTGAAGACGAGTTTCTTTTCAGTATAAATATTTAACACTCTCGATAACAACGACAGTTCATGTTAACATCAAAACAATAGACGTTTCTGAGGCAACCTGACTGAATTATTATTCTTGAGACTCGATCCTTCTGACTATCTCAGGTGAAAGATGATGTCATTACTGTTTCGGTCCTGCACACAGAACAAAAGTCAATGATATAGTCTCTTCAACAAAAGAAGTTTCACCGGTGCTTTCCAGGTCCCGAAAAACCCGAGGGTATTTTCATTCAAACTCGTTGAATTTATTTTGCTACTTGTCGACCGGATCCCGTCTCACGGTTAGGACCCGGTGACTGATTAGATACGGGGATGAAATCCCAGCGCGTCTTGGATACGACGCCTATTTCCTTGCATCCGGACTTCTTTCCTTTGCATAAAACGAATGTTTCTCTTTTAGTCGAAACGAAGAATTTCATCAGGAACAAATGACATTTATGAATTATACATGAAATGGATGTCTGTTATAATTGTTGCCCCTTATTGTCTTATTTGACTGGGACCCCGTTTTTCTTCGATTCGGATGGATAGGAAAGACATTTGCCTTTCTTGTCCAGGTCTGGAATGAAAATTTCATTAATATTAGACAGACTTGAAATCTTTTGGAAACGGTATTTGTAGGTTGGTATCTGAGAGCTTTAATTAACTAGAAACAACCTATTTTCATCGCTTTGATCAAACTGTTCACTTCACGAAGATTCGTAAACATTCAGAGTTATTTAGATGAATAATTATGGATTGCCGAAAAGCGCATGTCTAGTTTTGAATTAATTATGATTTCTAGTTACGGGAACGTTTTAGGAACTAAACAAAAACTGTTGAATTCCGGAGCAATATTCCTCCTGTTATTAGAGAATTCTCGTAGCTTTATTTCTCGTAAACTCGTGACACTTCTCAAAATACATTTTCATTATGAGAACTACAAACAAATTCAATATACTTTGGGACATTAGAAGTTTTGTATACTCAGCGACAACGGAAATACGGAAATGTTACATCCAGAAGGCATAATTTCTTCAGTTCTAACAAAAAATCAGAGAGTTCCTAAATTGGAGGTCCAAACAAAGAGGAGAGATTCTTTGAATAATTTTGAGAAAAAAATTCCAACAAACATGGGACCGCAAACGTTTTGTTTTCGAGATACATAGTCTGTATTTTTTTCAGGTTTTTTTCTGATACTATCTGCATTTCACAATCTATTCAACTGAAATTTGGCATAGATATTACCATTTAGAGTTTACACTATGTGATATTGTTTGTGGAACACTGTCCCCTGTTTTACTCCAGAACTCATTCCTGGCGAACCACAGTTAGTTCGAGAAATTGTAGAAAGAAGTTCTGTTGTAATACTTAAATTCATAGTCTCTTGTAGTTTTGTCGTATCTGCTACCGATTTTGAAAACAAAATTTTTAACGATTCTCTCGAAATTAAAAAAAATCCAAATTGTCAGAAAAATCCAAGTAGTAAGCTGCAGTGAATAAATTCTTTATTTGTTTTTATATTATAGTTTTTTATGATCCTGATCTGCAGCCTTCATTCATAAAGATTCGATAAACTCGTATAATCATCACAAAAAATGTATCACTACAATAAACGTAAAACTCAAAAAGTAATCATAACAAAAAAACTAAAATAACTACAAAGGAACTGAACTACATCAATTGCTGAAAGTGTCCTCCCCCAAACTTTATACAAGCATTTGTTTTTCTTCTCATAGCCGATCGAACTCTTTCATACACTCCAGGATTATTAATGATTTCTCAGTTCGTCTATGGTATCCACTGACGTTAAGTAAACTAGAGATTTCAGATGGTCCCATAAAAATTCTAAACAATTTAAGTCTGGGGATCTGGCGGGCCATTACTGATGTCCAATCCACCTGTTTTCATAATTTTCTTTCAAATACTCCATAGCCAAAACTAAAAAATGAGCAGAAGATCATCGTGCATGAACCACATTTCACGTCGTAGCATAAAAGATAAATCATCCAATAACAAGGACAAATTGTTTTCTAAATAAATGTCTTTTTGATTGGCCAGTAAGTCGACCTGGCAGGAAAAGAGGCCAATCAAATAATAGCCAATATTACCACACACATTTAATGGAAATTGCTGTTGAAAATGAGTTTCTACAATTTCATGTGGATTCTTCTCAGCCCATATTTCTTCATTATCAAAATTTATAATTGAAGTTGCTGAGAAAGAGGCTTCATCAGTGAAGAGGAATTGACAATCAAAATGAGGATTGTTCAATAGTCTTTTGAGGTACTACTGACAAAAAATAATCCTGGAATGAAAATCTCGAGGCAGAAGCGCCTGAATAGGATAAGGAGATAGTAAAGAATCCCGCAAGATCTTCCATACAACTTGGTGACTTGTGTTTAAAGTAACACCAATTTTTCTTATACTATTTTCTGGATGTTCTTCTATTTCGTTCAGAACTTCTTCAAGACCTGGTGTTCTCACACTTCGTGGTCTACCTGGATACATATTTCTCGTAAAAAAATATCCAATTTCTGAAGGACGCCTGTGAATAAGAGAGAAGCCATTTCGGAATTCGTGAAATTCGAAATGTTTTGATAATAAATTGCAACCACCTTTACCTTTCAAAACAGAGAAGTTTAACTTGATGTGTTGAAACTAACAATGAATTCATTCATTGCTGCTTACTAACTAAATTTTTATGACAATTTGGATTTTTCTGAGGATTTCGAGAGAATCGTTCAAAATTTTTTTCCCGAAATCGGTAGCAGATACGGCAAAACAACAAAAAACCAAAAGTTGAGTATAACAACAAATCTTCTTTTTACAATTTTTCAAACTAACCGTGGCTCACCAGAAGAAAGTTCTGGAGTAAAACAGGGGACAATGTTCGATAGAAAATATCGCCCTGTAGATTTACAATCAAAATTGGCATAACATGGTGTAAACTATGAATTGTAATATCTCTGCCAAATTTCAGTTGAATATTTTGAAAAATGCAGATACTATGAGACAAAAACTTGAAAAAAATTCAAACTTTGACACACTGTATTTCGAAAACGAAACGTTTGCGGTCCCATGCTTATGAGTATTTTTTTCTTAAAATTATGAAAGGAATATCCCCTCTTCGTTTTTACTTTTAATTTAGGAACACCCGGTATTTGTCACATGTTATAGTGACAATGTCAAAGTAAAGTCTGATAATTGAAACCTATAATTCATTTAAAAGAATGTTATTAGTTGGAAGTTACAAATTTTTTTCATAGCAAGAGAAAAATTCCTGGCAAGATTTCTTCTCACAACACTCAACGAACGCCAATATCAAAGAATACTGGGGTAAAATGATTACAATTGAAGGTAGAAACCAGAAACAGGAAATAAAAGCACTTAAAAGCGAAAATTAGTTCATAACTGATAAAAAGAAAATTGTAGAGCTACTAGCAGGTCATCTCGAACTACAACTCCTAATTCCTTCAGTACAAATATCATTAAGAGTTCACAGAATCCATAGAAATAGAAAAAAATGACCAAAATCCAATTTAGTCACCTATAACAATAGAATAACTCAAGTACGCAATTCGAATGAGCAAAAACCGTGCCCCGTAATCAAATTCCATCAATCAAAGTTACAAACACAACGTACGCAAGTCGCACTTTTCGAGTCGAAATAGACAATATATGGTCCACAACACGTATATTACAAAATGGCCTACCACAAGGCTCAGTTCTAAATACAACACTATTCTTTATAGCGATGAACGATGTAATCAGCCAAATTAAAACTTATATTTATGCAGACGAATTTCTTATTATGTGCTGGGGCCGAAATTATATTTAATAATTATAACTTCGAGAATTCGAATTCAACTTCAATTATAAATTTTGATAATGAAGAAATATGGGCTGAGAAGAATCCACATGAAATTGTATTGACATGGATAAAACAAAATTTTGATTAAATCGATCATCACTTGATGTAAATTCATTCAATTCATTACGTGAATGAAATATTAGATAACATTGCCAAGTATTTGAAAATGAAATTCGACTTGAATGTAGCTTTTAGAACGGATGATAATTTAGGCGTGCATATAAAAAAACAAAGATAAAACAAATAAAGACAATAAATCTGGACTCTATAAGTTAACTTGCAATGATTGCCCTATGATATATATTGGTCAAACAGGAAGATGTTTCAATAAAAGAATTCACCAACACCAGCGGAGTTATACATTAGATATCACGCATTCAACAGATGCCAAATCATTCGAAAGAATTTGGACATAATTTCAGCAATAACTATGAAATTATACATTTTGAAAATAAAAGTACCAGACTCACTCTTTTGAAAGCAGTAGGAATTAGTACAAGTATCTTAAAATTCTTTCTTAACGACCAAACAGATGTTGCAAGATCCC
Organism: Megalocaria dilatata; assembly: GCA_034642435.1. NCBI lineage: Eukaryota > Metazoa > Arthropoda > Insecta > Coleoptera > Coccinellidae > Megalocaria > Megalocaria dilatata. The sequence goes on from CM067854.1 coordinate 76,117,259, forward strand.
CATTGTTGATTATTATTTTTACTCATTGAGGTAGCTCCGATAATTGACTCAATACATTTTATGATTTTTTACATATATCCCTTTTTTCGCATATTTATCTTTATCGGTATTTCTGTGAATTGATGGTTATTTGTAACCCCTTTTTGCAATGTTTTTCTTATATTTATTTCCGGAAATTTTTACTTATTATAGTTATACCAATACTTTTTTTGAGTTTTTAGCTATATATTAGGAGTACAAATAAGTTTCCGCCGTTTTTTAACACAAATTAAATATTTATTGTAGAAGAATGATTTTAAACGATGTGAGACTGCTTACTGAGTGACTTCTAATGTTAGAGCAAGTTCTTTTTGTGTTTGAGATGAATCTTCCTCCAGTAATTCCTCCAATTCTGCATCCTCGTAAATTTTTTGCCTTCCACTGCGATCTTTGTCTTCTACGTCGAAATCACCGTTTTTAAACTTTTGAAACCACTCTCGACACGTTCTCTCACTCAAAGCACTCTCACCATATGCTTCTACGAGCAATTGATGCGCCTCAGCAGCAGATTTCTTTAAATTAAAGAAGTAAACTAATATTTCCCGCAAATGACGCTTACTTGGCTCAAATTTTGACATTTTCAACTTATGAAAATTATATTATACCAATATAAAATCAATGATATCAATAGGTTATGTTGTTTTTGAATGTCCAAACTATTTTTTAAGCCGGTTATCATCTGCGAAAGCTAACCGAAACTCCGTGCCGCGCCATCTATAATAAAACGGCGGAAACTTATTTGTACTCTTAATAAGAATGTTATGTAATGTTTAGAGTTAGTTCAAGATGTAATCTTGATATTGTCGTTAATAATGATTTGTAGAAATATTTTTTTTTTCATTTTATTCAACATATAAAACAATTAAAATCTGATTGTCTGAAGAGCTTAGACATTATGAAAATCCTGGCAAAAAGCGCCTGGGGAGCTGATGAAAAAACACTTCTTACCATATATCCAATACTGATCAGATCAAAACTTGATTATGGCGCCATTGTATGTGTCTCAGTCAGCAATTATTAACTGAAGAGCCTAAACACTGTTCAGAATGCCGCTTTTCGATTAACTACGGGTGTTTACATAACAAGCCCAGCAGAAACCTTTGAAGAGGAACCGATGAGAGTCCGCTCTTTCTTTGAGGACTAATGCTCCAGTTAACATATGCTTCAAGAATTTCTGCAGACAAAGAAAATCCTATCCGAGACCAAATCTGTAACCAAAAGTACAGAGAACTCTACATAAATAAACCAATCCTCAAATCTCCTTTATACCATGAGTTAATCACATATTAGCCGACTCAAATTTTCCAATTATTACATTAAATAAACAATGAATTACCAGCACTTTCACCTTGGACCAGAAAGAACAAAATATGAATACCGAACTTACCTTTTACAAAAAATCAGAAACCCACACACTCATATCCCAACCAAACTTCAACGAAATTATATCTGAAGAAGTCTGCGATCATGTTGTACACGGATGCCTCAAATCATATGAACGTGTAGGATGCGCCTTTATAACCCACACGGAAGCCCAAAACTTTAAATTACCTACTGATTGCAGCAATTTCACGGCTGAATTAGTAGCTATCTCACAAGGTCTGAGATATGTTATAGAAAGAAAAATAACCCGTCATATGCACGGTTTCATTAAGCGCCATCGAAGCAATAAGTGATCAGCTAAAATCCAATTGTCAACCTCATTTTAGATCACTCCGCCTTTTTAAATCAACAACAGAATTGTCGATTAATTTGGATTCCCTTCAATTGTGGCATCAATAGAAACGAGAAAGCAGACCTAAAAGCAAAAGAAGCTATAATGAATAGAGAAGAAATGGTGATAATAACCATTTATGACCTAAGTAACAAACTGAGAAACAACATAAAGATCAAATGGAATAATATATGGCAACTTCAAAGGAGGAAACTACGAGTAGCTTCAATCGACCCTACAATATTTTATGTATTACTACATTACTACACAGAGAAGAGATCTAGTCAAGCTCAGACGACTTCGAATTGGACATAGTTGTACAACTCACCATTATTTTCTAGGGAAGAAAAGCCCACCAACATGTGTTGAGTGTAGTTTGACAGTAAAACATATTATAATGGATTAAATTGTATCAAAATCAAAGGATCCAATTCGACATGAGCCGTTCAATGGAAAAAGCACTTAAGATCAACATACACGCACATCTCAACACCTTAGCACTCATTAAATCTATAAATGTGACAATTTAATAAAAATAGTATCAGTTTTGTTCAAAATTACTAAAGAGTATGGTGAAATGTAAATATCGGGTGTTTTTTTAGAGTGATGAAACTTTCGATAGGGATAACTGTGATTTCACAGAAGGATGTTGTTTTGACATTTCTGTTCAGTAAGCATTGACAAATTATCATGGAAAGACTCACACAGCAACAACGTTTACAAATTGTTGAAATTTATTTTCAAAATCAGTGTTCTATTCGCCAAACTTATATAGCACTTCGTGAAATTTATGGTTTACATAATCGTCCATCAGAGCAGCTTATTCGTCGAACTATCGATAGATTTCGGACATTTTCTCTCGATGCAACAACAACAAGACAAAGAACTGTACGTACAGAAGAAAATATCGCTGCTGTATGTCATAGTATTAATGATGATCTAGATTTGTCTATTCGTTGACGTTCACAACAAGTTGGACATTCACCATATGGAAAATTTTGCGTAAAGCTCTTGGTTTACACCCATATAAGATCCAACTGGTTCAAGAACTAAAGCTTCTTGACCATAATAAGCGTCGTTTGTTTGCTGATTGGGCCCTAGAACAGTTTGAAGTTGATACACTTTTTTATCGTAAAATTGTGTTTAGTGATGAAGCTCATTTCTGGTTGAACAGCTATGTAAACAAGCAAAATTGCCATTTATGGAGTGAAAACAATCCTGAAGAAGTTCTGCAGGTTCCATTGCATCCTGAAAATGCAATGTATGGTATTCTTTACACGCTGGAGGCATCATCGGTCCATATTTCTTCAAAAACGATGCTGGAGCATCGTACAGTGAACGGTGCTCATTACAGATCGATGATCAATGATAATTTGTTTAAAAATTTGAATGGTATTGACCCAGAAGTGTTTTGGTTCCAACAAGACGGTGTTACACCTCATGCTGCTGCCGTAACAATTGATTTATTGAAAGAAAGATTTGGAGATAACATTATTTCGAGAAATGGCCTCCAAGATCATGCGACTCCACTGGATTATTTTCTTTTGGGGTTATGTCAAGTCATTGGTTTATGCTGATAAACCACAAACAATAGACGCTTTGGAAGCCAACATAACTCGTGTTATTGATGAAATAAGTCCTGAATTACTCGAAAAAGTGGTCCAAAATTGGTCTGGTCGAATGTGGTTCCTCAGAGCTAGACGTGGTAGAGATATGCCGGAAATTATTTTTAAAACATAAATGTCATAAAATTACCTTCGAAATAAAAAAAAATTGGCTTCAATCTCAATTTAAATGTATTTTATTTCAAGTTGAAGTTCTATCACCCTAAAAACACCCGATAGTACCATTTGGTACATCTAATGACTTCGAAGTGGCAAATATACAGGTGTCTTATGAATTTTTGCGAAAAAATTTAGGAGGTGATTCCTTGTCAAAAAATAGGGTGGGTCTTTCTATAAACTTTATTTTTTTGAGCCCCCTGCTTAGTTACAGCTTACAACCCCCTAAAAATGTTTTTAATTTTTTCTTAAAAACCCAAGAACTGACAAGAATAAAATTAACCAGACATTATAGGCAGGCGAGGAGGCACCCAAAAAAATGTTTGATGGTGTTCCTCTGTGATTGCAAGGGGTAGAAAAAGCTACCCCTAAACATTCCTTCACAAGAAACTTTTTTCCATATTCTTATTTTACAATAAAAAAACAATTTTGGATAGCTCGATCCATTCTAAACAAATAATGTGATTTATTGCTAAAATTCAAAAATTATGAGAGAAAAAATAATTTATCAACATGACAGTGTGAGTCGTAGAAGCTGGAATTATTTCCGAACTAGAATTTATCTAGTAAGCGGATGTCATTGATATGACAACTGACTTGTTTTGATTAACTTTGATTCAGTTACAATTATTTTCTGATCTGGCTTATCATTTCGAGATTTTTGTCACATATTCATTGAGATGGCGGTGTACACCAACACAGAAATGACCGATATGCCTTTTGTTTACGGTCTTTCTAGTGGTAATTCTGTGAAAGTATCCAGAAGACATGCCGAAAAATGTTTCCTGAATATGTGGCCCCACATCACACTCTATATACACGAATTTACTAACAAGAAAGTGGTACATTTAAAATGAATAAAAATGATTGTGTTCGTCAGCGCGAAATTAGAATTCCAGCATAGAAGAAGCAGTACTAAATCTTGTCGACGAGCAACCTGACATCAGTACTAGGAAAATTGCTGAGCAATTACAATTTCACCATATGACGGTGTTTGCGATATTAAAAGAACATCTTTTATATCCGTATATAATAACATTCAATGTGTACATGCTCTCTTACCAGGGGATTTTTCCGAATCTTCTCCAATTCTCCACTTGGATATTGGGAATGACTGAATAATATCATCAATTATTGAAAAAGATCCTATTCACAGACGAGGCTAATTTTTCTAGAGATCCAATAACTAATTTTCATAATAACAACATATGGACCGAAGAAAACCCTCACGCTCTTACTGTAGCTCACCACAAAGAACAATTTTCTCTGAATGTTTGGCTTGGATATGTCGGAGATCAGTTAATTGGTTCAAAATTTCTACCACGTAGATTAAATTTAAATACATACGTTAAATTTCTAGATGAAGAACTTCCTGTACTTCTTCAAAATATTCCATTGCGTGTCCGAAGAACAATGTGGTCTATGCATGATGCACATTCCAGTATTGGAGGACATCAGCATTTGAATCATAAATATTCAAATCGATGGAAGGGCGAGGTGGACCTCAGTTCTGGCCTGCCTGATCGTCAGATTTAAATCCTCTGGATTTTACTTTTTGGGGCCATTTAAAAACATTGATTTACAAAACTCCTTTCCAAGATATGGAAGACTTAAGGAACCGCATTGTTCTTTCATGTAGGGTCATTCAAAATACTCCAGAATTTTTTAACCAGGTAATCCAATCTATGCGCCGACGCCTATACTCTTGTATAACGGCTGATGGTGGTCGCTTTGAACATTTAATATGATCACAAATAGCAAGAAAGAAATATTCATCGATAGAAATCAACAAATTTCTTGGTTACAATCGATAAATATTTCTTTCTTGCTATTTCTGATGTATTGCATTTAGCTTTTCTGCGTGTACCTTCTACCTATTTAATATGATATTTAATTTGTGAATAGTTTAAAATTGTTCGTTTTGTTACATATATTTAACATTTGTACTAGTTCTCAATAAAAATGTCAACTTGACATCCGCCTAATAGATAAATTTAAGGTCGAAAATAATTCCAGCCTCTACCACTCAGGCGTATTATCTATTGATCAATTTTTTTTCTTAAAAACTGTGAATTTCAGCGTGAAATGACAAGAAACCCTATTTATTAAGAATGGATCGAGCTATTCAAATCGAATCTTCTTATTGTAAAATATGAATAGGAAAAAAGTTTCTTGCGAAACAAGGTTTAGGGATGGGTTTTTTCTACCCATCCCAACAACCATAAAGGAAGACCACCAAAAAATTTTTGAGTGCCTTTTCGCCCGCATAAAATGTCTAATTGATTTTATTCTTGTCAGATTCTTGGTTTTTAAGAGAAAAATTAAAAACTGTTTTTCGGGCGCCATCTTTAGGAGGCTGTAACTAAGCAGGGGGGCTCAAAAAAATTAGGTTTATATGAAAGGCCCATCCTATTTTTTGACAAGGAATTACCCTCTAAATTTTTTTGCAACTATTCATATAAACCCTGTATATAAATAAAAATGAATAATATAAATAATATGAACAAAATTAAAATAACATCTTTTTTGATTACTTTTGAACAGAAAGAAGTACCTGCAACGTTCGGGGTAGGTTTGAGGCCTGAATATCTCGGTTGAGTTTGTTATTGTGCAAATTCAGTCGAATAGTTCTGTAGTTATTCACATTCGAAATTTTATCCTGTTTTTATCAATATTTTCTAAACTATAAATCCGTTGTCTTTGAAATGTTACATTAAGTTTCAAAAGATAACGAGCATGTTCGTGCTATATTTCGTGTGGATCGGATATTTAGAAGATTTAAAACATAATATTTTTTGAGCGGAACAGCGTTGATCGCTACCAAAACCATATAAAAACTACTACGATCAAATTTAAGTATCATCATTTAAATATAAATTAATGACAAAAAGGCTAATGCAAAATTTTCTAATGATCGTATAATCAGAAGATAAAAAAATAATATTGAGATCAAAGCAGAGTTAAGTGCTACCGCTACCAAAACAACAGTGCTATAATTGAGTTTGAATTTAGCAATGAGATGTAAAATAAGGACAAGAAGGCTAATGCAAAACTTCATGTGGATCGTGTGTAATATGAACAAGCGCGTAAAATTTCCTGACTTAACGTCAGTGATTTTCACCATTTGTGGTATTCTAATTATACAATTCTCACGAAATTGTGCAATACCCCTCGTTAATTTACATTTGAATAGTAAATTTGAACTTCATTGTGGGACTGTTACTATTGTTTCTTTAGCGCTCAACACTGCTCCGCTCATCTTGCGATCCTATTGAAATTTCGCAGAAATTTTTCGTCATTCTCCTTCTGAAACTCAAATTCCAGGTCAATTAGATTTGTAGTTTGGAGAAAATATCGTCAAAAATAATAGACAATATCATTCGTGAATAACTGCGAAGACATCAGACTGATTTCGCTCAGTAGCGTAATAAATCGTGATATCCAGGCTTCAAATCTAAGCCGAAAATCTCAAATCTCTACCTATTTCCGTACGAAAGTTATAGTCTGCAGGATAACGCTCCACGCTTTTTTCATTTCTAATTATACGATCCTTACAAAATTTAACAGGAGCACGTGCGTTATTAATGTAAATATAAATTGAAATGAAAATGAATTTCAAATCGATCGGATCTGTAGTAGTTTCGAAAAATATTGGCAAAAATATGAAAATTATACTGAATAATTACGAAACTATTGAACCGATTCTGCTTGTTAACGAACTTAGCCGAAATATTTAGACCCCAAACCTTACCCGAGAGTTTCAAGACTCTAGCTCTTTCGTACGAAAGTTAGCGCGTTTACGCCACCCGGACAAAATTACTGTTGACTTCGGATTCTTCATCAGTGAAAATTAGAGATATTTGGATGAAACGATAGCACGCTGTTCCTGGAACAAGTGCGCAAAAAGTTTCTATTCATGGGACCACAAATAAGAAAAATATATTCTTCGAATTGCTATAACTAACATTTGTTTTATAGAAAGTATTAAATGAATTTGCATATTTTTCAATAATTTGAATGCACAAGTTTTAAGTTTAAAAAAACGTACTAACTGGAAAGCAATTAGTACGTTTTTTGCGATTTAGAAATCGGGTTTTTTAACTAAATTATACAGCTCGAGCTTTGTCACTGATGAATATGTTGCCCCGAAATCATATTTCAATAAACACCGAATCGACTGGAGTAGAGGCATTTCCCTGATATTTCCAGTTTCTTAACCATCGGAGTGAAATTATTCCCATTTATCCATAACAGAAAACATCATCAACTGATGGAAAATATTCCTGAAAATGCACTCTCAGCACGCTTCCTCTCTCTCACACAATATGATTGTTTGGAACTATAAACTCCCCGAAGCTTCATTTCGCAGAGTGAGGTACTCTAAAGAATTATTTTTTTATATGTTAACAAAATGTTCTGTTTATGTTCATAAGTAATTCGGTTACGATTCTGGTCTGAAATAATAAACCACCGGAAATAGCAGAAGAAAAATAATTTTTTGTACATCCGATAGCTGCTTCATACTCAAAAATTCTGAATTCGTTAAAATGAGAAAACAATATAAAGATATAATAATTTTTTCTGAATATTCTTTTACATCTTATTCTTGATGAATACTTCTTTCATGCATTAAATAATCGGACCCATGACTAAAACGGGAGTCACAAAAATTTTGAGGTATTAACGTTAGAGCAAGTCAAACTTGAGTTTTGAGCTGTTCATTGAAATTCTAAAAAAAATTGAGTATGGTATAAATCCTAATACTTAAATACAATTAATCATAATACTTAAAATACAATTTATTGCCGTCTTCTCGTCACCCTTCTCCACACCTTTCCATCAAAAGAGTCGTCAGTTTTTCTATATCACGGGCCTCCACTGCTTTCTTTGTTGTATCGTTCCAGGATTTCCTTGGTCTACCCCGTTTTCTTATACGGACAGGAGTCCACTGAAAATACTGTTTCAGCAACCTATGATCTTTCATTCGAAGCACATGTCCAAACCATTTTAGACTTCTGTTTTCTATTCATTGTAATATTGTCTCCTCTGCCTTCATAATGTGTCTTATTTCGCTATTAGTTCTTCTTTCCATTCTTGATATACCAGCGCTTCTTTTGAGGTAGTCCACCTCCACTGTCTGATTTCTTCTCTTAGAGTCTGCAGTAAGTGTTCATAGCTCTGAGCCATAGCACAGTACCGATTCAACCAGTCTTCGGCCAAGTCTTTTTTTGATTTTGTAGGATATGTTTTGATCCCACCAAAGACCATTGAGACATCCAATTATCTTTTTGCTATTCTCAATTCTGGTTCTCATTTCCTCCATGCCAATGCCATCCTTGTTAATTGTGATTCCCAGGTATCGGGTGTTTTTTAGAGTGATAGAACTTTGGATAGGGATAACTGTGATTTGACAGAAGGTAGAAGCCATTTAGTTTTGACATTTCTGTTCAGTAAGCATTGACACATTATCATGGAAAGACTCACGCCGCAACAACGTTTATAAATTGTTGAAATTTATTTTCATAATCAGTATTCTATTCGCCAAACTTATAGAGCACTTCGTGAAATTTATGGTTTACATAATCGTCCATCAGAGCAGCTTATTCGTCGAACTATCGATAGATTTCGGACAACATTTTCTCTACTCGATGCAACAGCAACAAGACAAAGGACTGTACGTACAGAAGAAAATATCGCTACTGTAAGTCAAAGGATTAATGATGATCCAGTATTTGTCTGCTCGTCGACGGTCACAACAAGTTGGACTCCGTGCATCCACCACATGGGAAATTTTGCGTAAAGATCTTGGTCTACACCCATACAAGATCCAACTGGTTCAAGAACTAAAGCCACTTGACCATAATAAGCGTCGTTTGTTTGCTGATTGGGCCCTAGAACACCTTAAAGTTGATCCACTTTTTTATCGTAAAATTGTGTTTAGTGATGAAGCTCATTTCTGGTTGAACGGCTATGTAAACAAGCAAAATTGGCATATATGGAGTGAAAACAATCCTCAAGAAGTTCAGCAGGTACCATTGCATCCTGAAAAATGCACTGTATGGTATTCTTTACACGCTGGAGGCATCATCGGTCCATATTTTTTTTAAAACAGTGTTACAGTGAATGGTGCATGTTACAGATCGATGATCAATGATTATTTGTTTCAAAATTTGAATGGTATCGTCCCAGAAGTGTTTTGGTTTCAACAAGATGGTGCTACACCTCATGCTGCTACCGTAACAATTGATTTATTGAAAGAAAGATTTGGCGATAACATTATTTCGAGAAAGGGTCCAATTAATTGGCCTCCAAGATCATGCGACATAACTTCACTGGAGTTTTTTCTTTGGGGTTATGTCAGGTCATTGGTATATGCTGATAAACCAGAAACAATAGACGCTTTGGAAGCCAACAAACTCGTCTTATTGATGAAATAGGGCCTGAATTACTCGAAAAACTGGTCTAAAATTGGTCTGGTCGTATTGGAGATATGCTGGAAATTATTTCTAAAACATAAATGTAATAAAATTATCATTAAAATTAAAAAAAATTGACTTCAATCTTAATTTAAATGTGTTTAATTTCAATTTAAAGTTCTTAACTCTAAGAAAACCACCCGATACATGACTCCAAAAAAAAAACACCCGACATTGACTAAACACTGCTCTGCTAACAAAATATTTGTTTAGATCTTCTACTTATATGCTCTTCACAAAATTTCGCATGAATACACACGTCATCATTTCACTTCTAAATGCCAAATTTCGTCATTATTGGATTTGTAGGTTTGAGAATTAACAAGATAAATAAGAACAAGTTTCAATTAAGAACCATGGGACCGATTTGGCTAATTAAAGAACTCAGCCGGGATATTTAGTCCCGAAACCTTTTCTGATTGTTTTAAGTCTATAGCTCTTTCCGTTTTAATGTAAGAGTGTTTACGGAAGAACTGGCCGGCATTTGGGCAAAATCATAGCACGTTGTTCCCTAGAATAAGCGCGCAGAAATAAAATTCGTTATTTCTTATGTACCTGAAAAACTTAATTTTTCATTTTTTAATTACCCAAAGGCGTATCTGTTACTCTTAGCTTCACGTTTTTTTTCTTTAATTTTTCCCCTTAATTATTGTTCAAGGGAATATTCTCAGGCATATATTACTCCTTTGTAAATAAATATTTTTTGACTACATGAGCGATTCTTAAAATTTTCAAGATTTGCTTCACAATTACTAATTTGAGGTTTCAAATTATTTACTGAAGTAAAGTGAATAGAAATTTGAAAAGAAACCTATAACGAGCTTTTTTCTACTCGTAAAATCTACCTACTTCAATACAAATTCAAGTAGAACAATGAGAATATAAATGTTGAACTCATGAAATTGTATTTCTATTCAAAAATTATTTTGTTGCGTTTTCGGTTAATTCAGTTGTCTTATATCAAATAAACTAATTTATTTTCCACTATACAACAGAGTTAATTTACATGATTTATGTCTACACAGAATATATTTCTACTGCTCTACATCGTATGTCACTGTAGATGATGACTCGTATTACCCTCCTACATCGGATGTCCGCTTATAAGATGCACCAAGGTTCCTTGAACACTTTCGAACTTCGTACGGAACTCTAGATGACTCCTCACCGACCGCCATCGGACTACTGCATCTGCTTATAAGATGCATCGAAGTTTCTGGAACACTCTAGAACTTCCAGCAATTTCTCGATCGTCGAGGAAACAAGCAGTGGCATAGAGGGCTTGATCGTTACCTAGACTGCCTAGACTCCCCAGACTTTTCAGTCCCTGAACACATTTGGTACGGTAGCTAAATCTACAGAATTTTCTGTTCCTACAATGCTTTCGCTGATAGGAATAGCACTCAACAGTCTTTTGTCGATTTGGAACTCTTCTTGCATTATAAGTGCATACTAGGATCTGAATCCCGGTTCCTGAAAAATAACTTCAAGCATATTACGGACAATTCTCCAGTTGAGTTGATCCAATCCACAACCTAACTTTGGTACAGCTAATTTCTTGACTTGGTACTTCATCATCTCTTTCTTCAAATTCAACAAAGCTGTCCATAGGTCTTGATAGGTCGACTTCTCATGGGAAAGTTTCTTAGTTATCAGGTAAAATAGATACCGTTGATGATCGGCTAGCTTCAAAGTCTTCCCAAGTTGAGGTTGCTGTCTGATTAGCTCGTTAACGCGACCAAACTTTTTCCTGAAGACGACGGCTATTCCTCTGGTCATTCGTAGATATTCTGCTACGCAATGGGCTAGTGAATAATCTCCTGGCAGTAAAGAAAGCTCTTGCTGCTCCTTCACGGTAATCCCAAATCTTGCTTTGCCAGTACCACCATAATTAGACATAAAGGTATCGAAACTAATGTTTTCGTGGTTCACTCTCTTACTAGTCGCTCTTCTTATTAGGGTATGGTCTTGACATTATATTCAGCTTCGTACATTGCCAAACGGTTTTTATGGACTACCACCCTTTTTTCTCATCTAGGAAGTTACTGGGTACGATATACGACATCATTTATTCTCCTGACCACCTTATACGGGCCCTCCATATCTCCTTGCAAATTTGATGATAGTCCTCGCTTCCTCTGAGGGTTATACAACCATACTAAGTCGCCCGTGTTGAAACTTCCTCCGGATGCTTTGATGTCATAACGGGTCTTCATACGATCACTTGCCATCTGGGTTTTCCTCACCAAGAGTCCTTTTCCGGGGTTATTATCGTAGTCGGGATCAATGAGCCGATTACAGCCATTCTGTTGTGCTCCATCCAGATATTATTTTACTAAACTTTCTGCCTGTCCAGGTAGGGTTATATCCTGAGTTAAAAGGACCTGAACCGTGGCTTCTTCACATGTGCGGAATGGAATCTCTGCACTTCCAGTTATGACATCTTTCTTCATATCCATCTGGAAACCGTACTTCTTTATTACATCCATTCCCATGATTATTTTGTCTGTGATATCATAACAATTTTCACTCTTCCGTGTGTTGGAACATCTTCGCGTATTGCTGTCCGTAACCGTATCATCTGAGTCCCTCTACTATGTAAGGCCTCACGATAGTTCTGGTTGCACCTGTGCCTATCAGCAGTTTCACTAGTTGCCCGTTAATTCTACCGTCAACATACTTGTGAATACTGGAGGACTTCTTTGCTATGTGTATTGTTATTTTTGAGGTATTGTGGTAACGGGTCGGTTCATGCCCCTTCTTACCAACCCGTTTTACTTTTTTCTTATCAGGTTTATCTTCTTTGACTGGCTTCTTTCAACGTCGACGAATATCCCCTTATACACCACAATTCCAGCACCTATGTCTCTTGGAGCGTTGATCTTTACATCGATGTTCCTCAAACATTCGACGAACCATTTCTTCGATAGTGTCAATTGTCACTGGCTCATCAGCATTACATCGTACCTTAATGTAATTATTTCGCGATGCGTGTTTCGCTGCTTCAAACTCCAGTGCATCAGCCAAAGCATCGCCAAAAGTCCTAGGTCGAGCCAAGCGTAATTTTTACTGAATATCAGTATGGCTTTACTTCTTGCACTAGTTCAACTTTGTAAGCCTTCATAGTAAGGTCATTATGCAAAATTCTTCTCAGAGAAGTGCGAAAAATGTTCAGTTCTTGAGCACGATGATAAGCTAATGTTGATAGATCTTCAGCCTCATTCTGGGCTACATCAGCAATGTTTTCAGGTATGCTCACTAGACTATAAAGTAAACGAGTTGTTTTGTCAAATAAGGATCTAGTTTTTACGAACAAATTGATCCATAAATTGCCCTAAGGGCATTTAATTTCTATTGAATGTTTCACCTAAATTTCTAACAGTTTGAATTCTTCGCTTTGGGAATGAGTTTTCAATGTTTTTCAGTTTTGTTCATGCGTAAATCGAACCATTTCGTAAATGTCAAATATTAAACTAACTCTTTGTCAAAACAAGAATGATAGAACTCGAAGTCACCACAACATCGAAATCCAAACTTTAGATGGTCCACCCCCACATCTAATAGTTTATTTCTAGATTCACTTTTCAATTACAAGTATTTCTGCCTGAAAGACGCTCAGGCAGGAGGAGCCTTACGATAGTTTGTATTTGGTGTCAGACACTCCTAACGATAGTTAGTATTTAGTGCCAGACACTCCGATGACAGCACCTGTGGTATTTGTTCTGAGAGTTTGGGTGTTAGATTACCTTCCACATTCTTCCCTTCTGATCAGCATCGAAGTAAAGTTCTTTTCGATGCTAACTTTCTTTATAATTACGTCACAGAGAAGATTTGCTGATGCACTGAATACCTGTACCCTCCCTGGATATTCTGAGAATGGCCTCATGATCCATTCTATCAATTCATCATGTGTTGGATATTACTTATAGATATTAAAGTATTTGTCTGATTCGCACACAAATACTTTTATTCAGTCAGACCAGAACTTTTTATAGTGAAAAATAAGAGTAGTTCTTGGATTTTTTGCTGAGTTGGATTTATTTCCAATTTATGATGTATTAATTGGCTCAATAAATTAAATTAATCACTAGATGGAGAACTTGGAGATCAGTGATGACCTCTAGTTCTCTAGTTGGGCATGTTCTCATGGCTCAAGTCATACACACATAGGCGCGTATTTGTATTCTGTCGAGGTTCTTCCTCATACTATTAAGACTTATGTGACAAACTATTGACCCATAATTATAGATCTCACAATCATGACATACATTCACTGTAGTATAATTGGGGGTTATAGCCCCAAGTCTTACCAGCTAGACTGCTGCACGCCATTAAAGCCCTAACTGCTTTTCCAGCAATCTCCTCGCCTCTTAAGTTCTTCTCTGACAAACACATGAGTAATTTTATCAAAAGCCCAGATGTGTCCAAGAAGGCGAACATTGCGATCTTCTTGTTATCCAAAGATATCTGTAAGGCTTGGTCAGATATTACAGGTCATACTCTGTAGATCGACACGCCCTGTAAGCAAGATGACATTTGTGAAATGGTGTTGTTTCCAATCTTTCTCTTCTTAAGTAATTATCCACTATCTTCTCCATAGTCTTAAGTCGAAACGATGTAACACAAATAGGTCTGGATGATCGGGGATCAGTTCCATCTTTCTTCCCTATTATTGCCTTTTTCCATTCACTAGGTACTTGATCTATAGTCTATTATATCATACATTTCAATCAGATACAAATCCGGCGAATACAGTGACGAGCAATTTCAATTAGAACAATAAAGTCCTTAGCATGATATAAGTGCGTACAAATGCCTACTCAAGAAGCTTTGAATATTTGAGTCAGTAGTGTTTCACAAAACAGTAGAATTTATTCAACTTACTTATGCGTGATATGAAAACTTACAATTATCTTATATTTTTTTGAAATTATTCAGATATCCAGCATTCACTCTCGAATAGAATTTCTGCTTCAACAGATATGAAATAATGAAAATCCCAAGAAAATCCCTATTTCAATGTCCAAATATCCTATGTCTATGAATAAAAAGATTTTCCTAGCAATATGTTTGAGCATATATAATTTCCTATGCAGAGTCTGTGCTCCAGAAAAAATAAACTATTAATTCTTAATATTTCACGCCCTATAAAACACGTAGAAGGGCGTCTCCATAGCAGGAAGCTATGAAGAATAAATTGTGCGGAGGACCGGTCCTATCTCACGATTTTATTCATTGTTGAACGTTAATCGGGCAATTTTACGGTTCGTTGTAAATGTTGTCATCATGAATTAGCAAAACTACGTGGGTTGCTTCCAACAGATTTATCTGTTCGTCATTTCATAATTTGTGTAGCTAAATTTATTGTTTATATTGTTATTTTCCTTCAGAGTACGTACTGAAGGGCTTATTGTTTAGACTAAATATCTAATTTGTCAGAAGATATCTCAAGTAATTACGAGTATAATACATTAAACCATTATATAAAAACTTCAATTCAGTCCATCCTTGTGTGAGCAGGAATAACTTGAGAGACCTGAAATTCACTGGCAAATAGAAAATTAGAAATAAGAAAATATAAATTAAAGTACCAGCGGATAGTTGCCCAAATATCCAAAAAGTATAAGCTATGGTAACAGAAAATTCTTCGAATCGCTCCAATATACATTCTGTCAAGAAAGTACCGGGAATTATCGATTTAAATCTGGCGGGGCAATGAGGCAGGTAAAAAATTTTTTTCCTAGGTTGGTACCACTGTCCTTAATTACTATGCCAAGCTTGAGCGGGATCTGTCGACTAGTGTGTTTGCAACAGCTGATTAAGTCAGTCGATGTCAGAGTGCGTGCCGATTTTTACTATGGGTGATTACGTTAAGCAAAGAATTTGTTTAAAGTTTTGTGTTGCAAATGAATTTTCGTGTGCCGATGCATTGAAAATGTTGCAAAAGGCCTTTGGTGATAATGCTCTATCGAAAACTCGTGCATATCAGTGGTACAGAGCCTTCAAGGACGGTCGTGAAGTGGTCGCCCATCGACGGCTTCGATCGAAGATAACGTCGATAAAATTAAGGAAAGGGTGCTGGAAAACCGTCGTACCAGCTTGAGAGAGATAGCACATGATCTTAAGATATCCCACGAGTCCGCACGTACGATTTTGATTGATATTTTGGGCATGAGAAAGGTAGCCGCACGACTCGTACCGAAAGACCTGAATTTTCTTCAAAAACGTCATCGCGAACAGGTTGCTTCAGACATGCTGGATCGCTGTAATTCCGATTCTACATTCATGGAACACATTATAACTGGTGATGAGACCTGGGTCTACGAGTACGATATGCAAACAAGCCAGCAATCATCGGAATGGGTGGCAAAAAATGAGCCGAAACCGAAAAAAACCACGCCAAAGCCGCTCGAAAATGAAGGTGATGCTCATTGTTTTCTTCGATATCCGTGGCGTGGTGCCCTACGACTTCGTTCCAGAGGGTCAGACGGTAAACAAGGAGTATTACCTAGGCGTTATGAAACGTTTGCGTGAGCGTATTCGTAAGAAGCGGCCAATTTGTGGGCGAACAACTCATGGATTTTGCATGACGATAACGCGCCTTCTCACCGAGCTACGATTGTGACTGACTTTCTCGCCAAAAACTCAACAAACGTGCTTCAGCAACCACCGTATTCGCCGGATTTGGCTCCCTGCGATTTTTTCTTCTTCCCAAAACTAAAATTGCCCCTTCGTGGCACCCGTTTCGAGTCGATTGAAGCCATAAAACAAAATTCGGCGCGAGAGCTAAAGTCCATCCCGGAAAGCGCCTATAAAAAATGTTTCGATAATTGGAAGTGCCGTTGGCATAGATGTATTGGAGCAAATGGAGCCTATTTTGAAGGCGGTCCAATAAATTTTGACGATTAAATGTAAAAATGTTGTTTTAATTGAAAATTCCCGGTACTTTCTTGAAAGAGTTACATCTAAATATGTGCAGTTCACCAGTCAAATAGGTATTATCGGTTGTAAGCACAAAAGAAGCAGACATTCAATTTCGAAGTTTGTTAGCTTCATCATCAGTATGAGATATAATGCTCAACGAATGCAAAGAAACTGTGTACCTATATTCATACCGCATACAGCAATAACTAGTCGGGTAGATTTGAGTTTTGATCTATACATAAAAGTAGGTTGCAGTATCCCGAAGAATAATCTTTTGTTATAGCTCAGAATCCTCATATATCTGGACAATATATTCGTTTGTATATCAACGTGTTTATATGTATGTTAATAAATAAGATTTTCGGTTAAATAGGATACGTCTTGAGCTTGAGGAAGTTTTCTACAGTTATAGTAGTGGAAGTAATCGGGAGAACAGTTAACTGCTCGATTCAATCTGTAGGGGATACTGTGATATGTATTCACGTACATAAATGGCGCTAGTAATTCCTAAAAACTCTGATGTTCCTTTGTGGGCTGAATATAGGTGCGCGGGTACTTTTCATTCGTTGGGCATTACAGTAATGCGTTGATGATGAAGTCAACAAGTTTCGAAACGTGCATGTCTGCTGCTTATGTCCCGACAATTTACGATACCTATCCGGGTCGATTTGGGTTGTAAAATATACACAGATATATGTTACCCTATCAAATCGAGTGACACTATACCAAAGCTCATACTCCTTAGATAATTGGACACTTTTTTTAATAATAATAATAATTTTTATAGTCATACAAGTACATGGTCATTTTCTTATTTAAGCTTAATTAACATATTATAATAATCCACAAAGAAAATATTCTCGCGAGGACAAAATTTAAATCTGAATTTTAAGCATATTGCAGGACAAAAAAAACCTAACCTATCCTGCAAGTTTCAGAATAGTTGAAATCGCTAAGTTCAAAGTAAAATGAAATTTTAAAACATCATGCAAAATATTCACAATTTATATCAAAATTAGCACAATCTGCTCAGTTATTTAAAGTATTATTAGTTATTTGGCCATCTTGTCACAATAAAAAGTGATTTTTTTCAAATATCATGATGCATAGACAAGTAGGTTTCCTGACGAATTCACAATATTGGTCGAAGATATAATGGTGGCATTTTAAGCTGAGTTACTAAAAACATTATTTTTCTAAAGACAGTAGTGAATTTGCATTGTAATGATGGTTATATTCTCTGAATTCGGATACGTTCAAAATTATTTGCGGTTTTTCTCTACTACTTAAAACTGAACTGTCATATTTGCGATACGGCAATCCAAACAGGGACAGATCTCTCTCCTTTATCGGTGCGGAGTAATTGCATTTCGAGGGATATTACCTCTTGTCGATGTTTGGGAATTTGTGATCCGAGTGTTTGCGCCTCCTTCCTAGAGAAAGGTACATTTTTGACCACGGTTAATATAGTTAATATAGCACAAAATCATTCTATACTATGTAAATCTATAGAGCAATAAGGAATGTTATCAATAATTGTCAGTAACAATTATCAAGATATTTTTCCTGGTGAAAATGCTCTGCAATTCGGCATTTAAATAGTTACGATAAATTAGACAATTGATTTAACCCTTTCTATCACACAATTTGTCTAGAGATTTTTTTGAAGATTTTTGAAGGAATTTTTTTTCGATATGTCAGTTTTGACAGAAGTTACTTCGTGTCCATCATAATGGACATTGTGACTTAGGCATAAGAACGGAAATTTTACAAACTAGAAAAACAAATCAATTTTTTAATGAAAATCGGTCACTTGATTAGTTGTTTTTAGTATGAAAATCGGAAAAACAGTTTCTAATCATCACAAAACACTATTGAATATTACACTGGTTACAAAAAACTGGGGATTTATTCTTACATTTCTCCTCTGCACCGTATGCTTGATTTACTTCGATTATTATATACATTCTTATGTAATGTCAAATGGATTAATAAACAATTATTATTATTATACAGCGCTAAGTCATAACTTTTTTCAGTGACAGGCCTACACTCGGCAATAACTTTCAATTTAGGGGCAGTTTCACCATCTGAACAACTTGGTCTACCTCTTTTTGGAGTTTCTTTATGGTGATTGGGATATTCCGCTATATATTGACGAAAATCCCATAAATCTAATATTTTTCTATTTGGAATATCAAGTTCTTGCGAATATTGTTTGTATTCCAACCAAGCATTTACTAGGGATAGGTCGACCTCATATGTTATCATCCATTTTCGGGAACACCTAAATGATCTGTAAATGGGTGGTACCATAACATAGTCTATGGCATTTTGATTCCACCTCTTACAAAAATCAAGGTTTTCTTCTGCTACAAAGTTAAATGCAACAACTACCTCGACCATTTTTTCTCGAATCTTTATCGCTGACCAAGACTGGTCGAGCAAATCGTTTGACTCTTATTGTCTCTACGGCCATTTTATATTTGCTACATAAATATTGTAATAAATTATAGGTAGTGAGAAATTTATCAAAATATAGACCATGGAACTTCTGTGTTATTCTTTCAGATAACTGCTTTACTATTGCTAGTCCTTGACTGAATTGAGTATATATATTTTCTATTTCTGTTTCAGTACCTTGGTAGATGATGGAATCATACATCATTCCTCTTTTATTTGCTAATATGAACAGTTTTATTCCCCATTTTTTTTTGTTTATTGGGAAGATACTGCTTCATATTCACTTGTCTCTTGGAAGGAACAATTTGTTCATCGACGCATAGGTTTGTTTCCAATTAAAGTTCTCTACACCTCCTTCTAGTGGCATTGTACATATCTCTGACTTTCCAAAGAGGATGTTTATTACCCCTCCTTGCTGTTGCTACCAAAAGAATGGTGTTCCTCAATTTGGAAAATCTATTGAAACTCATGTTCTCTTTCACGATGGGTACACACACTTGTTTGCTCTTGGAAGTTTCAAATTACCCATAATAATGTGGATGTCAAAAAATGCCTTCATTTCTTCCATGGTTGTTGGAGGAGAAGCAGCGATATTATTATATTTTGTGTAGCATATAAATCGGTCATTGCGGACATCTGTTAGCATAAACTATCTATTCCATAAGAAAACGCAATGATGAGGATAGCTCATATAATGGTAGATTTTCTGGAATATTCCAAGGGATCCGACATGTTTCATATTCTACATTACCTTTCCATCTGATATCATTTTTCTGTGTAAAATCGTTTGAAGAATTCCGTTCATTCTTCCAGCAGGACTTTTTTGTCTACTATTTTTGCCATGTTGTATGCTTCAACAGTCATCTGTTCATGTTTTTCAGCCTCGCACGCTTCTGTCTCCATTTCTTGTAACGCATCCTAAACAATGTCATCGTCGGATTCCTGGTTGAAATCCGAGAGGTCTGCAGCTATATTTTCAGCGTTTTCTCCATCAAAGAGTTCTAGAATTAGTGAATTTTATTATATATTATATTATCTTGATACAACTAGATCTTCTGTGAAGGCCCCTCAGAAGTATTTTCAGCTCATGCGAGTTAGGAGTTCAATTGTGTTCTAGGTAGGCTTTGTTACTGTGTCTTACGCCACTTGAGGTCACAGCACTGTTAATTTTCGACCCAACAGTGAAATGGTGGCCGACAACCGTTCAACTAGAAAAATTCTTTCCCACCTGAAGAGGATTTGAACCCAAGACCTTTTAGTTACGAGCCCTATGCGCTTACTTGTCGACACACTTTATCGTCATTCATTAGATAATGAAGCATTTGCTTCTGAGTGAGTCTCTGATAAGGATATTTCTTACTCTTAGACGAAACACCTTCCATCTTACTCCTATCTGAGGAAAAATTGAAAATAATATAATATGTGTGTAAGTCACATTGTCTGTTCCAATCGAAATTTGGTGAATCATATGAGCCACTTGAAAGCAAAAATATTAAAAAAAAAACTATAGCACGGAATAAAACAACATTTTAACTTACCTATGCAATCAAAATAATGCACTAAAATAAAGTTTTGAACACCATATTTTCAATTTCTAACGCACTCCCAAATGTTCTTGCGCAAACACGTCGAAATTAGTTAATAAACTAACGCTGTTGTTCGGCAATACGCGATAGATTGGGATGAGGCGCATTCTATAAATTGTACCTAATACAATGTGATTCGAGCAATATTTGTCGAACTTTAGTTAATAAGTAACATGGAATATTGATGTCCACTATAGACGACAGGATGACCGAAGGGGTTAAGATAACTCCCACCCTATGGAAACGACGTACCTACCTATAGTTAAAAATGAGTTCGTGATTAAATGTTAATTTACCAATATTATACTAAATTTATTAATTTTACTCAAAAAATCAGGATTGTCAGTAATTTGTATATATTTTGAAGAAAAATGTGATATAAAGGATTTTTTCAATAAGTGGTTTCATTTTGAATAGCCCTTCTATCTGGGCAGCTATCACTTTTGAAGCTGTCATCTTTCGACATTTGACAAGTAAAAACTATACCATAACTAAAAATGGAATGAAACATGCTTCAACAATGCAATGAAATTGTTGAAATTCACTACAAAAATGGTGAAAATTTTGCAGTCACAGTTCGCAAACTGAAGCACTTTTGGGTCGTCGTGAAACACCTTCTTGGCCGGCAATATTGAAACTGGTAGAAAAACTTGAGCTCTTGGGACAAGTTAGTGATGTGAAGAATCTAAATCGTGTGCGTTGCTCAAGAACAAATGAGAATATTGCTGCTGTACTCCGTAGTGTTGACGAAAACAAAAGTTTGTCGATCTTTGGAATAAGGCATTGCACAAACGACATTCCACCGTATATTGCATAAAGACTTAGGTTTTAGGGCTTTTGAAGTTCAGTTAACACAAGAACTCAAACCGGTCGATTACAAGCAACGTCGTATCTTCGCTGATTGGGTCCTTGAAATGCATCAAAATGATCCGTATTTTCATCGAAAAATCATCTTCAGTGATGAGGCCCATTTTCACCTCGGAGGCTACGTTAATAAGCAGAACTGTCGCATTTGGGGTTCGGAAAATCCCAGAATAATTGTTAAAAGCCTCTCCATCCTCAAGGTATCACTGTTTGGTGAGGTTTTTAGGCTGGCGGTATGGTTGGACCTTAGTTACTCGAAAATGAGGCTGGTGCAACTATTATGGTGAATGGATTGCAATACCAAGCTATAATTAATGATTCTTTGTGGCCGGAATTAGAAGATATTGATGTGGATGACGTTTATTTTCAACAAGACTTGCAAGAAGAGTTTTCTGGACGTCTTACTTCTCGAAGAGGTGATCACAATTGGCCACCGAGATCTTAAGATTTAACACCTTTAGAGTTTTTTCTTTGGGGCTCCGTGAAAGTTAAGGTCTATGCTAATGCTCTAAAATCGATTCAGGACCTTAAAGATGGAACTCGTGAAGTTATCAAGGACATACAGCAACAAATGTGCGAATTGGTCAGGGAAATTTTGATGAAAAGGATATTTTGCTGCAAGCGTAGCCGCGACGGCCATTTGGCTGATATTAATTTCCACTGTTAATGGCGTACCTTTCTCTTTACAATGAAATAAACGTCTGTTGATTTCTCTTAAAATATACTCGTTTTTTCAAAATGAACCTCTCATTGGAAAACCCTTTATTAAATTCTTATTTGTCATTTATATGAATATTATAAATTTTTCTAATCGATCTTTATTGTTTTTTATAGTTTATAATTCGTATGAAAACGTAGTTCCAAGAAATTCTTTGGACTCGTATCCTTATCATGAATGAACAGAAAAATATGAAATGCTGGTTTAAAACTATCTATTTATGATCCTCATCCGAAACCCTTACCAAGATGGCATCCATCTCATTTCCTTTCGGAAGTTCCCAATCTAAATCATAATATCATTTCATGAATAGCCGATCTGATAGTTGCCTGGCAACTTTCATTGAATGGGTTCTGGTGCTAGTGTTCCAACCTTATTTGTCCTGAACATTCTACCAGAATAAAGAATCTATAAAAAGCACTAAATATTCTTCCTAATCTTTCAGTGTATCTCTAAGTCATGATTCTTTTCATAAATTCTACATTTTATGTATTAGAAGTAAACCCAATAATAGTTGATATATGTATAGTCCGTCTAGAAAGTATCCAGAAAAAACAAAGCTCAATTGTAATTATTTAGCATATATTTTTAATTCTTGAATTAGAAAATTAGAACAAAATATTCATTTTATTTACTTATACACCTCCATTTAATTGTAAACACTTGACTAAACGTCGAGGAACATCCGAAACTAAATCACCGCCATAATTTTTGGGGATAGCAGTGCAGGACTGTAAAATTGACTGAATGAAATCATTTTTATTTCGTGGCGTGCTCAGTCAACTTCAATCTTCATTAGTTCCCATATGTTTTCAATGGGACTAAGATCAGCCAGCAGCTGGTGAAGCTGCTGGCCATAAAATGGTTGTCACTTGGTGGTCTTGCTTGACTATAGGCCGAAGTATGGCATCTTGCATTATCCTGCTGAAAACGCCACCCCTCTGGATATGAAGCATGCACCATTTCAAGGAGAAAGTCGTTTAGAATACCACAATACTTTTCATTATTAATGGTACCATCAACTATACAGGGAGGCGTAGCACCACGCTGAGATATTGCTCCCCAAAACATTATTTTGATGGGAAATTTGGAAATTTGAACAGTAACAGTTTTTTTTGATAGGATTTTTGAGTGATTTCCACCAAGGTGGAAACAACTTTCATCAGATATAAAGTTAGTATTGAAATTATCTTCTTGAAAACATTGACAAAATTCTAACCTTCGTTCCATTTGTGAAGGTATCATAATAGGGTTTTTTTTGGTTTCCTTGGTATGTAGCCTTGTCTTTTCAGTGACATAGGGACGGTTTCAGGACATACTTTTATATTTCGTTGATTTCCAAATCTTTTAGCCAATTTGCAAAAACCCAGGCACGGATTGTATTGTCCTAAAGCCAATAAAGCGTTTGAATTATTTCCTTTAATCATTCTCGGTCTTTCTGAAACTGATCTATGCCTCATATATATCCTATTTTTCATTCCCTTTATTGTCTCATATACAGCACTTTTTCTCAGTTCAGCCAACTGCACTAGTTTTTAAACGTTTCGAAACCTTTTCTATACAAATATTCTAGCTGTTTTTTTTCTAGTTGCGTTATTATTCCATAAATTTTATACCTGTTGACAATCAACAATATTTAACAAATAGTGTTGCCATGCAACTTTGGCCATGGTCGACTATCTGCACAACCTATTTTATACATTACTTTTGTCTTAGAATATTACAAAAAAGAAGTATATTGAAATTATGGAAAATAATAAATTCCGGGTATTTTCTAGGACTATATTTGAATCATTTTTCGATATACATATTTCATGTAGATTTATGTTACACTGTCTCGATTTGTAGAACTTACTATAACCATAGCTCACTCCTTATTAATGATTTCTGCTGGTAGAACACCCTTTGGTCCAATTTCGTTTCCGTTCCCATTACAGATTATGAAATAACATAAAATCAAAATAAGAAACTCAATGTAGACGAAGTACGAGGGGTGTATTCTCGGTATAGGCACGAGAGGAATCTCTGAAAATTTTGGAAAAATTCTATTTTTTAAAATGTATTCTCCTAGAACTTCAATACATTTATTAGATCGTGAAATAAACTTCTTAAACCTTATGAAAAATATTCTTCCGGCTTCAGCTCAAAATAGGTATTAATTGCTGTCTTCAGTTCTTCATCGTCGAAAAATCGCTTTCCACGAAGATATTTTTTCATATTTAGGAATAGGTAATAGTCACTGGAGGCCAAGTCTGGACTGTATGGAAGATGAGTTATTTCTTCGAAGCCACATTTCCGCACAACAGCCGTAGCTATTATTTTTCCAGCGGATGGGGTGACTGTAAACTTGTTTGGGGGCTGTGTACCCTTTTCAATCCACCACATGGACTCTGTTTTACTCTCAGGGCCATAGTGATTAACCCACGTCTCATCGCCAGTAACCCGCCGGTTGAAAATAGTCGATGGGTCTTCTCCACAGAGCTTTAAACACTCCTTACAGAACTCGACTCGCACTTGCTTCTGAGGTGCGGTGAGCATTCTCGGTACCCATCTTGCACTGAACTTTGACAGATTGAGATGGTTATGAAGGATGGCATGTTTGGTACCCAAGGATAGATTTCTCATTTCTGCTAACATCTTGATTTTTATTCTGGCATCTTCAAGTAATACTTTCTCCACTTTTTTCACATTTTCTTCAGTGTTGCTAGTAACGGCCTGTCCGAACGAAAGTCGTCTTCAATGCTTTCTCTGCCTCTTTTGATTTCACTTTTGAACGGTGGACAACGACGGTTCACAGTCTTGGTAAACAGCAACCATCTCTTTATGGATGATTTTTTTACTTTTTGCCTGCTTACTGAGGAACTTTATAACCACGCGGTGCTCGATTTTTTTCATCAATGTGGCGTCAGTCATTCTGGTCGTCTTTCACTGAGGATACCTGGAAAACTAATGATCGTAAATCAGTGAAATTTTATATTTATACCCTCAGATAGTGTCATTAGTAGTTGGGATAATTAGATTACTCACTGTTCCGTACCACGGTTAGTTTACCGCAGTATTTTGCTTATTATTTCAGTATTTTGAAATAACAGGCAAATGCAAATTAATTCATCTCGATGATTCATTTTGAAGGGTTTAGTGGACTGTATTTTTTATTTAGTTGACGAAGAGTTTTACTTCAAGGGCACTTGGATGTAGTTATCTCGATGATGAACTAGCTTTGTTTATCCAATAAGATAAACCAACGAAAATGATAAGGAATTAAAGTAAAACTCTCGTATTACACTATGACAACAGCGAACTATAATTCTTGATTTACTGTATATGAACCAAGTCAAAGGTATGATTATTACACTAACAACAAATGTAATGAATTTGCCAATACCTTGGCAATCGACTGGATTACTATGTTACCAATAATAACCGCGATAGCTTGGACCCAAATGTCACAAGCTACGTACAACAACTTTGACTATTACTCGAATAATGCATGATGTAGGAAGGGCTACATGCGAACACTTTGACTATTACGAATAATGCATCATGTAGCAAGGGCTACATGCGAACACTTTGACTATTACGAATAATAATGCATGATGTAGCAAAGGCTACATGCGACCGACCACTTTGACTATTACGAATAAGAATGATTTCACAGTCTTTTCAAAGACTGAATGTTAGAGGTGCTCGATGCATTCCTTCTAACAAAAAGAGGGAAATTAACGAAATTGTTCGAAAGGTCCATTTGGAGGTGGACTGAATGAACGAATTAAACCTTCTTATTGGTTACAGAAAAATTATGAGAATAATGCAAGTGAAGAAGGATAGACTCAGTTTGTAATTCCGAATGCTGCGTCATGTGAAATTAACAGGCATAGATATCCAAATCTCTAATTGACTTTCCATATTTTCTAAGGCCATATATTATAATTAGAAAACCAATAATCTGAAGTGTCGAGTAAAATCAAACAGTTTGAAACAATCTCAAAACTGCTAAATCGCATATCAACGTAAAAGAAATAAGTATCGAATGACAAACTAATTTCGAACGACAGGGCCGTCTCTAATGAGACGGATCACTCACATTATTGGCAAATCACCCCGATACCGAAAATACATTGAACACCCCTCGTAAGAGGTGATCCCAATTCGAAATTTAAAAGAAGTTTCTTTGCAACATGGAAAACACAAAGATATGGAAAACCGGTCAGGTTAAATACCTTACAAGCGGCAGCACGATTCCGTTCGACCGACTGACGGGTGATCTCCAAACCGTGAAACTTACTCTACCGTGATTCCTAGTTTATTCGCGTGCTCGCCCGGTTCGATTCCGACACAACAAAGTGGACATACTTTATACCACCGCACTCCTTTCAGTCTTCAACTGATTTTATCCTACGTCTGTTCTGGAACGGTCGTTCCGCCACAGGATTGGATAATGGAGAAAAAGAATGGATCGAAAATTGAGAGTATATGCCGGTAAATCGCTAGCACTAACGAAGAAGAGTCTGAACGATAGATAGCGAGAGCTCCTAGATCATGCCAGTTTTGTTACACCGTAGTTTGAACAAAAAATGATGAAAAACACTGACGTGAAGTCAATAGCTTTTGCGCGCTTGTTCACATCACCCACGATTGGGTTGTCATTATTTTACACATTTATTATTTTACACATTTATTATTTCACACATTATATATTGAAAATTTACGAAGAAATAAAATTCAAAAAAATGAAATATTACAGAAAATAGCTGGATAAATTCTGTTTAAAGTTTTCCTTTCAAACATAATATTTGGTAGATGAAGGTATGTATGTATCGGGTGTTTTTTTTAGAGTGATAGAACTTTGGATAGGGATAACTGTGATTTGACAGAAGGTAGAAGCCATTTAGTTTTGACATTTCTGTTCAGTAAGCATTGACACATTATCATGGAAAGACTCACGCCGCAACAACGTTTACATATGGTTGAAATTTATTTTCATAATCAGTATTCTATTCGCCAAACTTATAGAGCACTTCATGAAATTTATGGTTTACATAATCGTCCATCAGAGCAGCTTATTCGCCGAACTATCGATAGATTTCGGACAACATTTTCTCTACTCGATGCAACAACAACAAGACAAAGAACTGTACGTGCAGAAGAAAATATCGCTGCTGTAAGTCATGTTAATGATGATCCAGTATTTGTCTGCTCGTCGACTTTCACAATAAGTTGGACTTTGTGCATCCACCACATGGAAAATTTTTCGTAAAGATCTTGGTCTACACCCATACAAGATCCAACTGGTTCAAGAACTAAAGCCACTTGACCATAATAAGCGTCGTTTGTTTGCTGATTGGGCTTGAAGTTGATCCTCTTCTTTATCGTATAATTGTGTTTTAGTGATGAAGCTCATTTCTGGTTGAACGGCTATGTAAACAAGCAAAATTGCCGTATAGGAAGTGAAAACGATCCTCAAGATGTTCTGCAGGTTCCATTGCATCCTGAAAAATGCACTGTATGCTTTACACGCTGGAGGTATCATCGGTCCATATTTCTTTAAAAACGATGCTGGAGCTAATATTACAGTGAATGGTGCTCGTTACGGATCTATGATAAATGATTATTTGTTTCAAAATTTGAATGGTATCTACCCAGAAGTGTTTCAGTTCCAGCAAGATGGTGATACACCTCATGCTGCTACCGTAACAATTGATTTATTGAAAGAAAGATTTGGCGATAACATTATTTCGATAAATGATCCAATTAATTGGCCTCCAAGATCATGCGACATAACTCCACTAGATTATTTTCTTTGGTGTTATGTCAAGTCATTGGTTTCTGCTGATAAACCATAAACAACAGATGCTTTGGAAGCCAACATAACTCGTGTTATTGATGAAAAAAGGCCTGAATTACCCGAAAAAGTGGTCCAAAATAGGTCTGGTCGAATGCGGTTCCTCAGAGCTAGTCGTAGTAGACATATGCCGGAAATTATTTCTAAAACATAAATGTCATAAAATTATCTTTCAAATAAAAATTGGCTTCAATCTTAATTTAAATGTGTTTTATTCCAATTTAAAGTTCTATCACTCTAAAAAACACCCGATATATATATATATATATATATATATTTTTTATTTATTGTTTTTATTTAGCATCCAAATAAAGGATGTTTCAATAAGAGCGTAAGATTTCAAGGTTCAATATTCTTCTTCATATATTCAGAAACCTAAAAAAAGAAATGAATGTTACTCAGTTGATGAAGGTGTATTTTGCATTAGTTCAGTCTCACTTGTCATATGGCAACGTAGGTTGGGGTGCAGCTCATGGAACTGTGGAGATACTCAACATTGTTCAAAGACTGCTTCTCAAGATCATACTTGGAAAGGGCCTTCTCTTCCCCACTGATGAACTTTATAACATATCAATAGTGCTGGATGCAAGACAGTTATACTCCTCAAAAATTATTGCTCTTATAAAAAAGAAAAAGATCTTACTCCGGCCAATACAACATTCTGGCTGTAGGGTTATCTGAAGCCACATGTTTATGCCAATAATGAGACAGTAATTTATTTCCACAAAAATGTTTGTACTACTACAACAATTGTTTCAGACAGTACAATGTAATACCTGAAGAAGCCACATCGTGGTGAAACAATTATGCTTCCCATAGCCTTTAAACAAATGGAGAGAGCATTCAATTGATCGGTCGGTTTCTGTTGAGTTTTAGTATCATCTTCATCCAATAAGCTTGCTTTTCGCTGTTTGAGAACTTTTTCGGTGGTTTTCCATGCTTCTCGTTTCTCACATCATAATCACTACTTTTGAATTTTTTGAATCACTCGAAACACTGTGTTCCACCAAGAGTATGTTCACCGTAAGCTCTGACAAGCATTCGATGCAGCAGTGTTCTTCAAATGATAACAGAAAACAATACTGTCTGCAAATCGTAGTTCTTTGGCCAAAACTCGACATGTTCAAGGTTATAAAAATATACTGGTGTATGGAACTTAGTTTCTTGTTTTGAAAATCTTCGTCAGCTTTTAGAGGGAGATAGTGGCACTGCATAATCGGTCTTCTGGTCCCTAAAGTGATGGCTAGCACCATCTAGAGGGAAACTCCAGTTTCAACGTCGATATCTGCTATAAACATTCCCCTTTAACTTATATTAATTACTCTCATGTTGGTATTCATATAACCGACTGGAAATACTGAAATTTATAGTTGCGATATCATTTAATTCTAAGATGAATCTAAAAGTTTGGATTTTTCTATATATTTGAAGAATTGGGCCATTAAAAAATTTCTAAATATTCATATCATCTTATGAATAAGAATCTAATACAAATGTGCATATAGGACTCAACATGTGGTGTATAGATTCTGATCAGTAGTTTCAATTCTGCAAGCCGCCTATGTCATTGTGTCTAATGCATTTATTTTTTGTAATGTATTAATGAATTTTAAATTGTAATTTTGTAATTCATTATGTCATTTACTGATTCTGATACCTCGATGTAAAATTCTTTAATTTGCATTTCCGCCAATTTTAATTTTTCTTTGTTTTAATTGAAATTCAAAATTCAATTCATGTATTATTTAAACTGCCAATAATTGGTGCTTCATCTCTCAACTATTTCTATTCTCTGCGACATAAGTTCTATCAAATGGAGGTTCGTGTTTGTCCAATGATTTTCATCATTTTGTAACTTTCTTTGTGGTTGTGTTAGGATTATGTCTCTTTCTTTTAATCTCACATATTTTCTTCCTATTTTTCTGCCCCTCTCCTTGATATAATTCTTTCGTTTTTGCCTGCATTTTATCTTTACTTCTTGTATTTTTGTTTCTGCTCTTGAATTGCACTCCCTGTTTGAATTTTTTCTTTTCATCAAATCCATAAAAGATTTCTACTAACTTGTATTTTGTTTATTTTTAATAAAATTTTTCCACATACCTAACAATAAATTTTCATGTTTTTAACGGTCCTGGTACACATTGGTTGATCAGATTTGCTCTCATTTTTCTCATATCAGTATAATTCAATTTCATCTTTTTTATACTTGTAATATTGTCTTTAATCATCGTTTTATGAACAGATGTCATTGTTTTTTATTTTAATTCTTTTAATTTTATCTCAGTAATATTTGTCATTTGGATTCTTCAAATCTTCATTGTGCAATTTTAATTCTTCAATTATAGTTTCATTTCCAATGTTTATTTCATTCATAATCGTATCAGCAACAATCGTTCTGCATTTTATTTCCATTTACATTAGTATACATCTGTTTATCATTTTCTATTTCATATTCTGCAGTATTATTAGTCATCATTGGTATTTCATTTTCATTAATAGTTTTATTATTCATCATTGGTCTTTCATTTTTATTTGTAGTATCATTATTTTTATTTATCATTTCTATTTCAGTTTCACTTACATTTTCTTCATTGCCTTTCTCGCCAATCAAGGTTTTGCTTCTGGTTTCCATTTTTGTTAAATGTATATAACGTCATGAGATTTCAATTAGTATATAATGAAGTCAATATGAAATGAAGTTATTCTTAAAATTCAAATTTTCGAGCCCCACGTTGAGTGCCAATTGTTATAAATAGTGTTAATTAGTTTCAAAAATGAGTCATTATACTTGATGTATAGGGTTTCACTCATAACATAACATAACAGTACCTTGGGGTATATATATATATATATATATATATATATATATATATATATATTTTAATAAGAAAAAATTTGTGTCATGCAATATTGCAATCTTTGCATATTATTGAAATGTCACCTTGACAAGGAGCATAAATCTGATATTGTTTGATCGATACTTTACTAGATATCGATCACTACAGCTATCTAGCGAAAAAATAATGTATTTCTTTTTCCCCAACCTTTTGTATAGGATCATTTCATTATTTATTGGACCAATCAATAGTTAACACTTGGTTATCATATCAAAGGGTCGAAAATCAGCGCGGAGGTGTTATAGATTTTAGACGAGCTCAATTTTAAGCAGAAATAGCCGCCTGTCTCCAAAATTGATTCACAAAATACATTAATATGTCAACCGCTAATTTGTAAACCATTTTTATCCATAAAATATCAAGGATGTGTAGTACATTTTTGTTTGAAAAAAATAACAATTACTTTACCAAATTACATCGGATTTTTTTCACCCTCTTCGCATGAGATCTGCTGTAAGTGGTTTTGTGTCAAAAATAAATGTTTTTTCTGTGAATATTTTTTTGAATTATTTTCCCTCTAAACTTGTGGTATGCTCAACCCAAATAATTTTTTTCAAACAAAAATAAAAAATCGCGCGATGTAGGTTCAATTTCCTTGCAGCATAACGAAAAGATACTTGATGGTGACCAAAAGCTCTTCAAGAAATATATTCATGAAATTTTCACCATTTCAATGTGTTGTGCGAGCGTGTATGGATTAATTTCACATAACCTCACATTTTTTACTAGTAAAATATAATGTTTTATTATGACACTTCAAAATTAGAGCAAAATTCGAAATGAAATTTCTTGTTGGAAGACCCTATATTGCGTTTCAGCGTAGACCGCGAATGATCATATGAATCCGGGCTACGGGCCCAGGCGCTCAAGCCTGTATTTATGGTTAACGCCAACCAGAGATAAGAAAGCGTATTATTCAAGACGTTAATACCCGCTCACTGTTCTATATATTCAGATTATTGCAGAGGATGTCTCTAACTCAATGTTGCTTCTGACGGTCGACTGGATGATGGTATTAATTTTACAATTCTGATAACTGAGTGATATCTAATGAGAAGAGAGAATATTAATATCATAAAACTGAAAAATTTGGGAATTATACTAAATTCTGTTCGTCTCTATTCGTATTTTGACAGAAAGTTAAGGATTAAAAACTTTTTTCCAAAGTGGTAAATCGTCTATCCAAATTGTTCAAAATTTATGTAGAAAATTCAATAGAAATGCCCGCACGGCAATGTGTGAAACAATAATTTGTGTTCGCGTGTTTGTGAAACTGGATTGTTATTGGATAAAACAACCCCTTCACGTTCTCATCTTGTGGGCACATCTGAAAGCATCGCTGCTGTTGCCCAGATTATGGCTGAACATCCATCAACTTCAACTCGTCATCGTGCTCAAGAACTGAACATTTCACGTAGTTCTCTGAGGAGAATTTTGCATAAAAACCTCGGTATGAAGGCTTACAAAGTTCAGCTAGTGCAAGAAGTGAAGCTTTATGACCATCTGATGCGTTTCCACTTCGCTCAGTAGGCTAATGAGCGCCTGGCCGAAGATGAGCATTTTTCAAAAAAAAATCATCTTTGGCGATGAAGCTCAATTTTACCTCGCAGAAAATGTGAAGGAGCAAAACACTCGCATTTGGAGATCAGAGAATCCACACGTCATTGTGGAAAAGCCGATGCACCCACAACGAGTAACTGTTTGGTGTAGTGCTTTGGTTCAGTGGCAGCACTGGCTATTTTCATTCGAAAATGAGCAAAGAGCTTCCGTCATCGTGCGATGCCGTTATCGTGCCATGCCCAACCAATTTTTTTTCTCAAAACTCAAAAGGAAGACATGGGCGACATTTGGTTTCAACAAGACTTTTCACACAGCCAACGTAAACATCGATCTTATGCGAACCGTTTTTGAAAATCGATTATTCAATCAAATGCTCATGTCAATTGGGCGACTCGGAGCTGTGATTTGACCACGTTAGACTACTTTTTGTGGGGATCCGTTAAGTATAAGTGTTATGCCAACCATCCAGAAGCGATTGATGCCTTGAAACACGAAATCAAAGTAGGCATTCATGAGATTCAGCCCCAATCAATCGACAATATACTGAATAATTGGGATGATAGGGGCAATGTATTGCCAGTAGTGGCTGTCATTTGAATTATATTGATCTCAATTCATAAATGTCAGGGTTCAGCTTTCCTAAGAAGCTCATAACTTTGAAAAAATATTCAGTAGTTTCTTATTTAAAGTCGATCAAAAATGCAAATTTCACATGATCCATCCCTTACCAGTAAAAGGTCAATAAAACATTAAATATGTATTATATTAGTCATACAAATGCATCATGTCGCCTTCAAAATAGGTCACTTTTGAAATAAAACACACCAACCAATAACTCAATCATGAACAAAAAATTTTTAACATATTTTCATCATCCCTCTTATTACTCACTACGAATTCTCTTTTCTGTCTTCATGGTGGTTGTTCGATAAGATTTATTGGCTAGAAATTCATTCACATTGATAACCTTGTGACTTAGATCTTTCGTCACTAGTCGAGCGGAAACTCATTTCAGGCACAAGAATTTCAGCACCCCTTTCTCTCAAACTTAAACGACGATTTTCAGTCACCATTTACTTTACTTAATCGAT
This sequence comes from Megalocaria dilatata, assembly GCA_034642435.1. NCBI lineage: Eukaryota > Metazoa > Arthropoda > Insecta > Coleoptera > Coccinellidae > Megalocaria > Megalocaria dilatata. The sequence continues at coordinate 76,151,214 of CM067854.1, forward strand.
AGCCGGCCAGAGCTGCAAGGCAACCGTTTTAAAATGCACTTTACCAAAAAAGTCGATTGACCTGGGCCTTATATGACATTTTCAGTGCTTCCAAACATGATATTCTATCTGAAGAATCTGAAAACAGTTTCTTTATTCGATATTATCCATCTTATCAAATTCGTAACATACAGTTGAGATGAACTGACAAAATTCACCACTGTAAACAAACAAAATGACAGATCACTACAAATATATACAAGGTGTCTACTTTTAAAAGCTCCAAATTTCAAGGGGAGATCATAAAAAATATTTGCAATAAAAATGTCATATAACATATGGTCGAAATGTTGATGGTTATTCTTCAATTTAACATTTCTTGATTTCACGAAATATTTCAAGTTTTTCCATAAAATCAATTAAGCTTCAGTTATCCTCATAGCCTCATCAAACTTGATCACATATCTAGAAAAGGCAATAAATTTGCTACAAGATAAGAAGTTCTGTGTGCCAAAAAAATCCTTATTGCGGGAGTGGTGAGGAGATGAATATCAGGATTCTGAAGTGAACAAAATCAGTCAAATTTTTCCATTGGTTTTATCGATGAAAAATTATTAATTATGGACCTGTTTTCTTGACAGCAAAAAATATTTCATTTAGTGATTTACACATATCAGCTTTTGTGCTAGCTGCTTGTCCTCTGCCACAATATCATGGCCAAGAAGAAAACAAGGAAAAGTTGAAATATTCCAAACCTAAATTTACCTAAGTATCTTGAACTCAAAATATTTCTTGAAATCAAGAAATGTTAAATTGAAGAATGACCATCAACATTTCGACCCTGTGTTAAATGACATTTTTTGCAAATAACTTGTACGATCTCCCCTTGAAGTTTGACCCTTTAAAAGTAGATACCCTGTAGAGTAAGATATAAAAATTATTTCGAAAAACTCTTTACGCAGGCTTTTTAGAAAATCTGTTTCCGGGACTTGCTTGAAATAATGTATATCATTTCATAGTAAATTTTCTCAAGGTTTTTTTATTGAAATCCATCCTGTGCTACATATTTCAATATATTACGAGTATGTTAAGAAAGAAGATAAATCGAAGGTTATGGTTTAAACAATTCTTTATGAATTTAAAAGTTTTCACTCAGATTCTAATCGTCATCAAAATCATTAGTATTGAAATGCCATGCAGCATTGTTTAGATTCTAATTTTCTCTAACAATTTGTTCACAAATGTCAGATCTCTCACAATAAGTATTCATGATTCCCAATAGATGCAAGTAGAATATAGGACAGATCAAAGAAACAAAAAAGAAAAAAATCTCATAAGATTTCAATATTACAAGCTTACCTAATTCTACAGCTATATAATTCTCCAAGAACTCTTCTGAATAACACGCTATAATAATAACAACAATATTAACATTTAGTGATTCCCGCCGCACTATGAAAAAGATTCGTTAACTTAACAAGGCACTAGGCCACCAAAGACACGATGAAATAAGGAGAACATTGCAATTGTAGCGGCCAGTGTTGTTGAAGAGCCAAACTGGGGCTTCCTCAACGTTAACTTGAAGAATATTACATAAGAATCTGGGGTTGCATCCTCATAAAGTCGTATTGGCTCGAGAACTAACTAAAAAAGCAAAATGATCACAGATTTCGTCGAGGTCCTTGAGCACTTGGAATACGATTTTGATTTTGACCAAGAAATCATCTTTTCAGACGAGTTACATTTTTGGTTTTGTTAATGTTAATTAATGTCAACATTGCCGTAACTGGTGCGAGAAAAACTCAGTATTACATTCCGTTGTATTCCGAAAATCTCACTATGGGTGCGGTTTGGTGGCATAGCGGCATCATCGGACTCTATTTCTTCCGAAATTAGGGTAGAACAGCCCTAATCGTGAATAGCGACCGCTATAGAATCATGTTACTCGAGTTTTCACGACCAGAATTCGAGAACATCAATATTAAATAGATGTCGTTCAAACAAGTTGGCGCTACATGCCATACAGCTGATGCTACACTCGCTTTGCTGAGAAAAAAGTTTGACAATAGGATTTGTGAATTGGCCACCGAGGTCGTGTAATTTGACACCTCTCGATTATTTTCTTCGAGACAATTTGAAAGTACAAGAGACGTTAGACCTATCATTTCTAACTGATGGTAATTGGTTTCGTCTACTAGAACACTCCAATTCGCAAAATTAAATATTTTGATATCGCATAATGTAGAACAATTTCATTGATGCTATTCTCCCACCGTTATCTCAAAAAATTAAAGTATGGTCAAAAGTCTCTCGTGGCTGAATATGTAGAACGTTTTTCTTCTAAGGTATCAGTGATGCAAAGTATAAAGGAATAATAATTTCTCCATTTATCAAAAAAACTTTTTTGGTTATTTTCAATAAGATGCAAATATAGGATATTTAGGTATTTAGAAGAATTGTCTAACAAGTCGAAGACTCCTTCTCTGATGCATTGTCCAATTACTCTAGATTTCATAGAGTAAATAACATTATATAAGGTTATTTTTATTTTCAAAAATTTTCATTGTTCTTCTATACAACAATTGTTTCCCTATGACAGTAGCATCCTCTGTTAAACATATTCAGATAAGCTGGAATTAACAGAGAACTTTTTTGGGTTTTAGTGCTTATTCGTCGAACTATCGGTAGATTTCGGACAACATTTTCTCTATTCGATGCAGCAACAACAAAACAAAGAACTGTACGTACAGAAGAAAATATCGCTGCTGTTAGTCATAGTGTTGATGATGATCCCGATTTGTGCATTCGTCGACGTTCACAACAAGTTGGAGCCTGTACATCTACCACATGAAAAATTTTGCGTAAAGATCTTGGTCTACACTCATACAACATCCAAATGGTTCAAGAACTGAAGCCACTTGACCATAATAAGCGTCGTTTGTTTGCTGATTGGGCCCTAGAACAGCTTGAAGTTTATCCACTTTTTTATTGTAAAATTGTGTTTAGTGATGAAGCTCATTTCTGTTTGAATGGCTATGTCAACAGGCAAAATTTCCGTATATGGAGTGAAAACAATCATCAAGAAGTTCTGCAGGTTCCATTGCATCCTGAAAAATGATGTGTATGGTGTGTATGGTGTGCTTCACACGCTGGAGGCATCATCGATCCATATTTCTTTAACAACGATGCTGGAGCTAATGTTACAGTGAATGATGCTTGTTACAGATCGATGGTCAATGATTATTTGTTTCAAAATTTGAACGGTAATAACCCAGAAGTGTTTTGGTTCCAACAAGATGGTGCTACACCTCATACTGCTACCGTAACAATCGATTTATTGAAAGAAAGATTTGGCAAGAACATTATTTCGAGAAATGGTCCAAGTAATTGGCCTCCAAGACCATACGACTGGTTTATTTTCTTTGAGGTTATGTCAAGTCATTGGTTTATGCTGATAAACCAAAAACAATAGATGCTTTGGAAGCCAACAAACTCGTGTTATTGATGAAATAAGTGTAAAAGTGGTCCAAAATTGGTCTGGTCGAATGCGGTTCCTCAGAGCTAGTCGTAATGGACATATGCCGGAAAATATTTTTAAAACATAAATGTCATAAAATTATCTTTCAAATAAAAAAAATTGGCTTCAATCTTAATCAAAATGTGTTTTATTTCAATTTAAAGTTCACTAAAAAAACACCCGATAGATAGCTACGGATTTCGATAACAAATTTAGTTATTCAAAATGTAAGATACCACCTACCTAAAGATGCTATTGTGATAGCGAAACAATTGTTCTATTCAATAACAATAAAAATTTGTGAAAATCAGAATTATTATTCAATATTATTTAATAGAGATTTTCATCACGTGAAGACAATTAAAAATTTGAATTCTCGATTTCACCGTTTTTGAACAACAAAAGTAGAATGATCTAGCGAAGCCGCAACTTTCAGTAACAGGTTATTTACTGTCAAAATATTGCCCTAGAAATGTCTAGAAACATTTTTGACAATAAACGACGAAGAATCATGAAATGAAAAAATTTTGAATATTTAATGCAAATCAAATTAATTATTGCTCATATTTTTTGTGAATTATGTTATTTAAATATTTTATGATTTATTCTTTTTCAAATCATCTCTATGTCATCCTGATGACGTAGAAAAACTTTTCATTGTACCCTCTCCTGAATATCTATGAAAAAAGGTTCTATTTGATGAACTGATAACAAATCATGTGTTCGTTTTCAGCGTTCTGAACATAATCAGCATAAAACTGCTAATGATGTTTCAACAGCAACTACCTTGTAGGAATTATTTATGAAATTTCTATAGTCTCATCATTAATGTGACTATGACGGCATTCCAATAAATTCGAAAATCATCGTAACATGTACGGTATATTATACACATCCTATATTACGTAGATAAATAATTCGATGTAGATTTGTGTATTTTCCAAGAACATACTTAATGAATGGTAATTTGAAGGATATTCAGAATAGTATATACAGGGATACATTGCTTTATCCATTGAAGGACCCATAAATATTTTATGATATGGACTGAAGGGTCGACATTGTATCACGAAGTATATAATAACAGCTTTTGATTGATTGGAAAATAAAATTGAGTCAATTTCCTCACCGACTCAACCATTAAGCTATCTTATAACTATCATTGGAATCAACTGAAGGAGATAAAATATAAAAATTTGCATTCCAAAAATGTTTTCCAATTTAACAAACAATACAGAATGATGGTGATCATACTGCAGACGAAACCACTATTAAAATTTAGTAATTCAGGAAAAGAGGATAAAAGATTACATGTAAGTCATACGTCAGTGTTTCTAAGGCATATTATTTAATTTAATGCTAGTTTTGGAGAATTAATCCAACTATTATTTGTAATGTTTCAAGAAAACCCTCGAAAGTATTATGTTTTTTAATTAATCGTATGTTTTCGAAAAAATTTGAAGTATCGTACAAAACTTAAAATTTTCAGAATCTCTCGAAAGCTGCATGTGCCTTCATTATTATTTTTTCTTGTACGATCAAATATTTCGAAGTGTAGTCAACGAGTTGAATAATCGTGCGATTAAGAGGTACAGCTATCGGGAAAGAAGCATATAACTTATAACTCATGTCATTCTTACATTTAAAAAATCTAAGGTCTCTTATTACCTGGTTATTATAACCTTTCTTTGAAATATTTATGAGCGCATTAAACGTCAGAATTTTCAGGACGTTTGTATTCGGTAAATTTCATGGATTTCTAACACTACACTGAACTCCTAACTCGTACAAGCTGAAGAAGCATCTGAGGAATCTTCACAGAAGATCTATGAGTATATCAGAATAATACATCATATCTAAGTACGAGACTTGAGCAGAATCTCATAGCGAGATTCTTATTGAAATATAATGTATATACATGTATGAAAAAGACAGTCGGAAACATAGTAAATTCAGTGATAATCAAGAATGCAGTGGAGCAATGGAAGAATCAAAACCTGAGCGCGATGCGATGACGAATAAATGATTGTTCTCTCTCAATGGCAGTGCGCAGTGTTGATGCTTCGATCGAAAGGCTGTGCAGTCTGCTTTCACTCCCCACTACCATTGAGAGAAATCAGTCGTTTGTTTGTCATCGCATCGCGCTGAGTTTTTTTATTCTTCCACTGCTCCACTGCATTCTTGATTAACACTGTATTTCCTATGTTTCCGACTGTCTTTTCCATACCTGTATACGTAGGTGCCATGAAATATTTTATGTTGCTGCATTTGCACCATTATGACATTACATTGACCATTTCCAATTAATATTCCAGAACATTGCAATTAGCGAAATTACATATTTTGATATTTCATAATCTAGAATAATTTCATTGTTGCTCCGTCCCACTGTTATCTCAAAAAATTGAAATGTGGTCAAAAGTCTCTCGTAGTTGAATATGTAATTCCTTGTAAGGAACTATCAGTGATGTAAGGTATAAAGGAATAATAAATATTCCCTTTGTCCAAATAGAAAACTTTTTTCGGTTATTCTCTGTGCGGTTCACATATAGGATATATAGATATTTTGAAGAATTGTATAACAACGTTACAAGTAGAAGACTCCTTCTCTGATGCATTCTCCAACAGCGAATCCGAAAATTTTAGTAATATGTACTTTACTGCCAAAATATTGCTCTAGAAATATCGAGGAACATTTTCGACAATAAACAACCTAGAATTATAAAATACTTGAAGAACAACGCGAATCATTTTGAATATTTAATGCAAATAAAATAAATTATTGTCCACATTTTTAGTGAATTATGTTATTTAATTTTTTTGATTTGTACTTTTTCAAATCATCTCGATGTCATACTCATGACATAAAAGAATTTTTCATTGTAACCTTTCCTGAATATCTATAACAAAAAGGTCCTTTTTGAAGAAATGAGAACAAATCATTTGTATCTTCAACGTTCTAAACATCATCAACATAAAACAGCGAATAAAAAAATATTTCAACATCAACTATCTTGTTAGATTTACTTATGAACACTCATGGTTAATGTGATAATTTCCAATACAGAATGATGATGCAAACTGCAAACGAAACCATTATCAAACTCTAATTTAGTCGTTCAGAAAAAGAGGACAAAAGATATTATTTATAAGTCATATTTATGCATAAATCATAATATTGAGAAAATTACATTTTCTTCCGTTTTCTCTCGTGGTTGAACATATGGACTGAATAATTTCAGTCGATACGACAAGGAACGATTTATAATTGTTGTTAAACTCCTAATTCGTGATAAAAATAAGTCTCAAAATCCACCTTACCTTGAATCAGAAGAATCGCAATCAAGCCAAACATCCTCGAAACTATCGCGAACATAGTCACAAAATTTGAATTAACATCAAAACCTAGCAAACACCCATGACATTAACACACACAGACACAACCAACTCCCTTATACAAACTCGATAACATCCCCTATTTCAGGAGCACCAGAGTCTAAAAGTTCGGAAAAAGTTTCAATTCTCACGAAATTCTGAAAACGCGCGTTAACTTCGAAATCAGACGAACGTAACGCCAATCACTGCGTTCCGACGACTGTGCTTCGTAAAGTTCCTGCTGGAGAGCGACGGAAGCGTCGCGCTTGGAGGCGTCCGCGGATAAGGGTTCCTCGTGGGTATGCTGTAACTTTCAATCCAGGGAAGTTCTTGATATCTTAAAGCAGCAGCGATTCTTAACATGAGAAATGCTCTCGTTAGAGCGGCTTGATACAATTAAATGAGGGAGCCAGTATATCTAGAAAAATGGAAAAATATATTATTTAAAAATTCATTCAATAAACTGAGAAATAGGGAAGAAAATGTATACGTTCTTAGATATTAACAAACTAGATACTACTCTGTCAAGAAAGTACCGGGAATTTTAAATTAAAACAACATTTTTACATTTAATCGTCAAAATTTATTGGGTCGCCTTCAAAATAGGCTCCATTTGCTCCAATACATCTATGCCAACGGCACTTCCAATTATCGAAACATTTTTTATAGGCGCTTTCCGGGATGGACTTTAGCTCTCGCGCCGAATTTTGTTTTATGGCTTCAATCGACTCAAAACGGGTGCCACGAAGGGGCAATTTTAGTTTTGGGAAGAGGAAAAAGTCGCAGGGAGCCAAATCCGGCGAATACGGTGGTTGCTGAAGCACGTTTGTTTAGTTTTTGGCGAGAAAGTCAGTCACAATCGTAGCTCGGTGAGAAGGCGCGTTATCGTCATGCAAAATCCATGAGTTGTTCGCCCACAAATTTGGCCGCTTCTTACGGATACGCTCACGCAAACGTTTCATAACGTCTAGGTAATACTCCTTGTTTACCGTCTGATCCTCTGGAACGAATTCGTAGTGCACCACGCCACGGATATCGAAGAAAACAATGAGCATCACCTTCATTTTCGAGCGGCTTTCGCTTGGTTTTTTCGGTTTCGGCTCATTTTTTGCCACCCATTCCGATGATTGCTGGCTTGTTTGCATATCGTACTCGTAGACCCAGGTCTCATCACCAGTTATAATGCGTTCCATGAATGTAGAATCGGAATTACAGCGATCCAGCATGTCTGAAGCAACCTGTTCGCGATGACGTTTTTGAAGAAAATTCAGATCTTTCGGTACGAGTCGTGCGTCCACCTTTCTCATGCCCAAAATATCAATCAAAATCGTACGTGCGGACTCGTGGGATATCTTAAGACCATGTGCTATCTCTCTCAAACTGGTACGACGGTTTTCCAGCACCCTTTCCTTAATTTTATCGACGTTATCTTCGATCGAAGCCGTCGATGGGCGACCACTTCACGACCGTCCTTGAAGGCTCTGTACCACTGATATGCACGAGTTTTCGATAGAGCATTATCACCAAAGGCCTTTTGAAACATTTTCAATGCATCGGCACACGAAAATTCATTTGCAACACAAAACTTTAAATTCTTTGCTCAACGTAATCACCCATAGTAAAAATCGGCACGCACTCTGACATCGACTGACTCAATCAGCTGTTGCAAACACACTAGTTGACAGATCCCGCTCAACCTTGGCATAGTAATTAAGGACAGTGGTACCAACCTAGGAAAAAAAATTTTTACCTGCCTCATTGCCCCGCCAGATTTAAATCGATAATTCCCGGTACTTTCTTGACAGAATGTATATCAAGAATGCTAGAATTTTAATTTTGAATAAAAACACAAAGGTTTGACACATCAACTTAATTCTTGCTTTAATTTGAAGCTTGAACACTGCATTTATGTGTTCACTAACGCACCTGATCGCTCCAATTTTTTATCACTCTGTGCAATAGTTCCGGCTGTATTTCGCCAATAACTTGAAGGATATTCTCTTTTAAGTGATCCGAAGTCAAAAGCTTGTTGGCATAGACTTATGCTTTCACATAGGCCGAAAACAAATAATCAAGAGGTGTCAATGACATGATCTTGGCGGCCATTCACAAATCTTTGTCGTCAAATGATCCTATCGGCAAATTTTCAGCAAAAGGAGCATAACCTGTATAGCATATAGCGCTATCTTGTTAAACCACTTTTCTCCAATATTTATGAAGTTTTTGCCGTACAAATTCGGACGAACATAGACGATCACAAAGTGGAAAACAGAATACCTTAAAAATTAGGTTAACTTCAATTAATTAAATGAATGGAGTATAGGGTTGGCTCTAGGTGAAACATAATAACAATTTTATTTAAAAAAAAATCATGCAGTTTTTATGTTTTACAATTTCAGATACTGAATTGTTTCAGCCGTTACTATTTGGTAGTTTATCATAATTAAAACAAATTGTAGAAATTACTATGTTTTACTACCAAAAAAGATATATTACACATTTTCTTGTGACTCGAGTTTCCGGAAATCAACTATCCCATCATCAGACAACTGAAGACCTAACAGTGGTACAGTGGTATTTAAACAAAAGTGATAAATATTTTGAATATTTCAATAGATTCTAGGTAATACCTAAAAGTGGTACAGAGGTTTAAAATCGGAACGTGATAAAAAACCGGGTTAAAAAAGAGGGGCCTTCTAACAGATATCGGAATGTCGGCAATCGACAAAGAAGGTTGTTAAACAGATGGTACCCATTTAAATATCTCAAATAATTTTTGGGGTTACATAGCTCCGTACAGTCATTCATTATTTTTACATTATTTTGTTGTATATCTCAAATATTTGGATTTACAAAGCTCCATACAGTCATTAATTATTTTTTACATTATTTTTATTGTGAATGAATTTGAAAATTTCAATAATCAAGTTTTTTTTCTTTTGAATCTACATGTAAAATTTTCTTAAGATTTTCTTTTGTCGAAATGAATTACTGTTTTCTAAAGAATGAGTGACCAAAGTTGAATGTTTGTTTACTTTTCATTAAATTCATTTTATGTTCGTTGGAAAAGGTTTTAAACAGATGTTTCTTTTTAAATAACTCCAGACGCCGGGCGACCTCTGGTTTCATTAGCCTTACCCCAGCACCGCGGGCCTCTACTAGGGTGGACATCTTATATCCCTTGCTACTCGTGGGACCATATATGGAAACAAAAATAACCCTGACAAGGAGGCACAATTCCTTGTTCCTCAGGCGACTGAGGGGCTCATGGAAGTGATTACTCAGACCACTTCAGCCCATTCAGACAAGGAATCCCCAGTCTTAGATGGCAAACCAAAAAGGAAGGCGAGACTGACTGGGTCGAAGAGAAAACGACTCCACAGACTCCTCAAGAGCGGTACACCGTATGATGCCGCCTGGAAAATGATCCTGGGCGAAGAATCCAAGCTGCCGACTGTTGAAGAGGGGGATAAATCCATCTCAGAAACAGAGATCGGTGGCAAAAGGTTCAGATCCGAGGCTAACACACCAGAGCGGATTCCAAAGCGACCTAAAACCTCCTACGTTGTTGTGGCGGGGGGGATCAGGGTTGGCTTGCTGTGTTCTGGTTACCCCACCGTCTCAATGTTGGTGGACCAGCTGGTGCTATTGCAGAGGGCGGTTCTAGAGCCGTTGCAAGCACACCCGATGAGAGTCCACATGTGAGATTCCAAGGCTGTTCAGATCGGCCTGGATGGTTGCAAATTACCTGTGTCGACGAGGAAAGTGTGGGGTGGCTCGAGGAGACCACTCCCTCACTCAAACCATGGGTAGGAGCGGATCTCAAGCTCGTAAAGGGCGGGGACCTTCCCAAACCCAATATCTGTTCGGTCTCCCTTGTGGATGAAGACCCAGAAAACAGATTTCAGTCTGAGGATATACTCGGCAGACTAAGAAAAATGAACCATACCCTGAGGACTCGTGAATGGAGTATTCTTTGTAGCGAGTTGTCAGGGCCAGGCCAAGTCTGGACAGTGGCCATGGATGATATTTCTATGGAAGCTCTGAAGGATCTGGACTACAAACCCTATTTTGGGTTCGGAAGAGTCCAGTTCCGGACGACAAAGGCTACTGAGGTGGCACAAAAAACCGGCTCGGAGCAGGCAGAGGGGGAGATGGGGCGCCTCTCAGAGCCCTCGTCTGGGGTACGAATTGCCTCGGTCAGGGTGGGGGGGGGAAGCCGCGTCTTCCTCAAAACCAGTGCCCGAGTCGGTAAGAGTAAAAATCAAAACGGACTCAAAGGAGGGCGGGGTAAATCCCACTTCCAGGGTCCTGAAACAAGATAGGAAAGGTTTCCAAGGAAAGGGTAAATCCATCCCAGGAAAACCCCTCCTTAAGAAGTCGGCCAGCGGCCAAGGGGAAAAAGTCGCCCCCCTAGGACATACCGAAGCCGGCGTAGAAAAAGAGTCCATACGCTGTATCAGCATATCTCCAACATGCTAAGGCTGCATCGTTCATCCTTGGCAGGAGATTCATAGAAGAGCAGATAGATATTGCACTAATCCAGGAACCCTGGATATCATCCTCGGGTAAGGTAAGTGGACTCGGAGGAATTCCAGGAACTATTGTGACCGGGGTCTCAGTTGGGAGGCTGAGATCCTGTATAGTTGTAAGGAAAAAGATAAATTATTTCGTTCTTTCAGAGTTCTGCACGGGGTACATGACATCCATTCATGTCCGCTGCCAAGGGGTTAGGAATGCGACGGAGTTTATCGTCTGTTCTGCGTACTTTCCTGGAGACAGAGCTGCCGAAGGACCCCCACCTACAGCCGTGCGGGATTTAGTCCGCCACTGTAGAAAGAAAAATATCAAGCTGATAATTGGATGTGATGCCAATGCTCACCCCACAGTTTGGGGCAGCACGAACATCAACCATAGAGGTGAGTCACTTCTAGATTACTTACTTCAAGAGGGCTTAACAGTGGTAAATAAGGGTAACAAACCAACGTTTGTATATAAACAGGTCCTAGATACAAAAACAGGTCCTAAACCATTAGAATACTACAGAAATGCTAAGGAAACAGACTGGATTGGTTATGTAGAAACCCTCCGGGCTAACCTTAGCACGTGTATATCTAAAATATTCAAACAGAATCGCTTGGAGATCTTGACGGAGCAAATCAAAACCGCCATGGTCTCCGCTTATCACGAAAACTGCCCACTAAGATGTAAAAAGGACAACCGAAATTCATCTTGGTGGAATAGCAACCTAAATAAACAAAGAAAGGAGGTTCGGAGATTATTTAACCGAGCCAAAGTGACCGGTCAATGGGACAAATACAAGGAAGCTCTAACCTTCTACAATAAGAGCATTAGGAGGATCAAGAAGGACTTGTGGGGCAAGTTCTGTTAGGGTATAAATGATGCCCCCGGAACTGCCAGAATACACAAGATTCTCTCCAGAGAGCCAGTGAGAACAACCGGTTCGCTCAAACGTCCGGAGGTTGGTTTGACTGGTTCCAGAAAAGAAACATTGGAGCTCCTTGCGAACAAACACTTCCCTGGATGTCAAATCTTGGAAGATACAAACGCCAGATCCAACCCTAACCATCTAATCTGGCCAGGGAGGGGCAACTGGCGAACATCCAAAAATATAGTCACTGCACAAGCGGTCAGAGACGCAATAAGGTCTTTCAAACCTTTCAAAACACCAGGGGTAGACGGAATCTTTCCAGCCCTTCTTCAAACGGGCATGAATGTGTTGATTCCGTACCTGCTAAAATTATTTAGAACAAGTCTGGCTTGGGGGTTATCCCTACAAGCTGGACACTTCCTAAAGTGGTATATATACCAAAGGTGGGACGAACAGAATCGGAACCCTCTTCGTCTTGACATCGTCCCTGCTGAAGAGTTTGGAAAAGGTGATTGATGTACATATCAGGGGGAAGGTGCTAATTGACAGTCCCCCTAGCCCTCATCAATACGCCTACCAGGCGGGCAAATCGGCAGAACTTGCATTGCATAATCTGGTCGGAAAATTAAACCAATCTCTCGATAATCGAGAGATAGCACTAACAGCGTTTCTGGACATTGAAGGTGCTTTTAACAATACGCTGCCGGCTTCTCTCGCTGAGGCCATCGCTGCGAGAGGAATCGACCCAATAATCTGTAGATGGATACAGGCAATGCTATGCATGGAAGACTCGAGATCACGGCTACTGAAACATTTCACCTCAAACGTACGCGTCGGAAAAGATACGTAGACGATGTGTTCTTCATATGGCCACATGGCATCGAAACCCTGCATCAATTTCTTGACCATCTTAACAATTGCCGTCCAAACATCAATTTCACGATGGAACTTGAGACTAACAATTCGATTCTTTTTCTAGACATTTACTTATCACCAAATCAGGCACATCTTTCACTCACACTGTCTATAGAAAACCCATCCATACGAATAGATATCTACATGCTAACTCTCACCACCATCCGGCACAAATTAATTTCGTTCTGAACTCTCTCGTCCACAGACTTATCCAACTCACCGACACTAAACATATCAAACAAGAATTCAATGAACTCATACCTGCTCTACTTCAAAATGGATATAGCAGATATCAAATTCAGAAATCCTTCCGACGGAATCAGATACATTCGCAAGATCCTCAAGAGTCCCCAGAGAATAACCCTCACAAGGCCTTTCTTCCTTTCATTCGAGGTGTTACTAATAAAATGAGTCGTATCTTATGGAAACAAGATATAAAGATCATATTCACGGCAAGCAATAAAATATCCACCTTTCTTCAATCTCCCAAAGATTCAATTCCAAACGAATCTCAAGGTGTATATGAGATGCCATGCTCGGAATGTCCCAGGTCATACATACTACTCTGTCAAGAAAGTACCGGGAATTTTCAATAAAAACAACATTTTTACATTTAATCGTCAAAATTTATCGGGTCGCCTTCAAAATAGGCTCCATTTGCTCCAATACATCTATGCCAACGGCACTTCCAATTATCGAAACATTTTTTATAGGCGCTTTCCGGGATGGACTTTAGCTCTCGCGCCGAATTTTGTTTTATGGCTTCAATCGACTCAAAACGGGTGCCACGAAGGGGCAATTTTAGTTTTGGGAAGAGGAAAAAGTCGCAGGGAGCCAAATCCGGCGAATACGGTGGTTGCTGAAGCACGTTTGTTTAGTTTTTGGCAAGAAAGTCAGTCACAATCGTAGCTCGGTGAGAAGGCGCGTTATCGTCATGCAAAATCCATGAGTTGTTCGCCCACAAATTTGGCCGCTTCTTACGGATACGCTCACGCAAACGTTTCATAACGCCTAGGTAATACTCCTTGTTTACCGTCTGACCCTCTGGAACGAATTCGTAGGGCACCACGCCACGGATATCGAAGAAAACACCTTCATTTTCGAGCGGCTTTGGCGTGGTTTTTTCGGTTTCGGCTCATTTTTTGCCACCCATTCCGATGATTGCTGGCTTGTTTGCATATCGTACTCGTAGATCCAGGTCTCATCACCAGTTATAATGCGTTCCATGAATGTAGAATCGGAATTACAGCGATCCAGCATGTCTGAAGCAACCTGTTCGCGATGACGTTTTTGAAGAAAATTCAGGTCTTTCGGTACGAGTCGTACGGCCACCTTTCTCATGCCCAAAATATCAATCAAAATCGTACGTGCGGACTCGTGGGATATCTTAAGATCATGTGCTATCCCTCTCAAGCTGGTACGACGGTTTTCCAGCACCCTTTCCTCAATTTCATCGACGTTATCTTCGATCGAAGCCGTCGATGGGCGACCACTTCACGACCGTCCTTGAAGGCTCTGTACCACTGATATGCACGAGTTTTCGATAGAGCATTATCACCAAAGGCCTTTTGCAACATTTTCAATGCATCGGCACACGAAAATTCATTTGCAACACAAAACTTTAAACAAATTCTTTGCTCAACGTAATCACCCATAGTAAAAATCGGCACGCACTCTGACATCGACTGACTTAATCAGCTGTTGCAAACACACTAGTTGACAGATCCCGCTCAAGCTTGGCATAGTAATTAAGGACAGTGGTACCAACCTAGGAAAAAAAAATTTTACCTGCCTCATTGCCCCGCCAGATTTAAATCGATAATTCTCGGTACTTTCTTGACAGAATGTAGGTCAAACTAATAGTAACAGATTATAAGAGCACCTAGTTGTTTTCCATAAATCTGATCAATCTTCTGCCCTATTCACACATCACGCAGATACAGGTCACAAAATTGACTTTGATAGCTTCAAAACTATTGCAACGGAAAAAATGCTAACAAGTCGCATTATTCATGAATTCCTCGAAACTGAGAAGAAACCAAACTGCCTCAACAAACGCGATGAGAGTCAACGCCTGCCCGACACATGAAAACCTTTGATTTGTCGTCTTTCCATGCCAACCGTCCCCCCCACTTACAATTTCCCCTACCACTCCTACTCTTGTCAAACCTCCAACACGTATAAGAAGATTATTTGGTTATTGTGAATGGAAATTGAATCCAGAAAATATGTTACATGAGTGTTGTGAATGGAAACATCCCCAATAACAATCAAGGATACATCAATTTATATCCATAAGAAGCAATCAACTAAGTGAGCTGGGAGATCCAAACATGTCGGAAATATTCTACAGGAAATAAAACAAAATCCTGAAATAGAGCAAAGCCAACATCAAAGGAACATTGTTAATGGACAATCAATCAAACCAAAGGTAGAAATCAGTTCATTTATGTAAAATTTTCCAATTTAAAATTCCAAAACAAATCTGCTTGTTTACGTTACGATATTTAGATAAGGTTAGGTTAGAACATTGAATTACAATTAAGATTATTAATCACTGATTATAATATTTCAAATTACTTTCATATAATATATTATATTTTTTTTTTAATTCAACCTATTGAAAATTCAAATTGAACCCTCCCTAAAAGATAAAATCAAATTTAATAACATTCAAATTTCAATTATTCAAGAACAAAATTATAATATTAAGAGCTAGCTGGCATAACAAATTTTCGCCCAACGCGTGGCTAGAAAATTTGAATTTTCAGCAAAAATTCCCAACTGAAAATTGCATGAAGTGATACCCATTAAATACAAAATGGACACAAAAAGTAAAACCTTGATTGGAGAGAAAAGGGATGAAGAAAAGACACAAGAAAATATTACTAAATCTGAAGAAAGTGAGATAATAGAGATCTTGAAGAGAATAGAAAATAATATAAAAGAAAATACAGACAGAAATATTGGAAATTGATATGAAAGAAATGAAACAAGAAATGAGAGATCATTATGAAGAAGTGAAAAAAATATTTAGAACAAATACAAACAAATGGAAAGAGGCAAATGAGAAAATGAAAAGCAATAATTAAGAGATAACAGAGAAGCCGAAAATAGAACATACAGAATGCAATATATTAAATGATTAAACAGAAAATGTCACAAACGAACAGAATAAAAATGATATTGATAATCACACAGACGTTGAAGAAAATAAAATACGGATGATGAATAATAATATAAATGAATATGACAATGAAATACCTATAATGAATAATAATAATACTATAAATATAAATGAATACGAAAATGAAATACCGATGAGGAATAATAATGATTTAAATATAAATGAAATCCCAATGAGGAAAAATAATGCTGCAGAGAAATATGAAATGGAAAATGATAAACCAATTTATGATAATGTTAATGGAAATAGAATACAAATTACTATTGATGATATGATTATAAATGAAACAAGTAATGAAAATGACATTACAATTGATGAATTAATACCAGACAATGACGATTTGAAGAATCGAAATGACTTCAAATATTATCAAGATGAAAATAAGAGAATTAAAATGAAAAACAGAGACATGTATTTACACAATGATTTAAGACAATATTACAATAATAAAAAGTTGAAATTGAATAAAATGGATAAGACAAAAATAAGAGAAAATCTAATTGACCAAAATGAACCTGAACCAATGAAATTACAAAGAATAATTAGAAAAGGGGAAAATGAAAATTTAATGTTATGTATGGGGACAACATTTATTAAAATTAAACTAAAGACAAGTAAGAAGAAATCTTTCATACATTTGATGAAAAGAGAAAAATTAAACAGACATGGCCATACAAAAGCAGAAACCAAATGTGAACACAATGCACAAAAAGTAAAGAGAAAATACAGGCAAAAATCTGAAAATAAAATCAAGAAAATGGGTAGAAAGATCGGAAGGAAATATGTGAGATTGAAAGAAGGAGACATGATCCCAACACAACCACATATAAGGTTCCAAAAGGATAAAAGTCAATGCACAAAGAAAAAACCTCCATTAAATTAAATACATCTTATACAACAGAGAATGCAACTTATTTGAAAAATTTTAGAATAAATGTACAGAAACGAAATGAATTACAAGCCACTGGTAGTTCCAATAACACACATGAATTTATTTCTACTTTTGATGAAAACAATAAAAGATTTTAAAAATTGGTGGATACGACAAATAATAAACTCTACATCAAGTTTTCAAATCATTAAAAAAGAGAATAAATTTCAAAATTTATAGATTAAATTTTTATTACTATTACAATTCAAAATACATGATGATATTTCACAGTTCAGTATTTCATTTCAAAAATCAAAATCAATATTATCCTATAATGTTCACAATAATTCACATTTATTTGAAAATTCAAAATATTTATTCTAATTTCCTTACCATCAGAATGAACATTTGTCATGGAATTTACAGTTAAATTACATAATTACATATATATATATATATATATATATATATATATATATATATATATATATATATACCACTCTGTCAAGAAAGTACCGGGAATTTTCAATTAAACATTTTTACATTTAATCGTCAAAATTTATTGGGTCGCCTTCAAAATAGGCTCCATTTGCTCCAATACATCTATGCCAACGGCACTTCCAATTATCGAAACATTTTTTATAGGCGCTTTCCGGGATGGACTTTAGCTCTCGCGCCGAATTTTGTTTTATGGCTTCAATCGACTCAAAACGGGTGCCACGAAGGGGCAATTTTAGTTTTGGGAAGAGGAAAAAGTCGCAGGGAGCCAAATCCGGCGAATACGGTGGTTGCTGAAGCACGTTTGTTTAGTTTTTGGCGAGAAAGTCAGTCACAATCGTAGCTCGGTGAGAAGGCGCGTTATCGTCATGCAAAATCCATGAGTTGTTCGCCCACAAATTTGGCCGCTTCTTACGGATACGCTCACGCAAACGTTTCATAACGCCTAGGTAATACTCCTTGTTTACCG
Organism: Megalocaria dilatata; assembly: GCA_034642435.1. Lineage (NCBI taxonomy): Eukaryota > Metazoa > Arthropoda > Insecta > Coleoptera > Coccinellidae > Megalocaria > Megalocaria dilatata. The sequence continues at coordinate 76,169,417 of CM067854.1, forward strand.
TCTGACCCTCTGGAACGAATCACCTTCATTTTCGAGCGGCTTTGGCGTGGTTTTTTCGGTTTCGGCTCATTTTTTGCCACCCATTCCGATGATTGCTGGCTTGTTTGCATATCGTACTCGTAGACCCAGGTCTCATCACCAGTTAGAATGCGTTCCATGAATGTAGAATCGGAATTACAGCGATCCAGCATGTCTGAAGCAACCTGTTCGCGATGACGTTTTTGAAGAAAATTCAGGTCTTTCGGTACGAGTCGTGCGACCACCTTTCTCATGCCCAAAATATCAATCAAAATCGTACGTGCGGACTCGTGGAATATCTTAAGATCATGTGCTATCTTTCTCAAGCTGGTACGACGGTTTTCCAGCACTCTTTCCTTAATTTTATCGACGTTATCTTCGATCGAAGCCGTCGATGGGCGTCCGGAACGAGGCAAGTCTTCGACCACTTCACGACCGTCCTTGAAGGCTCTGTACCACTGATATGCACGAGTTTTCGATAGAGCATTATCACCGAAGGCCTTTTGCAACATTTTCAATGCATCAGCACACGAAAATTTATTTGCAACACAAAACTTTAAATAAATTCTTTGCTCAACGTAATCACCCATAGTAAAAATCGGCACGCACTCTGACATCGACTGACTTAATCAGCTGTTGCAAACACACTAGTTGACAGATCCCGTTCAAGCTTGGCATAGTAATTAAGGACAGTGGTACCAACCTAGGAAAAAAAATTTTTACCTGCCTCATTGCCCCGCCAGATTTAAATCGATAATTCCCGGTACTTTCTTGACAGAATGTATATAAATATACATGGGGGGATGCAGCCTTGTACGCTGGATATATATATATATATATATATATATATATATAGATATAAGATTGTTCGGAAAGTAATTTCGTTTTTTTCCGACACAGGATTCAATTGTATTTTTTCGAACCCAACTTCACAGTTAAGCCGCACAATCATTAAATGTTTTGAAAGCGGATATAGCAAAAATTTGTGTGAAAAAGTGTAATTAATTTTACGCAGTAGTTTTTTGTTGGGGCACTTTTAAGTATGAAAAACAGTAAGCAGCATTTTCGTCATATCTTACTTTTTTACTACACAAAAGGTGAAAATGCTTTTCATGCCAGAAATAAATTAACCGATGTGTAAGGAGAAAATGATAGTACGCCAGAGCTGTCGTTCTGGAAGGCCGGTTGAAGCTCATAAAGACAGGATAAAGGTTAAGGGTTAAATTTATCAAATTCAATTCTTTATGACCACTTGAAAGCCCTGGGTTTAACCTCCATTCTCGAGGGAATAAACGTTGAGTACCCACAACTGAGCTACCGCTTTGGTACTATTTTTTTATGACTTCCAACCGATCGGAGAAGTCAAACGCAGCACTATAAAATTGCACTTAACCAAATATGGTAACATCTGGAAATAAGAAAAAATATATTTGGAACCCTATTTGCCAAACTATCACCCATAGTGAAAACCCCTTAATATTCACCCCGAAATAAGCATGATATTATTGATACCGCACAATATAAACTGCTCCTCAAAAGTTGAGGAAGTTCACAAGTTTTCTTTCTACTTTAAACGATATAATTTTGCCATATGCTTAATTAAATATTTTGTTTCTTATCTGAGTTTTTCAATTGGACGAGCGCCTTTGGGGCCTTCACCGATTTTAACGGTACCATTTTTGTTTTGCGGGAAGGCGCTGTTGCGAATTTGGTCAGTTCGGATTATTGGAAATCTGATATGGATATGGTACGAAGTGCACATTATTTTATGGCTCAAGCAGTTAGATATAAGCGCCCTGAATCGCAAATCAATATCAATTGTTGAGTCTAAGTTTCCATCCATCACAATACTATAGTTTTCCAAATACATTTTTCTGTGATTTTGCCTTTCCATAAATTACCATATAGATTTTTCAGTATTCAGGAAAAGGCAGTATTTTCTCATTATCTCATATATGCTATTCAAATCAAAATTTAGGGCTGCTATGGCCTATCGATATTCACAGGGTTTGAAGGAAGATTTAAGTTGACTATCAGCTACGTAAAAAAAGAAGTTGCTGAAATACAAACATCAGCCAAACACGATACATATGCTATAAAAAGAAGACCAAGAATTGATCCGTGCGGCATTCCCCAGCTCAAATCCAAAAATGTGGATGATTTTCCCTCAGTAATAACTTCCTGAAATCTGCATTTCATATAACCTGACAGTAGATTTTAACATGCTGAGAAAGGGCATATGTAATGCAATATATCAATTGAAAGTTCGTGATCTATGGAATCGAAAGATTTTGTATAATCATGTAATATTAGGATGGTAAGGTCTCCCTGATAAATATAAATGATCATTTCATCTGTTATATTGAGCAAAGCAGTGGTACAATTATGGCCAGATTGCGTGATAGAAATGACATTGTCTTTTTCCAGATGTTCCCGCAATTGCTTATGCATTATTTTTTCCATTATTGTGGATAGTATTGATTTTTTTGATAGTATGATAACCAAGGCTTTCTTCCAAGAGCTTGAATAAACTGAATTTTTGAAACAAATTTAATAATATGGTAGAACAATATTGTAGATAGATACATTGATACCATCGTGACCTCTTGCCTTGATCTTAATCCTATAGACTACTTTAAAGATTCCGTCTTCTGTCACTTCCCGGAATGTGAAACTCATCATGTTTAAATCTTTGATGTTATAAAAGTAGAATTAGAAAAGTCCATCGCCCCTAGCGAGTTTTGGAATTGTCTTTAATTTGCTGATTTATATTATTAGTATCTTTTAGCTTTTCAGAAAGCTCAGTCGATTTTATATTGATAACATTGAGGAATTTTAGACTTGACCAAAACTTTTTGGTATGCTTATTATTAAGGACGGCGTGAAACCAAAATTCGCTAACCCACCACAGCAAATGCTATTATAAAAAGCTAAAAAGATATGAAACTAAAATTAAACTAAAACGCTCTAGCTTGAGCTAGCGATCCGTCCGCACTTGAAACATCCTACTTCGTAAAATGCCTCATAGTGCGCCAAGGAAAAGATAAATTAAACTTGTCTTTCCTGAATGAATCCCAAATTGTCAACCTGATAGTGAAAATGCAAAGTCTTACTCTATTTATTTCTACTTTACAATTAAAATAGTGGCTCTTATTTACAATATAATACAGTTTTACAATAAGCCTGAGGTCAGAGATTTATGTGAGGACTTATCTTTGAGGTTATCCTGGAATATTGTTCTCCAAGGTGTCGAAATGATAGTGCTTTGTCCAAGAATAGTTCTTATTCTGCATATAATCAGCAGATGTTCAGTCTCAAATTGTTCCAAATAACCATTAGAGCGTCCGGAACCAAGATGGTGTGGTAATAAGATACTCTAAACCGGCACAAGGAAGACTATCTGGTAATTAGATAATCCAAGCAAAAAGGCAATCCAGTAAGATTGTTCAGTTCTAAGAACATCAGGTATAAAATCTCCGTTACAAAGATCTCCGGCACTAAGATCTACCGCACTAAGACTGCGAATTTCAAATCTATAAGACAGTGATGTGCAACACGTGATCTCACTCCCAGTGACTCTAGATAATATCAAAATTATTTACAAGTTAATAAGCATGAGATGAAATATCTAGAACACAGGAATAAGAGCACGTTGTTCGATCATGAGCATGAGAAAGGAAATTAAATGCATAATATCATATAAAGCACATGTTAACCTGTGTAACCTGCAGAGAATGAAATAAATCGAAAATAATAAATGCCATTCACAAAAGCAGAAAATATATTATCATGATCTACGTATTACTTACCGCCTTTTGATTAGATGTCTTATAAGAAACAATAAAAATTTAATATTCCACGATTTTCATGGATTAGGTAGGTTAATTGGATAAAATTGTACAATGCGTGTATTCGTGTAACCCCACAATACGAAAGAAAGAAATCTGGGAAATTCTACGCTTCTTGAAAACAATGCTACTCTACAGCGCATGCGATAACAACGTCGACTTTTATTGCGGCAACTTCAAACTTCTTAATGGTCTTACTGAAATCACATCATTGGAGCTTTTTTTAGCGATTGTAATTCAAATCAACATTGGAGCTTTTTTTAACGTTACAGGCGTTAAGCTCTCTTTTCATTTGTATCCGTCAAGGAAATTACATTTGAAAGTTTTTGCTTGTATAAAAGCCAGTCATTTTCATTTTTAAATTTTTTGTATCGATTCAAAGTCTTATTTCTCAAGTCCATCATTTACTTTAAGTTATCTGTGAACCAAGGTGCATATTTTTTGTAATTCTTACAGTAAGAAAGGTCGAGTGTAAATCTTATAAAGCTGTCAAATTGGAATTTATGAAATTAAGTTTTTAGACAATATCATTAATATCAAAAATATTTCTACAAGGAATAGATTTAAGATGTGAGTTCAAAGTTTCGTAATCGAATTTTCTTAAGTCCCTAGTAGTCTTAAACATATGATATTTCTTCTCTATATACCTCAATGTGCAAATTATAGACTAAAAAGTGATGATCGGTATCTACATCAGTAGATACAATCTCAATTTCAGAAATACTATGAAAATCAAAAGTTAATATGTAATCGATAAGAGTTGCAGATTAGTTAGTAATTCTTGTTGTTTTTTCAATAAACTGACATAGACCAAAAGACTAAATATATTTACCTTCAGATATTTTGCCTCACTATCCGACACAAGCAGAATAATTGTATTGAAATCTTTCATGCAAATTATTTTATTAGGGTGAGTAGTTATATTTACATACTCATCCCGAAACAATTGTCAGAATGTTCTATAACTGGTATCTGTTATATAAATTATCACGACCAGACGAATCAATCTTAAGCAAAATATGCTCGATGGAGCCCCAACTTTAAAAACTATACCTGATGTTCACTGCGATCACAACGAATGAAATCATACCCTTCAACACCTACTGCATCATCTGTTATAGTGTTATCTAATCTAGTTTCAGTGAGAACTTTTATATCGAAAGAATGAAACAATAGAAATACGAAATCGAAGTTAAATTCTTCGCTACACTACGTCAAATACAGTCCACTAAACCATTCGTAATTAATCATTGAGATTAATGAATTTGCAATTGTCTGAATACTGAAATAATAGGCAAAATACAGCGGTAAACTAACCGTGGTACTTTACACCACCTTTGACCGATGATCTCATAAGTCAAAGGCTCAAATTGTAGCATAAAGCATTTCAACAAGATTTCATTCTGAAGATTTGGTGAAAGATGTTTTCATCTTTCAAAATATTTTTAATTTTTATAATTGAAAGCCTTTGAAAAAATATTGATTTCAATTCAATTCACTAAAAGTTCAATATTTGTTGACGATTTTTAAATTGGTGTACTTGCCCAATACGTATTTTATTTCTTTAATTTTTTCTGTCCCCACTTGATCATTTCCCATTGGGTACTGTAAAAAAATGTTGAATGAAAAATGAACCTCTTTGAATTATTAGGGGATATTGCGCTCTGCTCTACTTTAAGCCGGCGAGGACGGTGCACTGAGTATCAGAGAAAGTGGTTGCGTCCTCTATGTGATACGCCGGGAAGTTGTAGACAGCAGAACGGAATTCTGGGTATTGGCCAAGGAGTGGGCACGTCGCTTAGGAAAGAAGTTTAAAGTCGTATCTTAAAATCTAGGAGGCCGATTTCAAGAAAAATTGTATCATTTCATTCAATGACAAAAATAATGAAGAAAATTAAAAATTCATTGAAATTTTAAATAAACGACAGAAGATTTTTTTATATAATAATAAATTCAGAACAAAAAAAGGTATCAAAAACTGAGGGACGTCATTTTGAAGGACTTGCAAGGGCGAAAATTTTTTGTCAATTTTGTCAATAAACAAAAATTCACTTATTTCGCTAGAATAGGCAGTGGATTAAAATAATCAATACTTAAACACTAAAATAAGAAATACCGAAACCGAAGTTGAAGTACAAAATTTGAGATTATATTTTTCGAAAGATACTTAATATTTATATATGGAATTATATAATATATTATAATGAAATTATGGCGAATACCATGAACAGTACAAAGAACCACTATTAATAATACAAAAACAGCAACCAGGCACCGAGAGAAAGTATACAATACAAATAGATGACTTGTGAGGGTCGTGCCGCTTTAGTTATATACAAAGGCAACGCATTTCAATTAAAACATTCCGGTCGGATTAAATAACACTGAAGCTAAAATACAAGAATAAAAAGTGATGAATGGAATTACAATGAAAGAGCGTGCAATCACTAATTTAACATTAAAACTAAGGTGGTATTCAAAAGTGTAAAGCATGCAATTAATCAGAAGCATTTAAAAGAAGTTTACTTACTAAGAGTTATCAAGAGGGACTGTTACAAGTACTATTATCTCGAGTATGTTTTTAAGTCGCTCAGGAGAGTTATTTCCAAGAGCCTTCCTCTCTGCCGCTTCCAAATATAATGGAAACGCCGTAAGGACGTTCTTCTCTTTGTTATTGTCACTCATCATATACGTGTCAAGTTACAATGCCACAGAATATTTGATACATAAGTAACGCGGGTAAACACCATGATGTAATGATGTAATATATATAATCTATGATGGATTCTGTCACTCGTATGATCCTTAAGCCGGAATTATATTTGTAGTTCGTGCCGTGACGATTGGCGTCAGAAGCCTATCGGATACGTACATTTCTAATGCAGACGATTGTACTACTCACACACCTCGTGTCATGACGGGGACAAACACTCGCAGATCGGTTCGAATCCTATTCAGGTGGAAAGAAATTTTCTAGTTGGACGGGTGTCTGTCACCATTTCACTGTTGGGTCAAAAATTTACAGTGCTGTGACCTTCAGTGGCGCAAGATCGCAGTAACAAAGCCTACCCAGAACACAACTGAACTCCTAATTCGCACAAGCTGAAAAAGCTTCTGAGGGATCTTCACAGAAGATCTAGTTTTTTAATTTAAATTCAGGATTATATATTCTGACTTCTACAATTTATATTGAAACTATATACAAAAACTATATACAAAAACTATATACAAAAACTATCAATATGATATCCTTTGAGCTATCCCGTACATTACGGAGTACTCTAAAAGATCTAGGGTGTTACGGAGTACTCTAAGATCTGGGGTTTTACGGAATACTCTAAGATCTGGGGTTTTGCGGAGTACTCTTAAAGATCTAGGGGTTTACGGAGTACTCTTAAAGATCTGGAATTATACGAAGTAATCTAAAGAGCGCTAACCTTTTAATCATGATCGTCTAGTGGCGGGCGAATAGGACATTACGTTGTGTAAGCAACCCAAATTACACCTAAACGAGGAGCAAGGAAACAGTGACCGGAGGTTCAACTATTCGAAACACAGTAGTACTAGAATAATATATTTTTATTAATAAGCAACAACCCTCAATAAATGGAAACATTCATCAGCGTGTGGTTAAATCTACTCTACGCAGTGGTTCGCAAAGCGCCCCAGTGAAACCAATAGCGCCCCGGGTCTAAATGACTTATTACTACATATTGTTCGGTCGGTACTCGCTCAAATCAGATATCATTCTTATGCAGCAGAAAGGGTAAAGTTATGCAGGAAAAGGGCATACAGCCAGCATGCGCACCTACAACTGTACTTCCGGTAATCAGTGCTGAACCTCAATTACAAGGGGTAAGTTTAAATGGACAGTAAGGTAAGGGTAATTGTGGCATGCCCAGGAGATCTCCTTGAAGAGGGGATCTAACCTAATTCGAGTCGACCGGAGAAGTTACTATCAAAGGAACTGTATCTGACCTCCTCGGGGTGACAAGGCCCAGGAAGGCTCAGATATTACTGAAGAACGAACCGAACAATACCCGAAGGGTCACGTAAACTAATCCCTGGGGACATCACAATACCTCGGAACAATTATCTAGCAATTACTCACACATTCTCACAGTAGCGTTGGATATCTGGAATTATTTACTTTCTCTATACGATATGTTGTCCTCTACCAGGACTCCCCAGCAATTTACCCTAAAGAACGCCACTGGTTCACATGGAATACAATCTCTCAAAATAAGCGGGCACATACATATGACAAATAGGTAACACAAACTGACTAGGACATAATACATAGATACAGTACCCCATCACCCAGGCATGTTAATGGACGTTACAATAATAACAAACAAAGAAATGGATATTCAGGGGATCACACAAGAGTACATACAAATCAGTTACATATCAAGCACCGCAATTAGTAAGAAAAGATAATACAAATCCCTATTAGCAAGTATTACGCAGATAAAGAACCACTATTTACAAATACAGCAAAAAGCAATCAGGCACCGAGAGAAAGTATACAATACAAACAGAAAACTTGTGAGGGTCGCTTTAGTTATGTACGAAGGCAATGCAATTTAGTTAAAACATTCTGGTTGAATCAAATAACAGCGAAGCAAAAATACAAGAATGGAAAGCGAAGTACAATGAACGAGCGTGCAGTCATTCATTTCACATTAACACAAAGGTGGTATTTAAAAATGTAAAGCATGCAATTAATCAGAAGCATTTAAAAGTGGTTTACTTACTAAGAGTTACCAAGGGACACTGTTATAATTACTATTATCTCGAAGATGTTACTTAAGTTGCTCAGGAGGTTTATTTCCAAGAACCTCCCTCTCGAACGAATTCAAATACAATAGGGACGCTATAAGGACATTGTTCTCCTTTGTTATTCTCACTAATCACTTACTTGTCTAGTTAACGCAACACAGAGTATTTTGACACAGAAATAACACGGGTAAATATAATGACATAATGGTGGAATTTATATAATCAATGAGGGACTCTGTGACTCGTATGATCCTTAGAGGGTCCGGATCACTTCACCTTATATATAATCATTATAAAATATTGTTCAATGTCTCGAAAAAAACCTTTTTACATCCCGAGATGAAACGTTTTAATACAAATATATTAACAAAAATTATATAAGTATATATATTAACATACAAATATAAGAAAATCCACTGTTCCAAAATTCTCAAAATAAAGGATCAAATTAAAATAATTGAACGAGAATTCCAACATTTGACCAAGTAAGGACTGATTCAATTCAATATTTCTGAAGAGGTCTAGAGACCGAAATAGCTATTTTCACCAAGTAAGGACTGATTCAATTCAATATTTCTGAAGAGGTCTAGAGACCGAAATAGGTATCAAATGTTGGAATACTCGTTCAATTATTTTAATTTGATCCTTTATTTTGAGAATTTTAGATAATTTTGGAACAGTATATATGATTCGTTGAGCTCATTAGCCTAGTGGGGATCATAAAAGAAGAAGATATATTAATGGTTAGATGGATGGCTGGAATAAAGGGTTATGTTTAACGTCAAAACAGACTGTGATTTGGTCTGTGAGGTAAACATTGAGATTTCATAAAAAGTGGTAAAACGGAAAACGCTTTCTTTTTCATTGAAAAAACTAATTCTATCTTCTGATACATCTTGAGCTTCAATCCTAAAAAAATTCATATTAAACGGAAATATTGTAATATTGGAAAGTATCGTTAATACCTTCTGAAACTAGAAAAGATGGAAAATGACGATGAAACCCAAGAAAATAAATCTTATGCAGATTTAACGAACGTTAACCTTGAAACTCATGTAAGTTCTAATTGTGCAATATAATACATTATTTGAGAATTCAATTTTTCAGGATAATCATCAATTTAAATTCGAGAAGTTTCTACTATCTGGGAACAGCGACAATGAAGAAGATAATGTAAGTATGTCGTAGACATCTATAAAAATGGTCTATCACACCAATGAGTAGAGAATAGGGGCAATGTTTAAGAAAAATACAAACTTTTTGTTTCACTGTTACAAAAGTTGCTTTACAACTGCACACCTTTTGAGTTCAATAACGTTATTGATGAAACAAAAGGATAAAATATTGGATGGAGTATTCAGTTTGAAAATATAGCAAACACTACAGGTTGCAGTGACTCTTCAGGAATAAAAAGTGATAGCAAACGAAGTAATTTCTTATTTTATTTCATTTTCACAAATAAAGTAAATTTTCATTTCTTATCGAATGTGCTTATATATGTAGTTAGTCTAAAAGTACCTTTTTTTTAAATCTCTGATGATATTATAACAAAAGTTCTTCAAAATTGTAAAGCCTGCTATTCTTTGAAACCATGAATAAGCAAAGTGAAACAAATTATTTTTGATACATACAGGTATGGGAAAGAAAGTTGGAAAGATACAAAATTCAATGTTTATCAAGATGATGACCAGGGTCCAGTGGAGCAGTGGGAGAATCAAAACCTCAGGGCAATGTGATGAGAAATAAACGTTTTCTCTCAATGGCAGTGGCCAGTGGAGATGCTTCAATCAATAGGCTCTGCAATCTGCTTCCATTCACACTTTAAAAATGAGATGTGTTAGACCATATCAGTTGGAAATAAAGTAAATCGAAAAGTTCAGAGTAGAAGAAAAAATTCAGATCATAAAATAGTACTTTGGTGGTCAATCAATTCAAGCGACAATAAATTCATTTATTGTTGCCTTTGAAGACAGGACGAGTCCTTCAAGTTCGGCTATTTCTAAAATAATTAAAAAATCCGAGAAATGTGGGCGTTGACCAACATGCAGGCATTGCAAACCACCAAAAACCGTCTGAAAAAAGAAGTAATGTGTGTTCTGCTGTTGAAAACAGTGCACCTTGTTCGAGTAAACAAACTGCTGAACAAGTCGATATGAGCAAAAGAAGTGTTTGGAATATTTTGAAGAGGAATGGTTACCGATGTCATAGGGTTCAAACAAACCAAAAAAATTTTCCGGAAGACCATATCAAACGAAAGGAATTTTGTGAAACTATGGTGGAAAAAGTAAATGAAAATAGTTCACATTCCTCAACAATATCTTATTCACTAAGGAGTCATCGTTTTCCTTGACCAGAAAACATAACCCATCAGTAGCAACATATTGGTCTAGGAAGAATAAGCATCTGAGTATTCCTGTGCGTACCCAGTATCCACAAAAACTTAATGTTTGGACCGGAATACTGGGGAATTACATCATTTTTTTTAGATGGAAACCTAAATGCTACCAAATATTTGGAGCTTTTCGAGAATCAAATTATTCCGCAAGTTCGACAGCTACCAATTAATTTCGATGTTGTCTAGTTTCAACCGGATGGCTGTCCAAGTCACAATACAAGAGTAGTCACACAATATCTCAGGACGACTTTTTTGGACCATGTCATTTCTACAAATAGCCCCTCAGATCACCAGATTTATCTCCCAATAATTTTTTTTCTTTCGGGATATCTGAAAAATTTTGTTTATGGGCATGAAATTGATAGAGTGAAGAATATTAATGAATTAAGTTTCAAAATAATCCAACTTTGTGCCAAAATAGCAACTATGCCGAATCAGCTCAGATATATTAGATTATCTATCTCTTTATAATTGTTTTGGCTCAATAAGGTGGATGTTTAATTGATTATTTGATTCAAATTTATCGATCTTTGACTTCGCATTTTTTAGAATTTGTTTTTATCTTCGAATTTCTTATTTTTGTAGAACTTATTTTATTTTCAAGTCAGTTAAAACACCTAAGTACTCATTTTCACAGAGGAAATTATTTTTGTCATTAATTGTGGCAAATAAATTCCTCACATACAATGGAATAAGATTGTCATATTTATTTTCAACCAACGTGGTCTAACGCATCTCATGTTTGAAGTGCCAATAAAAGCAGACTGCAGAGCTTTTCGATCGAAGCATCCCACTGACCACTGCCATTGAGAGATAACAGTCGTTTATTCATCATCGCATTGTGCTGAGGTTTTAATTCTTCCACTGCTCCACTGGACCCTGGTCGAAGTCTCAATTAACATTGGATTTTGTATGTCTTTTCCATACCTGTATATACAGGGTGTCTACTTTTAAAAGGATCAAACTTCAAGGAGAGATCATACAAGTTATTTGCAACAAAAAATGTCATGTAACACAATGTTGAAATGTTGATGGTTATTCTCCAATTTAACATTTATTTATTTCATGAAATATTTCAAGTTTTTCCAGGAAATCAATTATACTTCAGTTATCCTTGTAGCCTCATCAAATTTGACCACATATCTGGAAACTGCATTAAATTTGCTACAAGATAAGAAGTTAGTTCTGTGTTCCAAAAAATTCTTAGTGCAGGCGTGGTAAGGAGATGAATATCACGATTCTGAAGTAAACAAAATCAGTCATATTTTTCCAATAGTTTTACCTGTAAAAAATTATTAATTATGGACATGTTTTGTTTTCAGCAAAAAGAAGCACATTTAGTGTGCTTTTAAATGACATATCAACTTTTGTGCAAACTGCTTGTCCTCTGCCGTAATATCATGGTTAAGAAGATAACACCGAAAAGTTGAAATATTCCAAACCTATCTTTCTCTATCTTGAAACTCCTTGTGATTGAATGTCAAAGTAAACATTGAATTCAAAATCTAATAGTTTCTGTCGCTTAATAATTTTGGGTATTAGTACGTTTTCTTGAATCTAAGGAATTAACTCAATTTATAATAAGTAACATAAATAGAGGTTAATATTTGATAGAAGGTATATAAAATTCTTTAAATATTTTAATATTAGCCTTCTACATATTTAATTTCAAAATCCAATAAATAAAAATTGTTAAATGGTTAACAATTTTTATTTATTGGATTTTGTTATATCATTTGGATGTCTTATAATGAATGTTTATTTTATATGTCGTTTGATATAAGTGGTACTTATATGACACTAATTTAATTCAATTTCTGAACTTATAATTATTAAATATAATTTTTTGAAATTAATATGTAGAAGGCTAATATTTAAATAATTATAATTAGTATTCTAGAAAAACTCGAGAAAATTATGTCTGGTCTTCATTTATGGGTTTGCGAATGGAAACGCTAGCGCAGCGGTACGAAAGTACAGTTTTGCGTTTTCCCAACAGACGACAATCAAATAGAAAGACATTTATTTGTACAAGTGTTCAGGCGAATAGGTGAAACATTTCATATATTCCGAGCCCGGTGATTCGGAAACCACTAGGCTCATCTGGTGGTTTCCGAATCAGGGAAGGAGGTTGAAATAGTCAGCTAACACCATGCATTGCTATATCTGTCCTGGAGGACCCCACAATAAGTATTCGTCAAATTGGTTGAACATTGAGTATTCATGATTCTACTGTACACTGAGAACTCAAAAAAATAAGTTACATCCATATCATTAGAAAAAGGTGCAGGATCTGTTGCCTATAGATGCTGAGACGAGACTAACATTTTGTAGGTGGTACCTGAATAAGTTAGGAGGGTGGAGTGGGTTGATAGGATATTATGGACTTTCACTAAAGGGGGTATGATAAATTTGCGAAATAGCCATGTATAGAAATGAGACAACCGCTATGCGAATATTGTTTCTCATTTCCAACATGAGTTAAGGGTCATCATGTAGTTGGAAGTCATGAAGGAACTTTTTGGACCAGTAATACTTCCCGATCGCCTCAACGCTGAAGAATTCATTACATTAATCCAAAGCAGCTTAACAGACATGTTGGATGATGCGCCTGGCTAACAGACAAAATGTCTGATTGCAAATGAATGGCTGCCCAGCTCATAATAGCCAGAATGTACGGGACTTAATGAATGAATATTTTGGGGTGCAATGGATTGGAAGGTACGGTCCGGTTTTCAAATCAGCAGTGTCCACAGTCTGCCCTAAAGGCAGAAAGTGTGATAAGGATTAGGCCATATCATCGCGCGAAGCGAGAACCCCTCCGCAGAGATGAACCCACTAGTTTCCAGTTTGGGCCTTAGCTCGAAAGCCTACAACCATCTGACAGGTAGCAGCGAAGCACCATCTAACCTCTACTGGCACTGCAGGTCAGTACCCGATTTGTTTGGGACGCAACTCACTCGCCCGAAGGGCTTCTTATCCAAGCACCCGAACGCAGTCCCATGAACTAAGATAAACCCAAGATTGATGACTCAATTGATCCTGGTACGAGCACCGTCAACACGGCCTGTACGTCATAACCCACGAACCCATGTGAAGTTTTTTGATTGATCCTGGCGTCAAGCACCAACAGGCTAGCCATTTCGTCGAGATCAACAAACCCTAAAATGTTACGCAATAGATCCGAGTTCAGGACAAGGCCGGTCGAACCGTCAAGTCCCGCTAAACCCCGAGTCATTTCATAAAAATATCCCGAACATGGGGGTCTACATAACGCACTCGGCCATTACACAGAATCCGGAGATTTATACTGCGATAGGGTAGAGTACGCCAGTTTTAAGGGAGAAGTCTTGTACCGCGACAGACTCCCTGTCACTGAATTAATCAACCGGCTAAGCCCTCCATTTCACCAGAACGGCAAAACTAGGGCCCCATTCGGAGATCTTCCACCATACAGGTCGAGTGAATGGCATTACGTTAGGCACTAAGACTTAACCCTCCATTTCACCGGGACGAAACTAGGGTCCTAGTCCTGATAAGCGCCTCATCTCGTCAAGGTCTAATGCCCGGGGGGCGGAAGGTACGGTACAGTAAGATGGTCACCAAGGAGCCCCGACCTTACGCCTTTGGATTTTCATGACTGGAACACCTTGAAAGAAAAAGTATATCAAATTCGCGTTCAGACTCGAGAGGTTCTGATCGAAAGAATAAAATTGTGTTGTGCAGAAATACGTCAGAAACATTGTGAACTTTGCAGTGTTGTAGTTTCAGTGCGAATACAATGTGTGAAATGTATTGAAAGAGGCGGTGGACATTTCGAACAATTGTTATGAGTAGTATTTCGATTCGACAGATAAATTCATGTTTTCCATAAGAATTACTTTAATATTAAATCATGAAGAGCTTCAAGATAGAGCAAATTTAGGTTTGGAATATTTAAACTTTTTGTTGTTATCTTCTTAGCCATGATATTATGGCGGAGGACAAGCAGCTAGCACAAAAGTTGATATGCCATTCGAAAGCACACTAAATGAGGTATTTTTTGCTGAAAAGAAAACATGTTCATAATTAATAATTTTTCATTGATAAAACCATTGGTGAAATATGACTATGTTTACTTCAGAATCGTGATATTCATCTCCTTACCACGCCCGCAATAAGAATTTTTATGGCATACAGAGCTTCTTATCTTGCAGCAAATTTAATGCCGTTTCCAGATATGTGGTCAAATTTGATGAGGCTACAAGGATAACTGAAGTATAATTGATTTAATAGAAAACTTGAAATATTTCGTGAAATCAAGAAATGTTAAATTGAAGAATAGCCATCAATATTTCGACCATGTGTTACATGACATTTTTTGTTGCAAATAACTTGTATGATCTCATCTTCAAGTTTGGCGCTTTTAAAAGTAGACACCATGTATAAAACGGATTTTTTACAGCGGCTGCCGTCTCTCCGTCCGCAATTTCCAAATTTTTCTATCAAAGACCTCGTCATCCGATGTCTTGGACATCGCTTGATTGATGTCATCTCACCAGCTCCTTCTTGGTCGGCCCCTCTTTGTTTTCTCTGGTGGTATCCATTTTAGTACCTTTCTAGGACCACCTGTCGGAGTTCATCTGCATTATATGCCCGAACCATGTTAACTGTCTTTTCTCTGTCTGAGTGTATATGTCTATCCATTTGTATCTATGTTCGAATGTCTTCATTCCTCACTCTTTCAAGCCTTGATCGCCTGCAACTCCTTCTCAAGAAATCCATCTCAGTTGCCATGAGTTTATTTTTGTTCGCCTACGTAACATCCCACATTTTCGAACCATAGAGGGGTAACACTTTGAACTAAGCTACTATATATATGCTTCTTTGTAGCTCTTCTAATTTTATTATTCCAGAGAAGAGAGTTCAACGTGCCGGTTACTACTCTACCTTTGTTAATTCTTTCTTGGATTTCATTTTCACTGTTGCCTTTTTTATTGAAAAATATTTCAAGATAGAGAGAGAGATAGAGAGTTCAACGTGCTGGTTACTACTCTACCTTTGTTAATTCTTTCTTGGATTTCATTTTCACTGTTGCCTTTTTTATTGAAAAATATTTCAAGATACTTACTACATTATATTCCTTTTATCGTGTCATTTTACAGGATCAGATCGTTTATTTCTTTATTGCCTACCATGAAGTATTCACATTTTGACAAATTCATCTGAAGACCTGTGCTTCGCACTCCTCCTTGACTTTTCTAATCATGTAATTGAGATTATCTTTATTTTCCGCAATAACTATCTAATCGTCTGCAAAGAACAATGTAAACAATGTATCATTACCTATAGTTAGACCCATGGTTTGGCCTGACATTTTACCCATTTCAAAAGGGATCTATCTGTCTAAATAGATTTCAAAAAGTGTAGGAGACAAACAGCAGCCTTGTCTTAGCTCTTTGGTAGTATTGAAAGACGTGGTTACTTCATTTCCTATTTTAATTCTTGTGGAATTATTCTCATAGTACTTCCTCATAGCCTGAATTAAGAATCGATTGATTCCCAAGCCTTCCATTTCCTTCCACAGTCTTGGGATAGGCACGATGTCATAGACTTCCTCCAGGTCTATAAGAGCTACGTGAGTTTCTCTGTTACGTTGCACTCTCTTCTCTAATGTTATTTCGAGGATGAAAGCGTTATCCACAGTCGATCGACCAGCTCGAAAACCAGCTTGCTTGTCCGGTTGTTTTTCTCTAATCTCCTCTTTGATCAAGTTTCTCAATACTCTTGAGTATATTCTGCTATTGTTGGTATTACGGCGATCTCCCTGTAATTTTTCAGATCGCTTTTTGGGCCTTTTTTATAAATAGGGATTATAAAAGACTGTTTCCATTTTTGTGGTGTGGTTTCTCCATTTAGACATCTTCCAAATAGACTTCGAAGCATTTCTAACAGTTTTAATGGATCGTATTTAATTAACTCGGCATGTATCCCCCAGGACCAGAGGATTTTTTTTAGTTTTGTTCCTTTTACAGCTTCTTTTAGTTGTTCTATAGCTAGTTGTAGATTTCCCTTTAAAGCAGTGGGATTCTCTTCTTCCAGAAAATTTGGTCTTGTTTCCGTTAATAGTTCTTGGAAATGTTGCAGCCATTGTTTATCTGATATGGTGTTTAATAGAGTGTTCGTTTTATTGGTTGTTCTTATCGATTTTATTACTTTCTAGGCTTCAGCGTTTTTTTTTACCGTCGATGTATTCGTATTTGTTTTCCCATGTATTATTTTTCTTTCTTATTACCTTTTATTTCACTTCCCTGTTTCTTTACGGTACTCTGCTCTAGTTTGGTCATCTCGATTTCGTAGCTCTTTTTGATATAATTCTTTTCCTTTGAAGGTGATACTTCCTTGAAAATATTAGAAGGTATTTCTTGTACAAAATACTTCCGTTTCCTATCTTATGTAATCAAATCGTTGTAGAAAGGCAGAAAATAATATTTATTTTCCTCTTATAATAATGGGTGAGGAACAGTTATAAACATCCAGAGAGTTTCTACAATTGAATTGTATTCACTCATATAATTTTACTTATCAGGAGTTATCAATGCAGTCTGTTTCCATTAGTGCCCTTGAAAATTAGTTAGTACATACGATTTGTATAATGCAAAGAATTTGATGGCATATGCCAAGAATTTTATAAAACTACTGATAAAATAGATTTAATACATCATCAACGTGTGTTTAACGGATGCAGACGTGTTGAACATCTCAAGTATTGTGAATACGATGATAATCAGCCACCGACTCTGATATAGAAGCTTGGATTGATCGAACTATTTACTGAGAATACAGAAAGCTCACGAACGAATTTATAAGCATTAAATTCCTGACAAAATGTCCACGTAAACATGGAAAATGAAGTTGAGCCAGGAGGGAGAAGTAAAAGAACTGCAAGAATTGTTGGGTACAATTAAAAATTTATTGGATGATGATATCAAGGAATTATTGTAAGCTAATAGTAACAATTGAAAATACAGTGTCAGGACCATTTTCTTCCAAGCAAGGAAGTCCGCGAGTCTGTCTCCTCTGCTATATATCTTGTACTACGTGCCGACAACTGAGTAGTAGAGCATAGGCCTCGTAACCGGAAGGTCGCGGGTTCGAATCCTGTTCAGGTGGGAAAGAAATTTTCTAGTTGGACAGGTGTCGGCCACCATCACTGTTAGGTCGAAAATTAACAGTGCTGTCACCTAAAGTGGCGCAAAATCGCAGTAACAAGTAACAAAGCCTACCCAGAACACCCTGAACTCCTAACTCGCACAAGCTGAAAAAGCTTCTGAGGGATCTTCACAGAAGATCTAGGAGTATCAGGATAATAATAATAATAAAACTATGATATCCCTAGGGAAGGAAACAATCAATAATATTTACTACAGTACACAGATGATACCTTCCTTATATCACACGATAAATCACTGACAAGTTGCTTGAATGGATTACAATGCATGATGAATGAATTGGAAATGTAGTTCAGTAAATGGCGACTGAAGCCCAACCCTAGGAAATAACGTAAAATTTTTCCGTCCTTGCCTACCATAACAATAAAAGGAAACGTCAAAAAACCAACATCAGAAATAGAATACCTAGGAGTTGAAATTGACAACAAAATGAACTTCAACAGATATATTCAATTAAATTAATTAAAAAGAAAAATATAGCAAGAGCAAAAATTACATCCCTTCATACAATTATAAAAATTAGACACCCCGAAAACAGACTTCACAATCTATCCAATGAATTATTGTACCAGTTAAGAAAAGTACAACCAATAGAAGAACAACTTAAAAAGTTTAATAAATATTTTTATATGTGTCTGAAAGAATCACAGGACATCTTGGAACTCCTTCACTATGAACAGATCGCCCAAGAAGCCTGAAAATTTCCACCAAAGTCACTAATTTTGGAAGAACAAGAGAGAAACTGATTAAGCAAATTTACTTTAATAATAATTTATATATCTTTTTTTTGAAATGTTAAGAAATCCGTAATTATAAATGGATTGAAGGATCTTAAATTGATGGCCTCTTGTGAGCAATAAATTTCTGTTATTATTATTATTAGATTTAACGTACAAAAGAAATTCCTCACACCCTCAAGTTAATTTAAGAATGATAATGAACTCTAGAAAGGAATATCTATGGCATTCTGTCAAAGGTTATAAATAATTCGTCAAAGAATGAAGAAATTATAGTAGGAACTCCATAATTCGGATTAATTAAAGGCTGTAGGACTAATCAGAAAAAATGGAATATTGCATCTTGTATTTTTGTATAAATACGTCACAAAAAATGGTTGAAATAGCTACACATTATTTTCAAAATATCAAATACATATAATGTACATAATAATAAGTGTATATAATATATAGATAAATCTACATACTAATATGTAAATAGGTATAAGCAACCTATATACTCCATTGTTTAAAATATTCTTAGATTTCAAACAAAAGATTATGTAAGGTTTTACATTTGGTGAAGTGTCATCAAAAAACTAATCTTACTTCCTTATTGTTCTTCATTTTTTCTTTATGTGAAAAATAGAGACTTTTTCTTTTAATATTAAATGTTTTTTTTATAGGCATAGTAATATGTTTATGTTTTGCCATTTTGCTCTACATTAAAATATTGGATTGGAGTTACTTTCTAGTTCGTTTTAAAATATAATCGATAAGAAATTACTTAGTTTTCTATCGCTGTTATGTTGTTTAGGGATCACTGATGCGGGTTTTATACTCTACATTTTCAAACTGTTTTTCAAAGGTTTCTATATATTTAAGGTCTTTGGTTTGTGCAGAACTTCGAAAAGTTCTGCACAGATCAGTCTGCTCATTTATTATTTTTACTCCTGGTTATGGTTATTTTTATAGATCTCTATTGATTCTAAGATGTATAGTTTCTTACCTTTCGGGTCTAGATGTAGTATTTGAAGATCATTTAATTCCGGGAAACATCATTAATTATTATTATTCAAAAAAAAATTTTCACTGAATTAGAGTTATGCTTCCAATGCTTAAATTATGATTGATGTTCTTTGAATCTTTTTGTGAAAGTTCTCCCTGTTTGCTTTAAATTTACAAGACTGCACCAGGACAACTTACTTTATAGTTTCCTGTATGTGGTTACCTATATCATGTAGGGCAAAGCAGGAAAACTTTCGCAAGAAGGTTCAAAGAACATCAATAATTCTTAAAGCATTGGAAAGATAACTCTAATTTTGCGAAAAAAAAATTTAAACAAGTCATGTTTTCCCAGAATCTGATGGTCTTGAATCAATAAATTTTACCATAATCCAGCAGTAAAACTATTGAACAAGCAGAGAGACCTGCGGGATTCCCCACTTTTCATAGTTCTACACAAACTGAAGCCTTAAATTCCTTAAAGATATAAATACCTTGTTTATACACAATTCGAAAATATAGTAAGACAAAACTCGAGTCCCTGTATCTTCCACAATGAATTAATTTTTTGTTTTATTTCATTTTACATGGAATAAACATCAGGTTATTAAAAAAAATCAAAATGAGTTTCTGCTTCAAAAAAACATATTAAGACAAAAAATCGATGATTACGTATGTAACAACTGCAAATTCGAATTATTGATCCATCATGCTATCCAGATTACTAGTATATAATTCAAGGATGGCATCACTCTGAACTAACAAAATAACTGGATTATGTTATTTTTATATATGAAGAAGATATATAGCAAACTTGGAAATTGTACAGTAAATTTTTAGTATGAAGAATTTATGTTCTGCAGAAGAAAATAACTGCGATTTCTCCTATATACATAGTATTTTGAAGAGTTAGTCTTTTTTTACAAGATGTAAATTGCTTTGATATTGTAATTAATGAGCGAGTTGTGTTATATTCAAATCGAAAATTCAAGAGGGATGGGCAGACCTTTATTAGGAAATTTTTATCAGTTTATTTTGATGAGTAACAACTCCTGTTAAAAGAAAAAGATGAGTCACCTTTCAAAACACCCTGTATGCACTTTTTGTGAAAGATTATTTTTTCCAATAGATCGACATTCTCATATTCTTGGTTATAATTTTTTTTGTAATTGTTCGAAAAATGTTTTCTATATATAATTATTGATTTCAGGAGGAAAATTTGATGTGTTCTGATGCTTCAAATAGCGAAGAAGAAATATCAAACTTTGAATATTCCATACAGCACCTATCAAATTCACCTCAGCATATTTCACTCACAACTGAAGATAGGATAACCATAAATAGTTCACTACATCCAGAATTGAAAAAATCACTTACGATGAATCGTACAGTGAAGTACATGACATTACAATTATTCAATAAAATCAAAGATCTTCTCATCAAAAATCAAGATAAAATTAAGGCATTAAAAAAGATATTAGAAAAGAATGAATCAAAAGAATGTCATGTGATGCTTTTAGGACAGCTAGGTGCACCATATTTCAAAACAAAAAAAGATATGTTTTGCTGTAATCCTAATAAAGATACATTGGATCGTAGAAAGAGAGGATTACTAACCATTTATCAAACTATGACTTTCCCAAAATGGTCTAGAAGTGAATGTGGTAATCTTACACGAGGGATACAATTGACTTACAACCACAATAAACAAAAAGCTATCTTGAAAGAAATAACTGCCTTAAAAGGGAAACTTGATGATGAAGATTCTAAAATTACTTCACAGATTGTTGATAAAATTGAACAATTAGAAAGTGAAGTCAGAAATCTTAAGACCATTGGAATTAATGATATTCCTCCATTGTCTGAAAATAAATTCATAGATTGGGAACATATTTCAACGGAATTTATAATGGGTAAGTTTTTTGTAAACCATTAAAAAAAGCTATTTTGGAATTGGAAATCCATGCCCTGAAATAAGGTTGCAAATGAAATAATATATTTAAGACTGAAGCAACTGATTTTAACCTCATAATAGAAATTTTGTTGCCTTACTTAAAATAAGGAAAGGATTCAGTTAACATTATTCTAAACATTACATTTATTTTTACATTTTACTCAATGATATTTGATAACTACGCTTCCAAAAATTATTTCATTTTTATAAGAGCCCAGCAAAATGACAGAGATAACCCAACTATGTTCTGTCTCTATTATATTGAAAAAAAAAAACAAACTTCTCTTGAACTCATTTGACTAAGTTAATTTATCTCAAATTCTGTATATCAGGTGTTTTTTTAGAGTGATAGAACTTTAAATTGAAATAAAACACATTTTAATTAAGATTGAAGCAAAATTTTTTTTTCATTTGAAAGACAATTTTATGAAATTTATGTTGTAAACATAATTTCCGGCATATGTCCACCACGACTAGCTCTGAGGAACCGCATTCGACCAAACCAATTTTGGACCACTTTTTCGAGTAATTCAGGCCTTGTTTCATCGATAACACGAGTTATGTTGGCTTCCAAAGCTTCTATTGTTGAACTATGGAAAAAAGCAACACAAAGTAATTTTCTTCATGATAATGCCCATCAGACACAGCAAAACAGGTCAGGGAAACGATCGAGGCGTTCAGTTGGGAAATACAAGCGCATGCGGCTTATTCTCCCTGCTTGACTCCGTACGATTATCATCTATTCGCATCGGTGGAACACGCTGTCGCTGAACAACGCTTCAATTGATATAAAAATATACAAAAATGGCTCGATAATTGATTCGCTTCAAAAGAGGAACTGTTTTCTTGGCGTGGCATTCATAAACTTCTGGATAGTTTGGGAAAAATGTTTAAATCAATGGAAATTATTTTGAAGCACTAACGTGAAGTGAGAAGCATATCACCCACGATCCTCTCAAAATGAAATGTTTTTGTCTTCTAACTATACGGTCCTCACGAAATTTCTCGCTCGTTATTATTCTACTTCTAAATGCTGAATTTCAGATCGATCGAATTTGTACTTTCGGCAATATTGAAAAAAAATTAATTTCTTCAAATATGAGTCACTACGAAACTATTGAACCGATTTTGCCCATTAACGAACTTAGCCGCGATATTTAGATTCCAAAGCTTCCCTGAATGTTTGAAGGTTCTAGCTCTTTCCCTTCTAAAGTTAGTGTATTTACGGACGAACTGGCCGGACAAAATTACTTTTGACGTCTGATTCTTCATCGGTCAGCCCAAGCTAGTCGTTTCAGACCATTTTCGGCTCAAAATTCGAAAATTACAGACATTTCGGCGAAACGATAGCACGCTGTTCTCTGAAATTAGTGCGCTTCAATAGAAGTAGAGCAACTATCAAAATTGAAATAAAAAACTCATAAAAACCCTTATTTGGCTTTATGTTCTTGGATTTAAACCCGGATCTTTCACATGATAAGAATACAACTGGAGCTAGGGACTACAGATATTGATATGAGTACCAAAAAACTTCTACTTCAATCAACTATCATTTGTCATAACTGTAAAAGCTTTTACTATAATCATCTCTCATTTTTCGTAACGGTAAAAGAAGTATTCTTTTCTCAAGGAAATTCTAATAAATAGCGTCATCTGCAAAAAACAGAAAAAAATCTTTATACGCACTGTCAGTAACGAAAATAAATTCATAAAAAATGTCGCCCAACGCGAAAATTAAAATTTATAATCCATTACATAATTAATTAAATATTAATTGCAATAAGAAAATTTTAAGAATATTCCATTTAAATAAATTCCATTATTTTCTGTAACTAAACATAATAGCATTCATTATCCAATATAAAATGGAAACCAGGAGCAGAACAATCATTGGGGAAAAACGAGACGATGAAAGGACACAAGGAACTAGCAAGGAACAAGAGAAAAAAAATCGAAAATGATGGAAATATTATTAAATACAATAAATAAGAATACAGAAAGTATGAAAGATATTAAACAAGATATGAAATGAAACAAGAAATTGAGGAAAGTATAGACGGAATAGAAATGAAAATTAAGGAAAATATGATAGTTCTTAATGATTATCTTATGGCAAGAATAAACGAAGTCGGAGAATATTGTCATAAACAATTAGAGAATACAGAACATAAAATAAGGAATGAATTTAATAAACATTTGGAATCAAATAAAGAAGGAATTTTCACCAGTATAGAAGAAGAGAAAAAACGGATAGACAATGAAGAATCAAATATAGTTGAAACAAATGAGAAACTAGAAACAACCATTGAAAAGGCGGTAGAACAATTGAAAAATAAAATGGAAGCGTGTGTAAGACATTCAATTAAATGAACAACAAGAAAATGATAATGGAGAAATATTTAAAGAAACCATGAATAGAAAATTGAAAAATATAGAAGAAAGAAACGAAATATTATTTGAAATAGAGAGGAATAGAAGCAGAAATGTAGACAATATAAATTTAAATATACAGTCATCCTAAATACGATGGAAATGCAAAACACATCCATCCAAAAGTATTTATAAATGATTTGAAAAATGAATTAAAAACCATTAGAAATTGGACAGATCAGAAAAAATTAATAAAATATTATTTACTATCACGTGCTCTGCTATGGTTCAACAGCAGGGAAGAAGAAATCAAAGATTTAAATTGTAGCGAAGAAGAATTCGAAAGGAAATTTATTAATTATTTTTGGGGAGATGTACAACAAGGAAATAGACAAGAATTATTTTGGGGAAAATTTAATTGCAATAAAGGAAATAACATTAGTGGTTATACAATGCGGATGTACAATATGGCTGAACATTCAGAACCAGAAATGAAAAAAAAAAAGAAATTATAGCATGTATCAGCAAACATTTTGGACCCGAAACAGAAAAATACGAAAAATCGAAATAATGAACGGAATTATAATGGAGACAGAGGAGGAAATAATAGAAGATTCAATAATGAACAACATTATGAATGGGAAAGAAATAGTAATAAAAAATATGGAAGAGTATATGACAGAAACAATAACAATCAGAGATATTATCAAGATAAAAAAGGAAGGGGTAAATACCAAGAAAATAGACATGACAATAGAAAAGGGGACGAAAGAAGATATCAGACAGATAAAAAAATACAAAATTTGAAACGGGACAAAAATCAGCCAAGTACCTCAAAGGCAGGAAACTTGTAGGAGGAAAAGAATGAAAAAAATTTTAGAAATGCACCTACCACAAGAAAATATAAATATAATTCAGTATTAACATCGAACTGAATATATTAAGTTAGAAAAAGAACAGCAACAAATAAAAAGCAAACAATTTATCACAGGAAAATTGGGGGAACAAAATAATATATTAATAGATACTGGTTCCGAAATATATTTGGTTCATAAAAAAATAATAGAAGAATGTATAATGGAAAAGGAAATAATAAAAATAAATAAAATAAATTTATTTGGTGCAAATGGAAGAAAACTGATGGAGGTTAATAGGACAATCACAATAAAATTGAATTTGGGGGGAAAAAAATATTTTGTTGCAGGCAATAATAGTAAAAGATATTGAATATGACATAATATTGGGAAATGATGAATTAGAAAAGCAAGAAGTCATAATTGATTATAAAAAAGGAGTAATTCAATTAGAAGAAACAATAGTAAAATTCAGAGAGCAAGAAATTTCAGAGAAACATATAAAGGAAAGACAACTTAATTGGAGAATATAATAAAAAGAACAGGAAAGAAAGATATAAGATTTAATACTGAAATACAAAGGATTGATGACTGGTGAAAATAGAATTGCGGAAAATTATGTCCATAAAATATAAGATTTGAAAAGTATTGTAACAGTATTGATTTAAAAGTGAACTTTACAAGTATTGGACATCCAGCATCAAACCCTGCAGAGATATATAGGAGAAGTAATAATATTTTTAAGAATAACAACTTATGCAGATCATTCAGATTGGGAAAATAAATTAGACATCATTGAAAAATATATGAATTATGTACCAAGCACAAAAACATTATGAAAAATGAAGAACTGACAAGAAGAAGGGAAATAAATGATTATAGACAATATGACCAAATAATAAAAGATTTTAATAAAAGAATATATAGAGAAATGCGGAAAAATATATAAGAAAAATGAGGAAGTAAAATATGGAAAAGATAAAATTAAAAAAAGGAGATCTAGTATTCGTAAAAGCGTTGAGACGATCAGATCGAAGGCTTAATAAATGTGCTAAATTTTTACTTCCATTCGAAGGACCATTTATAATAGAAACAGAAAACCCTATAACTAGTTATTTATTGAAAGATCCAATACTTGGCTATCCAAAATAATTCACAATAAAAAAAATATATGAGTACAAGGAATGATTATTCAGGAAAATTCATAAAATTTCTTTCGATTAACATATTATTATTTTATAGTGAGCGGGCGTCTGTCCACCCTACCACTGCGTCTGCACGGACTATTGTGGTTCACTGCTAATTTATATTTCCCCGACGAGATCCAGTTTTTGGATAAAACCGAAAATCTTGTTCGGGGGTAATTTTTTCAGTTCGCAGTAGGCTATAGAAGCCTGACCAAAAACCTTGAATCTGATGTGACTCACTGCTGAGACGATGTGTATCCTCAAGACACAGCCTGCATTCATCGTCTTCATCCAGACCGATTTTGTGCAAATGCGCTTTCAGCCTGCAGTGACCTGTCATAATTCCGACAAGAATTCTTAGTTTTGCCCTGTCCAAACCTAGTGCTAGATCCGCCTTCTTTTTGTTCGAAGCTGTTCCAAGGAACACCTTCGAATGTTTCAGGCCAGAATGGCTCAGCCAAAAAGACTCAAGAATTGTGTTCATTTTGCCTGTTATCTTCGGCTTAGCCAGAAAACCCTATAAATAGTTATTTATTGTATAGCCAGTAACTGGCTATACAAAAGGAATTCACCATATAGAAAACATATATGAGTACAAGGAATAATTATTCAGGAAAATTGGTAAAAATTCTTTCGATTAACATAATTTCAAGAAATCATTCAAATCTCAACAAATTTTAGGGGAATATTGATTTATTTTATTTCATTATCAGTAACGAAAGTAATTTCATAACAGTACCCTCGTATATTTTTTACAATTTGTAATCACTTTCCTTTGTAACGTTGTAAAGTTGCGGGACTGCGTACTATGCAGAAGCTTTTCTCAGCTTCATGGTCATGGAAACGTCACTGGAGCAAAAAAAAATTAATTACCATATTTTTCTATTATCTTACAGAATTAAACAAAAGATCGGAGCAATTTTTAAAATCAACTGAGTTGGGACCTACCATTTAATTCACAAATATAAGTACTAGTTTTGTCAGTCACTTTTCTTTGTTTATTGATTTCAGAGTAAATACAGGTAAATTGAATATTCCATGTACCATCATATGGTCTTGAAATGTTTCAGTTATTTTTGACGGAAATTTTCGCCATTTCCTTATGTTTATGCTCTACACTGCCCTAACAGGAAGACTTTCCATTTCTATCGGAATTCATAGTTACCAGAAGATACGAATCTGGAAAGATTTGAGCCCCCTTTCCCTTACCATTGTTCTTCAGTATCAAGTATCATAGCTATGTCCATAACTATTGTTTTTTTATTGCTGAAAAACTGATTTTAAAGTGCTTATACCAACGGAGTTGTCCAGTATATAGAGTTTACTTATTTTGTAAATAGATTAAATGTAGTAGTAGTAGTAGTAATCAACTTTATTAATAGTAATCAAATGGCTATCGACCAAAGTCTTCCTGCCAGTTGCATTCATAATTAATGTTAAATGAGGTTTATTGTATGGGAAAAAAGTTTACTTTAAAGATAACAGGTATTCAAAAATTGGTAGCACTGATAGTTTGACATAAAGATGTATCGATAGTTCCATATTACCCCTGTTGGTGTGCTTTTTGATCAATTTTTTGCTCAGTTCTTGTAATTTTGCCAATATTGGCTCTATTTTTATTGATTCGTATATGTGTTGGTTTGGAGGGTTATGCAATAAGTTGTAAGGGTGTCTAATTTTGATATTTTTCTCAAACTTGTTCTTTCGGCTACTTCTAAATTATAGAGCGTTGATCTAGAAAAGTTCAGAATTGTATGTTTGTACTCCAGAAGGGGCCTGCATATCATCTTATAAATTGAACTAGCATTCCTCACATTGATGCCCAAATTTTTATAAGTGGGGGATCTGAAATGACCTCTTGTGTGCTTTGAAGCTGAGCTTTCTTATTGTCTATGTGTATGCCCAAGTACTTGCATATGTTCGTAGGGCTTATTGTGTTTTTGTTTATTTTAATGCACGGAGAATTGGTATTGATTGTGTGATTGAATAGGACAAGCATTGATTTTGCTGGGTTGGACTGCAATCTCCAACGTCGCATCCATGCAACTGTCATGTCTGCAAGTTGTTGCAGCCTCTCCATGCATAACATATATGCTTGTTTATCTATGTAGTGTCCTATTGGGTCTCTATTGTTATATATGTCGTAGCAAAATAAATTATAAGGAAATAGCGATAGGGGTGAGCCTCGTGAGTAAATGGAGATGATCTTTCATTTTTAATCTTGACTTGAATGTTTCAGTCAGAAATTGAATGATCACTCTCATAAGGTTGGTTGGGCATTGCAGTTAGTGCAGTTTATATATGAGTCTTACATGCCAAACACTATCGAGTTTTTTTTATGTCCATAAACAAGGCTCTTAATTTTCCCCTTCTATTGGACATTTGTTGTGGGAATTAATAGAGTATAGATTGTGAAGGTTTTGTTTTCAAATCCGAACTGGTGTTTAGTAATTGATTTTCCTAGTGACTATTTGATCCTCTCTCCAAGAAAGTTTTAAAAATTCTTTCCCAATACCAAAAGCAGCGTAATAGGTTTATAGTTATCTATTTTAGAGTGATCTGTATTTGCTTTTGGAATGGTTATTATTAGTATACTTTTTTCCATTCTTTGGAAAATTACAGTTTACATTAAATGTTAAATTGTTGTTTGTTATTTACACCCTGTGCTGAGATTGAAGTAGAGGCATTTGATAATTTTTTTAAATTTAATTTATTGTTCGTATTTAATAAAAAAAATAGTCCTAGACATGCTTAAATGTGACACCTTTTTTCGAGATTTCTATGAAATAAAATATCTAAGAGGCATATTTTTAGAGCCCATGAATTTTTCCAATCAGAAACTTAATCTTCCTACTTTCCCTTAAAATCTAACATGCAAATTGTTTTTTCAAACGAATAGATTGATAGAATTAAATATGACCAAAGTGTAGGAAACCATTTTTGACAAAAAATTTGAAAAATACAGACATTGTCTTGAAACGATAAAGGGCACTGAAATGAACACACAAAAATGAAATATTTTAATCCTTTGCTACATGCAAAAGCTGTTGACTTCATGTGTGCTTTTCAAAAATTTTTATTCTTAGTTTTATTGTAGATAAACACAATGCCCAAGACTGTTCTACTTTTTGGCATATATATTTACATCCTGATATCAACAAATCCAATTGGACAAATGAAGAGAATAGGGCTATCCAGCGATTAGCTGAAAAGTATAAAAACCAAAATTGGGATCAGGTAGCAAAAGAGCTTGGTACAAATCGTACTGGATTCTCAGTTTTCCTCTATTATTCAAGCACTTTATGTAATCAATTGCCCAAATCTCGATTCACAGAGGAAGAAGACAGAAAACTTGTGCAGTTGGTTGAGAGCAGAAAAATTGGTTCTTATATTCCTTGGCATGGCATTTCAGAATTTTTTCCTAATCGAAGTAAGCTTCAGTTAATGAATAGGTATGTAACTTTATCTATTTTATTATTTAATGTTATACTGAATTTATGTAGTATTATTTAAATACTGGGAATTTTTAAAGATGAGGTTTTTTTTAACAGGAAGTAGTATTTCCCTTCATTACTTGGTGTGACTTAACTTCTATCCAACTACTTTCTTAATTTTGTTCAAATTATTGGCGAAAAAGTCAACAACAATTGGACAGTAATTTAGAGTAGACATTGACCTATATAATGGTGAATTTTTGCCACTGTTTATCCTCCTCAATGGAGTGAAAAATAGACCATTTTGCCTTAGATGTGTATTAGGGGTATAAAAATTAATTTTTTCTGAAACATAACACAATTTCTTCCTTTCAAGTTTATGCAGAAACAGGATGTCATTTATTCTTTTATAGTTCTTTAGGCTGAAATTGAAATGTGCCTCCATCGGTAGTTACCTGGATTCGTAGGTGTTAAAGTGTTAGTGATTTAAGAAATCTCTTCTAAACTGATTCAATTCCATTCACATACATTAACAAGTGAAGCTATTCTGCCAGTCGCTCAGCACGAGAATATAGCTTCATTATGTGTTATAAATGATGACGAATATTCAACTGGACTGCTCTTTAAATCTTTCCCTACTCTTTCCGACTGTCCAGAGTGGGGTAGAAATCATCGCTTTGCACCGGTGAGTCCATGACGTTTGAAAGTGAAAAAGATTCTTGCAATGTTTAAAATGTATTTGGATAAAGAAAAAAATATGTACCGCTGTTGAAGCCAGTGAACCTTGTTAAATCCGCAAAATTGCGGATGAAATTGATATGAGTGACAGAACTGTTCAGAATATTTTGAAAAGGAATAAATATCGTTGCTATAAAGTGTCAAACTACACAAAAAATTTTTGAGTCATCATTTTAGTTGAAAAAGAAACATAATCCATCCGTTGTAATATATTAGCCAATGTTTAGACAAGCATTTTAGAAGATTTTTCATCATCGCTCCCTTTTTTATCGATGGATACCTAAATGCTTCCAAATATTCAGAGTTTTTATAAACTCGAATTATTCCAACAGTTCGTCAACTTCCTATCAATTTTGAGGACATTTGGTTTCAACAGGATGGTTGTGAATCATAACTCACAAGAAGTGACACAGTTCCTCCAAAACATGTTTCCTGATCAAGTAATATCTACGAATGGTACAGTTTCCTGGCCCCCCAGATCACCAGATTTATCCCCAAATGTTTTTTTTCTATGGGGATATCTGAAAGCATCTATCTATAAACATGGCTTCGGCAGAGCTTCAAAACTTGATGAATTAAGTTTTTTTTATATGTGAACGCGTAGTGACGAACATGGGAGTCGCACAGGGTTCTGTTTTATGACCAATACAATACTTTATGTATGTACATAAACTTAAAGTATGCGGGCTTATTTTATGTTTGCTGATGACACGGCTTTCGTAGCATCGGATGAAAATATGAAGAACTGCAAAATGTGATAAATAGTGACTTGCATCTCAGCTGTGCCAAAGCAAATTTTGACCTAGGATTTAATGCTTTCAGAACCCAAGGCCAAGCTTCGGGATCTGTTTTGTTCATAATAAAAGAAATATATATAAATTGCAAACAAACAAAAATTCAAGCAAGAGAGCAATTCAAATTAAACCAAACAATCCAAATGGCCTGAATTTAATAGATTGTATAAAAATAAAGGAGAGGAATTTTTATTGATATGGGTTCAGAATAATTCCAGTTTTATTTTTAGTTGCTAGATTTAGCTTTTGAAATGTTCAATCTGTAATAAACTCAAACTTAAATTTTTGTTGCAGGTATAAATATTACTTGAATAATGTAGATCAATATACCCATGAGTTTTCGGATGCTGAGGACATTTTGATTCTATTATTGGTAGAACGATTTGGTCGTAATTATATGAAGTTTACAAAGTATTTACCTTCCAAATCATATATGCAGATAAAAGCTAGATATGACAATCACTTAAGATTAAGTAGAATAATGGGCTGTTTCTCTCTGGAAGAGGACAAAAAAATATTAGCTCACTTTAGCAATATGCATAATGAAATTGGTTCTCTTACAGTTGCTCTGCACAGAAATCGTCTCCAAGTAAGACAAAGATATAATAAATTAAAGGAATTCTTTGAGAAAAATCCTGACAAATCACTGGAAAATGTACCACGAAGAAGTGGTAAAAAAAATGAAACTTTCCGAAGAATGCAATTTTTGAAATACATAGGAAATCAATTCGAAGGATACGTAGATGTTCCTACCATTGATGAGATTGAGAAAAAGTTAGGAAAGAGAAAGCAATCAAAGTCTGATGACGATATTGATGTTTTGATTGTGAATTTTTTCAGTGCTTCCTATACTGTCAAACAGAAATCCTTAGAACTTACAACCCCGAAAATTACAAATGCGGCAGATAAAATATATAACATACTTAAATCATGGAGAGTCAATCTCAATATACCTGCAGAAATAAGGAAAAATAACGCGTTTGACATAATTGATGTGGAAATTTTAAATTTGTTAAGAGATAAATATCATTCTGACATACACACACCAACAATAGATGATTTACTTCCTCCCAACATGAATTCTCTCATTGGTTTGAGAGGGCTGTTATTGAAAAATCAATTATTCAAGAAACCTAAATTTAAAACACCGCTCACATTGAAAAATAACCTACCTCCTATAAGAAATGATCATGATACTCAAATAGCTCATGAACTTCTAAATATTTATCAAAATAAGGATATTAGTACTCAATGTTTGATAGAAAATGAAAGAAGTCTTTTTTTAGAAAGATTCATATCGATGTTTATGTGGCCCGCATTACTTTCAATCGAGTCTCCAAGTGAACAAATATCAAAAATAGAATGTAGATTAAAAAATGCAGAACAACCTAAAAATAAGAAAAAAGTTGAAGATAAACCCAAAAATAAGATCATCAAAAGAAGTCTTGAAGAAAAATCTGATGTGTTAGTGTCAAAAAAATGCAAATTGAGTAATGAAAAACAAAAGCCCAAAAGTTACTCTATACAACCACAAAGGTTCAGTTCTAGACTTAAAAATAAAAATCAAATTTCAAACAAAAATGAGACAAGGGAAGTTGAGCAGGAACATCCAGCTATAGAAAGCTCTCAAAATACAACAAATGTGAATGATTCGAATCAGGAAATACAAAATGCAGAAAACTCAAACAAATCAAATCAAATAGTTGAACTGGTGAAACCGACAAATGTAACAACTTGCGGGAATACGAAAATGAATCCAAATAACAATCTTCCTTCTAATCTGGTTAAGGTTGATAAAAGTGAAATACTTAGGTTATTACAAAATAAAAAACCTATAAAAATATTCCAAATTAAAAGTATCAAAAAACCAGATGGTACCATCACAACTATAACTGAACCTTCACACATAAAAATAGATGAGAAAATGAATAATATGAATAAACCAGTCGCATCCGGAGCTTCAGGTTTAGCTCCTTTAGCTGAAAGCATAAAGAGTAATTTTAAGTTAAAATTTAATACTGCAAACATAAATAAAAATACCAACAATCTAAATGATTCTTGCAAAAAAAATACTGAGGGTAAACCTTCATATAGAAAAGGGCCAATTGATTCAACAAATAATCCGAACAAGTTTTCAGAATCTTCAGTTAATAAAAGTGTTGAATTCAACCATACAGAAGATCTCAATAAACTGGATGCTTTTCTTAACAATGTTGGAGATGAAGACTGTTTAATTGATCTTACTGAAAATGAAGTAATGAAAAATGAACTAAATCAACTAGATAAACTGATAAAACAAGAAAGTTCCTTCAATTTAACACCTTTTTGATTGAATTCATTTAGAAGCTTTCTTAATTTTCTCAATTTCAAATATTTCTTTCAAATTTATAGGATCGATTTTGCCTGAGCAGTTTTAGGCATCAAAAAGAATTGTTAAAAGTTATCATTAGGTTAATTCAATATAGATGAGATCTATATTTTTATTGGCTTTGTCAATTCAAAATTCAGCTTGCAATCTCGCTAGCTCAACCTATAGAGACCAAGATTATCACCATATAAACTTTATTTTATTTATTTTTATTGTTAACATTCCTATGAAATCTTTCTTTTATTGTCGCTAAAGTAATTAAATGCCAAAAAACGACTCCAATGTGAAAGATATTTCATAGTACAAAAATATAAGAAATAGTAAATTATTATTTATATTATTATATTTGATTGAATTTCATAAAATTTGATATAAAGAAATAAATATCTTGTTAGAATTGTGATATTCATTTCTGCATCAAATATATTCCCCATTTTCCCCAGATATTGGTCCTTAGTTGATGTTAATTCATTTTAATTGAATAAAATAATAACTAATATTTCCAAAATTCAAGTGAATTAATTAATTGTGGAAATATTTTTTTTATTTTATTTAATTTCATAGAAAGAACTTCTAAATGACCTTACAAGGTCATTTCAGTTCGATTCCAGATCTCAGACGGTACGCGTCGTTTATCGCTAACGCGATTGAAATATTTGAATAATGAAACCGGTATGTGCTATATGCAACAGGAGTGCCGTAACAAATGTTATTTTGTGCTCAATTTGTAGTAAATCTTATCACAGATCATGCTGTGAAAGACGAGAATATGTATTTCAAGCCGAGAGTGATGTCTTTGAGTGCTGCACCGAAGAAGACAATACAAAATTTCAAGATTCTCTGAATTTCTCTGAGAATGATTTAACCAAGCTGCAAATGGAAGTTAAATATCTGCATAAAATCATTGAGAGTAAGGAAGAAATTATTAATAACAAATCTAAAATAATAGAAGACAAGGAGGTGATAATAGAATTGCTTCGCAAACAGTTAAATAATTCCTTAAATGGATCAGACATATCAGTCAACCGTAAAAACGACGCAAATGATAAGACCGCAAAAAAAAGTGGTAAACAGACAACGCTGGTAAAGACTGGCTCCCACAAGGTTGAATCCAAACGTAATGTCAACAGTGAGGATTTTCCTAACGCTGGCAACAAAGCATGCCATGGGGGTGTAGAGAATGCTCCCACTGCGACTTCTATGAGTACAGACGGTAGACCTGCTGCGCAAGTGGGTCGGGTTCATCACCTTGACGTACCGAAACCAGATTTGAAAATGGATGACATCACGGATAATGACAAGTGGTTTGAAGTATCTAAATCTAAACATTCTAAACGAAATCCTGCCGTCGCTGGGAAAACTAAACATGTCTCATCGTCAAAAAGATGGTCTACGGTGGGCAATGGTGACAACATGACCATAAAAGCTCTTCCTAGAACAGTGTCCTTGTTTGTTTCAAGAATAGATGCTAAAACAACCCTACAACAATTTACAGATATGGTAAAAGAACATTTTCAAGAAGCAATGTGCTCCCAGCTAGTGTCAAAGCATCCTGAACATTACCTTTCTTTTAAAGTT
This sequence comes from Megalocaria dilatata, assembly GCA_034642435.1. Taxonomy (NCBI): domain Eukaryota; kingdom Metazoa; phylum Arthropoda; class Insecta; order Coleoptera; family Coccinellidae; genus Megalocaria; species Megalocaria dilatata. The sequence goes on from CM067854.1 coordinate 76,204,669, forward strand.
TTGATAAATAAAGATAATCTAGAAAAGGCAAAAAATAATAACCTTTGGCCAAAGGGTACATACGTGTCCTTGTTTTTTCAAAGGAAGGGTCTGAGGGATCAACCTGCCTAGAGAACAGGAGCTTAGCATGTAGCAATGCAAATACCCTTCAAGTGATTCATATGAATATGCAGGGCATGAGTCATTGTAAATTTAACGATCTGGATGCATTTCTAGATGATAATCAATCATGCAGTGTGGTGTGCATAACAGAGCACTGGTTAAATACTGACATAGATAGGTTATATCGTCATGAAGACTGGCACATAGCTTCCAGTTTCTCAAGATCCGAACACAAGAGAGGAGGCTCCTTGATCATGTGTAAGGGTTCGGACTACATGGACCTGGTGGACTTGTGCAATATGTCTATCGAAGTGGATTGCGAAATAGCAGCCATCAAAACACAAGGGGTGGTAGTAGTATCTATTTATCGTTCACCTAATGGTGATTTTGATAGTTTTATGAATGTTTTAGATAATTTGTTGAGTTCTTTGAATGTCAGTCAAGAAGTTGTGATAACGGGTGATTTTAATGTAAAATTTTCAATTTTAGGAGACAGTAAGGCTGTGGTTGGTGATAGGGGTTCCTGTGCACTGTTGGAGCTCATGGATACTTATGGTTTCGGGCGGACAATTTATCATCCGACTCGTGCAACTGTTTGGACAATATTTTTATTAGAACCTCAATAAATCAATTAATTTATTCTGATGTCATAAGTGTGAGCTTCTCTGACCATAGGGCACAATATGTAGAAGTAAGTAGGCCCATACTATTAACAAATGCAAATAACATATCTTCTAAGAAGTGTAGACCTTTGACTCAGGCAGGTTTTAATAGGTTTCATGAGCTCTTGGGTGGGCGGTTGTGGGACTCTGTGGGCAGTGTGGAGGTATCTTGTGATGGGGCTTTTCAGGCATTTCATGACACCTTTGTTGATCTTTTCCGGACTAGTTTTCCTGAGGTTGTGTTGAGAACTAGGAGGAGTGATTCGGAGGTAAGGTGGTTCAGTAATGAGTTGAGGGAACTCAGAGATGAGGTACGATTGCTCAATGATTTATATAACTTTTACAAAAATGATTACTATAAAACGGCACGTAATATTGTACGTGGTAAGTATAGAGCTGCTCTGAAGAGTTCTCGAATAACAGCAAATGATAATTACATTTTGAATTCTAATAACAAAAATAAGACCATGTGGAGAATCATTAATTCGAGAAGAAAGGGTATGGAATCATGCACGATACCCATTGAGGCTGAGGAACTTAACAACTATTTCAAGTCTATTCCTGGTGAGACTGTTCGTCAGATTAACTGTAGCAATAAGAGAGATCCAATAGAGCTAATGCCTGCTGACATCAATCTTGGGGCCTCCTTTGATTTTGCTGAAGTGTCCTACAATGAAGTGAGGGATGTTATTCGTTCAATGAAAAATAATAAGTCTAAAGATATTTATGGTCTTAATGTTACTTTAGTAAAAAAGAATGTCAATCATATAATCTATCCTCTTACCAACCTAATTAACAGATGTATTAAGTCAGGTGTTTTTCCGAACAGCCTTAAGTTGGCCAAGGTTATTCCGCTTCACAAAAAGGGTGACAAGACTTTGAAATCAAACTATAGACCTATTTCTATCTTACCAGCTTTTTCTAAAATAATGGAAAAATTAATTTATAAACAAATAATGCAGTTTCTTGAGAAGAATAAAATTTTGTTCAGAAACCAATATGGTTTTAGGAAAAACACTAGTACTTGTGATGCAGTACTTCATTTTGTCAACTACACCTTGAACTGTTTTGAGGGTGGGCTGTTTTCTTTGTCGCTTTTTTTGGATCTCAGCAAAGCTTTCGACTGTGTTTCGCACCAGGTTCTTCTACAAAAATTACTTCGGTATGGTTTCAGTGATAAGAGCCTTGATTTCATTAGATCATATTTTTCAGAAAGGCGGCAGTGTGTTTTTGTTAATGGTAGGATGTCGAAAGAAGTAAAAATCGACGTGGGTGTGCCTCAGGGCTCAGTCCTGGGTCCCCTATTTTTTATAATTTTTATTAATGATTTTTCCTATCATTTGAGGGATTTCGAACATATCCTGTGGGCAGATGACTCGGGAATCACTCTGGCCGGCCTGTCTTGGACCAGGTGGAGGAGCTTAGGTGCGTTGCAGAGTCGAGGGCTAAAGAATGGTTCGGTTCGAATGAATTATCGTGTAATCCTGACAAGACAGAGACCATGTTGTTCACGTTGAGAAGTGGTGAATTCGAGAACGCCGATGATCGGATCAAATTCTTAGGTGTTAGTTTTGATCCAACTTTGACTTGGAGGTGTCACATTGATGAGCTAGTTAGAAAGTTAACTAGAGGTGTTTTTGTGTTGCGAAGCCTGAGGGGAACTGTGTCTCATAGGGTTCTGAAGGCTGCCTATCATGGTCTTGTGGAGTCTCACTTGAGGTACTGTGTCTTGATATGGGGAAACTGCTCTGGTAGGGAAAGGATATTTGGACTTCAGAGGCGGGCTGTTAGAGTGTTGGCTGGTTTGGGTTTTCGTGATGATTGCTTGAGTGCATATAAAAAGTATAAAATTCTCACTTTTCCCTCTATCTTTATAAGTGAGTGTTTGATGTTTGCATATAGGAATCACGGTAGTTTTCTAAAAAATGGGGACAAACATGAATACAACACCAGATTCAAAGATGATATAAGGTCTACACTTTTTAGACTAGAGAAGTCAAAAAATGGCCCAAACTTTATTAGTCAAAAACTTTTTAACAAGTTGCCTAAGCATTTGAAACTGCTTTCATTCAATAAATTTAAAAGGACTATGCGAGATTTCTTGGGGGCCCATGCTTTCGGCAGTGTGCAGGAGTTCCTGTCGATTGACCAGAATTTATTGCTATGTCTGTGATATTTTTATATATATATGTGTGTATATTTTTGTAGTTCTCATTTAATAACTGTAAGTGTTTTTTCTTAGCTTTAACGACGAGTGCAATACTAATCTTTGTAATAAGCACGAATAAAATTATCTATCTATCTATTATCTATCTATTTAGACTGGGATGACCCAATGTATTATCTGGAACTAAATTATTTAATTTTTTTATCTGAATAAGGATTTCGAGTGTTCCTGTTAAGTGAGAATCTCTTACGTCAAATTGGACATAAGAATGAAATTAGAGCCTCTCAGTTTCGGTTTTTGGAGCTCTGGAAGCTAACGTTTTAGATCGCCTCCGTTTAAGAAATAGGGAGCTAAATTAGCAGTCCAGGGTCCTGAAGTATTCCAAATATAGATTTAAATAATACTTATGATTTGAGTTAAGAATATCGTATTACATTAATTGCTTTCCAATAGTTGTGAAAAATTATGAATATTCAATATCATATCGATTGACATCGTTTCATCATTATATGTGATAACTCGTTTAAATGTGTTTTCATCTCCTCAGAAATTACTTTTGAAACAAAAGACTTGTTCCTCATGTGACAAGCACGAACCCAAGTTCTTTCCAAGGAGAGATAGTTCAGTAATTAAATATGTGCTTTGATATATTTTCGAATTGGGAATTGGATCCAGGAATCATGAGTAGAATGTAGTGAATGGTGACAGTGGTGAGATATAATAGTTAGAACAAGTTTATGGGGTACTATTTCGTTTTTTATCTTTTCGAAATTTTTGGGAAAAATGTTTCATTAGAAAGTGAAATTAACTATATTTTTTGAAAGTAGGAAATATAAAAAGTTTCCAAAATTTTTTTGTGAAATTTGGTATTTAGAAGTATAATAATGATACGCATGTTTGTCCAAAATTTCCTGAAGATCGTGTTATTAGAAAATAAAAAAAATATATTTTGTGAGTAGGATAGCGTTGAGCGCTACCGAAACCATAGCACCATTTTTAGGATCGAGCTTCAATTTAGTATTTAAATGTAATATAAGGACAGGACTGCTAATGCAAATTTCGTGAGAATCTTAGCTGAGATGGAGAAGCACGTACAAGCACCTGACTTCACGTCAGTGCTTTTATTATATATTAATTCTTATAATTATTTGTCTCAACCTACTTCGTTTTTGAGATACATGGTGATACATATCAGTCTATAATTTAAAGTATCTGTCTGATCTCCCTGTTTATATGTTTGATTGTATCGGTCTTTACTTGTCGGAAATACATCTTGATGATTAGTAAAACAACTTAATTTCCGCTAATTTATTTAATTTCATAACAATTGTTTCGTCATGACAACATGACTTCGTCAGGTGAGTATGGTACCATACTTTCCTTGCATTTATTTTATTTTCGAGTAAAACCAATTTAGTGACTGTCGAGCAACCGTCTTCTTGTGTTTTTTTGTGGTCTACATCTGCCTCCTCATTTACGACCTTCTACATCGCCGTCAGTTGGTTGTCAGCTGTTTTTGTCTTTGTCTGTTGTTTATCTTTCTCTGATTCAACACTTTTTTATCTTGTCCTTTAGCATTCTTTTCAAAAATTTGAGTACCTCATGGTTTCTTTTTTAATTTTTAACTTCGGTTACTGGCGTTTGCTTCCAAATAATTAATGATGTCATGATATTTCTTGTTCCTAACAACTTTATTTTCAGTAGCATAAAACAGCACTCAGAAGTATTAAAAATTACAAAGGACATGGATGTGTCGATTCCGCATCTGCTTATTAATATTATTTATAATATTATATATTTAGAACAAGTCTAGCTTGGGAGGTTATCCCTACAAGCTGGACACTAACTAAAGTGGTCTATATACCAAAGGTGGGACGAACAGAACCGAAACTCTCATCGTTCAGACCAATAAGTTTGACATAGTTCTTGCTTAAGAGACTGGAAAAGGTGATTGATGTCCATATCAGGGGTAAGGTGCTAATTGACAGTCCCCCTAGCCCTCATCAATACGCCTACCAGACCGGAAAATCGGCAGAACTTGCATTACACAATTTGGTCGGAAAATTAAACCAATCTCTCGATAATCGAGAGATAGCACTAACAGCGTTTCTAGACATTGAAGGTGCTTTTAACAATACGCTGCCGGCTTCTCTCGCTGAGGCTATCTCTGCGAGAGGAATCGACCCGCTAATTTGTAGATGGATACAGGCAATGCTATGCGGCAGAATAATAACGACCTCATACCAGGATGAGGTCTTCAAGTTCAAGGCTACGAAGGGCTTTCCGCAGGGAGGTATTCTCTCACCCTTACTGTGGACCCTTCTCGTTGATGACCTGCTAGCGATCATTTTGCTGTGGGGAGTCGACGTTCAAGCATTTGCTGATGACCTGGCAATCATAGTGAAGGGTAAATCAGAGGTGACGATATCGGCCGTCCTTCAAGAGATACTGAACACTATTGACAAATGGTATATAAGGGAAGATATGTCCACAAAAGGTAGTTATAGTACCATTCACTAAAAAACGGAATTTGAATGGTTTAGAACCGTCGACTAAGTGTGTCATAAAGCCAGAATGGGTCTCTGGACTTACAGGTGGATCTGAGGTAAAACCTGAGATTTAAAGCCTAGGCAGATGTATTGGCTACACACTATGGTAATTAGACCACAGATATGGCGCTGTAGCGTGGTAAAAGAAAGGCCAACAAACAGTTGGCCAACATAAGCTCACCCGACTACAGAGACAAGCTTGCCTTGCAATTACAAGTGCGTTTCGCACCACACCCACGGCAGTCATGGAGGTCCTACTAAATCTACCACCCCTGCACCTACTCGTGCAGAGGGAGGCGGAACGGACCACATACAAACTATATCAACTGGCGATCCTGCTTCCTCCTATTTCTTCCATTTCTAATATCGATCTACTTCAACCATAATAACAACAAAAAAAAAAAGGATTAGTAAAAAGCTTTATTGTAGCTAACTTGTAGAAAAACAAATATCACAAAGAGTTATACTTCAAATTCTATATACAAGAAATGTTAATATGCATTTCATAAAACTTGACTGAAATATCATAATTATCACTTTTAAACGGAATGTATAAACATTTTGAAAAAGTTAACCAATAAACAAATATTTTTTTCTTCAATATGAAGCATACTAAAGTTGTTACGAAAATATCAGCATCTAAATATTGCCGTCTGTGTTCATAGTCTATTGATTTGTAATTATCAGTTGTGCTTTTGATTTGTAGCCATTCTAATAGTATTAAAACAGATGTTACGAATTTATTATAAATATCATATTTTGGTTAGGCTCTGAGAGGATCTTATATTATTTGATATATCTGATGATGTTCGTCCTCTTGAACGGAAATCTGTACTGGAAATTGTTTTTCTAACCCCTGCTGCTTTTTTAATCTTTTCTCTATCAATAGCTATGAGATCCATTTGTTCAGGGATTGTCAAGGCAAAAAATATGTCATGAAATTCGAAACAAGCTGATGAAACCTAAAAATAAATGATTACATTAAAATAAGAACATTCGGTAAAAAAAGGGTAGATTATTTAAATAATTTTGAGTACTATTGTATCAAATTAACTAAGTTTTGTCCTTGCTACATGTGATAAGGAAGCATCTTGTTGGAAAAGTGGATTGTAAAATGTAAAGGTAGAGTAGAACATAATGACACATGGCAAAATCGTAATCAATATGTTTATATTGCTATATATTTATTACAGTATTTGGTGCAAACAAAGATACTTGAGACAACCGAGGATAAATTTTCAGAAAGCGGATATTCCTAAATGGAAGCAGTGCAAATGAATATACAAAAAATTCGTTTCGGTGTATACTATAATATTATAAATAATTGGCTGAATAGTTTTCTTTCAGCTGAATATGCTTCTTCAGACCGAAACAGAAAGAGTGCCCCTAAGAGCGTTGATTTAAATGTTGAAGGCAGAGTATTTTGATAATTTTGATTTCAGACATCCATTGCCTGAATTCTTTACATACTCAATACTTCATATACCTAATAATAATAATATTCTAACGTGAAATGATCTTAAAAACAGAAAACTTCACGAAAGGAATACTTGTCCCTGTTAAAAAATCTCGTCAAAAAATAAAGTTAAAAAATTATGTTGTGTATAACACGACGTTTCAGTCAGTAAAGTATCTCAAGTGTCAACTCCAACGGCCAGAGACACTTTACTGACTGAAACGTCGTGTTATACACAACATAATTTTTTAACTTTATTTTTTGACGAGATTTGTAAATATATATATTTTGAAATTTAATTTAACTTGATTTTTAAAAGGGACAAGTATTCATTTAGTGAAGTTTCCTGTTTTTAAGATCACTTCACGTTAGAATATATAAGATATATGATGAAATTGTGAATTCATATTCAATCCATGATTATTGTCTCTGTTTCTCAGTATATGTTAGACATTTATTACAATTATTTTTTGCACTAATTTTCAGGAAGTTTTCTGTTTTTCAGGTTAGAATATATTGTGTATGTAAAGAATTCAGGCAATGGATGTCCTAAATCAAAATTAGCGCCCCTTACATTTTCAAGGAATTTCATTTCAAAGATTTTTGAATCTGAAACATTTATCGAACATTTCCATTAAAAATTGAACCAGAGACGCAGATGGAAAAATAGTTACTTATCAAAGGCATCAGATATTTCAAAAACAACCCAAAAATAAGTATAAATATGAACTTGAGAGTGCTTACAGAGCAATGAACATATTTGGAACAGAAAGGTTATTAGTGCACTAATTAAATAATACACATATATGTTGATTTCTGTTTATTATGAATTACAAACATGTGTTTCGCTGTAGCGAAAATGTATTTTTGTTTAATCAAATGCTTTTAAGCAAGCTGCAATCGAGTTTGTAACTCATAATAAATAGAAATCGACATATATGTGTATGATTTAATTAGTGCACTAATGACCTTCCTTTTCCAAATATGTATTGCTCATTATGATTTGACTTCTGAAATTCTAGAAGCACTCGAAAGTAGAGAAGTATCTGTTGGACTGTTTTTGAACGTGTCTAAGGCCTTCGACAGTGTGAACCATGAAAAGCTTCTCAACAAATTCAATACATATGGTATTCGAGACGCTCAACTGAAATTGTTGAATAGTTACCTCAAGAATAGAATACAGAGAGTTTCTATTGAATCTGGCGAAAGGAATCACTTATCCAAGAATGAAACTGTAGTTATTGGTGTACCTCAGGGTATATATATTCTGGGACCTCTACTGTTTGTGATATACATAAACGTTCTTACCTGAGTTTTTGTTTTCTTCCACCTCAAGAAGGATAAAAATACTTTTTTTTGCTAATGACGCAAACGCTTTAGTGCGTAATAAAGATTTAAAATCCGGTATGGAGCAAATTCAGATAGTTTTCGACTCGATGGGTGTCTGGTGTGCTCAAAATAGGCTGATAAAACTGAGTGTATTATTTTCAGGACTACTCAGTTCAAGGAAAGTATTCCAGCAACTATGGATCTCAACAATACAGAAGTCGACATATCAGAATCAACCAAGTTTTTGGGAATATATATAGACTGCTTCTTAAACTAGCACCAACATATATGTCAGCTGAGTAAAAAACTAAATAGAGTTCTGTATATGATGAGAGTATTGTCTTGACGAGTAAATAGGGGGCTCTTAAGATCAGTTTACTTCGCAAATTACGATTCTTTGAGTAGATATGGTGTTGTTCTTTGGGGTGGCACCTCTAGAGCCAAAAATCTGCTGTGTGGTCAATGTATGGGCTTAATTATCGAGAATCATGTAGAGGAAGATTTCGACAAAATAAAATTCCGACATTTATTGGGATATACATCATAAAATGTGCTCTATTTTTGAGAAAAAATCCACATTACGTCGAAGATCTGCGTAATATGAATAAAACAAGATGGACAGTTCCTTACCATTTTCCTAAACATGGTCTTACATTGACAGAAAAAACACCAAGTATATGTGCATCAAAATTTATAATATATTACCAAATTCTATTAGAGATATTACAAATCATAAAAAGTTCAAACAAAAAATTACCAATTTAATTATAGATATTCAACCATATTCTATTTTAGAATTTCTTAATAATTTTTTTGGAATTTGCGGAATGTAGTTCTTTTTCCATATATGTATTTTCTATTGAGGATTTCTCATTTCCTTGTGAACAATTATTCTGAGAATAAAGTTATTGTTTATACTCGAATATTTTTGGGTTGTTTTTTAATTTAATTAGCGTGCAATAGATTTCGATGAAGTAAAACATTTAAGAGCTTCATGAGTAGATGCTGCCAATTAGTAACAAGAAAAAAAGGCCTCATGAAATTATGAAAGAATAGAATGATTTCCTCTAATAGATGTTATAAATCATTATCGACTGACAGCAATATTCTGGATTTAGCCAAATTAATCCAAAAGAGATAAAAGTGTATAGCATAAAATACTATAAGTCCTACCATGGTACAAAAATTTTTGAATACAAATTTTGTTTAGCAATAATCACGAAATTCTTCTTCAAGTTTTCCCAAATTGCTCGCAAATGAATGGAAATAATGGGTTATCCATTTTGTCGTCCGGATTTCACAGCCCTGTTTCAATGACATGACGAACAGAACATATGTTTAGTTGAAGGTTTTTCAACAATATGGATCGTTTATCTACTGCTGAACGTGTGAAAATTGTGAAAACTTACTACAAAAACAATGATTCTGTAGTAAGTACGTTTCGTGCATTACATGCAGATTATGATCGACATAATCGTCCATCTGAGAGTACAATTGGTAATACAGTGAAAAAATTAGAAGAGGCTGGATCTGTTACTGCTGTCGTAAGACTCATACATCATCGAAATGCACGCTCGACCGAAAATATTTCTACTGTAAGTGAAAGTGTTGAAGGAGATCCAAATTTATCAATTCATTGGCGCGCACAATATTTGGGCCTCTCTTACAGCACGCAATGGCTTGTGTATCTCCTATAAGGTTCAGTTGACACAAGAACTGAACCCAGCTGACCACAGAATGCTTAGAACATATGTCGATTGGGTGCTTGAACCACAATGTGTGGATGACGAATTGTCGCATCTGGGGCAGTGAAAATCCTTATGTAACTGCTGAGAGACCATTACAGTCACAAAAAGTCACTGTACAGTGTGCAATTTGGTCTGGTGGAGTGATTGACCCGTACTTCTTTGAAAATGAAGGTGTCACTCAAATCGTTAATTCTCATCACTATAGCCAAATGATTATCGATTGATTACCTGCAATTAATGATATGGAATTGGAAGAGATGTGGTTCCAGCAAGATGGTGCAACAAGGCATACAACACGACCTGTCAATGCTTTTTACAATTTTTTTTATATAAATTCCACCTTATTGGTAAATACACTCAGTTCTTAAATAGCAGCCATGCTTTTAACGGATTAGTTGAGTTACAGATCTACCTTGAATGAGAGTCTATGTACTTTCAGATTACTTTTAAGACCATCTTATTTTACTCAGACGCATACATGATGTTGTTGGTACATTAAAATGAGTTCAGTTTATGCTAAGTTTATACTGGCAAAGGTATGTGATGAGAACTGAGGTAGGAAATGAATAATATGAGTCTGCTGCCTCTTCTTCATTCAATTAACCGCATATATTTATTTATATATTATACCTAGTAATTATCAGTAGTATTTTCGATATTCATATTCAATGAGGAATACTTGTAATTGCTATTTCATCAATTGGACTGGAAATAATTATAAAAATTTTACCTTCACTACCTGATCATGTTGACTAACCATGTCCTATAACTTCTGTTTACCACATGGGTCATGGGAAATGTCAGCATCATAGAATCAATTGAACTGGAAATAATTATAAAAATTTTACCTTCACTACCTGATCATGTTGACTAACCATGTCTATAACTTCTGTTTACCACATGGGTCATGGGAAATGTCAGCATTATAGAATATGTCAGCGTTTAAGGTGTTAACACTTTGGCATTAACCTCGAAAAGGTATGTGTGCGCCAATGGGGCGACCACAGGCACATTTCATATAAGAAAATCCACTGTTTCAAATGTTGTGAGGATATTATAGAAAGCCAATATAAAGATTGAATGGTTCCTAGATGTCTTCCGGCAATTATGAACTAGGAAACTTTTGAAATTGGCTTAGAATATGACATGTTTTAAATTAATTAAAAACATTTCCAGAATTTATTAAATTTGCTACAATTGTTTTGCCAACACTGTGGTTTTGTCAGGTTGACATTTTGAATTAACTATAAAAAATAACAACTTCATATCTTATATAGGTATGGTTTGGGCAAAACAAAAAAGGAACAAATAATAGACAATTTTCAGAAATACAGATAAGCACAAATATACAAAAAAGGAATTCATATAACAGTAAAATATATTGGGGCCAATTATCGGAAATACTAAACTATGTATAGATATTTAACAAGGGAGATCTGTTAGTCCATTAAGAAAAACTTTAAAGGTTTTGTACATGTTGATTTCAACTACTTCCACCACTATGAGTCTGGTACTTTTAATTTCTATGAATATTAATTTTCTATGAATAATTTCATAGTTGTTGTTGAAGTTATGTACAAATTCTTTGAAATAACTGGTATACAGGTATGGAAAAGACAGTCGGAAACATAGGAAATTCAATGTTAATCTAGAGGACGATGAGGGTCCAGTGGATTAATGGAAGAATCAAAACCTCAGCGCGATGCGATGACGAATAAACGACTGTTCTCTCTCAATGGCAGGTGGGGGAAATGCTTCGATCGAAACGAAGCTCTGCGCTCTGCTTTCAGCAATCATAATCACTCGCACTTCAAACGTGGAATTCGTTAGTCCCTATCGGTTGAAAATAAAGTAAATCGAAATGTTCAGTGTAGAAGAAAAAGTTCAGATCATAAAATGGTACTTTGGTGGTCAATTAATTTATGAGACAATTAATTCATTTATTGTTGCCTTTGAAAATAGGCCGATTTCTTCAAGTTCGGCTATTTCGAGAATAATTAAAAAATTCCAGAAATGTGGATGTTTACGAATATGCAGGCATTGCAAGATTGACAAAAACCATTGGTGAAAATCGTTTGAAAAAAGAAGTGGATGTGTGCTGCTGTTGAAACCAACACCTCGTTTGAGTTAACAAATTGCTGAACAAGTCGATATGAGCGATAGAAGTGTTCGAAATATTTTGAAAAGGAATGGTTATCGATGTTATAAGGTTCAAACAAAGCAAGAAATTTTTCCAGATGACCATATGAAACGAACGATGGAAAAAGTAAATGAAAATATTTCATTCTCTTAACAATATCTTATTCACTAATGAATCATCGTTTTCCTTGAATGGAAAACATAACCATCAGTAGTAAAATATTGGTCTAGGAAGAATAAGCATTTAAGTATTAATGTGCGTATCCAGTATCCCCAAAGACTCAATGTTTGGACAAAAATACTGGGGAATTACATCATAGGGCCATTTTTCATCGATGGTAATCTAAACGCTGCTAAATATCTGGAGCTTTTGGAGAATCAAATTATTCTGACAATTCAACAGCTACCAATTAATTTCGATGATATCTGGTTTCAACAGGATGGCTGTCCAAGTCACAAGGTAAGAGTAGTCACACAATATCTCAGGACGACTTTTTCGGATCGTGTCATTTCTACAAATGGTACGATCAAATGGCCCCCCAGATCACCAGGTTTATCTCCCAATGATTTTTCTCTTGGGGATATCTGAAAAATTTGGTTTATGGGCATGAAATTGAGTGACGAATATTAATGAATTAAGGTTCAAAATAATCCAACATTGTGCCAAAATAGCAACTATGCCGAATCTGCTCAGAGATACGAAATTTTCTCTTTAAAATAGATTTGGCTACTGTTTGCCACAACAAAGTGGATTATTTGAACATTTAATTTAAATTTGTCGACCTTCCATTTCGCATTTTTTAGAAATTGTTTGTTTTCGAATTTCTTATTTTCATAGAATTTATTGTATTTTCAAGCCAGTTGTGGCGAAAAAGGACCTAGGTTCTCATTTTCACAGGGGAAATTATTTGTGTCATTAATCGTGGCAAATAAATTCCTCGCAATAAGATTGTAGTATTTATTTTCAACCAATATGGACTAATGCATGCCATGTTTGAAGTGCGAATGATTCTGATTGCTGAAAGCAGAGTGCAGAGTCTAATTTCGATCCAAGCATCCCCACTGCCATTGAGAGAGAACAATCGTTTACTTGTCATCACATCACGCTGAGGTTTCGATTCTTCCACTGCTCCACTGGATCCTCGTCGTCCTCTAGATCAACATTGAGTTTCCGACTGTCTTTCCCATACCTGTATATGTGTAAGTGTAAGATGTCTAACATGTAACCCCTCTGGTTCATGAATTCTTTACTCAAAGGATCCAGCCGTTTGACCAATATTTTATCTTTGTTATTTTTTTATGTGAATTCCTAAATTATTATTATGAAAGCTTTTTCTTAAAAATACTTGGCAGTATCATCCGGTATTGTATTCATGTAGTAAGGAATAGAAATGTATTTTTGAATTAAATCTTTTATAACAGGGTATACCACATTCAATTCAATTTTCTATGGTCCATGAGGTAAACACAAATTATTATAGGCATGGTGTGCCAACATGATAAAGCAGTTAAAGTAAAATTTTTATAATTATATTTCCAGTCGCAATTATGAAATAATAATTACAAAGTATTCCTAATTAAATAATAGACAAAATAGATCCACCACTGAAAATTATTATTTGTAACACATGTCAAATCATATAACACGGTTTCCAGAATATTCCAATTGCACTATTCACAAACCTGCATAAATCATATTTTGAAAATGTGATTAAGATGTTGGAGTCGTATCTTTTTATGTAAAAGAACAATTAATAAACATATAAAACAGTTTTTATGGTTTCAATTATTAGAAGAATAGGAAAAATCTAAATAATCAACATGGAATAAACAGTAATGGCCGCAGTAATTCTGATGATATAAATTATTCTACAGATTTAATACATATATTCTATGTGAATAAAATGTATGTATAGTAACATATGAATGTAATAATTAATATTACAATTACCAGTTTAATCAGTCTTCTATGCAATTCTACATCTGCTTCTTCTATCCTTTCGGAACTCTGCAATTCTAATGCGCACACCAGAGCATCCTGTATAGTTTGAATAATCGTTTTCACCTTTGCAGTATTCATCAATCTTCTCACCAAATAGCCTTTAGCATAAGCACCAATAATACTAGCAGCCTTTTCCTGAAAATCAACAACAATTGAAGGTGAAAACAGACGGATTCAGGGGATATTCAGAGGGGTATTATCTATAAATTCAGCAATAAATGGGAACCAAGGAAGAGAATAAGTTATACCAGTTCTGGCAAAAATAAGAATATATCAAATCAAAATTTTTAAAACTTTAGAAAATCAACACACTTGGCCAGATATAATAATAATGTTTATTCAGCAGAACAAAATGGTACACTGGCAATATATACAGACATTTTTTAACACATGATATGCTAAATAAGCACTGAAACCCACAAAGTATTGATATTGTACGTGGGTAAAAAAAAGAACATGTGTATTCTCAATAAATTTAACACCTTATTCTGAAAGTAATGCATCTGGTGTAAAAAACTCATTAATTAGTGCGTGCTAGAAACATCACAACTGAACAATAAAGAATGCGAAGGAAAACAATCAATTTTTCATAACTATTAATTTGTAAATGGTTTGTCTTTCTTTACTAAGGATGAACCGTTTCAGATGTCTCTTCAAGGAATTATCAGAATATTTCCTCAACTCAGATGGGAGGTAACTGAAAAATCGAGGGGTCAAGTAGGACTGACTCTTTTGAGTCAATGCTTTTCTACAGAATGGTGTTTTGAAATTTCTCTGTCTTGTAAAATGATTATGACACACTGGGGCAAGAGTCATTCTTCTTTCGTATTGTCGAAGCACCACTGATCCGAAGAAGTGCTGCCTGATAGCCAACACCCCAGATTCCTGATACAGAAGATTTGATGAATAGGTTCTTTTTCGATTATAAATAATCTTCAGTATTCTTTTGAACTATTTCCACCTTTTTAATGTTTTTTTGGGATGCGCTGCCCCATCCAATAATTCCGTAAGTAAGTCGCGACTCAACCAGGGCACTGTAGATAGTTCTTAGATGGCTAGTGTCTATAACTCTTTCAGCATTTTGAATTTAAATATCAGTGATCTTACTGTTTGTGTGATAAATTGCCTATTCCAATTCAGGTGATGATCGATATAATCACCCCAAGATATCTGACCTAATCCACCCGCTCCAGATTGAATACCACATTGCCATCCTCCACCTGCAAGACCTCAAAATCTGGCAGGCCAGATCGGTTACAAGCAAATGGCATATATTTTGACTTTTTCACATAGGTAGTCAACAACCTCTCATCGAACTATCTTTTTACTGCAACGAAATCCTCTTCTACTCTTGCTTTCAGTACTTCCCAGTTTTCATCTGTATACAGAATCACAGTGTTGTCTGCAAAGCTTATCATTTTCCTATCTATTTCAAGTTATTAGAGTAAATACAGAATATTTGGGTACTATGATCACAAATTTTTCTTATTTACATATTATTTATCTTACAGCTCTTAAAGCAATGTCCTCTTACAAAAAGTAAGCCAACAATATTGTTTATGAAAAAGTGACAAATATTGTATTATTTTGATAAAATAATAAAGAGGTTTTTTTGGATAGAAGGATTATTACAAAATTTTAAATATCATACCGATTTATTGTTAACCTCCCACAAATTTTAATTTCTAAAAAATTTTAGAATTAAATCAAATAAATGTCTTTAGAAGAAAATGTGTCAATGAGTTTTTGCGTTTTCCAGCTAAAAGGTGGGTTTTACAGCAAAAATAGTTCAGATAAAAATTCTTCTCCAACTCTTCTTTTAATTCATTGCCACAAATAAAAAACACCATTGAAATAAAAAACAGATTCACTTACTCGTGCTCTAGTACAAAAAGGACTTATTTTTAATGAACCATCTTCTTCTAAGCGTAGTCTTTTAACGACAGCAATGCTACTCTTTCGAGTGTAATTTTTTCGACACTGTACATGAATTTGTACAGATGTCTGGTCTTTCAGGTACTCCGAAAACTGATCACCTTTTTCAACACGTGCATCAATTAATGTTTGCATGCCACGATCAACAGTAACAACTCCACTTTCAGTAGAACGTTGACTACAAATAAGGCAGAATTGCGACATTTTTTATAATAAACTGTGAACTGCACAAACTTAAATATTGGGTGGAGTCCATTACTTTGTGATAGTTCATTTTAATTGGAATGAAATGAGAAATTACTTTGTTTCCTATCACTTAATTATTTGCACAAACTTAGTTACAACATATAAGCGATAGCCACGAATTTTCACTACAAAGGAATGCTTAAGACTAACAGTATTTGGTTGGGTATGACGTCTTTCAAACGGAGCAGGTATACGAACATCGCCACTCTGAGAGTTGAATGGAAGGCAGATGTTTCTCAAGGCCATACGACTAAAGAAAATTAGGGACCAGGTTTTATATTCTAAGAATTCTACAATTTGTATGTATAAGTCACAGAGACTCATATTTTTACTCGTATAACGGTTTATAAATGTATATTAAAGAACATTAACGTGCATATTAGGATGAAAATGATTTTTCCAATTCTTTGAATCGCCATATCACGGAAATTGCGATACTTACAAAAAAAGTATAGAAAATTTTTTTGTAGAGAATTGGATGATCTACAATTTTTGTCTGGATTCTTTTCGCTGTAAAACTCATCGTTTAGCTGGAAAACGAAAAAAAAAAAAACATTTTTGCAAACTTTCACGATCAATAAAATTTTTCGCACAACCGAGATCAATAGGGAATTTTCAGAACTAATTTATAATGGTATTCAAAAAATTCACACCAATTTTTAACTCTGTGGGAATTTTTGTAACCTTATCCCTATTTTTAAGACTAACTTGACTGGACTGATTTTTTTTTATTTGATATACTTCAAAATATATACATTTTCAGGGAGGATTAATTTTTTTTCACCTACATGGATTGTTGTTTGAGAAATTCATAAACGAAAATAAGAAATCTAATAACATGCATTTCTTGATCACTAAATCTTAGTTATGTAACAAAACTATTAAAAAAACAAGTTTATCTGTAGACAAACTGTAAAACAGAGATATTCAATGTCATTCCCCCATGTGATAATATGAAAATTAGTTAAAATAATTAAACTATTCTAAACTAACCTCTCTTTTCATTAGAACTTCTCTCTCTTTGAACTTTTTCAATTCATAATTTACCATTGTACCATCTCCACTTGATATAACTTCCTCAGAAAATAATTGATTTGAACAGTTAATGATATCACCATGAGATTCATGTCCGAGGTCCAGGGTTCTGATGGTTCTTAGACTGAAGTCATCTAGGGAATCAGAACAGGATACAGATATGTCAAAAGGCAAAGTTTGGCTCTCGTTTAATGAAGAAGCTATAGATTTTTCCATTGCAGTGTGGAAATCCAAACTTTCAGATTTTTTGCTTATATTTTTCATTTCATTATTTACAACGTTCCTTTGGGGAGTATTTGGCCGAGGGTTGGAAGCACTATTGACAAATATTTTTTTTGGGGATGAAATTTGAACTGAAGGCTTATTTTCGAAATCGCCTGATTGTAGCATATCTGCTTTTAAAACTTCGTAATTTTGTGTCCTTCTCCGTTGTTCTTTTTTTTGTTCCTCAATTAACTTCATAATTTTTTTAGCATAATCCTCAGGAATCTGCTTAAGAATAGATTTCAATTCAATTTCTGGATCTGTACTTGACGATTTCTCATCTTCTTCAAGAAACCTCAGGTCTGTCATTTCACAAGCATTTAATTTTTTAGTAGTACCATTTTGTTTATTGAGTGGAGTAGTGAAATTTATTTGTTGAACTGTGATATCTGTAGTTATAACTTCTAAAGAAGGTTGAATATCGATCTTTCTGGTTTTGGTCACTTTTGAGGGCATATCTTGTAAAGTTCCTGCATCAAATATTTGTGTATCCTTCAGTTTGTGTGACTTCAGTTCCCAACTAGAAGAAAACCAGTGGGTTCATAAAATAATAATTGGTTATTCCCTATGAAATTTTTAATAGCAAAAGGTTCTATTTGGTAGGAATTAATATTCAATGTAATAAATATAATCAGTTCAATAGAAAACATTTTTCTAAGTGAATGTTAAATATTCTTTCATAATAATAGCAGGAAAAAATAGTGAATACTTCAATGAAAATCTCTCCATCAATGAGTGAATAAAATTCAATTATTTTGAACCATAAGAAAACAAAGAATAAATGTATAAAAATGATGAAGTATTACCTACATTGGGTCTAACTAACTGAAACATGTCAAATAACTATCTATTCTTATATGTTTTGTTTATTTAACTATATCATATTTATATATCGAGTATAGAATTGATAGTGTTATTTATAAATTGAATTGTCAATAAGTCAGACATTGAATGGTAAAATATTGAAAAACCAATTTATGCTATATATTTTTCAATATTCAATTAATGATTCTCAAAAAAATGTGAATTTACAAAAATCTTAATTTTAATGAAAAACATTAGTAAGATCCAGGTGGAAGGACCAGAGAAATGCCTGCCATTTCAATTTAATTGTTTCGTGGTTTGTTACTAATCTCTGTGTTCAGAATATAGTATGTTTTTCAAGGCGATTTTTTGGTAGAAATTATAAAAATAAAGCATTCACACTAAAATTTAAAAAAAAGGGCAATTTATCAATTCAACTCTAGATTAATTCAGAAATAATTTGAAAATGCACTTTTACTCGCTTCATGCAACCACCTCCATCGTATTGGCATGAGTGAAATTATTTACCTCTAAATGTTTTTCTTTCTTATTGCTTATTTCTTTAAAAAGTGTCGTGAGTTCTCAGAAAATATTTGAATATATGTCAAGAAATAATGAAAATATATGTGTATGTCTGTTCATACCGAAATGATCGCAATCGAGGAAGTTTGGACATGATCCAACAACAAAATCAAAGTATATTGGGGAATAAAACAATATATTTTATTGAAAGTTTCACGATTTATTCATATTCGAAGATGATGTTATGATTGAAAAGCATCAAATTCTTAATGAATAAATTATGTAAATTTTGATGAAACATATTGTTTTTTCTCCAATATAGAATGAACTTTTATAAAATAAAAAAGTCACCAATACTCTGTATTAAATTCAAGGATATTATCGCTGATAATTTCATTTATGTTACAAATGCAATATTATTTTTAGAGAACAGATGTGAGATTTTCATGATTCAAAATGATATAATAGATATTTCTGCCTATCTATCTATTTATATATTGACCACAAAACAATGGAAATATCACAAAATCCAAATATATTCAGGAACAATTTCCAGCAAAAGTTTTGTAGTTGGGCTATTTTTCATTCCACCAAACGTAAGGTTAAAATCTCTTAAATTTAAATTAAGTTAAATAATTTTATAGATAATTAAAAAAAAACAATTCACTGAAATCCTTTGAGCAAATTGTTTTTAGGTATTCTTTTTTATTATTTTAATTAATTTATTAGCAATCAGAATATACAGGTATGGAAAAGACAGGAAACATAGGAAATTCAATGTTAATCTATAAGCAACGTGGGCTTCATTGGAGCAGTGGAAGAATCAAAACCTCAGCGCGATACGATGACGAATAAACAAGTGTTCTCTCTCAGTGGTAGTGCCTGATGGGGGGAAACTTCGATCGAAACGAGGCTCTGCACTGTTTTCAGTTCAGTAAACAGAATCATTCGCACTTCAAACGTGAACATCGGTTGAAAATAAATACGACAATCTTAATCCATTGTATGCGAGAAATTTATTTGCCACGATTAATGACATAAATAATTTCCTCTGTGAAAATGAGTACTTAGGTTCTTTTTCGCCACAACTAGCTTGAAAATAAAATGAATTCTACGAAAATAAGAAATTCGAAAACAAACAGAAATTCTAAAAAATGCGAAATCGAAGGTCGACAAATTTAAATTAAATGTTCGAATAATCCACCTTGTTGAGCCAAACAGTAGCCAAATCTATTATAAAGAGATAATCTCATATCTCTGAGCAGATTCGGCATAATTGCTATTTTGGCACAAAGTTGGATTATTTTGAAACTTAATTAATTAATATTCGTCGCTCTATCAATTTCAGGCCATAAACCAAATTTTTCAGATATCCCCAAAGAAAAAAAACATTTAGAAATAAATCTGGTGATATGGGGGGCCATTTGATCATGCCATTTGTAGAAATGACACGGTCCGAAAAAGTCGTCCTGAGATATTGTGTGACTACTATTGCATTGTGACTTGGACAGCCATCCTGTTGAAACCAGACATCATCGAAATAAATTATTAGTAACTGTAAAAACAATCGGAATAATTTGATTCTCCAAAAGCTCCAGATATTTAGCAGCGTTTAGGTTACTATCGATAAAAAACAACCCTATGATATAATTTCCCAATATTCCTCTCTAAACATTAAGTTTTTGTGAATACTGGGTACACACAGGAATACTCAGATGGTTATTCATCCTCGACCAATATCTTGCTACTGATGGGTTATTTTTTGTTTTCAAGGAAAACGATAACTCATTAGTGAATAAAATATTGTTAAGGAATTAACTATTTTCATTTACTTTTTCCATTATAGTTTCACAAAATTCCATTCATTTGATATGGTCTTCCGGAAAAATTTCTTGGTTTCGAACCTTATAACTCGGTAACCATTTCTTTTCAAAATATTCCAAACATTTCTATCATTGCATTGGTTTTAAGAGCAGCATACACATCTACTTCTTTTTTCGATTTTCACCAATGTTTTTTGGTGGCTTATCAGTACTGCAATGCCTGCATGTTTGTAAATACCCACATTTCTCGAATTTTTTAATTGTTTTAGAAATAGCTGAACTTGAATAAATCGGCCTATCTTCAAAGGCAACAATAAATTAATTTATTGTCTCTTGAACTGATTGACCTCCAAAGTGCCATTTTATGATCTGAATTTATTCTTCTACACTTATCATTTGGATTTACTTTATTTTCAACTGATATGGACAAACACATCTCATGTTTGAGGTGCAAATGATTCGCAGACTGCAGATCCTATCGATCGAAGCATCCCCCACCAGCTACTACAATTGGGAGAAATACTTGTTTATTCGTCATCGCTGAGGTTTTGATTCTTCCACTGCTCCACTGGAACCGACGTTGCTTATAGATTAACATTGAATTTCCTATGTTTCCCACTGTCTTTTCCATACCTGTATCCGTTCTAGAAGCTAATTTGCTAACTATAGGAACTTGAGGTTCTCACATGACATTTCGAATAAGGGATAGTCCATATAGAGTTTGCAATTTGAAATAGTGGTTATTTCTAGTCTGGCAACACTTCTGTCATTCTTGTTTCGACAGAAAGTTAATTTAATATTTGACACTAATGAAATGGGTCAATTTATGCTTGAACAGAACTGGTAAATATTAAAAACTTATTTCCTAAGTGGTGAATCCAAACTGTTAGAAATTTAAGTGGAAAATTCAATAGAAATGAAACGCCCTTATGGCAATTTGTGAAGTGAGTTCCTGAAACTGGATCGTTAATTGATAAAACAATCCGTTTACGTTTTCATCCACTGAGTACACCTAAAAACATTGCTACTGTAGCTCAAGAACTGAACTCTCGCACTTCTCTGAAGATAATTTTGCATAAAGACCTCGAAATGAAGGCTTACAGTGCAAGAAGTGAAGCCTCGTGGCCACCTAATGCGTTTCCACTTCGCTCAATAGGCTCTAATGATGGTAAGGGCGAACATAAGCATTATCGTAGAAAAATCATCTTTAGCGATGAAGCTGTTGAACCCTTTTTTATGGGGATCCGTTAAGGATAAGTGTTACACTCACCATCCAGAAACGTTTGATGCCTTGAAATACGAAATCGAAGTTGCTATTCATGAGACTAAGCCCCAAACAATTGAACTGAAAAATTGGATTAATCAGATGGGATACTGCAGCCAGTTGTGGCTGTCATTTGAAGGATATTGTTTTCCATTCAAAAATATTCATTAGTTTTTTATTTATAGCCGATCAAAAATGCAAATTTTAAATGACCCACCCCTTATATTCATATTTTATTGGAATAAAAATTTAATTAAACATACCTTTTGAAATCTTCAGCAGCTTTGTCCGAAGTAAGGGTTTGCTCACATGATGATGAACTTTGTCGTTTTAAGTGATCCAATAAGATCGAACTAGGATTATCCAATGTGTAAGAATTACTTCTTATTAATCGGGGTCTACCAGAATCTTCCAATTTCTGACATATACCACTTTGTTCATTTGTACAGTCTTCTGGTTGTTTCTTATTTTCTTTGTACCTTGATTCACACTCATCAAGGTTTAATTCAACTACTTCCAGTGGAATACATTCATAAACATTTGTGATATCTATTGATAAATTAGGCTTTTCCTTTTGTTGAGTCTGATAAGGCACATATTTTAATCCAACTTCTAACACATTTTCTGAATAAAGACACTGATCACTTTCTGAAGTTAATATTGTTGTTTCAGTCGTAACATGTTTTGAATGATCTCCTATTGAGGTATCACACTGCAATCTCCTTTTCTGATATGATTCTTCCAATAATAATGCCTTCTTCTTATACTCTAGTAGTTCCTTTCTTCTTTCAGGAGTGATCTTCATTGGAAGGAATTTTTAATTAATTTAGAGTTACAACATTTTGGACATCACATACAGGGTGTTTTAAGATGTTTTTATAATTGAAACTTTCTGGTATGATATATAAGTTGCTGAGAAAATTAACTGTATAAAAGTTGCAAAATAAGGAAGACGTGGCCCCTCAAAGATGCCATATTGTGTCATTAATTTTCAGTAAGAAACTGAATAGATCCTGATACACCATTAAACGTCAATTCAGTCCATGAAATTATTCATTCAAGCTATATTCCATTTTATGATCATTTTAATTATCTTTTATATTTATTTAATGAAGAATATTTGGAATTTCCGTGAATTTATTGTAATTACAGTAAAATGATACAAAGAAGTGAGGAGAAAATTTACAGTCATTTCAAAAACCAAAATGGAATTGAAAGCAAAAATATTAGAAATGATCAAATATAAGTCAAGAGTAAATGCATTCATAACAGATCAAAGGACACACCCTGTAAAAAAAATTGTGCTGTATACAAGATTTTGCAAATAGATATGTTTGAACATGCCCCGTTTAGATTATTAGACTTGTATCTTGCTATTTAATAGTGACTATGAAAATTAATTTCATATTTTTTTATCCAAAATCTTGGATCATTTATTTCTATCAAGTACACTGAGAAATGAGATTGAGACATATATAAGTGAATGATCCATGTCCACAAATATCAAATAATTAATTCAATAAATAAACGCATACTGCAGTGTATTAATCAAAAACTATAAAAATAAATTTTTTAAAAATCAATTTGAATGTGAGTCAATACTTGATAGAAGTAAAATTTAAATGACTTTATATTCAGAATTATGTATTCTAACTTCTACAATATATATTGAAACTATATACAAAAACTATCAAATTGATATCCTTCTATATAATCAATATAAAATATTTTTTAATGTCTCGGAAAAACCTGTTTATATCCCGACATGAAACATATTAATACAAATGTATTAACAAAATTTATATAAGTATGTATATTAACATACAAATACAAGAAAATCAACTATCCCAAAATTATCTAAAATTCTCAAAATAAAGGATCAAATAAAAATAATTGAACGAGAATTCCAACATTTGATAGATATTTCGGTCTCTAGACCTCTTCAGAAATGTATTGAATTCAGATTCAAATATATAAGAAGATCAAAATTTAACTCACCAAATAGATATAGGTTATACGTAACAACACTTTGATCATTTCTGTTTTATTTTGGATACTTTAAAGCTTACTTCGAGTTTATTCGTTCCAGGTTTTATCTTATTTGGTGAGTTAAATTTTGATCTTATTATATATTTGAATCTGAATTCAATACATTTCCGAAGAGGTCTAGAGACTGAAATGGCTATCAAATGTTGGAACTCTCGTTCAATTATTTTTATTTGATCCTTTAGTTTGAGAATTTTAGATAATTTTGGAATAGCGGATTTTCTTGAATTTGTATGTTAATATACATACTTATATAGTTTTTGTTAATACATTTGTATTAATACGTTTCATGTCGGGATGTGAAAAAGTTTTTTCCGAGACACTGAAAAATATTTTATATTGATTATATACAGTAGAAACTCGATTAACCGGACTAATTGTTGTCAATAGGCATTCGGATAATCGAAAATCCGGATAATCAAATGTATGAAGAATAATGTTATGTGTTTATTAAAAATAACAAATACATAGTATCAACGAAACTTAAGATGTTTCTTATTTATTAAGAAATTAACACTTACTTATGTATGTACATACATATTTTCTTAGATTACATATTATACATAATACTAAACTGCAGCATTAATCATGAAATAAAATATTTAGGTACGTATGTACGAATCATTTGTTCACAATATGTATTTGGTAATTTGCATTTGGTAATCATGAAATAAGTAGGTAATAAGTTTAATTTGGTTTAAAATATTTGGTATTTGTCATTTGACGTGAGCAACTTTTTCTCTTCATTGCTGCTATATCACGAATTCGTTTCAGTTGTAGTAAACTCACAGTATCACTCTCTGTTTTTTTTTCAAACTACTTGAGAGCTGTTTCCAGGGCATGAAATGCTACATCATGAGATGGTTCTGTATCATTTTCCACGTCTATATTTTCTTCTATTTCATCTTCTTGCATTTCCTGCTGTTCATTTATCTGCAAAATGTTTTGTACGATTCAGACATAATCTGAAAGCATTGATCATTACTGTCACAAGTGACCCACTCTTTAAAATCATCATCATCACAATCCTGACATAAAGCTAAAAAGCTTTGACATTACCTCATTCATATCCTCCAAAATAGAATCATCCGTATTGGTTATTGAATTATCATTCATTGCAAGTTCCGACATGTTCATGCTTGCATAAATTCGACTTGTTGGTACATATAAATTGGTCGCGGTTGGTAGTCCGGATAATCGCGAATCCGTATAACTGAGGGCCGGATAAACGAGTTTCTACTGTATAAGGATATCATTTTGATAGTTTTTGTATATAGTTTCAATACATATTGTAGAAGTTAGAATATATAATTCTGAATTTAAATTCAAATAAATTTTTTGTTTACTCAAAGTCAATGATGATGTATGTTATGCTAATAATAAATGGATATACAACACTAATAAAAAGTAGACCAGTTTATCAAGGTACGCAATACTTTTTGAAAACATTCATCATTTCTATCTAATATAACATAAATTATGAAAATAAAATTAATTTAAAACACTTACCAAGGGGGGTAAAATAGAAACCCCTCTTATTTTCATACAAGACACAAAAGAATTGTTCTCTTCCATCATATGAATGACACAACGATGATCTAATCAGTGATTGTACATAATTGAACAAATACCATAAACATTCCAAAACTCATCACTACTCGTTCAATCGCCCACAGGAGCAGTGTCACAAATACAATAATTGTTTATTTTGATCAATTGACATAAAATTTGAATATGACAGTGGCAAGCATTGACATTCTATTTTTTTGACAAGTAACTAAGCTCATGTTCCACAAATTGTATTCAGTAGTTCGTCGCTCCGTAAATGCCGCCCTACACGCGTTACCTCTTGTAAATCCGATATAACAATGAATTAGTAAAATGTTGAAATAATAATAGGCATATAAATAATTTCAAAAACAATAATTTTCATTATTGCTTTAATTTCATATTATTATTGTTTAAAGTATTGAAAGTCAACAAATGATTAAAAAAATTAATATGAATTTTATGCTTTGATCTGAGTTTCCCATGTCTTTCATTATTAAAGTAAACGATGAAAGGTTTTAATTAAAAGCAATCAGACTTAGTTTCAGTATATAATCAAAGATGATTAAACACAGAGTTATAATATTACTGTGGCCTTAAGTTTATAGACACTAGAGAGGCACCTTCATAGACTTTTTATCTTAGGTCTATATCCATGTGCACGTTACATTATAACTTTCTGACCAATCAGCATCATCCATTCTATTGAAGGAATGGCATCATCAGAAGTACCTATTTAAATAAATAGCGTTTGATTTCGAATCAAATCGTGAGTTTTCCTGTATTTTCTTATTAGTTCAAATGTGTACGTATTTTGTGGTCTTTCTTGAATTGTCTTTAATATTTCCAATAACGAAATACATAAACTGAATTTGTATATAAAATGACAAACATTGTTTTATTTGTTTATAACGAAGGGATTATTGGATAGACGTTCGAAATTAATTTAATTGCAATAATTTGCAATTTTTAAAGCGTTGACTTTCTAACACATTTTTAATTAATTCTTCTGTATTTTGGGAATCTAAAGAACCTTAAATTTTCCCAAAATCTTTTGCTCTCTCAGAATTGCTTCTGCATGCTTCAATGAATGCAATTTTGCCTGACATATTTTATGTTTCATATGATAACTATAATAATTTTAATTGATCAAAATTGCTAACCCTAAATGCCTATAAAACTTAGCTACAAGATGTATGACCAATTCAGTCTTTTTTCCCTGCAAATAATCACATTGTAGTCAATAATTCAGATAATAGCTGGATTAATTATCTGAAATTTCTATAAATTCAATCTAAAAAAATCTCTTAAAAATCTATTAGATTAAATTCATAGAGTTTTCTGAGAATTAATCCAGCTATTATCAGTAATATTTCAAAGGAACCATTCAAAGTAAATTTTCAATCAATAATGCAGGTAAGATAATAGTTGAAAAAACAACGTAAAAAATTAACCAATTATGCCTTAAACGAACACTTAACGTAAACAAAGCAAAAGTAATAGCAGCACTTCCGATGACGCGTCACCTCTAAGCATCGACAAAATGAAATGTGTATTGTAGGTATGTTTCGGTAAGTCTGTGAGAGTCTTGAAATGGGATGTTTCTTTCTTTTAGTTATCTGTATTTCATGTCTTTTCTCTGTCCAGCCTACCAAGATAGTGTGCCCACTAAAACCTGCATGGCCACCATCGATGTTGTCGCGTACCCCTATGGATGAGCAGGAGCTATAATCTCTATGTAGCGTTCATCCGTTTTTCGAGTGGTGTTCATTCTGCGTTGATGTCCCATATTTCAGGGGCATAAAACACAGCCGATTTCATCACATTCTTCGTTATTGTTTTTATAATATTTTTGTTGTATTTGTATTTCTTGCTAACCATTCCAATCATTTTGCTTGATGTTGTCCAGCTTTTCTGTGTAATCTTTTTTACGTGTGGTATGTGTGTCAGTTTGTCTGCTCGTCTTTTGTACTTCTTTTCCCCTGTTTTCATTGTCAATGGTCTTACGTTTAGTCTGTTGGACACAAAAATAATAATAAGTTTATTGAGCTCCTTTTCAAAGATCTTTGAAAAGGTCATAGCTATATGTTTACTGAAATTCTTCAAAAAGTTCAACATCATCACTAGCTGCCAGCATGGGTATATGAAGAATAGAAATACAGAAACTGATATTTATGAGCTGACTCTGGCAATCTTAGATGCTTTGGAGAGAGGTGAAGTGGCATTGGGCATGTTTTTGGATCTCTCGAAAGCTTTCGACTGCGTTGATCATCAACTGCTATTGAACAAACTTGAAAGATATGGGATAAGGGACAAACAGCTTAACCTGATGAGAAGTTATCTACAAAGGAGAAAGCAGAGAGTAATGATTTCAAGAAATGAAGAGAATTATACATCAGAGGACATTAATATTACCATGGGTATACCACAGGGCAGCATACTGGGACCTCTACTTTTTCTGGTGTACATAAATGACCTGGATTTAAGACTACCAAAAAATTGTGACCTAATAAATTTTGCTGATGTTACTAATATATTAATAAAATTTAATAACATCCAAACATCAGTTGATTCAATCAGTTTAGTGCTAGGTGATATATGTGACTGGTGTTGTGAAAACAAACTCCTATTGAACATACAGAAAACTGTTTGCGCCTATTTTAGCACTGATAGAACAACACAAATATTTTCAACAGTTCTGCAATGTAAAGATTATGATACTGACGTCAAGGAAATAGTATCTTTTTTGGGAGTCACACTTAATGAAAATTTGAAATGGGAAAACCATGTAGACCAACTAAAGAAAAAATTGAACTCTGTCATTTATACACTCAATGTTCTCAAAAATCAGGTTGATAATGATGTTTTAAAAACAGTATACTTTGCCAATTTTCTATCCTTGGCTTCTTATGGCATCATTTTCTGGGGTAGCTCTGCAGTCATAAATAGAGTTTTCATAACACAAAAATGGGCAATGCGGGTAATATTTGGTATGAAATATCGAGAGACTTGTAGTTTCTTCAAGAAAAACACCTATACCGGTGAATGTTATTTTTTCATAATCATAACCACTATATGCAAGTCATAAAAATGACAATAATACAAGACGTATTTTTCCATGGTTTTTGCCTAGTCACTCTTTGACTTGTTTTGAAAAGCATACACTATATATGGCAATAAAAATATATAATATGTTACCAAATAAATTACAAATTGTTCATGAATATAAGAGATTCAAGAAAGAGATGCATACATTCATAGTCGATTGTGAACCTCATGATGGGAAAGAATTGGTTAATTGTTGCAGTTAGTTTGACATGTTTCATTTTTGTAGTGTATATATTACTTCAGTTATTGAAATAAATATTATTATTACTAATACATGGTGTTCATGGATTATTGAAAGCATTCTGCAGGCCCAGTGCCACCAGTAGTTTGTATTTTTTGTTATCCTTGTTGGTCTTTAATTGTCATATAAGTTCGTCGATAGCGTCTATTGTCGAAAGTCCTCCTCTGAATCCGTACTTTCTGTTGTCCAATACATTTTTAGTTTGTAAACCCATATTCCCGTATTCGGTTTGTCTGTCTAGTACCTTTCCCAATGCGAAAAGAAGGCCTATCGGCCTTAGCGAGCAACCTTTTTTCTTATTTTTCTTTTCACACTACCTTAGCCTTTTTCTATACTTTGGAATCGTCATACCATTGTTTTACATGTCGTTATGTGTTTAGAGATTTATAATGTATCAATTGAGGACCCGATCAGTCTAAAGATTCATGACTAATCGTCCCCGCCGAGTTCAGATAGGGCAGGGAATACAGCGTTTGACGACCACCCTTTCAAGCGGAACACATGATCACTGGCGTCACAGACAGAGCTGCGCATCACGCCTGTCTGATGAGTTTCAGATGCGCAGACTCCGAACAAAACGCCGTCTCTCGAATTAAGAGGTGGAAGCTCCCTCGCAACACCGCATTTCCTACCAGAGCTCCATTGGTGACCCCGACGTGATTGGGGGGGGGGGGGGGGTTTGCTTCAAGAGCGAACCAACCCATGCATTTGATGGCCCTAATTTCCCCCATCCATAATTCCGAGACAGCCGTTCCTTTCGTTCCGCAGATCCCCGCTGGAGATGGCACCGCGACCAGACCAGCGGCGGACTCTCTCCTTGCCTGATTCCCAACACCCTATTTCGTGACCTTATCGACGCTCACTGGAGGGGGAGTGTGTAGCGAACAAATTCTTCGCTCCTCGTCCAGAAACCTGCCTTGCTCTGTCGCAGCTTGACCAGCGTATCAATAGAGGACCCGACCACTCTAAAGATTCATGACTAACCGTCCCCGCCGAGTTCAGATAGAGCAGGGCATACAGCGTTTGACCACCATTCCAAGCGGAACACATGGTCACTGGCGTCACAGGCAGAGCTGCGCATCACGCCTGTCTGATGAGTTTCAGATGCGCAGACTCCGAACGAAACGCCGTCTCACGAATTAAGAGGTGGAAGCTCTCTCGCAACACCGCATTTCCTACCAGAGCTGCAATAATATATATAATAATATTGCATTGCGTCAATTGGTATTTTGTCCTGTCCCGTACATTTTCCTGTCTTTAGTATCTTTATTGTTGTGCTGATTTCCTCCTCGTCGATTTTTGGTACCTCTCCTTCGTTATATGTTCTTATCCCCTCTAGTGTTTTGTGGGCTCATTTTCTTGTCGTAAGTATTTGTCCATCAAGTATTGATTCTTGTCTATTTCGTCAGTCATATAGTTACCGTCTTCCTTCTAAATGTTTGTATTTGGTGTTATATGTTTTTTGTTTATGGACTTCCATAGTTTGTCTCATGAGTCCCTTTTATATATTTTCCTTATGATTTTTCGGGTATGTTCAAGTTTGCGGTCTTTATCTATTGCATTTAGTTCTCATGTTTTTTGTAGGTCTCTCATTTGTTTTTCTGTCGTTATCGTTTATTTGTTGAGACAGGCGTCTCGCCTGTGTTTTCTCAGTTTCTGTCTTTTGTAAGTCATCTGCCAGGCAGAAGTTTCGTCGCATCTTTCTTTTTTATATTTCCCAAGCATACGTTTGAGTAGAATTCCTGTAACTTGCTGTTTTCTCCTCTAATTGTTCCGTGTTGTCGATTGTCCATTCTTCTGTTTGCAATTATGTCCAGCCTGTGTTCTCAAAGTCATATGTTTTGTATTGTTTTATATATCTTGTTGTGTCTATGGCTTACGTGATGTGTTTATTTAAATTGAGTAATTCGGCGTTCAGTACTTTTCAGTTATTTATTTTCAATCCTTTTATCAGTGTTACGTCGATGTAACTGCTTTCAAATGGTCCGGAAAATGACGGAATTTGGTCAGCATCGTAGTATTTCTTTTAATCATGGGTCATCATTCAGTCTAGTACTTCGTCTCCTCGCAAGTCAATTTTCGTTACTACACATGCTACATGGTGTGTGTTGATGTCTCGCATAATAGGTGTTTAGCTATCTTTTGTCTCAAACGTTGTGTAAATTAATTCAATATTGTGCTGTCGTTTTTGCCTGCTTCGTCGTAGATCAGAGTTATGAGTAGTTTTTCATTTTATCTAGTGTTAACTCGATGGTTGTATAGTTTTCGTTAGTCAACTCTAGTCATATCGTTATGTTGATATTTATGCTTTCGTTTTTGTGTTGTGTAGTTTTCATTTTCAATGTGACATCCGTAAGGTTCTTCTACTACTGCATGTCTATGTCTTGGTCTTTGAGTTTCTTAATCATAAGAAGCGTTTCTTCATATCCTCTGTCCACTTTAACTTGTAATCTTGTAAATCTTATTTTCTTTTGCCCATAATCAATTGTCTGTCTTACTTGGTTTTCTTTTTTCCTATAAACTTTATGTTCCTTATGTATTCCATCCGTCTTGCAGATACCTTTGGCATGTCGGTTTTTCCGTGCAATGCTTTGCTACATGTCCATATTTGGGGCAGTTGTAGCATAGTGCTACACTGATCGCCTCTTCTACCCTTCTACCACACTCTATTGAGTGTGTTTTTTTGCTTTATCCATCTTCTCAGAAAATACTTTTGAGTCGTGCGAGAAACACAAACCCAAGTTCTTTCCAAAAAGAGAGTTTAGCAAATTAAGTTGGTATGTGCTTCGAGTTGGGAATTAGATCCAGGACTTGTAGGAGTAGGGGAAATGACGTGCGCGATATCTACGAACAATACTGTTGGGTGTCGTGCCAGATATTGCGCGAAATTTAAAAACCGGACAACCTTTTGTCCTGTTTTTTCGACCGGACAAACATGGAAAAAACCGAACTGTCCGGTCGAAAACCGGACATCTGGCAACCCTACCCGTAGCAGATACACTTCTGGTAAACGCCTTTTGCCGTGTGGTTTACTAATACCATAAAACGTAAAATCCGTTTAAAAAGTTTCTATCAATCAAGATGGTTGGTTACTGATAGTGTTAAATATCATGACCAATTTAAACGACTGCGTGCACTTGTGACATCGGAAAAAAGTCAGCATATGGTGACTATCTGGCTAATATTCAGAAAAATATAAATTCAGATCCTACTGTGTTTTGGAAGTTTATTCATTAGAAGAAGAGATCTAGCAGAATACCAGGTGTGATGTACAGCGGTGAGTTATCTTATGAGAATCAGCAGGATGTTGTTAATGTGTTTGCAGAGTATTTCTCGAATACGGTTTATGTGGGAGTTCTTGAAGGAGGAATGCTTTTTCTCAACTATCCTTAATCTCAACACCAAAAGTTACTGAAGAGGATGTCCGCTCGAAAATGTAAAGGCTTCCCAATAAGGCAACACATGGAGATTATGGTATTCTGTCCTTAAGAGATTGCAGTTCTGTCCTCGCTAAGCCCTTACATCACATTAAAGATTTGAGCCTTAAAACCTCCACGTTTCCTATTAGAGGGAAGCGAGCTCGAGTGGTATCGATTTTTAAGAAAGGCAACAAGTCTCAATTTAATGAGTATAGGCCCATTTCGATTTTGTCCAACTTTGCAAAGGTCTATGAAGGGGTGCTGTATGTACTTCACTGTTGATTCACATTTGTCCATAAAGCAGCACGGATTTGTTGGTGGAAGATCTACGGTGGCTAACTTGGCGGTGATATCAAAGTTTATTGCGCAATCCTTAGATGATATTTAAAGGCTAGACTGACCTATGTTTTCTACAATGGCTCATATCATATGAGTATGAGCTTTTATGTTAGTTGCTGCTGATCGATAGAATTGTCCACCAACTTTATCGTTTAGGATAATGTTCGGCTCAAAATTAAAAGAATATATATCATTAGGGCAGAACGATAGTACGGTTTTGCCTGAAACGAGCGCGCAAAAATGATCTGTCTTTAAATGACATTAAAAGCAGCTTTTTATACGTATATTATAATGAAGCTCTGAAGTGAATGGAGTGTTATGAAGAAGCTTCTACCTCTTAATTCGGAGGTGGCGTTTCGTTCGAACTTGCGCTCCTGAACTCTTTAGATAGGGCGTGGTGCGCAAGTCTGCCTATGACGCCAGTGAATTTGTGTTCCACGTTGGAACGGTCGTCGAATGCTTGGCTCTACTTGAGCCCGATGTGGACGGTAAGTTAGGTATGATCCGAAACCGGTCACATCCTCTATATGCTACGCCGTGAAGCAGAGCAAAATTCTGGGCTAGGAGCGAGACACGTCGCCACAATAATATATATAATATTTGGGATATATTCCGTTATGGAATTATTTAGCATACAATTCCATATGGAAGTATTTTTCGATAGTGTTATGAAATTAAATTCGATTTGTTTGTAGAATCGGAATTTTAATAATTCGTAGGTTGTATTCGAATTAAATATTTATTTTTCAGTTGAAACGAAGGCAACGCTGATGAGAGACTTAAGAAGGTAGAAGACGTTGAAGAGAATGCTGAGTAGGCGTTCCGAAGTCAGTACATTTTACAGATTTAAGGAGGACTTTGGTTCTTACGTAGAATTTAGGCTTGATGTGGAATGCTCGCTGCTTTTTTGAGCCGATAGACAAGGAGAACACCAAATATTTTAATTATTTAATATTTTGTCCAGACAATCCAGGAATATCCAGATATCCGTGGGGGGCAGTCACGGTAACTTGGGTAAACGGGAAACTCCTGAGAAGTCTAATTGATTAGCAACCGACGAGTAAAAGAGTTGCCTACGATGGCGTGATAGGAATACGGCGGGTGAAAAAAGATTTTACCAAATTTTTAGGTGCTTGTCGATAATAAGAATAATCGTCAATAGTTTTTCATTTAGAAATACGATTTTGTAAATTTGTTTCTCAAGAGTAGTAAAAGTTCAAATGGAATAGTATATTACATACCGAGCGGGAAAGTAATCTATTACAGCCGAGCCGGCAATGCAGAATACCGAAGTGCGAAGCATCGAGCTGTGCTGCAGATGTGAGTCTGGAATGATTTTCCCCAAGGTATGGGTACTATTTTACTCTCAATCAATCACATTAATAATCAAGTTTTAATAATAATTATTACTTGTATTAACTTTTATTATAATATTATAAATTATTTTCAAGCAAACTGTGAGTCCGTTGATGCAACATAAAAAGTTAGTTGATTCAACCATAGATTGGATCTGACATTAGGGTAATTATTCACAATTTATTTCCATGCTGGCCGGTTAAATGACACAAGCTAGCCGGTAAAGTGACATTTGCTAGCCTGGTAAGGGAGATTAGCCGGGAAAGTATGAAGTATGTAATGATTCGCTTTCCGACTATTCCGAAGGTTAGAAATCCATCGATTACCAACCATTTGCTGGTAAAACAATAATACTACTAAAAATGTAGTTTACCTATGGAAAACCGGTTCAAATAAACTCATTTATATATTCTTGCACTGGCACTGATACTGATGAAAATTAAATAAAAGTTGTAAGAATTTTCGTTGAAAATCTATTCGACCTTTCAAATGGTTATATTAAATTCAAATATTCAAACATATTTGAAATAACTCTAAAAATAAATTCTGATTTAATCCTAATATTTGAATTCAAACCACAGAAGTATTTTTCCTGAATTAAACATACTATCTATTTGTAGCTCTGAATTCGCTACTGTTAAATGATATGTCATAGTTGTCAATTTTTAAACATCCCTTTGTGCGAATCTGTGACCTGTTAAAGCAAATTGTGAACACACGGCCGCCATAATCAAACAAAATTCTACAATCAAGTAAAAATTTTGACATTTTGCAATTGTTTAGGCAGTGAATAATTCAATAATAACTGTCATCAATGAGTGCTAAATTAGACGTAAACAGACGTGTTTTGGCAATACAAGCTAAAAAGAAGCGGCACAAGCTGGGCAAAAAAAAAGGTAAAAACGAGATGAATGGACACGGTGAAAATCGTTCGAAAACTGAACCGTCCCATAGCTCCAGTAATGAGACAATCGAAGATCCTGATGATCAATATACCAGTGAAGAAGAGGAACAAGAAGATAGTACTGATTACAGAAAAGGTGGATACCACCCCGTAAAAATCGGCGACCTCTTTTTAGGACGCTACCATGTAACTAGAAAATTAGGATGGGGACATTTTTCCACTGTTTGGTTGTGTTGGGATCTTGAAGACAGACGGTTTGTAGCTCTCAAAATTGTAAAGTCTGCTGAGCATTTCACAGAAACTGCCCTTGATGAAATTAAAATCTTGAAATCAGTAAGAGAATCAGATCCACATGATCCTAAACGAAATAAAACGGTCCAATTATTGAACGATTTCAAGATTAGTGGTGTAAATGGAGTGCATGTTTGTATGGTATTCGAAGTATTAGGACATCATTTATTAAAGCTGATAATAAAATCTAACTATCGTGGTATTCCACTGAATAATGTTCGTACTATCATAAGGCAAGTTCTCGAGGGGCTTGATTATTTACATGCTAAATGTAATATTATCCACACTGACATCAAACCAGAAAATGTTCTTGTCTGTGTAAGTGAAGAACATATTAGACGATTAGCCTGTGAGGCTGCTGAAATGCATCAATTAGGTCTAAAATTACCCACATCATTGGTAAGTACAGCTCCCATTCAGGAAGCGCAACCAACAAAAATGAGCAAAAACAAGAAAAAGAAACTGAAGAAAAAAGCAAAACGTCAAAATGAGTTACTTAAACGCCAAATGGAACAAATAATTGAAATTGAAGAACAGAAAAAAGTACAATTTCCTGAAGATACCAATAAACTCTCCGAGCCCAATGAGTGTAATGGTGTGTCTACCAGTCCTGATACAACTCCAGAGGAAACAAATAATAAGATAATTAATTGTAATGATAACGATTTAGAAAGTAATGATAATGAAGCTACATTAACTATCTCTCAGGAAACTGTAGGGCTGGAACATTCTGTTCAAATGTCTGAAGATGATTCGCCATCTATTACCTCTAAAAGTGAAAGTAAAATAGAACTAGATCCTGCTTTTGTTGAATGTGATGTGGATGTGAAGATAGCTGATTTAGGAAATGCTTGTTGGGTGGATAAGCATTTCACAGAAGATATTCAAACTCGACAATATCGCTCCTTGGAAGTATTACTTGGTGCGGGTTATGGAACTTCTGCAGATATTTGGAGTACAGCGTGTATGGCTTTTGAAATGGCTACAGGAGACTATCTTTTTGAACCCCACTCTGGAGAAGATTATACAAGAGATGAGGATCATTTAGCTCATATTATTGAACTTTTGGGTGACATTCCTAAAAGAATATCACAAAGTGGTAAACATTCTAAGATGTTTTTCACAAGGAAAAATGAACTAAGGCATATCACTGGTCTCAAACCTTGGTGTCTAGAAGATGTCCTTATTGAAAAGTATGAGTGGCCTCGCAAAGAAGCTGAAGAATTCACATCATTCTTAAAGCCTATGCTTGATTTTGATCCTGATAAAAGAGCAACTGCTGCAGAATGCTTGCAACATCCATGGTTAGCAAAATAAATTGTTCTCTCTTTAGATGACTAATTCAATTGAAATTGCTTGTGTTGCTAAATAGTGACCTAATTTTTTTTTCTGAAATCCAATGATCGCTCTGACACCCATGATTGAATAAATTTATTTTAAGTTGATCTCTTCAGGGAGCTGTTTTAGTTTTCATTTTTATCATATACGGTAGAAGAAAAAAATTGAGTCTTGAATTTATTCTGTAGAAGTATATCCTATAGATCTGAAAAACATTTGCTGAATTTATATTCCATGTAATTTTAAGGCTCTGTTAATATAGATTTTGTTGAGCTCTAATGATGTTGAATTGATGAAAAGTGTTTGCAAAAAAGTCATTAATAATTTCAACTTTTTAAGAGATACTTATGCTTTACAGTTGAATTGCATGAAGTCTGAGAATGTAACACGTTATTATAAAGAAAAAAAATGATTATATTGTCAGGATTATGAACAATACAATTTTTAATTATTCAGTTGATAAACCACAGTTGAAATTTGATGATCTAGCACAGGGTGAACAATATTAATTTGTATTTATGTTTTCAAATATAGCTGTGGAACAATATAAGTGTTACATGTAAACTCCATTTTCTTGTTAATATTAGAACTGAGAGAAAATGGGGATATTACCTACTTATTTATGTAAATAAACAAAAATTTACTAGGAGAAATTAGAGTGTGATAGTTCAAGCACCAATATTTCTATGATATAAAGTTCATGTAAAGACAAATTGATTAATAATAACAAATCTGCTATTCAACACAATATTTTTTTATCATTCCCAATGTTATTCTATTACATGAAAGCAACAAATTGTATTGCAATTCATCTTGAAATTATACAATTTGGTGTGTATTTAAGCTGCTTATAAGCCAAATGACCACAATTTGGTAATTTATGAACTTTTTTCAATATCTGTTCAGATCCAAGTTTTGCAAATTGTGTGAAGTTAAGTTGAAAAAGCTATTGTTTATGCACTGCCGAGCATAAAATTAGGCACCTTCCGTGATTTTCAATATTTTTAAAAATCATTTATTTTTTTTGGTTGTAACATAGTTTACTAATTGGATGGAGTAGGCCGTTACTTTGTGATAGTTCATTCTATAGTTTACTAACTTTATGAGATGATTTTGTCATGATTGCCTGAATAAAAAAAGGTTTTGTTTTGTTCAAAGTTTATTGAAAATGATGAAAATTTAGAATTTAATTTGATATGCTTTTAGGTCAAACAAAATATAAGAACTTCAATAGCTAGTATTGCCTCCTCTAGAAGTAATAACAGCTTTCAAACAATGAAGCATGGTTTGGATCAAATTTTGGAGGACATACAATGGAATATTATTCTTTTCCTACACAAGTATGCGATAAAGGTCTCTAGAATTTTTACTGGCACCTATCTCGGTAAATGTCTCCCCATTTCAACTCAAATATGTTCAATGAGATTTAACTTCGAGATAACAAGATAAGTAGTGTGGAACTGTGTATTGACATGCCTGAAGGTTGCGTCTTCTCCAAGAATAACAATGACAAGATGGTCTTTTAGAACCTCTGTCAAGTATCTATGAGCAGTCGACTTCCCATTATGGATAAAGGCTAACTCCCTACGAGCTTCATAAAATATGCCTCCCTATGCCATTACTGAGTCTTCAATAAATGGAAGTTACTCAGTAATACACACTTGAGCGTATCTCTTGCCTTGTCATGGTGCCATACTGTTTGAGCCCATAGGACAAAATGGCAATTTATCGGAAAACAGAACGCGACTCCAATCCTCTACTGTCCAAGCCAAGTGTTCTGAAAAATTCAACCTTGCATGTTCGCATGAAAGCGGCGGTCTAGTAGTCCAAGTCTGAGAAGATAATCCAGACATGAAGTAGCCTCCTAACTGTTCACTCATGTTTACATTTTTCATATCTTATGGGTTATTTCAAGGGCAAACTAATGACCATTCGGTTTCTCAAAGCAGTAGAAACGAGAAAGTGGTCGTCTCTAACTGTTGCATTCCTTCCTTGTGCTGAATCAGGTCTTCTAGTGAGCAGAGCAGTCTGTTCTTAACGTTGAAATACGTGTTGCACACTGGAAAGATGTTTTCTCGTAATTTCGCGCTAACCGCAGCCATTTTCTATATTCGCCACAATTCATGCAGCAACAACACTGTTTATAACCATTTTAACACTTCAATTCAAACAATTTGCAATAGACAAATAAAACCACCGAAACCAAACTCATGATAATAATGGTAATATTAAATAAGGTTTTTCTGATTTTCACAAATTTTTATTGTTATTTGTTTTATTAAATAACAATAAAAATATGTGAAAATCTTATTTAATATGGATTTTCATCAAGTAAAGACTGATTCAATTAAATATATTGATGATAATGATGTTTAGAAATCTAGATTTCTAAAGGTACTCTTTTTTTGCCAAAGACTTGCTGAAACAGCAACTTATTTTAGTCAAGCAATCATGATAAAATCATTGCATACAGATAGTAAACTATTTTGCAACTGAAACAACAAAAGATTTTTAAAATAACTGCAAATTACGGGATGAAGCTAATTTTATCCTTGGAAGTGTAGTTTCAGATGCATATTATCAAAGAATGGTGACAGATTGATTTTGTAGGCTGTGGGATATTATGGAGTGGTACATACAAATATATATATTTTTATTTCCATCTTATACTTAATTGTATTATGACTATATTTATACGGTGTCTCAGAGTAGGTGTAATTAAGTGATACGGTAGGAAGTGCTAATGAAATTAAGAACCAATTTTTTGCAAACATGGGTTCTAACTCTATTCATTTCCAGGTGTTGAAAGTTGGAAGTAGTAACTCTTTTTTTTGCAATAATTCCAAAATGACTGAACATATTTCGATGTCACTCAAAACAACCACACCTCGTTTTGAAAGTTAGCTTTTAGCGTTTTTTGCATATTTCAAACATTTTCAGTGACATAGATAAAAAGGTTATTTGATATTATGATGTCCCTAACTTGAACACCATTAACATTTTGGCAAATATTTTGACTATTTGATTTTTCATAAAATAAAGGGTGAAAAGCACCTACGATCCTCACGCAATTTTGCATCAACATGCGTATTAATTATTTAATTAGCATTTCTAAATGCTAAATTTCAGAACGATCGATCTAGTTTTTAAAAAATTGGGAAAAACATAAAAAGGAATACTTGGAAATTAACGGGATTTTTATTGAAAAATTAAGTTGAAACAATTTTCGAGGGTGACTGCTTGTATCGAAAACTATTGTAGTCATACTGAACCTCTAGTTTAATTTGCTTTTTGTTTCAGCTTCCCTAATTTTTCAGTATTTAGTGAAAATCCTTTTTTTCATGAAAAATTAAATCTTAAAATATTTGAGACCGATTTTCTCAAAAACAGTGGGTACTATTTCTGAAGAATGATCGTCAAGAATTTCAATTTCGTCAAAAAATTTGCGAAAACGTCAGTAGCGTTCAAGTTGGGATGTTGTAATATCAAATTATACATTAAAAGTATACTTTCAACAAGCAGTGTGGCTGCTTTGAGTTACATTGAAAAATCTTCGGCCATTTTGGAATTATTGCAAAAGAACATTATATTTTTTTCCAAACACTTTGTGTCTCTGGAGTGAAACGAGTTTGGACATATGTTTAAAGGAAATTTGTTCTTATTTTCATTAGAACTATCTACCCAACAGTTTGTAACACCTACTCTAGGACATCCCGTATACAGAGCGAATAAAATTAAAGGAGTATGTGGGTGGTTCAGTGGAACAGACTTTACAGGCTTACCACTTGACATTCTGACATACAAGGCTGGACACATGTTTCATTCTGATAACTGAAATAACCGTGGAGGTAGCTGAGGGAGAGGAATTTTATCTAGCGATCTTTGTATGCGATTGATATCATGGAATGTGATCAAACCCATTTCAAGTATTTGTTTTTAAACTTGATATAAAACTTAACTTTCATATTTGCTCATGTTGAAGGTTTGACTTACAGCTACTTGTGTTAAGGCATAGCAACTATGTAGTGCAGTAGTTGAGTAATGGATTTCTACCCAATAGTGGTTAACCATGTCAAATTTTGCATTAAGGAATTATATGCTGTTTAGGGATTTGTTTTGCGTTAAGTACTTGTGAGACTTCTATTACAATCGCAGCTGTGGCATCCAAAGGTACGTATGTCACATCTTATATTTAGTTAAAATGTGTTTAAATTTGAGATACTAGGTTTGGCACACAAGTTAAAAGTTCAGAAGTTGACTGAAATGATATACCATTTATAGGACATTTTATGAGTGAAGTCAATTGATCATGTTGAAGTAAATGGTGAAATGATTGTACACTTAGTGCCAATCAGATATTGAATTATTTATTGATATTTAGGTGCAAGATCCAAAGTAAATGTGGAATAATATATAGTCTAGTCAAACTAAAAAAGAAACCAAATAACTGGAAAATTTTAAACAAGATTGATTTTATTGGAGATCTGAACTCCATTAAAATATTTTAAAATTTCTGTTTGGGAAAACACAGTTTTTTCAAATATCCTGAAATATAAAGTTTCAGCTTATATTTCTTGAAGCTTATGTCCTAGAAAAACATTGTAACTGAATTCGTTAAATATAAGAAGTGTTTTTTTTTAAGTAAAATTGTTCTCATGTTTCACATAGCGTCAATTGCATTTTATGGGCAGAGAATCGATATATGAATTTTCAGATGAAGCTCCTTAAGCTGCTTCATTGAATAATAAACAATCTAACTCAATATTTTAATTTCAGCAAAGACACGTGAGCTAACGAGGAGTATTAATACTTGAGAATTTTTTTTTTTTGATATTTACTTGTGAATATTTATTTGTATATTTTAATTATTAATACTCATGTTGTCCTCTACTTTATAAAGTTATTAAAATTTTGGCGTCTATTACAAAAATTAGTATCCTAGGGGCCCCTCCACTAAACTGCTCTAGTGATTGAACAACCTCGAAAATGCAGATTTTCTACTGCTGTGGACCCTATGACAAATTGTTTTTTATTCATTATATGTTAACATCATAAAATAAATCGCATCTATATGTTAATATCTTGAAAGTTTTTATGCAATTTATAAATGTTTAAACTTTGTTTTGTACAATTTGCTCAGCTTAATATTTCTCATAACACCCTTGACAGTATTTTTTTTTACATTCAGTGCCTCTTTTTCTATAAAAATGGTGTAAATAAAGGGATTCCTGCCCTAACACTTCTTGATTAGTTCTCAAAGTGACTCTTCTTTGGATTTAGTTATCGAAATTGTGATACCATTTTGAGTGCCGACAGTTCAGTGGTAGAGCATAAGGCTTGTAACCGTAAGGTCGCGAGTTCGAATCCTGTTCTGATGGGAAAGAAATTTTCTAGTTGGACGAGTGTCGGTCACTATTTCACTGTTGGGTCGAAAATGAGCAGTAGTGCTGTGACCTAAAGTGGCGCAAGATCACAGTAACAAAGCCTACCCAGAATACTACTGAACTTCTAAGTCGCACAAGCTGAAAAAGCTTCTGAGGGATCTTCAAAGAAGATCTAGGAGTATCAGGATAATAATAATAAAAAATTATAATTTTATGGTGGTGATAAGATGAACGTATATGATTAC
The DNA here is from genome assembly GCA_034642435.1 of Megalocaria dilatata. NCBI lineage: Eukaryota > Metazoa > Arthropoda > Insecta > Coleoptera > Coccinellidae > Megalocaria > Megalocaria dilatata. The sequence continues at coordinate 76,246,935 of CM067854.1, forward strand.
ATCTGGTACGATAAGTCAGTACTTGACTTTATTTTATTTTAATCTACTGTTACTGCTTTGTACAATATGCCCTTCTTTCCTTTCTAGCTCCACTCTTTCATCGCCATGTTTTGTGAAAAGCATAGGTACATCCCTCTTGTACTTCCATTTGAGAATCACAATCCACGAACATTTTCTCCTGCAATAAAATCTCTTTTTTTGAACTTTTTATAAATCACTTCTTTGGGGTTTCCTTTTTTGTTACAACAAAGAGTTCCCACAAGATTCTTCTTCTCTCTATCAGTTCATATGTCAGTTCTAAACTAGTATAATTATTGTCAGTGACAACAGTTCTACTGATAACCAAGAGTTCCTCTATCAATTGCATTACAATGATTTGTAATGATTGTTTGAACTGCACCTACAGCAGTCCTATATGTCCTCTTACCAATACATAATTTTAAATGTATACATATTTGTTGTAATGAAATTAAGTATTGCATATTCAGATTTATGAGATAAAGATTCCTCATTGTTATGGAGTAACTCCTGCATATTAAAAATTATGTTCAATTTTTGGAATTAACATACAACTCTGAAATGTGGACATTGGCTGAAAGAGACAAAAAGAAAATAATGGCTATAGAAATGGATGTATTGCGAAGATCAGCAAGAATATCGAGACCAAAACAGAGAAGAAACGACACGTGAGAGATGTTATGAAGAAAAACACCATCATCAGATAGAATAGAGACAACTTATATGATATTGGGCATGTTTGCAGAATGAATGAAAAGAGACTACCACGGCAGATACGGAATTGGTCTGACCAAGGACGAAAAGGAAGACCAAAGAAAAATTGGTCATCAAGAAGGCCATGAGTGAAAGGAACCTTTCAGGACTGCCAAGATTTTGTTAAATAAGATATTACTCCATAACAGCTTTGTTGTCATTATCACAAACAATATTGAATGGAAGGGCAGATACTTGTTCTTTTGAAATCAAAACAGTTTCAGAATAGATAAATATTACTCCAAGTGTTTGACAAGAAAGTCTCTCACCTAAATTCCTAAAAAACATTATCATTTTTCAGTGGTATTATCTGTCTATTGCAAATTTTTTGATTGAGTTGTGTAGTTATTATAACTGAAATGGCTATAAATACTGTTATTGCGGCATGAATTCTGGCGGATATAGAAGATAGCCGGTGTTAGTGAGAAACTTTGGTTTAAGTCTGTCCAGTAGACAACGAGCATTTCAAGCTTATGAAGAGACTGGTCTGCCCACAAGGAGACCTAGTTCAGGACGACAAGAGTACAAAAAATCGATACGACCACTTTCTTGTTTCTAGTGCTTCACAAAACCGGCCAAGGCAGTTTACCTTCAAAGTCATATGCAAAAAGTGGGAAATATGAACTTAAGTGAGTGGACAGTAAGGAGATGACTTCATGCTGTTTGATTATCTTTTCGAACCAGGGCTACTGTGAACACCGGATTGCAAGTATCGTTTTCCGATGAATCGCGATTTTGTCTTATGGGCTCAGACAGACATGTAAGAATTTTGATGATGACAAGGCAAGAGATATGCTTAAGCGTGTATTGCCAAGCAATACTTCCATTTGTTGGATGCTCAGTTATGGCTTGGGTAAGCATACCTTTTCAAGCTCCCTGGAGGTTAGCCTTTATCTAAAATGGGACTTTTGACGGCTCATAGGTTCTAGAAGACCATATACACTAGAAAACAGTCAGAGATACCTGACTGACCGAAACGCCGTGAAACACACAAAACAATTCCTTTTTTTGACAACTTTTGTTAATTGTAACATTTTGTACTTCATTTCGTATTTTTGTCTTAATAATTGTTCACATCTAAGGATATATTTTATGTATTTTTGTATTTCATTTCGCAGTTTTGTAATATTTTTGTTTTTGAAGATTTTATTTCAGGATTTTATCAGCATTAAGGAACATTGTATACTGAAATAATTCAGGCAATGGAAGTCAGAAATCATAATAATATTCTAGAAGACCATGTTGTGTCATTCATGGTTAGTCTTGGAGAAGACATAACCTTAATGCATGGCCCCACACTGCTTGGATATTTACTGTTTATCTTGACGAGGTTCAAATCATGAGATTTATTTCGGCTGCTTGAAGTCTGGATTAAAATTCGATAGAAAATGTTTGGAATAAGATGGGGAGACATATGCCAGCTACCAGAAATTCTTGAGAGCTTTGCGACATACTGATGCAGGAATATAGGTATATTCAGCAGTATATGATCCAAAGCATGTCTAGTTGTTTGTAAGCTGCCATCAGTTCTGGAATACTTGCTATTGAAGGTCTTAATTTTTTATTTGACCTAAAAGCATATCAAATAAAATTTTCACTTTTCATCATTTTCAATAAACTTTGAACAAAACAGCCAAAACTCTTTCGATTCAAGAAATCACGACACAATCATACATTAAGTTAGTAAACCATGTTAGAACCGAAAAAACAAAAGATTTCTGAAATAAATGCAATTTATCTGTTGACTCTAATTTAATGCCTGACAATGTATATATTATAAGGAAACAAAGTAAAAATATAACCCATATTACTATTCATATTATATTTCTACATAACTCCTGGATTGCAAATACATTATTTGTGTTGAAATCATTAACTTTAGAAATTCACTCCTTTGCATGTGCTAAACACTCATCATTGTAAAAGTGAAGAATAGTTATTCACGTTATAAGTCCGGTAAATACATTTTGAAAGTGAGCATTCTCTTTCCTACTTTTTAAAAACAATCAGAAATGTAAATATTATTATCTACAAGGAGTATTTCATTATTTGAACTAAATGAGAGATACTTTCCATAGAAACGAGAACTTTTTTTTGTTTAGAGATTAACTGTTGTTGCATATTCTAGTAAAATAGAGACAGAAAAAAATTTGTAAAAAACACTGATGTTAAGTCAGGAGTTCAAGTCTTAAGCTTTTTCCGATTGTGAGTTAGAGAAACGCTTTCTTTGGAGGTAGGACTGTTGCTATGGTTCAGGTAACACTCAACTCTGGTCTGCTCACAAAATATTTTTTTCTTAATCTTCTAAATATACGATCCTTATGAAATTTTGGACTAACTTGCGCGTCACTATTTTACTTCTAAATACCAAATTTAAGATCGCTCATTCAAATCAGAAATATTTCAGATCCAATTGGCCTATTAAGAACATCAGCTGAGATATTTAGGCCTTAAACCTATCTTGAATATTTCAAGTTTCTAGTTTTCCGTTCAAAAGTTTGAGTGCTTACGGGTGGGCCAGCCAGACAGATTTACTTTTGACCTAGAATTCATCAATGAATCTTATCTAGCCATTTGAGACCATTTTTGGCTCAAAATTACAAACCAAACATTTGGGAAAAACAATAGCATGTTGTTCCCTAGAACAAGCGCACAAAAATCACATGAAGCCTTATATCCAAAAATTCCTCAAAATGCTATCACAAAGGAAACAAAATTATCGATGAAAGTTGGGAAACCAAGTTAATATGGTGAATAAAGATGAGATGATGGCTTACTTTTCAGATTTGGTGAGTAATTCGCGACAGTTTATGAAAGCAATGTTAAGAAATTTCTGGAAATAATACTGTATACATTTTATTTTTTCGAGGAAATTCATACAAGCGAAATTCCTAAAACAAAAGTAATAATTCTGGGATTGCCGGATGATAATAAATATATGTTTTCAAAGAACATCTGGCTGGCACTTTACCAGTGGATTTTAGAGCTGATTTGCAGCTGCTTAAAAGACATGGGGATGAAAATGTTCTTCTGTTACATAGTTACAGTACACTGAGGAATCCATAGAAAGAAAAAACAGGGTATCTCACATGAAAGTGTGAAAAATTATTAAACATTAAAAAAAGAAGTGAAATAATCAACTGTTGAGGAAATGAAAGCTCCAACAAAATTCCAGTTATCAACGTTAATGTCAATGGAAGTTGTAGGTAGCTATTATTGATATTAACTAATAAGATATTAGTAATTGCTGTATTTAAAATAAATTGTTGACTTTTTGGAGATATAGTAAAAATAGCTTCAGTAGTTTTTACCAAACTAGTCTGGTAAAATATTGCATTATTCATAAAAATATATTTTCCGGACTAAAATAAAGTATGCAGAATTGTGATACAGTATGAAATAAAGATGATTATTAATTCAAATAATCCAATTGCTGATAGTACATATCTATTTTATTTCAGAATTACTTCAAATGTTAATCAACTAAATGTGTTATCATAGTTTACATTTATTCCCTTTTCTCGGAATACTTATATAAGGCTGAACTAATGGATACATTTCATGGCAGCTTTTGAATATTGTAATATCCTGTATGATTGAAGGCTTCTTGATATTCTCAATATCATTTTCATTTTCCTTTTCGGCAATTTTACCTGCTCCTCCATCTGCCATAGAAACTACTTGTACTGATAACTTTTTTCGGCACTTAGCATTATCTTCCAAAAACTCCTGAAATTAAATTTTTGTTGGTATATTATATTGAATAACAATTAGAATCGTTCGGGAAAAAATATTTAATGTTCAGTGAAATTTTCAATTAGTACTTATGTAGAATAATCAGTCTCTTGGCCAACGCCGTACCACATTCCTATAAAATTTTAATTTAAGATATGGGAGATGAATTGATGAAACTTACTACAAAAATCGAGAAGGATGACTTCAATGAAATTGGTTTACTCTTAGATGTTAAAATAAAAAAAATATTTCTTAAGAACAAATGAATGTGCTCACATAAAAAAATATTCCTGTATTGATTGTTATTCTATCCAAATTTTTTACTGCAATGTTATTAATTACTGGATGATCAATTAGAGATCATTTTGAAGTGACTTCTGAATAAAAGAGGCAGAAATTTAATATGACCTTCAGTGCGCTCAATCTCATGAAATTAAAGCTTTTGAAGAATGTAAGTATATCAACTTTTTTGTAATATTATATTGAATGTATTCTGTAGGCTAAAACAAGATATACTAATATAAACAATGTCGATTTCAAACAAAAGTTAATCAATTCTTATTTATAAATAATTATCCCTATTTATTTGTATATATTATCCCCATATACTTGATATGCATTTTACCATATCTACATTGTCATCTTAAAATTTAGTATTTTGAATGTGTGTACATACGAGTGCTATTTGTATTTACAGATACTTCAAATATTCATCTTGATAAAAAAAAATTGAATTGAATCATCAACATTTCCGTGCAATGACTTCCGACGTGGATTAAGCCAACAGTAGTATGGCGATCAACTCGCTCTGACTTTTGGTGATAATGCACCATCTGGAGCCACCGTGTTTCACTGTGTTTTCTGAAAATCGGTTTGAAGACATGCAAAACTATTGATCTTAATAGAAAATATTTTAAGAAAAACTAAAATCAGTAAAAAATTTTGATAGTAAATATTCGTTTTTATTTGCCTATCTCAAAACACAAATGGCAATTTGCATAGGTTGATGTGACTTGAAAAATATTTTTTTAAATTTCTATTCCTTAGCATGAATCAATCAGGATTAGATGCTAGAAGATGTTTGATTTTTCTATCAAGTTTAATGAATTTCCCACCAATAGTTTCTCACACACTCAATTACACTAATAAACAAATTAAAAATAAAAAGTGAAAAATTTCCTGCGAGTTTCATATTATTTTTTATTCACCAAAGATTATTAGATGGAAACAATAAATCGAATTTTAAGAAATTTGCAATTTCTTTTAAACTTTTTCATCCCGATAGATATGGTACAAATTAAGACTGTGAAATGAATCAATAAAACTAAATTAATGTTTGGTTGAAATATAATATTCATGTAAGGGATTATGACATGCCTGTAAAAAAAAATAAAATAAAGTACATCCTACCTCATAAAAATCAATGATATCTTTTTTTTTCAACGTTCTTAAAAATGCAACTTCAATTTCTGTTCTATCGAAGTTATACTGTTGGGAAGTGATTTCAGACCAATACAGATTCGTCTGTGAAGCAAGTTGTTTAGGTTTTTCTAATCTTTGAGCAGCCAATGCCTCTCGGTGCCTTGAAAATTCTTCTTCATCCATTGAAATGAGGTGGGTCTATAAAAAAATAAGAAAACTTTATAATCGCAAGTTGAAATTACACTGTGTCACAAAGGTTAATTTAATAATATAAAATAATGCTTTTGGGTTAAAAATGTATGCTTCGCTTGAAAAAATTTCATAGAAAGTCAAACAAATGATAAAAAAAAAATGGTTAAAATTGCATTTTTGATCGGAGATAAATAAAATACTAATGCATATTTTTTCAAAGTTTTGAGTTTATTAGCAAGGTTTAACCTTGATATTTATTAATGAAAAACAATATCATTCAAATGACTGCTACGACTGGCCATACAGTACCCCATCCAATCAATCTAATTTTTCAGTACATTGTCGATTGTTTGGGGCTCAATTTCATGAATGGCAACTTGGATTTCGTGCTTCAAGGTATCAATTGTTTCTGGATGGTTAGAGTAACACTTATTCTTAACAGATAAGCACAAAAAATAGTTCAACCAAGTCAAATCACAGCTCTGAGGCGGCCAATTAACATCAGCATTTCAACTGATTTTTCGATTTCCAAAAAGATCGATGGTTATGTTGGCTGTGTGGCAAGTGGTCCGTTTTGTTGAAACCAAACGTCGTCCAAGTCTTCTTGTTGAATTTTGGGACCGTGACGGCGGCACTAAAAACCACACCAGATAGTTATATTACTCATTGTGGGTGAAAATGACCTTCATCGCTAAAAATGAGTTTTCTGAGAAATTACTCATCTTCTGCGATCATTAGCCCATTGAGCGAAGTGGAAACGTATAGGATGGTCATGAGGCTTCCCTTCTTGCACTAGTTGAACTTTATAAGCCTTCCTACCCAGGTCTTTTATGCAAAATTCCCCTAAGAGAAGTAAGGGAAATGTTCAGTTCTTGAGCTCGGATGTTCAGCCACATTCTGGGTTACAGCAGCATGTTTACAGAAGTGCTTATCGGACGAGAACGTAAACAGGTTGTTTTTATCAAATAACGATCCTCTTTCAGGAACTCACTGCACAAATTGCCGTGAGGGCATTTCATTTCTATTGAATTTTCCACGTACATTTCTGACATTTTGGATAGAAGATCCAATGGACCACTTTGGAAACAAGTTTTCAATATTTCCCAGTTTTGTTGGGCGTAAATCGACCCATTTCGTTAGTGTCAAATATTAAACTAACTTTCTGTGAATAGACGAATGACAGAAGTGATTCCAGATGCGAAATAAACACTATTTTTCATCATTCAAAAATGGTAGTGCTGCTTAACCCAGCCATTCTTCATCGATAAAAATTAAGGTTAAATACCTTTTCCCAAGTAGTTTATATAGGGCCGAGTGTTCATGACTCCGTTAGTAGAACACTCCTTTTTCCAGCTATGCTTGACTCAATCTAAGTGCGGTTGATCTGAAGTGAGTTTCATTCGGTGTGAATGGATTATTATAAAAAAAAATAACTGATACCACCCCATACACAGCAGAATCTTTGAATGATGAATATTCGGCTTTATCAACAATGTTGTTACATGGTCGGGATTATCTTCTGTTTTTCTATGCTTAAGATTCTCATAGTTTATCTACTTTTAAACGCCAGTTTAGACATAAAACTATTTTCCTTATTACTATTAAAGCAGCTATTCAAACGTAAAGAGACATTATTTGAAATACTCTGCCATAACTTATAGCATCTGATTTTCTTGCTTTTGAATGAATTCTAACACTTTCAAATGTTTTGAAACTATAGCGTACTTTGTACTTAACATCAAAATTATCTAAACAAATTTTATACATCAAAAGAAACTCGAAATGTTATTCTTTGTTATAAAGTTTGTTTTTATGAAATTCCACTTAATTCATTATTATCTAAATGAGCATCGGTGGCTTAGTGGTTTAAACGTTCGACTTGTAAAAGGTGATTCCTTTCCAGTGTGTGTTCGGATCTTGGCAGGGAAAAAAATCTTGCTAGGATAGGCGTCCACCATTTTACAAAAAAAAAAAAAACAGTACTGTTGTGTAAGGACTCAGTAATAAATAACCAGAACACAACTGATGTTCTAACTTACGTCTTTTATATAAAACTTCTGAGGAATCTTCACTGGAAGTGTAGAAATATCAGTATAATATCACTATCAGTTTATGTTAAATTTATTCTTTTATGTGTCAGAGATTTGAAAATTTTATTTCAGATTTCACTTACTTTCATAGATTCCATAAATTCTTCTATTCTTTCATCCAGAAAAGCGGGGTGTTTATCAGACTGTACAATTATGCGTAAACCTTGGATACCATTAGATTTTCTAATACCACTAAAGACAATGTAACCTAATTGTTGCTGAAAAAAACATTTAATTTGTCAATTACTTACACGTTTTTTGAAATTTGAATGAAATTTATAGAGAAAGAATAAAAGTGAACTCCAGCATTTAAATGATAAATACAGGTTATTTCTATAAGCTCTATGACAAATTCTGGCAGATACTATGTCTTGTGAACATGTCTGATTAATTTTTGTTTAGAATATACAAGTATTTGAAAAAATTATTTTTTATTCAACTTGTCACATACAATTTCAGAGTTTCAGTATCACCGGCTAGCTTGTTATAAATGGGCGCAACTTTCTTTAAGCAGGATGTCGAGGTGATATACTTAACTCAGGGTGTGGGAGATTTACAATTTAAAGAAGGAAATATAACCACTTAAATGATTTATTGAAATATTAAAAACTGTATGTTCATTAAAAGGGGGATAGGGAATTATTGTATTTAACTGCTTCAAATTGGATGATCTATTAAAAATGTACAATGAGTAAATAATCAAAAATAAGATCCCAGATATCTGTTCACATGAATTTGTACAAAAATCAAGAACTAAATAAATTATCCAACAGCTGTTATTTATTCTTCTGTATACTGGTTTAAAAATGGAAAACACATTGACCTTGATTTAAAAAGTGATCAAAACTCGAATATAGTCTGAATTATATAAATCCAAAATGTAGATGGCCTACTCACAAACAGGGTGTTCGGATTCTCGCTCCTCACTGATGGGGGTCCAAGCTATATTTTGAAATTCTAAATCCTTTAATTCAATTTACGTCGCCAACCGGGTATCAGTTTCCAATTTCTTAAATGGAAATATCACGAAAGTAAAATAAGATGGCCTACTGGTTAATCAGAAATATTTTGGCTTTATTGGCCCTATATTAAAACAATCATTTATAACATGTACGGGCATCAAATTATTGTTAAAAATCTCACCCCCAAACGTTGGCAATAGAAAGTACTTGAAATCGTCTTGATCAAATGGCATGTAGATTTTGCAATGCGCACACATGTTCGTTATGTCCTGCATTCAAACGATCGTTATAACATGTACTGGCATCAAATCATTGTTAAAAGTTTCACCCCCAACACTAAAACGTTGCTGAAATCGTCTTCAACAAATGGCATGTAGGCTTTGAAATATTCATACATGTTAGTTATGTTTGTTATTTATATCCTACCAAGTAGAACAATACCCATCAGATCACATGACAAAGAAAATAAACCTATTATTTTGGGCATGTTGTTGAAGTAACTATCGACAAAATTTAACTGTTGTGGGGCATCTCCAACATGTACAGCTAGTACATTTTGTCTATCAAATGAATCCAACATTTCTCTGTTTAAGACACGTCATACAAAATTGGGTGATAACTGAACACTAGTAGCTGCACACCAAACACTAGGAAAACGACCTATGTTCATAGGAAGAAATGTTTAGCTATTATCTGTCATAGAGCTTATAGAACTCCCTGTATAAAAAACGTGAACGATAAGGCACTAATGTTAGAAATTCGAATATATGATTAAATATGTAAACAGGTTATTTGTGAACTTGTTGGGTGGAGATCTCTCAACTTACAATCATGGATTTAATATTCCATGCATGTCAGATTTCCCCAATGTTGAATTCATCTAAAGTACATTAATTTTCTAATGATCATATTAACTATAACACAGCTAATATAGTGCTTTGCAATGTGGTTTAAATATACAAATGCTTATAAACTCAATTACTTAAAAGCATTTGAAGAAGTTACTTGTAAACGAAACAGGTGATGTGAGCAACTCACGATAATAAATAGAAATCAACATATATATGTATCATTTAACTAAAGTGTACAATGGATTTCTATCAAGTAAAAGTCAACATGATACGAAGTTAGAAATTATTTTCATTTGTATCATTCAGTTCATGCAGAAGCCATTTTCCCATTTTCTGAATCTTTCCTAGAGCTTTAAAACTAAATGATACCGCTTTCTGCGTAGCATTAAATTAATCCACGAATTCTTGTTGAGTTTGAGTATCATCCTTCAGTCAATAAGGCTTGCATTCATTGTCTGTGAACATTTTCGATGGTTTCCCACATATAATCATTTATGTAAATGGTGATTGAAAACTAACCCTTGAAAGTCACAATATATCATTTTCCATCACAAAGTTTATCAAAATTCGCCCACCATAAATATAAAAGGAATAACCAAAGCTGTAATAAAGTACCTTCAAGTAGAAATTAATAACAAAATAAAGTTCATAAATAAATATTTGAAGGAGACAAAATTTTGTTTCTGATCTTACCATTATGGTAACATAATGGTAAGATTAGAAATTAAATAAAGTTCAATAAATTAATAAAAACAGTAAAAAAAAGGAATATTGCAATAGCAAAAAAGTTTACCAATCTAACAAACAGAAATGAAGGAATCAGTAGTTCGAATATATGAAACCTATACTGAAATACTGACAATCTGCAGGCAACCAGCTGCAGAACCGTCAGTAGTAAAACTGTCGCAAAAGTTAGATATTCACAAAATAAACTCCATAACCCATCCAATAAAACACTATATGGAATGAAAAGTATCTATATTCACTATACACAGAGACACTAAGGTATTAATCATACATTAGCGCCATCTAGAGTATGCAAACATACATACAAGACATACATTCTGTCAAGAAAGTACCGGGAATTATCGATTTAAATCTGGCGGGGCAATGAGGCAGGTAAAATTTTTTTTCCTAGGTTGGTACCACTGTCCTTAATTACTATGCCAAGCTTGAGCGGGATCTGTCAACTAGTGTGTTTGCAACAGCTGATTAAGTCAGTCGATGTCAGAGTGCGTGGCGATTTTTACTATGGGTGATTACGTTGAGCAAAGAATTTGTTTAAAGTTTTGTGTTGCAAATGAATTTTCGTGTGCCGATGCATTGAAAATGTTGCAAAAGGCCTTTGGTGATAATGCTCTATCGAAAACTCGTGCATATCAGTGGTACAGAGACCGAAAAAACCACGCCAAAGCCGCTCGAAAATGAAGGTGATGCTCATTGTTTTCTTCGATATCCGTGGCGTGGTGCACTACGAATTCGTTCCAGAGGGTCAGACGGTAAACAAGGAGTATTACCTAGGCGTTATGAAACGTTTGCGTGAGAGTATCCGTAAGAAGCGGGCAAATTTGTGGGCGAACAACTCATGGATTTTGCATGACGATAACGCGCCTTCTCACCGAGCTACGATTGTGACTGACTTTCTCGCCAAAAACTCAACAAACGTGCTTCAGCAACCACCGTATTCGCCGGATTTGGCTCCCTGCGACTTTTTCCTCTTCCCAAAACTAAAATTGCCCCTTCGTGGCACCCGTTTTGAGTCGATTGAAGCCATAAAACAAAATTCGGCGCGAGAGCTAAAGTCCATCCCGGAAAGCGCCTATAAAAAATGTTTCGATAATTGGAAGTGCCGTTGGCATAGATGTATTGGAGCAAATGCAGCCTATTTTGAAGGCGACCCAATAAATTTTGACGATTAAATGTAAAAATGTTGTTTTAATTGAAAATTCCCGGTACTTTCTTGACAGAGTAGTACCTTTGCGAGCTAATTCAAGTAAAGAAATGTATTCCTGATGATGAGGCATTCAGAGTTTATTCCTCCACCCCAGAGAATCTGCATTATCATTTGTACCCAATGTCACTAGATGCTTCATGAGATGATACTATCCTGTAAGCAAGCCCATGAAAAGATGTAATATTTTTCTGCTGATGTCGAAGATAAGTGTTTGATCTCTTGGTACTAAAATTCCTAGGGAAATTTTGGAAGTGCTCCAAACCTGAAGGATTTCTCCTGAGATTGTCTCTGTTGGCTTCCACATTCTTCCTGAACTTTTCTTTGTGTTTTCCTAATAAGCAAAAAAGTTTTGGTCCTACAGAAGGAGTCGAAGCTTCTTTTCTAGCTAGTAAATTGGCCTACTCATTTCCCCTGATTACCAAGTGTCCGATACTCAGACACTCCCGTATTGATGGAGTTAGATCTTGGTGCTTTAATGGCAGCTTGATTATTAGGCTAAATCGATATGTCACATTTCCGATAACCTCTTTCTAAATTGAATTATACACAACATCTTATTGCATGAATATCTGTTTGAAAGATGCTAGGCTAGAAATTTATCGATTCCAAGTATTTCACTTTGGGTCTGAACCTGTTGTGGTTTTAGAGCCATTTCCATACCATTCAATTTGTATTTTATTTGAAAGAATGTGTCCTAGTATTTGACTAAAAAAAGTAAAAACATTTCACGGCTACAACCTTTTTTTGCTACACGATTTCCAAGATTCATTATTTGGGAATAATAAACCAAGACTGGATTATGCATGATGAGTTATACCATTGACCTCTATATTATACAACTAAAAAATGAAGATATATAATAAGTACCTTGGTCCTTAAAATATTGAAACAGGGCTCCTGAATAATTTTTGAAAATAATTCTAGCTTCATATTTGATTCTGTTGACTGCATACCACACTGATAGTATAATTCTATGCAGGATGGTTTATGAATATCATTTTGGACTTCATAAAGGTAATAGCAGCCTTTTTCCAACTTCAATTCTCTGTTCAGCAGAAGTTGCCTTGGCAGTAATGGGCACATCTTCAAAGAGTTCCTCAAGTGTTCCTCAACAATATTAGCTAGTTCTAAAGCTTTCGATTTATTTGCATTTCCATGAACCAAACATTCAATATGCATTTTTGATAAAATTTGGGGTATGAAGGCTTCTAATCTCTCTATAGACAACTCTGAAAAAGTAACAAATTATTTTAGCTTCTTTTTATAATAAATACCAATAACAATAATTGAAAATCATTCTATATAACAATTTTTATTTGCACTTCTTCAGTCTTATGATGTATGATATATCTCATAGAACTGTTACGCACTTATCAATCATTTCAAAGATTTTATAAAAATAATATTCTAGAAGAGCTTTATATGCTATACACTTCTAAGATGAAAATAAGTACTCAAATTCTGTAAGGTGAATAGTGAATGTTCCACCAATTAAATCAGGTGAAAAAGAGAGTGTTCCTTATGTTACCTGATTGACTCATTAACTAGAGAAAACGAAATAATAGTCACCTTCGCTGACATTCTAAAGGATTGGTTTGAAATCTCAATGAAGCAAATTGTAAAATGTAACATTCATACCAGAAATAGGTAAGGTCTCGGAAATAGATATAAACTTAGGTTATCAAAACACCACTAATAGACTAATTAAGATTACTTTTAGGCAAAAGATATAACTGCAAACAAAACGAATGAAATAATTGTTTAATTGGCTCTTTGAAAGAAAACCCAAACCAAAACGGCCACAATGTGGTGAACATGGTACTATCTGGCAATTTGTAGATCACATCTTTCACCTTTCCCCGACTATCACGCATCAGCAGACAGAAAGATCTGTCACTAAATATTCAACCATTGTTATATATTTTGAATGATGTCCCTATCCTAATGGATGCGACTTGAATATATGCTAAAACCTGTTGGAAATTCTTGATACTTATGGCTATCCTAATCTCATAAATGAATCTCATGTCGCAAGGCAAAAATATATCGCAGCCCCTGCGTCATGTTCACAATAAAATACCACGTTGTATTTTAATTATTAAGATTGAAGGGTCCAGACAGAAATTTATTTATATTCATTAATTCAAACAGTTCAATGGAAATGCTTTCAGGCAGGATTTATTGGATATTCTCTGGCATAACATCTTCTATATTAATGATATAGATCATAAAGTCAAAATCTTGGAAAACAATATTAATTATCCTTTTAGTTCATGAGTGCTGATAGTTCAGTGGCAGAGCGCCCCACCAGGAACCGAAGTCCAGGGTAAAAGAGAAATTTTCTAGTCATTCACCACTTTAATGTTGAATCAAAAAATTAACAGACTGTGCCTAAGGTGGCGTAACAACACAGTAACAAAGTCTAAGCAGAACACAACTAAACTCATAACTTGTACAAACTATATAAAACTTCTGAGGAATCTTCACAGAGGAGGTTCTAGGAGTATAAGGATAATATCAAACATTAAATTTGCATACACCATATAACACAATTAGAGTAAGTAAACCACTTAGCCCCTTGGCTTGAACATGATAAAGCATTAAACAAATATAACAGAAACCAAACGCCGGAAAATTTGGATCATTACAATGCAATGCATTATTATTGTTCAGAAGGGAAAAATCAGCCTATCTAACAATACTGAAAAATCAGAAATATGATAAAAAATAAGCAAAGGTTTGGGCAACATGAACATTAAAACCTCAAAAAGTAGCACTGAACTATCAGACACCCTGAGAGATCCAAACGAACTGAATGATTACTTCATAAGTATTTTCGATAATTTAAGTAACTGTGCCAACACAAGGGAGTTACATCAATTGTAGATTCAGAGATAATATTTTCGATTTATCACTTTCTGATCAAAATAATGTTCTGCAAATGCTCATTGAAGTAAAATCAAATGTTGCTATCATAGTTAATCTATGATGTGAAAAAATAAGATCTAAGTTTCTTGTATTATAATTATGTTCACCACATGTGATGAACTATTCTTAAAAACAAACATCAAACTCTCATATATGTACAAACCAAATACAGTAAATATGACCATGTTTCTAAGTTTGCCTCTACAAGATTCCCTATAATTCATTTTTAAAATGTTCCTAATTATCCTCTTTTGGACCACAAATATTGACTGAATTTTGCAGTTTCCTCCCCAAAAAACTATTCTGTATCTCAAAATTGACTCTACATTAGCAAAATAAATTATCTTTAACATGTTTTCATTCATGTAGTGGGTTAAAGTCTTAATTCCATATCCCACACTGGGCAATTTCAAACAAGTTTTCTCTATGTGTTCTTCCCAATTAAGAAACTCATCAACATATACATCCAAGAATTTTGACATCCTGATTTGCAAGGTTTATATAACCCGGAGCAGAATGTTGTGATTGCCTTGTCCGAAAAAAATTAGACTTGTTTTGGATTCGTTTATCATTATTTCATTCATAGAAAACTAATCGTTCAATATGGAAAAGTTATCTTTAGTTTTTTCTATAATTTGTTCCATATTATTTCCCCCAAGTAAAACGTGTATCATCTACAAAGTTTGTTATTAAACAATCATGAACTGTCAAAGGAAAATCATTTATGTAAATGATAAAAAAAAACTGGACCAGCAATACTGAGGACGGTATTGCTATTGATTTAGGTGTAGGACAGGAGTCCTACACCTAAATCAGTAGAACAAATGTCTGATTTTACCCTATCATCTTCATTGCTAACAACAACTTGCTGATTCCTATTTGATAAAAACGATCTTATTCAATCATTAGCATTGCCTCTAAGACCATATTTCCCCAGTTTTGTCCGTAGAATTTCATTGACTAACTCCTATAAACTCTTGTAATTTCTGTGAGCTCATCTACGAAGGGCTAGGGTTTCAAGATAAATATAGTCAATCATCTTAAGTCCATTGTATATTATTTTTACTTACGTTCAGTTGCAGACAGGAGTTCTTGTTTAGTCCAAGAATGTTCTGTTAAGAGCACAGCTAAGTAGTATACAGCATGTTGGTAAGGCTGCTCCGCACTGAAATTCTTCAAATTTCTTATATACTGGAAAAAAATTACGTTTATAAATTTCAGAGCACAAATTCATATTCTGACTTACATTTTCCTTGTATATTTCGAACCTCTTTGGGTCAACCTTGAAAGAGGTCAATCGTTCCATTATTTTCTCCAATAATATATGTTGTCTTTCATTATAACCTTCAATAGCCAGCTATAATATAAATGAATTAGTAACAGGGATAAAAATCTATTTTATGGCAACGATATTCCGATATTACAATTTGAATAAAAAAAAAACTTTAACCCAAGTAAATAATTACTAGATCAGTGTTTATCCTTTCCTTATTCTGTATAGACTTAATTTCGAGTTACTTATGCCTTAAAGCTTAATCTGTATTAATAATATTGATTAAGTATTCTCAAGCACTAGGCTGCTAGTTTATAATAGCTCGGTTAAAGCATCTTATATATTATAACTGGGTTCAGAATTGCTAAGTTATGATCGTACTTTAGATTGCATTTCAATTAGCCTTTAAAATATTACTCAAATAGGGAAAAAATTATTTGTATAGACTTCTGTTACAGTTATGTAAACATATATAGTTGAGGCTTTTCTAGCATTAAGTAGAACCAATCTTACTTGCAACTCAGGTGAATTCTGCTAAAATGTAAATAATCTATACCTGATATATTAGCTTCAGGAAAGAATAACCCAATAAGTCAAAACTAATATATAAAAAAAAACTTTCAATTAAATAGGTTCTTTCTACAATATGATGATTTTCTATTGATCAAAACCTTATTATTAATTATGACATTAATTCACTTCATTTCATGTAAATATTGATTTTTCCTGTAAAAAAAATGTTCATCATTTTGATGATTCAAGAGCCATAGACGAAACTCAATTCAAGAATTCCCATGCCAAAAATTGGAAGATGAATATAATATAATGTTTACATATTTTTTTCACTTGGAACCAATTAATGAACATCTAATCACCTGCAATATTTTGGTTTTTATTTCTCGAAAGTTCTATGTGAGACACTGACGTTGAATTATACTCTTACACTCTTATCTTATACTTTTTCTCTTGTGGACATAGGCTTACTTACAACTAATTCATTGTGAATATTATAGATAATGCTTGAATTAATTTTACTTTTGTCAGAGATTAACTTTAGTAATTCAAGACCACGCCTGAAGACAGGCATGGCACCGAAAGAAGAGAAATTCAAGCCTCGTCTCAAAATTGTTTTGTATATAACAGTAAACAAAATTATTTTCCATATATTACTCAGTGTTGGCTCCTTAGGCGTTTCCATAAATTCCTCCTCCATTTCAGCCACTTTGGACATTTCAATCCTTCTAACATAACCAATAAAAGTGTTTCCAAAAAACAGAAAACCTAATAATAAAAGTTGATATGTTTTATTGAAGTGTTCCCCATAGATCATTTATTTATTTGACTGATCATGAACTCATATAGTTAGCAAATGTCCCATCTTTCAATTATTTATCCTATCTATAAACCTCTGTTATTTAGGCAATTTTTTCTTGAAAATATTATTACGGATGAGATTTATCCACTGTTAGGTAACGAAATTGCCAGAAGTGGGATAAATTTTCTTTGTTTGATCACTTCGATTATCATTTGAGAAAATAATAAACTAAAAAAACAGTTTTATATAGTGTTTATTCCTCTTTACTGCACGTGAAATTCTGATTCAAAGTTCAGAAAGTAAAAGAAATGTAAAGCTCTTTTTGTTTTCAAAAATATTATAGATATATACTATATTCAAATGTAATTTGCAGAAGTCACCACATTGTGGAAACTTGATTTTTGCATATATACTTCTATTTAGTAAGGATCAATGCAATACACAATGGTAACAAATTAAAAAGTAAAAAAAAAAACAATTAAAGTAGGGCAGGTTACAACACGGAAAAAAAAATTGATATGAATATTTTAGGGTGTTCCAAGCAGAAGAAAAAGCAGAGGGATAAGAGGGGAGGATTGAAATTGGTGAAAGTGGTGTAAGCTAGAGAAGTAATAGAAAAATTTTAAAAAGGACTAGTGAGTAAACAATTTAAAACACATCATTTTATCCATAAGCACCATAATTTAAAAAAAAGTATGTAGTAATAGCAGAGTAAGAAATATGTCGCAAAATCATTTCCATCATGACAAGTCATTCTGAAGAAAAATTTTTACTTACAATGAGACCATATTTTGTATTAATCAATTCATATTTTAGCCCTGCAACCTCAGCTGAGTATGCATATTCATTCAAGGCATCTCTGAATAATTGTACTAACATATGAGTTAGATTGCAATTCAAAGGATCCAAGTATGCCAAAGGACTAACAAAATCAAACATCAAGTTTGCCTTTGGCAACTTATAAACATCATCCTGTTTGAACCAAACTCTTGATAAGGCTGTATCTTTGATGATAATTGGAAGATCTGAAACCTGAAGAGAAATATAATTAATGTAATAAATTATTGTTTCAATCTGCAATATCTGAAGTGAAACCTAGCAGTTTCACATATTCTTCAATATCGTTTTAGCATTTATGCCTAATTTACACATGAGGTCAGTTCACACGACTAGTAGAGCCATTAAACAGGTAATAGTTTGAAGGCCTGGAAGAGCTAACATGCTTCATTATTTGAAATATTAAGTGAAGATAATAGCATCAAACTAACATTTGTTTCTTACCCTTCTATTCAAAAAGTGAAATTGGATAATTTGTACAATTCAATGTTTGCCTAAAAAGGAGTGTAATATACACAGTTTCCTGAATTTTGGCAATCTTAACTTTTCTGCATATTTTTCAAACATTATTATTTATCATTTTTAGGGTACTGAAGGGAGATGTGTCCCAAAGGAAAACCTGTACCAATTTTTTTTCTGGTTTTTAAGCAAACCTACGTTTTTGTGATGGTTGCACTGGTAATTGAGCAGCAGCAATAACTTCAAAGAATATTCTGTTTTCCTTTCTCAGAAAATTTCAGTATTTCTGATATTATCAGAAGACATCATTTGTGTGAGACAATATTAGGATAAACATAAGAATTCTGATGCTTATAGAGTAACTTAATCTAATACACTAAATTCAAGCGTATGCCCTAGTTGGTGTCAAAGCCAACCGGTGTTGTACAAACATAGGCTGAAACCAACCACTAGCTCGGCAACAATTTTTGGTGGCGTCTTATAGATTACATTTGGTACAATGTGCCAAGACATGCTGAACCAATGAGAGATTAACTTGATGTGGACTTGTATAATAGCAGTCAAAGATCTTCGTAAACAGTGGAATGTGAAAACTTACATCATCCAATGGATATAATTTGAAATCACTTGGGATGAACTCATTCTTCTCAGGTAATTTCAATTCATCACAAAGCCCTGCATTTTCCCATTCCTACAAAAAGAATGAATATTTTTCTATTATAATTATTGCAACTATACATATACATATTTAATTTAAGGAAGCAATACATACATCCAAAATATCTTTATCTATTTTTACAGTTTTGTACTTGGTGCCATACCATGGTTCAACACTATCCAATTCTTTATCAACTTTTTTTGCTACAATGGCCACCCTAAAAATAGCATACACTATATAATAAATACTGATATTAGTGTGATTGTTCAATTCAAATATACATATATGATGTTTCATAATAAGTCTGACAGACATATCTTTGTTGATTTTGATTTGATCAATAATGAGTACTGACAGCTCATTGGTAAAGTATAGAGCTTATAACCGAAAGGTCGCGGGTTCAAATCCTATTCAGGTGAAAAAGAAATTTTCTAGTTGGACGGGTGTCGGTCACCATTTCACTGTTGGGTCGAAAATTAACAGTGCTTTGACCTAAAGTGGCGCAAGATCGCAGTAACAAAGCCTACCCAGAACACAGCTGAACTCCTAACTCGCAAAAGCTGAGGGATCTTCACACAAGATCTAGGATTATCAGGATAATATAATAAATTATAAATATCAGATTTTCAGCAGTAAGAGATATATACTTGACCATTAAGGGTAGAGATACTACTGCTACTATCTTGTAGGGGGGAACACCTATCAGAAGAATTGAATTGACTCCTGCCCATCAAAGATTCTAGGTGCTTTATGACCCGGAAAGTTAGAACCTATAACGGGTTCATTGTCTTGGGTTATAGATGAATTAGAGTGAAAAGCAGTTCAAAAATTCTTTTATCTAAGGCCGTCATCTCTACGACGCGGAGGAATTCTATAAAATGGAGGAATAGATATAAAGAGTTGCTGCCTGGAGTCACAGTATGACTGGAGCTTGCGGTGGACCTGACAGCATGATAAGGGTGCCAAAGAGGCGGAGTTATGAAAAAGATGCATGCAATAAACAAATAATATGGATAAAAAGATAATGTACAACTACTAAAGTAATACATTTAGAAAAAAATATGATCCGCTACATGCAATGATTGTTTGCTGAATTCTACCCTCATCATAGTAGATCAATCCTGCGTCATAATGAGAAATAAATTCATTTCAAAAGACAGCTACAAGAAATTAGAAATAATATTCAGGACAATGTTTAATAGTCTCACCCATGGAAATACTGAAGAAAAATTATTAAATAATAATAACAAATAGTTAACAACACCATCACCAATCAATCAATAGAAGGGAGATGAAGTAGCAATGGCTTTAGAGCATCACAAATAGCCACATCAGTAACAGAATTCGAGACACTGATCTATTACTAAGACCAACTATGCCAAAAATACAATTATCAAGAAAATTAAGATATTGAAGATGATGAATCATGAAGTAATACCGAAGTTTTTCAGAGGATAACAACTTGGAGATAATTCATGTCATCAGCTACTTACTACAACAGGAGTATATAAACATCAAAAGGAGACAATATCAACCGAAACCATAATATTATAAACATTGCTGCAAAAACCCCTGGAGGACAAAGTAAAGTATCTTCAATGAGACATTAGAGGACTAGTCCAATATGAAAGTGGAGTGAAAACTATAAGACTTCTAACACTGGTAGAATCTATTATAAACGGCAATCGCCAGCATGAAGCTGAAAACATTAGTACTCAACAATGTCTTGATATTCTTAAACAAATGCTCTGTGTATACTACAACAGATTGAGATACAAGGAGAGCAGTAGGTGGAATTCGGAAAATATAATGTTTAAAACCTGGACAACTTCAATGGAAAAAATCTTCTTTTACCATAACTCGATACTCTTTAGATATCAAGAAATGGAGTAAGAATTTCAAATCCTTAACCTACAACCTACAAGAACAAAGGAATTAGCACTAAAGTTGCGACTCATATTTAGAAATCGATATTGGAATACTGACAACTGTTGTCTGATGATGGGATAGTTCATTTCCCGAAACTCGAGTCACAAGAAAATGTGTAAAATATATTTTTATTGGTAGTAAAACAGAGTAATTTCTACAATTTGTTTTAATTATGATCAACTACCAAATAGTAACGGCTGAAACAATTCAGTATCTGAAATAGTGATAGAAAACAACGTAATTTCTTATTTCATTCTGTTTAAAAATGAACTATCACAAAGTAACGGACTACTCCATCTAATAATAGGAATATGACTTAGCAATACAGCTAGGATTCTCCCTCTCAAACAATATGTTATTATAAATACTGATACAAATTACACTACGGTCACATTGTGCTTACGGTTGTTTACAACAGACCTGGCATAAGTTGGAAAAGAGGGCACTTCTAATTAACATAGCCAATCAAAGTAAAATGTCAAAAGCATACATATCTCAAATCATAGAGACTTAGAACCACAAATAAAAAGGCAATGTCTAGCACCAAAAACATCATCATCATGTCTACCACAGATACTGTTCCCTAGAATTTCAACAAGAAGCTTAAACTGAATCAACATTTTTTAACACTGCAAGATGAGAAAGTTTCTAGGTTAGGATGGACACTAAAAAATAACACCCACACAAAAGAGCACACCAAGACACAAATCAAAAGAATCAGAAACAATTGTGATATTAAATATCTGATATGAGTGAATGTTCCCCTGTGATAATCGACTAAGCTACCTATTAAGAAAATTCTTCTGAATTTTTTTGCATTTTATCTTAGGATAAGGATATATCTATTTACGGACATCAAATTGGAATTTAAAAAAAATTCTCCATAATATTTTGAGAAATTTTCATAATAAAATTGTAGTTACGTAATAAATCATAAAAATCACCTTATTTTACTTGGTATCAGATCTTTCCATACTTCCTCTATAATTTCTGGTTTCCATTCAGTTACAATTAAATTACAGGACAAAACATCTTCCATAGGATAATCCTATAAAAATGAAAAAATTATATTTCATTAGCACAAATTGGTGGATTCAGTTTAGTCAAAAGAGGCTTTTATTATTGTGGAAAAACAATAAAAGTTATTTCTGTTTTATGTGTAAACAAAGTGTACTGTAAAATTTTTGAACGTTATAACCTTTTACCCGAGGCGAATCTAGAAAAATGGCAAATGAAAAATGTGTTTTTATTTGATGAGACGAATTAATGACCAACCAAGATTCAACCTGTATAATTAGTAACAATACTCATCTGATGAAATTATGGTATGACCAAAGATTTGTTGTATAATTAGAAAATAGGAAAGGATTGAGGTTTTCTGAAGACGTTGAATTCAATTATATTAATTAAATATATGTCTAAAAATTTATTTGATTCCCTGTTGACTTAGTTGTCTGGATGTTCCAGAAATTCAAGTAAGTATATCATCCAAAAGTGTATTGCCGCTGTTAATTTCGAATTGAAAAGTTAGTTTTCAATGTCGGACATGAAAATATCAGCATGACATGGACTCAGTTGTGAGCCCATAGCTAGGTGACTTTATCGTTTATATACTTTATTATTAAATTGGAAGTAGTTTTTCATCTTATAAAAGTGGTGTTGTACCTTACATGAAAAAAATTGGACTACCATACTGCATCAAAAATTACCTAAATAATAAATAAATTGGTTAGTTCAGTTTCAATACCGAACTACACTGGAGTCACTGCAGTGGACATGATAATGAATTATTATTTATCACTAGTATTTTATTGTCGTACATACAGAATGCCTGATTTGAAAACTACTACTTTCTATATTCAATTTTTAATTCAATTTATTCATCCAATTGTATACATACAATAAGATAAATACAATATCAAGAATGAAACAAGAATATGGTTTACATACCTGTACATAATGAACTAGAGATGAAATATAACCTCTTGGAGATTCTTTATCTTTGAACCTGAACGTCATTTCTCCTATGTTTTTATTTTCATCATGAATCCATTTCAATGGACCTTGATTTTTCAACATATTTATATACTAAAATAAATTACATGAATTTTAAGAAAATTAATATTTTTAAAGAATAAAATATACTCTAGAAATTTTGAGATAGTTTTTAAAAGCTTCCGAGTTTTGGCCATCTAGTGTTCATGTATGATGATAAGAGGATGTTCACTATTTTATGTGATGGTTTTGTTCCTCTCTAAAAATTTCAGATGTACACAACATTTCATTTATGGTGTATAGGGTGAAAAGGTTGTTGAAGTAGTCTTGATCAATTTCTCTCCAAAGCTGCCTGAGTTCTAGGAGTGATTGTGAGGGTAGCTGATGCAAATTCAATACTCATTGTAGTTGGTCCCAAGCGGATTGAGGTAGGGTGATGGAGGCAGTAGTGCCAAGTGTGGAATACCATGACGTTCTGTGGCATCATCGACAATTATGATACGATGAGGGCGGGAATTATTATCAAAAAAAAGATAGCAACATAAAACACATAGAACATTGTTATATGCGTAAATCTGCGCATCAAGCACTAACAGTTCGGTACATTCATTAAAACTAATTTCACCTCAAACAGCAACTGTACTACCTCTGTTCTTGTACCAAGCTATGTTTTTTGGGTTCCAGAAGAAGATTGCATTCTTGAACACGTCAACTATTTGACCTCCATTCTCCATCCAATTCACATACTATATTGCTTATGCCAATCAAACACTGAGCTTGTGTGAGTTGAACTTGTCTTAAGAGTCGTCATGAATGTAGATTAACCTCATGCAGTCTTCTACTCACTCTTTCAATTGAAAGCCCTATACTAGAAGCAGCAGAAGCTGCTGTCGCATGGTCTGACAAGTATTTAATGGTTCTCTGGTAGACTCTTTCAGAAACTGATGATACGTGGTACATCTTTGGCGTCCACTTCTAGGCTTTTCCTTCACATTTTCTTTTCTCAATAGTGATGGATGAGCTCAAAATGACTCTTTCACTAATCTGAACGAAGTTTACAGCTTCTCCTTGCAGACATCTCCACTTAATCATACCATAAACTTACTGGTTTCATTGGCTCTTAGTTTACACTTTGTTATTATTAGGAAACTAAATTTTCAAATCTGTAATCTGAGTTGAGAGCAGAAACATAAAAAATTAACTGATCTCAAATTATCAAAAGCACAAAAGATAGAAATTCTACTTAAACTGAAAAAGTACTTTGGTATTACGACTGAATACATTAGGCATGCAAATTAAATGAACTACTAGAATAACAAGAAATACCTGAAAAACTAATTTTATTATCTCATCTGTATGCTCCATTCCTTCTTCTGTAAGATCCACAGCCACAGTGAAGAAACTAAAACCTCGAGGTGTAGGACGTGCCCCCGCTACTAAGCTATTGGACCACCCTCTTGATTTCAAAGCTGATAGAATACTTCCAGAACCTTCATGACCCATAAGATGGCTAGTGTAATGAAGAGGCTGAAGAATTTAAAGTATTATTTGTTATTATACTGATACTCCTTGATCTTCTGTGAAGATCCCTCAGAAACTTTATACAGCTTGTGCAAATTAAGAGATCAGTTGTGTTCTGGTTAGGCTTTGTTAGTGTATCCTTACGCCACCTCAGGCACAGCAATGTTAATTTTTAAGCCACCAATGAAATGGTGGCTGAAACCATCTAACTAGAAAATTTCACTTCTACCTAGGAGGAGCGTGAACTCAAACCTTTCGAGCTCCTAGTTTGATGCTCTATTACTGAGCTATTGGCTTTATATAAAAACTTCAATTTTCAAGGCACCAAAATGAAAAAACTTCACTTAAATGTATAAACTTCATTTACTTCAACAAGATATTAAACTTCCTCACTAAGAAGTTAATTTTAAATAAATCTGTTTCTGATCCAAGAAAAAGTTTTTAGATATCTTTATGTCAGTGTCATATTTTGAGGATAATATTTTTGGAAAAATAAATATCCAAAATTGTCCGTAAATAACAATGTATTTTTCTCTTCAATCAAAAATGTACAGGGTATTTTCAAAGGTGAGTTTTTTATAACAGGTAGAACTCATCTGAATGAACCATTTATCCAAAAATATAAAATATCCAAGAGCACAAAGGATAAAATGAAATGAGTTACTCCCGATTTTACATGTATAGGGTCCTATTAGAAACTATTTTATAGTTGATTGTTTCAACTTTGTTACTTATAAGTTTTACATTAGCAAATTTGAGGAAATGGTTTATTTTGAAGTGTACAACCAATAAAAATGGTACGAAGCACAAAATATTCTTTATACATAAATAATTCGTTCTCTTATATCAGAAACAGCTAACCAAAAATAATTGAAAAAATCAATAAAATTCTTGTCATGAGTAAAATTTTATCCATCCAAGTTACCGTAAAAATTTCAACAAACTGAAATTATTATTAATTAAATAAGGTTATTCTGATTTTCACTAATTTTATTATATTATGAAAAGATTGATAACACAGTAGGCATCGTTAGGTAGGTGATGTATCTTACATTTTGAGTAACTAAATTTGTTTCCGAAATCGGCTTCTATTTATATTAGTGTAGGTACAAAATTCCAAAAATTAGGAAAAATTTTAATACTTTTCCTTAAAATATACTAGAGGTATTTCTGAGAGAATTGCTACATACCTCAAAAACAAATATGATTTGAGAACTTCATTCAAAACTTATTCAAACCTCAGTAAATTTATTGCAAATAATAAAGACATTACACATAAAGATAATAAATCGGTAGTTTATAAGTTAACCTGAGGTGATTGCCAAAACGTTTTTGTAGGACAGGCAGAAAGATCTTTCCGACGGAGGATTGAAAAACATCTTAAGAGTTTCCTTAATAACAAAAGTAATTCCACATATTTGAACCAATTGTTTGAACACGACATTCTATCATACCATAATTTTGAAATTTTACATATAGAAAGTGAAGGTTTTGTCTTAAACCTATTAGAGCCACTAGAGATAAATAAATACAATAAAATCGGAATAATACTCAAAGAACAATTAGATCTAAATAACCCTCCACTGTGAAGTATTTTCAAATGAACTAGAATTTCTAGAGATTCCTCTTTTTTGGGTTTTAGTCCTCAATAGAATTTTGTGTCTACTCTAATATAAATAGAAACCGATTTAGGAAACAAATTTAGTAAATGTAAGATATACCACCTACCTGACGAGGCTACTGTGCTAGTGAAACGATTGTTGTATCATAATAAAATATGTGAAAGTCAGAATAACCTTATTTAATATTATTTTAAATGGATTTTCCTCATGTATTCACATTAGTGTTTGAAACCTATTTAGCCCTCTTGAACACTACTTTTGACCTCAGAGCTTTATTTTTCCTCTTACTATTTGGAGCCAAATCCGTTAACCATATATAAACTAAGGTTGAAGTACATAACATAATTATTATATTTTCCATGTGTTCCAAAGTAAACAGGATCTTTTTAAAATGATAACAGAGGCCTATTTTTTTTTGACAAAAATTTGCCTTTTCTTTTCAAAATTTTCTCCTTAAGATACTTTATGGCAATTTGCATAGTCATGAATTATATAGAAGTCTTCTACCTCAACTATAACGACGTCCTTGAGAATGTTGGCGTAAAACTTTTGGATATCCTCTACATCGACATAAATCTTTTCTTTTATTCAATAAAGCGAATACCAGGAATAGATGTATGAAACTGGAATTTCCCTATATATGGTGCAAACCTCCACTTCAGGGAATGTAACACCTTCTGCAGCATCATCAGCTACTTCTAACAGCTCACGAAGATTTTTAACACACAAAAACCCAAGATCCATACAAGGATATATTTTTCATAACCACAAACATGTTAAGTTTTGTTTTTATGAACTACGATTTGCAGACAGTATTGGTTTTCTGTTATCATTTGAAGAAAATTGTTGCAGAATCGCATTGAATGCTTATCAAAGCTTACAATTAGCATGTTCTTGGTGAAACACTGTATTTCAAGTGGTTCAAAAAATTCAAAAGAAGTGATTTCTATGTGAGAAACAAAGAGAGTGGGAAACCATTGAGAAAGTTCACAGACAACGAATTGCAAGCATTATTGTATGATATTTCAGCTCAACAAGAACGCGAATCAATTGAATATGATGCAGAAGCTGTCTTCATTTATTTGAAACCTATGGGAACCTTTGAGAAAATGGTCAGGAAAACGATTGGGAGGCGTTCAGTTGGGAAATACTAGGGAATGTGCCTTATTATCCAGACTTGGCTCAGTCCGATTTTCATCTATATCCATCACAGCGACACGCTCTAGTTAAACAACGATTGAGATCATGAAAATATACAAAAATGGCTCAATAGCTAATATCATTCAAAAGAAGAATCGTTTTTTTTTTGGCGTTGCTCTAATAAACTGCCAGAGAGCTGGGAAAATGTATAAATCGCAATGGAGATTATTTTGGATAAAATATTTTTTATTATTTAAAAACTACTGATGTGTGATTTTGACAAAAAAATTCCGGTTTCAAACTTCTACACCTGGTACAGGTACTTATCGATGGTTAGATCACCTGTATCGATAAGACACATACACCAACTTCATTGAATTCTACACAATATTTGGCCATTAGTGAATTTTTGCAGAATAAAGGGTAAGCAGACCTTTCAAAATACGATAAATTATTGTTCTGAATTTCATCAATCATTAATTACAATAAAGGCTTCAGCTGATCTTTGATCAAGTCATGCACATTAACAATTTTGATCATATCGTCACACAAATTTCGATTGCCATGATTTACATCTCTCTGACCATCCTTAAAGTGCTTTTAAAGGCTTGTGGGTGAACACTAATCTCCAGAAAATTGTTTCATTAACATTAGATACGCAATAAAGATTTCATTAAGTTTCAAATAAAACATAATATTGAACCCTTCTTTGATATCCATTTCCACACTGATGCAACAAACACAATATAAGTTATAATAATTCGGTTTTGCATGTCTGATTGTCATACATATCTGAACATCACTGAAGAATGTGTACTTAACAATCAGCGCTAATTGTTAAGAATAAATTCTTCACTCTGACTATAATTTTCCAACAACCTTTTGCTGTAATGTTTAACTGCAGATACACAATAAAGATTTCATCAAGTTTAAAATAAAACATAATATTGAACCCATCTTTGATATACATTTTCACACTGATGCAACACAATGTAAGTTATAGTAATTCGGTTTCTCATGTCTGACTGTCATACGTAACTGAAGATCACTGAAGAATGTGTACTTACTTATCTTTCAAACTTAGATAGCTATCAATAGGCACCACTGGAATGTGATATATTGAAAAAGTCCTGTTTACTCTTCAACACGTTTTGCATTGGTATATACCCTAATTGAAAAACTTACTGAAGATTTATATTCACTTCTATAATCCTTACAAGGAAATATAATATTTAAGTTCCTGACATCCTTCACAGGATGTATGTAGGTGCATGTTTCAAAATGTTCTTCTTTAAAAGGAGCATCTCCCCACATGGGAAGAGAAGCATCTTTATTCTCCACATTATGAAATAATTCTAGTACTGTTGCTTCAAGTTCATCCAAGCTCTCTACATGATTACAATATTAATTGATAAAATTAACACAAATTAGAAAAAAAGGACATACCTTTCCCCAATACTGCTAAACTCATCAAATTAGAGGAGTACCATGTATTATGAAATTTCAGAAGCTCTTCTCTGACGTTGATACCCTCAGCTTTTGGTGAGATTTCCAAGGTATATCGGTTTCCTGAAAAAAATAATTTTTCATTTGTAAAACACAGAACTATGGTGTGAATCATGCTATACATGCTATACATTATATATGCAGAGTGTTTTATCATAAAGTGGACAAAACGAATATAGCATGTAGATGATATCGAGAGAATAATTTTTGCCCTATGATATATTTCGACGCATAAGCGAGATATAGGGTGTTCAAGCTAATTTTTGAGCAATATTCTATTGAGTGTCGTGGGTTATGAGTAACCTTTGAAATAACAGTTTCTGATCACATCTCAGTATTTTTTGTGCTCAATTCAGAAAGGGTATAAAATTCTGGAAAAAGTATTTCAAAATGGTGAAAAACCTGCAAAGTTGGTAATTTTTTCGCGGTTGCCAACTTGAATTTCATTTAACAAACTAACTTGATTTTTTAAGAATTCCCGTAAAAACATTTTTTTCAAAATTCGAATACAATTTTTTTTTACAGCAAACAATTTTCCTTCGAAATTGATGAACTTTTCAATGGTTGTACCATTTTCTAACTAAAACAAGAATATGAAGACGGAATCAAAAAATATCGAAGAGTTTCATTTTTACACCCATCCAAAGTTTCCGCTCGGATTTCTAACTTAATTTTTTTTTTGAACTGGTTGCTATGAATGCCAAAATTTTTGAATTGGACTGCCGAGACATTTCAGAAGGTAATATAAATTCATCAAAAAAAAAATTTTCGCTAAAATTCCAATTAAAACCCAAATGGGAATCGAACTCTCAACCTTGAGGTAGGATTACTGTTAGCTCTAGACCAAATTGAAATTATTTGGAACATATTAATTTTTGTTACCAAGCAACGGTAATTCACTGATTTTGATAGTATAGTAGAATCTAAATGAGTATTTTGAAACTTTTTTCAAGTTTCTTGAAAAGAATTTGAGCAGAAATAAACTATTCAATTTTGGAGAAGAATGATAAATTCAGGCTTATTATGAAGCGAATTCCTCAGGGAGAAAAACGACAGAAATAATACGCTCGAAGATTTCCAAGCCGAACAGTACCCAACTTCAAAACATTTATGGCAACAGTACGTAAATTACGTGAAGATGGCACTCTCAACCGGAAGAAAAAGAAACTGTAAGAAGTCACGATGAACGTGTCCTGAATTTGATTGAAAGTATTCCAATAATATCAACGAAAATGATATCTAGTCACCCTAGTGTGAAAAAAAGTAAATCGACCGTATGGAGAATTCTAAAGAAGAATTACTACCATATCATTTTCAAAAGTGTCAAAAATTGGAAGGTGATTGCAATAAAAGGAAAGAAATCTGTGAATTCATTTTAAGAAGAACACATATGAATAGAGATTTTCCATGTCTCATTCTATTCAGCGATGATGCGACTTTTCATAGAGATGGATTTTTCAACAACAAAAATAGTGTTGTATGGAAAATAGATAATCCACATGCGTCGGTTTCGATGAATTTCCAAAAGAAGTTTTCAGTCAATGTTTGGACGGGAATGAAGGATAGATTCATCATCGGACCTTTCATTCTCCCTGAAACCTTGACTGGAAATGGCTACTATCAATTCCTCCAAGAGACTCCACCAGATCTCACGGAAAATATTCCTTTGAGTCAATTTAGAGATATTTGGTACCCACATGATGGTTGCCCTGCGCACACAGTCAGAAGTGTACGCGAATTTTTAGACTCCCAATACCCGCAGCGATGGATTGGTCGGTTTGGACCTGTTGCATGGCCTCCACGTTCTCCAGATCTAACACCACCGGATTTTTATTTCTGGGGTCATAGGAAAAGTCTGGTCTGTGACAAGCCAGCTCAAGTGGAATCAAAATAAGAATTGATTAAACGAATTGAATCAGCTGCACAGGAAATTCGTCAAAATCAAGGAATGATTGGTGCAGCGGTGAACAGTGTGGTGAAAAGAGCAAGACTACGTCTTCAAAAGAAGGGAAATATTTTTGAGAATGAATTATAATAAAAAATTTCTTCAGACTTATCCAATTAATTTTTCAATATTTTTACTAATGTGTTATTTTGTTGCGTTTGTGAAAATTTCTCTAATCAGGCAATGCCGTAAATGTTGTGAAAATTATAGAACAAACAGCTGCAAATTTTCCTCAATTTCCTCCATGACTAATTTGCTTCATAATAAGCCTGAACCATATCATTCTTTTCCAAAATTGAATATTTCATTTCTGCTTGAACTCGAATTCTTTTCAAGAAACTTGCGAAATAATACTATTAGATTTTACTATACTGTCAAAATCAGTGAATTACTTGGTCGTGTAGAGGGAGCCGGAACGGACCACATACAATCGATTCATTTTGTTTGGCCAGGCGTTGCAAATGGAAATTCGATTCATCATGTTTTTTTGTTACTAATTGGTGTGGCATCCAAACAACAAGCTTCTTTTTGAATCCAGCATTGCGCAAATGGTTTGAAACTGTTTTATGGTCGATCTTTAGCTC
Organism: Megalocaria dilatata; assembly: GCA_034642435.1. NCBI lineage: Eukaryota > Metazoa > Arthropoda > Insecta > Coleoptera > Coccinellidae > Megalocaria > Megalocaria dilatata. The sequence continues at coordinate 76,278,624 of CM067854.1, forward strand.
CGCGGCGATGCTACGACTACTAACATGTCGGACAATTTCGATTATTTCTGTGATTTTAGCGACATTTCCGACGACGAGCCTACCTGTGCGAGATACATCTTTAACATCAAAAATATCTGAACGAAACCAAAATTGCACGTAATTAGTTGTTACAGCACTGGGACCATAAATACCATTCACAATTTCAGCCGTCTGGCTTACATTTTCGACCTGATCAAAGAAAAGCTCTAAAATGTACCAAATTTTCCTTTTGTTGACCTCCATTTTTAATAGCATGTAACTAACAACTGAATGGACCAAAGAAAAAACAACAAAAGAATTTTTTTAGTGCGATAATGAGCATAAATTTTAAATTGTTTGATCTATACTTTACGAGATATCCATCACTGCAGCCACCTACTGAACAAATAATGGATTTCTTTTTCCCCAACCTATTATTATGTGTTTATATATCATTATTAGTTTTTTTTTTTTTAAATGTTAAGTCTGGTAATTACAAATAGACTGAAGGACATTTGTATATGAGCAATAAATTCCTGTTACTATTATTATATTGAAGGTGCAATATATACTGAGTGTTCCAGCTAAAACACTTTATAACTTAGCACCTTGACTGCATTAGGGAAATCAAATGACTTGTTGTCAACTGCGGTACATATCCTTGGGGATGTGTAACTGGTCTTTGTATATTCATGTATTATACATATCCCCTGGACTTGCTGTCGACTGTGGTACATATCCCTGGGGATACGTAACTGTCTATATTCATGCGTCATACATATCCCCTGGAATATGTAGATAATATATATTATTCAAACTTTTTAAACATTAATCAGCATATCGAATGATGGTTTTTCTGTCTATATCTGAATGAGAATTCTTCAGACTATGATGTTCTCAGCTGGCAGATGTCTTTAGAGATTAGTATCTGATATTTTGAAAGAAATCAAATAAAGTTTAAAATCTAAGGGAGCAATGAATATATTTTGCTACGTCGAAGTGTCTCACTCATTTTCACATGTTTTGGAATTTGCATTGTCACCACATATTTCTAATGATAATCCGATGTCAATGTTAGTTTAGTTATCTTAAACCATTTCAATTGGCCATGAGAAAAACTGACAGCTTTAACATCAGACGATAAGTCGCAATAAATTCTATCTTTTATCAAGTTATCACTACTAAATGATTCAGAAAATGAATCACTTCCAATAAGATGTTCCTTTTTTGTCAGATCACAGACTTCATATACTTCATTTTATCTCGAAGGTCCCAGAGTATCTGTGGAGACTGTATTCCGATAACTTTTCGCCTCTAATTGAAGATACGTGAAGCACCTTTAATTTTTAGTGAAATTACTCAAAACTCTAAAAAATTTACTCGCTCAAATAAAAATTTACAGATTCCATCGGATTTTAGAAGAATTAATTGTATGTCTAGTAGGGTGGATAAAAAAAATCGATTATTTTTTTTTACAAGTGACACGGAAAAATGGGTTGCTAGACACCTTAAAAAAATTCTCACCAAGCATAAGCTCTTAATTTTAATAGGAAGATCCTCCGCATCGCAGATTTGTATTTTTTTTTCAGTCCAATAGAAAAAAATTCATACCTCATCATTTATCGATTGAACAGAAAAATGTTCCAAGAGAATTTTTTAGGAAATTTAATGCTCTACAAAAAAAGTATCTTATATTTTTTCCGCAAACCTCACCATTTGAAAGATATTAAGGATTTAATTTTGGTTATTTTAAGACAAATTTCATTTTTGTTTATGAATTTTATAACTCGACAATAAATGACTTTCACAAAATGCGCAATACAAATTTTTGTTGGAAATTAATTGCTCTATAAAAATGGTTTCTTATGTTTTGGCGATGAAATTAACCGTTCAAAAGATATTCATCATCAAACTTTCATGTGTACGGATTTTAAAAGTTTTTGATTAGATATTTGAAAAATTTCATATGAAATTTATTTTTTGTCATTAATATAAGTATTATTTGAGTTTTATTTTCGAAATTATCAAAATTTTTCTTCAATTATTCCAAACATTTTATTTTTAGTCATTAGAAATCACGATCCTAGGGAAAATTTCCCCTTTAGAGAATTTTTGTTTTGTATTTTATTTCATCTGTTTGAATTCTGACTTTCATCTACTTCCATCATAGTCATAGTTCAGTTTGATTTATTTGGGTTATTAGAAAGAATTTCTTTCCGGGTATCACTTTTTTGATTTGAATATAGCTCTTGAGTATCATTACCAAGCAGTTTTAATGATTTATTATTGACAATATCAAATAATGCTGTAAGTTCATTCTGAAATTTTATTTCATTTTTGTATCTTGCTGATGATTTTTTTCGCACAAAAGATTTTTGCAATTTCAACCATCGATTATGATAGCGAAGAATTTTTTTTATTACATTAGTCGATTCGCTAGTCGGAATCTGGTTGTTTTTCCATAATTCAACAACTTGATCAGCTGCATTTTTGGCATTTTGTTTGATAGAACATTTCAAAACTTTGAGCTGATGAAAAAAAAACACTCATAACCTCTTTCACTGTTGACTGTAACTTACGTTCTGAAATTTTTTGCACAGGTTTTCCAATCAAATGAGTTTCCTTATCCATATTTTCGATAAATATCAAGTTAATTCACGTAGTAACCGCAATATTTGTAAATAATTATTCGTTCGATTACATATACGAGATCATAAATTTTGGAAACACTAAAAATGCTGTAGAAATAAATGTATAGAAACCAACGACAACATAACAATAAAGGAAAAAGTAGGTGGCGCTGGTTCACAATTCAAACAGATGAAATAAAATATAAAACAAAAATTCGTGATTTCTAATGATTAAAAATAAAATGTTTAGAATAATTGAAGAAAAATTTTGAAAATAAAACTCAAATAAAACTTATAGTAATGACAAGAAATGAAATTCATATGAAGTTTATAAATTAAATTGAAATTTTTCAAATATCTAATCAAAAACTTTTAAAATCCGTACACATGAAAGTTTGATGATGAATATCTTTTGAACAGTTAATTTCATCGCCATAACATAAGAAACCATTTTTATAGATCAGTTAATTTCCAACAAAAATTTTTAATGCGCATTTTGTAAAAGTCATTTATTGTCGAGTTATAAAATTCATAAACAAAAATGAAATTTGTCTTAAAATAATCAAAATTAAATCCTTAATATCTTTCAAATGGTGAGGTTTACGGAAAAAATTAAAGATACTTTTTTTGCAAAGCATTAAATTTCCTAAAAAATTCTCTTGGAACATTTTTCTGCTCAATCGATAAATGATGAGGTATGAATTTTTTTCTATTGGACTGAGAAAAAAATACAAAACTACGTTGCGGAGGATCTTCCTATTAAAATTAAGAGCTAAGAATTTTTTTGAGGTGTCTAGCAACCCATTTTCCCGTGTCACTTGTAAAAAAAAATAATCAATTTTTTTGACCCAGCCGAATGTCTAGTTATAAAATATATTTTAGTTGGTATAATTAAACTTCAGTTTCATATTGTATTCAAACCTGTTCCAAATGTATGATATGGATGGTCAGGATCAGCAAGATGTTTATCCAATTGATCCAATCTCCAAAGGTCACTTTGAACGTTTTTATCATGTTCTGAATTAACAGCATTCAACTCTTTATCAGTAGCACTTTCAGTGAATAATGGTGCAATGAAAAACTGTGCGAATCTGTAATATAGAATATAATACAGTATAATATACTGATATCAAATCAAAATTCATACCTATCAAGAGCATTTGATAAATGCTCAGGGACAACATCGAAATAATAAGTTGTATGATCTGGATAAGTAGCAGCATTACTGCTGCCACCATGTTCACTTAGAAATTTGTTATAATCATTTTCATTTGGATATTTTTCAGTTCCCAAAAAAAGCATGTGCTCGCAAAAATGAGCTAAACCCAAGACATTTTTTGGGTCACTCATATATCCTAAAAAAATGAAAAAACATTAATTTCATAGAAAAATAAAGCTGTATACATTTAACGATAATATCGAGAGTTACATAACTTGTAAGTAGAAACAATTTTAAGTACTTTCAGAGAAAATTACTACTAACCGACATTAACATCCATTGCAGCAGCAGACTTATCAGTACTTGGATCACTGACAAGCAGGACTTTCAATCGATTTGAGAGAACAAGACCCCTATAAAGCCTTTTATCTTCTTTAGATTTCAGTATATTATTGAAACGTTCCAAAACCATTTTAGATAATTTATTTTTTTCAGTAACAGTACCTTTAGAGGTAATTTCTCTCAGGCTAAAAACTATGTGTAACAAAAATTTGTTTTTAGGTTCTTACAATACCAGCTTACCCAAAAAAATTGTATTTTGAACAGTTACCAAGAATACTTTTGGAACAAATAATAGTACGTCTAAAAATTTTCATTCGGTCAGTGTTAACAGTATTCTGAAGTTACAATTTATAAACAGCTCGTTTTCTATAGCAAATGGAAATTGAGTAATGAATCAAAGCTGGGTGTATTCATGGTGATTTATCATCTTCGTTTAATGTATGGAAATGAATAATAGTCTCCGTTGGAAAATATTACTTATAATGCATGAATTTTTTTGATATTAAAAGAAACTATCAAATCAATTCGATGAGAACGTCATAGAATTAATCGTGTCATATGTCATACAATTAAAAGCTCCGTTTGTTGTATAACTATAGAATAATAAATAGATTGCAAGTATAAATTCATAGATCTATAATTGGAAAATTAAATAGTCCTATGATTTCTATGTTAGATGTATCGATATTTTTATAAAATTTCCCAATTGACGTCAAAAGCTTTAACACAATTACATTTGTAGTTATAATAAATGTATGTTAAAGTACATTAAAATATAAGAGTTTTCAAAGCTCTAATTTTTTTATCTGAACTAAATGGCAAATAGCCTTTAAAAACATTTTTTTATAAACACGTTTGGTAACAAGCATTTTATATAGACGAACGGGAACATAGCTCCTTATTGTTGTTTCTTTTACTATACGAAAATAATAATTCAAAAATTCAATTACTTGCACCTGTACGAACTGCACTGGATTAAACAATATACATAGATCAATTCATTGATTTATCTGTGCATATTTTTAACGGAAATTTAGATGCCACCACTAGCAATATCCAAAAATTAGATATACGCAAGTTGAGAGTTCCGTTATTAGTATTTGTATATTTATTTTCTATTTTAAATAAATACTTGACTGTGGGGTTATTATTACTGTTATTTGATTCAAATATGACCGGAGAGATTTGGAATATAGATTGTTCAGACGATGAACTGAGAGAAGTTCAAACTTCGTGGGAACCCTCACCTGAGAAAATTGAAGAGTTATACGGTATTATAGAGAAAGGAGAAATTCTAGAATTGCAGTGGAAAAGTCCAGGTATACTGAATTTTTCAATAAAGAAATGGAGAATGATTATCATTATGTTTGTCAGGTTATCGTATGCCTACACCAGAAAGAAAAGAACAGGATGAAGAGAGTAAAACGGTTGAGTAAGTATCTACTGATAAACTTAGTTAGCATTATGATTTAGTTCATTACAGAATCGAGAACAAATCAGATTTCGATTTTATGGATGAAATGGGGACGCCTAAATTAAAAATTCGTAACAAAGGAGAAGAAACCCTAAAAGGCAGTGCTAAGAAAAAAACTACATCTCTTGATGGAGTCTTGAGTAATATGAGGAGGCATAATTTGTTGCCCTCCAAAAATAGCTGATCAGAATCTTCATATTTTAATGTAAATGATTGAGTTTAATAGATAAGGGCCTCATTTTTCAGATTTTCAGCTTCAATAATTGAGTTTTACTTATTCTGTTCTGGTTTACAAATTTTGATAAAAGGTTTTGTTTTAAAACAATTGTTTTTTGTACAAATATTTGGTATATTCAAGATTACTTTCGATTATATTGTCGCAAAGGAAAAATACTGTATTTAAGGATTAGATATAAATTTCTTTAATGTTTTGCAATAATGTGATATTAATAACTTGAAAATTTAAATAAATAATATTTTTAATCATACTAGCAATCATCACCTTGATGATGTAATCATTTTTGTATTGTATGAAGTATGCAGAATAAGTGGTTTGTACGGGATTAACTATTTATTTTAAAATTGTATATTATTATTATTATTCTGATAAAATGTCTATATTTGGAAAATATTTTATATTAAAATGGTATCAAATGACATTGGAGAAATTGCATTTCATAATAAAACAATAAAAAGAGGTTTTTTTCTTGATTGAAGGATTATTACAAAATTTTAAATATCATACAGATTTATTCTGTTAACAAAATTTTAATTTCAAAAAATTTTTAATTCATTTCTGTCCATAAATATAATAATTTATTTATTTTAAATAACTGGAGCGACTTGAAACTCTGAAGGCAGATAAGATCAAATGTAAAGATTCTTTTTTTTTTATTAGAATACATTAACTAGCAATCAGAATACACACATTCTATAAGCTAATTTGCTAACTATGGAGCTTGAGGCTTTCACATGACATTATAAGGTCTTTTCTAGTGAAAAAGCTCCTTCAGTCAGCTGGCCATTTTATTCTTAATCTTCTATATTGTGGCAGTACTAATGGATGCAATGACATCTTTTAAATAAGGGATTCGTAAATCTTCGTGGAGGGTTTGATTAGTGGTGTAGCATGGAGCATTTGCTATCATTCGAAGTATTTTTGATTGGCTTCTCTGAATTATTGTTATATTTGATTTGCTCGTACATCCCTAGAGCTTGATACCATATACCCATATAGGCTTTAGCACTGTTGTATAGATGAGTATCTTGTTTTCCAGTGCTAATTTAGATTTCTTACCTATAAGCCAATTTAGTTCTTGTGGTTTTAAGTCTGTTTGCTTCCTTTTCTTAATTATGTGTTCCTTCCATGCTTGTCTGCTATCTAAATGCATGTTCAAGTATTTTATACTTGAGACCTGGTATTTGTATATATACAGGTGGACACTGGCTTCTCCGTAAGGTGAAATTCACTTGCACAGATTTGGACTCATTTATTTGGATTTTCCACTTGTGGGGCCATTATAGGATTTCATTCAAATGTTTCTGTAATTTATTAGTGGCCTTTTGTGGAACTTCGTCAACAGCTAGAATGCCTGTATGATATGCGAAAGTTCCCAGTATGGTATGAGGACTTGTAGGTAGGTCAGCGGTGTACAGCAGTGGTCCAATGACACTTCCCTGAGGAAATGCTGATTGTATTGGGAAGTAGTTCCATTCCTCACTATCAACTTTCACTCTGAATCGTCTTTCACTAAGATAGGACTACAATAATTCATAATAAAAACCAGGCAGGTATTTTTTGATTTTATGGAGCAAACCAGGATGCCAGACTTTATCAAAACCCAATAACTGATATTATTTAGTACATATAGTTTTTTCAAGAATGAGCCTTTTTTAATAGAGGATAGAACTCGTCAACTAATCTCAAAATGTATGATAATTTAGTGTGAGAACCCATAAAAAATTTAAAAAGACAAATGTAACCTATACGACCGTTGCACAACATAACAGGATCAACGATGAAATGGGCAAGGACCAACCAAGAAAAAGCAAAAGGCTAAGGTATGCACTCCAATTAATGACATAACTGATTATGAGTTGGAAAAAGGGCTGCTGAAAATTCCCGCATGTACCACACCTATACCAAAAATCACTATGAAGCAAGTTCAAAATGATACAGAATACCTGAATATTAGAAAAGCTGCAGGAAATGAATAAAATATTAATAATGAAAGGAGTGTTGATAATTAGTTACATATTCAATGCCATCTTAAAAGTGAATAACTGGTCAGAACAACTGAAAGTAGCCAAGATTACACTTGTACCTAAACCAGGTAGAGATGCAAAGACCAACAAATCCTATTGTTCAATCCGCTTGCTGTATAAAATCAAAACTTATCTGGCTGGAAGCTATTAGGTATTATTGAAATCCTGCCTTGGTAAAAGACGATAGATATTTCCCAATACTATTAAGATTTCTTCATGGAAGCGTCATTGGAGCAATGCTGTACATGCTGACCTACCTACAAATCCTCATACCATATTGGGAACTTTCGCAGATGATGCAGGGATTCTAGCTGTGAATAAAGATCCACAAAATGCCACTAGTAAATTGAGTAAACAATATTGGAATAAATATGAGGAATCTTTCAAGAAATTAGGAAAATTAAACACCATTGAGAACTTTTATGTAAGTCTAATTTTTTACATTCAACTGAACTGTTTAATGTGTTTAATTATTGATTTCTAGCTTTTGGTCCAATAAGCACCGTGTGAAGAATCTGAGGTTACAGAACTGAATTTGAAATTTCTCTGCATCGAATTTGTCTTTAAGATCTTATATAGTCCTCATATAGATGATTTTTGGCGAACATGTTTATTTTGACAAGTTCTACTGTTGAAAAAGGACCCAACTTTGAAAACAGCCTGTATATGTTGGATAAAGTGTAGTTCAGAGAGAAATTCGAGAAAAAACTCTCCAGTATTAATTTTTGGAGTCTCAATATCATTTCAATCACAAATTGCTAAAATAATCAATGATTATAATTTCATTCAAGTTAATAAAAAAATGAAAGCCAGAGTTAAGGAAGAGATCAATCAATTCAAAGGTATTTCAAAAATATTCAAGAGTAACAAGTATGAAATTTATGTTGAACAGCTTTTTGACTGGAATGAGTAGATGAATAGTGACTGATCTATAATAAGTACGATTTCCTTTCTTCAAGAAAAAACGTATTTTATTTAACGAAAAGTTGAAGAAAAGTAAAACTGGAATAATGAACTATTCTTGTTCTCACTCCTCCTAAGTGATAAAATTAGAGCTACATTTGAAACAAGTTTGTGTTGTAATTCCTGGACATGATTTTAACATATGTGTACCTATTGTTATCCTAAATTTGTTCGAAGTCATCAATAGGTATTTCATTTGCTTTATTTGAAGTCCTAATTTATTATAATTATTTCATTCACAATACATAAGATTTACAACCAAAATAATTATCATCTGTTCCAATGCTTACATTGGTGAAGTATATGCTCAGTTGTGTGTGTAGATTCATATTCAACTTAACATAGCAAAATCTTCTTTGCCGATCTTAATGCAAAATATATCTCATCCCATAATGATTAATGAGTAAGCCACCTTATTTTGAACTTAACTAATGATAGAATGATTTGTGTCTTTTCTCTTGAAGGTGTAATAAGATCCTTAATTTTATGCCAGTATTAATTCAGTGAAAAAATTTACTGCTCTTTATAAACAAAAAACTGAAAGTGGTATTCAACATGAGGACTCTAGTACAATAACTACTTTCTTGCAAACGGGCCCTCCTATCAACATCCTGGTGAGCAAGAACCCAAACCAGAGTTAGTTTGCTTTTTTCCAGTTATATGAGCAATCTACAGTCAGATGGTCTTAGATTTCAGTTTGCCATGTGCTTTAATGGCATTTGGCTGTCTAAATTGAAGCAAATTCTCACACCCTTTGCCAAGAGAATCAGACTTCTTCCCACTGTCTGACATTTAATATTTTTCATAGGTGAGTTTTTTACAGTATGTTGGATAAGGATGAAACTTATCCAGGAAATACCAGTATTACCAAATCTAACTACCAATTCACAGCCTACATCGATAAAATGAATCAATTATGGGCTCTAGATGAAACACGATATTGAAATCATATCATTTTTATTTGCAGTTATCAAAGTATAATACATTTGTTTTGAAATTATTTATTTGCCACTTTGGATATCAATGATAGAGTAATACATTCAGATCAATAGCTAAACAAATATATATATATATATATATACAACATACTGAAAATGATCTGTTCATGTGCAATAACATATTCAGCAGATAATTACCAACAAATTACTAACTAAAAAAATTATTCTGTTTTTATGGTAGCAAAAATTAGAACACTAACTGAATATCAACAATAATAATTAAAAATCTAGGAATATTTTTTTTCTCATCTCTGAGGGGCAGGTTTAGGTTTTGGCATCTTATTCAATAATCCCTGTATCTCCTTTTTTTCATCGTAAGTTTTCCAAAGATCAAATAAATTCATTATGTACCTAGCAATTTCTTGAATTTTTTCAATATCTACATTGAGTTCTGCAAACCATGTTTTATGGTCCTTCTGTAATATTACACAAGCTATCTGTAAGGCCCCTATAGCAATTTGATATGGTGGATATAGAAGACATACATCGGTTCGTAAGGAATCATTCACCACTCTCCATGCAAGAGTGAGCAGCTGTTCTTCATGTCCCATATCTTGTATGAATTGTAATAGGGGTCTATATGGCTGGTAGACAATGAGACAACAATCTAAATTTTCTAAAAGATAGAATTCACATTCTAATATGTGATTAGTTCTATATGGAAATTCCTGCAGATAAGCATAGTTGAATTTATTCTTAACTGAAAAGAAAAAAATAATCAGAAAATGAACGAAAGACTTAAATCGATATTATTTGACAAATACACCCTGTGGGAATTTAATAGTTCTTTTTGTCCAGTTATGAAGTTTCAGAGCAAATCCAGTACACAAAACAATGACACCAGCTTGTAATTTTTTAATTAGAGTTTGCTGCACCTGAACTGTATCAGCTACCTACCTCTCCCATCCCTTCTTGCAGCATGCACTGAAGTTGTTAAATAAACTCTTCTGGTTATTTTCTTTGTTTTTACTTTACATCGAGAATTCAAATTTTGAAAAGAAAATAAGGAACAGAAATGTGAATTTGATATGGATATCAGCCCGAAGGATTATCTGGAACAAGATGAAGTTAATGTAAAAATTTTTATTTTCTGACAATATAAATTCTTCGCTAATCCAAGTTACAATAGTAACAAGAGAAATATTAAGGAATAATAAAACTCTTTGAATAATGAAGTTAAAAATCACTTCACTTGTAAAAACAAATAAAAGAATAAAATTAGACATCCTGGAATCCATATAAATATTTATGCGCAAGCATGTTCTAGAAATAAAACTATTAAATGAGCAGATGTACCTTTGGCACACTCCACTTCTCGAAGTTTTACAGAAGACGAAGCCTTCAACAAATACATTTAACTGTTGAGATACAATTTGTTTTATTCGGTTTGAAAATGTAGTAAATACTACAAAACTCGAGTCACTGTATATTCAGTAATAAAAAGTGATGGAAAACAAAGTATTTCATTTCATTATAATGTAAAATTTTCAGATTTATTTAATTGTCAGAATGTCATATCTGAATAGTTTGCAGTACAGTGAATTAACTGTTGTATGTGAATAAACATGCAGAAATTTTTAAAACTTAAAATGAGCTTCTATCAAGTAAAGATCGACTCAATACAGTATACCAAATTATAAAGCGTAGCTCAAGTGCAATAAACTCTGGATTGCTGTGGTGCTCTCTTCAGAAACAAAGCACAATTTTAACACATTAAAATGAACGATATTGTTTTTTATAGATAACTATTCTAATAGGGGGACCGGAAAGTAATGTCATTTCTGCTCATGTCGATATTTGATTGTCATTTGCAGTAAATTGGAAAAATAAGCTGTGCAGGTATTTGGTTTTCTCATAATCTGCCCAAAGAGAACAAAGCCAACCAATACCATGCAGAACCATTTTTCGATTGCTTGATCACTGGAAACAAAAAATGGATCCTATATGATAATCCTAAATACAAAAGGCAGTGCCTCTCCAAATGAATCACCACTAAGTACTGTGAAACCAGGTTTACATCCCAAAAAGGCGCTTTTATGTGTTTGGTGGAGTATACGCGGAATTGTTCATTTTGAAGTGCTGAAACCTGGACAAACTGATAATGCAGATTTATTATGAACAATTGTATCAAGTCAATCAATCTTTAATCTATCCAGCGATTGTTAACAGAAAAGGCGTTATTCTGCAACACGACAATATAAGACCACACTGTGCAAGACGAACCTTAGATTAATTAATGAATTGGGGTGGAAGGTACTACCTCACCCACCATATTCGGCCGATATCGCACCCTCGAATTTCCATTTATTCCGATCATTACAATACTTTCTTAGTGACAAAGAATTTGAAAATTTGATTTTCAAAATGCCATCTTGAGATATTTTACTCAAAAACCAATTGATTTTTATCAGTTTGGCATTAAAAATTTTCATACTAGGTGGCAAAAGGTTGTTAATAAGGAAGGTAATTACGTTATTGACTAAAAATAAAAAATTGTTAATAATTTCTTAGTTTGAATTCAATTCAAGAAAGCGACATTACTTTCCGGTCCCCTAATCTAGTAGTAATTTCAGCAATAAATTCTGCTATTAGTTACAAAATAGGATTGTTTAGAAGTTTAGAACAAATAACTAGAAAGTATATACTTACTAACAGTCTGGCAAGTCGTTATGAGTCTTGAATTTGAAATAACTCCAAATTCTTCAACTTTTGAAGCTAAAAATATACAAGTTGGGGCTAAAAGTAGGGGATCAATACATTTTAGTGAATTTCTTGCATAAAACCTTTTGAAGTATACTGTAGCAGTTGCTATTACTTGTTGTCTTAATTTTAACTGTTCACCTAAGGTTTGGATAACTGAAAAATATATGGTGTGATATGGAGACTCAGAAAAATATTATTTTTTCTTACCACTTGCAAAAAATATGAAGATCTTCTGGTATTCCTCTTCAGTCAGGATTGAAAGATCATGTCTCCTTTCTCGAATTAAGTCTTGTTTATCTAGAAGCCATTGCTGACTGAAAAAAATGTGAAACTTCCTTTTTACCTCGTAAGCTAGATGCACTTATTATGAATTTAAAAAATAATTTTTGGAGCAGTATCTATATTAATATGCTATGTTAACTGTCTTGTGACAAGTACATTCAAAATAAATGCCAAAGAAAGCAATAATTTTTAGGAACAGACATTTTTTGTTCCATAAAAACATTTTTTGACCTAGCCCAGAATTAGGAAGGAAATTTATTATTACAAAACATATAAAATTTTGGAAATAATGGGGAGATGACAACCCAATAGATATTACATCAAATATAAATACAATGAGATCTTAACAGATATACTACATAAAACAAAAACTGTTGAAGCATACAAATTTTTGAAGAGAATGAAAAAGTCAATAAGTTTTTCATTGAAAATTGAATCTAAAGCTAAAGTGATCTCTTTATATGATTTCTAAATGTGAATGAGTTTTGGGTAAAACAAATCACACAAAAAATATCATTTAGTAATTTGATTTAAAATACATACTGGTGCGAACTTTGCCAGAAGTTTCCTGCCATTATAATGCCTGCAATGATTTGTACGACAAAATACCATATATTTTATTACATTCTATTCTGAAAATAACTATGTAATCACTTGTTTAAATTTCGTGTAGTATTTTATTGTATCAATTGTTTAATACTATTTAATTTTGAACGAATACTATGTCCTTTATCCCCGAATGAATTTGGTGATATTTAAACAAACAAAATATATTCGAATATGACTATTAAATACTCAATTTTTCACTTTGCTGCTTAGTTCAGCTTGAACACTTTTCTATTAGTTTATGAATGTCTAGTCGTGATCATAGAGTCTATGACATAGACAAATATAATTATTTCTGCAGTATTAAATGGAATTTTATCTTCTTCGAGGCATGTGTCTCAGACTAAGAGTAAGAAATATGTTTATTGTTTACCACAGATTCACCTGTGTTAATACCACTCAGACATCTGTCAGGTATTGATATCTTTGAATAGAGAATAAATTAAAATAAAATTGTTTTACCCATAGACATATTAGGATATAAGTCTATGGGTTTACCACTTATATGAGTTCTGTCTCCGGATGATCAGCAACAGGTCAAACTGTGGTTTAACCTTACTTGTTCACTGTGCTCTTCTGTGAAATTTCAATTTGAACTATCTTGAGTGAAAGATGGAAGAAATTGTAACAACTACAACTAGCTTAAATCTTACATACGTGATATATGGCTTGTTTCGCATTCGGTGATTAAGTTGTACATTTATGGTTTTTGCTACCAAGCAATATAAAATGAAATTAACGACTTTGAGAGCTCGTTATTCCAGTATTATTGCTTAGAAGTCAATAAATTATAATGATGAAAATTATTCCCTTTCAGACAATTTTGCGCGGTAAGTGAAATTTGTTGAAAATTTTTCCCAGGAATTTTACTTTTCATGAATAGTCAAACTCCAAATATTTGAGGCAGATGATTTAAAAACCTAACTTTTAATTTTTTCATTTCAGTTTTCTTGTGTATATTTTTCATTACTGTTCACCTTTTTTTCAATTATTGTTTCAACAATTTCAAAATGTGTTCTCACTCAAAGAATTGTTATTTTCATTATATAGATATTTCCTACAAAAAACATGTTTTCTTTTAGATATTATAGAGGAAAACCAAACATCTGAAAAATACATTGACATGTTGGCTGTCATTGGTGAAATAAATATCACATTGTGCATACTACAACTGATTAAAATCATATTTAATTATTATTATTATTATCCTGATACTCCTAGATCTTCTGTGAAGATCTCTCAGAAGCTTACTTTAATTATTAATATTTCAATTAATAACTTCTAAATAATAAACATTTAATCTAGTATATAGTTGTATCCCTAAAAGAGAAAGATGCTGGAATTGGCAAAATGGCCCTAAATATAAGGAATTTATGTCCTTGAGGAAGCCTGTTAACAAAGCTTCAAACTTATATTCTGGGATTAGAGAAAAATCCAGGAAATATTTGATTTGCATTGCTTCAGACAGCCTGGCCATATTAGGAGACTGTTGACTGTAAAGTTAAATAGTCAAAAACCCTCTTGGAGCTGTGAAAATCGCTTGTCATTTATTCTTACTTCACTATTGAGGGCAAAGTTTGTCAATTCTCATTGGATTAATACTCTAAAAGTAAGGGAAGCTTATTGTGCCTTTAGAATAACAGGCACAACTTGCTCCAGTAGTGTACCTAGGATGCTAGCTAATGATAGTGACACCCCAAGAATAGAAACTCGTAAAAACAATAAAAACTCAACGAAACATAAAGTAGGATTTCTGCAGACAGGGAGTTGTAGCTCTGTTTACCTCGATAGAAGACAAGCATGTATTATATAAATAGATTATTATTAGATATTAAAATATCTATCTTATACCTGTAAACTTTACCCCTAAACATTTTCCCATCTTATTCCAAATGTTGGATTGAAATCTGCACTTCGAGCAGTTCAAACAAATTTTTTGATTTGAACCTCATCAAGAAATGCAGTAATTCTCCTAGTAGTGTTGGGTCGTGCATTATAATGCATAAATGTTGCATCTATTTAATCATTTAATAGAATTTGTTTTTGTTATGTCTTCTGATTTTTAGATTTAATCTTTTAGAAACCCTAGAAATCAATAAACACAATAAAAAACAAATTATATTGAACAATTGAAAAGACCTAAAGAAGTACTCACTGCTTAACATTTTTTAATACCATTTTGGAATTCCTTAATTACTGTAACCTATTTTTCTTCATCCCTATATTTTTTGTGAGCACAGTTTAGTACTTAAGAATATTGCATTGTATACTTAGTTTAAATATTCACCTGAATGGTATAACAAAACAATTGTTGTGAAAACAATGAAATTTTGTGGAAGTTGAAATTGTTTTTATTCTATCAATTTCAAATTACATCATCTCAAACAAACTATAAAGCTAATTCAGTTGAAATGAAGTAGTTAAATTTGAAATAACGATTTGAATGTTTTTCAATCAAAATTCAATAATTCTTATAATTTTCACAATGTGTTTGAACCATTTGTGACAAATAGAATTTTGGTGTCTACTACCTCGCTATTGGGATTTGTTGAGATTGTCTGATACTAATGATAATAAAGATAATAATTTAGAATGTAGCTGATGTCAAATCCGGAACAGGAAAACTCATTTTTAAATATTCATCTTGGTTGAATGAAAATGAGCAGCGATATTACAAATAAGTGAATTTTATTTAATTATTAGAAGTACAAATTAATTCTGCCTGTCTTAAAAGATGGCTCTGAAAAAATTAAATTTTTAAGTATAATAGTTTGAATTGTTTTGAGTTTCATACAAAGCATTTTTTGCTAAGCTGTTAGAAATGTCAGATTTTTTGATGACTAAACACCATTTCCGGAAAGTTTTAATTGAAAAAAAATGTAGTTGAAGCTCATCGTATGCTTGTGGAAGTTTACAGTGACAATGCTCCAACTGAAGTCATATAGAGAATGGTTTCGGAACTTCAAAAGTGGTGATTTCATCATTGAAGATAGACCTCAATAGACAAGAAGTTTTTCCGAGACCGGATTTGGAACTTGCCAATATTTTGATTAATTTATGAATTCATTATTTGAGCTAAAAAAAACGGGCCGAATTAATTTGTAATCCCATTATTGAAATACGTACCGATACAAACATTTGGTACTAGCTATATGTAATTTTTAGCCTACTTTCATTCTTTATATTCAAGTCTTATTATCCCTTAATTGAATGTAGTTGTCATTTCACTTTGTCATAATCATTTTGTTGTAACTGTCAAAATTTTTTCGTATGCATAATCCATGTTTTCTTCATTTTTACATCTTATCTCATATTCTCATCACATCTAATTCAATAACATATCATATATAAAAAAAATGAATAGTACTAATAATGACGAATTATCTGGTTATGAATTACCTCTGTTATTTGATCAAATAGTGAGTTAATCCAATGGAGTGGTCCATTTTAAACCCAAAATTTTTTCATTAAAGGAGGGCAATCATCTCGATGTATATTTGAGGATAAAGGATGGCATTGAAAACTTTGAAGATTTTTATGAAGTTTCTGATTCTCAAACAATTGTGTCTAAATTTCCTGAAGCAATACACATGAACAGAAATATGAAGGAGGAAACTATGAAAAAGTACAATTTCTCAAAAATTTTTGGTCCCAAAACGAAACAATGTGAAATATTTGATGAGCTGGTGAAACCAAAGCTATTGAAATTCATTAATGGCCACAATTCTACCTTATTGACTTATGGGGTTTCAAGCTCTGGTTAGTTTTTTTTATTTATTAATTTGTATTTCGCTGATATGAATTCTTACATTACAGGAAATATTACTTACAAAAAATTGAAAAAAATATCTTTAACTGTAAAACAAATTTTTTATTACTCTGTTTTACTACCAACCATTTTCAGATGTTTTACAACATGTAAGGTTTACATTTTTGCAACTAGTTTCGAACTTTCGTTCATCTTCAGGCAACTGAACAAGATGAACGAAAGTTCGAAACTAGTTGCGAAAATGTAAACCTTTGTCTGAAAATTGTTGGTAGTAAAACATAGTAATAAAAAATTTGTTTTAATTATGATCAACTACCAAATAGTAATGGCTGAAACAGTTCAATATCTTTAACTTTTTTTGAAACATGTTTTAGAATCTTATATAATCAATTTTTCCTTTGGAAATTAATAATAATGAGATTACTTATATTTGATAACTACAGTCTCCTATCTGCATTTCATAGTCTTAATGAATTTCTTATCTCACAGAAATTTCAATATTAAATCTTTTATCAAAAAATTGTTCCCATCACAAAAAGAAATATTATAAAATATAAATGAGTAGAAGTTATCGAGTGAATACTTTAAAGAGCTTATTTTTTTGATTTTACAGATTTTCAGATATTTCCTTCTATTTTTATATTACGAAATGCTATTCATAAAGTTAATATATATATAAATTCAATTTGATAATCATTTAAATTGAATGTTCAGCCCAAGATTACCATTAATTTTCACTGTTAAATTTTTTATTATTGTAAAAGCATATAAGTTTGAAACATTTGTTGAAACATGTATTTGGTAGGTAAAACTTATACAATTGTGGGAACTGCTGAAGAGCCTGGAGTGGTTCCCCGTTCTCTGCAATATTTATTCAAGGCTCTTCCCAATTTGGCACAGTTTCCTACTTTCAAACCATCACCATATGGAAAGATAATAAGGCTGACCTCTGATCAAGTTGCCAAAGAAATTAGTTTAAAAGAAAATATTCTTAATTTCAACTGGACAACGAATACTAAAAACGAGCACATCAGTACCTATTGGTGAGTATTTGTGAAGAAATCTGAATATTCAATGCTATGTAGATGATATTCTAGACAATAATTCAAAATATTCCTATATTGTTGAATAAACTATAGTCTGCAGAATGCTTCAAATAAGAGCGATAGGCATCTTTAATTGGATATGTTGAATGTATGATCAATATGACATATATACTTAATAAATATTTGATGGATTCGGTCTTTAATTGATGGAAATTCATTTTCAACTAGTAATAAATAAAATTCAATTTCCACAAACTTTTTATTGTTGAATGACAATTGTTTCACCACACTGTGGCTTAATCATATTCTACATTTGAACTGATACTGTATGAAAACTTACATTTCTTAAATATGTATTGACAGGTATTACAGGAAGTGGGACTAAAAGTAGAATGATATTTATTAGGGTATTCTCAGTTAGGTGAAGAGATAACGTCGATGGAAATAAAAGTTATTGGGGTAGTCATTGGTTTTCCAAATTACATGAAGATATTCAATAAAAGTGACCTATTCGTGTCTGTTTGTTCCTTAGGAGAATTTTCTGAGAAATATATAGGTTTATTTCAAGGGATTCTAAGAATGTTAATCTAGAACCTTTACTCTCGATATGCATAATTTCATATTTGCTATTGAAATTATGTTCAAATTCTATTAGATGGTTGACATATGTGGAATTTGAAGTATAGCTCTTTTGATGTTCGTGTATTCTTTTGTTAAACGATCTACCGGTCTGACCAATATAAAACATTGGGCAATCCTTACAAGTCAACTTATAGACTCCTGAATTATTATCTTTGTTTCATTTATCTTTATTATTTTTAGTATATTTAAAAATGTTATTAATGGTTCTAAAAGCTGCTATGTAATTAAAATTTTTCTTAAAATAATTGGCAATGTTTTCGGATATTCTATTTATATATGAAATTTGTATAAATTTTTTCGTTAATGCTATCTTTTTCTGTTTATTGTTTATCATTTTATTTATAAGAGTTGGGTTGAAACCATTGTTTAAAGCTATTTGTTTTATTATATTGAGTTCTTTAGAAAAATTTTGAAGGTTTATCAGTACTTTTAATAATCTATGGATAAAGCTATTGAAGTACCGATGATCCTTCAACATTTTTCTAAAGAACTCAATATAATAAAACAAATAACATTTAAAAATAGTTTCAACCCAACTCTTATAGATAAAATGATAAACAATAAACAGAAAAAGATAGCATTACTTATGTTTATCCTACCACAAAATAACCCATTCCAAAAAAATTCATACAAATTTCATACATAAATAGAATATCCATTGCCAATTATTTAAAAAAAAAATTAATTACATTGCAGCTTTTAGAACCATTAATAACATTGATAAATATATTAAAAATAATAAAGATAAATGAAACAAAGATAATAATTTAGGAGTCTATAAGTTGACTTGTAAGGATTGCCGAATGGTTTATATTGGTCAGACCGGTAGATCGTTCAAGAAAATAAAAACACGAACATCAAAAGAGCTATACTTCAAATTAAATACATTCCACATATGCCAACCATCTAATGGAATTTGAACATAATTTCAATAGCGAATATGAAATTATGCATATCGAGAGTAAAGGTTCTAGATTAACATTCTTAGAATCACTTGAAATAAAGCAATATAATTCTCAGAAAATTCTCCTAAACGAACAAACGGACAAAAATAAGTCTCCTTTATTGAATATCTTCATGTAATTTGGAAAAACAACAACTACCCCAATAACTTTTATTGCCATCGATGTTATCTCTCTACCTAGTTGAGAATAAATGCCCTAATAAATATAATTCTCCTTTTAGTCCCACTTCGCGTAATACCTGTCAGTACAAGAACCTATGTAGGTTTTCATACAGTATCAGTTCAAATATACTTAATAGTTTGATATTAGGAAAAACTTGATTTTTTTCATGAATTCTCATAAAAAATATTTCTAATTAACCTTCGATTTATTTTTCAGCGCTATGCAGTCTCTCTTAAGTGACTTTCCTGTGACTGAGCTTGAAGAGGGCTTTTCTCATTTGGCAGTCAGCGTATGGATTTCCTTTGTTGAAATTTATAATGAACACATATATGACCTCCTTCAAATTGGCAAGTTAAAGAAGGAAAAACTGAAATTAGGCTGCGTTCATGATCAAACATATGTGAAAAACCTGTCACTTATACATGTAACATCTGGATTGGAAGCATATCAAATTCTTCAATATGGTTTACATCACCTAAACTATGCCAAGACCAATATTAATGATCATTCCAGTCGATCTCATTCAATATTTACGATATGGCTAGCTCAGGCAGTAGATACTAGTGAAGAAGAATACCACATAAGACATTTCAATTTTTGTGATTTAGCAGGAGCTGAACGATGTAAGAAAACCAGGAATGTTGGAGAAAGATTAAAAGAATCTCAAAACATCAATACATCGTTATTGGTTTTGGGAAGGTGCATTGCAGGTGGGTAGAAAATTATATTTGATTATGTTAATATCGACTACCTTGAAAATTGATACTTACAAGGGGCTACATAATATCTTTTTATATACTTTCTGTATATCTGAAATTGTTGCTTAAAAAGTTTGCAAAAAAATTAGGATGTTTTTAAACATAAGGAATTTTCAACAGGAAATACAATTTATTCAAGTAACCCATTTCACAAAAAATCGTCCATATGGAAGTTTCAAAATAACGATGTCTAAAAATTCATCAATAAAATTGATCAATACGGCTGCGGATGTTATGAGCTTTTTATAATATCTACATTGTAATCTACATTCATCAGTGGTATGAATAAATTTGTGTAATTACTGGAATAATTATCTTCCTGATAGATTTATTAATTGTTCTCATATATCACCAGTTATATTTTTTGATAGTGGGGCTACAGATGTTATATATTGAATGAAATTGTACGCCTGTTTATTAGTGAAGAGACTCTGTTTACATTTACAACATTCCATTGCATGTGAGAAATTTATTTGCTGTAATAAGTGTAGCTGCACAGATGACCAGATTTATCTCTGAATATTTTTTTCTTTAGGGATATCTAAAAAAATCCACTTATCGAAATGAATTTAACAGAGCTCCAAATTTTGATGGATCAAGAGTGAAAAATATCTAATGTAATACATAATGTTGCCATTATGCCAAACTACTCCCAGCAGTATATATTGTATAGTATGAACAGGGCTGCCGTTTTCTTATTGCACTGTATATTTGTGGTTAGTATAGTTAGGAGGTGAACGGTAGAAGTTTTACTTTTGAATCCGAATTGATATTTAGGGACAGATTTTCCTAGTTTGGCGTTGATCCTTTCTGTCAAAAGTTTTTATCCAGTACAGGAAGCAGAGTGATTGGTCTGTAATTTGCCAATTTACTATGGTCTATTTTTGCTTTCGTAATAGTGATGATTATTCCCTTCTTCTATTCTTTGGGGAAATAAGAGTTTGTTGAACAGAAATTATATATTTTTTCAGGTTGTGGGTTGTGTGCTTTGAAAGTTTCTTAAAAGTTCTCCAGTATTCTGCTTTCCATCTTTTTACAAGCTTCGAAGTAGTTGTGATATCTATATTTGAGAATCAATTCATGTATATTTTTATTTAGTTCGTCAAACTTTTTTTTCAGACATTGGTCTTGACTAATCTTGTACTCTCGGTATATTTGCTTTTTTAGCCTTACTAATTTTAAAATATAGGGTGGTAATGTTTGGCTGTATTATTTTTTCTTAACGGTGTTTGCTCTGTTATTATCCTTGAAACTGTTCGATGAAAGGAGGATATATATTCCTGTATTAATTAGAGATTTATACGTGCATTGTACGAATATTTTCGCAATTTATTACAGATCTTAATTGAATAACTATGGTTAATACATAGTTCGCACTTCTTCCATATTACATTTTTCATAGAGTAATTTAGTTTCCGAGGAGTATTCCATTGGTTTCCTTTTTGTGTCGAATGTAAACTCTATTGCTAGATGGTCTGAACCTAGGTCAGGAGTGAGAATGGTATCTTTGATGTTGCATCTTATGTTTTTTGTGCAAAACAATAAGTCAAGTGTAGATGTTGTGATTATATAATGAATTTAACATAAATAAAAAAAATTATTAACTAATAACTTATGTATATTTATAGTCTGAAATAGCAAGCAAACCGGTTTGGCACTCTAGTCAATCCCAACTATAAAATTTCATTTTTATTTCACTTAAATTGCTTATTCCGAATATTTTGGCGCGCATGTTCCAGGGAACAACCTACTCGTTATGCCCAAATGTCTGTAATTTTCGAGCCGAAAAGGTTGCACTCACTGATGAAGAATTAGTGGTCAAAAGTGATTCTGTTCTGCTGACCGTAAACACAATAACTTTCGAAGAAAAAAATCTAGAGATGTCTTGATTATTTTTGTTTATGAGCAAAACAAGTAGATTTGTTCCTGAACTTTTGAAATTTTCTTTTTCCTGTATTTTGAACTAATAATCCGATCGATTTTAAATTTGGTATTTAGAAGTAGAATCGTATAATTAGAAAATAAAAAATATATATTTTGTTAATTGAATAGCATGACGTGATACCAGAACCAGGATGGGCGAATTGAAATTTTGTATTTGAATGAAAAATAGCGTTTTTGAGATTCATGCAAAATTAGCTGATTAGATACATGAGAGACAAAAATGTTATACATCACACATATGAACCTAAGGAAGAACGTGCATATAGAGTAGTTGTTAAGCGTCTTCATCGCACCACTGATACTGAAGAAATTAAGCAAGAATTAGCCAAAAAGGGACATCAAGTCAGAAATATCCTTAATTGTAGGAATAGGGTAACCAAAGAGCCTTTAAATATGTTTTTCATTGATTTAGAGCCAGCCAACAATAATAAAGATATCTACAAAATTCAACATCTTCAATATAATAATAATACAAATTGAACCACCTAAAAAAACTAAAGGTATCATACAATGCACACAATGTCAGCAATACGGACACTCAAAGTCATATTGTAACAGACCATATGTGTATGTCAAATGCGGAGGGGAGCATAACACTACAATGTGCAAAAAGAACAGAGACACCCCAGCTAAATGTGCACTATGTGAAGGTGCTCATCCAGCAAATTATAAGGGATGTGAATTTTATCACAAACTATTGAAATCAAATAACGCAAACATTCATAATAGGACAAATACATAAATAAATCCTGCAATTATATCACAACTTCCACAACAACAAACTCGAACCAATAATGGTTCAGCTTCCAAGACAAGTGGAGAGCATGCAGGTATGCAATTTCCACAACAGCAACAAACCAGAAGTTATGCAGACGCTACCAAGAACATAAATATCGAACCATCAACTGATATAAATAGTATTATGAATAGATTCTTAGATGAGTTTAAAACCATGTTCCAACAGCTCATACAACAGAATAGTATGGTATTAAACATGCTAACCACAGTCATAAGTAAAATTCGCTAAGTTTATAAAAGTCGCAGAATGGAATTCCAATGGTCTTCTGCAACATAAAAATGAGGTTGAGTATTTTCTCCATCAGAACTCCATAGACATCCTTCTCATAAGTGAAACACATTTCACCCATAGATCCTACTTCAATATAGCAAGTTATACCACATACTGTACAAATCATCCAGATAATACTGCCCATGCTGGTACTGCCATTTTAATCAAGAACACTATTGTCCACCTCGGCATAATATCAAGAAGGAAGATTTCAAGGCTTTCTTCCAAATTCTGGGATCTAAATTCATTGCAGGTGGTGATTATAACAGCAAGCACACCTTATTTGGTTCACGACTCATTACAACTAAGGGTAGAGAACTAGCGGACCTCATTCAGGAAAATAATTACTCCATACTATCAACTGGAACCGCTACTTATTGGCCAACAGATCCTAATAAAACACCAGACTTACTAGACTTTTTCATAACAAATGGTATTTCTTCTACCTATATGAATATTGTTCCAAGCTATGATCTATCATCAGATCACTCCCCTATCATAGCCACAATAAGTAGCGTTGTAATTCATAAAAAATCAATTCCTCGATTGCATAGTAGAAAAACAGACTGGAATGAATACAGAAGTTTAATCGAAGAACATATATGCCTGAATGTAAGTCTTAAAAGACCAAGTGAAATAGATGGAGTATTGACATCATTTGTTTATCTTCTTAAATATTCTGTGGGAAAAGCCACGCCTACTTCTGAAGAAAAGTGCAAAACATATAATGTTCCAGAGGAAATCAAAAGACTTCTAGCACAGAAGAGAAGAGTTAGAAAGAGATGGCATAGGACACACTCGCCTGCAGACAAGACCATCTTGAACAGATTAACAAATGAACTAAAATTTAAGATGAAAGAACACAAAGAATTTTCATTTAACAACTATGTGTTAAGTTTAAATAGATATGATAATTCAGTGTGGAAACCAATAAAAAACTCAAAAAAACCAAAAAACCATATACCACCTTTACGCAACATACCAGGATCAACTATTCAATGGGCAAGGACTGACAATGAAAAAGCTCAAACATTTGCAGAATACCTAGCTTAAGTATTCACACCCAATGATGACATACACGATTACGAAGTTGAAAGAGAAATGTTAAATATTCCTTCTAATTCGACTTCTATTAAAAGTATCACCATAAAAGTAGTAAAAAAAGAAATAAAATACCTGAACATACGAAAAGCTGCCGGAATAGATGAGGTCACACCAAAAATGATCAAGGAACTGCCTAAGAAAGGAGTAGCAATGATGGCATATATATTCAATGCTATCCTGAGACAAAATTATTGGCCAGAACACCTAAAAACTGCAAAAATAATCCTCATACTGAAACCCGGCAAGAATCCAAACGCTGTAACATCATATAGACCAATTAGCTTACTGCCAACTTTATCTAAGATCTTGGAGAAAATTTTGCTATTGAGAATAAAGTCGGATCCCAACACCCAAGAATGGATTCCTCCACACCAATTTGGATTCAGAACACATCACTCCATCATACAGCAGACACACAGAATAAGTCATGAGACAAACAATACTGCACATCTGCTTTTTTGGATGTAAGCCAGGCCTTTGATAAAGTCTGGCATTCTGCACTATTATATAAAATAAAGAAATGTCTGCCATTATACTGCTACAAGCTGATGAGATCTTATCTTACTGGAAGGAGATTCAAAGTACGGGTGAATGATAAAGTGTCTGATTTTTATCCTATTCAGTCTGGTGTTCCCCAAGGAAGTGTTATGGGACCGTTTTTGTATACACTGTATACGGCAGATATACCCACAAATGCGAATACGATAATGGGAACTTTTGCAGATGATGCTGCAATTCTTGCAAGCCATGAAGATCCCAAAGAGGCATCTAATAGATTGCAAATTCATCTTGATGAAATAAAAGAATGGCTGCATAAGTGGAAGATAAAAGTTAATGAAACCAAGTCAGTTCAAGTAAATTATACTCTTCAAAGAGACCAGTGTCCACCCATCTTTATAAACAATATAAAAATACCAAATTCCCCAACTGTTAAATATTTGGGAGTGCATTTAGATAGCAGACTAACCTGGAAGGAGCATATTATTAAAAAAAGGAAGCAAATCGACCTTAGAACTAAAGAACTGAATTGGCTTATAGGTAGAAAATCGAAACTCTCATTAGAAAACAAGCTGCTGATATATAAAACGGTCATAAAGCCCATATGGACATACGGAATTGAACTTTGGGGATGTACAAGTAAGTCAAATGTAACTAGTCCAGAGAAGCCAATCGAAAATACTGAGATTGCTAACAAATGCTCCATGGTATGTATCAAATCAAACCCTGCATGAAGATTTGAAAATACCTTATGTGAAGGATGTCATCAAGGAACAGAGCCAAAAACATCACACAAGTTAGATGGTCATATAAATGACTTACTACAACCGTTGCTTCAACCTCAAGACATGAGAAGACTCAAAAGGACCTGGCCAGCTGATATGAAGTAGATTTAAAATGGTCTTTTCACTGGAGAAGACCATATCAAATCATTTGAGAGCTCAAAGCTTTGTAGACAGCAAATTAGCTCATAGAATTGTTGTATTCTGATTGCTAATGAATAAATGATAAAAAAAAAAATATTTGGAAAGATTTAAGTTTACCAGCAGTAAAAGAAGTGCTCCATAAACCAGCTGCAAATATCATCCGAAAAATTTCTTTGTGCCATAGTTCTGTGTAAAGATGAATTGATCAGAGCTAAAAACATTGAACAATTATTATGCAATTAATTTTCAATTCAGCTGGATGAGTGCACTTTAGCCATCAATGAAGCATTATTATTGTCCTACTTGAGGTTCATTAGGAATGAGAAAATGTCAGGATCTATTGTTTGCTGCAAATTCGGAAAAAAATACAAAGGAGAAAACTATTTTCAATACTCTGGCAAAGTTTTGTGCCAAAAAGGAAATTTTTTTGGAGAATATTTTACCACTTGCTATGAATGGCGTTATGATAGGGCGTCACAAAGGCTTCATAGCATGCTTAAAAAATGATATTACTGATAAATGATGTGCATTGCTTAATTCATCACCAGTATTTGATTGAAAAAAGTCAGTTTTGCCAAAATTTCAATGGATTGCTGCTTCACACAGAGGCGCTACGACTGTCAAAAGGTACTTGCTTGACTCGATTTTACGACTATAATATTTTTGTCATATTACCCTGATACTCCTAGATCTTCTGTGAAGATCTCTTAGAAGCTTTTTCAGCTTGTGCGAGTTAGAAGTTCAGTTGTGTTCTGGTTCGACTTTGTTACTGTGATATTACGCCACTTTAGGTCACAGCACTATTAATATAATAATAATGAATCTTTATTTCTGACTTTGAATCAGAAATGCTGCATTTGCGTTTGTAAATGGTTTTAAAAATTAAACTTTGAATTCTAGCATAAATGAAACATTATTTTTTTGTGAATTGCATTAATATAGTAATTTTTTCACATATATTTAAGGGATTTTCAACCAATTTGCAAAAGTTATTATTGTCCACTCTACAATCTTTTGAATACACCTCAGATGTTAAGTAAAATTGAGATGAGGGGCGCTAGAAAAAACATATTCTCAAAGTGGGCGCTGGGCCATTTGAAAAAAATGACTTTAGAATTATATATTCTAACTTCTACAATATATATTGAAACTATATACAAAAACTATCAAATTGATATTCTTATATATAATCAAATTAAAATATTTTTCAATGTCTCGGAAAAAACCTTTTTACATCCTGACTTGAAACGTATTAATACAAATGTATTAACAAAAACTATATAAGTATGTATATTAACATACAAATACAAGACAATCCACTATTCCAAAATTATCTAAAATTCTCAAAATAAAGGATCAAATAAAAATAATCGAACAAGAATTCCAACATTTCATAGCTATTTTGGTCTCTAGACCTCTTCAGAAATGTATTGAATTCGGATTCAAATATATAACAAGATCAAAATTCACCAAATAAGATAAAACCTGGAATGAATAAACTTGAAACTTGAGAAACTATGTTCTAGTTGAATATTTCATTACCCATTTTCTGATGGTTCTTTAAAGAACTGGTATATGTATTGCACTTTCACGTGTTATCCAAAATATAAGTAATTACTTACATGGATAAAACATAAAGTCAGTTTATGTTATTAATTGTTTGCAGCTGTTAGAAAGGCCCAAAAATCTTCTGATCGTCATATAATTCCATTTCGAGAATCGAAACTGACCCAATTGTTCCAGAATGCTTTATCTGGATTAGAAGACATTTGCATGATAGTAAATATCAATCCATGCCGGGAACTTTTTGAGGAAACTCAACATGTCCTAAACTTCTCTGCAATCGCCAAAGAGATTATGGTTATTGAACATCCTCTGATGCAACCCAAAAGGAGTGAAAGATTATCTCATCTTGTTAACGAAAGTTTGGAACTGCTACATATAGAAAATGATGTGGAGGGAGTAGAGATGACAAAGCACGCAAATGAACTATGCGAAATTGAGAACAAAATAACACAGGAAGAAATTAACCAAATTGAAGCAATGAGAGCTGACATCATATCATCATATTCCATGAAATTAGAAGAGCAAAATGAAGAAATGCATTGTGAACTGTTGATATTAGAAAGGAAGTTGAAACAAGGGAATATAAAGGGATTACAGGTATGAAAAATTTTTATAAATTCCATTAGTACTCGTTTTCGTCTTTCCTAGTTCCGAAAATATTGGGAAAAATATGAAAAATTTTCAAATGCGAATATCTGCGAAACTATTAAACTGATTTGGCCCATCAATGAATTTAGCCTTGACATTTAGATCCCAAACCTTCCCTGAAAGTTTCCCTGACGGACGGCCGTCCGGACCAAATTATTTTTGGTCTCAGATTTTTCATCAGTGAGTCGTTTAAGATCATATTCGACTCAAAATTCGAAAATTGCAGACCTATGGGCGAAACGATAGCACAATTTTCCTGGAACTACCTCGCAAAAAGGAAGAATAAGTCCAAAAATGCGTAAAATCTGCACGTTGGATTAAGAGAGTATTGGGAATTCATTATTACAAAAACCTGCTCAAAGGGATTTTGTCAATTCTTTGTCGCTGAATTGGCATAATTGTCCTTCCTTTATATTCACAGGGAGTTTAAACGTCATCTGTCATTTAGTTTGTTTATAGTGCTTCATTTTATCGGTTAATTTTCAGGGTGCTTCGCGATTTTTATAAAAAGCAGAAAAGTAGAAGTGACAGTTTTTTTCTATTATGTGTTGTGTACTCTGAATTCTTGTCAGAAGGTGAGACAGTAAATAAGGAATATTATCTGAGTGTTATGCGGTGTTAGTGAGAGTGAAAAAGACCAGATTTGTATGGATTTCTCACCACAATAATGCACCATCTCACAAGGATATCATTGTGAATGAATTTGTGGCTAAAAACACATCTAATTCAGATGGGTCATGCGCCGAAATACTGCATGGTGAAACAGCTGAAGATCAAATGAATCTGCCTGTTTTTTTTTTGTAATATCTCCTCGAGTTAACACCTTGTGATCATTTTCCTACTGGTTTTGAGTAATTAATTCTGCTCAATCTTAAAAATTTTTAATATATATAATATCTAATTTTTAATATCTAAAAACGTCTTTGAAGGCGTTTTTTGCCTGGAGCAATTTCTTTCCTCATTGATGCCTGAATCAAGATTTTGATTCAGCCAGAATATTTTAGCTTGGATGAGAATTTTCCTGTAACAGAGAGCTTAGGGCGGTCGATTTTTGAAGCTGTAAAAGTATGCTGGCGCCTGTCGGGGAGATTCTACTATTTCCTACGGTGAATTGCACATCGAAGTTCCCGAAGGATCAAGATATAGACAGATTGTGAATATCATCGAACAAAGTCAGTGTTTATCATTTTTTCCCGACGCAAAATCCAGCAACTGCAGGAGGATTGATGTCTGCGGTGAATAATGTTTCAGAAATTGTCATTTTAGCATAATGCAGCTGAACGTTCAGCGTATTTCAAATAAACTAAATAGTATGGAAGCTTTGCTAGAGGAAAAAAATCCTGAAGTGCTCAGTGCCTCAGAGCAAAGTGGACAGTGTTGCATCCATATACGCTAGCCGATTATTTTTGCCGCTCTTCTCTTGTGATCTAAACATCGACTCACTTAAGTCAAATTGCAATAGAAGTAAACTTCCTAACGAGTTGCTAGATTACTTTGATCTCACGATAACGTCCAAATTTGCAACTAACGTTTACACTAATATAAATGGTGTCACTTCAACTTCCAAGGTCTCCAGTTCAAGTCTCACTAACTATATGTCTGTCATTATTGAGCCTCATATGACCATCAGGCAATATTATTAGGTCTATATGTGCAGCCTATATCTGCTCCAAAATTTCAAATGTGCATTAAAAATGTTAATCCAAACAACATTACAAACTGGTTGCCTGTTTATCAAAGATTAATTTTAAACAGCTCTACTTGGAGAGTGAAGGTGACCTGTGCTTTGAAGCATTCAGTAATAAAATCTTTAATGAAATTCTCTACTATTTAGATATGTGTTGTCCTGTAAAAAATATTCTTGTAACTAATTTACGTAAAAGCTGGTTAACGGACGAAATGAAGCAGAGCAAACAATATTTACACAATTTATACTGGATTGATTTGATTATACGTTCACCATCTATTTCAATCAAGTATAAGAGTGCAAAAGTACAGCACAAATCATTGATAGAAGTGACTTAATTATTGTGGAATATTGTGAATTCATACACTTGTAGCAAAAAAGGCCCTCAAGGCCAAGAAGTTATTAGTGTAGATGGAGTAAAATATGACAATCTTGCTCAGCTGGTTAACACGCCAATCATGCTCGATTTCATATCGATTGTGGTGTTCATCAAGCCTATGTGCTGGGACCACTATTTTTTTTACTGTTCATAAATGATTAACCCATTCACTTGGCTCTCTTTCTGCTTGTGCTTTTTGCCGAAGACACCTCGGTTGTGGTCAGGTCTTGGAATTGTGAGTAGCCTTGCTACGCTTGCGAGGCAATTATAGGTTAAAAATTGAATTGGTCCTTACGCGATGGAGATTCATTTTAAATTGAATAAAATAATATAGATTATTTTATTTAATTATGGGCCAGTTCGTGGGTTGATGACAGTCAAACGAAGTAGAAAAAATCCTAACGACATTTCGGAATTACATTACTCAAAGTGTGTGTTCGTTGCTGGTCATATTAGGAATATGAAGATTCCGGTTTGCCCCGCGTCTAGTATGTTGGACGTTTCGGCTCCGATTTTGGAGCCATCAAAAACAATATTTGCGAATCCCTGCTTTAGAACAAAATCGACCACTTTTAGGGCCTCAAGATTTGCGCTCCACTCTTGCATTGCTCGATTTAACAGAAACTTCGAAATATATGGTGAAAAATATTATTTTATAATATGATATATCCTCCACTCGTCCTCAGTCCAATTTTCCTACGTAAGGATGACGTTCTCTGGAAAATGTAATCGGGCGGTTTTCCAGTTGCCTGCCTAATCACAGTAGCCGATTGAATCGTTGTGATTGTCGTCTAAGAGTTTCTGGTATTGAATCTTTAGGGAAGTCAATCTTCGATATCTTCAACCCAGTGATGATAATGCTGCTGCCCATTATCATGGATTGGATATGAAAAAAGAAATTTAGGTTTGGGAAGGACTGGGGGTAGGACAATGGTCCCTCCTGTTTGCTGTTAGGAGATGAACCGAGGTTCTCGTAGGCAGGGGCGCACCCCTGAAGTAGATCTGTCACTCATTGGGATTATAGATGAGTATCTAGACGCTACCTTCTTTGTATATGTACTGATGTATTAATATGATATATATTATCTCGTAATTCTCGATGACCGGCATTTTTCTACCTAGACTGGAAAATAAGTTGGACTCTGGATAAATTATTTAGTGTGGAAACCACTTATGTAATAAAATTGTTTGTGTCTTTATATTAGACGATTATAAAAAACATTAGGACACGTCAACTTTTAAATTCAATAGTGCGCTTTTTGAACATAAATTTAAATGTACAGGTGATTTACGCAAGTCCATCATAGTCCGTCCTCTTTATTTTAAATGGAACACCCTGTTTATTTTATATTTTTTAAAGCTCCTTAATAACCTGATTTCAACGAACTATATCATGCATGGTCTCTTATGAATAATACTGGATGAAATTTCGAAAGTATTTATAATTGGTTTCAAGAAACTGAATACTTAAATTAAATGATATAATTTATTTCAATACATTAAAGTAAATACTCAAAATGTTCTAACACAGTCTTTTATAAAACTCGTTCCTAACTTTGTTTAAAGTTTGAGTTGAAATATTACGCATTTCTGCAGTTATCCATTTTTGAGGTCTGCGATGCTCATTGGCTGTATTGCATAAATTTTTTTCTTGAGATAACCCCACAGAAAAAAATCTAACGTATGGTCTGTGATCTAGTTGGCCACTCAATAGTACCTATTCGCCCAATCCATTTATTGTGAAAGATTGTGTTCAAGTAAATTCTGACTATTAAGCATAATGGGGCGAGGCTCCATCCTGCTGGAACCAGACAATTTCATTCGGTTTTATTGCATTAGGAAATAAGTTTACTAACGCAGGAACAACTTCATGTCTAATTAAAGTCAAATATTTTTCGGCTGTCAAAGTTCCATCTATAAATATAGGACCGATAATAGGATACCTGCCCAAACGTTCACCTTTTGTAGATACTGGGTATTTGTCTCATGCATCCAATGATTCTCCGCTGACCAATATCTACAATTTTGTTGGTTTACCTCCCTGTTCAATGTAAATGTTGATTCATCAGAAAAAAGGATCGTATCAACAGCTATTTCATTTCTGTTCAGTTTATTCATCATTATTTCGCATAAATGCATTTTATGATCTGGATCGTCCTCGGTTTGTTCCTGCACAAAAGTCATTTTATATGGATGAAGTTTTTCTTTGTGGTGACACATTATGACAGTTGTATGACTTGTATTATTTTTACGGGCAATTTGACGCGTACTTCTCGTTGGATCCTCTGCAACACCTAACAAAATGTCCAATATCACAGTGTCTTCCGAATTGCGGTTTTCTTTTTAATGGTTTGACATGTTCTCTGAATTGTGCATGAATTTTGGGCACAATACCTTGTGAAATATTAGGCAACTGAAGATAAGTCTAATTAAATAAGTTTGCCACTTCAACTTGACTTCTGCAATTATCCCCGTAACCGATCATCATTAAAATGTCAATTTAGTGAGTCTCAGTTAAATATTTCATTATTGCGTCTGCAAGAAAAACGTTTTCAATTAGAAATTTTTTATTTCAATGTAAATCTCAACACCGCAACATCTTACTGATAACAATCCACATTATTTGCAGATTTTCTTTATTATATGTAGATAGTTTTTTAGTTACTCATTATTTCACCCGGTATTATACATAATAGACCATGCATTAGTTGAAATCAAGTTGTTAAGGAGCTTTAAAAAATATAAAAATATACATTTAATTTAAAAAAATAGGACGGACTGGGCTAGACTTGCGTGGATCATCCTGTATATAAGTGGTTTCCACACTGTACTAATTCAACGGAATTATATTTCTTTAAAGGAAATGAGATGAAAATGTGAAACATCACTTTGTTATGCAATATTTGGTTCTTCAAGTCATATTAGGTGGTTTTTGAAACCAATTTGAGAAATGTCATTGAGTTTTATGGAAGAACAAAAAACGCAAACAAGATCTTTAATTTGCAAAAACATGCTATCAGAACAATTCTCGAAATGAGAATGATAGACTCATGCAGAGATAATTTCTGCTAATTGGGAATATTATTATTTATACAGTTCCAACAGTATTCAGGAGTGTCTGCTCTTTGTATTCAAACACAAGAAATATTTCATATAAGATTTAATGTATTCTTGAAATTTACCCACATTGACTAAATATTTTCATAACAAGAACATTAATTAATAGATTTAATAGATATAGAAATGAAGGCTAAAATAAATAAGACACAGTATAGAAATATGATTTTCAAGCTACTAGTGAAGATGTAACCATACACCGTAGAAGAGTTCCTAACGTACGACTAATTATCTTGTTTAATTGAAATTGTTGTTGTGAAACTGTGTCCATTTCAGGCTTAAATTCATCATTCAATTAATACTATTAAAACTCTCCATTAATTTTTTCACATCAATATTATGATGGTCATTTCATACTATGAATAAAACATACGAGAACATATTGGAGAATTTAATGTAGACACAAAAAACATATTACCTCATTACTATAATTTCAATTAAGTTTCGATATAACTACAGTACATAGATTGTGGAAAATCCAAATATATGAGTCCAAATCTATGCAAGTGAATTTCACCTTACTAAGAGGCCAGTGTCCCACCTATATATATGAATAATGTACAAATACCAAAGGTCTCAAGTACAGAATACTTGGGCATGCATTTAGATAGCAGATAAACATGGAAGGAACACATAATTAAGAAAAGGAAGCAAATAGACTTAAAATCACGAGAACTAAATTGGCTTATAGGTAGGAAATCTAAATTAGCGCTGGAAAACAAGGTACTCATCTATAGAACAGTGATAAAGCCTATATGGGTATATGGTATCGAGCTCTGGGGATGTACAAGCAAATCAAATATATCAATAATTCAGAGAATCCAATCAAAAATACTTCAAATGATAGCAAATGCTCCATGGTACGTTAATAATCAAAACCTACACGAAGATTTATGAATACCTTGTGTAAGATATCATTAAAGAGAAGAGTGAGAAACATTATGCTAAACTGGAAAGCCATACCATCTATTGCATCCATTATGAGTACGGACATCTCAGTGGTAGAGCAGTGGGCTCGTGACCAGAAGGTCCGCATCCTGTTCAGGTTGGAAAGAAATTTTCTAGTTGGACGGGTGTCAGCCACCATTTCACTGTTGGGTCAAAAATTAACAGTGCTGTGACCTAATGTGGCGCAAGATCGCAGTAACAAAGCCTACCCAGAACACAACTGAACTCCTAACTCGCACAAGCTGAAAAAGCTTCTGAGGGATCTTCATAAGATCTAGGAGTATCAGGAAAATAATAATAATAAATTAGTTCTGCTACAATATAGAAGACTAAGAAGAAAATGGCCAGCTGACTGAAGGAGCTGGAAAAGGCCTTATAATGTCATGTGAAAGCCTCAAGCTCCATAGTTAGCAAATTAGCTTATAATATGTGTGTATCAGTGGCGGCTCGTGGTACTTAAAACATGTGAGGCCCGAAGAAGGAATAAATTTCCACGTCACCTTGGTGCTTAGACACCTGAGGTATTATTCCTTGACGCGTTGACCTTTTATATGGAGGTCATCGCCAATAGCCCTAATAAAACCATAAAAAAAAAACTTTTAAACTCTATAATTTATTAATAAAAACTAATAGTTAAAAAACTTAACATTGTGTATATATAAAATTAATGAATATAACGTTTTCTGCTTCTTTGGAGTAGAATGAAAAGTTAAAAAACACAAAATAATTTCCTTATTATAAATACATATTATGTACATATATACAAAAAATAATAAGTAACAAATAAGGAGGTCAAAATGATAAACACATTGCTGCTTACTTGTGTAAAATACAAACCGATATAAAAACATGTTTCATCATATTTTACTTTTTGTACAACAAGCCCATTCGAAGGTTTTTCGAAATTGCAAATTTATTTATAATATCTTCATAAAATTGGGGATCCTCACTAACACTTTGTAATATTCCTTTTTCTATAGCCATAATTGACAAACCTGTTAGGCGCTCTTGTGTCATCGTATTTCTCAAATACGTTTTTATGCGCTTGAGACACGAAAAATATCTTTCGACCGAAACACGTGTTGCAGGAATGGTTAACACTAGGCAAAACAGCTTGTATGTTTCCCTGAAGATAATATTCAATTCCTTGTATATAATCTCTAATATTTGCTGAACGTCTAGATTATAAAACTATTCGTCCCTGTATAAAACACTAAGTTCGTTTTTCAGCCGATCTATTTCGAAGACATTAGAATACACTTTTAACAAAGATTCAAATGATTTATCAGGAAAATTCTTTGTATATTCAGTAAATTTGGAAGAATCTACTAACGAAAGAAAATTTAAATCGTGGAGATTATTAAAACTAGTATTTAATTGAAGGGAAATACAATCTATAATTTCGTAGTACAACATTTTATAACTTGAATATATTTCTAATTCATTATCACTTCTGTCCCGTTTTTTTGGTAATTCAGTTTTGATTTTTGCCCCATTGAAAAATACTTTAAATTTATCTTCATTTCTTAACGCAGAAATTCGTTGTGGCAATTTTGATTTGATTAGAGCAGTAATTTATATCCAAGGTTTTACTCTGTAGAATTTGGAAAAGTAAATCAGTCCATACAAAAATTTCGTGATAGATCTTGGTTAAAATAGCAAAGTCAAAGTCTTCAAAATGTTTTAGAAACCCCTTTGCCGCATTTACCGATTCTGAACCTGAAGTTTTGTCATCAATTATAGTTTTAAAAACTAACATTGAGTTGTCCCATTCATTGGCAACTAAACTGAGGATTTTGGAACGGGTATACCAGCGAGTTTCGACTGAACGTGGTATCCTTTTTCCGACTATTTGATCGAGAACAAACGCGCGCTTTGGTTAATTATGAAAATAAGTTGGTATACCCAACAAAGCACACAAAAAAAATTCGACTTTTATCGATTTGCTTAGTGCCTTGCTGCAACACAAGGTTTAACCTATGCGCACAGCAATGTGTAAACAAAGTCAAGGGGGCAGAAGATTTAATCTTTGTTTGAAGTCCATTTAACTCGCCCGACATAACACTGGCCCCGTCATAACACTGAGCCACTAATCTTTCTCTGAAATTATGTGGATTCAAAACTTTTTCCAGCAAACTATAAAGAGCAGTTCGATTTTCGCTCACATCGTAGAAACCTAAAAATCTTTCTTTCTGACACCCTTTTATGACGTATCGAATAGTTATGGCACATTGAGAACGCTCTGCTATATCTGTTGTATCATTTGCCATCACAGCAAAAAAAAACATTCTTCATCACGAACTTCATTTTCAATATAATTTGTCAAATATTCATGAATACAAAAAATTAGTTCGTTTTGAATTGTTTTAGACTGGCCTGTAAAAATATCACTAAATTTTTCGCAGTGTTCCGTAGGGTCTTGATTACGTTTTATTAGGCATTTAAAAACTTCTTTAAAATTGCCACGATTTGACGACTCAAGACTTTCATCATGTCCCCGAAAAGACAGTTCTTGTTTTCCCAACGTAAGTGTGACATCTATTAAATAGGTAATTAATAACCTGTTTTTTCGGACATTTACAACTAAGTTTAAACGGGAATTTTCTCTTAACGCATCTTGAATGGTCGCCCTATTTTGTTCTAACCGCACTACACCCATAAAGTTTCGTATGTGCTCTTTAGAAGGCTCGTGCATTTTGGAACTACGAGAAAAATTTTTTAAGTCTTTAAAACCATCTTTTGAATACCATGAATTTTTTGTTGTACCCAATAAAATACACGGCCAACAATACAAACTTTGTGTATATGAACTCCCGCAAAGCCATTTGTAACTATCATACTGTAATGAACAACTTCTTCGCTCCTCGTCAGAAACCTGCTTTGCTTTGTCGTAGTTTGACCGGCGTACCAATAGAGGACCCGACCAGTCAACATAATCGTGACTAACCGTCCCCGTCAGGTTCAAATAGAGCAAGGCACCGCGTTTGACGATCAGCGTTCCAAGCGGACGCATGGTCACCGGCGTCACAGGCAGAGCCTCAAGAGCATCAAGCCTGTCTGACGAGTTTCAGATGCGCATGCTCGGAAACGAAACGCCGTCTCTCTAAGTAGGAGGTAGAAGCTCCCTCGCAACATCCGCTTTCATTCGAGAGCTTCAATACCATGTTTGAAATGATCGCGAACTTTCCCGACCCACACTTTTTTCACTGAAAACTGCCGTTAGTTTTGGTGTTGGTCGACTCTCTAAAATTTGCTCTTTATCTACTTCAGGTCGTAGCGAGAAAGGGGTTTCAAATAGAGATTAAACGATATCGTGGAAGGGATTCATTTTAACTATCTTACAATAATTATTTTTAGATCAAAATAGGCACAACCGTACAACAAAAAAAAATAACAATTATTTCATTAAACGAAACGAGAAACTAAACCTTGGCAATAATGTATTATTTAAATAAAAACAAACTTACCTAATGGAAGGGCTTTTGCTTAGGTACCTTACCTTACCTCCTTTAATTCTTCAACAACAGGCAACAGAACAATATGAATTATCACTTTTTTAACCCGGGAACTCGCCACGAAAATCTCAAATAGGTTAACAAAAACAAACGTATTGTACTAGGAAGGGCACTCGAGACGCGTCAGTGTTGCAATTTCGGCGATGTACGCGCAGTAAGCCCAATTTCATGGGCTTCAATCCGTTCGAAAATTCCTTTATTATGCCCGCCAAGTGCTACTAAAGCGATGGGAGTGCGTAGTAACTAGCAGGTCTTTTGACTAGCGATTTGTGACATATAGGAAGCTCAAATTTCTGGGGTTACTATAATGTTATTATGCGGTCGGGCAACGATTTCAGCGTTTAGAATTAAAGTTTAATAGTGGGGAGGGGTGCGCGCTTAATTTTAAAGGTAATATTTTCAACTTTGATGATAATTCTATGTTTTGATAATTTATTTCGGTGACTGGAAATCAGTTAAAATCGTTTAATATTTAAATGAATAACGTGTCAAAAATTTCACATTCTGTTAATTTTTTACATGTGAGGCCCGGCCTCAGTTGCTTCATACGACGGGCCGCCACTGGTGTGTATTCTGATTGCTAATAAATGTATTATAATAAAAAAAAAGTGTTGTCTCTTTCAACAGGTAGTAGAACTCTTCAAAATAAACCATTTTACCAAAAATTTCCTATACATAACTTTAAAAGTGGCTAAGTTGAAAAATCATCGATAAAATAGTTCCTAATACAACCCAGACATGTGTCCATTTATAATCGAGAGTGACTTATTTATTTTTATACCGCGAAAAATAAATCTGCCATAAGGTTTTCTTCAGAATGTTGACGGGCGATTTGATCTTTGAGTAGGATATCAATATTATTAGATATGTCTACATCTTTCTTGAACTTTTTACTCATACCACTATTCTTATCCTGTAACTTTTATTAGGCGATTTTTTTGTGAAACGTTTTATTCTGATGAGTTATAGCCCCTGACAAGAAACACCGTTACAAAATAATTTAAAATAATGAACTTCGAAAACTCACCCATTTAATTTAATTATTCACATAAGCTGTTTTAAGTGTTTAGTAGTCTAGATCTCTGCATTAAATAAATATATATCTTTTTCCCATTTCTGCATTCATATCACTTGAACCCTCCATGCAAGTTCAATTTTAAATGAATATACGGCATCTTTCAATCAATTTACGAAAGTAAAAAAACTGACAAGAACGTACCAGTCTTATTTAATTACAAGTGGATACCAGATCGTCAGTTTAGATTACGGTCAAATCACTTCACTATTCAGCATATCCATAGAATTATTCACGAAATAAGTAAAGCTCTTGAACACAGGCAATACTGTACATCAGCATTCTTGGACGTGAGTCAGGCTTTTGATAAAGTTTGGCATCCTGGTTTATTCTATAAAATCAAAACCCATCTGCCTAGATGTTATGATAAATTACTGAAATCTTATCTTAGTGAAAAACGTTTTAGAGTGCGACTTGGTGGTGAGGAATCGAACTATTTCCCAATACGATGAGTTCCTCAGGGAAGCCTCATTAGACCACTGCTGTATGTGATGTACACTACTGACCTACCTACAAATTTTCATATAATATTGGGAACTTTCGGAGATGATACAACCAATTTGGTTGTGCCACCAACAAATTACATAATCGAACGAAATACAAAATAGTTCCACAAGTGCAAAATCTAAATATATTCATCTAAATCTGTGCAAGCGAATTGCAACTTACAGAGAGGCCAGTGTCAACCAGTATATATGAATAATATATAAATACCAGAAGTCTCAAATGGATGCATTTAGTAGTTTTTCACATGCTGTTATTTCTGAATTAATTCTGAATGATTCAATGAAATTAAATTATATTTAATAGTTGAATACTGCGCTGAATTAATTTCATTTTTATTTTTTCATTGATTTTTTTATTTCTCTACTAAGACTGAACATTTCATTGAAGAATATATAATTTTCAGATAGAACAAGAAATGTTGGAGGAGTTCGGTGAGAGCACATCAGATGAAGAGTCTGAAGTATCATGTGCTTCAAAAATTGAAACCATAAATATAAGCAGTTCATCAGAGTCTGTCATAAAGACTATAGTTATCGCTAGTTCTGAAGAAGAAGAGGAGAATGAAATAGATATATGGAAGAAAAAATTAGAGGAAAAAGACAACATAATAGCTGAACATCATAGGACTATAGCGCATCTCAGTGCACAAATAAAGCAATTTTATGAAATGAAAAATATGGAAGAAACACTTGCTGGACAAAAATTGAAGATTCAAGATTTGATGGAAAAAAAGAGGTAGGAGGAGGGAACAAAACCCTTCTTAATTGCATATATTTTAGGCAGAAATTTCAAATTTCAAAAACAGTCCTAAAAATTGATATTTTGTGTATCTGGTGTTTATTGAATCTAGATATGTAAAAATCTTGTAGTTATTGAAAACTAAGGATTCTTTGATCAAAAAATAAGTTTATGTTATTCTGAATTTTAATATTTAAAAGAAGTTTATTTTAATTCACTAATAAGTACCTTAATGGTTTTTTATTCGTTATCAAACAATTTGGCTACATAAGCCATAATGTTTTTTCCAATCATGCATCAAGTACTTCATTCTTATATTCTTTTGAGTTAACAGCATCTGCAAAAACGCTGCAAATTTATAATAAAACTTTGTTTTTTTCATAAGAAAGTTTTATAGATAATCTTTTCTTTTTCAAAAGATATGGTGTGTGTTCGACAAAAGAATCAAAAGTGGATTAACAATCTCCTCATACAGATTTACCGTCGCTTCTGTTAGTATAAAAGAAAAACTCACTACTTCTGTTCACAGAGTGTTTAATGAATGTGAATGAAATAACCAGGGTCTCAAAATATCATATTTATATAAATAAAGGGTTTTCCAATAAAAGGTTTCATTTTGAATAGCCCGCTATCTGGCCAGCTGTCATCTTTTGACATTTGACAAATAAAAACTACGCCATTACTAAAAATGGAATGATATAGGCTTCATCAACGCATTGAAATTGTTAAAATTCACCACAAAAATGGTGAAACTTTTGCAGTCACAATTCCCAAAACTCAAGCACTTTTGGGTCGTCGTGAGGCACCTTCTCGGCCGGCAATAGTGTAACTGGTAGAAAAATTTTAGCTGTTGGGACAAGTTAGTGATGTGAAGAATCAAAACCACGTGAGTCCCTTGATTTAGTTTGAAGAAGAAAATAAGTTTGGCTACTTTTACAAGTGTTCATATTTCTTGAGTTATGAAACAATTTATTTAACAAGGGATTTATTTGATATAGATAATTGAACAATATTATGCACTTATAATATTTCGATGGCATAAGCGTTGATCGACTACATGTATGTCTCGTTCAATACCGAGTTGTAGTACAGCTCAGCAGTGTCGTTCTTTGATTGTACTGAACATGTCTCAACCTTGAAAGGGTTGGTTTTCAATTATAAATTTGTGATAGCTCGATGGATAGGGGACATATATTTGGAAAAGTCCTCTTGACAACTGCACCTTGAGTTCAGACAGAGGCAACCCTTGTTATTCCATCACATCTAGTATCTAAGGCTTCTACTTGTTCCAGTTTCCATTGCTTGACTAGGGTGTTATCTTCCTTCAGCAGAACAAGTGGATTAATTTAATTTAACAAATCATGATTCGATTTCCACTTCGCTCACTGTTGAAGTTCGCTGACTTATTTTGTACATCATCTTTTTCTTTCTGCTGTTTTACTTGAGTCAGATGTTGATACAGTGTCATGTTGACTGGCAAATGATTATGGTCATGGGTCGAGTCAGGAAAAAGTAAAAAGGTCTTGAATTTCAAATGGCTTCTACTTCTACAAGTATTCAAAAATTAATATCAAGTCTTTAGTGGTGCAAATGATGTTTCACTCCTGCCAAGCCTGCCACAGGCCACTGAAATGAGGGAAATAAGGAGGTATGAATCTACAGTTAAAATAATTTCTTCTGAATGATTCCAGGTCATGGCTTTCTGCCCGGAAATTGGACCCATTGTCGCTACATATGAATGACGGTTTTTCTCTTCAAGAAAAGAATCGTTTCAGAGCTAATAAAAACAAGTCTTTCGATAAATCAGAAACTAGTTTAGTGTGAATGCCTTTCGTCACTGTACAGACATACAAATAGACATAAGGTTTACTATCCTGTTATGCTAGAATCTCGGCTAGCACAAAAAATTTTTTTATTCTGACGTACAATAATTAAAAAATTAAAGAAAACAACAATTCCTCCTTCCTTACTCGTGAGGGTTAAATAACAAGATGATATTTATTATTTTTTTCTATTTTTAATCGCCATCAAAATCGGTCAACAAATTTATGTGAGTAAGTGTTAATATATGATATATCTTCTCATATATAATCCAAATTCAATATTCAAATTTAACTTTTAAATCAACCAGGTCACTTTGAGATTTTAAAGGTTATGTAACACATTCCTAGGTCTTTCTTTATGATAGAATACGCCAATATATTGAAATATACGGAGAATCAGTTGAATCACAAGGTTACACTCAGCGAATTTATGAAAGGGCACAAATGCTGAATATGAACAAGGCCAACTTGGACTCTCGGAGTGCAAGGGCGACGGACGCCTCCGCCTCAGTAGTAACGTCCTAGTGTGTAGCTGAGAATCGGAAGTCAGGTATCAGAAATACAAACTCAAAATCGTAATCATAAATCGTAAACCAGATTGGTGTTTCCAATACCAAAAATAAAAATATATATTAGTCACTCTGTAACACAATCTACATCACCACTTAAATAACATGTATAAAGATGTACTACAAGAGCAACGCTGTGCCGTCTCTGGTTTCTTCCCAGGTTTTATCTCCTTCGGAGAGTTTGAGTTCAGTTGTTTGTATTTAGTGCTGTTATCTATTGGTCCATATTTCGCTGGCGTTTTTCCCCCGGGTATCTCTTTAGATGATTCCTACCCTATGCTGCACATTTAGTGGACGCCATTTTTTGGCGGAATTAGATTCCATTTGGGCTGCCGCCACACTTTAAATCCAAATGAATCGAAATGTAGTGATCACAACACCACTCCAGTGCTAATTTTCTCCGTGAAACAAATATCTTCAAATCCCACACTTG
This sequence comes from Megalocaria dilatata, assembly GCA_034642435.1. Taxonomy (NCBI): domain Eukaryota; kingdom Metazoa; phylum Arthropoda; class Insecta; order Coleoptera; family Coccinellidae; genus Megalocaria; species Megalocaria dilatata. Next base: position 76,321,934 of record CM067854.1, read on the forward strand.
TGGTTGAGGAAATTCCTATATCAATATTCATTTATCTTAAGAGAATAGAACAGCATCCGAAATAATAATGAACCAAACAAATGATAGTTCGCGACTCGCGCGGCTTTTGCGCATGTTCGCGCGAATATGTTCAAATTCGAGCGTTACATACCTTCAACAAGATTTGCTCTTGATATTCATAGGGCCAGCATAATCTACCCATGTCACCTGAAACAGTGTTTTTTTTTTTAACAAATATGCTTTATTTTCACCTATATACAAAGGTAACAGTATAAACATAATTTCTCTTATCCTATATCACATATTTCATACTATATAATCAACAGATTTTTTTACATAAATATATCGACACATACAATATATACATATATAGAAAAATATAAACAAACAATAAATTAGAATATTCAGGACAGGCTCAATAAAAACTATTTAAAACAAGAAAACATTAACAAAAAACCTGTTCCCGAGATTCGAGACAAATTTACGACTTATGTATAAAAAAAAATATTTTTAAAGCATGGTTCCAAATCAGCAATATCTGCTGGTACCGGAACATTTAAATGTTTTAAATTTCATGGCTTCCAATATATCTCATCATGTCAGCTTTGAAAGAGGAGTAGCTATCTTTATTTTTTATAGAATTTGGCAGAGAGTTAAATGTTTGAAGACATTTAGCGAAGGGATTTTTCAAACCAAGGTTTGTTTTCACCTGGTGTAGATAAATTTGATTTTGATTTCTAGTTTCATATGTATGTATCTCATTAACTATGCTCATGCTTGTATTGCATTTTTGTTGATTTTTTGTTGTTTTATAAACAAATTTACATTGTTCTATTTGTAGAATTTTTTTCATAGGCAAAATTTCAGTTTGATGGTAAATTTTTTCTGTATTTGTTCTCTAATCATATCCGAATATAGTCTTTACCACCTTATTTTGTAAAGTTTTTATTTTATTGAATAATGTTTGAGAACATACATACCCCCCAGTTTGTTATCAGATAACGGAATGTAGAAAGAAAATATGCATTATATATCATCATTTTATTTGTTTTATTTAAATAGCTTTGACATCTATAAAGAGCTCCAATCATTGGTACAATTTTTTTTGTCATGTGTTCTGCATGTTTGTGCCAATTTAATTTGTCATCGATTACCAAACCTAGATATTTGGTATGATCGACCTTTTGTATTGTCTGATCTCCAATTCTGATATCTGGATCCTGACTTTCTTTATTTTTATTTTTGAAAAGCATATAAACTGTTTTTTTCACATTTATTTGTAACTTATTAGCGAGGAGCCATTTAGCATATAGTTCTAGATCACTATTTACCAATTCTTCTAGTTCTGCTATGTTAGATCTTTCATATACTAGAATGGTTACATCTGCAAATATGTAATAGCGAGCCTTGAGAATTGCCTTTTTGAGATTCAGGGTGTGTAAAGAATATAATAGTGGTCCAAGGACTGAGCCTTGTGGTACTCCACAATTTATATTTGCGATTTCACTATTTACTTTATCGAGCGACACATACTGTTGCCGATCTTTTAAGTACGATTGTAATATGCTTGCACTTTTTCCTCTTATGCCTAAAAAGTTCAATTTCTCCATTAGTATTTCATGATCCACTACATCGAATGCCTTTTGTAGATCAATAAACATTGTTAGGATATATTTCTTGTCATCCAATTTAGTTATAACATGATTCAGAAAGTCCATCGCTTTGGGTGCTTGATTGTTTCTGAAAACCATATTGGTATTTGTCTAATTCAACATGTCTAGTAAGGAAAGTTCATGATACGGTTTTTAAAAAGAATTTCTATAAATTTTGACAGTGCACAAACTACGGTGATGGGGCGATAATTTTCTAAATTATTTTTTGGTCCTGATTTATGGATTGGGGTAACCTTACCCATTTTTAGCTCCTTCGGAAATTCCCCTGTTTCGAACATTGTATTGACCAAGTCGACTAGGATTGGTATTATTGACTCCTGCACTGTTAATAAATCTTTTACACTGATTTTGTCGTTACCTGGAGCGGAATTTTTATTCATTTCATCCAAAACTTCTTTTACTTCTTTCATGTTAGTATTATATAAGTACAAGGAGTTTATTATATTGATTTCATCGAAAGTGCTGTTACTTATGAGTTTTGCATTGATTTTATTGACTATTGATTGACCTATATCACAGAAATATTCGTTGAATTTACTTACAATTTCTAATTTTTCAGTTATTAATGTTTTCTCAACCTCTATTGTATCTACACTAATTTTTTTTTTTTTTTTTTATTAAGTTAAGCATCAACCACTAAGGGTTATTAGCTGAAGACGATCGTGGCATGATTTACATAATATCTTACGTTAATTGACACATACAGAATGATTGGTATATTGCACTTTATATTTCACAAAGAATGTCTATGTCGTTGAGGAAACTGAGTAGGTTTTCATGGTTTGATGTTTCACCAAGTATTTGCTTGAGGTCGTTTCCAAAATGATATTTACCCCTCTCGTTATCGTATAGCGGACACTCAATCAAGAAATGTTTTACGCTTAGGTTTTCATCACATACACTACACTTTGGTACATCTTCTTGAGACATTATGTAACTGTGGGTTAACCGTGTATGTCCAAGTCTTAATCGTGAAAGAACCGTTTGAATTTTCCGTTTCGATGGGAATGATTTCCATGGAAGAACGTATGGTTTCACCTCCCTCAGCTTTGATGTAGAGTTGTCCCATTGTGCTTGCCATTTGGATGTAATTTTGTTTCTTAGGATTTCCTTCAGATCTGTGTGGACAATTCCTGTTAGTCTTCTTGCCTGTGTACACGATACAGCTTCTTTGGCTAAACTATCGGCTTTCTCATTTCCTTCTATGCCTACGTGTGATGGTGCCCACATCAGCTGAATTTTTATGTTCTTTTCATGGATGGTGTTGAGTGTGGTTTTAATTCTTATGAGAATTGGATGACTGGGGTAGAGTTGGGACAATGCAGTTATGGCACTCAAGGAATCGGTTATAATGAGACACCGTGGAATGTTTTGTTGGTCGACATATTTTAGGGCTTCATGGATTGCCGTCAGTTCGGCGGTGTAGACTGAAGTAAGGAGAGGGAGTTTGAATTTGGCATTTTTTTGACCTGTTGTGAATGCTGCACCAACGCCACTAATGGAACGAGACGCGTCGGTATAGATAAGCTGATAATTTTGAAAAGGTTCTATGTTCTCTAAGAAAAGTTTTCTTAATATGAATGGATGGATTTCGGATTTTTTCTTGCTGCACAGATTTGTAATGATTGGTGGAAGAGGAATTGTCCATGGGGGTGGGGAATCGATTTCGGACTTATGAATCGTTGTGGGTATTTTGAAATTCAGGTTGGCCTGGGTACGATTCAGCCTTTCATAGAATTGAAGATCAATTCTTTTTCTATGATTGAAAGTTTCTTGAAATCTGGTTGCAAAGACATTCCGATGCGCTGGATTGGATGGATGCGCTGATATCCTTGTGGCATACAGCAGTGTGAGATAACGTCTACGTTCCGTTAGGGATGGTTCTCCAGCTTCACAATTAAGGCTCTCAATGGGACTGGTGTAGTATGCTCCCAATGCTAAACGCATTGCTGTGTTGTGAATTACATCGAGTTCTTTCAGTGTGTTTTTTTGTGCTGAATTGTATACTATGGAGCCGTAGTCGAGCTTAGAGCGAATAAGGGATTTGTATATCATCATTAATGTGAAAAAGTCTGCTCCCCACAACGTATGGGATACGGATTTCATGATATTCAGACCAGCTTGGCATGATTGGCGGAGAGAGTGGATGTGAGATTTCCATGAAAGTTTACAGTCGAATACCATTCCGAGGAAGCGTTTGCTATCTATATACTCAAGAGGTTCATCGTTCAGTTTCAGTACTGGGTGCTGTGTTGTTCTTTTTTTGGAAAAGTGTACAATTTTTGTTTTATTGGCGGAAAATTGTAATCCTGTTGTGTTTGGCCAATCCCCAAGGTTATTCAATACTCTCTGCAAGTAGTTCTGGATCGAAGATGAGTTTTTTCCCCTGGCATAAATTACTAAGTCGTCTGCATACAATTTTGCTTTGACCGGAGATTGACATGACTGTATTAGAGTATTTATCGCTACAAGAAAAAGTGTCGCACTTAAGTTAGAACCTTGTGGAATTCCGTTTTGTTGACGTCTTGGTTCAGATAAGTGACCATCAACCCTAACTTGGAAGTAACGACATTTGAGGAAATTGCTGATGAATTTCAGGATATTGCCATTTATCGACCATCTTTTTAGTGTTCTGAGGATATCAAAGCGCCATACTGAGTCAAAAGCTTTATTTATATCGAAGAAGATTGCAATGCAGTCTTGTTTACAGGCAAATGCTTCATGAATTTCGGATTCTAGTGAAACGAGGTTGTCTAGGGTTGAGCGATCTTTTCGGAAACCACATTGCTCATTAGTGATTAGGTTTTCTTTTTCTAGGTACCAAGTTAATCTTCTGTTCACGATTTTTTCCATAATTTTACACATGCAGCACGTGAGCGAAATCGGTCTGTATGATTCTGGAATATATTTAGGTTTGCCCTGTTTATGTATTGGGATGATGATCGACTTAGCCCATTGGACTGGAAAGGAGTTATTCTGCCAGATGAAGTTGAGTAGTTCGAGGAGGATATTCTTAGCATTGGCTGGAAGATGTTGAAGAAAAGAAATTGGGATATCGTCAGGCCCAGGTGACGTGTTTTTTGTGTTATTCAAGGCATCTAGTAGTTCCTCCATAGTTATTGAGATATTCAATGGTGATATGGAGTCTGTAAGGGGTATATTTTTCGATTCAGCTGTTTTAATTTCGTTCAGAAACTGGTTAGTATAAATAGAATCACTAGAGGACTTTTCGTAATGGTCGGCTAATGCTTCAACTATATCCTGTGAATGCGAGATGTTTGTATTTTTCCATTCTAGAAATGGTATAGTTCTTGTTGTTCTCTTGCCTTTGATCCTTCTAATCATGTTCCAGACTGTGGAAGTAGGGGTGGAGTTATTTAGTTCAGAGGTGAATTTTATCCAGGAGTCTTTTTGACTTTTTTTGAAAATGAAGCGGGACTTTGCTCGGAGTCGTTTGAATTCAATATGGTTTTCTTGGGTTTTCTGCTTTCTATATCTGTTCAGAGCTGCTTTGGATTCTCTATGTGTTCTTTCGCAGCCCTCGTTCCACCAGGGAACGGCAGGGTGTTTTTTGTTATAACTTGATTTTCCAATGGACTGTTCAGCCGCTTGAAGTATTATATCGGAGAACTCTTGCAGAAAGTCATTGGCATCTATGTGGTGGTGAATATTGAAGTGTCTCACATTTTCGTCGATTATTTCAGAAAATAAATCCCAGTTTGCATCTTTTAGGCGCCATTTGGAAATTGGTGCAGGAGATTCTATGTGGGAAGTATTTCTGACATAAATTGGGAAATGGTCGCTATTATATAAGTACGGGAGAACTTCCCATTGGAGGCAGGAAGCCGTTAAGGAATCGCAAAGTGTAATATCTATGGCTGATGTTTCTCCAGTGCATGAATTGAAACGAGTACCTTGTCCATCGTTGAGAAGGGCAAGGTTGAAAGTATTTATTATGGATTCGATGGTGCGTCCAAAGGGGGTGTTTTTCCGTGAACCCCAAATGCTGTTGTGAGCGTTGAAGTCGCCAAGAATAATATGAGGAGTTGGAATTTGTTGTAGCAGATTTCTAATGATCGTTGTATCTGGGTTGTTGTCGGGCGGTATATAAATACTGCAGATGTGAAGTTTCTTTGGTCCTTTGATGGTAATTGCAACAGCTTCTAGGTCCGTTTGTAGGGTAATATTGGTAGCCTCGTAATCGTTATGTACATAGATAGCCGTGCCTCCGCTTGCATGGTTAGCGTTTTGTCTATTTTTGGAAAAACATTGATAATTTTTTAATTTGTGACTTGACTTTTTGAAATGGGTTTCTTGTAGGGCGATAATTGTTGGGTTGTATTCCGATAAAAATTTTTGTAGCATGTTCAGGTGGGTGAAGAACCCACCTATATTCCACTGTAGTATTGATTTGAATTTAATGCTTAACGAGATTGATCCAGTGATGAGTCACTGTCTTCTATTCCACTTTGTAGTTCTATTTGATTTTTCAGTCTATTTTTAATCTTTGTGCATCTGTTTTTCATCTTTTTTTCAGTAAAGTAGGGGTATATTTCCTGTAACAGTTCGAGTAATCCATCTATATTTTCTGTGTATGTTTTTGCTATACTGAGTGGATCTGGTGAGCCTTGAACATTTTCAAAGAAGTCTGAGATCTCGTCGAATGATAGTACATGTGTTTTTTTACTATCCAGGAATACAATCTTTGCGGGTTCCATCAACTTCTGAATGGATGTTGAGTCCGTTTTGGTTTTTTTCGTGGAGGAGGTAGGAGTGGGAGTCAAGAAAATTTGGCTTTCTTTAGTAGTAGGGGGGGGTGTGAGGATTTCAGAAGCTGTTCTTTTTCCAGGGGTTTTGCTAGACGAGTCATTTGGATCTTCGGATGGTATGTTAGAGCATGTCATTGTTGTAGGTTGATTGGATGAAGCGGTTGGAATTGGGAGAAATGTAGGGTTGGCTGGGGTTTGTGCGATTGTGTTTGTGGTGTCTAGAGCAGGTGTTATTGTGTTGGGGCATTTAGATGAAATGTGGCCATTTTGTTTGCATTTGAAGCAGATATGGTCATCGAGTGATAAAAATATGCGATATGTTGTTTCTTCAAAGGTTACTAATATGGACTCGGGAATGGTGGTGTTCGGCTGCAATGAGATGTATGATTGTCTACGGAAACTTAGAATATGTCTGAATTCTGGATTGGATGTACCTATTCTGAGAAACGTTATGGGGGCCATCAGATTGATGGAGTGCTTTTGTATTTCGTCTTCGATGATGGAGTGAGGAATAGAGGGGCAAACATTTGAGATCACTAGTCTCTCGTAAGGGTTGATTAATTTTCTGGCTTGGAGGGATGAATTTCCGATGTTTATCAGTCCATTATGTTTGACTATGAAATCTTCGACTAATTTCTCACTTGACAGGTAAATGCACACACTAATTTGTTTGTTTTCATGTTTTATTAAGTTATTTATAAAATTCCATTGTTTCTTTGGATTTCCATCGGTATCATTCCATCTTTTTCTGAAAAAAATTGTTTTTAATTTTCTTTTTTCATTTTCAACTTGTTTCTTTTTTTTTCTGAAATCCCATAAGATTTGTTGATCTTGCGGGAATTTCTTCATTAGTTTGTATAATTCGTCTCTTCTTTTCAATAGTTCTAAAAACTGAGGGGTTATCCAATCATTACCTTCCTTAATTTTCATGTTAATTGTTTTTGTGGCCTTACTTTTAGCTTCTTGTATAAGTTTAATCAAAGTTTCGAATGTATCAACCGGTACAGAATTTTGCAATATATTTTTAAAACTTTCCTCATATTTGGAGTTATCTAGCTTATCAAATGTTTTTTGAATTTTACAATTATATTTTTTAGTTTTCGTATACAATTCTATTTCTAATATTACTCGTTGCTAAACATGTTCAATGATGGTATGAGAGTGTTGTGTAATTCTGGTTGCATATTCTATGCCGATATTATTTTGGATTTCAAACCCATTCAATACAACACAATTTTTATATTCACTACAAGTGACAGTACTTTCTAATAAATTTATGTTAAAGTATCCAATTATTAGTGTTTTTTTCTCATGCTGTAGTATTTTCTCTAATATTTCCAGGAATTCCTTCACATTGAATGATGGTGGTCTATATAATGCTAAAATTTTCATACCATTTATCTGTAGATTCACCCCAATCATGTTGTATTCACTATCGCCACCAACATTATTCATCTCTATGTAACTGATATTTTCTTTGATGTATATTGCAACTCCTCCGGCTCTTGTATCTCTACATGCATGGGCAGCCGAATATCCATTGATCACGAATTGGTTTACTTCACTATTATATAACCAGGTTTCCACAATTACTAATATATCATAGTATTTAATCTTCACAAGACACTGTAGTTCCTCTAATTTGTTTCTGAGACTTTGTGCATTTATATATAAGATTTTTAGTTGTGATTCTGCTGTTTGTTTAGTGATTTCATTGAATTTTTTCAGTTTTTTAGATCATTAGTATCTTCGATTGGCTGAACTGGGCTGTGTTCATCTTTTCGTATGTAGATTTTCCCACGATTTATCCAGACAAATCTATAGTTGTTTTCTTTCTTGTGTTTCAGTACTTCTTTGAATAGATATTGATTTGCCCTTGTTAAATCGTGATTTAGGTAGATAACGTTGCCTTCTTCGTATCCCAGATCTTTTGAAGTTATCATTTTCTTCTTCCTAGCCCCCAAGAATTCATCTTTCTCCTTTTCACTGGAAAAACATACTTTTATGGGCAACTGTCCATTATGGTTTCGCCCTTTTCCAATTCTGTAGCATTTTGGTTTATTTACTATTTGAATTTGTAGTGCTTCCTCCAATTTTTTGACAATATCTTCGATGTTTTCCCGCTGGTCATACGGTACCCCGTTGACAATGATGTTGTTTCTCAGCTCATTTTGCTCGTTTTTATTTTGCTCCTTTCCTAACTAGGAAAGTGACTTTATCATCAGGATTTCTGATTTCAGAACTTCGTTGACCTTAACTTGATCTTTCTGGATTACAATCGAATTTGTGATAACCGTGTCATTATTGGTTTAATTGGCTTTGGGTTCCATCGAAATAGTGATTGCAATCCGGCGTCATTTTCAGTCCGGCCGGATACGACCGGATTCCCATCAATCCGGCCGGATTGATCAAATCAAGATAATTTTCGCTTTTTAGTACAAAATAAGTGAGTTAATCAAGTGTCACTGCACTTATATGTAGGTAGTTTATAAAAAATAAATCACAAATATATAAAATCGACTTTATTTCCTAACAAGTTAAGTGTTAAGACAAATAGACAACAAGAAAACAATTAAAATTTAGTAGTGTAGGTAACTAGTAATAATTTTACGACGGAACGAGTAGCTTAGTCTTTCTAGATTTCACTTTCACAGATAGATCAATTTATAAGTAACAATATTAATTATCAAGTAACTATAATATCTAATAGATACAATTAACGTTACGTAATTAACTGAAATGAGATCAAAATCATTATTAAAGTATTTGAGAATGCTAACAAACAAGCCTTATAGGTATTTATGATTATGACAGATACCATCATGATTTGATGAATCTGTCGAACGAATGAATGGCAAAAATTATCACAATAATGAGTTTAGAACTCTTTAGTTTAATCAACTTACGATAAATAATTATTTTAAGTAATAATTGTAAAAAATATAAGTATTAAAAGAAAATCAATATTGATTTTGAAAATAAGATCATAGAAAACAAATATTGTTAATTGTGTCATCAGCTAAACGACTTCTAATAGAGCTGCAAATATAGACTGCGGACGAAAAGGCCCTTTCAGCTTCTACACTTGTCGGCTTTATTGTCAGCAAATAATCATGAATAGCAGACAAGCATTCTCCTCGGACTCCATCGCTTTCAAATGTCGTCATTTCTTTTTTTAGTACTTTATCAAAATCTTTCTCTTTTTTAGTATGTACGCTATAACACGTGGCTTCTTGCTGGATTTGTAATTGTAATTCTTCCTGTAATGTCAAATCTTTCTTTAGTGATGGTGAATCTAAGTTCTCTTCTACTATTTCTTCTATGTTTTCTTCAGATGTATCTTCTTGAATAACTCTTTCTAAGATTTTTGTCATTTCTGATCGTATGACTTTTTTCTTTGGCATAGTAAATGTATCATCAGATCGGTTTACATTTTCAAGATATTTCTTTGGATTCTGTAAGTATATCAATATTCCTGTTACTACAGTGCGGCGTTCTTTAATCCTTGTATGCAGTGCTTCATATAATTCATTACTTAACACTGTGTCATGAGTGAGCAACTTCTCTGAAACAAATTTTAATGTTGTTTCTGCAGTTAACAGGGTCGAATCTCTTCTGCACAAGGCCTCTACAGCCAATTTAAATGGCTGCAAACTGTCAATCAAGTCTTTTATTTTTGACCATTCAATGTCACTAAATTTAATTTCAGATTCTACATCTACTTTCAGATTCAGATTCTACATCTACTTTCAGTTTATAAAATCTTTCCATCATAGATAGAAGACTTCCAACGTGTGCGGCAATCCAAAATAAGACTTAATTCTTTACCTGTATGTTCTTTCACATACTTTTGCAGGTACATATCGTATTTAGTAGGCGATCTTTTGAACAGCATTACCACTTTTCGCACTTTTTGAAGAATATCAATGTATCTAGGAATTACTTCAGCCTTACAAAGATATGCATGACGAGGATCCGTTATGGTAACTGTAACTCCTTGTTCATCATCTTTCGTTGTGTCTTCGTCATCTGTATCTGATTCATTAGATGTTGTTGGCGTTGTTGCTAGGTGGTGTTCTGCCTTCTCTTCATTCTTTTTGTATAAAACATCGATCACAGCTAATTGTAACCCATGTGCAAAGCAAAGTTGTTGATAGCAATTCATAAGCTTACCTACTTTGACCATGACACTTGCGCCGTCAGTACTCATGCCAATAATATCAGTATCAGCATCAAGACCGAAGCTTTTTAAGCGGTGTTTTATTAAACTGATTGTATGTTCCGCAGTACATGAACCATGAATTCTAATCAAGCCCAAATTAAAGTGTTTTTCTTTTTGATGTAAATTTAGGTTCAAATATCGGTGATTTTTTTGGGAAGTCCATTCCTCAAAACTCAAAGAGAATCTTTTTCCTTGATTCTTTAGATATTCGAATTCAATTATAAAATCTGATTGAACGGTATTTGCGAAATTTGTAATTATTGATCTTACAGTATTTGGTGAATGAGGAAGTTGAAATCCACTTTTTGAAAATAAATATCTCAAATCAGGCGATGTACAAAATAAACTGAGAGGCACACCATTTTTACAGACCATTCTAGAGATCATCTTTTCCATTGAATTTTCTTTTTTAAAATAACTGTCAATTGTTTTAGCCTTTTTCTTGGGTATTTCTTCCTCACAATTAATATTAGCTGAATCGGTTTTTGATGTAGATGGTTTAGAGAATGAAACAGAATACGGACGTTTTACTTCGATACTTTCAGAACTTTGATCAATGCAAATGCAATGCTTTGTTGTGTTGTGTTTTTAAACCTTTATAAGAACCTTTACTTATTTTTAATATGTTAGAGCACAATGTGCACTTTGCGTTTACAGAATTGTCTTCTTGCATTTTTTCAAAGTAATTCCATATAGTTTTCTCACTCTCTCCATCATAATCCTCCTCATTTTGAATTGGTTTTGAAAATGACATGTCATGAAACATTTTATAGCTTGGATTGGATATACTAATATAAAGTACACTACGCTACGAGTAATACCTGTAACAAACAAAATATAAAAAATATTTAATTACAATCTATATTAGTATTAGCACAAGTACACATTAAGCGACACTAACTATGATTTGCCTACTCGAGACGACCGCCGCACGTAGTTTGATTGATAATTTCATACCTACACGGGAAGCGGGACAGGCCTGTTTTGTTTGTACTTAATGTAACTCAACTCGTAATAACTCGTTCTGAAGTTGAATCATTCAGACAATGTGTGTGAACTATCCAGCACTATTTATTTTATAATCTTTTTTATAATTCTTACACTCATAACATAAGTGATCAAGATTCATTTATCGATTGAGCAAAAACAATATCTTTTTTATAATAAGAACAATATATATTTACTTACATTTTGATGAAGCAGCGACAAAACAAAACACGTTTATTTCCTCGCGCGACTCGCGAGGCAAACGACTGTCTGGCGGTGGCGCGTCGCGGATGCGTGGGAGTGAGCGGGGTGGTACTGGCGAAGCGTAGTGGGGCGACTCGGCGACGAACGACTCGCACGCATGAACACTACGCACAACGCATTTAAAGTACCTATCATGCAACAGCTATATTATTTTCCCACAAACTGCTAGCACCGGATCCGGTCTTCGGATCCGGTATATTGGTACCGGATCCGGTAACCATTAAATGATGCCGGATCCGCCGGATTACCGGATCCGTTTTTCCGAATTGCAATCCCTACATCGAAAACAGGGAATGAAATTTCCGACGACACATTTTCCAATATGGTATGAGCAGGGCCGTCTTTAAACTATTTGAGGCCCTGGGCACATTAGGATCATGGGGCCCCTATGACCTTGAGAAAACACTATTTAGTTACAATAGATAAAGAAAGACAAACAAGGTTCTAAATTTATTTTTATTTAATTAATAACTATAAAAAAATAGGAAATATAAAAATAATCTACTAAAGTAACTCGCTGTCTCGCTTAACTTAAAATCCTTAGATTAATTCTATGTTGATTGCAAAGGTACCCTTCTAAATTTAAGATGAGCAAAATCGTTAATCACTTCTTCAAAATCTATGGTATTGAGAATATCACATTCTATGGACATCAGCGACAAACTAGTTAATCTCTCTTGAAGCATTGTACTTCTTAATTCATTTTTTATTCGTTTCAATTTGGAGAAGGAGCGTTCTCCGCTGCAGTTAGTTACCATCATGCTTAAAAATATTCTCAATGTAATTTCTACGTTAGGAAATGTGTCTTCAATTTTGTTTTGCTTTAATAGATTATATACTTCCTGTACACTGTTAGATGCTTCATTTTCACTCCGAACATTTTTTAAGTATTCTTTTAAATGTTGACATTCTATTTCTAACTCTTTTTCATTTACAACTTCGTGATAGATTTGAGAGAATTCTTTGCATCCTTGTCGTATCTCTTCGGAATTCAGAGTTTTTAAGTGAAAAAATAAACTAAAACGTTGACTGACGGTCTCATATGAACTTTGTCGCTGTTTTAGATGAACACTCAAGGTATCGATTATTGGCAGAAAGGTTTCTACGTTGAATCGCTCTTTTCCATTCAATTGGACTGATGGCGCCGAGCCATCAAAAAAACTCTGCCGTGAGCTTCTATGTCTTGTTCTTTGAGATAGATCCTTGTAGTCAGATTCTGGGTAATTTTCTTTGGCAGATGATTCGAAATTATCAGATTTATCCCTGAGGTTAGTAATAAAATCATAAAGTGAAGTCAACAAATTGGTTGCAACGTCCAGTGTTATTGTTTCTTTCTGAAGATAATTACTTGTTTTGTCTATTCTTTCCAATATAGTGCTCCAGATTTCCGTCAGTATAATAAATTCTAGATTTCCCATTTTTCTAGACAGACTAAGGGCTGCGTCTCTTGTTTCTCGTGCCTGTTCAGTATCGTTTGCGATGGTGATTAAAGCTTCTAATATTCTTTTATAACCCCCATGCAAAGCACTTACTGCATCAGCTCGGGCTGACCATCTGGTTTGTGAAAGACCCTTAACAACTTTTTTTGAACCTAAATGTTCTGTTAACATATTCCATCTGTGGGTAGAGCCCGAAAAAAAGTTGTACACTTTCTGAACTATTTCAAAAAACTGTGATGCCTCCGGTACACACCCAGCAGCATGGACACCTACCAAGTTTAGTGAATGTCCTGCACATGGTATAAAGGTGGCAAATTCACATTTTTCCTTGATTCTTGTTTGTAGACCACTATACTTTCCCGACATATTTGAAGCATTGTCGTAGCTTTGGCCTCTGCAATCTTTTATGGGAATATCATGTATCTCTAAAAAATTTAAGATGGTCTCCGCTAAATACTTAGATTTATGCTCTTTAATAGGTATAAATTTCAAAAACCTTTCAACAGGAACACACAGTCTTTTACGTATCGAATGGTAAAGTTAGCTGGTCAATATGAGACAGATCGGGCGTACTGTCAACGCTTATGGAAAAATATTTTGCTGACTTAACTTCATTTATAATTTTTTTTAGAACCTGTTTTCCCATTACTTCAATAAACTCATTACAGATATTTGCTGATAAATAAGAAATGTTACCCTTTCCAGGATTCCCAAATTTTTTTAAGTGATCTGCAAGAAATGGATCAAATTCACTCAATAATTCCACACAACCCAAATAATTTCCATTGTTTGGAGATTCTAGGATTTGATTGTCGCCGCGAAATGGAAGCCCTCTCGATGCCAAAAATTTTACAACAGCTACAATCCGTTTAACACGTTAAGTGCCATGCGAGATCACATTTTTGGGAGTGGTGTGCCGCGTGAGACCACTCTTGCCTCACGACCTACGTCTCGTATATAATTCGCGTATTTCTCCTGTGGTCTCTCCTTCACATCTGGAGAATAATGTATAGCGTAGAGCATGGCCTGCTACGACGAATTTTGTGTTTGGCCTGCGATTTGATGCATTGGGCTACTATTTAGGAAGGTTGAATTTTTTTAGGTAGTGAATATTCTCAATTTATTTTTTACCATTATTTTATTATTATTTTTCTCAAATAACCATAGAAAAAACTCATAATTTAAGAATAAAATGAAAAAAGAATATAAAAAACTCAAAAAAATACATCAAAACAGATTGTAAAAAACTTTAAAAAAAAAACAAGTTCAACAAAGAATACACATAAACTCTCATATTTTCATCTGTGCACTATGCACTTCAAAAAAACAGTCTATGCAAAAATGTTTGTCACATTTCAAACATTTTTTTGTAGTTTGAGGAGTTCTTTTGCTGGCAGTAATTCTACCTGATATGGCCACAATTTTTTGGTAGCAATTCGCACACCGTCGTCTTTGTGCTCGTCCGAAATCTTTCATAACATGTTGGTCATCCTCGTTTACGGTTGATTGCTCTTTACTTTGAATTTTGAGAAGACCTTCTACAACTGACTCTTTGAACTGTGTTATCGTTATATTTGTTTTAGTTACTTCTTTATGAACCAAGTATGCATTCACCATTGTGGTTCCGGTCAGAAGTTCGAATGCTAGTTTCCTGTACCACTTCATGCTTTTCCTTAGGGAAGTGTTGTAAGCTTTCAATTGGTCAGAAATATCAATGTATGATTTATATTTGTTATATTCCACTACGTTTTTAGGCTTTTGGATTTGTTTTCCCCTTTTTATTATTGTAACCATTTCACTTCCATATTTTGTACTCAGCAATAGAACATCTCTCTTGTCTTTCCATTTTTGTACTACAATTCCTTGTTTACATTCATTCGTAATAGATTCTCCAATTCCCAATTTTTTTTCGATTACATCCTTCGGATTATACTTTCTGTTCGATCTCAGAGTCCCGATGAGGTTGGTTTTTCTTTGTAGAAGAGAATATGCAAGACTTACTGATGTGTAATAATTGTCTGTGCATAGAGTTCTTCCAGAATCTAAAAGATTGTTCATCAACTTCATCACTACGGAGGTAGATACGGCAGAATTAGTTTCTTTGGATTTTCCACAGTATATTTGAAAGTCATATGTATATCCATCCTTCAGGCATAGTTGGAAGAGTTTTATTCCGAACTTATGCCTCTTGTTTGAAATGTACTGTCGAAATTTCAATCTTCCTCGAAATGGAACAAGAGTTTCATCAATACATACGTACTCCGAAGGAATTATTGGATTTTGAAATGATTCTTTCAATCTAGTCAACAGTGGTGTCAATTTTTGAAGTCGATCTTCTGAAAGAATCTCATTGTCTTGAAAGTGCAATGTTTTCAGTAATAATTGGAACCGATTTCGCGACATCTTCGTTGAAATAATATTTTTGTAGATATCCGTTTGTTTCCAGTATGAAGAAATTGTTGACAAAGAGACTAAACCCATCCATATAACGACTCCTAATAATTTTTCCATTTCTTCTGGTGTTGTAGGTATCCATCTAGAAATTCTTGAGCTGGGCTGGCTATTTTTCTGTAAACATTGTTCGCCATATCTGTTCGTTTCGTGCACCTACAACATTAAAAATATTGAAAGAACTAAAATTACGTGTAGGGGATTAATAAATTAACTTACCATAAATTGAATTATTTCATCTGTGATGAACATCTTATAGAAATAGTAGGGTTCTTCATTGAATTTTTCATAGAATTCTTTAGGACAAAGAACGAAAATTTTTTTGTAGAGTCGTGTTATTAAAATATTATGCAACGCATTTTTTTTAATTGTTTTTGTACTTTTCAGAGGAACAAATTTGCTTTAATAAAGTTTGTGATGACTTTAAATGAGAATAAAATTCTTGGCACGTTTTTTTTACATTAACCTTAGTTATCAACATCGCTTTCAAAACTGTAACCTGTAAATGATTTTTTTCGGATGTCCACAGTTTGTTCATGAGAGAAAAGACTCTTTCTACTGGGGCATTTGTTCCAGGTAGACATAAAATGTATTCAATTAAAATACAAAAATTTGTATGTTTAAGATTTTTGGTACGAAAGTGTTTGAATACTTCTACCCAACGAGTTTCTGTTGAGACTTTTAAATTATTCCATTCGGTAATTTTTTGGCAAGTGACGTAGCTAGAAATTAATGTAAATTCGTCAAATACTTCTGTATCTTTATTACAGTGAATATATCCCTTTTCAATCAACACATCCACTGCGTTTTGAATATCTTCCCATGCAAGTACTTTTCTTAAATCTGCCCATTTAAATATCTCCATTTCTTTAGTAAGAAAGCAAGTCCACTGTTCCAAATATTCACGGCTAGTTTTATAAAATTCTGTTGCCGTATTTTTCACCAAGTCTTCATTAACATCAGTGCCATTATCTTTTAGTTTTACAATTAAACTACGAACAGTAAATGGAAGAAACTGGTTGATCTGTTTCTGTGCCAAATTGTCTTTGAGATGATTGATTACGTTTGCCGCATCAATTGCCGATACAGTCTGACCCTCGACCTCCAATACGGCTTGGTGAAAACTTGCTGACTGAGCGTGTAAAAAATTAAGCCATAATTCTGACGTGGGATCTTCAAAAAAGTTTTTTAACAATTTGGGACATTTTTCAATGCTCAAAAAATAGTCTTTTAACGGTTGGTACATTTTTAAAACTCTTTCCAAAGCAGGCATAAGCGCAAGCCACCTGGTTTTACTGTAGCCAAGCATTTGGTGATGTTCTATTTCAGCTTCAGCGCAAAATTCCTTGAGAGCTTCAACTCGAACAGTGTAAATATAAAAAAATGAATATATTTTTACAATAATGCTTTCGTAATCTAAAGGTAGATCATCTGCAGCGGATTTTATTGCATTGTGAATTATATGGGCTACACATCCAATACCTATCAACGGTTTTTTCAGAGATGATTGTAACTTTGCTAATACATTGTTAGTTCCTCGCCTAGCTACACCCCCAAAATTGACATTAGCATTGTCACCACAAAATGCCACGACTTTATTTGTCAAATTATTATCTATTAATACTTGATGTAAATAATCACTTGTAATACCACTAGAGCTTCAAAATTATCGGGTATTTCCCGATAGGTTCGTTGCAAACAAATGAAGGAGTCAAGTTTTTCAGGTTAAAAAATCACGAGCGCGACGCGCGAGTGATTTTTCCTGAAAAACTTGACGACTTTATTTGTTTGCAGGGAACCTTGAGGGAAATGCCAGATAATTTTGAAGCTCGTGTGGTATTCGGGGGATTATTTTTCCGTCCCAAATGTCGGCCAATAGAATTGCACCATGAGATGAAATGAACAGTTAACAAATAAGAATTTCATAATGAATAAAACAACATTTAATTAAGATTCAGGCTAGTGCAATTAAAAATACAATTGTTGTAAACATTGGTGCATGTTTTCTTCAAGTCAGAGTTATCGGTAATGGTCCCAGAAGAGGTAGATGGCATGAGGTTTATGCTGTTGATGGCATTTTCTGCAGTAGGCTCACTCCTTCGCAGTTTCTTGACAATTAATTCGTGGTGTTCCTGGTCGAGTTGGAGATACGGCTTGATGGAGTTACTGTTGGCATGTCCAGTTATTTTGATTATCTGCTGCTCTCCCAGGCCCGATTTCGCTAGATTGGAGACGGCTGTTGCACGACTGGAGTTATTGGTGATTTTTTTGTTACCAAGGTCAAGCCCAACTTTTTGTGCTGACTCCTTAACCCACTTTGAAATCGTGTTTTGGCCTACTGGGGAATCCTTGTACCACCTAGCGCCTGGAACTTTATTCCAGAATGGATTTTGGGTCAGGAATAGTCTGTCGCTCTTGATATTGGCATCTCTCTTCTTTCTCAATTTCTGGAACAGTCTCACTGGGCACTTGTCAGGGATTTCCCGATTCTCCACCAGCCACTTGCTGTCTGATAATTTTTTATCACCACCTTGTGTGGTCTTGCTGAAAATTGGATTGTATTCAATTCTCCCAGTTGTTTCCCCGTCATTTCGCTGTTCTGCCTTGAAGTGATGTATTGACGCCATGCTGCCCTCACCACCTCTCCAAGCCAATTCCACTGATATTATCATGAATAATTTTTTCTGGAGGCCATCAGGAGTTTCCTCGTCCCAAACAGTGGTCATTGCATCCCAATCTTTTTCCTCCAACGCTGCTGCACTTGCCCTCCGTTTTTCCGGAATAGATTGTAAAGCCTTACGCTTGGCATCACGAGCTCCTCGAGCGGTCTTGAATGCAGCATCCGAAAATGGGTTGATTTTGAAGTCGAAATCGTTCAAATACTTTTCTTGAAGTGATTTGGCAGTCTGATTCCACATTGTTTTTATTGTACCTTCCTTATAGTCTTCTCCATCCATTTTCTTCATATTGTAAGCGTAATCTTTCATAATGTTTGCCAATTGCGCTTCACTCGTTTCAGCACTCAATGTGTATTCCCTCTCAGTACAAAAAGTAGTAAATTGGTTCCAAACTGTTTTTTTTTGCCTTCTCCGTATTAATGGGAACATTTGCTTTGACTTTTTTATCGATGGTGGACAGAGAACAAACTCCAAATCGACTCATTTTCATGCAAAATCTCCAATTTTCACAATTGAATTCAACCTGTCAGTTTGACGTGTGGTTAATTTGACTGGATCATGTTTTGTTTTTTATATATAGCAACTACCAGAGAAAATAATCAAAAAATTATCAGTATAATACCATGTAGGTTGTACCACGTGACGTCGAATGGTGCAATTCTATTGGTCGATATTTGGGTCGGAAAAATAATCTACAATAATGTCAGAAGTTTCACCTGGTTGCTCTTGGATGTCTAAAATTTTTACTTGCACACCTTCATATGGTTGAAAAAAGCGCACTACGAAAGGATATATTTTCTTGTTACCGTGGTTTGAAGCGTCGTTTAAAATTGTTATACAATCGGACTTATTAAGATCATCTTTTAAACTTTCTATCGCAAAACGCGCTAAAACATTTACTACAATAGCTTCGGTTTTAGTACGCGCGCATGTGAATTTCGGATCAAAACATGTTTGAATTAATTTCGACGCACAATCATTGGAGCGAAAACTGTGGTTTTCTTGTATAGTGTGATAAGCCCAGACGCCTTCTGCAGCAGCAATATCCAAATCCTTTGAAGTTGGCGCGTTTTGGTTCTTGAAAAAGTTTAACATTGAAGAACTGGAAGCAGCGGCACGATCGGCATTTTTATGTTTTTCTGACTTCAAATGCTGTTCAATATCACCAGCACCGCTATGGGAAACACCACTAAACTCTGTGCGACACTTTCCGCATCTGACATCCGAAGGAGTATTAGTTTGCTTAATAAAAGGGTATTTTGCTTGTAAGTTGACATTAAATGAACACTTGCGTTTCGGCATAACTAGAGGTTATCAGTTTATCACTAAACTACTTCACGAACGTTACGTAAAAACAAAACAATAGCGAGAAGCCTAAATGCGTGCGCGTGACTAGCCTAATAAACAATGAATGCGCCCTCTTCTCCCCGCGATACTATATGACGAACAGCGGGCGCGGGCGGGCGGGGGAAATCACCGATCGACAGCGATGCGAATGGTCTGTGATTCCCCGCCTGCGCGTGTTTCGTGAGCTACATGATTTAAATTTTCGCGCTGTTTCACAAAACGGGACAATTTCGCATCCCGGCGCTTTGTTTGGGGACAACGGGACAGGTGACCGAGAAAAGGGACAGTCCCGTTCAAAACGGGACGTATGGTCACTTTATATATGACCCATTCTACGATGCCACACTGAACCCTCTTCAGCTAGCTTTTGCAACTGATTACAAAACTTCCTTCGAAATTTACATTTTGTCGATTTTTTACTATAACATGATTAAGTTTTGGATACTTTATTTTACCAACAGAATAATGTGACGATTTATTAGTAACGACAGAACTAGTACTGCATGGAACGGTATTGTTGGTAGTACTAGATAATAATAATAATAATAATAATAATAATAATAATAATTTATTCGTTTCACCTACAACATCCAATACAAAAATTGTCACATTTCACGAATAAATATAATGTATCTCAAAATGACCAGTCAAAAATATCTTATTTTGGCACTAGTATTGTGTTACGTTTAGGTTCACTTTAGCCAATGGCTAGTCTGTGTTCCCAAACGTGACAACTTTGATCATCCCGAGACTTCAATAATTCACATATAGACAACTATTATACAATACAATGGTTAAAAAAACAGTATTTATAAAGTTACATATTACATATGTTGTCCAAATGGACAGTAAAGTTTAAATAACACCTCAAAACCAGAACACTATAGACTAAAGACAGCAGCAGGAGTCACATACATCAATGATTTAGGAATACAAAAAAAATATATATTATCGAACATCCAAGGATAAGTACAATGGCATTCGCGCCATCACATACTTATCAAATAAGTCTAAACACGCTTTAATGAGCGCATTCAATCAGGATATACTGTCATCACAACATCTAAGTTAGTATATTGATAACTGAAGTGATGAGCCAATCTGTTAACCTGCCCTTGAAATTTTTTACGTAAATTTCCACTTTTAAATTTATTGGCAAGTGATTGTACAAATTCTGTCCTACGTACATGAAACATCGCTGGCCAATTGACCTTAATAACCTAGGAAGAACCATATTTGCATTTTGTCGAAATCTAGTTTGATGTGTATACGTTGCATTCCTGTTTATTAATTTATTTTTTACTAAATACAGTAAAGAAGTCTTATAGAAGAGTTCCCTGACATTCAGTAACCTCGAATTCTTGAAAAGCAAGTTCGATGGAAATCTCTGGTGCAGATTGAACATTATTTTAATAATTTTTCTTTGAATTATTTCTAAGGGTCTTATATGATTTGAATATGCGCCACCCCATGCTACTATGCCATAGCTGAGGAGTGATTGAACCAAACTAAAGTACATGATCTTTAAATTCCTTATATCTAGTATGTGGGTCATCAGTTTAAATAAATACAATAACGATCTTAATTTCTTAGTCAAGTTTAGGATTTGAAGGTCCCACTTTAAGTTACTATCAATAATGATACCCAGATATTTAGTATTGGTTCTAGTCTGGATCTGGTATGTATGATTTCTAAAAGGTAGATGTAAGTCCAATTGTGTGGTATTTGGTAGTCCATTTTTATAATTTGAAAAGGGTAAATATACAGTTTTATTCAAATTAATGGTGAGAAGATTCTCATCGAACCACTCCACAATCACTTCCAGGTCTTCCTTGAGTTTGGCTTCTACGTCTTCCCATGAGTGTCCCTCCAAAAAAAGTACGGTGTCATCGGCAAATGAAATTATCCTTCCATGAGTATTCAACGTTAAGAGCTCGTTCACATAAATAAGGAATAATATGGGTCCCAATAC
This sequence comes from Megalocaria dilatata, assembly GCA_034642435.1. Lineage (NCBI taxonomy): Eukaryota > Metazoa > Arthropoda > Insecta > Coleoptera > Coccinellidae > Megalocaria > Megalocaria dilatata. The sequence goes on from CM067854.1 coordinate 76,343,736, forward strand.
CGTCCCTTGCGGTATTCCGAAGTTTATCACTCTCTGGTTACTAATGATGTTGTCAACTTGGACCACTTGTATTCTTCTATTTAGGTAATTTTGGAGTAGTGTGAGGGCCGGACCACGAACACCTATATCGTCTAGTTTCGACAACAGCCTGTCGTGACTTACGGTGTCGAAGGCTTTTGCCAGATCGATAAATATCCCCGCACACGGCCTACCGCTGTCCAAGCTTGTGTAAATTTTTTCCACTAGTAGAGCCATGGCATCACAAGTAGATTTACCATCTCTAAATCCGAATTGGAAACTGGATAGAAGATTATTATTTTCCACAAAGCTTACCAATCGTTGTTTTAGGGCTTTTTCAAAAATTTTACCCAGAATAGATATGATGCTGATAGGGCGATAGTTTTTAGCCTCGTTTTGACTTCCATTTTTGTAAACTGGTTTGATTACGGCGATTTTGAATTGAGTTGGGCATTCTCCTTCACTGAACATGAGATTTACCAAGTGGCATAACGGTTTCGCAATAAATTCACTTATTTCTTTTAGGGCTAAGGTTGTTATATTATCATAACCCGGTGTCGAGTTATTTTTTAAGGAATGAATAATATTCTTTATTTCCGTTTCAGAAACAGGCTGGAGAAATATAGAACTCAATGTAGTAGAAGTTGTTCTCTTATGATGTATTGTCTGCGTGTTTGCGAGCTTAATATCGTTTGCCATTTTCTCTCCCACAGACACGTAATGTTTGTTGAATACTTCGACGATATTAGCAAGTTCATTTTCGACTTCATCATTATCATTTAAAATTTCCGATATTTCGTTGTCTGTCTTTTTTACATTTCTGTTACAATACTCATTCATTGTCTGCCATATTCTCTTGCTGTTGTTAGAATTTTCAATTATTTTATCCTTGTAGTAATTTTGCTTCAGTACTGCTGTCAACCTAACTATTCTATTTCTATGTATCTTATATTGATTGTACGTGTGTATGTCAACAGTTTTCCTAAACACATTGAATAGTCTATCCCTCTCCCTCATTGATGCTATCAGACCCATTGTTATCCAAGGTTTCTTTTTGCGTTTCTCTATTTTTACCTTGGTTATTGTGCTGTTTTTTATACCTTCTATTATAATTTCGAATATACGATCTGCGATTTGTTGAACGGTATTATTAGTATTAACGTATATGTCCCCAAAATCTGCCTGTTGTATCACACATTTTAGTCTTCTGTAGTCTATATAAGTGTTTGTGATTGTACGCTTTGGTTTTTTCGTTGAAACGTTATATTTGAGAAGAATTGGAAAGTGGTCTGTTATTCTTGAATGAAGGATCATTGAGTTCAGGAAACTATCGGCAATATATTTGCTTTTGAAGAAAATATGGTCTATACATGACGATGAATTTTTTTCTATTCTTGTTGGTTTGTTGACTAGTGATTTGAAACCGTTTTCGTATAACAAATTCAAGTAGTCATGCACCTCAATAGAGTCAGCAAGCAGGTTTATGTTCACATCGCCAATCAACATTTCCGTATCATTCTTGGCAAATGTCTTAACGTATTTTGATAATTCCTCTATAAAGACATTTATGCCGATCGTATGGGGTCTATACACAGCAGTGATGGAGGTATTTTTATTATCCAGTTTCACCGTCAATCTTATCATATTTATTCCTGCCACTGTGTGTATTGCCGAATCAACTTGGAAAATTTTTCTCACATAGACAAGAACTCCATCGTTTTGGTTTACTTCTCCGTTATTGTAAAATATTCTATAATTTTTTAGGTTGAACATGTGGGGGTCATCTATTTTCCAAGTTTCCGTGAGAATGACAACGTCGAATTGATCTTTGATTTCATCCAACAGCACCTCAAGTTGAGTGAAGTTCTTTCTTATACTCCGTATGTTAGTATGGAAAACCGAGAAAGTACCTTGGTTGTTTCTCTGATCCAAGCATTTATTCAAATGTTCCACGTCTCTAACTTCCCTCGTATCTATCTCAAGAATATCAAAATCCCTAATATAATCATCCATAATTCCCACAATTAAATGCGCACCCGGTTACACATCAATGTTTAGTTCAAAAGCAGAAAACAAATATCACCATTTTAATGGAGTAGGTGCAGGGTAAGTGAAATTGATTATAATTTATCCCCCGATCTGAGCCTACCTCTAGCCGTTTCTTTGGACAATGGCACTGCGGTTTGCTTGGTTATATTTTTTTTTATTACACCTGTTTTTGGCGTGTGATGATCTTTTTCAGTTTCTATCCTTGTTTTTTGTCCTATGGGGTTTGTTTGGGGTTCAATGGCAGTTGATGGGTCACTTTGGATGTTTGGAGTTGGTGGGGCACTGTTATTTTTTGGTATCGGACCTTCTTCATATATTAATTCTTCAACAGTGTATGCTTTATTATTCACGTATAGCTTATTCGCTTTTATGTAGCTATGGTCATCGGTGTGTTGCCTGGCTTGATAAAGGTGTTCTCGGAGAATTTTACTGTCGTATCTTTGTTTGTCGGTTAGATCATGAGCAATGGATGTTTGTGTCCCCTTTAATTTGCGGCAGTTACGCAGTACTTCTTTTTTTTTCAGGTAGGATACCAACTCTATTTTTATTGGACTATTATCTTTCTTTCCCAGTGTGTACACATCACTAATGTCTGTTTCGATGAGTTGAACATCTATAAGTTGTTTTAATTCTCTGCAAATCCAAGCGGCAGACACTTCGCTGCAGTTTCTATTTAGCCCAAATATAATAAGGTTCTTCTTTTTGTTCTCTTTTTCCAATAACTCAATCTTGTTTTTCTGCTGAAGGTTCTCACTCTCCAAAGCCTTAATCCTTCTACCCATACATTCCAGTTTCATCAACAGACGAGCTTCACTAGCCTCGATGGAATTTTTCAGTTCACCTCTGTTCTTCACTATTTCCTCGTACAGCTGTCTTATGGTTATTTCCGATTCGCCACAATTCATAGTATTATTATTGGGTGTCAACGTGTGTGTTCAACTTTAGCTCATTCAGTCGTTGCCAGCTGCGTTATCAGTTTGTTTTTACCGAGATCCACAAAAAGGTAGTAATTATCAAATATATTCAATAACGCACTTTGTTACCTGTTCTGCACTCGGCGGATTTCCTTTAGAACTTCCACGAGATCCGTATCACCAAATACACTGCACTAAAGTGAATGTTACGATATAACTTTGAAATCAACTTATAGCCGTTTACTAGGCAATTAGTTGTCTTTTGTTGGAGCGTTTTGGGAACGTGTTGATAATATCAATACTATTTATATATATGAAAGATTGACAAAGATATTTCTGCAGAAATCAGAACAGCCAGTCTATACAATCTATCGGAAACATAAAGAAGAGTCAATTTTCTTTTCAACTCTCAAGACAGAATAAATCCATTATTAGAATTCATCATAACACTTTTTTTTAATTGAGCATTAAATGCTCGAACAATGAGAAAGTTTTACCTCATACCAGGCATGTATTGAACATGCACTAACTGTAAAACATGTAAGTACTCTCCAAATGGGTAGAGTACCCTCTCCCACAACAAAAATGTTCTCAGTTTTCGAAGCAAGATCAACTGATACAGGCCTTTCATAAATCCTTGTAGTCAAACAGGATAGTCTATGTACACACAACAAGGTGATATGCACCAGAGTCAACAAGAAATGTTATAGGAATAACAAACGAATCAAATAGAAACTTACTTGAATTTAACCTTTGTAGTTTCTTACAGTTTCTCTTTCATGGCCCTTTTTGTGACCGTAAAAACTGACAAGACCATCATTGTTACATTCTGTCATTTTATGAAACAGGAGACCAAATTTTTTCATCTTGCAGATTTGCTTTCCTCAGATGTCATATTTTTAATTTTTGCTACCTGTTCAGGTGTATAGGTGTATAACTAAAATTACTAAACTCTCTCCTGAGTGGTTCAGAGGAAGAAGTTCATAACTTTTTCTTTTCCTTGAGGGGTTCACCAGATCCTTCCATTTTACTTCCTGCTCAGAAATCACAGAAGTTATTACTGTTTTTGCCACACTGTGTACAAAAGGCTGAAACAAAGGTATGATTAGTTAGGAGAATCTAGAAAATTGAACATATAGTGACAACATCACTATCTTCAGACTTGCAGCTGTAATTTAGATCAATATTACAATCAGAATAAACAGTCTTTCAATCTATCGTCCACATCTATCAACAGTATGGTTAAAGTTGGTAGTTCTTTGGGTACAATTATTTCAGTTAATATTGTAGAAATGTCGCTAATACTACTTGTTCCTATCTTTCGATAATGAAGTAGATTTTGGCATCAAATCATCTTTGATCTTTTTTGTATGTACATTCCTGAAATATAGGTTAGTAAAAAGTGTCAAAATCTGATCCGCTACATTCGTATTTTGGATCTTCTTTTGGACTTCTGCCATAGAAGAGCGTTCAATATTGGTGTTGGGTTCATCTACATTGATTATCTTTTCCATTGTTGAGTAATTAGTTTTCAGAAAAACAAGATGGCTGACTAAGAATTTCGCTTCACTTTTTAAGCACTGCTACCATGTAAGGATCTTTACTGATAACACCTGGTTTCTAACATATATTTTCATAGTCTTATAGTCAGTTGAACAATCGAATAGAACAGTAGGGAAGTTTGTATCGCTAATAACTAAAACTAACTTAGCAATAAAATATACTGTTGATAGCTTGAACGTTAACCTATCTGTCCTTTGTCTAAAACAAAACTGAACGTACCACTACCAACAGTTACAACAACTTGTTCAGTTCCCTCTGCGCATGAGGTGCACAGTTGTCCGATCGCTAGGTTGCCACACTGACGAAGCCTGCTGCCACTCTGGGCAAGTCTTGCTTACGTTAGCAGAACCATCAAATATAAGTAGTGATTGCAATCCGGCGTCATTTTCAGTCCGGCCGGATACGACCGGATTCCCATCAATCCGGCCGGATCCGGCCGGATTGATTAAATCAAGATAATTTTCGCTTTTTAGTACAAAATAAGTGAGTTAATCAAGTGTCACTGCACTTATATGTAGGTAGTTTATAAAAAATAAATCACAAATATATAAAAGCGACTTTATTTCCTAACAAGTTAAGTGCTAAGACAAATAGACAACAAGAAAACAATTAAAATTTAGTAGTGTAGGCAGTGGCGGATTAAAGGTCCAGAGCGCCCTAGACAATAACTTTGTCGGCGCCCCTGTACCGGCCATAAATGGCCATCTTAATTTTAACTGATTGTTTTTGTAATTACGGTGACGTTGTATCGTCACATCCTAGACTAGTAGATCAGGGCCCTTGTACTTACGCTAATGCGCGAATGAAATATGACGTGATAACTGTAAAGAAATCAAGAGGGATGACAGAACAAACATCGAAATTCATGACAACAAACTGTCGCATAGTGGTAGAGCACAGCTGCACTGCAGCTCATAACTGGCCGGCTCGATCGGGGAAGAACTACATCCTTGCAGAAGACTGGCGTGAAACAACGGGGTGAATAACCTTGTTGTGTGTAGTTCAGTAAGTAAGGATTCTCTATGGGCTCCTCTCACGCTGACCATCAGGCAGAGTGGGGTCAATATACTTGGCCACAATCAAAATCTTTCTTCTTCATAATATTAGCGTAGATGTAGATATAGATTATGTAAAAGCTTAGATGATTTATTAATATTTAATTAATTAACAAAATAAGTTTTGAATTATTTACTGAAAAAAATATAAGTAAGTAATAAGAGAATAACAAACACAATTTAAAAATTAAAAATTTCCGCGTCTACATTTTTGTTTCGCGAAATTGTCAATCACATCGTCGTAGTTTAAAGACAGCAATAAAGTTGATTCAATGTTTAGTATTGCTAACGAATTCAGTCTCTTATCTGTCATGGTTGAGCGAAGATAATTTTTCACTCTTTTTAGGCAGGAAAAACTCCGCTCCCCACTGCAATTACTGACTGTCGTCGATACGCACATTCTTAAGGCTATATCAATGTTGGGATAAATTGTTTCAAGCTCTTTATTTCTCAGAACCTGTAATACCGCGTTCGTAGTTCGGGGCAGTTCTCCGTCTCGAGCTAACGTTATTAAATAAGAACGTAGATGAATACATTCATCAACAAAACATTTTTCTAAATCATTGAAATACATGGTTACCAACGTACTTGCCCTATTTTGAACTTCTTCGGTGTTTAAATTTGTCAAATTGCATAAAAATGAAAATTTATTGCAAACATTATTGTACGCTTTTCGTCTCTTTTCAAGTTCAACGACAATTTGGTCTATGATACCTAGATATACTGTCACTCGGAATGTTTTCCGACCCGATAATGAAGAAGTTATATCTTCAGCAGATTCATCTGCTGTGTGCTTTCTCTTCCGTATCCTCTTTGTGTCCTTTTCATATTCTTTTACTAATGACAATTCCAAGACTTGCTGTTCATATTTATCAAAATTTCCCCTTTCTGTAGAAATTATATGAATTATACTGTCATACAATTGAACAACAGTACAAATATCGATATCAACGGATTGCAATTTTTTGTTGGTTTTGTTCATGTGAACCAAAATATAACTCCAAAACACGGTCATGAAGGCAGTTTCTAGCCGTTCTAATTTCAACCTTATACCTTTAGCTTCACATACAGTAGAACGTTTTTGCGCAGGATTGCTTTCGATAGCAATCACAGCTTCGTGAATTTCTAAAAATGATTCTTTTAAGCTTTTACATGCATCTGCTCGAGCTGACCAGCGTGTGTCAGATGGATTTTTGACAGTTGGTTTATTTTTCTTATCATTACCTAGACGTACTTGTGATTGTAGAGTTTCCCATCTTTGAGTTGAAGCTGTAAAAAATCTGTAAATTTCTTGAAGGAGACCAAAGAACCAACAAGCTTCTTGAACGCATTCAGCGGCACATTCACCCACTAGGTTCAGTGAATGTGCGGAGCAGGGTATATAATCTGCTAGGGGGCATAGTTCTTTTATTTTCGCCTGTAATCCATTATATATGCCAGACATATTTGCAGCGTTATCATACGACTGGCCTCTACAGTCTAATATATTAATTTCAAACATGTCTAATGTTTCAATTATAGCATCTGCCATGTCTTGTGATTTGTGGCCGACGTGTGCGATAAACTTCAGAAAACGTTCAACGGGCGTAGGGTAAATGTAGGCAATGGGGTTCACTTAAGCGAAAATTAAAATAAAAGCAAATATATGAATCAACTATTTATTGATCTGTTCCTATTATTAACTTTACTTACAATACTATCAATTGAGATCAACTTTAATTACTTTGGCTTATTAATTTTGGTACCATATTAAATTTAAAAAAAAATCAGTTTGATCACGATTGTCAACACCGCTTGGCAATGGTGATTAGCATGTGGACAATGGTGATCAACACATATCGCACACATAATTGTGCGCAGAGTCCTATCCAGTACAATCGGCATGAGCCCAGAGCCCACAAGAAGTGCATCGGTACCATGTTTCATTGTTTCGTCCAAATTCACCACATACAAGACACAAGTTGCTTGCATCTTCTGTATCATCGTTTTCGTCGTCCTGGCATAACTCATCCGTATTCACGTCTGACATCGAAGTATCATTGGATTCCTGCAGTATTTTCTTCTTTACCTTCTCACGACTGATTTCCTGTGGCTTTCTTTTCTTCCCTATTCCTTTTCCTTTTCCTTGGGTTTTCACAGCTTTGGCCTTCTTTTTATTTTCTTTTTCAACTAGGGCGTCTTTGATAGGTGTAGATGTCAAAATCGTTGCGTGCTGTTTTTGTCTTCCTTGTCTTGTCTTGGCAACTGTTACTTTCTTAGGCATTTGAATGAAATTTTGAACACTTGGCAGATCCTTAGATGTTGATGGTACATCAAATTGAGACAACCGTGTAGTCGCTCGTTCAGATGTAGTGGGACAAAATGTGGATGTACTTGGAATAGGACTATTTCGTTCTAACTCGATAGTAGCTGTTATGGTTGATATGGAGGCAACAGCACCAACAGAAGGTGATCCTGAAATAGAGTCAGCAAGATCTTGAACAACGATTGGCTCTGACTGAAGGACTTCAGCTGCTATAAAGTCTTCATCTGAAAAAACATTGGAATTTATCGGAAATATGCCCGTTGCTTTAAATCCTGCTTCGGCCTTACTCATGGAGGCAACATTAGAGAATGCTTTTTTTACCAACGAAGCAATATCGTAGGGTGTTATTCGTTGTAGAAGTTGGCTCTTCATAAAAAAGTCGCATCCTCTTCTATACGCAGCTTTGAATGGACCAAAAAAGGACACATCTAAAGGCTTCATGCGATGAGATGTATGGGGTGGAAGAGATAGCATATGGACATAGTTTTCCTTACAACACTCAAAGATGGCCAGTGAACTGTGGCTAGCATGATTGTCCAATATTAAAAGTATCGGCTCTTCTGCAGAAGGTTTGGCACACTGGGTAAAATGTTTGAGCCATTGAAATGAAACACAACTTGGCTTTACAGCACTTTATTTAAATTTTTCTAAAATATGTACAGCAATATTTACAAGGGGAAATATGTACAGTAACAAGAAGATTAGGGTTTTATATTTTTTATCTTAGTACCTAACTATAAATAGTTTCACCTAAGGCATTAGTTTATAAATTACTTTACGTTTACAGAATGTATAAGGTTTGTCTAGAGGCATGTAGTCCGCATGAAATGAAACACAACTAGCTCTCAGGTGGAATGAGGGTGAGGGAGTTTTTAAAGGTTTAGTCCATTATCAGATGGTGTATGTATCTGTGTTTGGATTTTTGATTCGGTGCATTTTGTGTTCCGAGGTGACGTGTTTTATTTAAAATTTTGGTTCTTTTGGTGAAAAAGTATAGGGTTTGCTGTCTGACGATGTCTGTAATAGTTTCTGTTTGGGTTTCTTCGTGTAAGTCTGTGATTTTGGTTTGTTTACGTTTGTTCAGAATAATTCTGAGGGATTTATTTTGTATTGTCTGTAGTTTTTTATAGTTGGTATTCGTGGTGTTGCTCCATATTGGATTTGCGTATAGTAGGATTGGTCTAATGGTTTGTTTGTAAATTCTCAGTTTTGATTTGGTGTTCAGTTTACTATGTTTGTTTAAGAGAGGATAGATTTTGCTGAGGACTATGTTGGCTTTTTTTGTTACTTCTTGTATATGATTGTTGAACGATAGTTTTTTGTCTAGAGTAACGCCTAGATATTTGGTGGTGTTTTGTTCGGCTATTTCTTGGTTATAAAGTGTGATTTTTTTGGGGACTGTGTGTCGTTTTTTGTGGGTGAAGTATGTGAGGGAGGTTTTGCTTGGATTTATTTTTATTTTCCATTTGTAGTAGTAATGTTGTAGAAGGTTTATGTGGTTTTGTAGGTATTTGTTTGCTTGTTTTTTTGACCAAGATTCGGAGGTGATAGCGGCGTCGTCCGCGAATAGGTAGAGTTTTGTTGTGAGGGTTTTGGGGATGTCGTTAATGTAGGAGTTGAATAGTCTGGGCGATAGGATGCCTCCTTGGGAAACGCCTGCTTTCGCTGAGTATTTTTTTGATAATGTTCTATTTATTTTTACTTGGAATGTCCGTTTCGTGAGATAGGATTTTATTATTTTTATTAGATAACTAGGAAGCCCGTTTGTTGTCAGTTTGTGTATTAATGCGTCGTGCCAGACTGTGTCAAATGCTTTTTCAATGTCTAGGCTTATCATGGCGGTTATTTTGTTTGTGTTGAAGTTTGTTGTGATTTGATCGGTTAGTTTTCCTAGTTGCAGGATGGTACTGTGTTTTTTACGGAATCCGAACTGCTCGTCAATTGTTTTGTTGTGCGTATCGTCGTGATCGTCAATGCGGTTTAGTATTATTTTTTCGAGGATTTTTGATAGGGACGAGAGGAGGCTTATCGGTCTGTAGTTTATTGCGAAGTTGGGGTCTTTGGAGGGTTTGTGGATTGGGAGGACTATTGCATTTTTCCAGGTGGGGGGAAAGTAGTTTAATAGTAGACAGCTGTTGAAGATATAATAAAGTTGGACAATTGCTTTTCGTGGGAGGTGTTTCAGGGTTTTGTTTCTGATACGATCTTGTCCTGGGGCTTTGTTATTTGTCAGATTTGTTATTATCGACTTGATTTCCGTGGGCGAAGTCAGTTTGTCTATTGGGGTAGGTTCAGGTTCTGTGGTGAGGGTGCGTAGGGAATTTTTAATTATTTTAGCGGTTTTTCTGTCTGAGAGAAATTCGGTTGAGGTGTGGATTTCTGCATATGTTTCAGCAATGTGGTCGGCTATGTGCTCATCTTCGAATATTATACCGTTTTGGCTATGGAAGCTTTTTATTCCTTTAGATTGGCCTTTCAGTTTGAGTGCGCGCAAAATTTTCCACAAGTTGTTTGTTTTGCTGAGGCTTTTAGTGAAATCTTCCCATTTTTTCGTATTTAGTGAGTGTAGTGTAGTTCTAACTATGTTGGAGGCATCTTTATATTGTTGGTAAAGGTCGATAGAAAAATTTCTCTGGAGCCTTTTTCTGAGGCGGTTTTTGTCGTTTATTAGTTTTTTGACGTCTTCCGGTGTTTGCGTAGATGGATTGGGGGCTATGTGGGCTTTTGTTGTTGATTTTTTCAAGCTGGTTTGTATTAGGTTTGTCATGTCTGTTATTGCGTTGTCTATGTATGCCGTGGAGGGCAGGATGTTTGTTATATTAGTGTCTCTGTCTATTAGTTTATGGAATTTCTTCCAGTTTGTCTCGTATTTGTAACGAATTACTGAGTTTAGGTGGGAGCTAAATTTTGGGAGTGTCGATAGGACGGGAAAGTGATCTGAGTCTAGTGCGTGGATTGCGTAAGGAGGGCTAATTGTTGTATTTTTTGTGATGAAAAAGTCAATGGTGGAGGGTGTTGCATTGTGAGCGGGATAATATGTATGGGAGTTCTGGGGGAAGTGGAGTACATAGTCTGAGCGATTTAGCAATTTTTTTAATATTTTTCCGTTTTGATTACTTGTTCTGCAGTTCCAGTCAGGGCTTCTGGAATTGTAATCTCCTAGAATAATTACACGATTACCTAGTCGCATTAAGTCGGTTAGTTCTTGGGGGTCTAGTGGAGATTTATGGCCGTTGTAGATGTTTATTATGATTGTGTCGTTGATCTTGATCGCGAGGCTTTCAATGTTTTTGGTGTTAGTGTTTAATTCTACGGGTTTTAGGTGTTTACAGTAGTAAGTAATTAGTCCGCCGTGGTTTGAGTTTGGTTTGTGTATATAGTAGAAATTTGGAAGTTTGGGGGGGTGTTTTTTGCCGAGTCGTGCTTCTTGAATGCATATGATTTCAATTTTTATTTCATTGGTGAGTATTGTTAGTTCGTCAATTTTGTTACAAATGCCGTTAGCATTCCAAGATATGATATTAATGTCTTTTTTCTTTAGGAACGTTATAATCCGTATTTTTGGGATAAGTTTTGGATTATGACTAGTTTTTCTAGGGGGGATGAGGTATTTTTTAGGGCTTCCTTCAGTTCTCTGACAAGTGCTAAGAGTTGACCTATGTCGCAGATTTTGTTGAGTTCGCTGATTTCGTCAAGTAGGGATTTGAAGTCATTGAATTCTGAGTTTTGTGTCTGTTGGGGGGATTTTAAGGCCGTGCTGTATGAGTGAGATGGTGTTGTCTGTTTAGGTATTTGAGTGGAGGCTATTGCAGGGAATTGTTGTAGATTTAAAGTGGGTGGGTTGGGTGTTTGTTGGGTTGGGCGAGAAGCTGGTTGAGTTTTATTTCTACTTTCTACATACCTTACATATACAGGGCATAGTCTATGGTTTGCTGTGTGGGGGCCGCCACAATTCGCGCACTGGATGGGGGCACTGTCTTTTTCTTTGATGGGACATTGTTCAGTAAGATGAGATTTAGCACATTTTACGCATCGCGGCGCAAGGAAGCACTGGCTGGATCCATGACCAAGCCTTTGACACTTAAAGCACTGGGGGACGGTACTTTTTTTCACATACATTTGCCATTCCACTTTCACGTGGTCCATCTCTCTTATTTTCCGCACTTCCGCGATGTTGCATTTTTTGGGGAGGGACACTAGGAAAGAGTGGGCGCTTGGGCTCTTTCCTTTCATTTTAACGCACTCAATTTCACTTATTGTTAGTCCTAGGTCACTGAATAGTTTCTGGATTACTTCTTCAGGGTTGGTGAACCAGGCAGCTTTCATGACAATCTTCTTTGTTTGCTCTTCTTTGGTGGTGTGGGTGAAGAATCCGATTTTGGCACTTTGTAAGGAGTGTTTCAGTTTTTGCTGGTCTGCTTCGTCTGATACGAAGATTTTCGTCTCGTCCTTATTATATTTGATTTGAAACTTGCCTGTTATGGTGTTTTTGATTTCCTGATGGAATTTATTGTAATTCTCAATTTTTCCGATAACAGTTATCGGCGGAAATCTTGTAGTTTTGAATGCAGGGGTTTTGACTTCGGTGGACGGCCCAGGGGATGTGTCCTTGGTTGAAATATTGGTCTCGGATTCTTCATTTAGCATTCCGAATTGGTTAGTGATATCGGTTGGAGATATGGTGGTTGTGGTCGGCTGCTTGCACACTCGTTTCGGAATTTGGAAGTCGGCCATTTTGACCCAGTCTAGTTTGTTGTCTTCAGATGATTCCATCCGTTTTAGATTATCGAATACTCGGGTGATCGCTGCCTCCGGGCTACAATATGTGAGTTTAACTATTCTCTTCTTCTTGAGTTTCGGAATTTCTTCGCGTCGTTTTTCAATTGTACGCATACGCAGTGCGCAGCGTCTTTACTAGCGTGCTCAATGCCGTACGGATTGAGCCCGAATGAATGAATGTTTGAGCCATTGAAGGAAAAGTTCTTCATTTATCCATCCGTTGTCCGAACATTTGTATATTGCTCCTGTTGGTCCGTCCTTTTCCAGAGTCGGGGTCATCCTCTTTCGGGGGAAAATGAACATTGGCGGGACATATCCACCTCCAGCACTCATGGCGCAGAGCATAGTGATATTTTTACCCCTCTCCCAACTTGTTATGGACCCTACTCTCTTTTGTCCCGTTGCAGTTAATACTCTTTCAGGCTCTTGGACGGTAGAGATGCCGGTTTCGTCACAATTGTAAATATTTTTCGGCAAAAATTTGTATTTTCCGATTAGTTCCTCAAGCAGCGTGTAGAATCGACCAACTTCAGTCTTGTTAAAAGCTGTAACCCTATTGATGCTAGTAGCTTCGGGTTTCCTCACAGAAATATTATTCCTGGCAATAAATCCCTCAAACCAAACTCGACCAGCCAATCTTGTACTCTTATTAAAATCGTGTTTCAGATTTAGGGCTTCAGCGTATCAAATGCTGCTCTTTTTATTTGATTCGGGGTGCAGCCGTAGAATATGTTGGCCATTTTCTTGATTAGGTCCGCGAATTCTTTTTCTATTTCAGGAGTGAAAACAGTTTGACGGCCGAGACGAGGTGCCTTATCAAAATTTTTTTTGTACCTCTTGTAAAGACTGGCAAATGGAATATTCATAGTCTTCGCGGCTTTTCTTATCGAATAATTCTGTTCAACGATGAGCTTTATAGCCCTTTCCAGATCGTCCATAGTCCAGTTAGCTTTATTAGTCGTTCTAGAACGTACTTTCGGCATCTAAAAACAAAAAATCATACTGTTTTACCGAGATTAGGTAGTGTGGGCAATGGGGATCACTATGTAGGTAATTGGGATCACCTGATTCCGATTACCTACTGTTGAAATTATTTATCACTTGCACGTGGTGACTCTTGATAACACAGTGAAAGATGGCGAGGGCCGGAAATGAAACGAACTCGTTGAATAACAACTTAAGACTAAACCTTTATTTCTAAAGATGGATACACCCTTATAGCGCCCTCACAAGCAGTGGACAATAAAGACACTAAAGGGTACTTTCAGAAGTAATACATAGGTGGTGCTGAAGTACAATAAATTGAGATTTAATTTCAACACCCCCACTAAATCGAAATTACTTTACATAGCATATGCCTAAAATATTTGAGAATTTTTCATGTTTTAGTAAACTTAGACCCTTTGTAAAAATATCTGCTGGCATATCATTACTTGCTAAATAATTTATGGTTACAATATTTTTGCTAACGATTTCACGGATGAAATGGTACTTAATATCTATATGCTTAGATCTTTTATGTAAAGCAGGGTTGAAACATAATTTTAGAGCACTCTGGTTATCATTATATAACGTTATACAATTAAAATTTCCTACAAGTTCACCAAGCATATTTCGTAAGTATATGGCTTCTCTCGAGGCTTCGGAAATGGCTACATACTCCGCCTCAGTACTTGAGAGAGCTACCGAACATTGTTTTCGACTTTCCCACGATACAATACTACCGCAGATTTTAAAACAGTAACCACTATAGGATTTTCTGTCCATAGTATTTGCAGCCCAATCGGCATCTACATAACCATCTAACTGTATTGCGTCATTTTTCATGAATACTAATCCTTTACATTTTGTGCCCTTTAAGTATCGTAGTACTCTTTTGGCAGCTTTCCAATGGCTTTCATCGAAACAATTGTTGAACTGGCTCAAATAACTCACTGAGAAAGAAATGTCTGGCCTTGTGAGCACTGCTAGGTACATTAAACCTCCAATAAGTTGTTGATAAGGAAGATTATCATTCTTCTCTTTGCCTTTTTCTAGTTTTAAATTACATTCCATAGGAGTGTTCACAGGCTTACAATCTTCCATTTTAAACCTAAACAATAACGAATCGATGTATTGCTCTTGATCCAAACTAATACAATTGTTTTTCTTATTATGAATAACTCTGACACCAAGACATTGTTTGATGTCACCTAAATCTTTAATTTTAAATTTGGAGCCTAATTCACTTTTTAATTGCATTGTTTCTTGATCACAGTTTGAAAAAACGAAGAAATCGTCAACATATAGAGCTATCATTATTATAAAATTTCCATTCTTTTTTATAAATAGGCACGGCTCAAATTTAGATTTAACAAATTCTAATGTTAACAAGATTTCCTCCACCTTTTCATACCATACTCGTGAGGACTGCTTCAGACCATAAATCGCTCTTTTTAATCGTAGAACTTTACTCTTGTCTTTACTTTTATTGAAGCCATCAGGCTGTACCATAAATACTGTTTCACTTAAAGAGCCATTCAAAAAAGCAGTCGTCACGTCAAGGTGTGTTATTCTTAATTCTAAATGCACAGACAAGGCTATGAGCAATCTCAAACTTGAATGCCTAACAACAGGCGAGAAAGTTTCGTCATAGTCTAAACCACGTTGCTGGGTAAACCCTTTTGCCACTAACCGAGCTCTATGAGTTACGTTTCCCGCACTATCGAGCTTGCGTTTAAACACCCACTTGCACTGCACAACACTTGCATTCTGTGGTTTCTCTCCTAGCTCCCATGCGTCATTTTCTTCAAATGAGTTCAGTTCTGCATCAATGGCACTTTTCCACATCCCTCCATCATGACTAGAAATTGCCTCCGTCACACTCGATGGCACAAGTTCCATATTCTCATTTGCCGAACATGCATACGTAACAAAATCCTCAAACAGTTTTGGTTTTCTTGCTCGATTTGATTTTCTTACTGGAACAACATCTTCGGAGTCTTCAAAATCTTCTGGGAGGTATGACGAGTCAGTGTTCGTTAAATGTTCCATTGGATTGTATTCATCCGAACTATTCAAAGATTCAGTTTCGAGAATAGAATCTTCATTTTCCCCCACTGAAACTGGCGTTTCTTCAATATTTTCGTTTATTGATGGGAAATTTGAGCTGTTTTGACTATAAGCTACTTTCTCTGTGATAATAACATCTCGGCTAGTCATTATTACCTTGGATTCTGGGTCATATAGTCTGTATCCTTTGGTATTTTCACAAAAACCGACCAATATCATTTTTTTTGATTTCCTATCCAGCTTTCGTCTCTTCTCTGCAGGTATCAACATCATAGCTTCGCTTCCAAAGATTCTAATGTTGCTGATATCTGGTTTCTTCTTTGTGAAATTTTCATATGGTGTCTTCTTTAAACCTGTTGCAACTGACCTATTCCGAAGATAAACAGCAGTGTAAACTGCTTCGGCCCAAAAACTTTTATCGAGGCCAGCATCAAAAAGTAGACACCGTGCTTTTTCCACCAAGGTTCTATTCATACGTTCACACATGCCGTTCTGTTGAGGTGTGTAGGGGTTTGTCTTCTGGTGAATGATGCCATGTTCAGACAAGAATTTCTCAAAAACTGAAGAACAAAATTCTCCTCCATTGTCAGTTCTGAATGCCTTTATCTTATTGTTTGTTTGGTTTTCAACCAAAGATTTGAATATTTTAAAATATTTGAAAGCTTCATTTTTGTGTTTTAAAAAATAAACAAAGGTCATTCTACTAAAATCATCTTCAAGGAGAAAATAATATTTGGATCCTCCTAGAGAACCTACCTCCATTGGTCCACACAAATCAGCATGTACTGTTTCCAGCACTTGCGTTGCTCTAGTACCCACATGCTTAAAGGGTAAACGACATTGCTTGCCTTCACAGCATACGTCACATGATTGAGGGCTATATCGTTTTCCTTTTAAATCAATTCCTTCAACAATATCCTGCATCAACAAAAGATCTCTGTAATTTATATGGCCAAGACGTCTATGCCAGGTATCGCTTGACACTGCAACAGCCACAAATGTTTCTTCAGGCATATTCATGTTAAGCTTGTACATGTTGTTGATTATATCTGCAGTTGAAATCAATAAACCATCACAATTATATATTCGACAACCATCTTCAGTGAAGACAACTCTGTTGCCTTTCTTGGTTAATTGGGAAACAGACAAAAGATTTGTTGAAAGTTTTGGGACATATAAAACGTCCCTAACAGCAATGTCAAATTTTTGTTTATCTACAAGAGTTGTAATATTTACTTGCCCCTTACATTCTACTGCTAGATGCTCATTATTAGCAACAGTAATAACATCTATTTCAGCTTCTCGAATATTTGTCAACCAATTTTTATTTGAGGTTACGTGATTTGTTGCCGCTGAATCTATGTACCAATCTTTCCTGTCAAAATTCGATGTAAGGAACACAGCACTGAAGGCATTCGATGCTGTTTCCTTTTTCTTGTGGTTCAGTTTGACATTTGAATTAGGACATTTGTTCTTGAAGTGTCCCGGTTGCCGACATCCATAACAAATTATTTCATTCCGATTTGGTTTCGGTCGAACATTTTCTGTTTTCGCACTTTGTTCATAACTAGTGCCGCCACCTTTTGGATATCTTCGGTTATTTGTTCTGCTGGCAAATGCATTCGCTACCGTGTCGCATGCGTCGCCTTCTACACTCATATCCAGTAATCTCGTTTTAATTTGATCTGAAGTAATCGCTAAACCTGCGTGCTCCAGAGCCATCAGCATTGGACTGAAACGTTCCGGTAAACCTGCGAGAAGAAGGGAACCGATCCATTCTT
Organism: Megalocaria dilatata; assembly: GCA_034642435.1. Classification (NCBI taxonomy): domain Eukaryota; kingdom Metazoa; phylum Arthropoda; class Insecta; order Coleoptera; family Coccinellidae; genus Megalocaria; species Megalocaria dilatata. Next base: position 76,361,251 of record CM067854.1, read on the forward strand.
CACTTATATGAAATCCTGTCCTGTCCAACTTTCTTGCCGTCTCGATTACTTGGGTTACGTACGCTTCCATCGAACTGCAACTTTCGAGTCGTAGGGAAATAAGAGTTCGAAGTAAACCGATCTTACGTGTGAATCCATTGTCCTCGTACATATTTTTCAGAGTATCCCAAACTTCCTTGCACGTGTTCCTATTTCTGATATGCACGTATAAAGACGGGTCTATAGTCGAAATTAACTTCGCTTTGGCTTTAGCAACCATCACTGAGTCCGTTTGTTTGCCGGTTAAACATTCGGAAATTCCTTCTAAAATGAAAAAGTTCTCTGTAGCGAAACTCCACTCCGCGAAATTCTCGCGACCGAGTAATCTGGGAACGCTTGAAATATAGTTAACGGCCATTTTGGATTTACACAACACTACACGTGGCACAAATGTTCGAGTCTTAGAAACAACGATAAAAAGTTCCTACAGTTTCTTACTATTCCGTAACTCACGTACAAAACACTATTTCTTCCAATTGTTCACTGAATAAATGACTGGGCGCATAACCTGTTGAAATTATTTATCACTTGCACGTGGTGACTCTTGATAACACAGTGAAAGATGGCGAGGGCCGGAAATGAAACGAACTCGTTGAATAACAACTTAAGACTAAACCTTTATTTTTAAAGATGGATACACCCTTATAGCGCCCTCACAAGCAGTGGACAATAAAGACACTAAAGGGTACTTTCAGAAGTAATACATAGGTGGTGCTGAAGTACAATAAATTGAGATTTAATTTCAACACCTACATAGGCAAAAAGACGGAAAAATAATCCTGGCAAAAAAAATATAGGTTATAACAACAATATAGCTGTTGAATTGAACACTAAAATGCTACGACTGTTACACTTTGCAAGTACAGAAATAAATATTTGTTATTTTGTGACTTACCTCGGGATTTATCAACTCGAAAAATTAGATGAAAATAGCGCGAAACCTTCTCACACCCGTCACACTCCAACTCTCGCGCGAACTGAGTGAACTACCGGCCACGCACGGGAATGACGTATAGCTATCCTGTAGTTATGTTGGCATCGGTGATTCGCGTTCAATTTTTATTATTTTGAGGTGATCACCATTGCCTACTGATTCCCATTGCCTACATTTACCCTACCATCGGCTTTAACATATCGGATCACGAGAGTTAATTGGTCAATGTGAGAAATATCTGGTGTTGAATCCACTATCATTGAATAATATTTTGATACCTTGATTTCATCTTTTATTTGTGTTAAAATTTTGTTTGCCATCAACTCAATAAATTCGTCACATATTGTAGAACTCAAGTAATTGGTACATCCCTTACCCTTGCCGCCATATTGAGCAATATGTTTACTTAAAAACGGATCAAACTCCGCTATGAGTTCCAGCGTCATTAAATAATTTCCATTATGAAGAGACCCAAGTTTTTCTTCATGTCCCCTAAAAGATAATCCACGCGATGCTAAAGACTTTACAGTCGCAACCACTCGTTTTAAAACGTCACGCCAATAAGTTAGCTCTTCTTGAAATTGAGCGACGAGCTCATGATCGACACGACCGACAATGTCAGATCTACGTTGCAGAGCCAAAACACATGTTTTATGTTCACATGAGTTTTCGTGGCTTTCTAATCTAATCGACGCTTTCTAATCTAATCCAATCATTAAAACCTACATCTTGTTTTCCAAAGCTAGTTCCACCATTGAATAATAAACAAGGTCCACAAAAAACTTTTCCTGTGCTTGGAGAGTAAATAAGCCATTTTCTTGGTCGTTTTTCTCTATTTAACAATTTTCGTTCAAACATTGTTTTTGTCAAAAAACGTGAGACTTTATCTTCATATATTCTCTTACTCAATGAAAAATCTACGTTTATATTTTGATTTAAACCATTTAGTGCAATATATTCTTGTGTTTCGTTATTGATACTCCACTTGGCTGGGCCACAATCCACGATAATTCTCGTATTTTGCGACTGCTGCACAACATCTACTGCTGACGAAGTACACGGCGTAGGCACGAACAAATCTTGGGGCTGTATAGAACTAGTAGGTGTTTCACATTGAACAGGGTCGGTAGCAGACGCACTGTGAATAATAATTGCGTTAGACAATTCCGAATCATCACTTTTTGGTTTTGAAAAAAATGTCTCAATATTTTTCGTGTGCTTTATCACATTTTGATGTCTTTCTTCTTTTTCTTTAGCCTTCTTTTTATATAATGCACCACTAGGTTTTTTTTTCAATTCACTCATTCTTTGAGAAATACTCTTAAAGGTTATGAATACACACAAATACTACAGAACAATAGAAGCGCGCGTAACTGACTGACGACAACAAAGGTTAGTTGCCGCCCCCACGCCTCTACACCACCCGGCGGGGATTTCCTGGAATCTATTTCAAAGTAACATCCGACGCTCGAGAACAACGCGACGACGCAACAAACGCGCAATATTGCCTAATATATTGATGCTTGTATTATATTATAGATCAGCATTTAGTTCTTTCTTTCTTTGTCGATATGTTATTTTTTTTATTTATTTAAAAATTCTGAGCTCGCGCGCCCCTTGTAACTACGCGCCCCTAGGCACGTGCCTAGTTTGCCTTACGGATAATCCGCCACTGAGTGTAGGTAACTAGTAATAATTTTACGACGTAACGAGTAGCTCAGTCTTTCTAGATTTCACTTTCACAGATAGATCAATTTATAAGTAACAATATTAATTATTAAGTAACTATAATATCTAATAGATACAATTAACCTTACGTAATTAACTGAAATGAGATCAAAATCATTATTAAAGTATTTGAGAATGCTAACAAACAAGTCTCATAGGTATTTATGATTATGACAGATACCATCATGATTTGATGAATCTGTCGAACGAATGAATGGCAAAAATTATCATAATAATAAGTTTAGAACTCTTCAGTTTAATCAACTTACGATAAATAATTATTTTAAGTAATAATTGTAAAAAATATAAGTATTAAAAGAAAATCAATATTGATTTTGAAAATAAGATCGTAGAAAACAAATATTGTTAATTGTGTCATCAGCTAAACGACTTCTAATAGAGCTGCAAATATAGCCTGCGGCCGAAAAGGCCCTTTCAGCTTCTACACTTGTCGGCTTTATTGTCAGCAAATAATCATGAATAGCAGACAAGTATTCTCCTCGGACTCCATCGCTTTCAAATGTCGTCATTTCTTTTTTTAGTACTTTATCAAAATCTTTCTCTTTTTTAGTATGTACGCTATAACACGTGGCTTCTTGCTGGATTTGTAATTGTAATTCTTCCTGTAATGTCAAATCTTTCTTTAGTGATGGTAAATCTCAGTTCTCTTCTACTATTTCTTCTATGTTTTCTTCAGATGTATCTTCTTGAATAATTTTTTCTAAGATTTTTGTCATTTCTGATCGTATGACTTTTTTTTTGGCATAGTAAATGTATCATCAGATCGGTTTACATTTTCAAGATATTTCTTTGGATTCTGTAAGTATATCAATATTCCTGTTACTACAGTGCGGCGTTCTTTAATCCTTGTATGCAGTGCTTCATATAATTCATTACTTAACACTGTGTCATGAGTGAGCAACTTCTCTGAAACCAATTTTAATGTTGTTTCTGCAGTTAACAGGGTCGAATCTCTTCTGCACAAGGCCTCTACAGCCAATTTAAATGGCTGCAAACTGTCAATCAAGTCTTTTATTTTTGACCATTCAATGTCACTAAATTTAATTTCAGATTCTACATCTATCAAAGCTTTATCAATACACACTTTCAGCTTATAAAATCTTTCCATCATAGATAGAAGACTATTCCAACGTGTGCGGCAATCCAAAATAAGACTTAATTCTTTACCTGTATGTTCTTTCACATACTTTTGCAGGTACATATCGTATTTAGTAGGCGATCTTTTGAACAGCTTTACCACTTTTCGCACTTTTTGAAGAATATCAATGTATCTAGGAATTACTTCAGCCTTACAAAGATATGCATGACGAGGATCCGTTATGGTAACTGTAACTCCTTGTTCATCATCTTTCGTTGTGTCTTCGTCATCTGTATCTGATTCATTAGATGTTGTTGGCGTTGTTGCTAGGTGGTGTTCTGCCTTCTCTTCATTCTTTTTGTATAAAACATCGATCACAGCTAATTGTAATCCATGTGCAAAGCAAAGTTGTTGATAGCAATTCATAAGCTTACCTACTTTGACCATGACACTTGCGCCGTCAGTACTCATGCCAATAATATCAGTATCAGCATCAAGACCGAAGCTTTTTAAGCGGTGTTTTATTAAACTGATTGTATGTTCCGCAGTACATGAACCATGAATTCTAATCAAGCCCAGATTAAAGTGTTTTTCTTTTTGGTGTAAATTTAGGTTCAAATATCGGTGATTTTTTTGGGAAGTCCATTCGTCAAAACTCAAAGAGAATCTTTTTCCTTGATTCTTTAGATATTCGAACTCAATTATAAAATCTGATTGAACGGTATTTGCGAAATTTGTAACTATTGATCTTACAGTATTTGGTGAATGATGAAGTTGAAATCCACTTTTTGAAAATAAATATCTCAAATCAGGCGATGTACAAAATAAACTGAGAGGCACACCATTTTTACAGACCATTCTAGAGATCATCTTTTCCATTGAATTTTATTTTTTAAAATAACTGTCAATTGTTTTAGACCTTTTCTTGGGTATTTCTTCCTCACAATTAATATTAGCTGAATCGGTTTTTGATGTAGATGGTTTAGAGAATGAAACAGAATACGGACGTTTTACTTCGATACTTTCAGAACTTTGATCAATGCAAATGCAATGCTTTGTTCTCAAATGTGTTTTTAAACCTTTATAAGAACCTTTACTTATTTTTAATATGTTAGAGCACAATGTGCACTTTGCGTTTACAGAATTGTCTTCTTGCATTTTTTCAAAGTAATGCCATATAGTTTTCTCACTCTCTCCATCATAATCCTCCTCATTTTGAATTGGTTTTGAAAGTGACATGTTATGAAACATTTTATAGCTTGGATTGGATATACTAATATAAAGTACACTACGCTACGAGTAATACCTGTAACAAACAAAATATAAAAAATATTTAATTACAATCTATATTAGTATTAGCACAAGTACACACTAAGCGACACTAACTATGATTTGCCTACTCGAGACGACCGCCGCACGTAGTTTGATTGATAATTTCATACCTACACGGGAAGCGGGACAGGCCTGTTTTGTTTGTACTTAATGTAACTCAACTCGTAATAACTCGTTCTGAAGTTGAATAATTCAGACAATTTGTGTGAACTATCCAGCACTATTTATTTTATAATCTTTTTTATAATTCTTACACTCATAACATAAGTGATCAAGATTCATTTATCGATTGAGCCAAAACAATATCTATTCTATTTAAATAAAACACTTTTCAACAGATACAATCGCTCGCGTAAATACAAGAACAATATGATATTATGTTTTTTATAATGAGAACAATATATATTTACTTACATTTTGATGAAGCAGCGACAAAACAAAACACGTTTATTTCCTCGCACGACTCGCGAGACAAATGACTGTCTGGCGGTGGCGCGTCGCGGATGCGGGGTAGTGAGCGGGGTGGTACTGGCGAAGCGTAGTGGGGCGACTCGGCGACGAACGACTCGCACGCATGAACACTACGCACAACGCATTTAAAGTACCTACTCATGCAACAGCTATATTATTTTCCCACAAACTGCTAGCACCGCATCCGGTATATTGGTACCGTATCCGGTAACCATTAAATGATGCCGGATCCGCCGGATTACCGGATCCGTTTTTCCGGATTGCAATCCCTAACCGAGACGCCAACCTATGCGTTTGCTGAAGTCATTTCCGATAAGTACTACCTGACCGAGTTTAACACTTGCACTCGATTTATGGTCGTTCGTCAGTTTGAGCTGCCCTAAATATTCTGACCGGAACCTTTGTCTCAGATTCTCTCTAAGCCGCTGCTTATTTCGAATACTACGCGACAAACTCGATTTCTCAACCACGTCACAGTCCGGCATAAATGTTTCAATTTGGTCTCTCAAAAACATAGCAGGTGTCAGTGCCGATAAATCTGTCGGATCGTTTGAAATGTAAATAAGAGGTCTCGTATTAACTGTTGCCTCGCAATCACAAAGTAAAGTCATTAAATCTTCATAATTGAGACATGCGTACCCCAAAACCTTTCTTAACAAACTTTTAACCACACCTATGAGTCCATTGAAGAAACCTCCCCACCACGAAGCTGTAGGAGGATTGAAACGCCATTCTATACGTTGTATCGAAGTTTCACGCATTATTTTTTCCCAATCCAAATTTGCGAATAAATTTTCAGTGCCATTGTCACTGTATATAATCTTCGGTCTTCCTCTCCTTGCGACGAATCGACGGAAAACCTGTATGAATCCATGAGTAGAAAGAGACAATATCAGCTCTAAGTGAACTGCACGATATATAGCACAAGTGAACAGACACACCCACGCTTTTTCACCGGACTTCAAATACAGGGGTCCTGTGAAGTCAACTCCAGTCACCTCGAAACATTGCGCATCTCGTACTATTGCTTTCGGTAAGGGCGGTGTTCCTATCGAAAATGGTTTTGCATTGCATCTTCTGCAAATGATGCAAATTCTCACGATATATCTTACCGCACGTCGGCCACCCATGATCCAATATTTTTCACGAAGTATAGATAAAAGTCCCTGAACTCCTACATGACAGGCCTTTTTATGGGTATATAATATAAGATTCCTGATCACGGCATATTTTGCGGGTAGAATGACCGGAAATCTGAAGTCTTTCGTGTCTATTCTATTTGATATTCTTGTTTTCAATCTCATCAGACCTTCTTCATCATAAAACGGTTCAAATGGTTTATGTCACGTAAATTGGAGAAATGTGATTTTTGTATCCATTTAAAAACGAATCTTTCTGCCACATCAATTTCTTGCACCGAAATATCTCCACTTCTTCTTTCTTGGACATCATTCTTGACATTATAAGCAAATCTTAATACCCAAGCCATCGTTCTTACGGTTTTTGGATAATTACTAAAATGCTCAAGGTGGAAATCAATACTACTCGACTGCTTATCTAGGAACACCTTCACAGCTCTTCTCTTTTCTTTATAAACCTCCGTTTCATCAATCATCATTTGCTGCGTCACAGGCCAAAACCTGTTTTGATACAACCAGTCGGGACCCTCCCACCATTTCGATCTCATCAATTGCGTGAGGGAACACCTGCGTGAAGGTAGATCCGCAGGATTCTGATTTCCTGGGATATGATACCAATTCTCTGATGGTGTCAGTTTTCTTATTTCTTCAACCCTATTGTGAACGAAGGTACCCCTTTCTTCATTCCTATGTATCCAAGAAATTACTGTTGTGGAATCATTCCAAAAAAATGTCTCGTACTGCTGTGTTAAATTCTTTGCAATATTTGAGTACAACCTTGAACCTATCGTTGCAGCGCAAGTAATTCTAAACGTGGAATGGTAATAGCTCTGTCGGCTTTTTCCTTTGGAGCCACCCTCGATTTAGCTGCCAACAAATGGGCCGAAACTTTGTCACCTTCCTGCACTCTACAGAATATCGCCGCTGCATAGGCAGATTTCGATGCATCAACAAAAGTATGAAGACTCACATGTTCCGACTTGGTCCCATCGATCTTGGTCCAACGAGGTATTTCGATGTATACTAAATTTGGAACTTCTTGAATCCACTCTTTGAACAAAAGAGCGACGTCATCCTCGATTGCAACATCCCAACCGATGTTTCTCGACCATAACTCCTGCAACCATAACTTTGGACGAAGGGTAGCAGGACTAGTAAATCCAATGGGGTCGAATATTTTCTGGGCTACGGACAATAACTTCCTCTTCGTAACAACCATATCCTCATCTTGTAAACTGATTAAGTCCTTGTTGATGGTCAAGACATCTCTAGTGGGATACCATCTGAGTCCGAGAACTGGTACACCTTCTGTCTGTCTAGCCACATTACCTGAGAACTCCCATCCTCTGAGCTCAAAGCGCGCCTCTGTCATATTATAACTTGAACGGAATCTCTTATGAATCGGTTCAAAACCTCTTTATTCAGCACACTAGTGACGCAGTTATCAACATAAAAGCTCTTTCGAAGTATCTCTATGTTGTTCTTAAAATAGTCACTTCTTTCATCAGAGGATCTCTCCAGATATTTTGACAGATGGTACTCTATCGTTGCTCCAAGTAAAAAAGGACTGCAGTTAACGCCAAAGATGACACGGTTATGCTGGTAAGTTAGTTCTTTTCCTTGGTGATCCACCTACAGAAACTTACGGTCTTTGGGACTAACACTAACCTGCAGGAAAGTCTTTTTGATGTCAGCTATGACTGCGATCTTGTTCTGTCATTTGTAGTGATGTGCCAACTCGGAAAAAACAAAACTCGATTTAACCCGATTTAAAATCCACATAACTCGGGTTGAACTCGAATTACGTAACTCGAGTTAACTGGATGAACAAGTATAATAAGTAAATGTCTTTTTGAGATTTTTCCAAACTATTCCCTCAGCTTGCTGATGAAATATATGGTTTTATTTTATCTTATTTTAGGTTTTAAAATAAATAAATCCTCCAACTTCTAAAAACAGACTTGTTACTTTTTTAACCTCTTAAACTTGTATGTCATTTTACATTCATAGAATAATATATTACAATGATATTTCATAGAACATCGTTTCAAGCTTAGATTTGATTTTTATGGTCATTAAATTTCAAAAACTAAATATTACTCAACACCTTGTCCTAATGACCACAAAAAAATAAACAATAAATTCACTCAACCAATTCATTCTTATGCTTCGAAAACTTAACGCTATTCAAAGCTTTGGTAAATATATCCGCAATATTGTCCTCTGTGCATAAATATTTAACAGTGATCAGACCTTCATTGACTTTTTCATGTATAAAGTGAAATCTCACGTCTATATGTTTCGACCTTCTATTGAACTGAGCGTTCTTAATGATACTTATCGCACTCTGATTATCAATATTTAAAGTGACATTGATGTTTCTCAAAATCATACATTCAAATAATGCTTTTAAATGTAGTACCTCTTTGACACTTTCAGCCGCTGCAATAAATTCTGCTTCGGTGCTACTCAACGCTACTACTGGTTGCTTTCTCGAACTCCAGCTTACCGGTCCATTACTATAATATACAACATATCCAGTAGTGCTCTTTCTGGTCATCTTGTCTCCTGCGAAGTCACTATCACTGTACGCCTTCAACGTTTCTATTTCGTCATCTCTCTTATATACAATTCCATGACTCCTTGTACCTGCCAGATATCTCAACAGCCTCTTGACATTATTTATATCTACTCTCGTCGGATTTTCTACATTTCGGCTGCAAAACCCAACTGCATAGGCTATATCTGGTCTCGTCTTATTAGATAGGTATAGCAAACTCCCAACTGCTTCACGATAGGGAAATTTTTCTGGTTTAGGTTCTATCTTACAGTTGTCATAATAATCGGTTATCGGTGTTGCTGCTGATTTAGCATTTTCCATACGGAATTTCTCCAAGACATTTTCTGTATATTTCTCCTGATCTAGTTTTATCCAGTTATCACCTGTCGTTAATTTAATGCCCAAGAACATATCGACTTCCTCAAACTTTTTAATCTCAAAATTATCTTCCAGATTTTTTAATAAATTGTCTATGTCTTCATTTCTTTCTCCTGCTACTAATCCATCATCTACATAAATAGCTAAAAATAAAGTCCCATTTTGGTTTGTAAATATGCACTGATCAACACTCAAAGGTTTCAAGCCATTTTCCTTCAAGCATTTTGTAAAACATTCATTCCATTTCATTGGCGCTTGTTTCAACCCATATAATGACTTCTTGAGTTTGCATATTTTTCCTTCTTGTTTATCATATCCCTCTGGTATATTCATGTAGATATCTTCGGTTATTTTTCCGTAAAGGAATGCCGTCTTAATATCGAACTTTTTGAGTTTGAAGCTTCTTTTTACTGTTACAGCTAATATCATTCGTAGAGAACTGATATTAACTACAGGATTAAATACCTCTGTATAATCAAGACCCTTTTGTTGTTGACATCCTCTCACTACAAGTCTTGCCTTATAGGTCCCGTCATCTTTAATTTTGAATACCCACTTATTTGTAAGTATTTTTGTGCCCTTAACTTCCCTTTTGTCTATATATTCCCATGTCTGATTTTTCTCTAAAGATCCTTTCTCATCTTCTATCGCTTCCTTTCATCTGTCTCTATCTCCACTTTGCATTGCCTCATTGTATGTCAGCATAACATAATCATCATAGTACTTTGATTTGTTAATCTTTCTTCCTAGTCTGGTCCTAGTATCTTGCCTTTCGGTTGAATTCCCTTGTCCCAAGTTCAAGTCTTCTTCATCATCGTTGTCTGAACTTTCTTCATAAAAGTATTCTATTTCATTTTCACGAACTGGTGTTACATTTTGTTGTTCCCTGCTGTTTTCTGTCCAAGTATCTTGTTGAATACATTCTGATTCAATGTCTTGTTGTGCTTCGATGTCGTTTTCTTGTTCATTGTTGTCTTGAATACTCCTATCACATTCTTCGTTTTTTGCCAATACATGTTCATTTAACTTCCATCTTACCATATTTTCATTTTTATTTTCCTTCTTCTCAAATACAACATCCCTTCTTATAATTATTCTTTGCTTTCTCTCATCCCATAGACGGTATCCCGTTGGTGCATATCCCACGAACAGAAATTTTTCACTTCTGCTATCTAGTTTTTTTAGATACCCTAAGGTTTTAGCGTATACTTCTGATCCAAAAATTTGTAGTCTTTTTAGATCTGGCTTATTACCCGTCCACATCTCTATTGGTGTTGAATCAATGGATAAAGACTCTGTTGGACTTCGATTTAGGATGTATGCCGCAACCCTGGCTGCTTCACCCCAAAACTTTTTATTTACGTTCATGTCAAATAATAGAGTTCTTACTTTTTCTATCAGCGTTCTGTTAAGACGTTCAGCTCTCCCATTCAATTGTGGTGAATAAGGTATAATGGGATCCATAATTATACCTTTCTCTTTACAGTAATTTTCTAATCTAGTATTTATATATTCTCCACCTCCTTATCTTTTTTATTTTAGTGTTTTTATCTCTCTCCATTTCTTCAACATATTCTTTTATATAATCAGTTGTCTCACTCTTGTATTCTAGAAGGTATATAACTACATAATGTGTATAATCATCCATTAAAGTTAGAATATATTTCTTATTGTCCCATGTTGTTGGGTCTATTGGTCCACATAGATCCGTATGAATGATTTCCAGTGGTCTATCAGCTCTTGTTCTTTCTGTATTGAACGGAGCTCTCACTTGCTTTCCTTTCATGCAGATCTCACACGGTGTCTCAAAATAATCGCAATCTGTTGATTTAATATCCATTCCTGTTACCATTTGTTTATTGATAAGCTTCTTCATATCATTTATATTAATGTGCCCCAACTTACTGTGCCAATTTTTTACTTTTTCTTCATTCGTTGTAACGAGGAAAGTTTCATCATTGTGGTATTCTTGTGTAAGTTCTATCATGTACAGACCTTTCTCGTTCTTAGTTCCTTCTAGTATTGTTTTATTTCCCTTCATTATGTATACCTTTTCACCTTCAAATACTACCTGACCTTGATTTTCTGTGATAGCCTTTACTGAGAGAAGGTTTTTGCTTAAGTCCGGTACAAACAAGACGTCCTTCAATTTGCATTCCTTCGCTTCAATTTCTCCAACTCCCTTAGCTGTGATTTTAGTACCCTTCTTGGCTACACATATTTCACTGTCATTTTTCAGGAGATTTTTGAACAACTTTGGATCATTCACTATATGGGCAGTACTTCCAGAATCTAAGACGAACATGTTTCGACTAACTTCTGTGGAACTGCTGCTCTCTGTTAAAAAAGAAACTTTATTAGTACTTTGTTGGTCGGTTTTAGTATTATTCCCTTGTTTATCCCTAAAGTAACAGTTATTTTCTGTATGGTTAGATTTCTTGCATATTTTACATTTTACTCCCCCAGTTATGTGGTGACTGTTATTTCTAGCTTGATTTGCATACCGATTTTTCTCATTGTATGTAGAGTTTTTATTTTTACTTCTGCAAAAACGAGCAATATGTCCCACCTTTTTACAAATATAACACGTTTTGTCAACATTAGAACACTGAAAAGCTACAGGTGTTCTCATTTCTTGATTTTTATTCATAGTTTCTTCTGATAGCAATCTTGAAACTAGATTCGTCAATGTTTTCTCTGTATTTGTAGTAGATTCCCAAGCAGTCTTGAAGAATCTGTATTCTCCAGGTAATGTACTCAAGATTTTTGACATCAACATTTCGTCGTTGACCTCCTGTTTTAATGATTTTAATCTGTAAGCTAAATTTTGTAGTCTACTTACATGAGTTGCAATATCACTTCCTTTATCAAATTGAAAGCTGAAAAACTCCTGTAAAAGTCTACACTTTTGCTCCTCGTTATCCTTCTTAAATATTGTCTTCAATTTCTGGTACATTTCTGCAGACGTTTGGCAATTCAGCATGTGTACTAACACCTTTTTATCAACTGTGGAAATTATGATCTTCTGTGCCTTTGCATCTCTTTGAACCCACGACTTCTTATCTTTTTCCTCCGTTAGACCATCAAATTTTTCACTATTTGTTACTAAAGCATAAAGTCCACTTGCTTTGAAATAGACTGTTATTTGAAAATTCCACATCTCGAACGATTCAGCATCCACCAGCTTCTCTATTGAGCCTACTTCACTTGTTTCTTCCGACATGGTTACCTTTCTATATTGTATTGGGGGTTTGTTCGACGTTCTCACCACGTGCCCACGTGTATTTGATCCAGAATTTCTTCTCCGGTTGGTTTCAATTTTATTTTTACTTTCGATGCACTTTAGGGCTTAAACTGGGCCCATAACCTGATGAAATATATGGTTTTATTTTATCTTATTTTAGGTTTTAAAATAAATAAATCCTCCAACTTCTAAAAACAGACTTGTTACTTTTTTAACCTCTTAAACTTGTATGTTATTTTACATTCATAGAATAATATATTACAATGATATTTCATAGAACATCGTTTCAAGCTTAGATTTGATTTTTATGGTCATTACATTTCAAAAACTAAATATTACTCAACACTTGCCATAAATACTTTAAAAATTGGAACAAATTATATTTTTATCTATTTCAATTCTTTATTTTTTTATATTATTTATTTAAGTATAATTTATTGGGAGAGTTATACCTACTAATTAAAGAAACAAAAATGTTATTGTTTGAAATCAAATCATTTATTTAAGTATTTTTGGCTCGAATTTAAATTAAAAATAATATTTACTATTGTTAGCACTTCGGTAGAAAATTAGCAGACTGTATGTGTAACTTTGATAATGATTAGAAATACACCACAAATCTCAGATGGACACTCACCCTCATCCACTGAATTCCTGGTTAGTTGGGGATCCCCTTGTCTGGAACTCTGACACCAACACCTTGTTGAACTATCGTTCTTGTAATAAGAAATTCTGAACACTTTTTGCTTTGAAAGAATTAAAAAACTCATAAGCCGGAAAAATATCGAACGTAATGTCGATCCGTGATCATTAAGATTCTGGTCGAAGAAAAAGTCTCTCGCATGCGCACAGTGTCATCTGAAAGATGAGTGGTGCATATATGCGCAATTTCAGAAATAAATTAGGGAAACTTGAATGCTGCACTAACATAGCCGCCCACAAAAACCCCTATGGGTTTTTCTAAAGAAAACAGAAAAAAAAAGTTTCCTCCTTTTAAAAAGAACACCATGTAAGTCACCAGAAAATTAAATTTAAATAATAGAAAAGAAAAATAATAACAAATATAGAAATACATTATTTTTATAAAGGAAAATAATTTGAAAATCAATTTCTCGGAAGTGGACAAAGCTTCACAACGGGTCTACGGAAAATACCATTAGCTGTTTTCACCGCAGCTACCCTATTGTGTCCATCCTCTCCCGGGAATAATTCCACAATGCGACCAACCGGCCATTTAAAAGGCGAAACGACATCGCTTTTGATCAAAACAAGGTCGTCGAGCTCAATTTCTTTGGCCGGCTCAGCCCACTTGAAACGCTGCTGAAGTGTATTAACATATTCCGCGAAGTACCTTTTCCAAAAATCTCGCTGCATTTTCTGTATAAGCTGCCATCTAGACAGTCTGTTTAATTTCAAATGAGAAACATCAACATCAGGAATTGTTGAATTCAAGGGTTCTAAAGTGAGAAAATGCCCTGGTGTGAGCGGAATTAAATCATTAGGATCTGAGCTCTGAGAACATAATGGCCTCGAATTCAGAACAGCTTCGATTTGACAAATCAAAGTTGTAAATTCTTCATAGGATAGTCGCTGATCTCCTACCACTCGTAGTAAATGAGATTTAACCATTTTTACACCCGCTTCGGCAAGGCCATTAAAATGTGCACCCGTAGGGGGATTGAAATGCCACTGGAAACTTAGAGTTCCAGAAGTTTCTTGAGCTAACTTCAAAAATTCATTTTGAGCTCCAATGAAATTCCGACCGTTATCGGAGTAGCACGCATGAATCATGCCACGTCGAGAAATGAATCGACGGAATGCCGCGATAAAACTACACGTAGAAAGCTCCTGCGTTAATTCTAAGTGAATAGCTTTGGTTGTAGTGCACACAAAAACGCATATATAAGATTTTAAATATTTTGCACCCTTTATGCGATGCATAGTTACGAAGAAAGGTCCGCAGAAATCAATAGCAACGTGAGAAAATGGCTTTAATTTAGAAATTCTGAAACTTGGAAGATCAGCCATTTCAGGTGGTTTGTAAGTATTTGGACGGGCACGAAAACATTGAAAACAATTAGAAATAACTTTTCTTATTGTTCGACGAGCTGATAGTATCCAATATTTTTGAAGAAGTAAATTATGTAACGTTTTTGAACCGGGATGTAAATATTGCTTGTGAACCGACTCTACAATCAAAATCGTTAATTTATGTGAGCTAGGCATCAAAAGAGGGTGTTTTGCGGCATATTCAATATAACTGGATTTCTTTAAGCGGCCGCCCACCCTGAGAAAACCTAGAGAATCTAGAAAGAGTGAAAGTTTCCGAAAGGGTTTAGGTAAAATTTTGTTTTTGTTAATAATTTCTATGATATCAGAAAATACCGAATATTGCGTATGTTTTATTAAACACATCAACGATTCATTCAACTCATGAATTGTTAAAATGCCTGTTTGTTTAAGGGAACCGGGTTTTGAAATTTTCGAAAATCGTAAACAGTAACTTAAAATTCTTTTTATTTTTTCAAGAGAGGAAAATTTATTTAAAAGGTTATCTAAATCGTCCATTGGAATATCTACATATAAAGATATACCTTTTTCTTCGGCAGAGACTACATCATTATTAAGTTCTGAAGTTTGAGCAGAAAAATTTGGCCACTCGGTTTTTGGGCTGGATAGGAATTCCGGTCCATTCCACCACATTTCGAAACGAATCAATTGCAATGGGTTCATTCCTCTAGATGCACAATCGGCAGCATTTAGAGATGAAGGAATATACATCCATGAATCGGGAGATACCAGTTCCTGAATATGGTGTACTCGATTGGCAACAAAAGTTTTCCAACGGCTCGGTGAAGCATTGAGCCAAGAAAGAACTACCTGTGAATCAGTCCAGCAAGTGATTTGATCGAATAAGAGTCGACTAGAAAATGTGTCAGTCACAAACTTGACCAAATCAGCCAAAAGCTTTGCAGCAGTCAGCTCAAGTTTAGGAAGAGTAATTGTTTTTAAGGGGGCAACTCTCCCTTTAGAACAGATTAGAAATACGTGAATAGAATCGCCTCTCTGTAATCTGAGGTAAATTACCGCTGCGTAACCTATGCTTGAAGCGTCACAAAATCCATGTAACTCACATCTCTCATATTGATCAAAGGTGATTCGCCTAGGGAGACGTAATCCAGAGAGTTCTGAAAGTTCACACTTCAATTGTGTCCATGAATTTTTAATGGACTCGGGAAGTTCTTCGTCCCAATCCTTTTTCAAGGACCAAATACATTGCATAATGTATTTTGCCTTTAAAAGAATGGGACACAGAAAACCCAATGGATCGAAAATCCGACCTATATCGGACAAGATGCCTCGTTTTGTGAGGTCTTTTGATATATTTTGGCACTTGTAAGAAAATATATCGAGAGAAGGGTACCACTGAAGACCTAGAACCTTCAGAAATGGTGGTTCATCCTTATCAAAGGACAAAGGAATCTGACAGTCAGAATGGTCTAAGGAAGAAAGCAATGCTGGAGAATTACTAGCCCACTTCCTCAACATAAAACCTCCGCGACTAAGCAGATCGATTAAATCCTTTTGAAGAGACAAAGCTTCAGAATCAGATGATGCACTACCCAGCACATCATCAATATAAGTTTGATCCTCTAGTATCTTACTAGCCATTGGAAAGTTTTCTCTCTCTAGGAGAGCTAGCTCACGAACGGTACGCATTGCCAAATACGGGCTACAATTGAGTCCGAAAGTAACTGTATTTAAGGTATACTCTGAAAGTGAATCGTTTGGATTAAAACGCCATAGAATTCTTTGGAAATTTCTATCAGAAGGAGATATTAAAATTTGTCTGAACATTTGCTTTATATCAGCTATGAATACCACTGCGTCTAAACGGAAAAGTAAAAGTAAAGAAACTATATCCTTTTGTAATTTTGGACCAGGAAGTAAAGTGTCATTTAAGCTCACACCTCTCGAGCCTTTTGCCGATCCATCCCAAACTACACGAAGTTTTGTGCTTACGCTCTCAGGCTTCAGAACACAATGATGGGGTAAGTAACAAAAATTATCATTGGGTATAGCTTCCGATGTGGCTAAAGACATATGTCCACTGTCAAGATATTCTTTCATGAAATCGGAATAAGAAGAATACAAAGATGGATTTTTTAATAAACGTTTTTCAAGTAAGAAAAATCTACGATAAGCTTGAGTATAAGTATCTCCTAGAAATGGTTTCGAATTTCTGAAAGGAAGCGAAACTATGAATCGACCGGTGGAATCACGAGTGGTCGTTTCTTTGAAAAAGGTCTCACACTTTTCATCTTCGACGGAGTAAAAATGCTTATCAGGAATTTGCTCTAATTCCCAGAACTTAGGAATACAGATGTCGACACGAACATCGGATTGAAGAAGAAAAGTTTTTGTTTCTGAACTTGTAGACGGATTGTTAACTTTACCCAAAAGAACCCAACCGAAAATAGTTTCAAGGGCGGTAGGCTGGCCTAATTTTCCAACGATACGTCCATTGAGTAAAATATGAGTGAAAAGCTCAGCACCAATCAGAATGTCTATTGGACTTGAGAGAAAATAATTTTCATCTGCGAGAGGTAAACCCTGTAAATGGTCCCATTGTCCCTTTTTAATAGAAAAAGCAGGTATATTAGAACATAATTTTGGAACAACAATAGCATCGAAAGAAAGTACAGGGCTGTCGGAATTTGTAGGTTTGATATCGCATGCAGTAATACCTTTTGAAGAAAATGAAGTCATTTCGTTCAAACCAAAAATAGTTGTAGAAAATTGATGTCTCTGTAACCCAAGATTACGAAAACATTTTTCGCTTATGAAATTTGATTGACTTCCTGAATCAATAAGAATGCGAACACGTTGAAATGTGCCATATCTATCACGGATATCTACCGCCGCAGTAGCCAATAATACTGTATTTTGTTCGGAAAAGGTGTTACCTGATACAGTTGAAGAATGTGGAATATTTTCTATGATAGTTGAACTATTAATATGGATCAGAGAGTGATGACGGTTATTACAAGTGCGACATTTGTACGACGAAAGACAATTATTTAGATTATGCGAATGATGTAAGCAATTCAAACACAGTTTATTTTGTTTGACGAAAGAAAAACGATCATTCGGAGATTTTGACAAGAAATCAGAGCATTTCGATAATCCATGTGAACCTTTGCAAAGGTAACACTTAACATTGGAATTATAATGAGTATTTTTTGTTTGTAATGAAAAACTATTGCTGGTCTTGGAATTATATTTATTATTACACTTCTCTTTGCTTACTGCAAATACTTTATTTTTAGAAGTAGTCAAATGTTGAACGGATTCTAGGGCCTTGCATTTAATTTCAACAAAATTATAAAGTTCCTTATATTCTGGAATTTTGCTAGAATCAGTTTGAATTTCAAAATTAGTTCGAGTCTCAATATCTAGTTTCCCTAGAAGTATATAGAAAAGTAAAAAATCCCACTGATCTGTACTGAAATTTAAAGCATTAAGAACTGCCAATGATTCGGAAAAGGTATTGAGTAGAATACGAAAATCTTTTGCAGTATTGCCTTTTAGTGAAATGAAAAAAATTGAATCTAATGCATTCGAAGCTATAAGTCTTTTATTTTGATATCTGTCAATAAGTTTTTTGAAAGCGGTGTTATAATTGTCGTTATTTATGGCGATACCATTTAGTAATTTCAAAGGCTCGTCTTTTAGGAAGGAAAATAAATATCTGAACTTTTCAACATTTGAAAGATTGGAATTATCATGAATTAATTTCTCGAACAGATCATGAAAAGTTGACCAAATTTTTGGATCACCGTCAAAAGTGGGTATATTAAGAGGTGGGAGCTTTGCAGAAGCTTCAACACTAACCGACGACGAATTAGAAGTATCATTTTTACTCATGTTATGATAAATAGACAAACCTTCATAATAAAAGTTTTCAGTCTCCCTTCTTATTTTCTCATGTGTATCAAATTCCGCCTCATCCTCAATCAGCATTATAATCTCATTATGACATTCTGAAAACCGCTCAAATAATTTTTTAATATCATCATACCTAGCCTTTAATTGCCCTCTTTTCGACGTATCAGTTAAGCTTTGCTTTGCAATAATGTAAAATTCCGAAATTCGACTAACGTATATTTTACGTTTGCTTTCAAATCTTTTGATGTTACTCATTTTTTGTGAAATATTTTATTGAATGAATGTAAATATAAAGTGATATATGTAAAGAACCAAATTATGCGAAGAAAAGATAATATAAAGAAAGTTTATTAGAACAGAAAGGGTGTCAACGAAAACTTTGGAAGTTGTAATCGTATTTGAGTTTTAATTATTTTCCAATATGAATTGAAAGAAGAAATATGCGGAATGAAAGAATATGTTTATATCGATTGAAGTGAACCTAAGTTGAACATATGGTTTTTTTGTATGAAGCGATAAGCGTATACTGTTTGTACGGATTTATCGATTTCCTACAATCGATATGAATGAAAATTAATAATAATTTGATGGTGACCCACGTGGAAATCTCGAAATGAAAAGAAAGAAAATAAGAAATCACTAGTCATCCGGCCCGAAGGACCAAAATGTTAGCACTTCGGTAGAAAATTAGCAGACTGTATGTGTAACTTTGATAATGATTAGAAATACACCACAAATCTCAGATGGACACTCACCCTCATCCACTGAATTCCTGGTTAGTTGGGGATCCCCTTGTCTGGAACTCTGACACCAACACCTTGTTGAACTATCGTTCTTGTAATAAGAAATTCTGAACACTTTTTGCTTTGAAAGAATTAAAAAACTCATAAGCCGGAAAAATATCGAACGTAATGTCGATCCGTGATCATTAAGATTCTGGTCGAAGAAAAAGTCTCTCGCATGCGCACAGTGTCATCTGAAAGATGAGTGGTGCATATATGCGCAATTTCAGAAATAAATTAGGGAAACTTGAATGCTGCACTAACAACTATCAATTGAACTATGAAAGCAAAATAGCAGTCTTTTTAAAATAGATTAACTTAAATCAGACTAACATTATAATGCAAGTATGTAAGCATAGGTACATTTACAGACTCATTATTTTTTTTAATCACTAATAATCACAATATTTTCATGAAAATAAGATAATTAGTATCACAAAGAAAAATTTTTCTTAGTTAAATTATATGCCTAAAGTGTTGTCTTAAATAATAATATCGTAGGTGCTAGGTACTATAACGGAAAATGTCAAATGATATTAATAAAAAAAGAAACATATTTTACCGGCAGTTAACTAACAATTAGTTATTGATAATACCCATAAAAATCTTATGAAAAAAACTAAAATAAACTTCTTACAAGTTTTAACAAAAGTAATTCTCTTTTTTTCAACCGAAGATAAATAAAACATAAAATAACAAAATATTGTTAAAGTACTTAAAAAATAAATAATCATGGAATACTGTTGAGAAATAAGATTTGGTCAATCTTTTTTGGTGCTAGACGGTTTCTTCTATCATTGCACAAAATCCCAGCTTTTGAAAATAAGCGTTCTGAAGGGACTGACGATGCTGGTATACATAGATATTTTTGGGCAATTTCGGACAACCCCGGAAATAAACATTTCTTGTCATTCCAAAACTGAATTGGATCACATTTTCTGTCCAGATATGGTAATTCAATATATTGTTTAACCATCATAGCTGCAGAAGTGTATGGAGTTAGGTGAGCACTACTCTCCATGAGCTTTTTATCGACAACTCCCCAAATGTCGTCTCTATCCAAAGCAGCAACAATTGAAGTACTTGGGCTACTTGAAGGTTGGACTTGATCGGTGCTCATGTTTGATAACTCATTGATTACCCACATTTGCGCATTATTGGCGTTACTTTCTAATTTAAAGCCTTTTTTTTTAAAGCGAGGGTCAAGGAAGGTGGCTTTTGATGCTGTTCTATTAGTCTCATATACTGCAAGCCGTTTTTCTATTACTGCAGAAAGACTTCGTTTTAAATTCTTGCCCAATTCCGTTACTGGCGTCTTGTTTTCTATAGCATTTTGTAGTCCAAGCACAAGAGGAATAACAGAAGACAAACTTGGATATTGTTCTCCTGATAAAATCACAGTAACATTTTCGAAAGGGCGTAAAAGTGTCACCAAGTCTTCTGTTATTATCCATTCATTGGAATCCAGATTTGGCGGAGATGTATCTAGCTGTGGCAAAGTAGCAGAGAGAGGTATTTTAACCTTTAATAGACGTTCAAGCATATAAAAAATACTATTCCATCGAGTCCGAACGTCTTGCTTGAGTTTCAATGTATTTACATTTAGTTGCTCTTGCATTTTGAGTAAGGCATAAGAAGCTTTTGTGCTATGTTTAAAATGCGAAACAATTGCTCGACATTTTGACAAAAATTGTTGTAGCTGATTGTTAGAAGTGTTTCCTGCTAAATCAAAAGTTTCTTTCTCTAAACAGTCTTTAACCGCGAGATTAAGAGTGTGAGCAACACAAAAATGATTTCGCTTATTCAAACATTCACTTACAGCTTCTTTCATAGCTGGAGCATTATCTGTGACAATAGTTACTACTTTTGAGCTTATTTCCCACTGGTCCATTACATCTTGTATAGCCAATGCAATATTCTTAGCCGTGTGATGTAGTTGTATTTCTGAAGTCGAAATAACTACAGACTTCAATCTATATTGATATATGTAATGTGCAGTCAGACTTATTAGGCTTTTATTACTGTCTGATGTCCAAATATCAGATGTTAACGCTAAATAAGATATATCATGTAACTCATTTTTTAAAGATTCGGACACCAATTTATATTTTTCATCTACCATCAAAGCTAATTGTTTTCTATTCGGTAGTTGATAGTCAGTATTCAATGCTTTCGAGTATTCTTGGAAACCTGAATTTTCCACTATCTGAAATGGCTGCAAATCCTTAACTATCAGATTAATTAAAGCTTTATCACCAGAATTTTGCGTAATTTTTTTTGGCACAGTAAGACGGGTTTGGTGGATGTGCCTTAACCTTTTTTGAGGAGGCTCAGGCTCAAAATTCATGGTGGTTGTCGATACCAGTAACTGCGATGAAGTTGAATCGACCGAAGTACTCGTATTACTTTCATTTGTTGATGATGAACTCTGACATTCCTCGATGGTACTAGGATGCTTCTTTTTAATGTGGTTTAATAATGTTGTCGTATTTCCACTATATTTGAATGAATCTGAACACTGTTTACACTTAACACGTCCATTCACTGACGACGATTCGAATACATCCCAAACTAAAGATTTTCTTTTAGGACCCGGCATTTTTCAAAAACAACGCAAAGCACGCAAAAACTAAAATAAAAACCGGCACTTTAAAGATAACCTCAAATGATTTGAGGTTATCTTTAGATTTGAGTTAAATCTAATGTAATGAATGACACTACTTGTTTGTTTGTTATGAATGAATGAATTTCAGTGAACGAAATGAATCGACAAACTTCGCTCCATGTCGGTTCCATTCGGTTTTCGAACTCGATTAGAGAGAATTCAACTCGAGTGGATTCGAGTTACGTCCAACTCGAGTTGACTCGAGTTAGGTACTCGAGTTAACCATCACTAGTCATTTGTTTGCGACAGAACTCAGTCTACGATCCCTCATTCAATAATATAGATCTACTGTAATTACAGGAAATACAACTCGATAAGATACAGTGATTCAATTACTCTCCGCTAGATGGAGCCACCTAGTAAAAAACATATCACAGTACAGAAATCTGGAATCTAGAATTCGGAGCGGGAGTTTCAACAACAACCATTATCACCAAACATATCTCTATTCCCTTTTTCAGTCAGTTGAGACAATGATAAAAGGGTTCGTAGATAGTTTTGGGGCATCATCATGAACATCATGTACGTCTATTCAACTACCTATTCGTTATAATACTCTTATGTAATAATATCGTTGTTCAGGAATGTCTTGCGACATTTTGAAGGCACAGAGTTGTTGGATCAGTTATTCAAGTGTGGATCCACATTTCATTCACTTTCAACACTCTGCATTCTCAATACTGATGAATTTCCATTGTTTACCACCTCTAAATCAAATAAATGGAATAAAAATAATGTCACTCTGCTAACTGAAAGCTACATAGTTTCCTAAAATAAGATATTGTATAAAAGTTTTAAGCGTCGTACGCGAATAATCATACAAATTTTCAAACGTTTATGTTTAATCACTCTCTTCAGGCCCTCAATTTTTTTTAAATCTTAAATGTGCGATCGCAAGAAGTGTCCATTATTTCTTTATATGTATAGTGACGTTTCATCGAGATATATATTCTCTCTCTTATATATGATTCTTACTTTTCTTTGGAATTACGACATAAATTATTTTGAGAAAAAAAGATGAGATTGCTAGGAAATAAGCTAGAAGATTGAATTTTTACATCCTAACTTGAAATAGTCATTTTCAAAAGTTCTTGCAAACTGAGAAATTTTATATTTATTTTTTGCATATATCTTAAAAATGAAGCAGCTTTTTGAAACATATTCTTAATGTAGTACCGGGAATAACACCTTGAATTTTTTCGGAATATTTAATAGACACTCTGTATATTTATTAGTGATCTATCCTCACAATTATAAATTTTTGAAGAAATCAGTCAAATTTCACAAAAAGTAAAACGTAACTTCACTATGTATTCTTCCATCAGTATAACATTTAACTTATTATTGAATGAATTATCTATGTTAGTAGGATACTTAATCGCCTATAAAATGAATGACAGGCCGAACCAAACAAAACTATTCTTTATTACTTTATTGTTTTTAATTAAGAAATTTTTGTATTCCCAGAAAATTACATTTGAAATGTAGAGAGTATGATATTCTTACTGAATCAGATGCATCTCTGATCTGTTATTTGTCTGTTTCATCTACATTTGAGTTTTTGTTCTTTCAGATAAGTTTAATTTATTTTATGTTTCTTTGTATATTTCTCTTTCAAAATGAATATTAAAGAAAATAATTTTCTTTTTCATAGTTACAAAGTTCCAATTTATTTCCATTTTTGATCACACTACATGAAACTAGAAAGTGTTTTTTAATGTATATTCTTTTCAAATAAACATTTTATTATAATTCAGTTCATTATTTACATACCCCTTTATCCACTATATTACTTTGAGAAACTGGGAATAAAATCCATAAGAGCAATTCTGGAAAGTCAACGTATAAACACTATCACCACACTTTGAGTATAGAAAAGGATTAAGGGATTGAAAGAATAACATACATGAGGATTTTATTCTTTTAAAGCTATCTGGTATAAATATAAGCTTAACATGTAACATAATCGATGTAAAAATAACCGTATTTATGTAAAAAATCAATATATTTTAATAGATTCTTTGCCAACTGGACGAACATATTCTGTCAAAACAAATATATATAGTTTTTGAAATTGACTCTTTATCATTGGAAAAAACACATAAAAAAGGATTACTGGAAATTTTTCCCAAATTTCATTACTCACTATTTTCATAGTAAGTAAATTTCCTTCCAAATTATAGAAAGACTTACAATGAGTAAAATCAAAAATAATTTCCATATTATGATTTACCGATAATGAAAAATTCTTGTAGGAAAGCCATAAATTATGAATATATGCACAAATATTAATTTACAAGTTATTTATAATCACATTTTTGGTTCCTATATAACACAGACATAGTCTAAGGAGAAAATATAGGTTTCGCTCCACAGCAACGTATTAACAATGCAAATTTCATCTTCAATTATGTACAACATCCACTAAGTATGAGAAATAATGTATGCCCTTTACATCACTATTAATTCCTCATTATGAGGAATTGTGATTACAGTTGATTTCATTCTAGACTGGAAAAATGTTTTCCCAGTATTCTCAGCTTGACATCTTCGTTTACATGAGAATTTCATAAAAAGGGATGAGTTTTTGCTGAATATTCGAATCTATAGGTCCAATCTTTGGTTATATGATCACAATAAATAAAAACAGATTCTGCAATAGCTTGAATATCTTCGGACGCTTGTTTTGAATGGATAAATTACCAAGACAAGCCAACCAACACCTCCCAAAATTTTCTATTGGAAAATAACACCAGACATTATGAATCAAATATGCCTGTAAATTCTACCATTTGTATATTATATTTTAGAGGCTAACTGGGGTGATCAAACCAGCATATTCACCGTTAAACTAAAGCTCAAAGTAAAATAAATATAAAGAAATAGGATATATATCTATTTTTTTGAGATTAGTTTTCCTGTGTTCTCTACAAGAAAGGAAAATTAGATATCTGAGCTTTGATTGCATTTTTCTCGAAGAATGAAAGGTTATAATAATCTTTCACAATGAAGAATAGTGTGATTCTTTACACAAAAAAATTTCTTGACAGTGCGAAAACTTATGCTGAAACGAACTTTCTAGAACCAAACATTTTTGTCAATCAATGGTCCATGTCCCATGACTCAATGAGAATTAACAGACAATACTGATGTTTTTTTTCGATCATAAAAATATATCACTTGATATAACTAGTCAAATCGGTCGTTTAAGTAGGTACTTTTTTTAACAAACTTGTGAAAATTTGGTGAAATACATTTTGCTCCAATGATTTGAATAATATATACAATCAACTGAACACATTAAATAGTAGAATTATAAATGTGATCAATTTTTAACACTGGAGCAATAATGATAGTTTTTCAACCATAGACCGATTCAATCTGTTATTTGGAAATGTTCAAATTGTTTTGAATCCTTAAAAATGATTCAAATTAAGAAAATTCAAATATCTCCGCAATCGGATTAATAGAGATTGGCCCTATTGTGCAATTTTCTTATTCAGTAACTTGAAATGCAGATGATTAATGTTTTTTTTTTGTACAAAAAATCAATTAGGTAATAAGTACTCAGTTTTAATATAAATAATTCGAATAGGTCAAAGTTTTCCTCCAATAATCTTTTCCAGTCCCATAGAAAACATATTTTTCTGAATGCGGGCAAATGAACGCTTCACAGAAAGTAATCGGTAATAAGTATTAATAAGCCAAAACTAGCTGTCAATTGAAGAAATCATTTCATTTTGATACACAATCAGGACTATTCTGAACTCCGTTAGAAATTAATGCAAATTGGGACAGTCTACTTCAAACGCACTGAAACTTTGGTACTAATCAATATTATGTAAGCTACATTTTTACGTTCACTGACAATGAAACGAGTATTGTTTGAAATTAACCATTTAAAAAATGCCTTTGATATTCATTTGTTTAATCCGGATGCCATAACCTATCAATTCAAAACAACAATAGAATGAAAAAATAAATAAATTCCCAATTTATGTGTATGTATTTTAGTATATGTAATTAAAATACATTCATTTTCAGACATTTAAAATGGAAATGTCAAACATGAAGAAAAACCAAGAAAATGAATACCCGTCATAAAAAAGGATAGCTAGTTTTCTTGGCAACGATAGTCTCCAGGCTATTCGATTTTCAAATGGAATACTTGTAACCTAGAGTTAACAGTTTACAATTTAAACAGTTGTCACCAAACCCAATTCTTCCGATAATTAGAACTCAAACTTTCAATTCAGAATAATAAAAAAGCATAACCCACATGTATCAAAATGTTTTACTATCAACCAAATTATGCTCAATGTAAGACTTTCGATATCAGAATGTGATTCTGCCAGAATCGAAGCAGTCCAAGTTGATAACTATTTCAGATTTGGATAGTAAAACATGATGGAATTCACAGAATACCAATTTGGCGCTTTCCATTCGTCTGGTATATTTCTATTTGACGGATAGTCTGGCATAAAAAATAGTTTGATATTCATAAATCAATGTCCTTTAAGTATTCAGAACTCCGTGTCATCATGGAAAAATTGAACAAAAGTATCATACTTAACTGCAATTTACAAAATTTTATTACCATTCAGAACGAAATATTTTATTTATATTTTCAAAACAAGTGATGAAACTTGGTTACATAGAGTGTGCGTTTTAATAATAATTAATGAATAATAATTTAATGGATATAAAAAGTACATTAGGTAATAAAAATAATGATAACGATATATTCAACATTAATACTTTGTAACATGCACAGATTTGAGTAGGTAATAATTTTATTTCAGTAGTTGCAGAAAATATTTTTGAATCAGTAAGAACACATAGATATAAAAAACATCAAAAATATAATGATGGACACCAAGATATAGCTGAATCAGAATAATATTCTCCCAAATTATCTGGGTTGCTGTGGAAGAACGTAAAAAATTATAGCTGCCTAAATGATGTTTCAATATGAAAAAAATATCATCACCTACCCAAACTCTGTTGATAAAGCTTCCAAATACAGAATTTCCGAATTTTTTACAAAATATTCAATAAAATTAGAAGGAATGAAGCTTGCATTAAGAATGAAATACATTTCGGCACGACGAATTTATACAAAACAGCATGTTTTGTGTAAATTCGTCGTGCCGAAATGTATTTCAAATATTCATTAAGAAATTATCTTAAAAAAAATTTCAGTATATCCATTCATTGATATAGATTATCATGAAATAAATTAAGAAGTGTTTTAAATCTCAGCATCTTTTATCATGGCCTTTGAAATTATTTAAACGTTCAGTATTATGGAAATGTTCAGAATATTCGATATTTATCTTCCTTCAAGCTTCATTCCCCAGAATCTATGTCCGGAACGTGCGGCAAGCGCTGAAATAATTAGAAAAAAAAAACAATAAAAAATATATCTGAACCTCAATGTAGAATGCGTTCTCTGCACGTATTTCTCAAGCTCATCCTTGCCGGACTGAGCTCGCAGGGACTAGGAGTGGGGGGGCTAAAGCCCTCGTCAGCTGACAGAGTCATGTCATCTTCCTCAGAACTAATAAATTGTTCCATGGCGGCCGTGCCGTGAAAACTCTGTTGACAAAAAAGATGCAGTTACATAATATGAGCTATGTTCGGAATGGTTTAAAACCATACGATCTATATACTCTAATGAGTATTTATCATACCAGGTGACCACACATAAAAGACAGTTTATTTGGAGAGGGATATCGTTTGACTGAATATTCGTAAGTGTACGATCAACATCTAAGCAAGGTGATAATTACCACAATAACTTGATAGTAATATGGTGGAGTGTGTCACTGTGAAGGTTATGCACATTTATTTATGGATGTGCCAAAAAAATTCTATTTGGCGTTCGTTTCGGTGTAAAAAAACTCGTTGGAAGTGATGGGTGAAATGCCACCCGCTTCTAAAAGAATTTTAATCAATGAGATGTTCAAATTGCCTGTTCATTTCTAAACAGTAATTTTTTTTTCAACTTTTGCTCTTACATTCTATAGCCTACTTCTCTAGAAGATCTTCGCCAGAGAATAGTATAAGCATGTACTAAAATTACACCATTTATATTTTCCAAATATAATTGATAAGGAATATGAGGTATGGTACAGATGTAAGTGTGTACCGTTTATGACATAGAGCAAAGCTTTGGGCAGTTCTCATACCTCACATTTTAAAACACTGACGTAACCCACTAGTATGGTGTGGAAAACGAATACATTGGAACACAGGAAGAATGGATTATAGTTCTTCAATGACAAATCCAGTTTCTAGTTGACGATGAGTGATGATGGGGCAAGGAAGAGAAGACGACATGTTGGAAAACATGAACTTTACTCTTTTTGAGTTAGGGCATACAGACAACTGCTTATGGAAGTAGGTCCTCTTTGCTTTCTCTAAGAAGCAATATGATGGCCTTGCATTAAGTGCAGATAGTACTGTGTACCTAGTGTACACAACAAGGTAATGTCTGATCACTGTAGCGAAAATTTCCTTTGGCCAATTACTTTGGAAAAACCGAATCAATTTGCGGCTTAGCTACCCTTTTTGATCTTGAAATCAATCACCATTTAGCACTTCCAGAATATATTATGGATAGAAGATAACTCAATTTGCATCCTCTGGAGATCTTGAGGATTGAGGAGGTCCAACTCATTATTAATTTTTCTTGGATTTGAATGTCCCATTTTTGGCCATTCAATTCTTCTAGCCTAAGAAAGATGTACCAAAAATCATTAAAATATCTCGATTATTACTGGGTATTCTTATTTTTATGTGTGTATATAGTATATGTATAAGGTTGTTCGGTTGTTTATTTCCGACAGAGGATTTAATTTAATTTTTTTTCGAACCCAACTTCACACTTAAGCTGCATAATCATTATATTCTTTGAGAGCTGATATAGCAAGGCTTGGATGTGAAAAAGCTCAATTAATTCTACGCAGAAGTTTTTGGTTGGTGCCTTTTTAAATTCAACTCCAAAATTTGGTTACTTCTAAACAAAGACGAGCCAAAAGCAAATGTTTCATAGTAGACACATTCTAGTGTTGGTTCTATTGGAGCATCTATGTGCTGCCTGGTAGGCAGTTTACAACTGCATATCTCTTCTCTTGATTGATTGTTGGCATTATTTGGGTTGTCTGCATTATTTGGGTTGTGACCATTTTTTCAAGTCTCTTCAGTACTTTGGTTGTTGCAAGTATAAAAGAATTCTGAACTTCATTCAGAACTTCTGATATGTTTACATGAATGAGTTTTTCATGATGACGCTGTACTGATCAGTTATCCTACATCCTTCAACCTGAAAATGTAGACAGATAACCTGAAGATGTAGACAAATATATATATATATATATATATATATATATATATATATATATATATATATATATATATATTTGAACGACCTACTGATTATGTTCCCTTTTCTTGTCAGACCGAAATATATGTTCCCTTTTCTTGTCAGACCGAAATATATCTCAAGCTACATCTTCCCACCCAATTCCAGAGCTCTAAAGAACTCTAGCAGCTGAAACAGCTTAATCTGTTATTACCCTAATACTCTTTGCATTGGCTTCCAATGGCAATGCATTCCGTCACAATATGTTCAGGAGTTTCTTCCGTGTACCACATCACATTATTTCACACAAGTTCCAATCTGCAATTGTCATTTTCAACTGAACCTAATTTCAACCTTTCTGAGAGACATTACCCTCTTAGGAAGTTCATATGTAGATGTAGCATGTTTTTACTGAGGCCAAGATAGATTTATGATTTCTCAAGAATTTTTGAAGTATTCCAATCCAGAAAGTTTCCTCCGTAGTGCTTCACTGTCAATTTTTTCTTACTTCCAACATTTTTTTTTGTATTTATGTTTTCCCCAGTAATAATGTAATGTAGGATCATAAAGATTCTGGTCCAACAAAGGAAATTCTGGCTAGTATATTGGGTTCTTTGTGTACCTTGATTCCTGCGTGTTCGGGTATCTAGGGGAAGGATAATTCTTATCTAGTTTAGTGAGTTTTTCTGGGCACCCTTCTGACATCTTTCAACTGATACCATTAAAACTCAACATTTTGATAATAGTTTAACTGTCCCCTTTTAAGATTCAATTGTACAATGAATCATACGGGCATAATCAAACATCCTGGGTTTATAGGTTCCACTTCAACCCTCCTCATTGTTTAAATAAATAAGCAGGCAGGAATGTTTCAGATCTTTTTGGATTCATCATCAACGCCAGCTCTAATGCTGAACGAATGCAACGTAGCTGTGTACCTGTATTCACCACACATAAGATCGCTAAAGTTTTTACCAAACATCAGAGATACTTATCTATGTATGTGAATACACATCACTGTATTCATTGAGCTAGGTTGGATAAAAGTTCTTGTTATGTACAAATTCAAAGTAAATATAAAAAACACAACCTAATGTGCATCTCAAAATGTTTTTTTTCGATCAACTGAATAAATTACATTAAATCAGTAAAATATCTATGGATACACAGATGTTGTACATAAACGCTCATTTTAATCTGTAGTTAATGTTAAAACATTATTGTTTTATTTTTCAGTTCTTGCACTTCAGAAAATAGTTTCAAGATTTAATAATCCTGATCTCTTGTCTTTTGTCCTTAACGTTGATGAGGTCGTCATGTTTTTAAAAATCAAGTGTTTTTGCTAATAAGTTTTATTCAAAACCTTTACTTAACGCCCATGCTTTTCAAATATAATTTTGTAAGCCATTGCTGCGACCAAAGATGAACCTATGAGGTAATATTAAACAGAAGTATATACGTAGAATATAATATTTTGATGTGGCGTATTGACATAGTTGACATCATTAATATTATTATTTAATGGTGAACTATCTAGTACCACAGAAAATTAATACATAAATAGTATTCAACTTGTACACAATATAATTTTCAATATATATAGTCCACAGTTTTCAATTCCTAATTATACAAATAAATAATCACTGAGATACTTTCAACACATATGAAGAAAATTATCAAATTTCTCCCATATATTATTTCATTAAATTGGAAAAAAAGTCTATGGTGTTAGTGTGCAAGACAGTTACGATAAAAATTAAGGTGTTAGAAGCATACTTCAGTTTGTTAAATCGCTGCTATTTTAATGAAAGCTTGTGTTAGTAGAGAAGTTGTGATTACATGTAAATTCATACAAATTCAGAAATAAGATGTCTACACTAATCCAAAAATGAAAACCAAAATCATGTAGCTCACAGAAAATAACATGCTCTTTCTTCCTTGGATGCTGCTAGAAATCACGAACTACTCTTTAAAAAACATTGGAATTTGAGTAAAAGGAAAGAGGCCATTATTACAATTTTTAATGGAACTTGAAAAATCCATTTAATACTCAGGGAAATTGAAACAATTATCATCCTGCTTGATTTATATGTTTTTTCTTTCAGAAGTGATGAAATGGGAAAAAAAAATATTATAAAGTTGCTAATAATTTTCTCTTTGCAAATAAGCTTAATAATCTGTGTAGACATCTCCATTTCTGAAATATTTAATTCTGACTTACATAGTTTATTATAAATATATTGGTATTGCTTCATATGTCACAAGTTGCCATCCACCTTGTTATTTAGCAAAGACACCTGAAGTATGTAAATAAAAAATATAAAAGCAGAAGGAACTAGTATATTTGTGAAGGAAAAATAACACTTAAATTTATGGAAAGAAGATATTAAGAAAGTAGTTCTACATGCAAAAAATTCCATTCAAAAGTGAAGATGGTATTTTCAAAACAACGATTTGCAAAATTTAAATCATTTTTCATGCAACTTTTATCTGATGCTTCTATCCTGAACAGGTCTAAAGGAAAGAGAGAACAGTTAAACAAAATTATATTTGTGTATTATAGGGGACACAAAGAAGACAAAGAATTTTGTTTTTGAAACATATTTGAGACGCATCAAAATGTTCATAATGTATTTAACCATTAACAAATTGATCTGATATTAATCGATAGTACTCTTCTGTTTACTGTAAACACCCACCACAATCTCTTTTAATATCTAGTAGAAGTAAGTTGATCATAGCAGGCTCTGATATTGTTCCTTTTAGCTACTTAGACATAGTCCTGTTAATTTTTGACGCAACAGTGAAATAATGACTGACCATACCAGCTAGAAATATGTCTTCTTTTGGCCAAGGTTTATGAATGGAGAACCTGCATCACTCTCCACCACTATTCAAAAAGACTTAATGTCTTTGTTTATATGAATAATCAATCATTGCAGTTAATTCATTCAATCAATACAATTTGCATTTTATTAGAGTCTACAGGAGCATGAACATTCAATTCAATATATGAAAAGTTTCAGATTATTAAGCCGAAATTTAGGTCAAATTCATTTAAAAACCGTGTGTGTCTTCCCTATTTTGTCTCTTTTAAGACACTACATTTTCCATCTGAATTTTGTATTATTGATGGATAGATGCAAGGTACAATTCTATTATTCACCTATTTTTCAATTCAAATAACCTTTTAAAACATGATCATGATTTAAAGAAAAATGCTCAAATTTTCAAATTTAGAAAGTAAAATTAATTTTAACTTCCGTTGTGAAAACAATAAAAATATTGTTTTCACAACAATTGTTTTCTCGTACCATGACTGAAAATAAAATGCAAAAATTACTACAAGGATTGGTACTTGAAAGTTTGAGATATTGCAACACTGATGTGAATCTTAAATATGCATGTCGTCAAAAGATTACTTCTCACTGGATACCACATAATTTGACAATCGCTCATAAAAAGGTTTGTGTCGATGAATGCTAAGAAATGCGGAAAATTTTCAATTGTGGTACTTCAAGACGTCTATAAAATCGTGAAAGCCAATGAATCATGGATGATCTATGCATATGATCCCAAAACTAAACAACAACCGACTGTATGACTCTTTCAAGACAAAACAAATCCAACAAAAGTTGTTCCTGCACGAAGCACTTTGAAGCAAATGTTTCTCAGTTTTGACGACATATCACATATCAGCTCAAACAAAAACGTTTTCGAGCAGTCAAAATATCGAACTGATGGGTTTCATACTTGTTTGATATCCAGTGATTTCTTCTTATTACCGCACATCAAATAACAATTGCAAGATCCACGTTTTTCAACGCCTAAAGAAAAAGTTGATGTGTTCAACTAACACGTTTTGGAGGTACCTCAATTAGAATGGAAAAAGTGCACTGAAAATTGACTCAAACACGTACAAACGTGTATTGATCTCAATAGAGAATATTTTGAAGACAATATAGCCACTTCCAATTAAAAATATTTGTTTTTAATTGTCTAGACTTAAGTAGCAACCCTCATAAACTCTATTCACAAAAAATATACAGGAGGGAGTAAAAATTACAGGGGTGAAAAGAAAATTGTTGTTGTTCGTTGTTTACAATACAAGGGAATTTCAAATTGTTATTCAAAAATGTTAATTGTTGGAGATTTGTTTAAGTCTATTGGATCTTTCCACTGGATTTATTTTTTATTATATCTATGGATTTCTAAATTTTCCAAAAACTTAACTCTATGACTTTTATTTTCAATATGTTATATGTATTTTATAATTATAAAAATTATATCCTGTTGCCTATAAGTGATTTGCACATGTTGAATTTTGTTTATTGATATAACATTTTTTGTGTTTCCTTATTCTTGTTTGGAGTGGAAGTCTAGTTTTTCCCAGTATATACATTCTGGTGATTACAACGGGTTAAGTTATAAACTGCTGATTTCCTGTATTTTGAAATGCACATATTGTTTTTTACTAATTTTCCTTATTAATTGTTACTTTTACATGACACATTAAAATTTTGTTCTATCTTGAAATATTTAGCTATCCTCTCTGTTTTCTGTCCTATATTTTGTTTCATATAAGTTCTTAAGTGGAATATGTTAAGTGTTATTGCTTTTTTGTATTTGATTTTGTTAATAGATTATCTTTTGTGAGTACAAATTAATTAGGTCCGTTTTTGAGCACAAAAAATGTATTTATTTCAAAAGATAATGAATTAACAAAGTAAAGGGCAAAGAAGTTTTTTGCATAGGGTTTCACAGAAGATCCACTTTTCATCACCAGTCATTACCAGGTGTAAAAAATCCTTTTTTTTTGCTTTGAAGCAGCTGCACAAAAGAAAATGATCGCCTTTCCAAATCTCTTGGTTTCAATTCGCAAGGAAACCAATAATTTTACTTTTGAATCAGGCTGGTAGATTTCAAATATACAGACACTGCTTGTTAGGCCCCGAGCGAGGTCTATCTTCAATGCTGAAATCACCACCCTTGAAGCGCCAAAACCATTATCTACATGACTGCACTTTTTTCCAATTAAAACAAAAAATTCCTGCAAATGCTGTTTAGTTATCAAGAAATCTGACATTTTCAACAGCGTAACAAAAAACGTTTTACATGAATTCGAACTGGATTTATCGGCAGATGTCCAGTCAGTCTAGAACCGCGGCAATCAGCTGTTACTATTTAAAAATTTAATATTTTTACAGCAATTAGTATTATATTTTAATCGGTCAATAATAGATCAAACGAAAATCTATCAAATAAAATAAAATAAAAACACTAACTTACTCCATACTCGAGAACTTACCATATATGGAACAAAATATATCCTATATTCTTATATAGGACAGAAAACTCAAAGAGAAAAACAAAATTTTAATATATCCTATGAAACTATTGCAATAATTAATTAGGTAATTTGAGAAAAACAAAGACTTCATTTCAAAACACAGGAAATCAGGTATTTATAAATTAATCTGTAATAATTGACAGTATTTATATATTACAAACAAGAATAAAGAAATAGGAAAAATGTTATATCAATAAAAAACGAAATTCAACATTTTCGAATCACTGGAAACAGGACATAAATTTGATAAAAACTAAAAAATATTTCATACTGAAAAAAAAAAATTATAGACTTAATCTTTTAGAAACTGTAGAATCAAAGTATACAAAAAAACAAATTCTACTGAAGAATCAAATGGACCTAAACAAATCCGCTGCTTAACAATTTTTGAATAACATTTTGAGATTCCCTAATGATCATAAACTATTTTTTCTTTACCCCTCTATTTTTTTTATCACCCTACTATATTTTTTTGTGAATAGAGTTAAATACTTAAGAATATTTTTGGCATTACATACCTAATTTAAATACTCGCCCAATGAAGTCATGATGTGACGAAACAATTGTTGTGAAAACAATAAATATTGGCAGAAGTTGAATTTGTTTTTATTTTATAAATTTCAAGGTCAAGTAAAAACTGCGACAATCAAAAACTTTTCTCTAATATTTATTTAGTTAGATTCACAATAATTCTTTCGTTATATCGTTACATCCTCAGGTGAGCATGATAGCTAAATATACATTTCATAATGGGATACTTCAGAACTAGGAAACTACAGATATTGACAATTATTTGAAATTCCCAAAGTTTCATTTCAAAAGCTTCAATAACAGGTATTTATTCAGATCTGTTTGGTAGCAAGTATTACGAGCCAGCCAGTATAGTTCTGATCTGTTGTTCATAAGAACAAAAATCTCTCTGGTTCTGGGAAACAGAATGCTATAGTTTTGTCCAAATGTCTGTAATTTTCGAAATTTGAGAAAAAAATTATCTCAAGCGACTTGATCAGACTCACTGATGAAGAATTCGAGGCCAAAAGTAATTTTGCCCGGGCCTAAATATCTTGTTAAGCGTTAATGAATGCGGATCGGCCATCTGGGAGAACGAAGGAGGTAAAAATTATAATTTCCAAAAGAAAATATTAATTATTAAATTGTGAAAATATTCTTTATTATTTAATTAAAATGAATTTCCATCAAGTAAGAACCAATTCAATTAAAATCAATGTAATCCTGTTTATTAATTGTAATAAAAACAATTATAACAACTATTTAACATAAAGGACATAATTTTGACACCAATATTAAAGTTTTCCACGTAGAATAAGAAGCATACACTTAATCTACTAGAAACACTAGAAATCAATATAGGATTTGAAGAGTATCGAGCTATGATTTTTGGACAACATATCTGCGATTTCATACTTAAAATATAACATAGACACTACCAAATGTACCAAATAGAACTGAATATTTACACTTTTTCAAATGGAATTTCAAATAATGATTGAACTTTTAGAAACATTTTTTATAATATATAGTTATTTAGTACTTAAAGATTCCATTCTTAAATGCATACTTAATCACCATACTCACCCAATAAAGTCTTGTGATGACGAAATGATTGTTATATGTTAGCGGACTTAAATTCACGATCAGGATGAATTTTTGTCAAGTAAGAAGAAAGACCGTCAAACATCTGTGAGCTATAATTTTTTTAATACAATTACCTCACAATTAATCTAAATGGTATGCTAGTATATCTTTAACTCCTCAGTGGTAGCTTCCACTGACATATTTGAAAATCAACAAAATGAGTAATAGAAACAGACCATTTTTGTGATTCAAATAGTGCTATAGATGTATGAAATTTCTTCATTTCAAGGCATTACTTGTTTAATTAATTCTTACTTCTTTTACTAAACTTTGAATTCATTAATGATATTTTTTCAAACTTATAGAACTGGAAACAGTATTTATCTGAATTATAGGCTATGTGCTTAAAATAAAGAGTATTATTATTATTATTATTAATAACTTTCAGACAATAGTGCAAACAATGATAATTAAAAATAATAATAATAATAACAAATCATTTTTGAAAGTAAACCTTTTTTTGATGAATTTACTCACTTGAGATCTGTGGACAGAACTAGAATGGGAGGGTGAGCTGTCACACTCATAAGCGTGATTTTTTTCGTTGTAACTTTGCGTCATAATGCCTTGTTTCTTCTCCATTACTTTTCGTTTACCTTCAGCGGCTGCCTTTATGGGATCGTAACTTTTCCGTCGCTTCCAATTCTGAAAGTCAACTTCTCTGCTGGTGAGGGATGAATTACTTCGGCCTCCTGACTTTTTTGCTGGAAGGAATTAAAAGTTAAAATTGTGTAGGTAAAGTATAAGAATTTGGAATTTTTAATGATTGAAAATCGTATGTGTTCAAATAATAATCTTATGGTAACTTATGCTAATTTAATCCCAAGTGTCAAAACATTGTCACTATTTCTATTTTACTTTAATGAATCTTTAGTCCATTTTGTTAGAGTACAAGATATACAGTTTTTGTTTTAAATTTATAATCTGAAAAAAGTGTAGAAATGTTATTTTTATTATTATTTTATTTTAATTATTTATAACAGAAAGTTATTCCACCCAAAATCACGTTTCAGATTAATCCCCTAAAAATATCAAAAAGAGTGGTGTAATAAAATTCGGTCATGTTGTTTAAAAGAATGTTGTTATTTATTTGGTATATTTCCATTAATTCGATTTCAGATTTTTGCTTTTAACACGCAAAATATCAAAATTATTTGGAAAAGAAAAATTATTTTTTTAAGGTGTTTCACATAATGTTAATCATTTTTATCTTTATCAATTCTTCTTTTGTGTTCAGATGAAAATATTTCAAAATTTCTACCTGTTCTACCAATATAGATTTTTTAGCAATCCAAGCAATTGCGTTTATTACATGATAATTAAAATTTATCCATTTTTAATTTATTATGGTTATAATATAAATTAGACTAATGTATTTTTCGATCAATATTAACTAAATGGATAATTTTGCCTTGTAGCATTTTTTATTTCATTATGTTATATTTTCATATTGGATAGGATTATCTCTGATGGAAAAAATAATAAAACAACGTGAAATCAAATTGAGAGAAATTTATACATTCGGTTATGATTTATCAAAAAACTAAATATGTTAGTCTAACTCATTTAGGAGATATCAGTATACAATTAAAAACATTACTATCAAAAAAAAAATAAAATCGCAGAACCAATAACAATATTGTTATTGGTTCAAAAATAATAAAACCAAAATGGATTAATTTCAATATATAAAATCAATTGCTCAAAAATTTGAGTTGGTAGGACAGGTAGAAATTTTGGAATCCATGTATCTGTAAACAAATTAAGTTTTGATAAATATAAGAAATATTCACATTATGGAAAACACCTTTTACAAAATAATCAATGTTTTTTAAATGATTTTGATATTCTACATTCTACAAACAAAGGTCTGAATTTATGGGAAATAAATTAAATATCATAATAAAAATAACAGCACTCTTTCAACTGACCAGATCGATTATTATTACAACTCCTCTTTTATTATTTTCAAGTCTGAAATGTGGTTCTGAATGGTATAATTTACAGTTATAAACCACTAAAAATATATACCTTTTCAAAAACTATAAATTCAAAACAAATAAGTATACCTTGTACTCTAACGAACTCCTTATAGATGGATGAAACTTACATAGTACCATTAAAATAAAGTAGAAAGAGAAACGTGTTTCATTAATAAAAAAAAATATAGAAGTTAAAAAAAGTTTACTTTACTTTTATGACAAAAGCAATTAAAATTTTTTTTAAACTGGACTGTTATTTAGAAATAATCAAAAAATTGAAATAGATACACATTCACTTACCTGATGCTGTGTCCTTTAGACTCTTTTGGACAATAGGCCCTTTGCCAACTCTCATACTAAATCTACCACTATCTGTTCTTGACATAACCTGCGCCTTGGGCACTGGCTGTTTAGGGGCCAAAGGCAGTGTTTTTGGCACATTTTTCGGTACATTTAACTTTGGTGAACATATTTTTTTTGTGATATTTGTCATGTACCTACTCTGCACATCAGTCCTGGTAGGTTTTCTATCTACTGATATTGCACGTTCTGCCCTTTCTGGCATAAACTTTCTTCGTACTTCCGGAGTATTTGGACATTTAATCGAAGAATTTGAAGGCTCTGAATCCAATCGTCCTCTTCTTAAACTGAAAGCACGGTTGTATCTGGTTTTTGTCAATGAAGTGTCTTTTTTTTTAGCTAAATTCTTCTCAAAATCCTCTTCAGAACTAGATTCTGTATCTCCAAACTTATTTCTATCAATTTTTGGATGATCCAAAAGTACTGTTGGTTTCTGCGGTATTCCAGGCTTCAAGTAAACATGAGATGAATGTTTATAAACAAAGTCATTGTAATTCAGCTCATTCTGAATGTTCGTGTTCTTACTACTTGAAACTACTTGATTTTTTGTAGAAAAACTACTTGATCTCCTGATGGGACTATTGTTGGGAGAATTCTGTATTTTCTGCATTACCTGGGCAACACTGCATTGATTAAACTTATTCATATAAGTTTGATCAATACCTTGCAAATTCTTTGATTGAAAATGTTCTAATTTGTTGGAAATTTTTATCGCCCTTCCATCCAGAGAGTTATGGCGAGAGTGTGACATTCTTTGTTTCAGAAAACTTTGTGCAGTGTTATTTAATGCAACTTCATATTTATTATCAAGATCACTATCTGGATCACTATCTAAAGAAAGACGTTTTTGTAAAGAATTTATACAGCTTTGTGTTGATTTCAAGTAGGATTCAGTTTCTATACTACTGTCTGAAAAGTCTATATTCTGAGAACTATAACTGTTTCGACTTCTAGGTCTTGACATAGTATGGACAGGAGATGGGATTTTTGATGGCGATATATTCCCAGATATACCTCCAACAGCTGGAGGAAGGTATGAAATATTCTCATTTTTCACCTCTTCAATATCAGAAGCATCTTCCATATCCTTACTTTTAATTGATATATTCTGTACATTGATTACATTAGCTGAAAGTTTTGGTGTAACAACTTTCTTATAACAAAACTGCTTTGGAGTCTGCTCTCCCTTATTGTTATCATCAATATAATCTTCCACTTGTATTTCAGACTTCGTCAAACTCAACTTTCTACATCGTCTCGTCTCAGGTTCTCTATTAATTCTAAACACTCCACTAGAAGTCACTGAAATAACACTACCTTTATCTATATCCTCAGATTCAATTTTTTGCTGTTTTTCCTTCGGACTTACTAATTTTGAATAAGTTTGATTCATTTGTCTTGTTTGGTCAGATTTTCTTGAGATAATGCTCTCTGTAATTGATAAATTCTGAGTAGGAGATAAAATAGGAGACAATAGTTTATCACTATTATTCTGAGGTTTGAGAATAGGTGGGGAAACTTCCAGATTCAGTTTACTATTGGTACAAGCATTTGAAGCGAATACTGGAGATTTTACTTCAGAGTTGTTCTGCAAATAATTATCAAAATTTGCAAGACTTCTTATATATTCTTGTGTTTTTTCAATTCCAGACATATGTTGTATCTTAAATTCTCTATCTATACTCATTCTTAATTTTTGAGCTTCAGAATAATTATCGGTTTCTAAAGTGTATGTACCTGCATCACTTACAGTATCAGATCTGTCAAAGTCGAACTCTGTACCTTCTACAAAATTTTCATCTTCTAAATCAACTACTTTAATGTCATTTTGCGTTGCACTTTCAGGACTAGAATGTTGCCGGGAAAAATTGACTTTCCTATTATTTGAGCTTAAAGGTAACTCTTCTTTATGTTTTGGACTTACAGGACTGACCATATCCAATTCTGGACTTGATGTATCTTTGATTTCAGTTTCTGGACTAACAATGTCACTCAGAATTGAACTAGGAAAAGACTGTGTCATTTTGTTAGTACTGGAGTTTTTGAGCTGAAGAGAAAGGTCACGCTTCAAAGATCCTTGTATTGTTTTAGTTTTATCACTTTTTTCATCACTGGAAAAATAACCATCTGATTGAAAACTAGATTTCCTTGGTAAGTTGCCACTTGAAGGATGTTTTTTTTGAACAATGCTGTCTGTTTTTGTTTCTATTTTAGATAATGATTGGCCTCTTTTGTGTCTGTTTTTATATCTTTCTACTAGAGTTTTGTGTCGTTGCAAGTCTACGCTCTTACCCTCTCCAAAATCAATTGTGAACGCCAGAGGTTTAGGTGAACACAGTGAAGAGGCTTCTTCCTCTGCGGACTTATTTTGATCCTTCTCGTTCATGACTCAACCATGAAAAATTTCAGCAATGTTCTACAAATGAGATTGTTATCATATCATCACACTTAACAAATACACGATCATTCTATAAATAATCTTGACATATCACCAACATATTGCCTTTTTTTCGTTTTTCACAAACACAAAAACATTCTTTTGATAACTGAAAACTTCATGGATTTAACTACATTCTGTCTACAACAAAACGAAGACGATGACAAAAAATCAACTTGACATATTAAACTTGACATATTTTGACAACTACTTGGATGGGTTGGAACAGAAATTTCCATATTCTGTACGAATATTCTTACTCCTTTTCTGCACATGGTCTTCGATTGAATCAGAATATTCTACTTTATTTCTTTTTCGAACTAGATTTTCTAGTGAAAATCCTTTGGACGGTTGAATGAAACAAAATTTCCAGAATATTTTCAATTCAAGACAACATGCAGTGGTAGCCAGTCCAATGAGGCAAGGAAGTCTGCTCAAATATTTTTCTTGCTATAATTCTGTTTTTGACAGAATATTGAAAAGGAAAATGAAAATTAGTTATGAACTGAAATTTTTCAATTTAAATGAACTTGCTGCGCCCTATCTATTATACCTGCGGTGCTCTGGTTGCAGCTTGACCGGCGTATCATATAGAGGACACGACTAGTCTAAAGATTCCTGACTGACCGTCCCCGCCGAGTTCAAATAGGGCAAGGTACACAGCGTTCAACGACCGTTCTAAAGTGGAACACATGGTCACAGGCAGAACATGCACACCACTCCTGCCTGAAGAGTTTCAGGTGCGCATGCTCAGAATGGAATGTCTTCTCCTAAATTAAGAAGTGGAAGCTCTCTCGCAACACCGCATTTCCTTCGAGAGCTTCAATAATAATAGTTAACGTGAGGTGTTTTTTTAAATTTTCTGTTAAGCAATCTCCACAAATGTTCGAAAGCAGATTGTAAGATAACGCCTTATCATCACGCAAAGCAAGAAACCCTCTTGTGGGGTTGAACCCACCCCATTTCCAGATTTGGCTTCAGTTCGAAAACCTACACCTTGACTGGTAGCAGCGAAGCACTATCCGACCGCTGCTGATTCTGCTGGTCAGTATCAGAGTTTTAGGGACGCAAATCACACGCCGAAAGGGCTTCTTACTTCCGCCCAATCGCAAATTCAAGAAACAAGATGCTTCAAACGATCTTGGTACGAGCACTAAAACCGATCGTACCTTAATAATTGTACCCAACACTGTTGTGTGTGTTGATCTGGTGAAGGGTGTTTGCTCCTCTTTTTGCAAGGGCGCCTGCTTGCTCTCTTGGGTCATTAGTATACCAGATGGGATGGTTTTTCCGAAGTTGAGCTAACCTCTTTATGGCTTCTTGAAGGTCACCTATGATCACTTCATAGTTGGCATCAAGGTCATACTCAACTAGCACTCAATTTCGGGAGCGAAATAAATTCAGCCCTTAGTGTTCCCAATAACTTTATACGTCTCCTAGGCCCTATTTATAAATTCCATTCTAAAGACATTAATCCGATCTTCTTTTTCACATATATGTGCAGTAAGATAAGATCCAAAAAAAAAGATTTACTATCTCGGACATTTTCTGCTTGAGCTTTTGAAAAAGTTATGACCAGCCTAATGTAGATACGAAATCCAGCCAAGAAAGGGCTTAGTTGTGAGATAGGGGCAGCGTGGAATTTTCACCCGAAGCCTGGGTGAAAGTAATTTGTTCGCATCGAATGAATCAAACATGGTAGTGCATAACAAGTTTGAAGGTTAAAAGACAAAATTAAAAGAATTACACTAATTCATGTCGAATAAAAAAACAATTATAAATTACAGAGAGAGTAATTGATATTCAATATGAATTAAAAGTTCTGTAATGCGAAATTATAACAATTCATGTATAAAATGAAAAGTCATTGGATGTTCAGTAAGAAGTTTTGAAAAAATGCTAATATTAGATACAGTAATTCAACTTGTATTTAAGAAATGTAAAGTATCTTAGATGATGGATCTCTTTAGATAAGAAGTATGGAAATACCACTGTGACGATCATTTACCAAAGCGAATCCTAGAGCCTAACACGTGTTTGATATAAATACTTATCAAAGTTTCAACAACAATGTAATAAGTCATCTTGTTAAATATTCAAACAATAATTGAAGCCATGAATTGAGTAAGTATTTGACAAATAAATTGAAAGGGAATATTTTATAGGTAAATTTCATTTTAATCGTTTAATCATATTTGTCCTCACTGAAGGATATCTTTATTAAAATTTCAAGAAAACAAAATACAAAATATAACTTAGAAAACATGAAACATTATTGATGTTAATATCAATTTTCTTCACATAAAGAATTAATTTTACTGAACAATATCTTGCAGGGCACCGTGGAGTACTTTTCCATAGTGACTACCATCCCAGTAGACCTTTCCACACTGTTCACATATTTGAAACATTTCTGTTTTGTTGAGTATATCATCGGGAATATTTGCCATTTGGATTTTGGCACCTTTGCTTGTTTGGCAGAGACCAACATCTATTTTTTCAACCGGTACTGAAAAAAGAGAAAACAGTTATAGAGAATAAGGGTTGGATTAATGAAGTGAGCTTCAAAAAGGATTATTCATTTTTTACTTAAAAAAGGGAAACTATTGTAAGAATTCAGTTCAACATGATGTGTAGGAAAGGTGAGTGCAGTTTAAAAGAAAAATAAATTAAAAATAAAAATGTTCAAAAGGAGTTTGGTTTTATTTTCACTCAACAGTTAATGAAAAATTATTTGGTAAAAATGATATTATCTAAGTGGCGCCCGTTACACTTCTGCTACTCTTCCAATCTTGAGAGTAAATGCTATTTCTGCTGTGTTATTCTACCTTAATTGAATTAACATACTCGGTTTACTTTAAATCTCTTAGGCAATTTCCATAAGAAATAATCCAGAGGACTCAAGTTGGTACTGCATGGTGGATAGTTAATCACATGTCTTCGCAAAATCAGCTTATTGGAGAAACATTTTTTTGAAAGCATGTTCAACAGAGGATACTGCAGGACAAGGATATGCCACACTTTGACATTTAAATGGGTATCTACCTGGAAGTCGCAAAGATTTTAATGCAAAAACACTCAAGCTAATTGAAGCTCAAAATGATCTTCACGCTACAGGTTGGAAGACTCTAAACAGAACCTTCTGAGTTTGGGTCTGTATATCACCTTCTTGGTTGATAGAAAATGAAGGGAAAACTAGCGC
Source organism: Megalocaria dilatata (assembly GCA_034642435.1). Taxonomy (NCBI): domain Eukaryota; kingdom Metazoa; phylum Arthropoda; class Insecta; order Coleoptera; family Coccinellidae; genus Megalocaria; species Megalocaria dilatata. The sequence continues at coordinate 76,405,924 of CM067854.1, forward strand.
TCAACGAGTTGGAAATCAGACAATAATTAAACTTCACAGTAAGAACAAAAGACATAACATCTATTGTAGTGGAGCCAAGTGCTTTTCTATCGCTGATGTATCGAGTAAAACACATAAGGATGCACTAGAAAATTGATAAATGGTGGTAAGGGCAAAAAATACAAGGTTCTTATATAGGAAACATAGTTATTTCCACTGCTGGAAATTGAAGCACAGAAAAATACATTAGGCACTAAACTCTTTTTTAGAAACTAGCAATCTCTAAGTGAAACATACTCCAAAAGCAGTGATTGCCCAAAAAAAGTAAAGGTGGAAGAAAGTTAAAGTAGTGCAAACCAGATTAAGGAAAGAATAAAATTACTTCAACTGAATATTCACTACTTAAAAGCAACTTTCAGTGCTCAATAGAAGATTCAAGACACAAAAGTTTGGATTGAGCCATTTACCTTAAGTATACAGAAGTGACCTGCCCCTGACTTTCAGGCTGGTCTATAAAACAGCAAGTGTAGTTTCATCATTCCACACAAATATTAATTTTGTATCACTCCAGACTTTACTATGTAGGACTTGGCTATGACTGTAGTGAAGATATTCATGGAGAAGAATAAGAGGTAAATAGTAATGACCACAACCTTACCTTACAACAGGTAAGAAATCTAATAATTCACAGACTAAATTTGTGAAGAGTGAAACTGTAGGAAAAGAACAATAAATACCTCATGCTAGACTTCAGCATTTGGTCTAACATAGACATTAATACTAATAAATTAATTGGGCTGATCTGTACGAATATCATTACTAAGGACTATGAGCTATGGTAATAGAAAGTTCTACAAATCAAGACAGTGTAACATACATGTGAATAACAATTATATACTCAAACAAACTAGACAAGGTTTTATTGATCACAGAGGCAAATTGCAGACATGCGCACGTTTCAAACTGGTTGGTTTTCATCGGTGCAATGTATGCTAAAGACTACAAATCTGTCAAGTATCTATATTCGCTATACACAGAGACACTAAGGTATTAATCATACTAGCGCCCTCTAGAGTATGCAAATATATAGTACATACAAGATATACCTTAGCGAGTTCATTCAGGTAAAGAAATGTATTCTTGATATTTTCACGTTACAAACGCAGAAAAACTTTCCTTATGCTCAATACAGACCATAACATGCCGTAATGCTCATAATTAGCATATTCATATTCTAATAAATTAATTCGGCTGATCTGTACCAAATATCATTAATAAGGAGAATGAGCTATGGCAATAGAAAGTTCTACAAATTAAAATGATACTACACTAATAACAGAGGTAAGGAACTTCTTGATTTTATATGTGGTTACAATTGAGAAAATGTCAACAAAGGTGCCAACCTCACCTCTGTAATATGTAACAGATAGGAGATAAAATTCCAATCGATATATTTATAACAAACAAAAAGTTATAGAGCCTTTTTACAGTGACAAAATAAATCGCAAATGCTGATTGAGAACGCTAGAAAATCAAAATAGTTAAAACGGAAGAATATTAGAATACTGGCCATACTCCAAAAGAATACAAAGTCGACAGTAGTTTTACACAGGACCTCATAGGAAGTCTGGGAGTTTTATTGCAGACTCACTTCGTAGAGTCTAGCGAGAAGTAGAAATTATAGTTGAGTATTATAACATAAATTTATTCTTCAAAGTAAGCGAAATGCCAATAAACTGAATAAAAGAATTAAATGGGCTACTAAAGCTTAAAAGGCAATAAAAATTTCAAGCAAAGATGGTATTTTTCCTGTCTTACTAGGATGGGTGTCGAATTTTTAACATCAGTTGTAAACAAACTTTAAGATCAGCTTTTTTCTAGCCCATACTCCCAAAGAGTGGCAAGAGGCAAGAATAGTTTTCATACCCAAGGTAGGACGACGACTTCAAGTGATAAGCCCAATTAACCTCATATTGTTTCGATGGGGAACATGAGGAGTACCTTCTGGAAAAAAAACCTGCTTCATATCCAATAGATCACATAACTGGATAAATGCGCTGTTGATATAGAACGATATGTTGGTACTAGAGTAATCGCAAGAAACCAAGAAAATTGCAGTTATAATAATACCACCTATTTATCCATATGGAGTGCTAACATTCCTTGGTGACTTGTGGTAGACAAGCTGCTCGAGAGATTATTTGGAACAACATTACAGTAACTATGATAAAGCTGATGCAACCATTATTAGTTGCGCCAGTACGCGTGCAAAATGTCGTAAATGTTCTTAATAAAAAATATGACGTCTAGAGAAGTATTAATAAATAACAGTTATCATCCCATTCACATACATCAGGATAGCAGGACCTAGAAGGGTCATTTTGGATTTTATTTTGTGTGTGCAAGATTATATGTTGGTTGAGTATGACCTTGATGAATATGAAAAGGTTATTGATAACTTCCAGGAAAATTTAAAAACATTGACTTAACTACAGAGAAAATCATGTAATATTATTTTCACAAACTTATCCTTTAGGAAGGGGGAAGGGAGATTTAGAAATATGTCCTAAATATAAGAAATTAATGCATTTGGAGAGACATATACAATGCTGCAATCTGGAAGTACAAATAAGCTAGAACTTTCATTAGATAGCCAGAAAGGGCATTGAGGGATCTACAAGTTATTAACTGCGAAAGAGATATCTTCTAGCACTGCACAAATTTGGTAAACAAACTAACAGTTATAGCTCATTTAAATCAGTTGTCATATTTCCTATAGAGATCGATTCCTGAAATGAAGTGAAAGATAAGAAATTGTAAACCAGTGTGTTATCATTTGTGTTAAGATATGTTTAACTGTTGTACATAGAAAGTCTTTATAAATTATCATTAAAACATGTCAAGAATTTCTTAGTAGGAAATTATATTTTACAATGCGTAGGAATGATTAAGACAGAAATGGGTCGAATTGATAAAGCCACTGCTTAGGAGAATACTTAAAGCGTTATTTCTCGCATCTGGAATCGATATCCTGAAAGTGATAGCCTAATGGAGGTCAATCAAGGATGACAATTGCTTCAATAAAATAATATGTTCAATTATAAACATGCATAGGCTGCGACCGCATTTCAACTAGTTCATGGTTACAGGTTTATAACGAGTGGGTTTCAAGACATACCATACAGTCCCTAAACCGAAGCAATCGCGCCATTCAACTAGCTTAGGCCCAAGAACATGTGATGTGGGATCAAAATCAATGGGATAACATTATATTTACAGATCAATCTCGGTTTGATTTGTATCCACATTCTAGATTGTTTTTTGGTAAACGATTATGCTACAAGAAATGTTCTTGAATCTGTAGTTCTTCTGTATAGAAAGTTTATTGGCCCAGATATTTGTCTCATACATAATAATACAGCAAGAATCACAAGAAACTTCCTAGAGGGACATAATGTCCCAGTTTACACTGGCTACCTTAATTGTTGTATCTGAATCCAATACAATATACTCATCAATATTCTTCAGATGGATCAAAACGACTTTTTCAAGCATTCATTAATCCAATGATCAAATTCTTCAAGAGCAGCTTTGATAATCTCATTTGTAGAATTGATGGACGTTACAGATGCACTATTACTGCTTGCAATTGACATATTGAGGCTATTTTTTTATTAGTTCTTGTCCTGATTATAGGTTGTACTTAATTAGACATGAGATTATATTAAAGAGTTTTTTATTTTCCTATAGTTTGAAAATAGCTGGACTATTTTCAATATTTCTAGATTTTGAGCATATGTGTATATGATAAAGTTACTTTTCTGAAGTACCAAATGTGATTATTTTTTATGCCTAAAATTATTAGTGTTCAAATGTTATGTAATATAAATACAAATAATATGCATTGTGAATACTAGGCTTGATCAGACATAGACATTGTTGGAAAAAACTTATTGATTTGATATTTGATTTTTATATTTGACACTGAAATCTTTTGAACGAAACGAATTGATTTCTTTTTAATTTTTTGAATTTTCATTGAAGTCGAATTGCTGGGACAAAATTCGTTGGCTTCCCTTATTTCCATCATACAGCAAACTGACATAGTCCTAAAACTCTATGTTTTTGTACTTTTTATATATGGGTATATGGAATTGAGCTTTGGGAATATACAAATAAATCCAATATATCTATAGTACAAAGAAGCCAATCAAAAATACTGAGAATGATAGCAAATACACCTTAGTATGTTTCGAACCAAGCTCTTCATGGAGATTTGAAAATACTTTTTGTGAAAGATGTCACCAAGAAAAAGAGAGTGAACAACTACACCTATATAGAGAGTCATGTCAATAACTTAAAAAACTCATAATAATATACATTTATACAAATTTTGAAAGCCCAGAGCACAAGTGATTGTCCCAACTTGTACTTAGAAAAGCTATGATGGGTCTCCTCTCTAATCTAGTAGATTAGGAACAAGAAAAATCGATCATATAATTGCAATAAAATGTATCAAATTGTGAATTTTAACTGACAGTTTTGTTTAAATCTATGGTCTATCTAAGGTGATCAGTATATATTAGTCAATAAAATAGTGTTTTTGGATAGTGCATCATCTACTTCCGATTTTGTTCAACATTATATTGCGTATGCATTTCTTGCTCAATTAATTTGAATAAACCTATTGAAAAAAATTAGAAAAAATCTAAAAAACTTACATAAATCCCATTTCCTGTTATAACTATATTGTTCATCGTCATCATAATAATCTTCCTCTTCACTGGAAAAACCAGAAGCTTCATCCATATAACAGGGTGGTGGAGGTGCAAATTGAGAAGGTTTATTTTTGGCCGCCATCATTTGCATTGTAGAACGGTTAACTTTTACAAAACTTCTTTCATTGCAAAACTGAGAATAAAATAATTATTTCCCCGTGAAAACTGATATAACCATGTAAACTTACTTGACATCTGCTGAATACATCTGCCTTGGTAACTTTAATACGATAATAACCTAAAACTTCCTTCAACTGAACTTCTACATCTTCGCTAATCACTCTATAGCAGTATCCTGGACAAACGTAACCTACCAACTGAAATAGAATTATAAGAACGACTTTCTAGGCTCTGATCAAATTATTGTATTGAATAAGATATTAACTAGTAATATCAAATTATTATAGTGAATAAGATATTAACTAGTAATATCTTCAATTGGAAAGAAATTATTTTATACTTGTACTAGTGGCCTATCATTCAATCCGAATGTCGGAATTCTGCAGATTTTTAAACAACTCAAAATGTTACATTAGACATACTGATGATAAACACGAATGTAATTCTGCTTATCTATTTGTTCATTTGTGATTATAATTTTAAAAAATGTAACTTCTTTGAAACACTACATTTGCAAGATCAAGTATTAATCCAGTATTACGATTAGAAATGGCTGAAATCCGCCTATTGTATCCCGAAAGCCCATTTGAAATTTTCTTTTCCTAACACATTCAAGATCAGAAAAAAATTGTATCGAAAAGTTAGATCAAAAATAACTAAACGTTTATGTTCAATTTAATAAGGATCATATTACTAGAAGAACACAAAATACAAAAGTCAATTTTCAATATCTATATTTTTGAATGCATATATTCAAGAATACAGGGAGTTATCAAAAAAAATTCTGAATATCACATGATTTGATGGTTTTGCGCATTAAATTGAAACTCTGACTAATAATAATACCGTCATCAACGTGTATTTAACAAATGCGGACGTGTTGAACGTTATCGCCGGAGCACTCGAGTATCCTGAATACGACGGTAATCAGCCACCGACTACGTGTATAAAAAACCCGGATTGATCGAGCTAATTATTAAAGCAGAAAAGAATTTCTTCAAGAGAAGAGAAAATTATAACACTGAATGAGTTTGAGGACTTCTGCAGTCCCAAATGTCGCAAACAAACGGCACTTCAGCACCCGAATTCACTGAAGATGAGCAACCATTCAACATAGTAGGCAAAAAAAAGGAACCAACTACCTAATACATAAACAATGAAGCTCAACGACAATAAATCGCCCGAAATAAAAATTGATTCGCCATCTGTACTAATTAATTCTTACAAAAAATCAACACAAGGCAAAAACACTGATAAAACAACTTCCTATACATCCTCTACAAAATCAAATGAATTTTTAGAGGTATACTCAACTCTATGTTCCATACAGAACACCAAAAATCATGATTGAACTCGAGGAATCATTGTATATTTGTCCTTGCAGATAAAGGATCATTTCGTAAACATCTGGAAAATCTGATTTGATCTTTAAAAGGAATACATAAATACAAGTTACAAAATTTTCATTCCAAAATCATTAGTGGAAATAATTTTTAATTCTTCAATTGGATTTATAATAAATCTTGGCAACTTTTATATTAGTAGCTTGTTGAAGAGGTACAGCACAAATCAGGATCGCATTCAGATTAAATAAATGGTCAAGGCAATGTTTTCTTCAAATGGATATGAGAGTGTTCATAATTATTAATGTAATTACTTTTTCCAATGGTGATAAGTGAATTTAGATTGATTTGGCCAATGGTTGATAGAAATTATTCATAATTGATTTATCAATGAAACACATTTTTCTATTTCTGCTTTATTTTAATAGTACTGACTCTGACGAAGTCCTTAGGAATGGACGGAACATACTACCATTAAAATAAAGCAGAAATAGAAACATGTGTTTCATTAATAAATTAAGAAAATCAGTGATAAGTGAATATTAGATCAGTATTACCAGCAAAATCATGGCCAAACAAATTCATTGCACTGTAGCAAATAGCCCAAATAATCATTTGTGTAGTAAAGTGCTGAATAAATCACAAAAAAAGCCCAACTCAAAAAACATTTCCTTCTTTGAAAAAAAGCATTTTGATAACCAAAAAATCAAGGTGAAATTTTTTCATCCTGATTCTCGCTCTATAACTATTAGCTTCAGTAAGATCCTTAAACCAATTGTAGAATTTAGAAACCATTCTCACTTAAGGTACTCAGAAGGAAATAAATTTCTTTTTGATTCGACTGAATTCATCCCTGGAAAACATATAGCAAATTCTGATATAGAGGTAATATTAAATTGTCTTTCATTTCTCTACTTATGGGATAAAAGATGCAATCTATTTACCTTATTGAAAACTGATCCTCTAGTAAGTATATATCTTTCCTCGTCTTGAGCAAACTTAACACATTCCATGTGATCCTGATTATTTTCCAATATGGCTGTATCAATACCACATCTTCTTAATTTTCTACCTAATCCTTGCAACATTGTATCACAGACAAATTTGATTTTGTCAGTTGTCATTTCCTCATTAACATGACTCTCTGGTTGTGGTTTTTCAACAGAAATTTTTGAATTGTCCTGTAAGAGTTTAAGAAATATTATCAGAAATTTTTATTCAATAAGATGAAAATGAGATAGAAATTATGGCTTTAGCAGGATTTAAATGACAATAAGAAGATGTTTCTTTTAAAAATCAGCATTGTATTTTTCCATGGTGAAATATCTGAATAATTGCTAAAGTTGGCTGAGAATTGAAAGCAGAAAGCAACTTAATCCTGTACTGAATTCGTCCTATATTCATTATAACAGTAGACCAAGATTATCATGATATATAACTTAGCTCCCTCGTATTACTTTGCAAGAGCCGGCGCTGGTAGGTGTGCCCTATATCTATTCATGTATAAGCGGCGCCCATACGTATGTCACAGACTCATAATAGAACTTTATTTCATGAAGGGTGCATTTCTCAAAATGTGAACAAACCTATATATTAATAGCAACAATATGTAGCAATATATCTTTTGTTGGGGGTTCTCTTTTATTTCACCTTGAGTTTGACTAAGAGAGATTTGTAGAGATAATTGAACTGTACTCTCGCCCTGTGATACTCAAAATATTGAAAAATTATTGAAATAAGACTTTCTATACTGCTAAAAATTTATATCAATATTCAAATTGTATATCTGCTTTCAACTGAACGGCACCATCTACAGAAACGACATAGAAGTTCTAGAAAAATCACCAAGCACTGTCGCCAAACAAGTTTCAAATACTGTTCTCTCAGTGAATACACCAAGTTGGATTTTACTGTCATCAAAACAGTAATAAATTTATTACATCAGATGATGAATTGTTCACATATATATTCCTTTTTAAATTGTATTTTTTTATAGATATAATAAATGTTTTGCTATACTGTTAGAAAGATTATAAACTAAGTTGGTATCAGAAATGTATTCTTCTCACACAAGCTGCAAAGCTTCTGAGGGATCTGTTTACTATAAGTACCTATAAAATGTAACAAGGGTCTTCCATTATTAAATAAATGGAAAAAAGCAACATTGTACTACTCTCTCTAATCAACTCTAGTAGCAGATAATAATCTCTACTACTTTCTGCGCATCAAAAATAATTATTTTTATTGTACTCCTTTGAAGATGGTCGAAAGACTGAAATAAGTGGATTCTGAACAAAAACTGTGAAATATAAAAACTATGTGTGAATTTTTCAAATTAAATTGTCATAATGTTTCACCTAGAGCCAACTGCATACTTCATTCATTTAATCAAAAATAATTTATAATTCATAATAAAATTAACAACAAAATCATCCCACCAGTAACATCAAATAATAAGAAAAACTATAATATGGATTTATCCTGTAAATATGATTCATGTAATTCTATGAGGTAGTCATCAGATCTTTATATCATTTATGATTTTTTCCTGGCCCAGTATATAGAAGTATTAATTTGATATCAAATACAAAAATATTAAGAGATCCACATACCTGTTTGTTAGATTTCTTGGATTTTTTCTTAGGAACCTTACTGTTGGTCATCAAGTTGAAACAGATTTCTTCAAAAGGACAATTTGCATTGTCACAACAACGTCTTATAACATCATACACTTCTATCAAACAGTATGCATCAGTTGCCGCATAAATTAACTGACTCAACCTCAGAGGACGTTTATCCCAGTTAGAAAACTGTTCAGATTTGTCAAGTGGAGCTCCCAAACACTGATAAACAAGAGTGCTCAGACTAGGTCCTCCAGCTTGGGCTGAATCAATGAAATTTAATTAACTTATAATGCTATAAACAGTATTTAATGAATATACAAGTGAATGTTAACTGTAAAATCAAGCTAGAAAATTTAAATTATTTTAAAACATATATCAAATAATTTCATCTAAATCTATCCTATTTATAATAGATATAATAATTGTTTTGCTACATCGACAAAAAGATTACATCTTAACAAACTAAATTTTTTTTCCTCTTTTTATAACGGTGTAGGTATAAATTGCAAAAAGGGTCTAAAAGAGTTCCTGGTATCTCTAAAATGGAAGGAGGGTCTCCAAATATATTGAAAAGTGGTTAATTATTCACAGTTGTTCATTGGGTAAGGACTCTTATTATATCTATTTATCTTTAGGGGTTCTAACAGGTTTAACACTTACGCGGCCACAGCGGTTACTAATGACCGATGGTGAAAAGTCAGGCCACGGAGGTCACTAGTGACGGATTTCAATCGAAAGGTTTGTATGCTCATAACGCTTATTGTGACCGATAAATCAGTCCTCTGCCATATTAGCATGACCACTGTGGCCCCAATGTTTCGTCAATTACACTTTACTTCATCAGGTGGTCATCAAAATATATCACTACGTGGCCATCACAAACATGGAATATTGCTGGCCAAAGAATCAGATAATGGCAGTGTGATAGTTGATGAAGGAAATTTCAGAGCCCTTTTGAAATTCCATATAGAATCTGGTGATACAAAATTGCAGCATCATTTAGAGATGCAACATACATCAGCAAAACTGTACAAAATGAGTTGATTGATGTTGGCAAGGAAATCATTCAGGAAAAAATATTATAAAAAGTGAAGGAATCTAAATACTTTTCAATTTTATGGCCTCAGATACAAGGGGTGCTGTTAAGGAGTTGTCAAAAAAGCTGTATATGCCAAATGTTGCCCGTGCAGCAATCACGTTCTTCATAATACATTAGCTACGTCATCCAAAGTGAGTGATGTTTTAGGTACCTAAATATTTTGTTTTTTATTCATAGATACTAATGCATGATCGTAAGATCTGAATAATTTATTTTATTAGTAACTTTTGAGCATTTCAGCAAAAGCAGTTCAAATCAGCGTTTATATCACGTAAAGAGCCAAACTAGTTTAAATATAACTTAATATTTTTCAGGTACAACAATAGCCTTAAGCAGAGTAATGCACACGTGGTCAAAAGATTAAAAAAAAAACTGCGGACTCCATATATGATACAATGACTGTCCTACGAAATAAAAGAGAGAGGTCTGACACAATTTTCCGACAGCTGAACAACTAGATGCTGAAATTAAATGCCCAGAATAGTATCACGACAAACACACAGAACCAATAACCACCTTGCTCAATCTGCTGAAGAGTATTTCAGCAGGGCTGTATACATCCCTCTTTTAGATTCTGTAATAAATGACTTAGAGGACCGCCTGTATCCAGAAGTCCTAAAATTATTTCAACTAGGCGTTTTTATTCCAAAAGTCCATTATACTAATGAAGATGAAGACAATAAAACTGTTAAACAGATTGACAACGACTATAAACTGCTAATAGAGAATTTCAGTAATTATAAACGAATATCGGCCGAGGAAGATAAAATGGCAGCGGCATCTTCCAGAAAATTGTGATACTGAAATGTATTCTAATATGAGAAAATTTTTATGTATTCTTGCTCAGTTATTGTAGCCACAGCAGAAAGATCATTTTCCACTCTTAGGCGGCTCAAAACTTGGCTTACAGCTTCAATCGTAGAAGACCTCCTAACTGGATTCTCCACGTTCACAAATGCCATACCCATTCAAGTGGAGGAAGTCATAACTCGTTTCTCGAGAGGGCAGAAGAGAAAAATTGATTTTGTTATTTGGTTAAAATTATTTTGACGTATAAAAATAAAATACTTTTTTTTGTGATTAGATTTATTACTGTAATATTTGTATAAATATTGTAATACCAAGAAAGAAAGGATATTGGACATAACCCTCATATAGAATCAACCCGCACCTCCCGGTCACAAGCCTGATGCTCTCCCACTGAGCTATCCACACTCGTGATTATATATATATATATATATATATATATATATATTGCGTAGTATAGGTTATCGTATAGGTTATATATATATATATATATAAACCGTGTGAAATCTGTTTATCCATTGGGCTAACAACCCAATTGCGCCTATTGTAAACAAGTGGCTGGTGAGGAGGAGTTAGCAGGAGAACTCTAAGTGATATCACAGACAAACTTATTTAAAAATCTAAGAGAACATTTGTAATATACTCTTAGAAAAGGTGGAGATACATAAATAATATATAGGCTTATATATAAATATAAATGAATTTATTCCATCAAAGAAGTATAATGAAATTAACTAAAGTGTGAATGAATATTTATGTTCACTTACCATAAGGCAAAACAACCTGTGGATGTTTCCCTAAAGCCTTCCATAGGGATAGCAAATCCAGAAACCCAAACTGTTTTGTAGAAAATTTCATTCCAGATATTGAGTCTTCAATAACAGCTTCGTCATTCAACAAGGAAAATCCTATAACAAAATATTAGTTATAATATTATATTATATAATTATATTAGAATAATTTCTACCGCAGGTTTCATTGTTTCAAATATTTTTAATAGCTGTTAGTTATTATGTTCATTATTAAAATAAAATTTTCAGTTATGAAGAACGAAGGAGTGAAAATAGTCCTAAAGATACTTCTGAGATAATGTGGGGCATTCAATTCTCTACATTATCGTTAGAGAAATACAGGATATTACATTTGAAAAATAGAGAAATAATAATTTGAGGTTCTTCATATTTGGCTATTAATAACGGACACCCTGTATATGACTGATTGATCAGGAATGATGACTAGGCAAATCTTTCAGTTAAAAAAATTTGTGATCAAATTCATGTTATGATATCTGAAAAATTTGGTTTATGGGTGTGAAATTGATAGAGCAATGAATATTAATGAATTAAGGTTCAAAATAATCCAATTTTGTGCCAAAATAGCAACTATGCCGAATCTGCTCAGAGATATGAATGAGATTATCTCTTTATAATAGATTTGGCTACTGTTTAGCTTAACAAGGTGGGTTATTTGAACATTTAATTTAAATTTGTCGATCTTCAATTTCGCATTTTTTAGGATTTGTTGTTGTTTTCGAATTTTTTATTTTCGTAGAATTTATTTATTTTTAAGCCAGTTATGGCGAAAATGATCCTAAGTACTCATTTTCACAGAGGAAATTATTTGTGTCATTAATCGTTGCAAATAAATTCCTCGAATACAATGGAATAAGATTGTCGTATTTATTCTCAACCAATGTCCACGTTTGTGCAAATGATTCTGTTTACTGAAAGCAATGCAGAGCCTCATTTCGATCGAAGTTTCCCCCCACGAGCCACTACCATTGAAAGAGAACACTTGTTTATTCGTCATCGCATCACGCTGAGGTTTTGATTTTTCCACTGCTCCACTGGAACCGATGTTGCTTATAGATTAACATTGAATTTCCAATGTTTCCAACTGTCTTTTCCATACCTGTATAAAGTCGTATTAGGATCTATTTTATAGATAATTTTTCCAACTTCAACACTTTTGTTTTGTTTTGTATAGGCAATTTTTGGTGAAACAATTTATTTTGAAGAGTTCTACCAACAGTTGTAAAAAAGAGTCACCTTTAAAAACACCCTTTATTTGACTGAACATATTGTACCTTTTGACAAATTAACAAAAGTAGAAAACAGAAGAAGATTGAAATCGTAATTTTGATTCAGTCATACATGGTGTCAATAGAGATAATATGCTGGCCTCAATCAACTGGAAGTTGTCAGAACCCATAGAACTGGACTTAAGTTTTACACAATGGAATTTGAATTAAAGGGATATCTTTGTCCCCTTGAAATTTTTTTTAGCCGATTAGTGTTTATTTTATTGAGTTTTGTGTTCAGTTAAAAAAAGACTCACTTTTAAAAACAGCCTATTTCTAGTTATAATACTTCACATATTATAACTAAGAAAACCTGAAGCAAAAGTTGACACTGAGAATAACAACAGCACTACAATTGTGAATTTTTTTTCAGGAAATGGGTTTTTTCTTTTGTGGTGTTGTAGTTTGAATGATTTTTATTGTTATTGTTTCAGTGCAAAACAGAAGGAATTATATTTTTAAGAGATGATTTTGCCCTTGTACCTTTTTATAATCATATACATGGAAGTAATTTTCTTTAAACAAAATCGTTGTTTGGATATTATAGAAATTTTCTCCTTAAGTTCATGTATTTCTCTTCCTAACTTTACTTCTTTTTAATTTATCGTCAATATTTCTTAAAAACTTATAAATACTAACACTAAAAATATTCCTCCTTGATAACACCCCAAACATGCAGGGTGTTTTCTTAATTTCTTATATTTTTTTAGCAGAAGGTGGAACTTGCCCAAATAAACTACAAAAATGACCTATATAAAATATTAAGAAGAACAAAGATACTAGCCCTTTAATTGGAATTTGATTCTGTGCATTTTCAAGTCCGTTACTTCTGGCGATGCCAATATGATAGAGGCTAGTATGCTACCTCGATAGACAGTATGAAAGGCTCAATCCATATTACAATTTCAGTATATACCTACACTCAACGGACTTGCGAGTTTTTTGAGTTTCGTTAATTTGTAGTAACATGCCGCATATTTATTCAAATACAGAATATTGACTTGTTCGATTTTTGAGAGGGAAACAAAATTATTGGTAAATGTTTTATTTTGATGAGTTATACCCCCTGGCAAGAAGAAATAACCTTTGAAAACACCTGTATCAAAAAATTGAAAAGAATAAAATTCGAATACTCGCAAATAAAATTAATACAATTTATACACATAAGTTGTGTTTAAATCTCTAAACTCAATAAACTAAACTCTTGCAGATATCGAGAATTTTCCAATGGAAATCTTTATGCTGCTTTCAAGAACCTTCATACTCGATATTTTGAATAAATAAAATAAATTGAATAAATATCTTTCAAGAAATTCACGAAAGTGAAAAAACAAAAAAATAATTCCTAATTATTGTTTGTTTACACTGAACTTAGATTTGACACAGTATGTCAAATTTCAATTGCGTTGGAAGTATTATAACAGAACTTATTTAAAATTAACTGAAATTTTAAGGTATCAAATTCAACTTTATAGGTTGAATAGCTTTGTCCCCTTGAATATTTTATATAAGCGATTTAGGTGAAATTGTTTATTTTGGTGAGTTCAACCTCCTAATAATGAAAAGACTCACTTTTCAAAATAAATATAAGTATAGTTTGTAGACATTTACTATCAAAATACATTTGGAAAACCCTATAATTTTTATAGCTTCAATTAATTGCAAAATGTATATTCACCTATTTTCAAAATACTACTTTTTTTGAAAAGCATAGTCTCAAGATTACTCCAAGCATGTGGCGCTCTGGAACTCAAAGCAGGTACATCCAGAATGAACACGTTTTGTCTTGTTGCAATCTGCATCAAAGCAAGCTCAGACTTCTGGACTCCAAAGCTGGGTTTCCATTCGCAATCTATTCCCACAATATCTACATCCTGAAATGAAAAAGTGAAATATTTGAGTAAAAAATCTTTGGATATACATATAAACTTATATCCTATAAATTTCCCATCAATCTAAAAAGGGATTTATAGTTATGATTCAATCACGCTTTGTCGAAATTTAAGTCATTATGAATTAATTTCCAGAACCAGGGGTAAGTTTATTATATTGCCTTATATGCGCGTTGAGCTTCATTTGAATCAGAATAGACTAGAGATTAATTAATATGAATAATTAGGTTTAATTTCAATGAATACTAAATTAAATTAAATTTCTACAAAGTTATAAGTAAGGAGTGTGAGCAATGTATATAGAAAGTTCTACAAATCGAGACAGTGTAACATACATCTGTATAACAATTCTGAACTCAAACAAGCCTGATAAGGTTTTGTTGATCACTGGAACATAAATACAGACATGTTATATACCTATATTCACTCTGTGCAGTAACACTGAGGTATTAATCATTCACTAGCTTGTTTGTGTTTAGAATTGTTATCCAGATGTATGTTACAATATGTTTATTGCCTCAAAGGCAAGCTATGTTTTTTAAGCCTAAAGAAAGTACATATGAAGTTTGGTATGATTAAAGATTTTTTACAGAAAAGTACTTCTGTTACAAATATTTGCAGAATTATAAAAATCCATTAGTATTGAAGAGATACTTGTTCTATAAAGATCATACGAGTGACAGAATCTCTCATAGATTATATGAATTACATCATTACATCACGGTATTTACCCGTGTTATTTATGTGTCAAATATTCCGTGGCACTGTAACTTGACATGTATGCAATGAGTGACAGTAACAAAAAGAAGATCGTCCTTATGGCGTTCCCATTGTATTTTGAAGCGACAGAGAGGAAGGTTCTTGAAAATAAACCTCCTGAGCGACTTAAAAACATACTCGAGATAATAGTACTTATAACAGCCCCTCTTGGTAACATTTAGTAAGTAAATTTCTTTTAAATGCTTCCGATTAATTGCATGCTTTACGCTTTGAATACCACTTTAGTTTTAATGTAAGATTCTCAGTGATTTCACGTTCGTTTTTTTGTACTTTCACTCATCGCTTTTCATTCTTGTATTTTACTTCAGTCTTTTTTAATCCCGCCGGAATGTTTTAATTAAAATGCATTGCATTTATATATAACTAAAGTGGCACGACCCTCATAAGTTATCTATTTGTATTGTATACTTTCTCTCGGTGCCTGGTTGCTCTTTGTTGTATCTGTTAATAGTGGTTCTCTATTTGTACTGTTCATAGTATTCCCAGAGTCTGATCTGTAACTGATTTGCATGTACCTTGTGTGATCCCCCGGTTACCTATTTCTTTGTTTGCTTTTATTGTAACGTTCATTAACACTCCCAGGTGATGGGGTACTGTATCTTTTTTATAATGCCCTAGTCAGTTTGTGTTACATATTTGCTATAAGCATGCGACCGTTTACTATGAGAGATTGTATTCCTTGTGAACCGGTGGCATTCTTTAGGGTAAATCACTGAGTATTCCTGGTAGAGGACGACGTACTGTATAGAGACAGTAAATAACTCCAGATATCCAATGCTACTGTGAGAATGTGTGAGTGATTGCTAGATCATTGTTCCGAGGTATTGTGATATCCCCAGGATTAGTTTGCGTGACCTTCCAGGTAGTGTTCGGTCTGGTCTTCAGTAATACCTGAGCCTTCCTGGACCTTGGTCACCTCGAGGAGGCCAGATGCAGTCCATTTGATAGTAACTTTTCCGGTCGACTCGAATCATGTTAGATCCCCTCTTCAAGGAGATCTCCACGTTAGCCTTACCTTACTGTCCATTCAAACTTACCTCTTGTAACTGTTAGGTTCTGCACTGCTTACCGGAAGTGCAGTTGAACGTGCATGCTGTCTGTATCCTGTCCCCTCTAACCCTTATGTTATTTATGGCGAGCGGGCGTCTGTCCACCCTACTATTGCGTCCGCACGGACTATTGTCCTCTAATCCTTTCCGCTGTATAAGAATGATATCCGATCCGAGTTACCAACCTAACGATATGTAGAAATAAGTCATTTAGACCCGGGGCGCTATTAGGTTCACTGTGGAGCCTTACAAACCACTGATTAGAGTAGATTTAACCGCAGGCTAATTAATATTTTTTCCATTCATTGAGGGTTGTTGCTTTTCAAGATTACTAATATAAATATATTATTCTGACATTACTGTGTTTTTGAATATTTGAACCTCCCGTCACTGTTTCCTTGCTCTTGTTAGGTGTAATTTGGGTTGTCTACACAACATAGGGTCCTATTCTCCAGCCACTAGATGATCACGATAAAAAGGTTAGCATTCTTTAGAGTACTCCGTATAGTACCAAATATCTCAGAGTAAAATCCCGGATATTTAAGAGTACTCTGTATAACACAGGATAGCTCAGTATGTTATTACTTAAAGTGTACTTAACCTTTGATTTTGTACTTTTGCATTTTACTCATTTGTAATTATAAAATCCTATTAACAAAATGTTAATTAAAAACTAAAAGCTCTTGAAAGAGGCATTTATAACAAGCAATACTTCAAATCCTAAACATGCTTCACTCTAGATATATATGACAGTGAATTTAACAAACACTTACCTTCAAACCTTTGTTCAGAAAATCTTGAAATTTTCCGGCAGAATCAACAAGGCAAATAGCATCTACTTCCACACCCAACTTATGATATTCAATGGAAGGTTGAGGTTCATCCCAGTATTCGGTTTTTTCATTACTTTGAACTCTTGGAGAATCCGTCCTTAAAGATTAAAAGGATCACTAATCTCTAAATGTAAGGATTTAAAGAATGACAAACCTTTCATCTGCAAATGACCTAAGAGGAGATGGCCAAAATTCTTTCTCTATATGATAAAAATGTGCCCATTTCAAAGCCTCAGCTAGGTCCTTATGATAGTTTAATTGATACAAAAGTTCTTTTTGTAAATCTTGATCATTGCCAACAGCTTCCTGTATCATTTCTTTCCAACTTTCGTCACCTTGATAATAACAAATTTTTAAATAGCGAAATGCAAGATATGATCTATGTTTTTGCTCAGATAGATTTTTACAGCCTAGAGATATTTAGAATTGAATCGAAAGCAAAGATAAGCAAATCATAAACTTTTTAGGAATCTCTACAATTGGAAAGAATTGATTTCCATGATGAGTTGCTTAAAAATTCAAGAAACTTCCAATGTAATCAGGAATAAGACAGCACAATTTAAGATTAAAACATTATTTCATCAAAACTTTTTGAAGAATATTGCATGGCAATAATTTAAATGATATCAGAAGCTATTATATTAATAATTATGAAAATGTAATACTTATATATAGAACTTTATTATAACAGTACTCACTGAAACCCTCATCCACGTATCTCTTCTGTATAAGAAAATTAAGTGCACCAGCATTCCTTTTTTTATTCAGATTAGGTGTAAGATGTGATGATAGATCAAACTTTTTAACCAGTCTAACTATTAATTTTTTGAATGATTTGGCTTGAATTTTCTCCCATTTAATTTCAGGTAGGTTATGAATACTGTTGAAGAGAAATAAGTCAGAATAATAATGCTGGTTATATTAGTTCAAAGCTGAAATATTAGTGATTATTACATTATTAAGTATAGCAAATACTTTAAAACTTAGAAAATTTTTCAATAGTTTTATCAATTCGTTTGAAGTTTCTCTGCAAACATTTGTTGCAATTTGCTAAGCAACATTTAAAACTTGGAAGAATTTTCAATAGTTTTATCAATTCGTTTGAAGTCCAACTGAAAACGAAACAGGATAAAATGATATGATACACACAAGACACACTTGAAATTAATGGATTTTAAATTATTGTTCAGTATCCAATTTGGTTTATGAAAATTAAATACTGTAGTTTATTCCATCGCGGAAAGGATACATATCAAGATAGTCATTTATTATTATTATTTTTCAACAGGACTGTGCTCCTTTGTATTATATGTTAATTGATGTCAGAATTTACAAGAACATTTTCCATGTGGGTTGAAAGAAGAGGCAACACCGAATCTAAAAAGTAATGTACTGGAGTAGTTGAAAGATTTGTGTAAAAAATCGTAAACGCGTGCCACTCAATCACTCTGGAAATTCTTAAGAATGTACGTGTATGTTTCAAAGAAAATCTTTAGTACTATATGTAAGTGGACAATCATCAATTTCAAAAATCAATAAACTAAGTAGTAATTTAAATTTCAAGATGTAATTTTTTTTAATATTAGGCGAAATTGTAAAATTTGAAGACCATTGTAAGGAGAATTTTAAAGAGGAATCCTAATTAATCTCCAATGCCATTTAAATATTTCAGAATGATTCTTACCCAGCAGAGTCAAAAATACTGATGGATCAAAAATCTGAGCGTTTTTCTAAAATGTTGACAAAGTTCCTGAAAATTAATCTTTTGTTTTCAGGTGATTCCCTTGTATAGAAGCAGGCAGTATTTAATGAATTCGAAAAAACCCATTATTTGTATGATAAAAAAATTATAATTCTCTCAACATGGAACTTTCTTCTTGGCAGCCAAACTTCGGAAAATATCAAAAAATAAGTTACTTTTTTTAGTAATCATGCAACCCTTACTGTAAAGATGATAAACTAAGCACTCAAATTTTAGAAACAATTTTTGAAGGCGAATTCTCTTTCGTTATTTTTTTACTAAAATAACCAATGAAAACAATTTTAATAATACATCGATAATGATTCCCCAAAAATCACTAAAAAACTTGAGACTTTCGTGGCTTAACAGAATATATTTATTAGGGTGTAAACTTCACAATACGAGTTGAATCATTGCAAAAAAGTAGACATTCCAAAATTTATCTAATTTATTATTTGAAAAATAAATTATTGACCATCACATATACTTACGCAACAAAATCAATGACAGCTTGTCGAATAGAAGGCATTCCCAAAAGCTTATCCAAATAAACAACCAATTCTTCTTGAAGTTTTGGACTTGTTAGATAGTTATCCAGTAAAAATAATTTATCTTGATAAATTAACGGAATCAAAAAATCTTCCAATGGAAAATGTTCCTGTAGATTGAAAAGTGTAGCTGTTTGGCAAGCCTGAAAAATAATGATTTATTGAATAAGTTGGGTTCAGTTCCCAATGATAGAACCTATAAGTTCATAGTTATTTATACAGTGTAGGCTCGTTTATACGACCACAAAAAATTCTGGCTCATATTGGTTATTCTAATTTTCACATATTTATTATAAATATTGCAATTATTTCACTATCACAGTAATATCATCATATTTTCACAATTTGAATATCTAAACTTATTTCGGAAATACATTAGTTTTATATTGTTACAGGTATGTTATTCCAATATGGTTCAAAAATTAGGGCTTACTAAGAATTGGGGGACCAATAAAAAATATTTAGAAACGGCGAACCTCTCACATATGTTTGTCCAGTGAGCAAAATTTAGATTTTATTATGTCTATTTATTTCTAGTAAAGAGGATGAAATTTTTATTTTCAACATGCAAAATGACGAAACTCTGGTTAAAATAATGTCCCTCTTTTGTTAAATGGTTTGAACAAGTGGAATTATTTTTTACATTGAGGAAACTTTTTAAATGTCCTTTTTTGGAGTTCTATCAGATTGTCAACAGAAATCACACCGACATTCAAAAAAGAGTACTTCAGGCAAACCCCCTTTCCCTACATCATAAAGCTGATACAAGTTAAAAAACAATTGTATCGTGAATATCAGACTAAACAATAACCAAGTACAAAACAAAAATTCAATAAACTGAACAATGATATTCATAACATGATCTTGCAATTCAGATCCAATAAATATCATGAGGCTTGCAAGGAAATCGAAGAGCAAAAAGGCAGGACATACTGGAGAACAATTAAAAAACATGCAAAGTACACAACCCATCAACTTTCAAATACAATTCAAGTCAATGGAGAAACTCTTACCAAGGATAAAGACATTGCTGATGCTTTCGCAAAACATTTTGAAAAGCTGTTTAGAAGATCCACAAACAAAGAATTCGATGAGGAGCATAGGAAACAAATAGAGAATTGGTATGCGAATGACCTACCCCGCATTCCATCAGAGGATACATTTGAGTCCATATTAGAGGAAGAATATTATACAGCAATAAAGAACAAAAAAAAAGAAAGAACACAACACCTGACTATGACAACATACCCAGAAAAATATTGAGAAAATTAGACCCTTCAATTCACAATGTTATAATCTAAATCTTTAATTACTTCCTCTCACACTCTCTCTCTTTCCAAATGAATGGAAAAAAGGCATTTTGATTACCATCCCCAAGGCAAAGACTGATCATTTCAACATAGGGAACTACAGACCTATCACACTTCTACCTACATTGGGAAAAAATATTGGGAGAGAGAATATGCAAAGAGGTAGGAAAATATATACCGCAATATCAATTCGGATTCAAAATGAAGACATCGACCATGCACCCTTTAATTGTACTCACCTCAAACCTTCAATGCAATAGAAAAATGGGAAATAAAACAGCTGCTATATTTATGAACATTCAAAAAACCTTCGATAGTGCCTGGTACGCCGGTCTGATCTCCAAGCTTTTCCATCTAAAATGCCTCATCTATTTGATAAATATCACAAGCCATTTCATTTTAAACAGAAAATTATAGGTACTGGTCAAAAGTGAAGTGTCAGAAGAATTTACACCACCACAAGGTCTACCACAAGGCTCACCGCTGTCTCCGCTGCTTTACAAGCACATAGTGTTAATTTAGTAGACACATTTAGTACAATTAACACTTATTACATAGTACCAAAGGGAATAAAAGAATTCAAAAAAATATAAATTGTCAATTAAAAAATTTTTAAATAAATACTTGAAGAGTACAAAATTTTGTTTCGTTCCTTGTTTTATGAAAACCAAATTCTTTTCCAAAACAAGGAACGAAACAAAATTTTGTACTCTTCAAGTATTTATTTAAAATTTTTTTAATTGACAATTTATATTTCTTTGAATTATTTTATTATTATACTATTAAATAAATCACTGCCATTGACCTAACTCCTTCAGCCCTTTAGTTTAAAACAATTACAATTGGTTGCAAAAAAAAAAATTTTATATATGTATGCAAATGTCTACACTTGCTAGCTTCATAGTTTTTCTAGAAGAGTGCAGTATTGTACTAATATTTTATGATTACTACTAAAGTTCCAAAATATTGGTTGAATTTACATGCAATTTTGTGATCATCTTCTATTATTTTTCTGTCGCTGTTTAATTTACTCTTGCTTCTTCAATTTTTTATCTACATAATTCTTATTCTTTAAGTGTTTTCTCAATCTTTAAATTTCTTAAATTCTTCCCTATAACATCGATTTTGTACCTAACCTAACCTAACTCCTTCAGCCCTTTAGTTTAAAACAATTACAATTGGTTGCAAAAAAAAAATTTTTATATATGTATGCAAATGTCTACACTTGCTAGCTTCATAGTTTTTCTAGAAGAGTGCAGTATTGTACTAATATTTTATGATTACTACTAAAGTTCCAAAATATTAGTTGAATTTACATGCAATTTTGTGATCATCCTCTATTATTTTTCTGTCGCTGTTTAATTTACTCTTGCTTCTTCAATTTTTGATCTACATAATTCTTATTCTTTAAGTGTTTTCTCAATCTTTAAATTTCTTAAATTCTTCCCTATAACATCGATTTTGTACCTTTTTTCATATCTCACACATTTGATCCTTTTTTTTCATCATGTCTACGAACTGTTTTGTTTTTTTTTTTGTTGATCATTTGTTTTTTCTTATACATCCTTGAACGAGTTGTCATACTTTCTAGTCTAGAGTGTCTGTAACACACTGAAGTTACAAGGGAACCCGAAGGCTCAGTGCGCAGTGATGCACTCTATGGTGTCAGTGATTGTGGGTTCGAATCCTATGGGTCTATTGTGTACATCAGGTGGTGGTTTATGGCTAATAACTATAGCATATATGCCATAAACTCCTTGCGCCATTTGTAAAGTTCAAAAATAAAACTGACAGGGGAATTGGCGTTTGGCAAATAGAAAGTGCAAGGTTATGAAAAATGGATCGATAATATAAAAAAATACATGCTCACACAATACCTTGAAATAGTGAAAATTCACTAATGCAGTTCAAACTGCATGGGACCATCATCAAACCCCTTCTCACTTTGCCATAGCAAACTTATTCAATAAATTTGATAGTCTTGAACAAGTTAGTTTACTGCAACTTGTATTTTCATCTCTGTGGTTATGTCAATAAGCAAAATTGTTGGATTTGAAAAACTCAAGACAAGTGGTCAGATGCTAATGCTCTAGCAATGATTCAAGCGCTGAAAGATAACATAAATACTGTTTCTCACAAAATGAGGCCACACTTACGTGAAAAACGTGATGAAAAATTTCATCAAAAGAATTACAGTAAGAACGGCTGAGGTGCATACATTTGCAGATATTATGTTTAATTATTAATTTGTACTTTGGATTGAAATAAAAATTTCACAAGATTGTGTTTTTCTTTTAATTGGAAATGAAACCACTTGTCAGAAGATGCTATAATTAGCTAATGCAGTTTTGACGCAAGCCAGACAATAATATAATTTTTCTAGAAAATTTATAGATGCATGGTGAAGCATCAAAAATTGTTACAGTTCAGTCAGGCTATTTCAAAGCTAAACTAGTGCTACTAACTGAATTAATAAAATACACCTGTAGAGTAACTAAAATGATTGAAAGACTTCCCAAAAACTTTTGGACATCAACTGAAAAAACTAAACTTGACTTATTGAAATGCTAATCTATTATAACAAAGACAATATAATGGATGAACTCCAGATAAAATTCCAAATTGCAGAGAAGAACTCTATCCTCAAAGTTTGCTAAGACCTATCTTAATAAAAACTATACAAGTATTTTCTTTTATCTTACCTCTTTATATTGCTTCTTATTTATCATGCATTTTATCAAGTCCATAAATATGTCACTGTTAGATTGCATTTCAAAAACTTCAGCTACTAAATTAGTCAAAGAAGACATATTCTGTTTCAACAACAACTTGTATCCAACAAGTTTAAGCCGGGGAGTTAAAGAATCATGTAGCCTATTCGGATATTGTCCTTTGAAAGATTTGAACTGTTCAATAATAAAAAATGGAAGGGATTTTGGTTTGGAATTATAAAAATCATTACAGTTGAACATAAGTCTCATAACTTGCTCATATAGGTTTCCCTGGTACTGTCGGTAATAATTCATTATCAAATTGATAACTGGTGTACTCCTCATAACTAAAATTAACAAGTTATATTATCATTTTATATGAATTTATTTGCTTATAATGCTTACGCATTGTCCATAATTGCTTCAATTCATTAAGAAACAACTGGTCAGTTTTAGTTAAATCCAACTCCATATCAATGTTTCCACAACAGTTACTACCATGGTTCATTGGATATTTTTCATTTGATGAGTTTAAGGTGCTTTGAGGGATTTGGGGTTCTAGTTTAGGCTGCCTTTGGTAACCTCTTCCTCTACCTCGACGTGTATACATTTTCTACGAATTGAACAAATTTATTTTGAGTGATTATGAATGAATATGATAAAAATTTATTGAAAATTTTGACATTGGAAAATCTGTGTGAAAATCTTTGAAGTCTTTATAGACGACATATAGAAGGAATAACTTCCTTAACCAGACATTCAGTTAAATTAATTGCAAACAATACCTTTGAGGTTTTTAGATTTTTAATAAGCGAATCATATGATAAAAATCAAAACACAACATACAAAATTGAGTAATAGGTTAAATATAATCACAGAACAGGAACACAATATGTCAATAGTGGGTGTGTGTGTGTAATTTTAATCTAAAAATAATTTAAATTTAATATATGTATAGATAAAATATATTGATTTGTCGCAAACCACTCGATGAAACATTTTGTTTTGGTTATTAATAAGGTAAACACTTGGCATAAGTTTCTTCTTCTTCTTTTTCCTTTTTTGGCATAAGTTTCACAAAAGTGTGAATATCTATCTATGGACAAATGTCATCTATGCTTCATGGTATTCTGTGCTCAGCACGTCATATAATGTGTCTTCCTGTGAAAAGCAAATGATACATTATAACAATTAGTGTTTAGTTTTTGTGTGTTTATGTATGTAAGATTATTTCCCATTAGGTTATTTTTATAAATGAATTAAGTCTTTAAAATTTCAAATAATCCATTACATAAAAACTGCAGTGAACTTTTTCAACGAAGGTAAGCAAGTTTGTCGTACGATACTGTGTGGACAAAAGATTTTAAACACAAGTATCGATAGATGTTTTACAAGTATTCATAAATTCTTGTTAATATTTACTGAAAATACATTATTATGTATATGCTGTAATAATTATTTTTTCTCATTTCAGTTTAATAATAATGTGGTCCAGTCAAAATAGCAACCTGCAAAGTAAAGAAAATGACACAAATAAACCATCTACTCTTGGGATGACTTCCGCTATATCTACAGCTTATCCTAAACCATCAGATATAGTTAAAACGAAAGAATTACTTGAAGCTTTGAATCCATTTGATTTGTTTGAAACAGAACAAGAACTCAATCACAGGTTGGTAATTCTAGGAAAATTGAACTCATTGGTTAAACAATGGATAAAAGACACATCTGTTTCTAAAAACATACCAGAAAGTTTTGCAGAAAATGTTGGTGGAAAGATCTACACCTTTGGAAGTTATAGGCTCGGGGTAAGTGTTAAATTGAGACTGTTATAATTTGTTCTCAACTACTGAATAACTAACTATAGAAGAATGCATTTGAATTTACATCATTATATAGCCTTTATATATTTAATTTGAAATAATTTTTGTTAAGTCATGTTTCTTTTCTGATGAGCCTATAACTTATTTCTGGATATATTGTATATTTTTACTTTCATAATAGATAATCAATAGCTGATGAAATGGTAGTGAAAATATTTTTAATATTTATGTACCAAGCAGTTATCATTTACATACAGGTATGGAAAAGACAGTTGGAAACATAGGAAATTCGATTTTAATCTACTGTCTAATGGAGCAGTGAAAGAATCAAAACCTCAGCGCGATGCGATGACGCATAAACGACTGTTCTCTCTCAATGGTAGCGGACAGAATGCTTGGATGGAAGCCATTGAGAGAGAATAGTTGCTTATTCGTAATACATCATACTGGGGTTTTGTTTCCTTCACTGCTCCACTGGACATTGATGTTCAGCTTACATGCACATCCCCAGAAATAAATACAATATATACTGTTTTATAAATGAGGATTTTCTTTTCTTGTGTTAGTGTGCATTTCCTTCCTATGAGCTAATAGTTAGTTTTTCATTTTGACTATATGTTCCTTCCATGTCAGTCTTTTCCTGTGAATGCATTTCCTAGTATTTTTTACTTCAGGCTTATTATATTTGTAGATTATTTATATATACAGGAGAACATTACTCTAATTAAAAAAATGTATATGAGACAGTAATTTATTTCCACAAAAATGTTTGTACTACAACAATTGTTTCACCACGATGTGGCTTCTTCAGGTATTACATTGTACTGTAAATTACTGTCTCATATACATTTTTTTTAATTAAAATGAGTTTCCACCAAGTAAAGAACGAATCAATCAAACATAACTCTCCTTAAGGTGAAGTTTCATCTTGATTAAACTATTTAAATTTTATATTTATAGTTCTGTATTGAATTCAGGATGATTTTGAAACTTGTTTATGGCTCTTTCTGGATCTTCATGGTTAGGTAGCATGTTTGTATCATCTGTGAATATTCCTATAATACTTTCAACCTAAGTAGATACGACAGTAGTCCCTACCGATATTGATTTGTTAATGTCTATGCTATAGGCAGAGGTGTATTGCACATTATTAGTAGAACAATGACACTTTCCTGACTAAGGGAACACAGTCTGGTAACTCACCATCAGAAAATCTCCTTTTGCTGAGATACAATTTTAATATCTAATTCTAGGCAGATATGTCTTGATTTTATATGGCAAATTAGGGTACTAGACTTATGTAAGAAATTATTATTAATAATAAAATATTTGAATAAGAAATTTTTTTAAATCCTAAGGCGTGTTCATTATAATGTGTGTGATCACTTTGCAGTGTAATGATTTTTCCAAAATTACAATTCAAATTTATTCTTTATAATACCAGTTTTTCATCTTATACCGTACAGACCATGATCCAAGGCATACAATTGTCAAATCGACCAAATGTGTTCCTTGGCATTGGGATTGAAAAAGATTTGAAACGATTGAAAATAGTTTTGAAGTTGTATTCATCAGATTTAGTTTTGAATTGGAAACTGTTCGGTGTCGTTCAGTCATTTTGAACAGACTGGCTGAATGAATCATCTCATTATAATGTTATCAACTGATGATGATTTATTATATGCAAAGTACTGCATTTCTAGTTTCTGGGTGAGGTTCTGAGTGAAAACAGCAGTTATTCAAAGTTAATGATTTATTTTGTTAGAATCCCTTTCCATTCCATGTTGAACCCTTTTTATGTTACAGAAATCTGTAGAAATTCCATACTGTTATTTTATGAATTTAGTAAATTTTGACTATAATTGTGGTTAGCATACTTAATGGCATAGTTTTTTATTGTATGAACAGCTAAGATGTTGCTTTGAACTCTTCTAGAAATAATTTAATTTAGATTTAAAATTTTGATGCTGAATATTAATTTTTAATTTCTAACAATTTTTTCTTACGAAAATGCAAATAATCAAACTAACATCATGAACATTAATAAGAAAGATAATTACATTTTAGGTACACAACAAAGGGGCCGATATTGATGCTTTATGTGTAGCTCCAAGGCACATTTATAGAGAAGATTTTTTCAGTACATTTTATGAACTACTGAAGCAACAAGTTGAAGTTACTGATCTAAGAGTGAGTATTTATAATTCAAATACTGGAAAATTCACATTTAATGTAAATATAATTGAATTTCAGAGTGTAGAAGAGGCATTTGTACCTGTGATTAAGATGAACTTTGACAGTATTGAAATAGATATGTTATTTGCGAGACTGGATCTGAAGGAGATTCCTGATACTATGGATTTGCAAGATGACTTGCTGTTGAGAAAGTTGGACCAAAAGTGTGTACGGAGCCTGAATGGATGTAGGGTCACTGACGAAATTCTTAGATTGGTTCCCAATATAGAGAATTTTAGATTAACATTACGAACAATCAAACTATGGGCAAAAAGTGAGTGGAAAGTACATCATTATTGAAAAAAAAATTAAAGTGTTGAGATCTTATATATCACTCTACTGGAAAGTTTTTTTATTGCATCCAATAGGGTTTTTTCTTTATATATTATCTTGATACTCCTAGATCTTCTGTGAAGATTCCTCAGAAGCTTTTTCAGCTTGTGCAAGTTAGGAGTTCAGTTATGTTCTGGGTAGGCTTTGTTACTGCGATCTTACGCCACTCTAGGTCATAGTTCACTGTTAATTTTCGACCCAACAGTGAAATGATGGCCGAAACCTGTCCAACAAGAAAATTACTTTACCCATTGAACAGGATCTTTTGGTTCCAAGCCTAATTCTCTAACCACTAAGCTATCGACACTCATTTGATTGGGTATTTTCTTTTGTTTTGTTCTTGGTTCGGATCTTGTAGAACAATGGGCTGGAGGATTTGGAGGTTGTGTGGTCTACTCATAAATTTCTTCCCTAAGATTTGAAGTCTACTTAGAATTGGGACTACCTTCATTTTTTCATAGAGAAATTCATTTGGTGGGTTATGAAGTGGATTTTCTGGATGGAGTATTTTACTCAAAGTTCTCAAACTACTGCGTACTGCTACTTCAATATTATTAAGGGTGGGTATTCTACAGTGGCTATAAATTAGATGTTC
Organism: Megalocaria dilatata; assembly: GCA_034642435.1. NCBI lineage: Eukaryota > Metazoa > Arthropoda > Insecta > Coleoptera > Coccinellidae > Megalocaria > Megalocaria dilatata. The sequence continues at coordinate 76,434,604 of CM067854.1, forward strand.
AGGTTTTAATATCGGTCTGCATATAGTTTGGTAGATTCTTGAGGCTGTTGTGTGTTTTATGCTTTGGCTTTTGTATGTGAGGGATCAAAAGTGCTTTGATCTAGCAATTATATCTCTTTTTATTATTGGAGTGTATTTTAAAGCTGGGTCATATTATCCACTGTGATTCCCAGGTTTTTAACATGTTGGATTGGTTTTACATTATGTTGCAGCATTCTGATGGTTGGTGAATTGTCGGATAATTTGTGGCCAAATATTATTAATTTGGGTTTGTCAGGGTTTGATATAATTCTCCATTTTTTCATCCATGTCATAATTTTGTAATATAGGTTTTGTAGTTTTTCCATTGCGTCCTTCAGATTCTTGCCGTGTTATGAGCGCTGTGTCATCAGCATATTGGAGGATGTTACTTTTCAGTTCTTCCGTTACTTGTAGATATCCTGTATGTAAATATTAATATAGAAGTGACAATGGAGAGCCTTGTTGAGGAGAAAACGACGCCGAGAAATGTTTGTTGATTTTAACCTTCATGCTTTTGTCCTTTAAGAAGTTTCCTATAATATTTTGTAGGTAAACTGGGATGTCCAATTGCTGGAGTTTGTGTAGAAGACCTTAATGCCACACACAATCACACACTTTCTTGATGACAATGAATATGGCTGCTGACTTGTGACCTTTTTTCATTGTGGTTTGTACGTTCGATATTACAGCAGAATATATTCCACAAATTAACCATTGTTACTTGTATACTTCAAGTTTGAGTTGGACAGTATTGTATTCAACAATTTGTTTATTATCTGGAGCATTTACATAACATCAGAAATTTTATTGCACTGGTACAGTTATAATTTTTTACTTGTTGCACCACGCTTTCTGTTGCCTATATATAGAAGCACCACAATTATTGGTGAGTTTTGCTAACTAGAGAACAAATCACCAAAATACCCAAACACATTTTGTAGTGTGTGTCCTTGTATCAATTCAAGTAATAACTTCAATAATTCCTATGCATGGGAAGATGCTGTATATTGCTTTAGAATGAATATAATAAAGATTACTGCTTTTATATTATTAATTCTTTTTTTTTTTCAGAACATGGAATTTACAGCAATGTGTTGGGTTATCTGGGTGGTGTCTCTTGGGCGATGTTGGTTGCTCGTACCTGCCAGCTTTATCCTAATGCAGCACCAGCTACATTAGTGCAAAAGTTTTTCCTTGTATTTTCTCAGTGGAAATGGCCACAACCAGTTCTGCTAAAACAACCATCCAGTGTAAATCTTGGTTTTTCCGTGTGGGATCCAAGGGTAAGCTAAATTTTGTTTTCCACAGATCAAATAATTTCACAATGAAACATTATAATCAATAAATAAAGAACATATGCATTGATTCTTCGTTGTAATCGAAACTGATAGTCTAACTCTTCTACCACAACATCTGAAAGGAATAAGTTATTCCTTTTTTTTTTTTTGCTATAGATATCTAACATCAAAATATTATAATATCTGTTAGCAGTGAAAGTGTTGGCTGTATTTGTTGCTGTTTTGTTGTTGTATGGGGTTTTTTGGAAAGTAATTTCGTTTTTTTTTTCTGAAAATGAAAGACAATTTAGGTATAATGATTAAATATTTTATTAAATTATATATTGGCCATTCTGGTCCAACACCTTTTGCCATCTTTCTGGTAGTAGCATGATTCCACGCTCATAAAATTTTTTTATTTTGGAATATTAAGGATGACAGCCAACTCACTGTGGCATGGACAAATACACTTGGCTTAAGTTTCTCAAAAATTTAATTTATTTTGTTGACATTAAATGTTTGTGAAACTTAAGCCAAGTGTATTTGTGTACCCTATTAATATCCAGAATGTTTCATCAAGTGATTTGCGAGAAATCAATATATTTAATCTTTGTTGCTGTTAGATTTCAGCAGATATCCTAATATTGTTTTCTAATTGATGTCTTTACTGTTGGATAATTTTGATTTACATAAATTTGCTATTTAGATTCTATCTTTAACTGTAGAGTCGGCAAAATTTATGTAGAATAAGTGATCAATTTATGTGTTTAATTTCATTCATTCTAGCTGAATAATTTCTGTTATAATTTGGAATTGCGGAACTATGTTATCGTGCTTCTGTATTTTGTATGGGTATTGCATTTGCATTCTGTTTAGAAAAAGTATCTTGTTTATTTGATAAAACAAGTATTGGACCTCTATGTTCGGAACGGCATACTGTGATTATCGTGGACATCTGGACTGCTTAAACAGTATTTTTTCGTGAATCTCAATAATTCCTCAATATCACTATCCAATAAACCTTAAATTGTACCCACCAATTATACTTTACTTGCATTTCTTTTACTTTTTCCTCCTGGCTCAACTTCCATTTCCATGTTTACCTGGTCATTTTGTCAGAAATTGAATGCTTATGAATTCGTTTGTGCGATTTCCGTATTCTCAGTAAATAGCTTGATCAATCCAGGCTTCTATACCCCGAGTCTGTAGCTGATTACAGTCGTATTCACAATACTTGTGATGTTCAACACATCTGCATCCGTTGAAACACAACATGTTGACTGGCTAATCTTAATATTGCTTGAAATGTTTACTTAGCTGTTGAAATTTTAAATAGTAGTAATTTCATAAAATATAGATACAATCCCGGATAAATGGAGGAAAAATAAAATTTCCAATTTACTCAAATGTACATAGTATGTAAAATATTAATGGAGCTGAAAATTGTTTTGGCAAATAGCATCTGAGCAAGTTAGGAACTACTCTGTCTAGAAAGTACCGAGAATTTTCAATTAAAACAACATTTTTACATTTAATCGTCAAAATTTATTGGGTCGCCTTCAAAATAGGCTCCATTTGCTCCAATACATCTATGCCAACGGCACTTCCAATTATTGAAACATTTTTTATAGGCGCTTTCCGGGATGGACTTTAGCTCTCGCGCCGAATTTTGTTTTATGGCTTCAATTGACTCAAAACGGGTGCCACGAAGGGGCAATTTTAGTTTTGGGAAGAGGAAAAAGTCGCAGGGAGCCAAATCCGGCGAATACGGTGGTTGCTGAAGCACGTTTGTTGAGTTTTTGGCGAGAAAGTCAGTCACAATCGTAGCTCGGTGAGAAGGCGCGTTATCGTCATGCAAAATCCATGAGTTGTTCGCCCACAAATTTGGCCGCTTCTTACGGATACGCTTACGCAAACGTTTCATAACGCCTAGGTAATACTCCTTGTTTACCGTCTGACCCTCTGGAACGAATTCGTAGTGCACCACGCCACGGATATCGAAGAAAACAATGAGCATCACCTTCATTTCGAGCGGCTTTGGCCTTCATTTTCGACCGTCCTTGAAGGCTCTGTACCAAGATATGCACGAGTTTTCAATAGAGCATTATCACCAAAGGCCTTTTGCAACATTTTCAATGCATCGGCACACGAAAATTCATTTGCAACACAAAACTTTAAACAAATTCTTTGCTCAACGTAATCACCCATAGTAAAAATCGGCACGCACTCTGACATCGACTGACTTAATCAGCTGTTGCAAACACACTAGTTGACAGATCCCGCTCAAGCTTGGCATAGTAATTAAGGACAGTGGTACCAACCTAGGAAAAAAAAATTTACCTGCCTCATTGCCCCGCCAGATGTAAATCGATAATTCCCGGTACTTTCTTGACAGAATGTAAACATTGTCTATCTAAATAGTGATTGATTATAATGTTAGATAGGGGTTGCAAAGATTTAATTTGTTTTCTGAGAATTATATAGATAATAATATTAAAAAAATATTTGGGACGTCACAAACGAGATAATTGATTTTTGATGAATTAACAGGTGTAGAAGTGTGAAACCGTAATTTTTTTGGGAAAGTTATGCGTCTGTTTGAAAATTGATAAAAATTATTTTATTCAAAATAATCTACATTGCTATTTATACATTTCTTCCGACCTATCTGGCAGTTTATGAATGCCATGCCAAAAAAACAGTTCTTCTTTTGAAGCAAACCTATTGAGCCATGTCTGGACAATGACTGTCTTCCTCTATGCACAAGAAGTAAAATTGTAGAAAATTCTTCAAAATAATTCTTTACATTCATTTTTATTTCGATAATGGGTTACTATGCAGTATAAAACTGACCAATGCATTATTAAAGTGGGGAAAGTATTTATTATAGTATCATCCCTGTCTATGCAGTGTGTTCTTTGTTCTTAGTTTCACTGAAATTATTTAATCTGTAAATGTTCTCAATAGTTTCAAGTAATTTACAGGAACAAAATATGTGTTTAGAACAATATACAAGTAATTTTTTTTTTAAGTACAATCGTCACTACTTATCAATACTTCATCCTCAAATTTCTTCATACTGTTTTATTTATTCAAAATTATTATTTTTCAGGTATATGTACAAGACAGATATCACCTAATGCCGATCATAACTCCAGCATATCCTCAACAGAATTCCACATTCAATGTCTCAGCTTCAACACGGTCCATTATGGTGGAAGAATTTAAGCAAGGTTTACAAATAACAGAAGACATAATGCAAAACAAGGAAAGGTGGGAAAAACTTTTTGAACCATCTCAGTTTTTCCTTAAATATAGACATTTTATTGTGTTGTTGGTCAGTGCAAATACAGCGGAAGATCATCTGGAATGGTGTGGTTTGGTGGAAAGTAAAGTGCGGTTGTTGATAGGTGAGTAAGCATTATTGTTTTTAGATTGATTAACCTTACAGAAACCACCGAATCTCCATATTAGTTTTATTATTTTGACATTGACTAGTATAGTTGATTGATCAATATAATAGATTAATAAAATATTTTCGAGTAGTTCAATGAACTAGTAGATCAAATGATTTGGTACAATACTTCCGTAAAAAGGCATATCTAATTGCCTGTGATCTCTGAAAATTCGGCAAAATTGAGAAATTCATTCTCTTTCATTCAGGAAATAAACAGAAGATCGTAAGGGAATGAAAATGCTTTATTGATCAGGTCGGTCTTTTGCTTCATACCCACCCTTTTTTTGCAGCCCTCCCTCAGAATAACCAAAACACAAAAAGAATATTTTTGGGGGGTTATTCTTCTATGCTAGGTTACCATGATGCTTGCTGTTTTTAATTAAGTATACAAATAATGTACATTTAATTAGTTGGTGAATTAACCTCCTCGATTTATATTTACTGAAATGAAAAAAGTAATTTCAAGTATTATTGTTGTTTAAAATGAAGTTTTAGGTTTTAATCTCTTAGCTTCAATATCATATTACTACTTACTTCTTTCCAGCTCAATTTAGATCTTTCCCTCTTCTTGCTTCTTCCATGAGGCATCCAAAAGCACCTGTTTTGACAGTTTATTCTCTAGACTTGTCTTTACCATCTTAGTTGCTTTTCCCTGATGTCATTTGTTATTTGATGACTGACATTCATGATATCCAGGATTCTCCCATTTCTTACTCTGTCTAATTTTGTTTTTCCGGTCACCTCTAATAATCCATTTCTGTAGCCTTAAACGACTTTAATGATCTCTATTTTAATGAGCATATTTCACCACCATAGGTTGTTATGTTTTTGCTTTTAAATGTTTGCGTTTTTTTTTTTTTTGGAAATTGCTTTATCCCACTGTATACCGTTAAGTCTCTTCTTCGTAAGTTATTTCATTGTTATATTTCCTAATCTTGTATTTCATGTATTTCTTTCTAACTTGTTGATCTATCAAGTCTGATTACTCTTCTTCCTAAATTAATGCAGTGTTTAATTTCCTAATCCATATTTCAGTCATTTGTTCTCCAAGATACTTGTATTTCATGTATTTCTTTTTAACTTGTTCTATCACCAAACCACGTTCTCCGCCAATACACATACTCTGGTTCACTGATGATAATTTCTAAGCCCCATCTCCTATTCTTCTAAAGTTGTTGGTCATACATTTTGAGTCTTCATAATCTTGGGCTAAAATTACTTGATCATTGACAAAACAGAGTAAAAAGGATGGATTAATTCAGTGAAACAGGTTAGGTGAAAGACAGCAGCCCTGCTTCTTTGAATATGTAGATCAGGGAGCATTGAAAATAGTATACCACGCTATTCTTGAATCGGTGATTCGATATAGCATAATATTTTATGGAAGTAGTAGAGGTAGTGATAGAATTTTTATTATAATGAAAAGAGCTCTTAATTAATGCTGAAAAAGAAACATAGAGAGACCTGTCGAGGAAAATTCAAATTAAATGGGTTACTAACTCTCACAGGAGTATTTATACAGGAGATTTTATAATTTTTTTTCCCAGGAATAAACATATATTTGATTCCTGTAAGGCACAGTGTAATTACAGCACTCATAATCTTGATTATAATTATCCGAGACGTAGGTTAACTGTAACAGAAAAAGGTCCATTTTATAACTTTACAAGAATGTTCAACAAACTGCCAACTAGAATGAAGCTGATGAATATCAAAGAATTAAAAAAAAAATGTGTTTGAGCTACTTCTTAACATAGAACAGTACAAGATAGACGATAATTTGAATATTAATATTTTATAGACACCTATACGTTGTTTTGTTTAAATGTTGCTTACAGATGCATGTATGTAACTTTTCTTCCAAATATTATTATCATAAAATTTGTTCTTTGAGAATTTTTTTTGTCTCAAGTACCCTAACTTAAAGATAGCATTCCAAAAAAAAAAATTCACTCAAAACTTTTGTGTTTTTTAATTATAAGATTTGTTTATTAATAATAAAGAAAATAATTGACAATGTAATATTTTATTGCTTTAGGTAATTTAGAACGAAATCAGTACATCACTTTGGCACATATCAACCCCGAAAGCTTCAATCTTTTGGAATCTCAGAAACAACCAGACAAGCACTGTATTATGTGGTTTATTGGTTTAGAATTTGCAAAATCGGAACATCTTAACCTTGATTTGACAATAGATATTCAAAACTTCATTGAAACAGTTAACAAACACGCATCAAACATTAATATGTTCAAAGAAGGCATGACACTAGAAGCGAAGAGCGTCAGAAGGAGGCAGCTCACCCAATATGTATCGATGAGTTATATAAAAAGGGAAAGGAAAACATCAACAAATAAAGTTAGCAGTAATAATGGAGAATCGAAGAAACGATTGTCAGATCAAAGTGCTCAAGAACACAAGAAATCTAGAATATCCACAGATATTCAAGGTGCTTCGGTGAGTTCTCTAACCTGTCTCTTTGCTAAGGAGAGGGCCATTTAAAATTTGCATTTTTGATCAGAGATAAATAATATACTAATGAATATTCTTTCAAAGTTGAGTTTATTGGTAAAGTTGAACCTTGAAATTTATGAATGAAAAACAATATCATTCAAATGACTGCCATGACTGGCTACAGTACCCCATTCGATCAATCCAATTTTTCAGCACATTGTGGATTGTTTGGGGCTCAATCTCATGAATGGCAACTTCTATTTCGTGTTTTAAGGCATTAATCGTTTCTAGATGGTTAGCGTAACACTTATCCTCAACAAGACAAAAAATAGTTCTTCGAGGTGAAAATAAGCTTCATTTTTAAAGATGATTTTTCAGGGATAATGCTCATCTTCGGCCATGTAGTCATTAGGTCATTGAGCCAATAGGAAACGCCTCTGATGCTTACAAGACTTCACTTCTTGCACTAGTTGAACTTTCTAAGCCTTCATACCGAGGTTTCTATGCAAAATTCTCCACAGAGAAGTGCGGAAAATGTTCAGTTTTTTACTCGGAGAGTGATGTTGAAGGATGTCCAGCCACATTCTGGGCTACTGCAGCAATGTTTTCAGATGTGCTCACCGGATGAGAACGTGAATGGTTTGTTTAATCAAATAATGACTAGTTACACTAACTCGCTTCTCAAATTGATCCACAAATTGCAGTGGCATTTCATTTCTTCTTATAGTTTGGATAGAAGATTCACCCCTTTGGAGATGAGTTTTTATTATTTCCCAGTTTTGTTCAAGCATAAATAGACCCATTTCATTAATGTCAAATATTAAACCAACTTTCTGTCAAAATACGAATTACATAGTGTTGCCAAAATGTGGCAAAATGCAAACGCTAGATGGCACACTCTTTACTTTTTATTATATTTTCCTCTATTGATATTATTGTGAATTTAGGAAGAAATTTGGACAATCACAAATTTTATGTGAGCGTTTTTGAATGTAATCTCTTTTAACAGGTGAACTTCATCAAAATTAATAATTTCAGCAAAAATAAACATTATAATTCAAAAATTGACTGCGAAACTGCCTGTCCAAGTGGAATTTTCTTTCCTACTTGAACAGGATTTGAACCCAGGACCTTTGGGTTCCTACCCCAATGTTCTAACCACTGAGCTATCGACACTCCATTTGTAGAAGTATGAAACCAGAATTTCCCTATAGATGGTATTAGCCATTAGTTTAGGTATCATAAGACCCCTTCTGCAGCGCCATTCATTGTCCTCTAAAAGCTGAGAAAGATTTTCAACACTCAATCCAAGTTCCATACACGGATTTATTTTTCTATAACTTTAAACATGTCGAATTTTGTGCCTGCGAATTACGATGTGCGGACAGCGTTAGTTTTCTGTTAAAATTTGGATAAAAGCCAAAACCAAATCAAAATGTTTGCAGACAATGAATTACAAGTTTTATTCGATGAAGATTATACTCAAACTCAACAAAAACTTGCGGATCAATGGAATTTGACGCAGAAAGCCGTCTCCATTTGTTTGAAAGCAATGGGAAAGATTCAGGAAATGGGAAAATGAGTTCCATATGAACTGAATGAAAGGCAACAAGAAAATCTATAAACCACTTGTGAAATACTGTTCGACGTATACAAAGGAAGGTCAATTCTCCATCGCATCATGGCAGGTGATAAAAATGGATGTTTTGAGAATCCTAAACATCGAAAATCATGAGAAGATCCAGGCAAACCATCGACATCCACTGTAAGACCAAATCGCTTCGGAAATAATAATATATGGTTTATTGAAAAAGTACCGTTTGGAAAGAAGACAGCTCTAGTTGGTGGGAATTAGAAAGATGTAATCTATTATGAGCAGCTTGAACCTGGTGAAACTGTTTACACTGATCCATACCAGCAGCAAATGATCGATTTAAATCGAGAATTACGTGAAAAGCGACCGGAATATGGAAAAAAAACAACACAAAGTCATTTTGCTCTATGATAATGCCTTATCACATACAGCAAAACGGGTCATGGAAACAATCGAAGTGTTTAGTTAGGATTACTCTTCAGACTTGGTTCCATCCGATTCTCATCTATTCACGTCACTGGGACACGCTCTCGCTGAACAACGCTTCAATTCACATGAAAATGTACGAAAGAGCTCAATAACTGGTTTGCTTCATGCTGTTATTTTGGCGTGGCATTCATAAAATGCCATAGAGTTGGGAAAAATGGATCTCTAATAATGGAAATTTATTTCAGTGAAATACTTCATTTTTAAACAACAGATGTGTAATTTTTACAAAAAATTCGCGTATCGTCGCAGTTCGCGGTAGCTCGGTTTTCGTCTCGGTTCTGTGATTCTGATATTGATTGTCTCGTATGAAAATAAAAGTACCAATTGGCTCTTACGATACTAGTTAAATGAAAATGATGAAAACGTTATATTTCCACAATTTAATAATTTATAACAGTTTGTCAATACTGTGGCTTCGTCAAATTTACATTTTGAACTTACTCTAAAAAATAACAACTTCACATTTTACAAATAGCAATCAATTTTCGAAAATACAGATAAGTAAAAATATGCAAAAGAAGGGATACAAATAATTGTAATATATCAGTATAAATTATCGGAAATAACTGATTAAACAAAAATATTCAAGGAGGAAGATCTGTTAACATCTGTTTGCTTATTGATAAGAATTTGGAGGGTCTTGTCCTTGTTGATTTTGACTGCTTCCTGCAGTGTAGGTCTGGTACTTTTAATTTCATTATGGATAATCTCATAGTTGTTGTTGAAATTATGCCCAGATTCTTGCAAATGACTGCCCTATGTTCAGTGCAGAATGTCTAACATATAACTCCTCTGATATTCATTAATTCTTAAACCATAACTATATAATTGAAGTTTTATTTTTTAGAGTTAGTTCAAAATATAAAACAGACTAATCTACAGTGTTGGCGGAACCAGTGTTTTAAAACATGAATAAATTTTGGAAATATTCTTTATCATTTTGTTTAATCAAAATTTGGTGTAATTCAAAGCCTTGAAGATCCAAACAACACCTTTTATCAGAAAACTCAGTTTGCGACTTATGACCTGATGAAGGAAAATCATGTGATTCCATGCATCTTCTTAGAGTGACTGTCAACTCTTCAGTCTGTTGGGGGAATATGTAACTGACATTGAGAAGTCTGCTGCAAATAAGCTGGGATATTTGTTTAAGGCTAGGAAATATTTTTTCGAAGATCAAGTTCTTCTACTGTATATAGCCCAGATCAGACCAGGACTCAAATACTGCTCTCATGTTTGCAGTTCAGCACCCAAGAATTGGTTACAACTTTTGGATTCCATCTAGAAAAGAGCAGTACAACTCATTAACTACCCTTTAACAGCCAGTTTGCAGTCGTTGGAACATAGAAAAAAAGTTGACAACTTATGTTCTATAAATATTATCATGGTCGATGCTACACGCAACTGAAGGAAATGATGGCAACTGCCGCCAGATTCGCACTTGTCAGTAGGGCTACCCAACAAGCAAATCCCTATGCAAATGAATTAACAACTCTGAGAACTCCTGTTTATCAAAAGTCCTTCCACCAAAATAGTCAGTTGTGGAACACGCTTCCAGCTGATGTGTTTCCTTGGGTGTATAATCTTCAACAGTTCAAGACTAGAGTAAACAGGACACAACTTTTCGCTCGGGCACCACCTAGGTGACAGGTTTCCCTTTCCTCAGGTGGTCAAACAATGAAAAAAAACAGTGCCTGTTGGAATTTTCGAATTTTTTTATTGAATATCGATTATTTTTGAGAGAAAACATGTAAATCATTGTTTGAAGGTTTGGAGATAATTTTTAAACTGTATAATAGTGGTGAGTAGTAATTTTATGGTCGAGCATTTTTGATGGTGCAGTTGGTGGACTTCTAAATAAACACAAACTAACGGTTTCAACTTCAGATTTGTATTTAGGAGTTTATACCATCAATAAAACATTTAAATAAAATGTATTACTATGCAATTCTTTTAATAAATATCTTATGATATTTTTATATCTTTCGATAGCAACGTTCCATAAATTTTTTTTTGTAACATTTATTGAACATTCTACTTCTTACAAGTATTAAGTAACTGTAATGTGTTGAATAAAGACATGTAGAAGTTATCAAACATTATTGATACAGAAGTATCAATAAGTATCAAGAAGTATCAATCAACTGACTTTAATCGAAGTACTTACTGTAAAGAATTACAGTAAGTACTTCGATTAAAGTCAGTTGGCAAAGCCCTCTGTAATCTTCTTATGTTGAAAAAATTTTCTGCTGGCTGATCTATAATGCTATTTTCATGCCCTTCCAGATTTTGGTGGTATTTTCTTGAATGTTTTCGCATTTCACCACTAACAAAGGGGATCTTCAAATCATTATGAATTGTCAAATTAGAACCATACCAAGGTGCATTTGTTAATGAATGTAATATTTTTGATTGAAGTCGCTGTATAATTTGAATATTGGAAGTCTTAGCACATCCCCAGAATTGGATACCGTACGTCCATATTAATTAATATAAATACCTTATTTTGAAGAGATAGATTTGATTTTCTGCCCATTAGCCAATACATTTGCTTAAATTTGATGTTTATTTGTGTCTTTTTAGCCTGAATGAGTTGTTTGTCCAAGTGAATACTCAGGTATTTTGCTTCTGTTTTAACTGCAATTTGTTTATCATGTATTTTAACTTGCGCTATGTCGTCTGCAAAAGTGGCCAGTGTAATGTTCTGCTTTTCTGGAATATTGGATGTATAAATCAGATAAAGCAGTGGGCCTAATGTACTTCCCTGTGGACCCCTGCTTTAACTTCAATCAGGGTAGATATAGCATCGCCATATTTTACAGCAAAGTATCGATCGGATAGGTAGGACCTCAGAATCAGATAGTAGGGTTGTGGAAGGAGCTTCTTCAATTTGAAGAGTAATCCACTATGCCAAACTTTGTCAAAAGCTTGAGATGAGTCCAAAAATACAGCAGTGCAGTATTTTTTCTTCGATACTTGTTGAAATGGTGTTTATATGTATTTGATGTGTTGCTTAATGATTTTCTCTAAATCCTAGTTGATGGTTTGGTAGAAGTTTGTGTAGATTGATATTCCTCTTCAATTTTTTGAACAGAAGCTTCTCAAACAATTTTTCCAAAATTGGTTTAATAGGATCTCAGATCACGTTTAGGTTTGTTTGGTTTCGGTATCATTATTATTTCTGCATATTTCCAGATGATGGAAAAATAAGAAATACTCATCATTCGGTTGTATATCGTAATGAGTAATATTATAGCTTTCTGCGTCAGTGTTTTCAAAATCTCTCATGTTATCAGATCAAAACCTGGTGATTTTTTATTTTTTAGTTTCTTGATCTCGTGAAAAATTTCTTTGGGTTTGAAAGGTTTTATGGAAAGAGACATCTGACAAGCACTATCCAAGAATGACTCAATATCAATATCATTATTACATGTGTAAGAATTATCTGAGGTGAATACTTGTGACAAGTGTGTTGCAAATAAGTTTGATTTCTCCTCATCAGATTTGGCCCATTCCCCTTTTATTTGTTTGATTGGAGATTTTCTTTGCAATGGTCTTTTGTAATTTTTTGTAGCCTTCCAGATATTGTGATCGCCCTTATTGCCTATATTTTGAATGTGTTGGAATTGTAAGTTGAAATGTTCTTGTAGTTTTTTTGTGGAATGCCCTACCCAAGCAATTGTACTTTGCTTTGTCCACCAAATTGTGAGATCTCTGCCATCTGCCTCCAGCTTGTCTTTTCGCAGCTATCACTTCACGAATTTGTAACGGTATTTTCTCCTCTGCACGATTGTCTTTTGGTTGATATAGTATGCTTTCCCGGGCTGCATCCTGAATCATATCGGTCATATGCTTTAAAGCTGCATCCAAGTCTGCACCATCCTTCAGTTTAATATCCAAGCTTATTTTCTCTCTTAGTATTCCCTGAAAGGGAAAAAGAGGCTGCAGTCTGTCCTACTTCTTGTGAGAGTAGTTTTATTCTCCTGGTTTTTAGCGGCTGTACTGAGGGTTATTAATATCGGTGTATGATCAGATGATAGATCTGGAGTCGATTCTGCTTGCAAATAGTTGTTACTAATACCATTTATGATGAAAAAGTCCAAGATTTCTGGACGTCCCATAAATGAAAAATTTTATCAGCTGCCATATAATAATCAAAATAATAAATTATCGAAGTAATTCAACATAACAAACATAATCCAGATACAACAATAAATAGCAACCAATATCGGATATTCCTCATTAATAATAGATATGATAACCAAAAAAGAATTAAATATACCCTATGCTAAAAACCGGGGAAAAACATAATTCCCTCACTTACTATGGAAAACCATAATCGGGAATAAAATAATTCCTCAATAATATAGTTATAAACATATAGAATAGTCAACTCATTAGGAACTTTTTTAAAAAACGCAAAACTTGCAAGGAACAAATCACATCTGTTTATCAATTATCATGCGATACCTGCTCAATAATTTATATTGGCCAAAGGGGAAGACGTTTCGACACTAGAATAATGGAACATAGACGTTTCTTCCTCAATAATAAGTTTGATTCTACATACGCCGACCATCTAATAAAGGAGAAACATGATTTTGATTAATGTTTTAGGAATTTACATAAAGAAAATAAGGGTCCAAAATTGAACCTATTAGAAAATATGGAAATAAACCAATTTAGAAATTTAGGGAATTTAATGAAGGAACAAACTGAGTTACCTAATTTACCCTTTATTGGATTTATGCTTAGGTGGTTTTACTCAAAGTAATAAAAATAGTTTATTGTACCCTGGAAATATTTATCTACTGCATGTTACAAAATTTCAGACTTGTTTTTTGTAAGCATCTGAAGAGGTTAACTTTGTTAACGAAACGAGTCATGTGAACAACTCAAGATAATAATAGAAATCTACATATATGTGTATTTCATTTCACTAAAGTGTACTACATTATTAAAAATTAGAAATCTAGATTGGATATTACTGGCAAGTTTCAATAAAAAACGAAATATGGACATAATATTGTATTTGGATTATGTTATGATAAATTACTTCACTGATTTTTTATTTTGATTATAATGTCAGTTGATAAAATTTAAATTTTGTCATTTATGAAACAGTGCTTCTTAGACAACAATGTGTATCGAAAGACATAAAAATATCGTAAGATATTTATTAAAAGTATTGCATAGTAATTCATTTTGTTGCAATGTTTAAAAAAGCCTTTATTAGTAAGACTCGTTTCATTTTACCATTAATAAAACTTTTTAATTTTGAAAAAGTATTTAGAATTATTCAGTCTACCACTGACTACTTTCCATCATGAGTGAAAATTTATAATTACATTTAATTTACAACATTACAGAACCTGGAACACTTTTATTATTTTATAGAAGTGTCAATTCTGCCAAAATGCTCTTCTGTATATTTAACCACATGTGTAATAGTTACATTTTTAACCTAAAGGGCTAAAAGGCACTTGATATTTATAAAGCTAAAGGTGATTGTACTGTCGTAACCAACATAATGAGCATATTAGTTAACTATGTATGGTCTGTCTTGGGACTACCAATCCTATAAAAATAAAATTCAGGGGTTTGCGAAACAGTAGATTCTCAATAATATGTTATTAAACAACTTTTTCCTGCTACAGTGTGATGACAGCTCAAATACTTCTGCACCACTCCAATGTAATGATGACTCAAATAGCAACATTAGTTCAAATGAAGAAGCAAACCCTACATCAAATGGGATTTCACAACCTACACCAGAAACAACGGCAGAAGAACCACAATCGACAAAAGAAGCAATATGTACTTGATAGAGTATTAAAGCAGGATTCAAAAACTGGATTCATTTGTAAGTAACACTTTCTTTGTTTTAAACATTTTGTGATCTGTGTCTGACGAATCTAGAAGATTGAAAGTTTGGGGAGACACCAATTGCATTGGCTATTCAGGTTTGAGTTATGAAAAATGAATCACAGTTGTGATTACAATTTACAAATTCTCTAGGTTCATCCTGTACATTGCAATATTCCTGTTAGACCAAGAGTTAACAAGTAATTCAATTGTTATTTCAGTTCAGTTATTTTAGCAGCCTTGAAACATTTTGGTGATCTAAATTGTTTAATTTAATATTCAACAGGTTTAAAGATTTAAAGAATAATTGCTAAAAAATAAGTTTATTCTCCAATGAAAACACTAACCTAAAACTAATAAAGAGAAAGAAATAAGATTGAATTTAATGAAAGGAGTTAAGAAATCCGTATTTTTGAATTTTTCAATAGAAAAACTATTTCATGTTGCATATAAAAATTGATATTCAAGAAAAGTTCAATTAAAGACTAATTCAAAAAAATTTTAAAAATTAAAACAAAATTTTTAGATCCCTATCTTGAGATGGCTTCATATAAATATGAAAAAACTGAATATTTTCTATAAAATAGAAAGGCCTTTTACTTGATAAAAGAAATATAACAAAATTTGAATATTAAAACAAATTGAAATATGTTTATCTTCTACAATTTTAATTTCAAAAAAATTTTTTATTCAAAAAACTTTTAGAAATAAATTTATGTCTAACAAGCACCGCTTACATTTAATAGACGTATATAATCAAAACTCAATCGAATAAATTATTTTCTTTGAGAAGTCCTTTAAGTGTGTTCATGTTTTTAAAAGGCAACTGGTGTTCTTAAAGGTAAGACCAGAAACAAAATTTTGTCTCCTTTAAATATTTATTTATTAATTTTAATTACTTTCGTATATCTGTTGGGTTATTTATTCCATTTGACATTATATATTGAGTTTTGATTATATACGTCTATTAAATGTAAGCGGTGCTTGTTAGACATAAATTTATTTCTAAAAGTTTTTTGAATATTTTGGCTTCAATAAATCTCATTATAGAATGTCAATGAATTTAAATAAACCTTAAAATAACTCACACTGTTCTTTGATTTTGTTAGAACATAGATCAATCTTGAATTATATAGTTGATCTGTATTTCGAAGCTTAAGTCTTTTAACACGTGAGTCATATAGGTTATGTTTTTGATTTTGATATTTGGAATATTAAAAGAGGACTGAAGACGGGATTCTCTAGAATTACATTTGTTTTTTGAAGATATAGTGCACATTTTGTTTAGAGATTTTTGAAAAAATTTATTCGAATATTTAAATATATTAAATATTTCGAATAAATTATATTCTTTGAGAAGTCCTTTAAGTGTGTTCATGTTTTTAAAAGGCAACTGGTGTTCTTAAAGGTAAGACCAGAAACAAAATTTTGTCTCCTTTAAATATTTATTTATTAATTTTAATTACTTTCGTATATCTGTTGGGTTATTTATTCCATTTGACATTATATATTGAGTTTTGATTATATACGTCTATTAAATGTAAGCGGTGCTTGTTAGACATAAATTTATTTCTAAAAGTTTTTTGAATATTTTGGCTTCAATAAATCTCATTATAGAATGTCAATGAATTTAAATAAACCTTAAAATAACTCACACTGTTCTTTGATTTTGTTAGAACATAGATCAATCTTGAATTATATAGTTGATCTGTATTTCGAAGCTTAAG
This sequence comes from Megalocaria dilatata, assembly GCA_034642435.1. Taxonomy (NCBI): domain Eukaryota; kingdom Metazoa; phylum Arthropoda; class Insecta; order Coleoptera; family Coccinellidae; genus Megalocaria; species Megalocaria dilatata. Next base: position 76,451,488 of record CM067854.1, read on the forward strand.
TCTTTTAACACGTGAGTCATATAGGTTATGTTTTTGATTTTGATATTTGGAATATTAAAAGAGGACTGAAGACGGGATTCTCTAGAATTACATTTGTTTTTTGAAGATATAGTGCACATTTTGTTTAGAGATTTTTGAAAAAATTTATTCGAATATTTAAATATATTAAATATTTCGAATAAATTATATTCTTTGAGAAGTCCTTTAAGTGTGTTCATGTTTTTAAAAGGCAACTGGTGTTCTTAAAGGTAAGACCAGAAACAAAATTTTGTCTCCTTTAAATATTTATTTATTAATTTTAATTACTTTCGTATATCTGTTGGGTTATTTATTCCATTTGACATTATATATTGAGTTTTGATTATATACGTCTATTAAATGTAAGCGGTGCTTGTTAGACATAAATTTATTTCTAAAAGTTTTTTGAATAAAAAATTTTTTTGAAATTAAAATTGTAGAAGATAAACATATTTCAATTTGTTTTAATATTCAAATTTTGAATATTTTCTGTTTGTACAGCTAATGAATCATAAAAAGTTGATTAAAATTCTTGAGAAAGTTGGATGCAAAAAGTATAGGGGTGTTTTCAAAGGTGACATTTTTTGTAGCAGAGGGTAGACCTCATTAAACTTCTTGATAAATGACTGTATAGATTTGAAAACATTCTTATGTGCATAATTGATGATGTCGGGAATGACTGTAACTCACTGTTTGTTTACCTTTGGCACCTTCTTTCAATTCAACGTTCGATTGACATATGTTTTCAGTTGAGGCCGCATGCTCTCTAGCGTCACCAGAACTAACAATAATGAACTTGAATTGCAGGAATGTAATTCGAATTAAATAACTTCTATCTTTATCTCTTTCATCAGTTTATATTGACGATCTTTGATGTAACAGTTTATTTTGATTAGTTGTATCTTTTGTAGAAAGTTTCAGCTTTGAAAACACCCTGCATAACACATTGAATAGGCTTTCACATGTGGTAGAACATGACTCATGTTCCCTAAAAATTTACGGCTTCCTAATAATAATATCAATATCCAGTAGACATTTTTCTCATAAGCGAATGATCCAAATATCCCAGCAATATTTTTTATGTAAAAACTGCTTAAACCAACCTTGTATAATTTTTTATTTTTACTTTATATCAAATGTATTTCATTCCTTACTTAGTAATTTTTTGGTAGTATAACCTGATCACAAAGGACTGGCAGAATCGATCTATATTTTTCAGCAGATATTCAAGACTAATTTGTGTTTTACAGCTGCTCAAATATCTAGTAAATACTTCTCCCTCTTGGTCTATATAAAATTAAGTAAAGTGTATGGAAATGCATATATATATATATATATATATATATATATATATATATATATGGAAATGAGCTTTTTAATTCGAGAACTTATCAGAGAAGCTGCATACAACAATGCTGCAAGAAAACTATTTCTATCAATGAAATCATAGGGGAATGTTGTCAATTGTAAAATTCCTTGGTTTCACTTCATAGCAGTCAGAAGAAAATCAGCATTTGTAGCTATTTTCATTATAACAGTCACTTGATAAATTTAGCAACATAAAACTAGACCCATTCATCTTTAATATTACTGTTATTTTTCAAACTCTTCTGAAAAATTATAGCAAATGAATTTTATTCATACAAAATCCAGAATCCTTTCTCGTAATGTGGTTGGCGTTTGTCAGACATATGTTGAAATGCTAAAATTATTTACTAAGCGGAGTAAGAATAAAATAAAATTTCGCGTTCAAACTTAGACAACGAAACCGATTTCGAGACATTCTTCTCTGGAAAATGTCTGATCAGACCGGAAAATCATCACAAAAAAATACAGAAGAGTCATCCTAAGAGGATCTATCATTCAAGAAGCCTACAAATAGAAAAAGGAAAAAGAAATCATTGAAAAAACTAACAACAAGAAAGTGAATGAAAACTCCTGAAACAGAAATCAACCAACCACATCTGCAACCACAATTGAATAAAGATAACATTAATATCGAGCACATGGAAATGGAGATAGAGAACATGTCCTACTTTCCCGCCACACAAAGCAATTACTCTCTTTAAGGTCCCCATACCCCAGTTTAAAAATGCTTGAATAACAACCTCAATGAAACACTTTTCACAATACCTTTAAGGATGATAAATTGAATATCTTTTTAATAAACATACATCCGCACTCAAAAATTGAGCAAACAATATTTACCAAAGCAGTCCTTTATAAATATTAAATAATTATAGCAGAATTCAATCCCAACCAAATTTAAAAAAAAATTAATAAAATCCTTCAGAATGGTACCTTCAAAAATACATTACACCACCAACATTTTTAATGAACAATAACCTTGATAGTACACCAGACTTATTGATATATTCTAGAAATCTGACAAATAAGATCAAAGATGTAGAACCCATACCAGACCTGGACTCAGATCACCTAGCTGATCACGTTAAACTTAGACTGTAGAGAGATTTTCAATTCATCAATTTTAAAATTTGATAAATGCAAGATCAATAAAGTTAACGAGGAAATTAGCAACTTTATAAACTCACATGTGCTAACAGAGATAGACGAAGATTACATCAGAGTATTTAATGAAAAACTCTCTGAATGTATTCTCAAACATACACCATCAAACCATACAACATCAAAAAACCATCAATGTCTTCATGATTTACCACCTTTCATTATTATGATCAAAAATGAACGTAAGATGTATAGGGAGTACCGGCGCTAATCCAAGCTTTAAAATTGTATTAAATGCTAATAAACACAAAATGATCCAAATAGTAGAGTTCATAGATGAACTGAAGTTTATTATGCTATCGGTGAGGCCAAAGGAAGAACGACAAATCAAAAACTCAAAGTACAAACAAATTCAGAAGATACCTACTATTATAGTCAATAATAAATAATACAACACTGACAATTAAAAGGCAGAAATGTTTGCACATTTCAAACAGGCATTCAAATATGACAAGGACATTAACTTTGAAACGGAGACAATAATAGAGAATTGGTGTAAGAATCACTCTAACAAATCTCGGAAGGACAAAGACTCGGTGGACATAGAGGAAGCCACGTATTATGAAATCTTACATAACACCAAATAGTGCACTAGGAGCAGATAACATACTATGGAGTGTCGTCAAACAATTTCGTCAACTCATACATGAACACATAATGAAGATGTACGAATGGTGTCTGAATAATGAAATCTTCCCTGAAATTTGGAAAACCATCATTCTAATAGCAAAACCTAACAAAGATCACGAAAAAGTAGAAAACTATAGGCCCATAACACTCTTGCCAGTATTAGGAAAGCTATTAGAAAAAATAATTAAATTCAAACTTGAAGAACAATTCCAGGATTTAATCCCAAATTTCCAATTTCCCCAGGAAGAAATAAGCTACAGGTACCCCCTCACAATATTCATCTCAATTTAATCATCATCCAGCTTCTTCACTCCAATGCAGGATATACCTCAGGGATCACTATTGTCCCTGTTTCTATACAGTGACATTCCCACAATCCATAATGCAAAACAATACAGGTATGGAAAAGACAGTCGGAAAGATACGAAATTCAATCTTAATCAAGATGTCCAGTAGAGCAGTGGAAGAATCAAAACCTCGGCGCAATGCGATGATGAATAAACGACTGTTCTCTCTCTCAATGACAGTGGGGAGTGAAAGCAGACTGCAGAGCCTTTCAATCGAAGCATTACCACTGCCCACTCTCATTGAGAGAGAATAGTCGTTTATTCGTCATCACATCTTGCTGAGGTTTTGTTTCTTCCACTGCTTCACTGGGCGTTTTGAAATTCATTGAATTTCGTATCTTTAAGACTGTCTTTTCCATACCTGTATATACTACAATACGCAGTTGACACAATAGCAACAGAGCTTGAGTATCATCTGACATTTGCTCCATTCTGTTGTTCAGCGCAAGTATGTTTTGCGATTTTTACAGTTCGAATGAAGAATTGCCAATGAAATTTTTTGTGCCGAAGATCTAAAAATGTTACAAAGTCTTACAGTGAATCGACTTTATCAAAAACATTATTATTTGATTCTTTATATTATTCTATTCTGAAATAATTTGACACACGAAGTTTTTACTTACTGTAATGTGAATATACAGGGTGTGAATAATACTAAAATCCCGAAAATGAGAATTGGGAATATTGAATAAAAAGTAGCACTATGAATTTTTCATTTTATCTGAACAAACACAAGTACACTAACAGTAGTAGAAATATTAGAAATAAAGAACCTTCTAGGTCATATTAACTCTCAAAAACATCACCATTTACGTTGTTAATACATTTTTGTAACCTATCACAAAATGTTCTAGCAGCTTCATTTAAGTTTCCTGCTCCGTGAGTGTGGGCAGACAGAACATTTGGTTGCCATTTACTTTACGATGACCTCATTGCCTGTATTTGACTTTCAGCATTTGTTGTTATTGAAATTTTCTAAGATTAATTTTGATTTCAAAATGGAAGGTATTTTGAAGAATATGTTGATATGATTAAGGTTTTCGTAGCTTGTTACTATAACTCCCATGCTGTAGAATGTCATCCTTCAAACTACTCAAAATATAGAAATACTTACCTAAGAAATAGGAAGCATCGCTCCAGTGGCGGTTTGTAGGTAAAAGAAGTGGGTGTTCTGCATCCATATTAGAAGGTACCGACTCAGTAAAATAGAGAGAATGTCCAGAGTAAGCAGATATTAACTTGCAGGGAACCATTTCAACTCTTTTAAAATAATAAGACAGTTTTTCTGTCATTATCTTCATGATCGAGAAGGTGACTCCTACAGATTTGTTGTTCGAAAAGGTTTTCTAGCAGATGTTACAGATTAAATGGGACGAATTATATCGAAACAAAAATAAAAATGACTCAGTGGTAAATTTAGTTGCTCTATATTTAAGAGAAAAAAGACTAACACTTATTTTTTATAAATTAGTTAAATTCTTCAGTATTTTTTGGATGTAAACTTATCACTAATTTTTTCATTGAAATGTTGTACTTCTTTTATCATCTTTTTCTCAATAGACATCATAGAGAGGGCTATCTTCACACATAGTTTTTTCTTAAATCAGTTTTTATTTGTTTTAGGGTCAAAAAAGCTTCAAATATTGTCATTGCTATACTAGCAACAATTTGTAATGATTTTTTTGTTTCAGAGAATGTCTCTTCTAAATTATTTGGTGCAGTGAATTTAATTTTTCAGATGTCTGCAGTTACTTATTGAGTAGCTCACTAATAATAAACGTTTAAACTCGGATATGACATAAAAGCCGCATCTGAAGTATTAAAAGGGAATTCATTTTGATATTGGGAAATATTCTCGGAAAAAATATAGAACTTATTTGAAGATGACCAGTAAAACTTAACCTAACGCACACAGTATTCAAAATTGCTTCAAACACTTCTATTGCACTAATACGATTTGCAGTTTTTTGGAAATCTAAACATTCCCTTTTTGATAATCAAGGCTAAGAATCTTCATAAACAAGTCTCATCGATAACATCACCAGTAGAAGTTATAAAACTTGCTTTATTTTTTCACAAAGATTGATAGCATGCTGTACTAAAGTGGGCTCAATTTTTCTCTGTTGAAGTTGGTTAAAAATGATATCTGCATGAGGCCTAAAACAATGAAAAAAATTAAACCAAAACATAAACATTGGATCCTGCAGTATTCATCTGATCTTGAATGCGGCACTGGCTATGTATCTGCTGCAACATTTGAATCTTTTTCTTCTATGCATTTTGTTATAGAATTATTATGTTCAAAAACTGTTTGCACAGTTTCACATGGAGATTCCAACAAGTGGAATCTCCATGTTGAATTTTTTGTTCTGCTAATACTTTATCCATTTCTGCAAAAGAATTAACCTCATGTTAAATTCCAGGTTTTTCTGATGAGTCGTTTCCATCGTGGTCACGAAGAACCAATTCAAAAGCAACACTTCGATATAGACATACAGTCTATAATTTTTGAAAGTGCATACCTATTTTGTGCGACTTTTTCATTGTACTTCTGAATATTGAGCTAATATGAAGAATCAAAATGCTCTGGAATATTGACATTTTCTATCGTTGCAAATTCCATTCGGTTGTGCATTATGAGTCTTCGAAATCTCATGCTTCTTTATTTTGTCACTCAATTGGAGTCAGTAACACCTGTCTGCGACCACAATTTTTCACCATTAAAAAAAGTACACAGGCAAAACAATTTAACATGTTCTTTCTGCTGCTCCCACAAATCCACTTATTTCGCGAATATATTTCCCAATTAAATTGTCTTTTATAACACTTTCCCCAATTCAAGCCAAAAGCTTCTAAATTCATGCCTGGAAAAGATATACCTTTCTTTCAATTTTACTTTTTTATGGAACGAATATAAATAAAATAAATATCTTCATCAACACTAATTTTTAAAAGTTCAAAATGTCCTTATCAAATGGATAATAAACGGAAGTCACATCAATACACGCGACACGCTCAAGAAACAAAACTCATTTCAGATTGAAACATTAAAGCGCTGCATATACAGCTCAAATTTCCTCCCATAAGTGACTGTATATTTAGCTTTTAGTGGAACAGGGAATTGCGGTATTGTTCGTAGGCTCTGCAGATCACAGATGTTCCTCAAATAAGTTGACGATAAGTAAATGTACCTAATATGGAATAACGTACTTTAGGTACTTTAAGAATAAAGATTATAGAAAAAAAAGGTGGGAATTATACTAATTTTTGCGAGAATACATTGCCACCTCTGTTAGAAGATATCCCATTACAAGAATGTGTGCAACAATATGGTTACAACACAATGGCATCCCTGCATACACGACTTTACAGGTACGGGGTATTTTGAACAATCGTTTTGCATTGGAAGTGGAGGACCAATACCGTGGTCTTCCAGCTCCATATTTGACACTGGTAGATCTTTGGCTGTAGGGGATACATAAAGAAAAATGTTTATTGTATTGTTCCTGCCGGAGATGCTGATATTAATGCCTTGATTCACAAAGCAGTAGGAACTTAAATGAAGCTTATTTCGATTCTGTTTCTAGAACAGTTTGTGATAGGTTGCAAAAATACATAAATGAAAATGGTGATGTTTTTGAAGGCTTCTATGACCCATAATAGAAGATTCTTTGTTTTAAATATTCCTACTAATTATTAGTGTATTTGTGTTTGTTCAGATCAAATGCTTGATGCGACTTTTTCTTTTCAATATTCCCCAAAAACGACCTGATTTTCGGGATTTCTGTATTCTTTATTTTTACCTTATTTTCAATTGGAGAATACATATCTGACCACCGAGGTGTGAATTTTGAGACCAAAAATTTTACTGTCCACCATTTTTCAGATTTTATGACAAAGTATTCTTTTGAAGGAAAATCTGTAAATTGATAACATAACTCTTCATTTCTTAGTAATGTTTGCAGTTTATAAATAATTCGTTTTTTATACTCCTCATGTAGAATGTTTACTTTCCCAAAAACCTGTGTACCTAGCCTAAATGAAAACGTGAACAAAATTTTCGCTTCCGAATTTGTTGGATGCAGCAGCCTGAACTTCTCATCCATTTAACTTAATCTCTTGAATTTCAGATGTTTTAGGTGGCTATCAGGAAAAACCAAATGGCACCTAATTCACGTACGTATTTTAATTTTATTCCAGGAAGTAAAGGCGATAAAGTAGAATATTATCGCAAACGTGCAATGTTGTTCAACTTGATCTAGATGTGGACGTGTGAACGTGAATCAGTGTGCTGAAAAATTCTGTACATAAACTCCGAGCCATCTCCTGAACCCCAAATATCAAATTATGTTTGATTATAGATACTTTTTTATACTCTTAGAATTTCGTAAAATTTGTGTCTTATTTTTTGTTTTGCGGTAATATTTTACGGGTGTACATATAACTGATCCTTTTTGATATTCTTCTTGTTTTGGAAATTCTTCCCTAGTGTTTATTGTTTTGGTTTTATACTAGAAGTCTTCTAAATCAGTACTTGACAAATTGGTATTCTGAAAAGATCTGACCAATCAGTATTTATATTGTGTTGAAATATTTTCTGAATACGAGCATATATAATATTTATTGCAATAGAAAACAATGAAAAATGAATTTTCAATGTGAAATTGTCTTAAAAAAAATTCAAGGAATCATGGAATTTCAAACTTCTTGGAATAAAAAGTGATAAAATAGCTGTGACTACTTTGATAAATGAGAAATTCTCCTTGGTTCAAGTAAATATATGTTATGATGTAACATGGAATTAATATTATCTCTAACATGGACAAGTTCTTCATGAATATGAGGAAATTAAATAGGATCTGTTGTTGGTTCATCTCATAAGTAACATAACTCGCCTTGGTTAGACACGTTATGAACAGAAGTTTAAAGATATTTTATATTTATTTTGATATTGTCTTTTTCTTTGTTCATGATCATCAATGATCTTTGATATTATTTCATTTTTTCCTGATAGGAAGTTATTGATTTTTGGAACTTACTAATTAGTTCATTTTTGTTTCATTCACATGGCGTCTTAAAAGGGGAAAAGAAGCTGTTCATTTCTTTCGAAAAATGATAAGTTTACAATTAAGTACTATTTTACATGTATTTAGATTTTTGACCTGTAACCCAAATTCTCTGAAATAAATATTTTCCCCAAGATATATGTTTTATTTAATTCCTTGTAAATCCAATAGAAAAAAATGTGACTGTTTCGTTGTGATAATGATTTGAGAAATTGAAGCACAATAAACTATAAGAAAAATTGAAGAAAGCAACTTTAGCCCTTAGAATAATTTATTCGTTTATTTTTTAAATAATTTACTTTAATTTCAACTTATTCATATATAAGTGCTAAACATTATAAATCTTACCAAAATCCCTAAATATACATTATTCATTTGCTATTAATTTAAGACTGAAAGACTTTGATTACTTGCACTTTATCAATAAAGGATGATAATTTTCTTATTGAATGTTGCTCTTTGAATACTATAACAGATAACTCTAAATGATCTGAACATTCTGATTCTTTAAATCTTATTTATGACCAAATTTTCATTTCATTCATTACCTTTCCAAATATTTTCATCAACCAACAAAAGCTTCAATTCATACAACCAACCTACTTCATCAGGTGTCAGAATTATTAGAGCACCGTAACTACCGTAGTAATTGTGCATTAGAAATATGGCAATAGTGAACAAAATGTGTTCAGATGTATTGTAAGATGAAAAATACTCGAGTTAAGTCTAAAATTAATATCACAGAAACTCATTTTTCATTACTGGATAAGATGTCTGAAACCTTGTTTGTACTTCTACATGTAGAAAAATTCATCGAAACAGTTCCTACACACTAAGATTAATAGAATTTTAGATGGAAGTTGGTACAGTCGACTCTCGTTAATTCAAACCTGCGATAATTCGAACCTCTCTATAATTCAAAGTTGTCACGAGTTCCTTACTAAATCTCTTTATATTTCGAACTAAATCAATACATTTTCATACACTTGGTAATTCGAACGAAAAAATCATTGCTATTTAACAAAACGACGCGTTAATTCGAACTCATCAGCGTCCAACACTCGACAATTCAAAGTTGCAGAGAGAAGAGGCGGAAAGATTGTAAGTACATTTTGCGACAAGTTCAAACTTGTATGCGACAAGTTCAAACTTGTATGCGACAAGTTCAAACTTGTATGCGACAAGTTCAAACTTGTATGCGACAAGTTCAAACTTGTATCAAGATACACGAGCCTTTGTTTTTGTTATGATTAGTTTGACTATTTGACGCACACACTTCTTACGAATTGGTTTGTTTAGTTATTCAGTTACTGTTACTCTTTCGTTGGTATGCAGATTAAAAGTTAGTGTTAGTTATGAGCCCTAGGAAGTATAGATGTTTGACGATTGCTGAAAAGAAAAAGTTAATCGAAAAAGTAGAAGAAGGTGAGAAGAAGAGTGATGTTGCAAAAGAATTTAAGATTTCTCTGATTACTCTCTCAACAATAATAAAGCACAAGGAGAAAATTAATGCTGCTCAAACTGCTGGAGTACGGAAAAGAACTTCAAGCACTTTTTCTCTTAAAAAAAAGTTATTGAGCAGTGTGAGCAGCAGAATTGTGCTTTAAAGCAAACCAGTATAACAAAGTTCTTTCGAAAGATTAATTAATTCACATTACGAATACATGTATGTACACGAATGTACCTCTTAATTCTTGTCATTTTTATATTAATAAATAAAAATTAACCAACACTTAATAATTCGAAGTTTTATTTATTTTCTCTCACAAATTTCAAACACTCGATAATTCGTAATATTTCAAGAGTCCCTCGAGTTTCGAATTAACGAGAGTCGACTGTATGTTATATCACTTTTATGGATTTCTCATTTGCAACTTTTAAGATATTATACAAATCAACAGAAACAAATCTAAAATATCAACAAAAAATTTATTATTCTACTGTGGGTGTCCAATGTATTCTCGGTATCGGGGTGTTTTGCTGATGACGTGAGTAATCTTATTATCTCATTTACTAATGATACTATCTGAGGATATAAATATAAAATTTCACTAATTTACGATCATTAGTTTTCTAGGTAACCTCAGTGAAAGACTACCGGAATGACTGATGCCACAATGATGCAGAAAATCGAGCATCGCGCCGTTATAAAGTTCCTCATTGAGCAAGGAAAAAGTCTAAAAATCATTCATGTAGAGATGTTTCCTGTTTACCAAGACTATGCCCCGTCGTTATCCACTGTTCAAAGGTGGTCATGTGAGTTCAAGAGGCATTGAAGACGATTCTCGCACGGGCGGGCTCGTTAACGGCACCACTGAAGAAAATGTGAAAAAGCTGGTACTGTAAGATGCCAGAATGAAAATCAATATGTTAGCAAAGATGAGAAACGTGGGTACCATACATGCTATCCTTCATGACCATCTTGATCTCTCACAGGTCAATAAAAGATGGGTACCGTGAATGCTCACCGCACCTCAGAAGCAAGTGCGAGTCGAGTGTTGTAAGAAGTTTTTAGAGGATTGTGGAGAAGATCTATCAACTATTTTTGAACGGGCTGGTTACTGGGGATGATGAGTGGGTTCATCACTATGACCCTGTGAGGAAACAAGAGTCCATGCAATGGATTGAAAAGGTTGCACAGCCCCCAAGGAGGTTTAAAGTCAGCCCATCCGCTGGAAAAATAATGGCTACAGTCTTTTGGGATTCTTCTAAAGCTATTTTATTGATCGAATACACTAAACAAGGTGACAGCATCATATGTAACCATCTTACGTAATTTAAGAGAAGCAATTAAAGGAAAAATGCGAGGAAAACTCACAGCGGAGGTGTTGCTGGTTCACAACAATGCGCCGGTTCACAAGCCCCGCGGGGCGAAGGCTGCTGAACGGGAATGTGGCTTCGAAGAAATTACTCATCCTTCGTACAGTCTATGCATGACCCCCATTGCCTACTACCCATTTCTAAATGTGAAAAAATATCTTCGTGGAAAGCGATTTTCCGACGATGAAGAACTGAAGGTAGCAATTAATACTTATTTTGAGGAGAAGCCGGAAGAATATTTTTTACAAGGTTTAGAGAAGCTTTTTTCCCGATCTGACAATTGTATTGAAGTTCCAGGGGACTACATTGGAAAAGAGAATTTTTCCAAAATTTTCTGAGTTTTCTTTCATGCCTACACCGAGAATACATTGAACGCCCCTTGTACCAGTACATTAGATCTATGGTCAAAACATAATACCACCTTAATTTTTCAATAAGCGCCATGTAAAAAAATACTACTTGAGTCGTCATAAAAATTACAAACATAATCGCATCATTTTATCCGGTTTAAAAGCCGATTTGAGTCAAGGAAGACCGATTACTCTCAGTTTCAATGTTAGACCCCCAGCGAATTCTGACAGAACATTCTTGAATCTAGTCGCCAATCAGCTGGTTGTATTGTTGCCAAAATATTTCCCTAAAAATCGTATGAGTATTAAGGCTTCTTTTGCGGAAAATGCAGATTCTCTTAATTACAATACAACCATAAACAAAGAATTTCATAAATGCCTTGATGACATTCTTTCAGTGAAGCCCAAATATTACTTATATACAACTGAAAATATCACTTTCGCTTTATTATCTCATATATTGTTTCAAATAGATTAGAAATATTCACTTGTACTTGAAATCCAGTGTGAAATAATAAAATAAATAAATAATTCACTCCAGGATTTCACACATCTTTCAACTGAATAACTATGTCTATTTATAACTCGTTAACTATTCAACACATAGTTGCGACCTGAAAGGAATGGAGGGGGTGGTTACAGAAGTAGCACTCTTATTCTCTGACCATAGAAGGGCTTCAAATGTGGAGGAGTTCTTTCTAATCAAATCTCAAATTAGGTTAAGTAATCAATAAGCAAGGGGGAGTTTGCGATCAGAAAAACATAATTGAATAACAATGACAGCGAATTTTAAAACTCTAGGTTCAATGTACAAATAACCATTGGCTGTAAAAATGGACATTTGAAAAAAAATTATGAGCGGGCAGAAACCCTTTAGTAGAATTGGATGATTGTAGAGGCCAAGGATTTCACAATGGTTGCAATATGAGTGAGAAGTATAAGTATAAGCTCTCATTTTGATATCTTATCCTGTGTCTATTTTCTAATGTGCGGCTGAGAGTTGCACTGAGGCAGTGCCTTCCTTCGAAGTTGTTCGAAATATATTCAAATTATTCAGCTGTAGCCTGAAAAGATTGGAGTTTTTAAAAGGAAAATAACCATTGTCACTTAATGCGTTTTTAGACACGAGGTGGAGTGCTCGAGTAGAATCAGACCAATAGCTGCACACATAGGCAAGATTAGAGAAGCAGTTTCATCTTTATTGAATCTGAATATCACAGTAAAAACAAAATCCACAGTAAAATATGTGATAGAATATCTCGTAGTATTCCAGCTGTTTGGCTAAAAATCTTAATACCCACCAATTATAGAATTCAACTACCCCGAACAATGAATGTTGAGGTCGAAAATATTGAAAGCCTTATCGAGGAACTAAGTGAACTAAGAAATAATTGGGACAAAATTTTTCTGAATCTAAACTTGCTGCATCTGCACATGGCACTGACCCAAAGTTTCCCGCTTCTCGAATGAAGAAGGGCAAAAGAAATTCATGATGAAAGGTTATCTACAGCTCGAAATCTCAATGTCCCGTTTTAAGATAAAAATGTTCTGTGTGATGTTACGCTTTCTAACTTGAGATCCAGATTTACAACTCTGAGAGAAATTCAAAACAAATTTTGTTTTTAATGGAAATGCTAAGAAAAGGATGAAAGGATTATTAAAAAAATATTGGGGGTGTTTTTTTCGGAACAATGTCGACATAGGAATTCTTTCTCCCTAATACAGAACTTGAAAATTATTTTTGGATTCTTTAAAACTATTGGGTTCTTGAGTTTGGATGGTTCAACTGTTTGTTCAACATCACCTTTTGAAGGTATTTCGTGAATAATGAACCGATTTTGAAAGTTTTAATTGGGTTGTGTATAGAACATAAATAACTTTCAAACTAAGCAACACTCGATATCTCTTCCCTATTCAAAAAATGTTGGGGGTTGATGCCACCTTCATGGGGGTGTTTTTTTCGGAACAAACTCATGATGGAAACTCGTCCTATTAAAACCTATTGACCTATTTTTTTTAGATTGTAGCGAACAACTTCTTCGCTCCTCGTCCAGAAACCTGCCTTGCTCTGTTGTAGTTTGACCGGCGTACCAATAGAGGACCCGACCAGTCAACATAATCGTGACTAACCGTCCCCGCCAGGTTCAAATAGAGCAAGGCACCGCGTTTGATGATCAGCGTTCCAAGAGGAAGCATGGTCACGGGCGTCACAGGTAGAGTCTGCGCATCAAGCCTGTCTGATGAGTTTCAGATGCGTATGCTCGGAAACGAAACGCCGTCTCCCGAACTAAGAGGTGGAAGCTCCCTCGCAAGACCTGCCTTATCCTTCGAGAGCTTCAAGATCTTCGAAAATTCTTCGTTCCTGAGCTCTGGGGGGTCAAATTTTCGTTGAGACTCCCTGTATATTGGCCAAACAGGTAGATCCTTTAAGGAAATAATCCACGAACACCTGCGGAGTTATACGTTAGACAGTTCGCACTCAACATATGGTAGTCATTTGGAAGAATTTGGATATAACTTCAACAATAAGTATGAAATTATCCCTATTGAAATTAAAAGTACCAGACTCCACACTTCTGGGAGCAGTAGAAATTAGAAGGAACAAGAACCTTAAAATTCTTCTCAATGATCAAACAAATTCACAAGATCATCATTGTTGAATATTTTCACATAGTAAGGTATTTCCGATAACTGACCATAATATACTTTATGGTTATTGTAAATAATAATTCAAAATGTCAACTTGAAGAAGCCACAGTGTTGGCGAAACAATTAACGTTAATTAGTATATTTTGAAAATAGTTATCAACGTGTTAGCCAAAAAAAATATTATCAGTCATGCTAGATATGAAATATCATAAAGATTAAGCTGCTTGTAAACAAATTTCTTCTCCATGCTAATATAAAATAAAAATATTCTCACTCATGCCAGATATGAAATATCAAAAGAATTAAACTCGTTCTAACGAGATTTCTTCACTGTGCTGGTTTTGTTTCCTTCAATTAGTACTTGATTTTTTGCATTGCTCTATAGAAATTTCATAAATAGAGGTTAATACTTGATAGAAAGTATATAAAATTATTTAAATATTTTAATATTAGCCTTCTACATATCTGATTTCAAAAAATTATATTTAATAATTATAACTTCAGAAATTAAATTAATGTGGTACTTAAATGATAATTATTTAATTTAATTCCTAAAGTTATAATTATAGAATAAAAATTTTTGAAATTAAATATGTAGAAGGCTAATATTAAAATATTTAAATAATTTTATATACCTTCTATCAAGTATTAACCTCTCTTTATGTTATTAGGAGTACAAATAAGTTTCCGCCGTTTTTTAACACAAATTGAATATTTATTATAGAAGACGATGTGAGACTGCTTGCTGAGTGACTTCTAATGTTAGAGCAAGTTTTTTTTGTGTTTGAGATAAATCTTCCTCCAATAATTCCTCCAATTCTGCATCCTCGTAAATTTTTGGCCTTCCACTGCGATCTTTGTCTTCTACGTCGAAATCACCGTTTTTAAACTTTTGAAACCACTCTCGACACGTTCTCTCACTCAAAGCACCCTCACCATATGCTTCTACGAGCAATTGATGCGCCTCAGCAGCAGATTTCTTTAAATTAAAGAAGTAAAGTAATATTTCCCGCAAATGACGCTTACTTGGCTCAAATTTTGACATTTTCAACTTATAAAAATTATATTTTACCAATATAAAATCAATGATATTAATAGGTTATGTTGTTCTTGAATGTCCAAACTATTTTTTAAGCCGGTTATCATCTGCGAAAGCTAACCGAAACTCCGTGCCGCGCCATCTACAATAAAACGGCGGAAACTTATTTGTACTCTTAATATTTTATTCATAATATATAATTATTTGGTTTCCTTAACATTCTTTATGCAGATAGTCCTT
The DNA here is from genome assembly GCA_034642435.1 of Megalocaria dilatata. Taxonomy (NCBI): domain Eukaryota; kingdom Metazoa; phylum Arthropoda; class Insecta; order Coleoptera; family Coccinellidae; genus Megalocaria; species Megalocaria dilatata. The sequence goes on from CM067854.1 coordinate 76,467,176, forward strand.
GTGCTATAACAGAGGCCGTTAAATTGTCTTTCAATCTTTTAGATCAAGGGTAAACCACATAATTATTTATTTGTAGTTAACATTACACTCCATTTAAATTTTTCAGTATTCATTTACCAGAAGTTTTCTAAATTGTTGAAGGGTGAGTAAATATTTGATGTTATATTTTATTGAATATGAATTATTTGAGTACTGACGAAGCAAAGTCTCTCTTAAAACTTGTTTTTCAGTGATGTTTTTACATATCTTGAGATTTTATAGAAAGTAACTTAGTTAGATATCCATTAATATTGAATATTCTAAGTAAGATAGTTTTATGATGAAATTCTTAAGATTATGTTAAACATTTCTGAAAGATATTTGTTTTCATAAGATTGATCAGCAGAAACAAAATTTTGTCTTCTCAAAATATTTAATTTATAGGATTTTGGTTAACAATTTTTAGTTATTGGATTTTGTTATATCAGTTGGATGTCTTATTATGAATGTTTATTTTATATGTCGTTTGATATAAGTGGTACTTATATGACATTAATTTAATTTAATTCCTGAAGTTATAATTATTGAATATAATTTTTTGAAATTAAATATGCAGAAGGCTAATATTAAAATATTTAAATAATTATAGAAATTTCCTTACCGTTGATGAAGAGTCCAGGAGTACGGTTTGTTCCTGCATTACTCTGAAGAGATGTTGTTTCAATTCTAGCTCCTTGATATTAATGATGAAATTCTTAGGGAAAGTTCTGTGGTAGATATGAGGATCAGCATGATTTTCTCTTGACCTCCTCTAATTTTTCTCCTTTTTGAAATTCGTTTTCTAATCTAGTGATATCCGCCGCCCTGATTTATAAGAAGGGTAGTTCTCAACGCAGCGTTTCCGTTGAGATTTTAGAGCTCAGCTTTTTTGGGATATGTGAATATAATTTTGTATCTATTCTAAAATTTCGTAAATAATTCCGATGCAAAAGAAAATTTTTTTCGAATCTTTTTCGTGAATGATTGTGAATACGGAAATTACACAGGAAACAAAAGAACGGGAAATAAAATCACACTACGGAAAAAGTTTTGGGGTTAAAAAGGGAGATTAACCTTGGAAAAAAGTATCACCTTCTAAATTATTACAAAAATTCTGATTATCATTTTATTCAAACGATAAAAAGTACCTCAGTTTGATCTGAATATCTCGGAAACTATAATTGATATTGAGAAAAAACGAAAAAAATCTGCAAATTTGAACACCCTGACCTAACTTTATAGGAAAATTTTCTCTTGAAAATTCTATCGGCTGTTGAAGTTATTCTACAAAAAATTGGACCACGCTATAAATAATTTTAATACATATAAATACTACAAGTGTTTCCCAATTCATGAATATTAAATTTCAAATTTGAAGTTCAGTTGGCCGTCGGATGTTTCTATGTAGGTTTTAATTCGCTTTCGACGCAAGACAATTGGGCCTCTTCACCAGTGCTTTGTTGGCTGTGACTTTTGGGATTGAACGGAGTCGTTCACTATCATATGCAACTCAGATAGCCTACCGACTTGTCTCATTTGCCACGAAAAACTCGCACACAATAAGAAATCATATTTAGAGAGACATATCACAAAAACATACTCACTTTGTTAGTAAATATCCAGCGAAGAACGAAAAAGAGCTGTCAACGAGCTCCAAAAACAAAAACAGCATGTTAAGTAACTCAACGCAACCTACAAATAATGTTAATCTGGCTAGTTTCGCGGTATCACTGGATATTGCAAAAAAACGGCAAACCACTCACAAATGGCATGTCAAAGATGGCTCTATACGTGCATCTAAAGAACTGTTTCGTGATTTCAAAAGCAAACCAGAAATCTGGAAAAAATCAAAGATTTGCCACTATCTGCTAAAACAGTACAAGATAGAATAGCTAAAATGTAACATATTTGCAAGTGGAAGATATTCAACTTTCTTCTGCCTTATCACTTGCTATAGATGAATCTTGCGACATAGAACACGAATGTCGTGTAAAAATGCCTTGAAGACAATAAGATCGATTTAAATAAAATCGTTTCGATAGCAACTGATGCAGCCAGAAGTATGACAGGATAAATAAAGGAGCAATAACGATTCTACATAGCAAAATAATCCACGAAATGTTTACTTTTCCCTAGATAATACACCAAGAAGCTCTTTGTGCCCAAATATTTCCGGCCGAAATAGTTGAGGTCATGAATTTGGTAATCAAGATATAATTGTTAACAGCATCTTGTCAAAAGCACTCTACCATCGTCAAGAATTCTTAAACGAAATGGGGACTCAGTATTCCGACCTTGTCCTTCACAATAAAGTGCGATGGCTTTCCAGGGATAAGATGTTCAAACGTTTTGCTTTGAGCTTGAGTGAAATAAATACATTCCTCAATGAAAAAAGCATTAATCACCCTGAATTAGAGAACGACAAATGGTTGCAAAAATTTTACTTCATGGTGGATATATACAGTGAAATTGGATGAGCTGAAACTAAAACGGAAAGGAAAATCCAGCCTATGTTTTGGTAGAAGAATTTGCTGACAGATTTGAGCAATTCAAAATAAAAAAAAACACTTTAACATTCATAGTACATCCTCTCAACACAAATAGTAACGAAATCCATATTGAGCCATTTTGAGTTGATAGAGGATCTCTAGAAATGCAATTGATCAATTTTTTTTTGTAGTGCCGATAGCTCAATGGTAGAGCAGAACGCTCGTGACCGGAAGGTCCGTGTTCGAATCCTGTTCAGGTGGAAAACAAATTTTCTAGTTGGACGGGTGTCGGCCACCATTTCACTGTTGGGTCGAAAATTAGCAGTGCTGTGACCTAAAATGGCGCAAGATCGCAGTAACAAAGCCTCATCAAAGAACTCATAACTCGCACTAGGTGAAAAAGCTTCTGAGGGATCTTCACAGAAGATCTAGGGGTATCAGGATAATAATAATAATGAAAAGTAAAGCATTATGGAGTGGAAAATTTACTGAGTTGAAAAGCAAGTTGGAAGACTTGAAGGTCCAGAAATGTATGTACGTAACGCAACAAAAATGGACAGCTTTAAAAAAAATGCCGCGAGTTGAGGCACTTATATTCGACGCATGGAATAGTCTTCCACATTGCTATAGTGAAGTGAAGAAGTTGGCATTTTATGTGCTGACTATCTTCGGATCGACATATTCGTGGGAGCAAGTGTTATATTGCATGAATATTATTAAAAGTGAAGTAAGAAGCTAACTTACAAATGAAAATTTAAAGTCGCGTTTGAAACTTAAATCAACAAGTTATGAGCCAAATTTATCCAAACTTTCTAAAACCATGCAAAGCCAGCACTTCCATTGAATTTATTTGCTCAAATGTATGTTATTGTTTTTTTGTTTTTAAGTACAAGTTACATCGTTCTATAAAATTTGAGTTTTGTAATTGAATAACCGTGCAAATCCATCGCTTCCATTATTTGTTTGTTCCATTGTTTGTTACTGAAGTACCAGATAGTGCTGTAAAAAATGTCTGATTGTTTTAATTTTTCATTAAATAAAATGTTTTATTATATTTGTTGTGGAAAAAACAAAACTTCAATGAAGCTAATAATCTTACTTTTTACACTACTTATTTTGAAATTTTGTAAATTGTCATTTTTGGCTTTTCCGATTCAAAAGGTTGCCTACCCCGCGCTGATTGGTTTTAAATCCGGGCCTGTTCACAGAATTTGATGAAGAATCTATAGATATTTGGTACAGTAAGCGTTTTCAGGGAAGTGATAATTCAATTTGAATGCAACTTTTGAAATTTATTCCTGGAATTTAGTTTAACTAATTATTACATATCAGAGAAATTAATTTGATGGTTGTTGAACGGGTGGACTAAATCTCCCGACAGCAAGTAAACGTTTCTATAATATTTTAGAACATTCTCCATATTAGGATGACAGTAATTGTCTTTACAGTGAAGTTGTGAATGATTTTTCATAGGATCTGAAAATTCACATAGGATGCCGTTAACCACACGAAGGCATTTTCAAAAGTTTATCTTATTGATCGACAAAATACAACGCACGCGTGAGGAATACAAGCGACGAAATATGTGACAGTCAACCTGAAACACATTTCTTATTTTCTTCCATTCTATTTTTCTGGTCTACTAGAATGGTCCAGTGTCCTCTCAAACTCTTTGTGGAATCAACAAAAACATCAAATGTGATTCAGAAACGATGATAAGTTTTTAGTGTTATTATAAGCGAAAAATGATGAAATTTGCCAAAATAATATACAAAAATACCAGAGATTCTATTACATTATGAAAAATTTCTGGATATTAACTTTTCTTGGTGTAATGTCTTTTGGCAGCCAACATGTCAGGGGTAAGTTTATCTTTTATCTACGGATTGAACATTACTAAAAGATTGGCAAATTTTTTGCTTTCGTTCGTATTTTGGATGTTGAAAATCGTCTAGATTTCATACGAATGTTTATATCTTTTTCACAAAAATGCTCTGATCCTTTCTATTTATATAGCTTAACTCATCTTATATTTTTTATCTGCATTTATAACTTGCGGAGTACTGTTGCGCAAATGGAAACAGGGACTCTTCATGAAAAGTAATCCCTTAGAAATATTAAGAAATTAGTTAACTTCTATTGGTAATGATTCTATCCCTACAAATATTTTATGGATTCGATCTTTATTTGATGGAAACTCAGTTTCATTAATGTGTAAATAAATTTCGGTTTCCAACAACTTTTTATTAATGAACAACAATTGCTGCACCACACTGTGGCTTCATAAAGTTCAAAATCTCAACTGATCAGTCAAGATGTAGAATAGTTGGCTTCATCAGGTCCTTCATCTGAATTAATCAGTGTGGTGTGTTGTTTATTAATAAAAAGCTTGAAGGAACTGAATTTTATTTACTATTTATTCTATCACTATACTGTGAACACAAATGACATACGGTGAAAGTGCTCAAATTTTAGAACCGATGTTTGTAAAGAATTCTTTTATTATTACAGTATTGTCCAAATTGTTAACATCCAGCATTTCTGCTCGTTACAAATTTGACATCTATTTCTATATTGAATATATAACCTATAATTCGTGTTAAGTGATTTTCAGTGGGAGTCGTTACTGCAGTGCTTTTACAGACTTTACTATCCTGTAATTCAGGGAGTTTCTGAAAACCCTCACCTTTACATCGTTATCCTCTAGTTGAGGAAGGAAAGGTTTGTTATGTCTATTCCGAGGTATTTGAGTCCGATTCTGTTAGTTCTGATGACGCCAGTGAGGATGCGGCCACTATTGACATTATGTGTCAATTCAAAAGCCGAATCCTGTCGAAATTTCGATGTAAACATTCTACGGACTTGTGCGAGTTTTTTGACTTTCCCGGATTGTTTGTTTACATTGACTGACATTTAAAAAGTCAAAGCACAAACGCGTCCAAAGCATAGAGATAATATTCTATGATTCAAAGAAACCTAAATAACAAGACCGGAATTGAAATTTTATAAAATTTGGAGACAACTGTGTTCTTTGAATATTTTATATAAGCAATATTTGATGAAATGGTTATGAAATAGCCTGTATATGAGCATAAATTGTTTAGATTGGATTCCACAACAGAAAATTATGATAGTAGCTGTCATTCAGGTGTGCTTCATAGAAAAATTTCTAGAAAAGCACTGACGTGAAGTCATAATACTCACGAAATTTTGCATTTGCCTTCTTGTCGTTATTGTAAATCTACATGCTCAATTTAAACTGGGACTGTTGCTATGGTTTCGGTAGAACTCAACGCTGCTCAGCTAACAATTTCTTTCTTTTGATCTTCTGATTCTACGATTCTCACGAAATTTTGAAAGAACATGCGCGTCATTAGTCTACTTCTAACCACTAAATTTCATATCAATCGAATCTGCAGTCTTGAAAATATTGGGAAAAATAAGAAATAATTCAAACTCAAAAAACTACGGAAGCATTAGACTGATTTTACCCTCTAATTACATTTTCAATATAATTCGTTACAACTTCATATGCAATTATTTTGCGAAACATTTCAAAAATACTGTCATTACTCGAACCAACAGCGTTTAGATGCATTGCATTGACAAAGATCGGACTCCTACACCTTTACTTGCGCCACAAGGGCACTAGGTAGCTTTGTCGGTTTCCTTCTACATACTTTATTTGAAGACTTTGAGCTTCAGCTTCTATTAATTTAAAAGTTGAAATCTTCACGTAATTAGGCACTTGCCTTCGTGTCATTACATCATCTAAATACTAAATTTGAACTCGATCGGATTTATACTTCCGAAAACTTTAAAAAATAATATTTCGAATGAGAATAACTCAGGGACCACTGTGCTCAATTTCTCAGTTTTTGTACATAACTGAAATATTTAGACCCCGAACCCACCCTGAAAATATCAAGTCTCTAGGGCTTATAGTTCAGAAATTAGCATTTTTAACTCAAGTCGTCTGCCTGAATGGTAGATCGTCCCGAAATTTGGCGTAAATATACGTATTGTTATTATTATACACCTAAATACCAAATTTCATTTCGATTGAAGCGCTAGTTTCGGAAGTATTGCGGATATAAGAAAAAACTTAAAGTGAATAACTCAATAATAATAATAACGGTCAAAACCATTGGACCGATTTTACCCAAATAAGAAATTAACCGAGATATTTAGGCCCTGAATGTTTCAAGCCTCATTCCTTCCGTTCGAAAGTTAGAGTGTCAGTAACTGACCGGCTGGAAAGAATTATTTTTTATCTCGGATTCTTCATCAGTAAGTCCAATATTAAAGATAGTTCTTAATTCTGTATTAATTCTCTTTTATGTGATTATGCTTTGATTGGTTGAAACAAGACGCAAACAATTATAAATCTCATTTACCCTTATTTATCATATCATTCTTCACAACTTCATGTGACAATTAATTATTTCGCGAAATAACTCAAAAAAATATTTACTCCACGCCTGGATACGAACCCATATCATAAAGATGCATTGTACGAATACGGGATGAAGTCCTCTGCCTAACACCCTCATCCAGAGAAAGTTAGTAGTCGATTTCCTACCACATATATATGAAGATTTCAAACATCACTCTTTGAAGTTCTGAAAATTAATTACTCACTATCCTAATGAAATTTTGCATTCTTTTTGTCGTGATTTTATTTCTGAATACTAAATTTAAACTCAATTATACAACTGTTGTTGCGGTAGCACTCAACATTAAGCCGCTCAAATCATTTTTCTTTTTGTTTCGAGTCTCGTAATCCTAAGATACTCCTTAAATTTTTCACGATCATGTACGTTATCATTTTTCTTTTAAAAATTAAATTTCAGATCAATCGTATTTTCAATTTGAAAAATTTTTATATAAATAAGTATCAGTATAATAATAATAAAAAAAAAAATAAGAGAAAATTTGAAATGAGAATAACCGCGAAACCATTGAACTGCTTTCGCCTAATAACGAACTTAGCCGAGGTATTTGAGCCCTAAACCTACCCCGAAAAATTCAAGTCCCTTTCCCTGTCCGTTTGAAACTTATATTGTTTAATATAGCGCTTAACGTTGATCTGCTAACAATTTTTTTTCAAATTCTTCATTCAAAAACCAAATTTCAAATCGATAGGATTTGTAAAGTGTGTTTCAATAACAGCGCAAGATTTGAATTGCGCGCCATGTTTGCCAGTCATAATGTCACATGATTATGACGTAACCGATCGAAAGTTGACAGATGGGAGTTATTAAACGTGGAGCATTACACGGTAGAACAACGCGTCCTGATTGTCAAAAATTATTATCAAAAGGGTAAAAGTTTAATTGCCACTATTCGTAAAGTGCGTTCAATGTTCGGTCGAATTAATGTGCCCAATTCATCTACTGAAAAAAAAATAAACAAAAAATTCGAAAGTACTGGTTCGTTTACTGTGATGCATGTGAAGCATACGATACGGGCTCGTAGAGGTCGTTCAGAACAAAACATCATGGCAGCTCGCGAGAGAGTGACTAAAAGGCCAGAGACGTCAATTCGCCATCGGGCACAAGAATTGGACATGAACAGGCACTCTTCAGCTGATTCTCATTAAAGATTTACAGCTTCCTACAAGATCCAACTGACTCAACAGCTTCTGCCAGTAGACCATGAATAGCGAGTTTGCTCCTGGTCGAGTCATTTCCCGATATGGTGGCCAGAATTGGCCTTCACGCTCTTGCGATTAAACGCTTTTAGACTTCTGGCTGTGAGGTCACAGTCACAGGTTTATGCCAATAAGCCTGCAATCATCGAAGCATTTAAAGATGAAATTAGACGCTGTATCAATTAAATACCACCAAATGTATTCAATAACGTTATTGAAAATATCGTCAAAAGGGTATGCATATGCCAGAAAAGCCGTGGCGGCCATTTACAAGATATTTTGTTCCATACATAATTCATAAATGAATATTTTCTAAATCCATAAATATTTCAATACTTTGCTACAGAAAACCTTGTTTTATTGAACACTGAAATCTTGCGCTCTTATTGAAACACCCTATAGGTGAAAAAATAGTCAGAAAAATAAGAAAAACTTCCAAATATGAATAACTGCCAAATCATTAGACCGATTATGGTCGCCATTATCGAATTTAACCCAGATATATAGACCATGTTTCCTGCAAGTCTCTAGTTCTTTCCGTTCGCAGATAAGTGTGTTTACAGATCTCGGATTCTTCATTAGTAAACCAAGCCTAGTCATTTAAGACCATTTTCGTCTCAATGCTCGAAAATTACAGACATTTGGCCGAAACAATAGAACGCTTTTCCCTGTGACAAGCACGCGAAAATTGAGAAAATTGTCAAAAGTTGACCCATGTCAAAACAGGTTGAAACGATTAACACGTAAGGACATATCCCTACGGAATTTTTTTTTAATGTCATATAAATCAGTAATTTTATTCCTTATAATAAATGGTTTATGTTATATTTTTCTGCCTATATTCACTTTATTTCATACAAGAAAGCCGTTATTTTTTGATGAGAGTAATGAGAAAGTTTTATGTATCATATAGCTTCCTAATCTGTTTTGCAAATCTATAGCCTTCGTGTTTTCGATTTTGCGACTTTAGTAAAATAGCATTATGTACGGTTATTTGTTATATTATAATTCAGGACAAAGCGGGTATTTTCATTAACAGGTAACCAAAAATTAGATCTTTGCATATCAGAGACGTGAGTTGAAAATAGTTTTTGTTGTTTGCTGTTTCTGTGAAAAATAACAATAACAAGTATTCACTATAAAAACCAGTACAAAAACTTGGAGGCTTCATGGTTCAAGTATTTGAACCATAAGGAATATAATTAATAAAAATGAATTTTTCCGCAGTTAGAAGGGTTAAGAATCTTATCGTATGGAAATTTTTTTAATGAACATTAATTATTTTAGATGATTATTATATGTTATTGGTTTCTGAATATATCCAATTTTTCAAGAAAAAAAATACAGATCAAGGAAGAACTTTGAATCATGCCTGTTCAATGAAATTAGTTAAAAGACCAGCATCAACCAACCAACTGTCTCCAAATAACAGACTACCAGCATCCAGTGGAATAATGTGATGAAGTCATCAGCAACATAAGGCAGCAATCAAATACCACCAAATTAATCGATGGACAGAAACATTCCTAACGGACTTAATCAAAATGGGCTACTCGTGGCAAGATAACCTAAAAACCACCTCACCAGAGCTCGTATATGTAGAACCACCAAGACTACTTGGAGAATTCTTGGTCGACAAAAAGACAATCCTACAGATTTTGTGAAAGCCCTAAGAAGGCAGATGCAGCAAGTGAAGCCCAGAGGTGGTACGCAACACGGTGAAAAGAAGGCCAAGCAACTAAAGAACATATTTTTATTCGTTAGGATGGCCCAAAATCATACCTACAATTGGCATATGACGGACATTCATAGTAGTGGAACGTAGTCCCAAGACCGTCAACTATTTCGGGAAGGAGACAATTGTGATGATGAATAGGGTAAAATCAGCCTGCATCATTACAGATGAAGACAGTCAGACACAAGAACACAATCAGGTAAAGGAACTCTCTCAATCGGAACCTTTAAAAAAAAATCACAATCTGTAGAATCACCAGATAATTTTCCATAAAGATTACGAACAGGTTTTTCTTGACTCCATCACTAGTGACAGTGTTTGTAGAAAAATTGTCCAAAAAAATAAACTTTCAAGGCAGATAAAGGTGGAATTTAGTCCATCTTAAAAATTTCAGACCTAGTCTTCGAAATACCCATTCCTCGAGAAGCCAGCACCATTGCTCAGAAAGATCGATGTTCAGACCACTCAAGACGCTACGTTCCAGTCACCTTGGAATCATTCATCTATTTGAGATCTCATGCAACTCGGATTTCAACCGTGAGGTCCAAGCGATGACGTATTGATAAACATTGTGACCTTTATTTCAATATACAATCTGTTAGATTTCCCGTTTTATTTCCACAGACCTGATGATCCCCATAGTATTATCAAACACTCGTTATCTGATAAAGTATGGTTTTACTGCTCACTAATTTCACTCAAAAAACATTATTCCATGTGAAACACGGTCATAATAATATTTTTTCAATTTTTCGATAATAAATATAGAATATTAAAATTAATAAAACCGGCGTATATTTTCTTCCAAATATAAATAAATAGGAGGATGACCTTTGGCAACAGAAAGTTCTTCTAATCGGGACAGTGCGTCTATGTAACAGTGCTAATGCTGTTTTTTAGCATAACGACGTAATTGGATATGACCTGAGCAAAGAAGCTTTTCTACGTTAGTGAAGGTAGAAATAATGGGAAATATAGTTTAGTGCTTGAATTAGCTTGATGGGATATGCTCTGTACGTATATTCGCAAATCCTGTTCAAGTAGCAAAGAAATTTGCTAGCTGGTAGGGTTTCAGCCACCACTGTTGGGTCGAAAATTAACACTGCTGTGACCTAAATTGGCGCAAGATCGCAGTAACAAAGCTTAACCAAAACATCTGAACTACTTACTCGCACAAGCTGAAAAAGCTTTTGAGGGATCCTCACAAAATCAAGTTGGGCTGTCTCGATTCGAAGAACTTTCTGTTTTATAGCTCATACTCCTTTATAATTATATTAAGAATATTATTAATTAAAAACATTTCTTTTTCTTGTCGAATAGGTGAATTATGTCATACTGTATTGTATTATTTTTAAGGAACCAAAAACTCCACCAAGAAAAGAGCTTCTGAAGACTACTATCAAATAAATTACGATTACGAAATTTTCAACAACAGCTTGAACGTAGAATTCTCGCCTGACTCCTTGATACTGCCCATTCCTGATGACTCAATAGTTAAGGATTCATCCGAAGATTTAGACAAGACAAAAGAGATCGTTGATGGCGATCTGAAGGAACACGATTTCATAGATAACTTGATGTACATTTACTATGGACCGGCGACGAATGAGCCTAGACGTTCTGCATCACAAATCATTATTATTGGTTCCGCTTTTAATATCTTCGCTCATGCTACAACTATCCTTGTATTATTAGTGAGGAATGACATTCATCCAAAGAGGGAATTAAAGGAGCTATACTTGCATCTAATGTTCTCATTTCTCATTACAAATGTTGCATTTGTTATAGGAATTTTCGTGAGTATTTAGTCGGCAAATAAATTGCTACCTTTTTACTGACGCTACTTTTCTTCAACAATTTATAGTCGTTATTTGAATGTGCAAATTTTTTTCAGATTTTGCTTAGTTATCTTATCGGTATTGATTCAAAGAATATAACTGATAGTTGCATTGATTTGGCCGATGCTTGGTACAAATTATTTATAACTGACATTACTAATGAAAAAATGTTCTCATTTCTATTTTTCTCTTGTTGGTATGTATCATCCATACTTGAAGAATTTCATTAGATCATAAGATATAATTAATGCTTTGAAGATTTTAATTTGTGGTTTCCGTACAAATATAATTCCTATAATTGTTTTATAACCTTTCAAATGTTCTATTCAGGATCATATTCAAAATGATCCTTCGAAATATTGAAAGAAAAAATTCGATTTATTCGTTGTTATTTTTATGTTTTTTTATTCCATATACTTATCATATATTCAATTTGAGACATAAATTTTCAATACTTCTATCCAACAATTAGTGTATCTTGGGGAATTCTGGATTAGTCCTGGCGATTAATCCTGCTTTTTACGACGCAATATATTGGTCGCAAATCGTTTTTGAGCGTTGTTCTTAAAAACTAAATCAAATTGGCTATATCTTTCTTTGATTATCTACTTACATAATTAATCGATGAATGAGTAGGTTGGAGATTTAACTACTTTCGTAGAAAAACAATGTACATTTATTATTTCTAAACCTGAGATGTCAAGAGCGTAGTTAATTGTTCAAAAATTACATTTTCATAGAAAAAAAAAGAACGTTTTTAGGGCCACACATTATCACTTACAACAATCTACTAGTTGCAACGTATACTGATCGAGTAATTTGATCAAATGTTGAACGAGTAGTCAACTGAATGTTTGAACAATAAGTAAATGACATGCGCTATTTAAACACATTGACTTTGGACCTTTAATTCAAAAGGTGAGATGTCCTCAAATTTGGTTGATTGTCGATTTCTGGGTATCATGATGTGAATATGGAGTAGACTTCCAAAAATATGGAAAGGTAGAAAACCTTATTAATCCTTCAGATACTGAATTGTTTCAGACGTTACTATTTGGTAGTTGATCATAATTAAAACAAATTGTAGAAATTACTATGTTTTACTACCAAAAAATATATATTACACATTTTCTTGTGACTCGAGTTTCGGGAAATGAACTATCCCATCATCAGACAACTCGAGTCACAAGAAAATGTGTAATATATATTTTTTGGTAGTGAAACATAGTAATTTCTACAATTTGTTTTAATTATTAATCCTTGTTAAAAAATATATTGGGTTGTTCGGAAAGTAATTTTGTTTTTTTTGGAGAATGGAAAACACTTTTCATATAATGAATACATATTTTATTGAATTATACATAGGTCATTCAGATCCAACACCTATTGTTATTTTTCTGGTAGTAGCATGATTCCATGCTCATAAAATTTTTGGTCTTTGCTGGCAAAAAACTGATTCAGGTAATTTTTGACCTCTTCATTTGTACCGTATGAAAAATTTTGCAATTACTAGAATAAATAATAATCCGAAGGCGTCAGATCTAGAGAATACGAGGTGTGTGGCAGTGTATTCTATTAAAGCTGTAAAAACTTTTGGCGAGTGACCAAACTCGTATCAGATCTCGCATTATCTTGGTGTAAAACTACACCTTTTCTGTTGATTAACTTTGGCCTTTCCTGTTGAAGTGCCATCATTCAGTCTGTCCAGCTGATGACAGTAGACTTCCGAATTAATCATTATGTTATCCGCTAAAGGCTCAAAAAAAAATTCCTTTAAAATCCCATCAAACAGGGAGCATCACCTTTGTTTGTCGGATATTAGCTTTCAAAATGCTTTGAGCCGGTTCATCTTTTTTGCTCCATGATCTCTTGGGTTTGACATTGTTATATACAACCCAGTTTTCGTCCCCAGTAATTATGCGCTCCAAAAATGGATCATTTCCGTGACGTTTGAGAAGCGAATCACACACGACACAAATTTCTCTCCGTGAGAACATGGGGAACCAATATATCGAGCTTCGAGGTTGAGCCCAGGCCTTTGAAGTGGTCGTAAACAGTTGAATTCGATAAATTTAACCTCACAACGATCCCACGTGTTGTTATTCTCCGATTTGCATCAACTAATACCTTATTCATGTCTTTTTCAGCTTCAACCAGCCTTCCAGAACGTGGTGCATCTTCGACATCAAAATGTCACCAACCAGAAACTACTGCGTAGATTCAATTGAACTTTTTCACACACAAGCCTTGCTATATCATTTTCCAAAACATATAATGACTATGCAGCTCAACTGTGAAGTTGGGTTCGAAAAAATACAATTAAATCCTCTGTCGGGAAAAAAACAAAATTACTTTCCGGACAACCTTATACCTTTCCGAGCTGAAAGATTTATTACTAGGATAAGAGTACACATTGTGATCATAATTTTAAAAAGATGGACCGAAAGTATTAATCGCCGAATATATCAATTACTTACGCAATTGATATATGCCGAAATGAAATTGTCCACAATTTGAAAGGATCGTAAACAACTATGAATAGACCCAAATTCTAAAATAGAAAACAATAATCACGACGCGGCAACTTTTTTATGCTCCAATAAACTGATTTCGAAATTTGCACTTGTTTTGCCAATATAAAATTTGAAGCAGTCGAATAAGTTAGTTTATGCATTCCTGATAATCGAAGTTCATCCATTTTGTTTCCATCATTAATGATTTCACTAGGAAAAATATTAAAGCTGTCCGCAAGACGAAAAATAGGACCAGTAAATTCATCAAAAGTAATAAGAACAAAATGGAATCTTCAATTATCTATCTATAAATTTACCTCTTTAGTCTGTTTAGAATATTATGACGATATAAAAAGACTTTCTTCATGCGAAACACCAAAATTTTCATTATTTTTCAAATAATGACGGTATGATAAAGACGACATACATAATAGTTTTCCCAAATTGAATTTATGGGAAATAAAGTAACATGAATATACATAAAAAAGCCATAACTTTCAAAACGAATAAACTGAATTTTATCAGAACTGTATTTTAAATATTCTGTGAGATTACTTCGAACGGAATACTCCTGAAAAATAGAGGGAAATCTGTATATCTCTTTTTTTTCGAAAACTATAAATTAAATATTCAAATCTATATAACTTGCACTCTGATGAAGTCCTTCAAGTATGTGCAAAACGTACGTCAGTAATATTATGATAACGCAGAAATAAAAATTTGTGTTTCTTTAATACTGACAAATTGTCTCAGGTACATCTACCACACCAAAGATAACAAAGGTTCGGTTTCCGCTTCGCCAAGAATGTTTTTTTTATCTGTTAGAATTTAGTTGCATTAACACTAAAATAAAGTTCAATTTAAATCAATCCAATTCGGAAAAATATAATTATAAAATTGAATGATGAGATAATAAATTAACTAAAGAAACAAATCATAGACTTTTTCAATAATGTTGAAAATAGGAAAGTTCATTCAGGATTAAAATTTTATTTTAATAGAATGTGGAAACTTTAATTTGAGAATTGGATTACTGTCATATAAAGAATGATATTTTTCACTTATAATTTAAATGAGTTTATACTATAATATAAATATGTCTTGTAGGCACATTTTGTTTGGGAGTGCAAATCAATTTTTCTTCAAAAGATGACTGTGAAAACATTAAATTTTTGAAAAGTAGTAGCCGATTGCTGCAGTTTTAGACAAATTGGACATCTGCAGTTTGAATTGTTTCGAGTTTCAAACAAAACGTTTTTTTGCTACGCTGTTGAATGTGTCATACTTTTTGATAACTACTCGAGATGTTTCATTTTTTTGTTCTAATTGGAAAAAAGTGCAGCTGAAGCTCATCACACACTTGTGAAATTTTACGCATTGCATATAGAACTCTATCGGGACAGCCAAACAAATTCGAAAACGATTAATTACAAGCATTGCTTAATGAAGATCCTCCCCAACAAGGGTTTTTACTTACGTTTGGTGTGACCAAACAAGCAGTGGTTGTACGTTTTAAATCTATTCAAAAGCAGGGCAATCGGGGTACTCATGAATTTAAATCAAAATATCAGAAAAGGTGATTATTTTCTTGTGAGCACCTGCATCAAAGGCAAACAACGCCTTACACTACCAATCGTTGACCTTGATATCAACACCAAAGTTGAACATTCATGGTTCGAAAGTTATGCTGTGTATCTGGTAGGACCAAGAGGGTGGTGAATACTACTAGCTGATTCAATTACGGGTGATCGGTACAGACTGCAATCACGTGCATTACGAGAAAAACGGCCGAAATATAAGGACATACATGAGTTCCTCTTTTGGATGACACCGCTCAGCCTCACGTCTTGCCGCACATGCTGTATTTCGTGGAAATTGATCTTTCTGCCAGTTCCTGGCTGTTTCGAAGGATGCAACATGATTTGGCTTCAATTCTTTCAAAGAAAGCGGAAAGTAGCTTCCAAATTGGATCTCCTCAGAAGAAAAGAAGATTTTTAGAGACTGGATTCGGAAAATGCCTAAGAGGTGGGAAAAAGTAGTAGGCAGTGATTGATTTGATTGCTTTTCTAATTCATTATCTTTTGAAATGAATAAATTTTCTGAGTTAAAAACAGACCGAATTAATTTGTTCTCCCAATAGTTTACGATAATTTCTTATTACACAACAAATGATAGTATTAATTCGTTTCAGAATACAAAATATTACCTTGAATGTCTCATGATAGCTTTACTGTTGACATATTTTCACCTGGTATCGTCAGTATGGATTTTCCTCTACTGCTTCCAGATCTTCAACGTTTTTTGCAGAAAAGAACATATCAAACGAAAATACTTTTTCATGTGTGGTTATGGACTACCTCTATTGTTTTCAGTGGTAAGTTTCTCAGTTTTTATACACCATATATCTACGTAATGATTGAATTTGAATTTTTCTGAACGAAGTGAAAAATAATGAGAAT
The DNA here is from genome assembly GCA_034642435.1 of Megalocaria dilatata. Classification (NCBI taxonomy): domain Eukaryota; kingdom Metazoa; phylum Arthropoda; class Insecta; order Coleoptera; family Coccinellidae; genus Megalocaria; species Megalocaria dilatata. The sequence continues at coordinate 76,483,881 of CM067854.1, forward strand.
CACAAAATTGTAGGGTATACTCAATCAATACCTTGAATATCAAACAGAGTTATTCTGTTACCTTTACTACAAATTTTAATTTCATAAAATTACTTGAAACTTTCTAAAATTAAATCAAATAGAAAACATTGTTTCCTTTTTAATAGACATATAGAATAAACACTAATCACACAGTACTGTTTCATACCAGTTTTATAAATAAACAAATTCTACCCTAAAAATTTCCAACATAAAATAAAGAAATCAACTTCTCTTTGAAATAGCTCTTTCAAAAAACTCTTGAAAATTATGTAACACATCTTCAAAAAGGCATTCGTAAAAACTCACTGATAATCTTCAGCTCATGTCAGCAAAATAAAAACAATCAATAAAAATAAGTATCATAATTAAAGAATATATAAGAGACAGTATTAAAATTACCACAAGAATCTTTAATACAACAATTTTTTCAGTACGATGTGGCTTCTTCCGGTATCTACATTCTACTGACTGATGGTGACAAAATGATGGTAAAAAGAAGTCATAAAAACTTTATTGGAGATTGCTGCTAAAAAATGACATTAGGGAAAGATATTCAGTAATGGGAATCTGTCGACATCTGTTTGTTCATTCAAAAAGATTTTACGGGCATTGTATCAGTTGATTTCTAAATATTCTAAAAGTGTTAATCTAGAACATTTGCTTTCGACGTGGATAATTTCATAATTATTATTGAAATTATGCCTGAATTCCTTAAGATGATTAGCATATGTCGAATGTACGGAATCCGATATGTACCTTCTTTGAAATTTTTGGATTCTTTTCTTGAATGATCTATCTGTCTGACCAATATATACTAAAGGCAATCGTTGCAAGTCAACTTCTAGACTCCAGATTCATTTTCTTTATGTTTAAAGCTACTGTTTAATAATATTTATCAAGCATTATTGAGCAGATGGCTTCAAACAACAATTTCTTTCTTATAGTCAAAATGGTATTCAATAAACAAAAGAACATGCCATTAAATGTATAATGTACCCAATCATAAAAGAGGACAATGCACAGAAATACTTCTCGTTATCTTATTCTGATGGATTTTCTGAAAATAATGCTAAACATTCAAAAAATAGTTTCAACTGCAATGCAGCTTTTGCAACCATTATATGAAAACACTTATATAAAAAACAATAAGGATCGAACAAATAAAGAAAATGAATCTGGAGTCTACAAGTTGACTTGCAACAATTGCTCTTTAGTATATATTGGCCAGACAGGTAGATAGATCATTCCAGAAAAGAACCCAAGAAGACCAAAGAAGTTACATATCGGACTCCGTACAGTCAACATATGCTAATTATCTTAAGGAATTCAGGCATTTTTTAGCGGCAAACTCCAATAAACACCAGTTTTTACGACTTGGTTTTACCATTATTTTGTCACGTACTTAACGTATTTAAACTCTGGTAACTAGACACCATCAGTCAGTAGAATGTAGTTATCTGAAGAAGCCACATCGTGGTGAAAAAATTGTTGTATTAAACATTTTTGAGGAAATTCAAATACTGTTCTCTTATTTATATTTTAATTAAAATGAGTTTCCACCAAGTAAAGACCGAATCAATCAAACAAATCTATCAAACTTATACGACCACGTGTAGTCCGAATCGGGAAATCAAAAAGGAAACAATGTTTTCTAGGGCATTTATTTAATTTAAATTCAAAAAGTTTTCAATAAATTTTATGAAAATTGAAATTTATAGTGAGTTATAACAGAATTATTCTGTTTGATATTTGAGATATTGAAAAAACCTTCTATCAAATAAAAAACGTCCTTTTATTATTATACCCATTCATGTTAGGGAAAAAAAGTTATTATACAGGATATATATATTCTATGAGCTGTATGACAAGTTCGGGCAGATGATTGGTGTGCTTATTAAAACATTTTATTCCTATGGGCATAGTTCCAATTCGTTTTCCCTTGAGAAGTACAAGCATTTGGAAAAATAACTTTTCTTGTTTCAAGTCAGAATATAGCTTAAACTTTGAACATTGTATGAATCTTTTTCAACAATTAACAGTGGTTTGTCATAGACCTTATAGAACACACTTTATGATTTAGCCCGTTCACTTCAATAAAGTCTAGAAAGGTACTCTGCCATTCAGGGTCGTAGTTCTTGTGCCTGAATAACCGGGACTGGCCTAGAGGTTTAGGGGTCTCGACCACGCATTAGGCAGGGAATAACCCCGTATCGACTGGGGTGTCTACGACGATTCTGGGCCTCGAGCGGTATAATGTACGGTGGAGGCAAGAAGCCCCTTCGACGTATGAGTTGCGTTGCAAACAACTCGGGCACTGACAATGCATAGCCAGTAGAAGTAGGATAGTGCTTCGAAGCTATCAGTCTATACTGGAAGTAAAGGCGGACTTCTGTTTCGTTTTGCGTGCTGATTGGACGTATCCCAATCCAGCGCCCATAGGGGTAGTGACCATATGCTCAGCAGGCAGGTAGGTCACCATTATCTCATCTGCGGAACTGTTCAATATTAGAGCTTCGTCTAAAGCGTCATAGGGAGCAATACTCCCTTTCCTTATAACCTACAGACCAAAATTATCTGCCATGAGGTGCAACATTATCCCTTTAACAAAATATAGCTAAGTTTGAACGTTCCCTCCATACGATATTCATGGTGAGTCAAACAAAGAATAAATAAAAATTCACAGAGCGACATTAAGGGCTGGGCCATAATGTAACTTTTGTCTTATTAAAAAAAGTAGAATGCACAAGTAGCAATAAATTAGTGAAAAATGTTGTGTCTTCTAAATAGCACAGCGAATATTAGTAGCCCAAAACCAAATATTACTGTCACATTCATTTATGATTCTATTGATGAGCCAATTAGTCTAAGAAAATCGTTGAACACTCCAAGTACTACTAAATTCATAAAAATACAAAAATCCTATCTATTCCACTAAAATGTTTCAATTTTTACTAGTAGACATGCTTTACAGATAGATTATTTATGCAACTGTAAGGAAAAATATAAACACAACATAACCCCTTCTTATTAAGAAATGGTTTATAGGCCGAATGAAGTTAGCTGCCCTTATATAATTCGTTAATTATATTATTATATAATTATCTAGTTTGCACTGGAGTAAACTATACTTTATCTTGGAGTTATCCGCAAACATAGTAATCAAGTATAAGTCTCGGAGGTTATACAACTGGACCAATCTCTAGAGATGACCTTGTTCTAACAAGGTGACTTATCCATCATTGTGGATAGGGTCGAAAGTCGTTACCTTATTATGCTAGAGGTTATACCGGAACACCATCCTCTTCTATACACCCATCTATCGATCAAGGGATATGTCTTCAAGAGAATTATTCAAAATTTTAGAAGTTCATGGGAGATAATATGTAAGAATCACATCTTTATACAGTACTGGTAATTTTTCCAAGAAATATATGTAGATAAAATCATATGAATAAAGTTAGGTCCAACATGATGGTAATCTCTCATTATTAAGAACATTTTGAAAGCAATAACCTGAACCACCTGAAATCTCTATTGGAAGGCGCAGTTATTGTACTATACGGACCTTATGCAAATGCTAGATACAGATCAAAGATCTGTAAGGCTGTAATTCAACCTATGTCAGATCTTTAATAGTACCTTCCGTTAATTGAAAATACCCTGTTGACTTTCTTTCACTATCGTTTACCAGTGTAGGTACCTCGAACAAGCTATACTTACTCTACTGATCGGTAAATGAGGGAATTTTATACTTCAAATTAAGTATTTTTTTCCAGGTATCATTCTTACTGGCACCACAGAGTTACGAAACCCGAAAATTCTGCTTCATGTCTGTTCAAAGGGGAATGATAATAAATTATATGATCCCAATCTTCTGCCTTATGATACTGACAGCATTTTACTGTATCAAAGGAATTCGGATATTCAACATGGAATTGCATACTCTACAAGCAAATAGCAACTTAGAAACTCTCATCATGTACAACGCCCAAATGGAAGTGGTAATGGGTAAAAAGTGTTCAAACATGGATGCTGTTAATTTAAGAACCGCCAAGTCTTGTCTGAGGTTACTGTGCGCCATGCAGACAATGTATGATATTGTATGGTTCTTTTTGGTTTTGGCTCTGGATAACATCAAGGAAGGCATGTTGATGGGAGTCGTTTATTCTTTTTCAAGTTGTGGCGTGGTGAGAATTTTTTATATGTCCATGTTGGTTATATTTTTATTTTGCACACGCTTTAAAACGACGGAATCTTGCATTTTCTTGGTTTCTATTCTTCGTTAAATTTTCAACCGTTATAGACATACGTATGGCCAACTCTTTTTTCCTATTATGGGGTATTCCACTCTCGCCTTGCGTGTTTTGAGATCAAGCGAAATTTGAAACATAATATAAATTATATATGTATATATATATATATACCATTATGTTTCGTCGCAATTTAACTTCTTCGGATATTTCAAATTTTTAATAACTAAATTAGAATTGGATATATTCTTTTCATATAGTGATATGGGTATATATTTCAACTAGAGTCGGAAGGATTTCCTGTTAACAATAATGAGCTATCCCGTATTATACGGAGTACTCTAAAATATCCGGTATTATCTCCGGAGTACTCTAAAGAACGCTAACCTCTTTTAATCGCGATCATCTAGTGGCAGGAAAATAGAACTTAACGTTGTGTAGACAACCCAAAATACTGCTAACAAGAGTAAGGAGAAATGGTGACGGAAGGTTCAAATAGTCAAACACAGTAATGTCATAATAAAATGTTCATATTAGTGATACTGAAAAGCAACAAAAGTGAACGGAAACAAACATTTATCAGCCTGTTGTTAAATTTACTCTACTGAGTGGTTCGTAAAGCTACACAGTGAACCCAATAGCGCCCTGGGTCTAAATGTCTTATTTCTACATATCATTAGGTCGGTAGCTTAATCGAATCGGATATCATTCTTATACAGCGGAAAGAGTTAGAGAGGACAGGATACAGCCAGCATGCACCTACAAATGCATTTCCGATAACCAGTGCAGAACCCGCAGTTACAAGGGGTAAGAATTTGAATGAACACTTTGTTATTCCCAGACCTGATTCCAATGGAATATCACACACTTACAACTATTTCACTGCACGGGGATCGTTGGTGATATTACGATGTAAGACTAGTATCCAAAACCTGGGCAAATAGCACTCCTAGTCTAGATCTTATTATTCTTCTTCAGAATACCTCTACAGCGGGTATTCAATACTCTTAAATGGTCTAACTAATAACAAACTTCCCCAGAGACGGTAACTAGGATTAAATTCTCAAGATCGTGGGTCCACATCTCTATGAGGAATGCATTTTAAGAATTGACTTACGTGTGCAAAAAAGTCACTGATTAATACGTAAATTGCGATAGAGAAACGGCAACACCAGATTTCCAATAGTTTACACTTGACATAGCTTCCAAAATTCCGTCCCAAGACGTTTCTAACTGAAAAAGCTGATCTATTACTTTCCACACCCAGAAAAAAAAATGGAAAGTATCAAAAGGCCGCCGTCCAAAATCACATGACGGTTACTGAAGATCTCGTGTTAATTTCGAATAACGAGGTCCTGAACAATATATTGCCGATACTTTTGCACAATATTTTGAGTTTGTATTTGAACCGAGCTCTCTCAACCAGTATGTTAACTATTGTAGGAGTGGTTTTTACTTTCCAAAAATATCTGATGCCGATGTGCTGTCTAGTATAAAAAGTTTGAAGCCTAAGAGTACAACTGACCCAGACAACATATCACCATTCACGTACAAGGGATGTAGCAATGTTTTGATTACCCCTATGAGACATATTTTGAATTTGGTCCTAAAACAGGGGTGCTTTCCTGATGAGCTTGAAGAAGAAGTTGTAACTCCAGTATTTAAGAAGGGTAAGAGGAAATATATTGCGATTATATTCCGATCAGCTTACTAAATAGATTGGGAAAAATAATTTAAAAAAAAATTCATAACTCCATACTTCCCTACAAATATGACAAAATTCCAAAGTACTTTCTACCTTATGTCCAATGTTTCTAATCGCTGTACCTTCTTTGAACATAAATAGGAGGCAATTTTAAGCAAGTAGCAACTAGATGTCATATATTCCTATTGTTGAAGTACATTCGACATGGAGGATGATGGTGTTCTGATAAGGAAATTGTGGAACCTTGGATTCTCAAAATGAGGTTTTATTTTATACTAACAATCACCAGTCGAAAAAGTAATGTCTTGTCCTACCAATATATTGCTATATCTGGTGTGCCCCAAGGTAGATTACTGGGACCTCTTCTGTATTTCAATTTTCATTAATGAGAGTCTGAAGACCTACTTTGAGTGGTTGTTTGCTGACTTTAAACTCTTTGGAACTATTAATAATATAAGTGATGTAATTTCTCTTGAGAGTGAATTAAAGGCCCTGAACTGGTTAAGAGAGAAGGGGTGGTTGTTAACACCGATCAATACTGTATTTTTTCCTTTTTCCGGGGAGTTAATGTATTTATTGAAGATTATTATATTGAGGGTCATAAAGTTAAAAGATGTAAGAAGTCTAATGATTCGGGAGTGGTCTTTAAGAACATCTTTAATTTCATAAGTTTCTACAACTACATCGTAAATAAAGCATACCAAGTACTTCGATTCGTCAAACGTAATAGCAAAGATCTTAAAATTCAAACGAAGCTCTATACTTCTTTTATGAGACCGCATCTTGAGTATGCCTCGAACATCTGGGCAACAAACTGTTATTTCCACAGTAATGAAATTGTATGTTGAAAAGAATGGCTTTTATGATTTCTTATATCAATGTTAGAAACTTTTCATTTAGGTTCTTTGAGAGCTAGGAGATGGACACAGGTTGCTATATTTAAATACACCTTTGTAAACAATCAAAAATACCCTGATTGTTATTTGATTGGTGTGAAGTTGAGGGCTTGGGAATTCTGTCTTGGCTTGGGAATTCTGTCATTTGATCTATTTTATATTGATAAGAGAAGCATATCCCCACTTACTCACATGCTCAAAGTATGCAGTGATATGGTGTAAAATAATAATAGAAATCATTAAATGCATCTACATGCATCATAAAGGGTAGAACCTAAAAAAGTTATATGGTTGCCGATCTATTTGATATTGAACTTAGTGAGCTCATATTTTTGCTGCATCAGGATTTAAATCCTATTTAAATGTAATATGTTGTTTGTTATATTTTTATTTTTTTATTATGTTTTGTATTACTGAGTAAAAGCATTTGCATGTAATTATCATCTTGATGTTTGTGAAGTGAGTAATTGAATTGAAGCTCTTTAGTGATGCGGTCTTATGAGGAAGCTTTCCATCTCTTAATTTCGGGAGGTAAACGTTTCGTTCCAGCTTGTAAGCCCCTGAACACATCAGACTGGCAATGGGATGCAAACCTACCAATGATGATTGTGACCAGTTCCACTTGGAACGTCGGTGTCGAACGCTCGTACTCTGCTCTACTTGAAGCCGGCGAGGACGGTGAAATAAGTATCAGAAAAACGGTCGCGTCCTCTATGCGATATGCCAGGAAGCTATATCAGAAGAGCGAAATTCTGGGTGATGGCCAAGGAGCAAGCCCATCGTCACAGAATAAATAAATGAATATAATCTTGGGGTTGTGAGGTGTTTGACAGAAACGACCAGATTTGTGAGCCGACGACAATTAGTTTTTGCTTCGTGATCTCATGCCACAAAGTACAAACGGTGCTGGATGATTTGATGAATCATGGCGTCCACATCTTCAAAGGAGCATCGTATTCGCCAGAATTAACACCATGTGAGTTTTTTTGTTTCCCCGGCTAAAGTTATCCCTTCATGGACGGAAATTTGGGTCACTGAAAGCCGTCAAACAAAATGCGATGAAGGAATTAAAGGCTATTCCTTCGGAGGCCTATCAGAAGTGTATGTGTGATAGCATAAGTAAGTCGTTTAGGATGGAATTAATTCTGAAGAAGATATAATAATAATAAATTTTGAAGAAGATCTTAACAATTTTGTTTTATTTACAATTTCTTGGTACACCATTCACTGTAACATTAGCTCCAGCATCGTTTTTAAAGAAATATAGACCGATGATGCCTCCAGCGTGTAAAGCACAACATGAAGCGTATTCTTCAGAATGCAATGGAACCTGCAGAACTTCTTGAGGACTGTTTTCAGTCCATATACGGCAACTTTGCTTGTTTACATAGCCGTTCAACCAGAAATACAATTTTACGATAAAAAAATGGATCAACTTCAAGCTGTTCTAGGGCCCAATCAGCAAACAAACCACGCTTATTATGGTCAAGTGGCTTTAGTTCTTGAACCAGTTGGATCTTGTATGGGTGTAGACCAAGATCTTTCGCAAAATTTTCCATGTGCTAGATGCACAGAGTCCAACTTGTTGTGAACCTTAACCAATAGACAAATCTGGATCATCATTAACATTATGACTGACAGCAGTGATATTTTCTTCTGTACGTACAGTTTTTTGTCTTGTTGTAGTTGTTGCATCGAGTAGAGAAAATGTTGTCCGAAATCTATCGATAGTTCAACGAATAAATTTCAACAATTTATGAACGTTGTCTTTCCATGATAATTTTTCAATGCTTACTGAATAGAAATTGCAAAACAACATGGCTTCTACCTTCTGTCAAATCACAGTTATCCCTATCGAAAGTTCTATCACTCTAAAAAAACTTCCGTTACAATAACGACAATCTATCTAAGTTGGGCGCTCACTCATATTAATATCAACTCTATTACGAACAATTTCATATAATTATTTAATATTCAAACGGATAGCTGCATAAAATAAAAAGTTTCAACTTTTTCTACCCGTGGCTCTTGTTATCCCCTAATGCACCACCTGTGTTGTATTATTTAATGAATTCAATTCCACAACATTCAAGCTTTACTTAAGAATTATCGGAATCATTCTTGGCTGGTATTGTCAGAACAGTTCCGGGAACTGAGGTAAAATAAGTGTAATTATTCCTGTTCCTATTCTCTTTCCTGAATAAATTCTTGGAATGAGGAAATGCTGTTTTACATTTTGAACGTTCAATTTGCGGCAACATTGTCACTACGCCTCTCATTATAGCATCATTTTCTCAGATGTTTATATCGTAATATCACGAATAAACCATGATTATAACGGATAATTTTATTTTTGAATCTTGGACTTCCCCATGATGAGCCACAAATAGGTCAGAACATTTGTTTTTGTATGGAAGTTAGTCATGAAATTTCTTCATATTTTATTGCTATGGTGAACTCAAGGACCAAAAATTTATTAACTTTGATAAATATATTCTGATTGCATTAGTTTGCCTAGTCAATATCAATATCAAATCTTCATTTAAATATTGAACATGTTTAATTTCTACATCGAGTCCTACTACAAGGCTTTCATTTTGAATTGCGCGCCATTTTTGAAGTGTCAAAATAAAACTAACATGAATCAAATTTGACGAATAGAAATTATGAGGTTATCAAAAATTGATAGATATACGCTAGCACAACACATATAACTAATGAAAGTTCGTTATCAGATGGTAAAAATTTCATGAATATAGATCGTAAAATTCATACTGCTTTTGATCTTCGACAAGTTGCTATTATGAAGACTTCAACTCCTACTCGATAAGTCAGGTCTGCTGAAACCGCTGTAACTGACAGTTTGGATGAAAATATACTGAGTTACCGAACAATGCAAATTTTTTTTGTTTTCGCCCGCAATTGATGACATGGATGTGGACAACCTTCATTTTCAAAAAGATAGTGCAACATGCCACACTGCTCGTGGAACAGTGATCTTATCGTCCGAAAATTTCCTGGATGCCTAATTACTTGAAATGAAGACATTAATTGATCACCATGCGCTTTAACACCATTAACCTTTTTCTTCAGGTCATGTCATAGATAAAGTCTACGCCAGTGCTTCAACAAAGATTCAAATGCTGAAAGACAACATAAGAAGTTTTATTCGCGAAATAGACGAAACATGAATTAGAATACACCGAAGACTAAGTGAGGAACAATCAAAGTATGATTTCTCCAGATCCAAAGAAGGCCAAGGTGGGTCTGTCGACCAATAAGTTCATGGAAACAGTGTTTTTAGGATGCACGCGATGTCGTTCAAATTGATAACTTTCAAAAGGGTAAAACGATTTCAGATGAATATTGTAACGTAATTAAAAGCTTAACCATTCTCTTGAAATAACAATCTGAGGATTAATTGGCTAACAAAAACTTCCTTCAAGTTTTACAATTATATATAAAAAAATATCATACTACAAGGATGGAAATTGAGTTTTGAAATAAGAACTCGAGTTCGACCTTCGTATAAATTGAACTTAAACAATCCAATAGAGAACTCAGAATATATGGTAGTGCAACGCTCGTTGGTTGGCTCATACAGTTGAATTCTTTTCTGGGAACCATCAGAGATGATTCCTGAAGTTTTGGATCGATGCTGATGCCCATACAATCTGGGGGTCAGCCTTGTAGTATCGGGCGCTCACCTGTATAACTAGCGTAGTTCCACCAAAGCGCAGTTTATCTGTCCAATAGGCAAATACGTCAATATTAGATCTGCGCTAGGTATAGGTGATGAAGACAATGACATGTTGGAATTCGTAGTTTCTAAAATCGAGTTGAAGGCTCCTTGGCGATCATTAGCCTACAAAGTTTCGTATGGTAACAAGGCTGCCACGGGAGAGCAGAAAGACAACAGGCCTTTTCATAATCCTGGTCATCCAATTGGGGACAAGAAAAGCCTGCAAGATAGACTTAAAATCAATTTCATTATTCTGGTCGTGCGTAATTTTCTAACCAGGATTGACCCGGATACGTCTCAGTGGATTGTGGGTGTTGACGATGCGGGTAGCAGAAGGTGCTCGAAGCAGGATGAATAATTCTCAGTGGTTTGTGATTCTTGAACATACGGCTTACGTTGGTGCTCAAAAATGATCATTTGGGATATTTTTCTCGGCCCTTTATGGGTCGTGAATTTGCGACTGGGTGATGAAAACTAGTCCTGTTGGCGTGTTTGCGTTACCACAACACAGGAACCGTCCAGCAGTAGAGGTTGGATAGTCCTTCGATGCCTAAGTTCTATAACTTAATTCTACTAGAATCAGATGTACCCTTTGAGAACTTATACGGAGTAAATTTTATTACACAATCTCTTTCGAGAATTGTAGAGATTACTTACGTGGTCACCTATGAAGAGCCCATGCCTATATGCCATTAACACAGTGGTGGTATCTCTGCCAGTAGAACACTGATATTTAAGGTAGAAGATAGTAGAGTCTGCCGATATTTTGGTTCCATAAGGTACTTGGGTTACTGGTATATTGAAACAGATACAGCGAAAGATTCAACTTCAGGAAATCAGTCTAATCTCAAACAAGAAAATGCTTATTTTTCTCCTTGACAATAGTTAATTTCAATCAAAAAGTGTACAGCTTTAATGAGCAACAACTGAACCAAATTCTGACGTAACTCAATCTAATTTCACAAAGAGAATAATTCACAACCTAAAGGAAGCTTTGTAATATGAAATCTAGGTGATTGAGAAGAACGAACAAAGGTTACTACAAGTTTATTGCACATGCAGTAAAAATTATCTTCCTGGTCAAGTTTATGTTTCAAGAGAATATTATGTCTGAGTAATAAAACTTACCGTGATTTTCAAATCACACCTGAATTAATAATCCAATTAATATCCGATGCTACGGTACTATGAAAATCCACTGAACTGATGGCTAAAAGTTATAGCCGGTCTCATTCGTGATCTTCATTCCTCCCAAAAAAAGAAAATTCTCGAAGTTGCAAGATGAAAATCACGTAAGTTAGGGTCCGCATACAAATCAACGACAACGAAACACAACAATAACGTGGAGAAGAAACACAAAAAACTACAATATATCCAAATTCGAAAGAAATAAAATATTGGAAATCTATGGAGGAAACATATCACCAAAAGATTTTATGTTGAGAAAAACAACTTGTTGGAGTTGGTGAATTAAGAAACAAGGATTCGTCTTCAATAATCTTTATTTACTCGTACAGTCTTAAAAACCTCTAAGCGTCGTTAAAAACAACTCTAACATCTATATGTGCTACCGGTTAAGGTTAACAACGAACAGGACTTCTTAAGTGGGGTTAACCTCAGTCATCCCCTTCATCCATAGAATCGCTTGAGTCTTCTTTAGTGATACCGTCTTAATGTCCGTCATGCAACATAAGTTACATGCGGTTGTATCTTGGGTTGTCGTCCGGCAGAGCGAACTTCCAACACTCCCTCCCTCTGCGGGACATCTATCATATCATCTTAGTTGTCTGAAAAGAAACATAAATAAAAATCTTAAATACATCTTAATTTAATATCTTATCTCTAAGATATTTATGAGCATCTAAAGGTAAAGGTTTTGTCATGATATCTGCAATATTCTCTTTAGTTGCAATCCATCTAACTATGACCCTTTTTTCTTCCACACACTGTTTTATAAAATCTCCATGTGTGTCAGCCATATGTCTTTTTGATCCAGTCCTTTCTCTCTCTAATAAGGTTTCATGGATCACATCTAATTGATCATCGAACATCTTTAGTTTGTGACTACCATCTTTCTTAGTGCAATCTCCAGCAGATTTATTGTCGCAATAAACTGTTATAGGAAATAAAGTTTTACCGATCATAAATCGGGTAGCTTTATCCAAAGAGATTACTTCCTGGCATGCGTCACTCATGGCTAGATATTCCGCCTGACAGGTGGACAGAGTAACATAGGATTGTTTGTGACTTCTCCATGCTATAACATCACCAAACAATTTTATAACATAACCTCCAGTGGAAGTTGAGTCAATATGGTCTCTAAAACTGGCATCGGTGTAAGCTTCCAGATTGTCTGTTTCAGTGGTATATTTCAACCCTGAATCAACAGTTCCTCTTAAGTATCTGAAAATTCTTTTCACCTCTTTCCAATCATCTTCAGTGGGAGCTAGTTGTTTTCTTGCCAAATAGTTCACAGCGAATGCTATATCCGGCCGTGTTCCATTTGCCAAGTACATCAAGCTTCCTATCGCTTCTCTGTATGGGACCTTCATCTTAATATCATCTTTGTTGTCATCATCTAATACATCTAAATTATTTCTCTTCTTTCTATTTTGAACCTGTCTTGTCACCATCGGTGTATTTTGTGGGTTGCATTCGATCATGTTGAATCTCTCTAAAATACTCATCGTATATGTGGATTGATTTAACATCGTATACTTCTTAAGTTTGTTTCTTTCAACATTAATGCCTAGAAAACTTTTCGGTTCTCCAAGATCTTTCATATCGAATGCATTACCCAAGTGACTCTTAATTTCCTGGAGTTTATTTTCATCGTTAGTGGCTACTAGAATATCGTCTACGTATATAACTAGTATTGCCATTTTCCCATTTTTCCTCCAGGTATATAGACATGGTTCGTGTAGGTCATTTTCTAATCCAAGCTTTTTGGCTTCTTCTGTGAACCTCTGATTCCATCTTTTTGGGCTTTTTTCAAGCCATATAATGCTTTCTCTAATTTGCATACCTTCGAATTTTTTATTTCCAAATCTACCTCTAAACCATCTGGAATTTCCATGAATATTTCTTCATCTAAAGTTCCATTAAGGAACGCTGTCTTAACATCTAATTGACAGGCATACAAGTCAAACTTGTTTATTATTGCAAACACAGCTCTAATGACTGGAAGTCTAGAGACTGGTGCGTAAGTATCTTTTAAATCATACTTATTCTTATCTTTGAAGCCTCTAATAACTAGTCGTGCTTTATATCGAGTTGCACCATCTAATTCTAGTTTCCTTTTAAATACCCACTTCGAATCTATGATATTCGCTCTTTTATTTGCTGCTTGAATTTTATTTTTATCGACTAATTTCCACACATTATTTTGTATCATTGAGTTGATTTCCTCTTGGACCGCCATCTTCCACAGATTACCTTCTCTTGAGTTTATAGCATCTTTATAATTTAATGGTTCTCTGTTCAAAGTGGCCAAGAGGCATCTCCTCAATTCGTCTTCTTTTTCAGCATCTCTAAAGTTTTCATCTAAAGGGTTATCTAAAACATATAAGTATTTAGCATAACTAATATCATCTACAACCTTTTTGTTTTCTTCTAATGGTCTCTTTAGTGAGCTTCTAGTGCATGGTTTTTCGAAAACCTTGTCGACTATACCTTTCGGTAACTCTAACTGTTTGGATTCTTTTCTTGGTCTACCTCTTTTTCTCATCTTTATGTTTGGTGCTTCTATATTCTCTTTAGTTTCACCTCTACAATCTTTCATCCAATCCCAATCTGTTTTGTCATCTAAAGTTGGAGAGTTGTTTAATTCTTCTAAAGGATCTCTTTTATAAACATCTTTATAGACAAGTTTCTCGTTAAATCTAACATGTCTTGACTCAAAGAATTTCTTTGAGCTTGGGTGCCATATCAAGTATCCCGTGGAAGTATACCCCACGAGGACAGCTTTCAATGCACGTTCTCCAAATTTCAGATTGGGCTTGGGAATTTTGATGTATGTTATACATCCAAACCTTCTGATTTGATCAAAATGACATCTAGAATTTGATGCAAATCTTGTTAAAGGTGTTTCATACTCTATAGATTTATGTGGTGTTCTGTTGTATGCGTGCACAGCAGCATCGACAGCTAACTCCCACATACTTTTGGGTAGTCCAGAATCAAACATGTAAGCTCTCACTTTTCTTTGTATGGTTGCATTAAATCTTTCAGATACCCCGTTATGTTCAGGTGTATAAGGTGGTGTGAAATCAGTTTCGATATTTTCTCTCTTCAATACATCTAAGAATTTTCTTCCAGTAAATTCAGTGCCTTGATCAGATCTGATATAACATACCTTCTCGTTATGGCCTAATAGATTACGAGTGGATATTAGGAATTTTTCTAATGCTTCGCCTGATTCATCTTTAGTTCTCAAACAATAAGCTCTAGCTAATCTTGAGTAATCATCTACATAGACATTAATGAACCTCTTTTGTCCAGGGTGAGATTTTGGTGTAATCGGACCCATAATGTCAGTATGTATGACCTGAAGTGGTCTTTCGGCTCTTTTACGAGTCTCTTTGAAAGGCAGTTTTTGCATCTTTGACATGATACAAACTTCGCATTCTAATATGGAATCGTCAAATATGACTTTTTCCAACCTCTTATCTAGCTTTTGCAGCTTTTTCAGATAGTTCACAGAAGCATGACCTAATCTTAAGTGCCATAGCATGGCTTCGTTGAAACTCTTAGTTCGATTAATATCGTCTTCTAAAGGATTATTAATGAATAGTTCCTCTAAGTTTTGTAGTTCATCTAAGTCATCTAATTTTACTACATTTCTATTCTTCGAACTACAATCCCAATTCTTTATTTCATCTAGAGGTTTTTCCGATTCTACTTCTTCAGTTGAGGTTTTGAGAACCTTCTCGTCTAAGAGAGAAATGAGATGTTCGTCTTCCTCCCTCCCAATCACAGAATGGGATACTTCTATTTCAGGTTCTCCCTCCGAATTTAATAACTCTACCTCTTTATTGGATTTCTGTGATTGTCCAGACGTCTCATTCTCTTTGAACATTACTGCTCTGCAGCAATAATGGTCATATTCTACTTCATCGTTCAGCTGAATCTGGTTCGGCTTTTTCACTTTGAAGTTTAGAATCCAATTAGGTTTTTCATATTCTCCCTCTAAAACAATCTTATTGGTTCGTCCATCATGAACTTTCAAAACTCTATCATCTAAATAAATTTTAAGTCCCGAATCTGCTAACCTTCGAAGTGACAGCAGATTCTCGGACACATCTTTAGCAGAAAGTACATTTAACAATCTTAAACTCTTACTCTTAATTGGATCTGTATATAAAATAAGATCTCCTTTACCATCTATTTCAATGTCAGCTATTTGATTTTTATTTGCACTCTTAATTGTTTTGTTCTCTAACCTCTTAAAATTACTCAGAAACAATTGATCATTTACTATATGATCAGTAGCTCCAGAGTCAGCAACAAAACTAATAAAATCATTGGAATAGCACTCACCTGGGGTTGTTTGAACAGTCCCTGAAGCTCTTCGAGCCTTCATTTGTGTTCTTACCACCTCCCTCCTGTTAACCCGGTTGTGCTCAAACCTCTTCTTTTTCAAGTTCCCGTTTCGCTTAGATGAGGCATTGAACGTCTTCTTAGAAATTGTGTTGGTGCACTCATCACCTCTATGGCTCTTGATGGACTGGCACCTATAGCAGAACCACTTATTCTGCTGCTTCAGGAAGCATTCGTTGGACCTATGACCTTCTTTATTACATCTAAAACATCTTAATTTAGGTCCAACTACTCTCTGAAGTTTCGGAGATGACTCTTTCTTCTCAGAGTTTTTCTCTGCTTCTAATTGGGAGATAAATGATTTTATCTCCTCTAGAGTCATCTCCATTGAAGTGGTCTGCCTCTTTATCAGATCAGCATTCCTTAGTTCCGGTATCACCGGGGAAACTGCCTGATAAAATGCTGATCTGATCTCTTGAGTGGTCAATGCAATAACATCCTCACAGGTTTTATACTCCCTCACGATGGAGTCGAACCTATCGCAGAAGTCATTAACCGTTTCGCCCTTATTCATCTTAATGGCATATAGCCGAGATCTCACAGAAGTGTGAGTGATATTACTCTCACACTTTCTGGAGCTTCTCAAGATTTTAATAATCTCCATGGGCTCTCTAACATTAACCACCTTCTTATGGTAATTTTCATCTAAACGGTTAATGATGATGTCTCGAACCCAATTCTTCCTCTTTAGTGTGCTTGCCTCCGATCTAGAGCAAGCACCATCGTTGCTGGGTTCGATGACATCAAGGATATCATTACATGTTAATTCTGACCTGAGATAGTCCATCCAGATATCGAAATTGCTTTCTTTAGAGAGCTTATAGTCTCTCTTGATGACTATTTTGGTAGAAAGCAATTCCTGTTCCACCACCTTCTTCAAGTGCTCTACCTCTTTATTTTCTTTCGAAACATCTTTATTTGCCAACGCAATTTTCTTTCCAGAAGAGCCCTCTTCCTCATCTATTTTCCTCTTTAGCGGGCTGGTTTGAGCAGAACCACGGTTTTTTTCAGTCAGGATTTTCAGGCGAGTCCTCTCCGCTTCTACGTTGTCTCTGGCTATTTGACCTAATGTTTCCACCATCGACTTAGCCCCTTCCATGACATCTTTCAGCATTTTTGCTGCCTCTAAAATTTTGGTAGCGGCTTCACTAACCATATTCCTCTCATTAGCTTCTCTTAGTAACACATCATTGATGATGTTCAAGCCTTCTCTTGATCGTACTGTAAAAATGAAAATTTGTAATACCTGGATTTCATCTAAACTCTAATTTGTAAGGCCTTCATCTTAAGTTTTCATCTAAATCATCTAACATCTTATTCTATGAATTATATTCTACCATCTATCCTCTAAATAATTCATAATTCTTAAGTATCATCTAAACTCTTAAAATTTTACAGTACTCTTCCTCTCTAAATTTTGATAGCAGAAAGAGGTACCTTTGGTATGATCGAGAAGAACAGTATATATTTTTCTCTCTTCAGTCTCAAGTATTGGAAAATTCTTACCTCGGGACGTATCATTATTGTCATCTAAAAATTGTCTTTCTCGTGCATCATCCATGGTATAGTCTGTAGAATTACCTTCACATACCTGACATACTGTCATATTCGACTAATCTTCCAAATTCTGCCATCTATTTCGGGATTATGAAACAAAAATATTTATATCATGTATTTCAACAAAATACGTGCATTATGCACATTCTTAACTCTTTGTGTCATCTAAAACCAGGTATTAGATATAAACATTTGTTTCGTGCTTCTGAATTGCCTCGGACGCACAGCAATCTTTGGCAATTCGAAACAGGAAGTCAAGTCCTCAAACAGCACCACCTCGCAAATGTGCACCATTCAACTGTGGCATCACGTACTACAATGAATACCTGTCGATAGGTTTGGCCAATAGCACATGTACGGGATGCATGTTGATTCCTATGATATCCCTAGCTCAAGAACAAACAATACCGTACAACAAGTTTTGTATGAACCAAGCCCCGAAATAATTTTTTTATGAAATTTTTACTGAACTTATAGATAGTTCAAGTAAAAAAGTATAATTTTTATCTCTAAGCTTCTAAAATTTTAACATCTTTACTTCTAATATTTCAACATCTTAACCTCTTAATTCATCTTTAGTGTGCCTAAACACTTTTTATGGATCAAACATCTAACAATCCATCATCTTATCATCTGAACTCTTAATCACATCATTCAATTTAATTAAGTGATGTTTTAATGAATCATTCATCTAATAATGCATCAAATAAATATAAAAACTCTAAAGTATTTCATCTAGAATGAACAATGCATTATACTTCTAAAAATGCATCGTAGAAACATCTTAATTGATCGATTTCATCTATAATGGGCAATGCATTATACTTCTAGATATGCATCTATAAACATCTAAACTCCTAAGTGTTTCAATTAAAATGAAACATATAGAAATGTATCTATAAACATCTAAAGTCTTAAGTGTTTCAATTGAGATGAAACATTTATAAACATCTAAACTCTTAAGTGTTTCAATTAAAATGAAACATTTATAAACATCTAAACTCTTAAGTGTTTCAATTAAAATGAAACATTTATAAACATCTAAACTCTTAAGTGTTTCAATTGAAATGAAACTTTTAGAAATGCATCTAACATCTTAATTGTTTATTCTAAATCATCTTAAGTTGAAGTACAAACTTACCTCGAATATTTGTTACTTCCTTTTCTATTTACACGTGGTGAACAAAATAAACAATCACTTGTTCTCACCAATTTAATCACAATCGCAGTGTAAACGTGCACTGGGCTACCATAACCTGTTGGAGTTGGTGAATTAAGAAACAAGGATTCGTCTTCAATAATCTTTATTTACTCGTACAGTCTTAAAAACCTCTAAGCGTCGTTAAAAACAACTCTAACATCTATATGTGCTACCGGTTAAGGTTAACAACGAACAGGACTTCTTAAGTGGGGTTAACCTCAGTCATCCCCTTCATCCATAGAATCGCTTGAGTCTTCTTTAGTGATACCGTCTTAATGTCCGTCATGCAACATAAGTTACATGCGGTTGTATCTTGGGTTGTCGTCCGGCAGAGCGAACTTCCAACACAACTCTATTTAGAAAAAATCCTTTAGTCAATTAGTCACTGTTTTATCAAACTACCCTTGTATCTTTTTACAATATTTATTTCAATTATTTTCTTTATCCAGTTTAAGTCCGTTTTGTTTCTTCCATTAGATTTTTCCAGTTGTATTTCTTGATCATTTGTGAAAGAAAATTTGGTCTCTTACTCTCTCTCTAACTTTTTCAGAACTGGTACATCTTCACCCAAATGAAAGTGTTTTTTCCAAACTTGAGTAAGCCGAAAATGAAGGACATTAACACGGGGGCTGCCACAAAACTATGTAATGGGTTGGAAAATAACGATTTGAGTCCCGCAACATCTGAAAGCAAGCAGGGATCGTCAGACAGCGTTCCTCTGCTTATAGAGAGCACAGAATTAAAGATTTTGCACCACAATCCTAAAATCAGTACAATTAGTAATTAGAGTTAATATTTTGTACATACACATATATGTAATATTTTAAATAGAATAAGACTGATTATAGTAAAAGACAGTAACGAATAATAATTGATATATCGTACCTAGAGTGGGTTATAAAAGTTGGATTATTATACACTACATTTTCTAGTTGAAGTATTGTTTTTTTTTACAATTCACGTTGGAAACTGTTAATTTTAAATGCATTTGGAAATTAAAAAAATTCTTGACAAGGTTTCGTTTTCAACTACATGAACTACTTTCATCAAAAGTACCAGGAGATGTGAATAAAACAAAATTGTGTTAATCTTATTCCAAATTTATTTTATCTCCTTCGAAGTAACCTTTCATCGGAAATGACACACTTATGCCAATGCTTGATCCAATCATCCATGCACTTCTGATAGGTCTCCGAAGGAATCGTTTTAGTTTCTTGGTCTCATTTTGTTTGATAGCTTCCAGCAATTAAGGTTCCCATTCACGAAGGAGCAACTTAAGTCGGGAGAACAAAACGCGTAGATGTCCTACTGCCTACTGATAAGATAAGTGATGATCGGCTACAATAGTTAATGGCCCCGAACATTACTTCAACAATCCAGTGCATATGCTTTTCAACTGAAGATTCAAAATAACCCCATTCGATATAGCGGGGCTAACCTTTCTATGGCCATGGAGCATACCTAGACTAAATCACGATACGTCGCTGAATGTGACTTATGCCATTCAAACGTCGACTAAAATGGTCGGCAGTCAAAAAAGAAGCATTAATCGTGGACGATATGAAAAAAGTCGAAAACGCTCGAATGTGATCATACGGAGCGAAGTAACTTTCGTCTCCAAACCATTGCTCAGCGATTTGACGCATAGACAATTAGCTCCATAAGATTGTTTTGCTAAACGGTCTGGTAGTTGTCTGTAAAGCCTATCTTCATGCTCTGTGGTCTGGGTTGACCATTCGGATTTCTTCGTGTACTTCTAACTTTTTCTGTTTACCCACGACACATATGTCTTATTTTCATTGCAGTAAAACTAAATTAAGTTCAAACGGCGGTAAAATTTTCGATTGGACAAACCAACATTCTACCCCTGTCAAAGTTGCTAACGTGGTGATAATTTTGATGCTCCGAATCGGAGGAATTTTGTTCCACTTAACACTCGTAGAGAGCGTAATAACAAAGACTATATCTACTAATCAGCTCTCCTACATCGTTTTCTTGGCAAAAAGTTAAGACACAAAATTTTGTTTTCCTAGAAATTTATCGAAATTAAAACGATAAAAGCAATATTATTCTTTAAATGCAGTAATTACGTTGTTAGAAAATGTTGTTACACTTCTAATGTCTTCAGTTGATTCGGTATTTACATTCATTTCAATCAAATGAATTATTGAAGAACAGTTTTCACTGATTTACTGAATAAACAACAATTGTTGCGACAACACTGTGCCATATTCAGGTTTATATGTAGTTCGAAATACAACCCTTAAGAGTCTACAGTATTTGCGAAAAAATTATTGTTTGTTGCAATTATTCTATAGAGAATAATTGCCATACATTTTTTCAACAAACAATATTCAAATAAAATAGAAAGGCTTTTTACTTGATAGAAGAAATATAACAAAATTTGAATATCAAAACAAATTGAAATATGTTTATCTTCTACAATTTTAATTTCCAAAAGAATTTTTTATTCAAAAAACTCTAAAAGTTTTTTGAATAAAAAATTCTTTTGGAAATTAAAATTGTAGAAGATAAACATATTTCAATTTGTTTTGATATTCAAATTTTGTTATATTTCTTCTATCAAGTAAAAAGCCTTTCTATTTTATTTTATATATAATATATAATTATATTTTGGCTTCAATAAATCTCATTATAGAATGTCAATGAATTTAAGTAAACCTTAAAATAACTCACTTTGTTCTTTGATTTTGTTAGAACATAGATCAATCTTGAATATATAGGTGATCTGTAGTTCGAAGCTTAAGTCTTTTAACACGTGAGTGATGTAGGTTATGTTTTTGATTTTATATTTTTAATATTAAAAAGGGCTGATGACGGGATTATCTAGAATTATATTTGTTTTTTGAAGATATAGTGCACATTTTTTAGAGATTTTTGGAATAATTTGTTCAAATATTTAAACATATTAAATATTTCAAATAAATTATATTCTTTGGGAAGTCCTTTAAGTGTGTTCATGTTTTTATAAGGCAAGTAGTATTTTTTAAAGATAAAACCAGAAACAAAATTTTGTCTCCTTTGAATATTTATTTATTAATTTTAATTACTTTCGTATATCTGTTGGGTTATTTATTTCATTTGACATTGTATATTGAGTTTTGATTATAGACGTCTATTAAATGTAAGCGGTGCTTGTTTTAGACATTAATTTAATTCTAAAAGTTTTTTGAATAAAAAATTCTTTTGGAAATTAAAATTGTAGAAGATAAACATATTTCAATTTGTTTTGATATTCAAATTTTGCAATATTCAAATAATAGTATTTGAATAAATTTATTAGTAGACGTAACACAAGAAGTACTTAAGTGAATTAGTACTACCGTTTGGCCATCTCGATTGCCTTACTTGAAACCTTTAGACTTTCAGACTTTTTTCTATGGAATTACTTAAAAGTAGCCAGATACTGGGATTTGCGATGAGATCTTGTAAAGATTTCACTTCCACTAAGGCTCTATATTTTGCCTTCATTTACAGTAGGTTATCTTATGCATCGGTTGTTTTTGGTGGCCACAATATGAGGTCTACAAGCACAGATTGGAGATGATGCAGAATAAATTTCTGGGATATTTATATTAAAAGGTTACAGGTAGTTACAATTTCATGGCGAGTATGACTAGCTTTAGCGATGATATGTTTTTGTATAAATTGTTGAATGGTTACGTTGACCCTCCAGCTTTGCTGTTCTACGTGAGCTTTCATGTTCCATCTAGACCGTTAAGAGGTTATGGTATTTTTGAAGTTACGTTTCATAGAACAAATTTGGAAAATCACTCTCTGGTCAGAGAACCATGAAAGTATATAATTCTAAGTATATATATATTTTTCCTGTCAATTGGTTCATTCAAGAGAAAAATCAAGCTGTTAAATTAAGATTTTATATTTTGTTAAGTTTTTTACTGATTATAAGTTTGATTTTCTTAATTTGGTGGGATGTGAGGATTTGGGGATGATCTGATGTTGCACATATTGTAAAAGCTTTTGTATTTTACTGTGGATGTCATTTTGGGTTTATGCCTGTTGATATCCTATTCGATCAACAAATAAAATTAAATAAATAAATAAAATAAGCTGATAATTTTCAAGTTGAATAACTTTATAACGAAAGATAATTGGACCATACTCTATAGTAGGCCTATCCAAATTTTATTTTACATAAATAACTAAAATATTGAATCGTATTCGTACATACGTATTTGTGAATCCCGTTCCGACTCGTGTTTAGCGAGATTTTTCAATTGAAATTGATGCAACCTATGGAGATTTGAAATAAGATGGCTTAGTGCCTTGAACGTTTTTTTGTTTTACGAAAAGAAATACCTTCATTTCCAAAAAATTAAATAAAATGAGAAACTTCTGAACTGCAAAATTGTATGCAAGGTATTTTATTCCTGGCTGATCCTGCATTTTAACTGATATGACACTACACTTGAACGAATTAAATTTAAAGTTTCAAGGCAAAGGGCACAATATTGGCGGTTTGTATGGATATGTGAATAATTTTAGAAGTAAACTAAAATTGTTCAAAACGTCACTGTTTTTCTTTTTTTCCGAGTTGCAAAGATAAATCCACAGAGATGAAAAATTTCGAAGGATGTACCTTTCAAGATCATTCGAAGTATATTGACGATGTAATTGTGGAATTTGAATTTTAAAGAATTAGTGAGTGATATATCACTCATTCATCCATTAACAATGCAACTGAAAGTTTAAAGACTGTTTATCAATTGGAATTATATGACCTACAATCCGACCCCTTTTACAAAGGCAGAACAGAGTCTGGAATAAATTTTTTTAAGCTCTTTGACGAGCGTTTCCCCAAATTAACCAATCTTGGCTTAAAAATGAGTTTGATGATACCTTTTTTTGCGAAAATGCATATCCAACGATGAATTTTATAAAATCTAAAATAGATCTTCACTGTTAGATAATTCACTTACATACGCACTGCATCTGGCAACAACTAATATTAATGGGGATATTAAAAGGATTGTATGAGATAAATTAATGAAACACTAATACAATTTAATGTAACAGTTACAAAGTAAGTATATTACGCTATTAAACCTTTTTTAAAAATGTGTTTTTTATTTGTGCGGCACTCCAATCTATTTAGTAATTTGAATTGTCCGGTATCATATCTGGTCCGGACAGCCCTGCGCTATAGGAAATATATGTTGCAAATTGCCCGCAGAATCACCTCGTGAAATTTGACTAGATATAACTTGAATATACTTTCTATATTTTTGAAATATTTTTCTTTGAGGTACTGAATAATATGGCTTGATTTCAAATAATATCTGCATTAACTTAAACTTCTCCTTTTTAATACATAAAAATATTTTAATTGTTTTGTTCACTTTCGTTTGAACATCATATTCATGATTTATAACAGACCAAATGACTGAATACTCCTTCGTTTAGTGCATAAATTTAGTGCTATTAGTCATTCCATCCACGCATTGCATGGAGGATATTCATCTGACCATTCTGACCGACTTAACCCGACTAAACTTTTCCTCACTCTGTATTCATCAGGCAGTTCCCACACTTTTCGTGCTTCGAATTGACATTTTTAATGAGCGGCTCATTCAAGCGACAATTCGAATACATTTTTGCATTGTAATCAATGACTTGCCTTCTACCCGTAACGGAATCGGTGAAGTCAGATCCAAGGATATGTCCATTTTTGAGACTGTAGATAATGTTTTCCTTAATAAATATCGTGTCAATGAATGAAACATCATCAAAATCATCAGATGAAAGATAAAATAAGCAGACGCAAAAATGTTGATAATTAATCGACCAAATGCAATTAAAATTTACATACCTATTACTATCAAACATTAAAAATATTATGAAAAAAAGTCCAATATGAGATTCACAAAATACAAGTGAATTTTTATTATAAAGATGGTAAATAGTAAGTGCAACTTGCCTCTTAGTTACAGTTCAAAACTCAAATACAGACGAATGAGTCTTTTTACTGTCGGGCATAAGCAGCAGACATGCATGTTTCATAGTTTTTGGTTAGTCTTTAGTGCAATGCTATAAGGCCAACGAATGCTACACCGACACGCACCTTAATTCGACTTTCTTAGGGACACTAAAGTTTTGCCAAACAATATCTCCATCTTATGCACATACACAACATACCACACCAAGCTACGTTAAGACTTGAACTGCATTCCCGATTACTTCAAGGTTCACAGACAAAAAAATCTTTCTCATGCTCAAGAATATCCCAATTACCAATAATTATCATTTTTTTTCACATGAATTGATTGAAACGGCGGATATTTATTCTGAAATATAGCTCAATAGGATATAACTTGAGCAAGAGGAAGATTTCTTCATCTGTCTTTAATGTCTGCAACCTATGTAGCCTGAATGATACCTTAAATAAGGAATCTTTGCACTAATGGGGAATATTTAATTTTACTAGCAGTAAAAGGAGTTATAACCTCTGTACTCCTTATTAATTTTTTTGAGTAAAGAACTGTTATACAGATGTATGTTACACTGTCTCGATTTCTAGAACTTTCTCTTACCATAGCTCATACTCCTTATTAATGATTTTTGGTACAGATCTTTCCAATTAATTTATTTGGATATGAATATGCTAATTTCGAGCATTACGGCATATTATGGTCTGTCTCGAACATTAGGAAAGTTTTTTCTGCGTTTTTTATGTGAAAATATCGCGAATACGTCACTTCACATGAATTAGCTCGCGAAGGTATATCTTGTATGTCTATTTGCATACTCTAGATGGCCCTAGTGTATGATGAATACCTTCGTGTCTTTTTGTATAGCGAATATATATATATATATATATATACTTGACAGATTTGTAGTTGTAGAATGTAGAATCATTCAGCAATAATCTGCAGACCTATCAGCTGTTCAATTGAACTGAATAAATCCAGTTTAGCCACCAATGAAGCATTATTATTGTCCTACGTGAGATTCATTAGGGATGGGAAAATATGTCAGGAACGTATGTTACACTGTCTCGATTTGTAGAACTTTCTATTACCATAGTTTACACTCCTGATTAATGACCTGTGCTCCATAAACTAGCTGTAGGTTTCATGCGAAAAATTCCTTCGAGCAATAGTTCTGTGCAAAGACTAATGTATGAGAGGGTTAAAACTATCGAAGAATCATTCAGCAATAATCTGCAGACCTGTCAGCTGTTCAATTGAGCTGAATAAATCTAGTTTGATTGAATGAAGCATTATTATTGTCCTACGTGAGATTCATTAGGAATGGGAAAATATGTCAGGAACATAGTTACACTGTCTCGATTTGTAAAACTTTCTATAACCATAGCTCAAACTCCTTATTAATGATCTATGCTCCATAAACCAGCTGTAGGTATTTTGCGAAAAATTCCTTTGGGGAGTTGTTCTGTGCAAAGGCTAATTGATGTGAAGGTTAAAACTATCGATGAATCATTCTGCAATAATCTGCAGACCTGTCAGCTGTTCAACTGTTCAATTGATCTGAATAAATCCAGTTTAGCTACCAATGAAGCATTATTATTGTCCTGCGTGAGATTCATTGGTGATGAAAAAATGTGTCAGGAAAATTTGCTACAAATACAATGGGAAAAACTAAATTCAATACTCTGGAAGAGTTTTTATCAGTTGCTACAGATAGCTACGTCTAGATGACATCAAGCAGCAGGCAGGAAACATATGGTTTCAGAGCGTACAGGACAGGACACCGTGGAGAATTATGAAACAGGAGTGGACAGAATGTGACTGAGGAGGAAGAAGAAGAAGACAAAGAAGCTACGGATAGCGCACCGTGACGTGCTTGCTATCCATTGCGTAATTTATTCTCGGCATTTGGTTGCGGTAAATCTGAATGAACGCATCCATACATCACTGCCATACGTTATCAAATTATAATAGTTAATGAAATCAGAAGTAACTCGTTGATTATTTAGTCTGCTTTGCTCTGCCAATTATGAAAATTTCAACAAATTGCTGCTTCACGCAGAGGTGCGCTGGTTGCCAGTAGGTAAATACCTATTGACAACCAGATTATAAAATCGAGTCAATTAATTGCTTAGCTCGATGTCATAGTCTGTGATGAAGTTCCTAGAAAACAAAGATCCAGAATTGAATGACAACCTTATATCATCAAAGGACGATACTTGACTGATCTGTGTAAATGTTTCAATGATGTCAACCTCCAACTTCCAGGTGATGAGTTAATTTGATTAAGTATCCAAACTTCTTTTATACAGAAGAAATATCGTCAGAAGGAAATTCAATAACTTTCCTTTATCAGCAGTAGCGTTAAATGACGACCATTTGCTTGTTTACTGTCAGTACCTGGAAAACCTACACCAGATTTCAAGGAACGATTTCAGGACATTTTCAACATGGTCTGACTGGGTTTGGGATCCTTTTCCAAATGTGAGCATAGCAGGATTAGAAGAAGAACTGATGAAACTTATGAAAAATGAGGGACTGAAAATTAAATTCAATAATGGTTACAAAGACTTTTACCGAATTAACAACTTTACCCAGGATTATTGTAGGTTGTTCAATTAACGCATACCCATCTTCATATTCAACTGAACGTCAATTTATTGCTGTGGCAACGTTGATAACTAAACAGAAAAATCGGCTTCATGTTACTGAACTTACGGTTCTTTTTAAATAAAATTGAGCCTGATATTACCAGACTCTTTTGAAAGCATCAAATTCAAGCTTTTCGTTAGTTATGTCATAAATTCACATCTTCTGAATGTAAATAAAAAAATTACTCAAAACTAAGTATGCGTTTCAATTGCTTTAAATTTTCCACTCGTCATTTTAAACTCAGAAATGGGATAGGGGTGAAATCCTTTCTTCCGACTATAATATGATAATAATGAATCTTTATATCTTATTTTCAATCATAGATGTTGGAATCAAAGTCTGTGTAAAATATTACAAAAAAACTCTGAATTCTTACATAAATAAAACGCTATTTTTTCGTGACTTGAATTAATTCAGTAACACTTTTTACGTTTTTCTAAATGGTTATCAACAATTTTACAGAAATCATATTTGTCCACCATATAATCTTTTGAATTTACGTCAGATGGTAAGTAAAACTGAGATGGGGCGCCAGAAAAAACATGTTCTTAAAGTTTTCTGTGGACGAATTACCATCATGAGTTTGTTCCGAAAAAACCACCCCCATGAAGGTGGCATCAACCCCCAACATTTTCTGTATAGGAAGAGATGTCGAGTGTTGTAAGCTTGCAAGTTATTTATGTTCTGTGCACAACCCAGTTAACAATTTCAAAATCGGTTCAGTATTCACGATATAATGTAATTTGTTATTTTCCTGTTTTCATGCATATGATTGAATTACGTGATCTTATTCCTTTATTCTAGATATTATTTATTATCTATAACACGTATCTAGAAACATTGGGAGTGAGGTCACGCGAATGGGTGCATCACCTGAATGTACTGAATTTTTCAATATTTTTTCTGAAAATGTTTTTTATTCGGACTTTTTTCTAGAAATTTCTGTTTTGAATACCTTTTCACTGGAAAATTTATTGAATATATTTTTGAAGGAAAATTTATTGGATATCATTTTGGTGGAGTGTTGCCTAGAGAAATCTTTCAAACAGCCAGATTATTGACACACTAGAAAACACATTGCAGGGAACCGCAAACACCATATTACCTCATGAAGAAAGCTTCAGGAGACCAATCTTTAGATAAAAAACAAACTGAATTTTAAGATAAATGTATTTCTGTGAATATTGTGGACCCCAAACTACCATAATTTAAATTATATTCTAATTAACCGATGAGTCAGAATATAGGAGCATAGATAGGGAAAAAGATAAAACATTTTTCACTACCAGTTTGACTATTTGGGATCTTGGCAGGATTAAAACAAGTTGTAGAAATTACTATGTTTTACTACCAATAAATTGATATTTTACACATTTAATTGTGACTCGAGTTTCGGGAATTAACTACCTACAGTAGTCTGAAGATAGGATAGTCAATTCCCGAAACTCGAGTCACAATTAAATGTATAAAATATAAATTTATTGGTAGTAAAACATAGTAATTTCTACAGCTTGTTTTTATTATGATCAACTACCAAATATTAACGGCTGAAACCGTTCAGTGTCTAGGCAGGAACACAAAGTTTCTATTTGGTAACTTTAATTTAACTTTCATATGCGGATGAATGGAGTTAAAGGTAATTTTCCCTTCAACTTACATTTCTTATAATTCAAAACGGGTTTTTAAATTTATACGTTCTATTATCAACAAATCCAAAAAAGTATACATATTTCGTGATTGCAGTTTCCAGGTATTTATTCAACCCATTTTCAAACAAACTGAAAACTGAAAAAAAGGTACAAGTTATTTAAAGTAGGCAGGTTCACAAAATGATAACAATAATGCCAGTATTATAAATGTCGGTACGATACACAGAGGTTCTCAAAAATTAAATAAAATATTATAGATTATTTCCACAATTTTTTATTAACGACAATTGTTTCGCCAACACTGTTGCTTTGTCAATTTTATATCTTGAACTAACTCTTAAGATTACACTTTTATATAGCTAAAAATATGAAAAAGTGGCCATACAATGAATTAACAATTTTCGGAAATAAAGATGAGAAACACATTGCAAAAAAGGATACAAATCAATTCATAGAAATATCGATGAACAAAAATATGCGAAAAAAAGGGATAAAAATAACCAATTATCAGAATTACCTCAATAAGTAAAAATATGTAACCATGGGGATCTTGCAATATCTATTTGGTCATTAAGAAGAATTTTAAGGTTCTTGTACTGTTAATTTCATAGTTATTATTGGAATTATGTCAAAATTCTTTCAAATGACTGGGATATGTTGAATGTGAGATGTCTGACGTGTAACTCCGCTGGTGTTCGTGAATTATTTTCTTAGAAGATCTTCTTGTTTCACCAATATATACCAAAGGGCAATCACTACAAGTCAACTTATAGAATCAAGATTTATTGTCTTTACTTGTTTTATCTTTGTTATTATTTACATGAATTCCTGAATTATTAAATGTTCTAAATAAAAGCTACAGTCAAGTCAAATTTCATTTTTAAAATACTTGGCAATATTATCTGCGACTTTTTCAAAAAAATTTTAAATAACATACAGATTTATTCGGTCAACCTCCTATAAATTTTAATTTTCAAAAATTTTTCTTTCAAAAACTGTTTGAATTAAATAAAATAAATCTCTTACAACACACAATTTAGTAGACATATAGAATTAATTACTTATTACACAGTACCAATGGGAATGAAAGAATTGAAAGAAATATAAATTATCAATTAAATCTACTAAATAAATACTTGAAGGGTACAACATTTTGTTTCTTACCATTTTTTATTGAAACCTAATTCGTTTCCATAAAGGCAAAACATAACCTAAAGAACTTCTTCTCATTCTATAATATATGTTTACTTAATTGACACGGTGTGTTCTAAGACATTTATTTAATTAAATTCTAAAAGTGTTTGAATAAAAAAAATTTTGAATTAAAATTTGTAACAGAATAAATGTGTAGGATATTTGAAATTTTTAAATAATTATTCTATCAAAGTAAAAAATCTCTTTTTATAATTTTATTGTATATATAATAATTAAATATTTTGGTTTATACTTATAACATATTATCATTTGGTTTTATGGGAGTCCATAAAATACCTTGCAAACTTTGTGTAATTTCTGTGACGAACATAGAATAGGTAGGATTTTTAAAAGTTCACTTCATTCAAGTGTTTGTTCAGATAAGTACATTCAGTTTGTCTGGTAAAATATTTTTCGTTAATTATTTTTATTTTTTAAATGTAAAGTAGGGCTGATGAGTTTCCGTTGTGATAATTTTAAATTGCTTTTTGAAGATGTTCTAAGACATTCATTTAATTTAATTCTAAACATTTTTAAATAAAAGTTTTTTGAAATTAAAATTGGAAGGAAATTAACAGAATAAATCTGTATGATATTTAAAATCTTTAAATAATCCTTCTATCAAGATAAAACCTCTTTTCATTTACTTTTTTCATGTTTTTAGCTAAATAAGAAGTGATGTTTCAAGATGTAAACTTGACAAAGCCACAATGTTGGAAAAACAACAATAAATTGTGGACATTCAAATAATATTGCTAAGTATTTTTAAATGAAAGTTGACTTGAATGTAGCTTTTAGAACGGTTGATTATTAAGGAATTCATATAAAAAATAACAAAGATAAAACAAATCAATAAATCTCGAGTCTATAGGTTGATTTGTAGTGATTGCCTTATGGTATATATTGGTTAAATAGTCAGACATCTCACATTTAACATATGCCAGTCATATGAAAAAATTTGGACATAATTTCAACAATAACTATGAAATTATCCATTATGAAAATAAAAGTACCATACTCACGCTTTTGGGAGCCGTAAAAATAAGTAGATACAAGAATCTTAACATTCTTCTCAACGACCAAACAGATGTTGCAATTTCCCCATTGTTAAATATTTTTAATTATTGATGTAGTTCCGATAATTGTCCCCAATATATTTCATGGTTATATATAATATATCTCCTTTTTTCGCATATTTCTGTTTATCGCCATTTCTGTCAATTGATGGTTATTTGTAAATATTAATAAATTCCATATTTTATTTCATTAAAATTAATTTCCAATCAAGTGAGGACCGATTCAATTGAAAGTTATCAACATGTGTTATTTAAATATTTTCAAAATTTCAGATTAACATACATCTTCAAAGTTTTTCATTATATTCAGATTATTTTTATTATGTACTAATTTGAAAATTTTCTATAGACTCCAAGTAGTAGCCTTTTAATTCTGCGTTCAAGAGTTTTAAATTGTCTATTGTAGGAAAGGGATGAGCATTTTCTAGGCAATGATTTACAAATGTCTGTTTATTTTCCGTGAAAGTATTTTTACGTTCATTGTGATTGTTTGGATTATTATTAATTTTTGTATAGTGATTGTAGACTCGAAAATATAGCGAAAGGTGTATTGTTCGTAGTGAAACCTAGGTCTTTAATTATTGATTGCTCGATTGTTCCATTTTGACAAGTTTTCAAATCTCCCATTTAGCTCAAAAAGCTTCAATCTAATTTCGCATTTCTGTTAAGTTTAAGAGCTGAGCAGTTTTTTAGTTTTTGAGTGATGTTTCGCTTAAGACGAATATTCTGAGAAAAATTCAAGGTTCAAAGATTATTGTTTCTTGATACTTGTGTTGCTATTCATTTAATGCTTGTATTCTAGCTTAGCGCAGGTTATAATTCAACTCCATTACTTTAGTTTTATTCGTGTAGTCAACCTGGTCTTTGTTGAAAAGTATGGGTATGAAGGAAATGCATTTTGTTTTTGTGAATCACTCCAACCATGAAAATTGACTGAAAAACTTCAGTTCTTCATTGAACATTGTAACCGTATGATCAAATAATAATTTATTGCGCATTCTATGCACTATTTATTTGCATTTGACTATAGATGAATTATCTATGATTTGGTATTGCTCAAAGGTATCTATTTGTTTGTGCTTAGTAGTAACTTTAGAGATTTAGAGATAGAGTTGAAGTTATACTGAAAAAGCTTCAAGAAGCCATACAGAAAAGGCTCATTTCCAGAACTTATTTTTCATAGAATGAACATATTCGGTTATTTGGAAAGAAATTTCGTTTTTTTTTTCGGAAAATGAAATAAAATTCTCGTAGAATGAATAAATATTTTATTAAATTATATATTGGCCATTCTGGTCCAAAAACTCTTGCCATCTTTCTGGTAGTAACATGATTCCACGCTAATAAACTTTTGGGTCTTTGCTGGCAAAAAACTGAACCAGGTGATTTTTGACCTCTTCATTGGAAGTAAAGTTTTTACCGTCCAAAAGATTTTGCAATGACCGATACAAGTAATAATCGGTAGGAGCCAGATTAGGAGAATATGCTGGGTGTGGTAATGTATCGTATACAAGCTGTAAAAGATTTTGGCGAGTGACTAAACTAGTATGAGATCTCGCAGTGGAATACTGCACCTCATCTGTTGATTAAATCTGGCCTTTTCTGTTGAAGTGCATCATTCAGTTTGTCCAGCTGATGACAGTGGACTTCCCAATTAATTTTTGTGTTATCCGGTAAAAACTCAAAAAAAAAAAACGATTCCTTTAAAATCCCATACCATACCATACAGACAGCATCATCTTTTTTTGGTGGATATTGGCTTTCGAAATGCTTTGAGCCGGTTCAACTTCAACAAATTTATCTCAGTGAGAACATGGGGAACCTATATATCGAGTTTCGAGGTTAAACCCAGGCCATTCAAGTGGCCATAAAGAGTTGAATTCGATGAATTTAACCTTTCCCCGATCTCACGTGTTGTTATTTGCCGATTTGCATCAACTAATTCCTTTATCATGTCTTTTTCAGCTTCAACCAGCCTTCCGGAATGGTGCATTTTCGACATCAACATTGCCGGATCGAAATTTTGTAACCCAGTTCTGGAACTGGCGTACTGTCAACACATCTTCTCCATAAACATTGGTTAATTTCTTTCTGGCTTGAACAGCATTTTTACCTTTTCTATAGTAAAAAAATTAAATATGACGAAAATACTGCTTAATGCTCTCCATATTTAAAAGGCGCCAACTAAAAACTACTCAGTAGAATTATTGAACTTTTTTACACATAATCCTTTGTCGGGAAAAAACGAAATTACTTTCCGTACAACCTAATAGCTCATTCTCTATTTTGCCGCTTTCCTCCCCGCAGTTTCATATCGCTGACTAACTCTCAGTCAGGACGGGGGTGTCACCCTCTCGTTAAGAAGGGGTGATGTAGATCTCAAGCGTGGGATTTGGAAATAGTGTGAAAATGAATCAACCCTAGGCACGGGATACTTAGCTCACAAATCATACACGATCAGACATCCTAATATAGCAAAGAATAACACGACAAAACACTGACTTACTATAATTAAAGGAAAAAAATACAATAAAAAGTAGTGAGATTGAAATAAATATAGTCAGGTTATCCTTATGTGATAGCCAGATAACAATAACGTTTTTTGCGTGCTAGAGCCTCCTACGACCTAGTTTAAAATATTAAACTACACCTTTTGACGGTTAAATTCAATGTTTTATTAATTTTTTCATTAAAGAAGTTACCAAAATTAATTCATTTTAGATCTGAAAGGAATTGTACAGATAGATAATCGTACAATATGTTAAACAATGATAACGACTATTGTAAAAGACTCAAAATGTTTTTCTCGTAGACGAGATCTTCTTCACATGACTATTGTTTAGATCCTATTTAGATATATGTAACCTCTAATGAAAGATACAATTCAACTCTCAAATCACGTATAACTTAAGATAATCTCCTACATCGACTATTTTTAACCGGCTGGTTACTGGGAATGATGAGTGGGTTCATCACTATGACCCTGTGAGTAAACAAGAGTCCATGCAGTGGATTGAAAAGGGTGTACAGTCCCCAAAGAAGTTTAAAGTCACCCCATCCGCTGAAAAATTAATGCTCACGGTCTTTTAGGATCCTAAAGGTATTTATTGATAGAATACACTTAAAAGGGTAAAAGCATCGCAGTACCATTATACGCCATCACTTTGTGTAACTTAAGAAAAGCAACTGAAGGAAAAAGGCGAGAAAAACTCATAGTGGGGGTGGGCTGTTGCTGCTTAACGCCAACGCGCCGGTTCACAAGGCTCGCATGGCTGTGAAGACTGCTGTGCGCGAATGTGACTTCGAAGAAATCTCATCCTTCGTACAGTCCTGACTTGGTCTCCAGTGACTACTACCTATTCCCAAATGTTAAAAAAATATCTTCGTGGAAAGCGATTTTCCGCCGATGAATAACTGAAGGTAGCAATTAATACCTATTTTGAGGAGAAACCGCAAGAATATTTTTCACAAGGTTTAGAGAAGCTTATTACTCGATCTAACAAATGTATTGAAGTTCTAGAGGAGTACATTAAATAATAGAATTTTTCCAAAATGTTCTGGCTTTTATTTCATGCCTATACCGAGAATACATTGAACGTCCCTCATAGTTAAAATAATATTTGTCTGCGAGGGAGTTTTTTAATTATTAATGATATATTGCTCATAATTTTTTTTTGAGATTCGCAGGTTGATTTTCAACCTCTATTTTTAAAAATTGAATAAAATTAATTACTACGTAATACCTTTAGGAAATATCTTACGATATTTTTATATCTTACGATAAACATTTTGTCAAGGAAGCACTGCTCTAAAAATGACTAATTTTAATTTTTTTCTATCATTATATATTTACTAAAGGTATTTTATTCAATTTTATGTTAATAAAAGCCTTTGAGTAATACTCGTTTCACTCTAAATTAGATATTGATACTTCCAGATCTTCTGTGGAGATCCGCCCATCCTAACGAGAAAATTTCTTCCCCTGCCAAGAAGCGAATCCGTACCGAAGAGAAATATTGTCGTAGATGGCGGGCGTTCAAACTACTACGCCACTACTTAATTAATATTGATTTCTGAATATACAGTATTTGTTTATTTATTGACGATAGATTTCAAGAAAATATTGTTCGACGATATGTTAGTTTTTAATGAAATTCAATACATTTCCCTCTACCAACTAATGGGTTGAGTTTTCGAGGAATATTGCAAAGGACGACCTAGTATAAAAAACAAATGTGAAAATTATTTTTTCCAAAAAAAAATTTGGAGCCACTATCCTTGCCAAAGAGTCTGAAAAGGTTGATTTCATATAAAGTTATCAAATACACACCGTTAATTAGTACTTTCTCGTTGTGGTAAGAAAACTTAATTACTTAAATTGTAGTTATTACATCATGAGAATAATGAGAACTTATATAAATGGTACGGAGAGTATATTTCTTTGAGATATAAAGTTAGCTATCGGTACACTCGTAGAATCAAATGGGAAGATGAACACATAATGGGATTGATGCCTGTGCACGCCAGGCTTAAGGAAAAGAGTTCTAACATGGTAAAGAATGATGGTTATTTGACTTTCAGATGACAGCACGCAGAATTCTGTGTTTTTGCATGCTTGTTCTAGGGAACGGCGTGCATAAGAATGGCACGAATATAAATATCAAATTTTTTTATCATCGGACGTTGGAGGTAAAAAAGAATGAAACGACCAAGAAGCTTTAAATTTTAGGGTAGCTTTAGAGGCTAAATGTAAAAGGTTTTCCAATAGAGCGTTTCATTTTGATATAAAAAAAAGAAAGTATTTAAAGAGAAATGAATGGATGTTTATTTCATTCTAAAGAGGAAGGACGCCATTAACAATGGAAAACGATAAAGGCCAAATGGCACCATATCCCTTTCATGAAATTTTCCTTGACCAATTCGCACATTTGCGGCGATATGTCCTTTATAACTTCATGAATTCTATCTTTATGGTCTTGTATCGATTGTGGAACATTGACGTAGAACTAATCTTTCACCTGACCCCAAAGAAAAAATTCTAAAGGTGTTAAATCACAACATCTCTGTGGCCAATTGTGATCACCTCTTCGAAATATAACATTGCCAGGAAAATTTTCTTGCAAAATTGGGACTGTTTCGTTGCTTGTGTGGCACGTTTTGCCGTATTATTGAAAATAAAAGTCGTCCACATCGACATTTTCTAATTTCAGACATGAAAAACCATTAATCGTAGCTCGGTAGCGCAATCCTTTCACGGTAACTTTCGCGCTAGCCTCATTTTCGGATAAGTCAGGTTTAGTCACACTACCAGCCAAAAAACCGCAGCAAATAGTGACACTTTGGGAATGGAGAGGCTTTTCAACAATCATTCTTGGATTTTCCGAATCCCAAATGCGACAATTCTGCTTATTAACGTAGCTTGTGAGGTGAAAATGGGCCTCATCACTGAAGATGATGAAAATCCGGATCATTTTGAGGCATTTCAAGGACCCAATCAGCGAAGATATAACGTTACTGGTGATCCACCGGCTTGAGTTCTTGTGTTAACTGAACTTTAAAATACTTAAGATCTAAGTCTTTATGCAAAATACGGTATAATGTCATTTGTGAAATGCCTAATTCCAAAGATCGACGAGGAATCGACAAACCTGGGTTTTCGTCAACATTACGGGCTACAGCAGCATTATTCTCAGTGAGCCTCACACGATTTCGATTCTTCACATCACTAACTTGTTCTAACAGCTCAAATTATCCACCAGTTTCACTATTGCCGGCCGAGAGGGTGCTTCACGACGACCCAAAAGTGCTTTAGTTTTGCGAACTGTGACTTCAAAACTTTCACCAATTTTGAAGTGAATTATAACAATTTCAATGCATTGTTGAAGCGTGTTTCGTTCCATTTTTAGTAATTGCGTAGTTTTTACTTGTCAAATGTCAAAAAATGACATTTTCCCAGATTTTCAAAATGAAACCTCTTGTTGGAAAACCCTTTATCTGTTATGTTAAAAAATAAACAGAGTCGGCTCAATGGCTCCCAAGTTATTCTAATTTGAATTTTTTTTCCAATTATTTTCGGTACAAATCCGATTGAGTTGAAATTTAGTATTCGGATGTGACATAACGATGCGAAGGCTCACACACAATTTCGTGGCAAACGCATCGTACTTCGAAATTTCGAGCCAGTGTTCGAAACCAGGAGTAGCGTGATTTAATTCTTATTGCTTCTTTAAGAAATAATTCACATATTTGAGATTTTCAGGTGAAATGGACTGTTGAAAAAGTGCCCAAAAGATTCCGACTTCTTGTCAGCGCATTTCTCTATATTAAATCTTAAATTTCCTTATGGCAACCTGGATCTCATCAAAAATTTCTGCCAGTACCTTAACTGCAGTATAATAAGCACTACAGCTCGTTGTAATGAGTTTTTGCTGATTCAATTTTACCTATTACTCAGTTCTTTATGTATGCCATTCATGAGAGCGCATGTCATAACCTGAGAAACAACAAATTATAATAGGTACAACGATATTTCCAAGCTTCTTGCGAATAATTCTCCCTTTGAAGGAAAAAATCCGCGGAATACTTTTTAAGATATAGTCCTTTTCATTAACATTTCAACATAACGTTTCACTTCAAACATTTGACCAGTATGTCATACGCTAGAGTTGTGCTATCAAGTTTTATTGCAAAATATTTTGCCGATTTCAAAATTTCAACTTTTAGATGATTCACTTAAACATCAATTAATTTATTTTGGTTACCAACAAATAATTATGATTATTTTGGTGATTTACCAAATATTATTTCAAGATATTTCTACAGTATATATTAAAAATTATATTTTGAAATATTATAATCATTTTTTAAATTCCGATTATTTTTGTTTTAATCATAAGATATTGTTTGGGGAAAATTTCATCTGTTTCTCTATTTTCTACGTCCCGAGTACACATTAGTTATGAATTTTAGTGTTTTCAATATATGTATTCGACACGTTAGAGTTAGTTAATGTCTTAGTTTTATTTTTTCGTAAGTCAAGATTTCATGATTTCTTGGAATCTGATTTTAGGGATTTAACGCATATCTGATAAGAAACGTTCTATTAAGATCGAAACAAATTTGTCATATCTTAAGAATCTCTTTCAACTATTTCCCGAATTAAGAGGTTGAAGCTCCCTCACAACATCCGCTTTTCCTTCGAGAGCTTCATAATAAATTCCGGATGCTTTATAGACGGACTATATTTTAGTAGATGCTTAGGGTGACCATGCTCTAGCTGAACGAATGTGTCAGAAATGGTTCGCTCAATTTAAAAGTGGCAATTTTGATTTCGAAGACGAAGGACGACTCGGAGCTCCACCAGAGTTGAAGGATGAACAATTAGAGGCAAGATCCATCACAAACGCAAGAGGAAATCGTAAAAACACTTAGACTGAAGCGGAAAGACGTCGAATGCCGTGTATTCCTCGTATAAAAAAAAGAAAAGAGGTTTATACATTGAATTTTGACTGGCAATGAAAAGTGTGACCATTAAGATAATTCAAACCGTTGAGCAACGTATGAATACCTCATCATCAACGAATATTTATGGCGCGAAGCTCATGCTGTGTATTTGATGGGACCATCTAGGTGGGGTATATTATGAGCTGCTACAATCGAACGAAAGGATCACATGGAAGGTCTACCGACGACAATTGATACGTTTGAGCTGAGTATTGCGAGAAAAAGGGTCGCAATACGCCGACAGACAATGAAAGTTATTTTACAACATGACACATGTTGCGTCACCCGTTAAAACGTACTTAGAAACACTCAAACATTGCTCCTTCTAATTACCATCTTTCCGATTGGCGCAATATGCCTGTCTAACCATCACTTTTCCAATTAAAATGAAGTCAAGAAAAATGGGATCCGTTAATTACTAGAAAGATGGGAAAAAGTAGTGGTTAGCAACAGGAAATATCCTAAACTTTGAGACCAATAAAGAACCAATAAAGCTTCAATTTTTGAATAAAGCCGCACGAACTTATTTATGCTCCTAATATTTTAGTGAAAACTTTTTGTACATAGGCAAGATTTTCTATTAAGACTGCTGAAAGTCTTGAAATGAGAATTATTACTGCGGTTTGCAGCTTTTCGAGTTGGACCGAAATTATTGTTTCATTTTCATAATACAAATTATCATTTCATTTGCACTTCACCCTTTTTGAATGCCATATACAAAGGGTACCTTGATTTATCTTATTTCGAACCCTTAGCAAAACCATCTCTCGGCAAACCGGGCATCGCGATACCGCTGTACAGATTGAACGTCCGCGTACGTAACATGCCGCGCAAGCGCCCTCAGCCCACAAGGAAGTAAAATCCATTCTGAAAACAAATTCACCGTGGAAGTGAACTTGTACGCCGCGTGCATCCAATCGGGATTTCATTAGACAAATTTCTCCGTACCGGAGCGCCGAAAATCATTCGGAATACGCGAACCGGATGCCGTTCGAAACCATCGATTGATCGCAATTGTAATAACAAGCTGTCAGTTTCTGTTCTGTGAATTAACATTCGGTCTTGAAGTTGGTGCGTTGCGTTGCAACGAGAGTGCATAATGACCAGAATTATGACGGGGATATGGACATAACTGCATTCAGGTAATGATGGAAATAACATCTAAGCACGACACGCAAAAACCTTACCGTATTTCAATCAGCAATCATCGAATTATTCGTTCGGTGCGTAGAACCTTCGAATTAACCGCAAGAAAAATGCACAGATACGGTCTATTGTTTTTCTATGAATTTGTCAGCGAATCTCGTAAATAATTTACGACTACTCGTTAAATTTGATTTAGTGAAAAATGCGTGGAAGGTTCCGATTTTGCCCGTTTGTTTCGCGAATTGAATACGTAAACATTACAGCTGTCATGTGCCGGGTGCCGGTTGCTCTGTGTTTATTTTTAAACGCGGGGATGGCACGGCGCTTGATTGATCAATAAGTTTGCGGATGTACAGTGCACGTTGGGGAGATTTCGTACCTCGAATATTACGTACGGAGTGCATCTGAAAAGATGTTAGTTATCATTGGACTAATGAATTACACTCACTCCTCTTGAATAACATTCTGTATATCACCCTTTGAACCAAATTGTGAGAAATAGAAATTAAATATACAAAATACGATTTCTGAGAACTTCCATTGTATATATATATATATATATATATATATATATATATATATATATATATATATAATATAAAAAGTTTCCCGATAGGCAATTTTACTTTAATATTAAGAAAAAAGCAGTATATTCTGAGAGAAATCAATGGATGTTCATAATTAAAACAAGTTGTGGAAATTACTATGTTTTACTATCAATAAATTGATATTTTAGCCATTTAATTGTGACTGGAGTTTCGGGAATTAACTATCCCATCTTCAGACAACTGAAGTATTAACAAGCAGAACGGAGTATTTGTGCATATACAGAGGTATAATAGGTAATAAAAGCAGGTTAAAAAAAGATAGGGCGCCTAACAACTATTAGAATGTCAGCACGTCAAAAAAGGTTGGTAAACAGATGTTACTTATTTAAATATCTCAAATATTTTGGATTTACATAGATCAGTACAGCCATTTATTATTTTTGCAATATTTTTATTATGAACTAATTTGAAAATTTCGTCATAATCAAGTTTCTTTCTTTTTGATTCTACATCTAATATTTTAAGTTTATCTATTATCGGAAAAGGATGGACATTTTCTAATCAATGAGTGGCAAAAGTAGAAGTTTGTTTATTTTTCATGAAATTCATTGTATGTTCGTTGAACCTCGTCATGAAGGAACATGTCCTATATATTTATTACTGCACGTAGAACAAGAGAACTCATAAATTCCCGATTTATGTATGTTTGGAGTTGGATTCTTTACGTTAAATAATACGGATGATAATTTATTTTGTGTTTTGAAAGAACTATTAACATCTAATTTTGAAAAACTATTGGCCACTTTTTGAGTTATGCTACCGGAGTACGATAAAGAAATGAATTTTAGTTTTATTTAGTTTTTATGATGGGATAAGTTTGGTTTATAGCTATTTTAGATTGTTTGTGTCGAATTAAATTATCTATTATATTGGGGTTGAAACCGTTGTTTGCGGCTATTGATTTAATAGTTTGGACTTCAGCTTCTCGGTTATTTTTTGATATGGGTAATGTGAAAGCTCTATGGATCATTGATTGATACGCTGACATTTTTTGTGAATATTTGTGATTGGAGTCAATAGGAATACATATCAGTGGATGTGGGTTTTTTGAACACTATCCAGATAGCGGGATATTCAAAAAAAACCTCTTATTGAAAAACTCTTTATTGCACAGTGACTTCTTTAGGTTCACATTTTGAACTCATCTGAAGAAGTCTCAGTATTAGGGAAACAATTTTCGTTAATCAATAAATTGTGTAGATATTATTTATTGTTTTATTTAATAAAACACTCAATTTAAAATATAGACTATTCTACGTATTTAATATTTTTTGACAATCAACGAACAGCCTTAATATTTCAAATTGAACATAATAACAAGACTTAAAAACCCAAAATTTAAGAATGTTTTCAAGACGAACCAGATGCCTACCAAAAAACATGTCCCTCATCTAAAAGCCAAAGTCGAAATCAAACTATCGAATTTAATTTCAAGGTTACCAACAGTTACGTCACAAGTCACTGAAGCAGAATTGGGCACTAGTGACAAAATCATTCATAATATTCTGAAAAGGAATCGTCTTCAGTCATTGCACTTTACCCTTGCTAAAGATCTGTTAGAACCAGATTATGAATGCAGAGTTCAATTTTGTAGATGGTACTTAAATCAGCTAGATACTTGTGAACATAACCAAATATCCTGAATTGACAAAGTGACCTTTACACGCTCTGGAATATTTAATTTCCACAATTTCCATATTTGGGCCTGTAATAATCAACGCGCAACTGTTACCCATTACCAAAACGAGTTCAGGGTTATACAGGGTGTCTACTTTTAAAAGGGCCAAACTTTAAGGGGAGATCATACAAGTTATTTGCAATAAATGTCATATAACACATGGTCTAAGTATTGATGGTTATTCTTGAATTTAAGATTTCTTGATTTCACGGAATATTTAAAGTTTTTCCAGACTCACCAAATTTGACCAAATATCTGAAAAGGTATTAAATTTGCCACAAGAAAAGAAGTTCTGTGTGCCAAAAAACTCTTATTGTGGGGGTGGTAAGGAGATGAATATCACGATTCTGAAGTGAACGAAATAAGTCATATTTTTCCGATTCTTTATCCATGAAAAATCATTAATTATGGACATGTTTTCTTTTCAGCAGAAAATACCTCATTAACTGCCATAATATCATGGTTAAGATGATAACAACGAAATGTTGAAATATTCCAAAAATCATAAAGAGCTTCAAGATAGAGCAAATTGAGGTTTAGAATATTTCGACTTTTCGTTGTTATCTCCTTAGCCATGATATTATGGCAGAGGACAAGCAGCTAGCACAAAATTTGATATGTCATTCGAAAGCATACTCAATGAGGTATTTTTTGCTGAAAACAAAACTTCTCCATAATTAATAATTTTTCATCGATAAAACCATTGGTGGAATATGACTGATTTTGCTCACTTCAGAATCGTGATATTCATCTCCTTACCACGCCCGCAATAAGAATTTTTGGCACACAGAACTTCTTACATTGTAGCACTTTAATGCCGTTTCCAGATATGTGGTCAAATTTTATTGACGAGGACAACAGAATTATTGATTTTATGGAAAAATTTAAAATATTTCGTGAAATCAAGAAATGTTACATTGAAGAATAACGATCAACCTTTCGATCATGCGTTATATGACATTTTTTATTGCAAATAACTTTTAGGATTTCCCTTGAAGTTTGGCCCTTTATATGGCTAGCCATGACAAGATGTTGAATTTTGGGCCGATAATAATTCCAGAGCGTTTGAGTTTTGTCTCTTTCAGAAATCTATTGGAGAATGAAATTTTTGATTTATTGAAAAACATGTCTGTGAACCAACGGAACCAAATTTGGTTTCAAATGGACGATTGTCCAGCACACAATAGTAGAATATTTACAGAATGGATGGATGTTCATTTTGAAAGAAAAGGATAGGAAGATTCAGACCGATATGATGGCCTGCTCGAAGTCTTGACCTTACACCTCTAGACTTCTTCTTTTGGGTTGTTTCAAAAGATATGTTGTATACTACCCCTATTCATACTCGTGACTAGCTTATCGAAAGAATAACTGCTGCAATATGCTGTGGCAATGACGGGAAACAGTGGATTCCTTCCGAAAACGATGTAGGCTTTGCATTTGAGGTGATA
Organism: Megalocaria dilatata; assembly: GCA_034642435.1. NCBI lineage: Eukaryota > Metazoa > Arthropoda > Insecta > Coleoptera > Coccinellidae > Megalocaria > Megalocaria dilatata. Next base: position 76,527,777 of record CM067854.1, read on the forward strand.
GGCATTTTCAGAATTTTTTGTGATAAGTTCTAAACTTGCATCCATCACTTCCAAAGGGTTTTTTTATACAGAAACGAACGCCAAACAGAATTTTTTCAGTATATTCATAAATAGAATAACAAAACCTTCAGAATGATGTGTCATTGGATTCTTATTGCCATTTAAAATTCTTGCGTCCGTTAAGGGAAATTTGCATTCAAAAGATGTCACCTTCCAAATAAAAATTAACTTGTCTTGGCGTTATCCGAAAAAACTCATACTTACGGAAAAATCCGGCTGGACTGTTATGTTCACCGGTGTGAATTTAGCAGACTGTTTGGCGGAAATACCCGAACGGTACGACCAGTGGTGTGCAGTCGGCTTTTAAATTTTCATTGAAATGTTGGCCAGAGCACATACTGATTTAGGATGTGGATTCCGTATCCTATATACATGATCGATTTTCGACGGGTTGCTTTTTCAACCCTTCTGATTAAAAATTCAATATCTTCTAACATATTAGCTGCAGCATATTTAGATTTTATATGCGGCTTTCGTATAGCAACAAGAATTTCAACTGAACAATTATCATTATCATCAATTATTCCGTAGGGGTTTCGGGGTAATTTTTCAACATTTCATTCCTCAAATTTGATATTCAGTACTTACACCATAAAACTTTTACTACACACTATTCATTATTCCGAAATGAGCCAAGGAAGCTATCAACAACCAGGCGTTTGGACGCTTTTCATGAGATACTTTGTATACGCATTATTTATATTCTACTTTTCGGTATTCTATAATATCACTGAAAGTTTTTCTGTTTTTCAGATTGCTCGCTTCGTGACCATGTAGCGTCATGCCAAAAAACGCTGTAGCAAGCCATGCTCTCCTACATGTTACCGGCGGTAGAAGAGAAACCATTGGCTGAAATAGATGGCATTGATGAAGAAGAAGGGGGAGGCAAGTTCGAACAGGCCTTGATCAATGAGGCAGCAGACGCGAGAAAAGGAGATTCTTCCGGTTTGGACTCAATCGGAAAAGACACGAGTATCAACAGTTTCTTGAGTGACGCCACTACAGTGACAGTCAGTCATAGTTCTATGACTAATACTAGTCTCAGCGATAAGGCAAAACCAAAATTCATCAATGGGGGAAAACCGCAACCCTTGAAGAGGTAGGATTACACCTTAATTGAGAGATTTTTAGCTTAATATGGAATGTGTTTTTTTTACACCATTGTGTGTATAATGTCATACCAGAGCATTCATAATTCGACATCTTCAATTTGAAATATGTCCTTCAAGAAAACGCTATCTTTTGGTTTTAAATCCATTTGTTGGATAGCAAAGTAGTTGTATCTTTATCTATTGTAATAAAACAGGTATATGATTATTTTTCAGACAGTACTTTATCGACTCCTTTTGCCTATAATTTCAGGTAAATTTGAAATATTGTTGGTAAAATATTTTTAAATGGACATATATCAGTAGTTAATTGTTGTCCTTGAATTTTCAAGTCTTGTTTATATGCTAATTGACAAAAAAACTGCAACACCCAGAAGAAGCTGTTTAAATTTAAATTTTTTTTTGGTAAAACATAGATAGTATGGCAATGAGTAAATGATTAAAATTTGGAGAAAAAATCGTGAAGGTCTATTCATGTAACATTTTTTGTTACTTAAATATGAGTCGTTTTTTTCAAATTTTTTAAATTTTACAACAAAGCAGCTGTTCGAGGATATCCATAGTCGACGTTTAGTTGTTGTTAAAATGCCTAGAGCACGTGTACGCGAAATTTATCGCCAGCTAAGTAAATTTGAAAGAGGTCGAATTATTGGTCAACGGGAGGCGGGATTGTCATTTCGAGAAATACGAACAGAAATCCAACTACTGTTATAAGATGTTGTCAAGCGTGTTTTGATAATGCCCAAAATCGAAGAAGAGTAGACACCGGACGTCGAAGGGGCACAAATGAAGTTCAAGATCGACGTCTAAGACTTATGGCTATTAGAGACCGATTTGCGACAACTCGATCTTTGGCTGATGAGTGTTTAGGAGAACAAGGCCATCCTGTAACATGCCCAGAAGATTAATTTGTGACTTATGAGGCAACGCCTCTATCGCCACTCTTTATAACCTAGTCTCATCATTGCAATGTCGTGCGCCCGTGGACCTGAAAAATAGAAAATTTTCATTAAGTAAATTTACATGGTATTTTATTTTATTTGCATATTTACATATCTACATAATTTAGTAATGAATAGTTTTATTTTATCTATATATGCACAGGTTTTTAAAATAATTTTAAGTAATAAATATCTCTATCCTATGTTTCCTAATCTACATTTTTAGGAAATGGTCTGCTGCATTGTATATTATCTCTCTCTAATATATATGCTCGTAACAGAGGGAATGGATATTGTGTTTTGTTCGCCATAGTAATGATTTATATTTAAATTTAAATTTAAATTGAATTGTCGCCATTTCTGCGACGTTCTTCGTACATGTAGTCCACCATCGCCTTCGCCACACTCTGCACCTCATGGTATAAAGCAACTGAATTTAAGAGATTATGAGGACTTGAAACATTTGACGAGATGTTAAAAGATCTCGTCGAGTTGAACGCTTCGTAGTAAAATATGATATGGTTAGAAGTTTGTTCCTCTTCCCCACAGGAACAAGATGCTGTAGGGGAGAGGTTTAGCCTGTAAAGATTGGCCCGGAAAGGCCCATGACCTGTTATGATGCAGGTGAGGGCATAGTTTGGCCGGAAGAATTCATTATTGATCACAAAGTCTACCTTGGGTATCCAACTGTAGAGAGTTCTGCCTGTTATGCATGAGTCCTAGCTTTGTTGCCAGGACTCTAATAACATATCCCATAATATTTTCCTTGGGTCAGCTTCTTCAGTAGCTGACAGGTTAGTGGCCGTTTCGTCGGGAGGTCTAAGGACTGTCCCTTTTATATGAGTATTCTAGCAGATGGCGGAAATGGTAACTGGCAGTTACTTTTTCGGCCATTAGATGCAGAGGCATGCTCCCTGTTAATACTTCAAGCGCTGGAGTAGAGACGGTTGTACAAGCATTACATAGGAGTAACAACATTGACCTGTGACAAGCGGACAGGTTTCTGGAAAAGTGACTGTTTCCAGTTTTGTGTACCCATACTGAAGAACAATATAAAACCACCGGTAAAAAGATGGATTTATAGTATATTCTCATCGATACTTTCCCAGCGTCTCCGAGAATTTTGCTTAGCCGCCTAAATTTCATGTTTAGCATATCTACCTTGTCACGTAGGTACTTGATATGCGGTATGAAAGTGAGACCTGCATCGAGCACTACACCCAGATAGGTAGTCTGAGGTTCCCACCTAAATGAGTTCCCGCAGATACGAACCGTAGGAGGCCGATTTCGGTCCAGTTTGCCATTAAGAAGAACAGCGTGTGTCTTCTTGATTGATATTGACAGCTTATTCTTGGAGAGCCAATTTTCCATTTCCTGGATGTAAAGTTGCATCGCAACTTCGGGGCCTTTGCGACTATTTGATTTGACCATAATGGCCAGATTGTCGGCGTATGCTAGACTCTTCCCCCATTCTATTGGGAGGCGGTTTAGTGATTCATCTAGGAGAAGGTTCCACAGGAAGGGCCCCAGGACCGATTCCTGTGGACATCCCCTATTCACGCTCCGGCTATACTGGCAACTACCCTGTGAAAAGGTTGTGGATCTCTCTGAAAGGTATGAGCAGATGACCCCGTAGTAGGGCGAGTTCGGTAGGACAGACGGCTACCCCATGAAGTCAAATGCCCCATCAATGTCGGCGAACAGGCCCGCAGTATATTGCGTTCCAGCGTCACGGACATATCTGACTATCTCTCTAACGGCATCCTCAGTATATTTCCCGGATCGGAATCCGTACTGATTTCCGATTCTTGGCCAGAAGCCGAGTATAGACAAGCTATTCGAGCCAGCAGGAGACGCTCAAGCAGCTTACCCAACTCATTCAGAAGGCATACTGGACGGTATGACTTTGGAATATCAGGCGGTTTCGCTTTGTTTTTAAGGAGAAGACAAATCTTTCCTTCTTTCTATGCCTTAGGAAAATGCGAAAATCGCAGGCAGGAGTTATATAGGGCCGTAAGAGAGTCTGGGTGGCAAGTCCAGACTCTTTGGATTATGAATCCTGATATTTTGTCAGGGCCCGGAGCGCAGTTTTTGCGCATCTTGCTCAGAGCATTCTGAATTTCCCACATATCAAAGAAATTCGCTCTCGGTAAGGTAATTGACCGTTCTCTTTGATTGTCATCACGCATCGCGGTTTGAGCTGGGGAATCGCTTCCCATGTCATCCATCGGGATGAGTCGGCCCAGTATATCTTCCGCCGTTTGCTCCCACGTAGTGGTGTATTCGTCGTTGACTGTCTTTACAGACGTCAATGTGGGTGGAACTGATGTTTTTTCAGTTACCACTTTATATGCTGTGGACCAGGGAGACTTCCTTGCTTCTCTCATGACAAAGTCCCGCCAGTTGTCCAGTTTTGCCTTTCTAATGGAATCCACGTATTTGTTCCTTGTTCTTTTCACTTCTGTGGTCATTCTTTGCACAATTTCTTGTGGGTAGCCTCTCTTTTTTGCCTGTCGAAGCTTCTTTCTCAGTCGGTTGAGGTTCGTTTTGCTTCTGGCTAGTTCTTGTGTCCACCACCCCCTCTTTTAGGACGTGTGAGAAGTGGACGGTATTGACATGCTTGCCGATTCGTAGATGGTAGTTGTCATTTCTAAGACCAAGTTGTCCAGATGAGAAGCGTTCGTAGTCTCCATGTTTATGTTGTGGAGGCGGCTCTCCAGCTCAACATCAAACAGTTCCCAGTCCGCGTTCCTTGGGAGGAACCTGGACTGGTGTGAGTCAATCAAGAGTTCGGTATTTGAATTGCGACCTAATATGTTGAAAACTATGGGTCGGTGATCACTGCTTACCCAGTCCTCCTTCATCGACCAGCCATATATTAATCTGGCAGCGTTTTGTGTGCCCAGTGTTACGTCAATGTTGGACTCGCCATTTGAAGAGGCGAATGTGGTCGGGAAACCCGATTCGTTCAACACTGATAAATCGAAACGAAATATAAGGTCTTCCAGAAGTTCACCCCGGCGGTCTCTAGTGTTAGAGTACCACAGAGTGATTTGGCGTTAGCGTCCATAGTGATTATTATTTTGCCTCGATTGTTTGCCAGAGTGTTCAGTATCTTTTCTACTTGTGAAAGATACGTGTCAATGTCTAGAGAGTATTGACAGTATACATTCACTAAGAATATTGATTCTCCGTTGTTGGAGATGCTTATAACAGTGACGTGTGTAGTTGACAAGTGATTCAGGTAGGCGACAATTTAGGATTGAATATCGCTATGATCGAAGATGGGTCTTCTCCGCAGTGGACAAGTCGTGCGGAGGAGCCTAGTCCCTTAAACCCACCATTCCTGTAACTGTCCGAACGGTTTACCGCCGGATAAGGTCTTTTGGACTGCAGCATTATCGACCCCATCTTGTGTTACCTCTGCTCTGACGGTTGAGCATCGCCGGCAACGATTACAGCGCAGAGAACGTCAACATTGGAATGTGGAATGGCATCAGGTCGTCTTTTCTGATGAATCTCGATTCTCCTTGGGTGCATATGATAGCCGAAGAGGGGTTAGACGACGTCGGGGAGAAAGACGTGAACCTCAGTTTGATATTGAGCGTCGTGTACACCGGACAGCAGGCGTTATGGTATGGGGTGCTATTGCACATGCAAGTAGGTCACCTTTAGTCTTTATTCGAGGTAATATGACAGCGCTGCGTTACCTTCAAGAAATAATGGAGCCGAATCTTTTGCCATGGCCGCCCAGATCCCCCGATATTTCGTTCATAGATCATGTTTGGGACATCATGGGTAGAAGGCTTGGAAATTTACCCCAGCCCCCACGGACTTTGGCGGCTCTGAGACATGAACTACAGGTAGCTTGGAATAGTATCCCTCAAGAAGAAATCAATACCAAGACGTGTTGGGGAGTGTATAGATAATCGCCGTGGACAAATACATTATTAACAAATTTATTACAAAAAAATGGAAACCCTTCGTTTTTTTCTTCACATTTCAATCATTTAATCCTTGCTATATTATCTATGTTTTACCAAAAAAAATTTAAAATTTAAACAGCTCCTTCTGGGTGTTGCAGTTTCTTTGTCAGTTAGTATACTTGTAAAGCGTGGGCCATCTAGAGTTTGCATTTTGAAGTAGTGGTTATTTCGGATCTGGAAACACTTCTGTCATTCGTGTTTTGATAGAAAGTTAGTTTAATATTTGTCGTGAACGAAATGGGTCGATTAACACCTGAAGAGAACGGGGAAATATTAAAAATTCATTTCCAAAGCGTTGAATCTTCTATCCAAACTGTTAGAAATTTACGTAGAAAATTCAATAGAAATGAAATGCCCTCAAGGCATTTTGTGGATCAATTTTTTCGTGAAAACTGTATCGTTATTTGATAAAATAACCCGTTGATGTTCTCGTCCAGGGTGCCTCAACGAAAAAATTTGACCCCCCAGAACTCAGAAACGAAAAATTTTCGAAGATTTAAAAAAATAGGTCAACTTCTGTTTTGAGGAGGACGGATTTCCATCATGAGTTTGTCCGGAAAATCCATCTCAATAGAGCAGGCATCAACCCCCAATATTTTCTGAATAGGAAGATGTCGAGTGTTGTAAGTTAGCAAGTTATTTATGTTCAGTGCACAACCCAGTTAACATTTTCAAAATCGGTTCACTATTTACGAAATAATGTAATATTTAACTTATCATCAAAAGTTGATATTGAACAGACAGTTGAATCGCCCACACTCAAGAACCTAAGAGTTTTGAAGAATCCAAAATTAATTTTCAAGTTCTGTATTAGGAAGAAAGAATTTCTATGACGACATTGTTCCGAAACAACCTCCAATTTCAACTGCGATGGTTAGAGAACAGAAAAACTTCTCAACTAAACCACATCCAACATCTCTTCTCTATTCAAAAAATGTGGGGGGTTGTTGCCATCCTCAGGTGGTTTTTTCGGAACAATGTCTCATAGGAATTTTTTCTTCCTAATACAGAACTTGAAAATTATTTTTCCATTCTTCAAAACTCTCTGGTTCTCGAGTTTAGGTAGTTCAACTGTCGGTAAGTTCAATATTACATTATTTCGTGAATAATTAACCGATTTTGAAAATTTTATTTGGGTTGTGTACAGAACATAAATAACTTTCAAACTAAGCATTACTGGACATCTTTTCCCTATTCAAAAAATGTTGGGGATTGATGCCACCTTCATGGGGATGGTTTTTTGGAATAAACTCATGATGGAAATTCGTCCCCCTCAAAACAAAAGTTGACCTATTGTTTTAAATCTTCGAAAATTCTTCGTTTCTGAATTCTGGGGGGGGGGTAAAATTCTCGTTGGAACACCCTGTATTATTCACATTTGGTAACTTTTTCCTGAATGATGTATGATTTGTCGATACATATAAGTTTAATTCATGATCAATAGAAATCAAGCTTCTAAGACTTTTTACCGAAAATATACTCTTTGTAAAGAAGGCATACTTTGCAAAAAAGTTTCGTGCTTGTTATAGTTACACCAAAAAATTGGATCAGCTGATATCTTTTGATTTGTAGAATATGATATTCATCAGATATATCATAATTATTCAAATATGTTTGATTACAAATTGATAAGTCCACTGATAACAGCTTCTTCGTCATTTTGATTGATGATTGATATGTTTGAACAAATGTCAAATATAGGTAACTACACACTTAAACAGCAGATAAAGCGTTCTTTGATTTTTAATTATTGCATTGGTATTAGATCGTGACTCTGGAAAGACATTGTGATACTGTAATGTATGTATTACAGAATAATTCCAGAATTTCAATAGAAATAGTATTTTATTCAAAACATTTCATCTTCAAAATGACATATCTCCCTTTGTTTACCTTGTAATGATGCTTATAATTTAAATTCAATGATTTCTTCACATTGTTATCGTATAAACTATTTATTATACCTTTAGTCCCAATTATCGCTCCTTAGAATAAAGATATACCGGTTTCCCAACGAAAATTTGACCCCCCAGATGTCAGAAACGAAGAATTTTCGAAGATTTGAAAAATGCAGGTCAACTTCTGTTTTGAGGGGAATAAATTTCCATTATGAGTTTGTTCCGAAAAAACTACCCCCATGAGGGTGGCATCAACCCACAACATTTTTTGAATAGGGAAGAAATATCGAGTGTTAGTTAGTTTGAAAGATATTCATGTTCTCTACACAACCCAGTTAAAATTTCCAAAATCGGTTCGTTATTCACGAAATAACGTAATATTGAACTTACTTACTTTAAGATGATGTTGAACAGACAGTTGAACCGCCCAAACTCAAGAATCGAAGAGTTTTGAGGAATCCAAAAATAATTTTCAAGTTCTGTATTAAGAAGCAAGAATTCCCATGACGACATTGTTCCGAAAAAATCACCGGAGAATGGCAACAACCCCAACATTTTTTGAATAGGGAGGAGGTGTTGGATTTGGTTTAGTGAGAAGTTTAATTTCAACTAGGATGTTTAGGGAACAAAAGAAGCTTTTTAATTATTATTTAAGTTAAACACATCCACCATCTCTTTCATTTAAAAAAAAATGGAGGTTTTTGCCATCCTCAGATGGTTTTTTCGAAACAATATCGTCATACGAATTCTTTCTCGTCCTCCTCAAAATATAAATTGACCTGTTTTTCAAAAATTTTCGAAAATTCTTTAATTCTGAGTTCTGGGGGGGCCAAATTTTTGTTAGGACACCCTGTATGTTCAGACCGAAATCTTTTAAACGTTATATATGATTTTTGTACCAAGCTTATGCCAAAAAATTTATAGTATTCAATGGAAAGGCTTTTCACTGTATCTATTCTAATGTCGTGATAATATGAATATATATTAGTATGATAAACATTATTCAAATTATATGGTTTAAAGTAAAACATTTTATTTCCAAGAATATTTATTGTTTACACAACTGTTTCGTCAATTACATTTTGACTTCATTAAGTGATAATTATATAATGCAACAAAAATAATCCATGTCATTGTTCACTCAAATTGAGATAAAAAATGAAAACTATATTTGCTTACCGTATAAAAGACGAAAATATTAACAAATACAATAGAAAACAGATTCTCCTAAACGACCAGAGGGCCCTCAATATCTCCCTTACTTAACCTTTTCTGAAACTTTGTGTAATAATAAGAAAACAAATTACTGTAAATTCCCACTATCTTCTTTTCTGTACATTTTGAATATTTAAAGAACTCAATCAATTTCATTCTTATTTATCGCATATACGAGACTTTTGAAATTGAATGTAATTATATATTATATCAATTATATATAAATAAGATTGTTTTTAGAGAAAAATTTCAATCTCGAAATTTTTTATTTCTTTTTTATTTCTGCTTATGTAGTAAATTCATGATTATTGTAGAAGCGACATATATTCTATTCCATTTGAAGTGCGTTATCTAATCGTTATCATTTTGTTTATTCATGAAAAAAAATGCTTCAATGGAAACGTTTCTGATATAGATTTAAAAAGTTGTACTTTATATATGAATTGAAAATATTTAATGATAAATCAGAAAAAATGGTAAAAAGCACTGACTTGAAGTCGGAAACTTTCTGCGCGTTTGTTCAACACTTCATTTTCCCTGAAAATTTTAAATCTGTAAATTACCTTTGACCTCGGTTTCCTCATCATTGAGTCCAACCATTGTCGGCTTAAAATTCTAAAATGACAGATATTCGGACAAACAGCATGGTGTTCCCTAGAACAAGCGGGAAAAAAACTTACTTCTTTACTCTAACGTTATTGGCCTTTCTTACCCAATAATTTAACGTTTGAACGAAACCTATTATTGTTGGAAAGTTTCTTTGTCTCTCTAGTGAAGAAGAATTTCTTATGTGCCATTTATATTCTAATAACTCCAAAATTTTTCTATTTTTAGTTTGAATGCTTATGCTATACTCACGTTTATATGAATGGCATTTCTTTCGAACTATTTTGAAGAATCATCCAAATTTATGATTTGAATTTTTCAATCATTATAAATTTTCGATTTTGGAGCTTCGTTCAAACATTTATGCATTTATATGAAAATCAAATAAAGTATAATATTAACATTCTTTTGAAATATTATCCTATAGACTTCAAAAAGCTTTCGTGGTTGATCTAAATATACAAGTTTGGTGATCTTTTGACCACTACACAATATCGTAGTTTTATTAATGTAAAATTCAGAGTCTAGTTGCTTTCACACTTGGTTGATATTGTTTGTGAATTACATACTACAAGATTCTTGTGAATTTGCATATATTTTACTTCTTTTTCTTTCACAATTCATCATTCTGCTTCGCTGTTTCCATTTTCATCTGTAAGTATTGATTTTTCAACCTATAAAATAAAATAATGAATAGGGACATTTTTTACTTGATAGAAAGAAGGCTTTTTCAATATATTGAATATTAAACAGAATAAAATTCTGTTATAAAAATTTTAATTTCATGAAATTTCTGGAAAAATTTTTAAAATTAAATTAAATAATTGCCTTAGAAAATACTGTTTTATTTTCACAAGACATATATAATTAACACTCATCACACGGTATCAGAAGGAGATAAAGAAATCCAAAGAAAATATGGAATATTGATCAAACTTACTCAACAAACATTTAGTGGAAACAGCACTGTTTCATAAAGGTATTATGAAAAATAAAGTCCACTCTAAAGATTCCGACCATAAACTTAAGAAATTCTTCGAAACAATCTTTCTTTGAAAAGCTCCTTAAATAACTCTTCAAAAATATGTAGCACATCTTCAAAAAGGCGATTTGAGGTTCTCACCGATAATCTTCAGTCCAATTTCATTCCAGCAAACTAAAAACAATCAATAAAAAATATCTATCATATTTACAAGGACCTCGTGGCATTCCAATCTAAGATGGAACAAAAATGGTTTCTTAACGCTTACCATTCTGGCATTCATTTATGTTATTTAATTTTGAAAAGTTTTCAAGAAATTTTATAAAATTGAAATTTGTAGCGTAGTATAGCATGATTACTCATTTGATATTTAATTTATTGAAAAGGCCTTCTATGAAGTAAAAACTCCCCATTTTTACTAGTATATTTTATATATAATAATTACAATTTGTTTTTTCACTCAAACACAGGGTATTTTTGGAAATAATTGGGTCTTGAAAACTACTTTTCACAACCTCTGTGTATTTTCTATGGACGAACATAGAATACAAATGGTAACCGCTAAGAAACTATTTGAATTCTATCTTAATTTGACATGTCACCAGATCGTTTTATTATGCTGGCATGCAAGTGGACTGAAGAATATCGATCATAATCTCAAATCGCCTTTTTTGAGGACCTGATACATACTTTTGAAGAGCTTTTTGACGGAGTTTTTTGAAGAGAGGCTATTTCAAAGAATTTTTTGAGTTAATGTTGAGCATTTTTAGAGGCAAATTTGTCTTTCATAATACCTTTATGAAACAGTGCTTTTTCCATCAAATGTTTGTTACGTAAGTTCGATCAATATTTGATATTTTCTTTGGATTCTATTTAAAAAAAATTCACACAGTTTTTATGTTTCACAATTCATTCAGAATCCTGGTACGTGTTTCGGTCTTTCGACCATTTTCAAAGGAGTACGAAAACTTGAAATTGTAAAGGTTCTTTCATTACACTTAGGACATCTGTATATTTTATGGCGCTTTTTATCCCGTTGAACGAATTCAATATAATTAAAACTATAATGGCTACAATGGCTATAGAATTGAAATCAATGACAAAATGATTAACAATATTAAAAAAAAATTAATATCAATATAAATAATCCTTATAAGGAAAAAAATATGGTTTTCAATGGCTTATATAAAAGGTTTCAGCAATAGGATCTCTAATGGTCTTCATAAAATGGGAATTGATTCTTTAGCAGTAAATAGAAATAATTAAGCTAAGATTTTGGTGAACAATAAGGAAAGGAACCCCAACTTTTTCGAATCGGGGATTTATCAAATTAATTGTGATGATTGTAATGCTACATATATAGGACAGACAGGCCGATGTTTGCAACATAGAATCAAAGAACATAGGATTTCTATTTTGAAAAACAAGAAATCAACCGGTTTTGCAGAACATTGTATAGAAAATAATAATTTTTTTAATGGGGAAGATGTCACTCTACTATATAATGTTAATAGAAGTATCATTATTTAAATATCATCAAACGACATATAAAATGAAAATTCATTATAAGACATCCAAATGATATAACAAAATTCAATAAATATAAATTGTCAACAAAAATCCTATAAATTAAACATTTTGAGTAGACAAATTTTTGTTTCTGCTCATCCCTCTCATGAAAACAGATATCTTTCAAAAATGTTTAACACAATTAAGAATTTAATCATGAAACTATCTTACTTAGAATATTCAATATATTGGATATTGGATTGTTGGAATGTGTACCTTTCCATGATTAAATGATAGACATTGACAAATAGAACTGTCAGTGTCACAAATGAACAACGACAGCCATGCGTGAGTAATGTGATTTAATATTAATTTTTTTATTACTATGTAAATATTTATATTTATTGGATTTTGGTATATCATTAGGATGTCTTATAATGAATGTTCATTTTATATGTCGTTTGATATAAGTAGTACTAATATGACATTAATTTAATTCCTGTTATCTTAAATATTACAGAACATATATTTAAATATTAAAATATTTAAATAATTTTATATACCTTCTATCAAGTATAAACCTCCATTTATTTAATTTTTTTTAGTAAATAGGGGTTAATTGATGGACTATTTGGAGATTCTTTCCATCTAAAAAGCCATTGAAAAAAAAGGAGAATTTAACAAATTTCAAAATACTATTCGGCAACACCCCTATATTCGATGCTGTTATTTCCATGCGTCTTAAAAATACATAGATGTCCTTAGTGTAATAAAAGAACCTTTTCAATTTTTAGTTTAGTTCCTTTTCGTATTCCTTTGAAGATGGTCGAAAGACCGAAACACGTGTCAATATCCTAAATAAATTGTGAAACATAAAAACTATGTGGATTTTTTTTTTAAATAAAATTGCTATAATGTTTCACCTAGAGACAGCAGCATACTCCATTCATGTAATTCTTTGGATTCTTTTATCTTCTTTTTATACTATGTGAGTGTCAAGTCTAAATGTCTACTAAAATTGAAACAGTGTTTTGTCATGCATTTATTCAAATTAATTATAACAAGTTTTTAAGAAATTTTTTTAAATTCAATTTTGTAGCGAGGTACAACAGATTTACTCTGATATGTAATATTTGATTTTTCAACATTTAAAATTATCCTATTCCTTTCAATAATGCTGTGTTTCAAACTAGATTTCGACCTTTAAAATAGTTACTTTCCTGAATAATTCATTTCTGGATATTTTCCATGTGCAAATTAAAGAATATTGGTATGTAGATATAGAATATATCGATTTGAAAATTTATTTTAATGAAGAAATAATGAAACTGTGTCTGTTTTCACAATATTCCCCCTCAGTGTAATTTTAACTACGGAATCCAAAAATAGAATATCGTCAAATTTCAAACTCGTTAAATATCTTGGTTATATAATGAACTCACATCAACAACTCAAAATGTGAGGTAGAAGGAGAAAGTTGATGCAATGTACATACGCTCACATCTGAAATGTCCATTAGTCAGTCGGGTATTATTTCAGAGCGAAAGGAGTGTAAAGACAACTTTCGATATTATAATATGAAAGGTGGTATTTAGAAATACCAGGTTCAAACGAGAAATACAGACATTTAGGATTCAGTTATTGCATTTTTATTGTCATAAAATGCAGTTGTAGTGTTATTACAATTTTATGTCGAAGTTATTCCACTGTGATAGTGTTCTAGTATGATGGTTTCTTTATTTTAATTATTACTTACCATATAATACAATACTTCTCATTATTTAAATATTTGATACTCGATAGAAGATATATACAATTTTTCAAATATTTTAATATCAACAGTTATATTCTGTTAGCCTTCTACATATTTAATTCCAAAAATTATATTTAATATTATAATTTCTGGAATTAAATTAATGTCATATAAGTACTACTTATATCAAACGACTAATGAAATGAACATTCATTATAAGACATAAAAATGATATAACAAAATCCAATAAATATAAATTGTCAACAAAAATCCTATAAATTGAATATTTTGAGTAGACAAAATGTTGTTTCTACTCATCCCTCATTATGAAAACAGATATCTGTTTTTCGAAAATGTTTAAAATATTCTTGAGAATTTCATCATAAAACTATCTTACTTGGAATATTCAATATTATTGAATATCTAACTAAGTTACTTTTTAGAAAATCTCAAGATATGTAAAAACATTACTAAAAACATGTTTTAGAGATTTTGCTTCGTCAGTACTCAATCATATTCATATTCAATAAAATATAACATCAATCAACAAAAAATATTTTCTCACCTTTTAACAATTCAGAAAGCTTCTTGGTATATGAATACTGAAAATTTAAATGGAGTGTAATGTTAACTCGAAATAAATAGTTCTGTGGTTTACCATTGATCTAAAAGATTGAAAGGCAATTTAACGGCCTCTGTTATAGCACAAGGTCCTCTGTATAAAGAATGTTAAGGAAACCAAATAATTATATATTATGAATAAAATAAAATAAATGGAGGAGGTTTATACTTGATAGAAGATATATAAAATTATTTAAATGTTTTAATTTTTACGGATATATTCTATTAGCCTTCTACATATTTAATTTCAAAAAATTATATTTAATATTGTAATAATTAAATTAATGTCATATTAGTACTACTTATATCAAACGACATATAAAATGAACATTCATTATAAGACATCCAAATGATATACCAAAATCCAATAAATATAAATATTTACATAGTAATAAAAAAATCATTATTAAATCACGTTACTCACTCATGGCTGTCGTTGTTCATTTGTGACACTGACAGTTGTATTTGTCAATGTCTACCATTTAATCATGGAAAGGTACACATTCAAACAACGTTTACAAATAATCCAAATTCATTATGAAACGTCGCGATCTGTTACTCTAGCTTTACGTGCTTTAACTCTTATTGTTGGTCGTTATAATCGTGTGGATAAAAGAACAGTTGAAAGTTTAGTGGAGAAATTTGAAACATATTATACACTTCATGATGTTACTGTGCCAGTGAGACAGAGAAAAGCAAGAAGTGAAGAGAATGATGCTGCCGTACGTGAAAGTGGTCGTGAAGGCCAAAATTTATCGATTTCTCGACATTCACAAGAACTAGGCATCTTCCAGATGTCTTTGTGGCGAATTTCACGAAAAGACCTTGGTTTACATCTATACAAACTTGTTTTAACCCAAGAACTTAAACCAACAAATCATTTAAAGCGTCGTGTATTCGGTGATTCGATTATTTCAAGAAATGGACCGATAAATTATTCGATTGCGATTTAACTCCATTGGACTTCTCTCTTTGGGGTTAAATTAAGTCATTGGTTTACGGCAATCATTCAGCAAATTTAGACGATTTAGAGATCAATAATCATTGCTAACATACGACCTGATTTGTGTGAGAGAGTCATGGAAAATTGGATTCAACGACTTCATTCCTGCCAGCTTTTCCGTGGTGGACATTTAAATGTAGTTTGTTTCATAACTAATGGTATCAATTGTACTTTATAATGAAATAATGTGTTTCATTTATAAAACAAAATGGGGCGCTGTTAATGAAAGACCCTTTATTTGCTGGCTTCTTTATGCTCGTTCCTCCTCTTCGGGTTATATTTGGATCGGCACCAATTAATCCGTTAACTATAGCTAGTCGAAATTCTTGTAGCGTTAAATTCTTCGAGCCTTTCGAACGATTTTTGAAAAATAGATAGGCGTTTACCACTGTGAGATCTAAGAAATACTTAAAAAGAGGATGCCACCATTTTTTAGGTTTTCTATCTTCTTTGTAGGAAGCGGTATGTTGGTCCGATTTATCTACGAAATTCATGTGCTTGTTGTAGTCTTTTGCTGCTTCTATGCAAGCAGTATTTGTCGAAGATCCATCCTTTTGCTTTCTTGATACTATTTCTACCCTCTCCAGGTTGAGAAAATTATTTATGAATCGAACCAATTTCATATCCTTCCACTGAAAATACAATATGCCCTCAGGAACCATTCTCAAATCTATGTCACCAAGTTTCATCTCTTTTTCTGATTTCAGATTCTTCGGTTCATTTTTACGTGTTTTCCTAGCTGTACCGCACGCATAAATCTTATCTTCTAACAAGTTTTTTTGGAGCTAAACTCCACTGAAAAAATTGTCAGAATATACTTTGTGATATTTTCCCACCAAAGGACGGGTTAGATATTTCTTGGAACGTATCTTGTCTCATCGTCTCTTACCCAAATTTTGTACCCCCTCTTTAGGCTTCTGTAGTATGTATTGTCGAAATCCAATCCTGCCTTCGACTTTAACCATTGACTCGTCGATAGCTTGGTTTTTTCTCGGTTTGTAGCAGATCATAAAATAAGGCATAAGATAAGGCATCCAACAAGGGTCGACTTTTGTGAAGCTTGTCGTAGCCTTCTTCTACTTTCTTAGGCTGTAAGATATTGTTGTTCAGGTGAAGGTTTGACAGTAGCCAACTGAACCGGTCTCAAGATATAGACGATGAAATATGAGGATCTCTCAATTCAAACATTGATGACCAGTTATCTTTATAAATGGGCTTCCTGATTACCCCCATCATCAGGTTGACACCTATAAAACATTGCACTTCTTCTCTTGTAGTGGAAATATAAGGATCTCCATACTGTTGAGCAGCATATAGATTGGTTTCAAATACTATTTTATCTATTTGCTCATTTGGAAAATGGTATAAAAACACATTTGTTGGTATTTCAGCAGATTCAGGTATGTCGGGACCCCATTCCTTACAAAAATCTTCTGGTTCGGAAAAAAGGGATCTTTTTGGGCACACCATGCTCTCCTGTACCTTTGCCCTCTTGAAATGTGGTAAAGGTATATTATCACTCTCAGAATCAGTAATCATTATAACTGGGTTTCCTGGTTAGCCCTATCATCAGGTTGATACCTATAAAACATTGCACTTCTTCTCTTGTAGTGGAAATATATCGATCTCCATATTGTTAAGTAGCATATAGATTGGTTTCAAATAATATTTAATCTATTTTTTGATCATTTCAGTAGGTTCAGGTATGTTGGGCTCCTATTCCTTACAAAAATCTTCTGTAGCCATTTCATCAGATTCAGGCATGTACTCCATTCCTTACAAAAATCTTCTGGTTCGGAAAAATATGATCTTGTCGACCACACCATGTTCTCCTGTACGCTTGATCTCTTGAATTGTGATAAAGGTCACTCTCAGAATCAATAATCTTTATAACTGAGCTTCCTGGTTAGCCCCATCATCAGGTTGACACCTATAAAACATTGCACTTCTTCTCTTGTAGTGGAAATATATCGATCTCCATATTGTTAAGTAGCATATAGATTGGTTTCAAATAGTATTTAATCTATTAGCTCATTTGCAAAAAGGTATAAAAATACATCTGTTGGCATTTCAGTAGGTTCAGGTATGTTGGGCTCCCATTCCTTACAAAAATCTTCTGGTTCGGAAAAATATGATCTTGTTGACCACACCATGTTCTCCTGTGGGAGGTCACTCTCAGAATCAATAATCTTTATAACTGAGCTTCCTGGTTAGCCCCATCATCAGGTTGACACCTATAAAACATTGCACTTCTTCTCTTGTAGTGGAAATATAACGATCTCCATACTTTTGAGCAGCATTTAGATTGGTTTCAAATACTATTTTATATATTAGTTCATTTGAAAAAAAAAACTATAAAAATACATTTGTAGCCATTTCATCAGATTCAGGCATGTACTCCATTCCTTACAAAAATCTTCTGGTTCGGAAAAGTATGATCTTTTTGAGCACACCATGCTCTCCTGTACCTTTGCTCTCTTGAAATGTGGTAAAGGTATGTTATCACTCTCAGAATCAGTAATCATTATAACTGGGTTTCCTGGTTAGCCCCATCATCAGGTTGAGACCTATAAAACATTGCACTTCTTCTCTTGTAGTGGAAATATAACGATCTCCATACTGTTGAGCAGCATTTAGATTGGTTTCAAATACTATTTGTATATTAGCTCATTTGAAAAAAAAGCTATAAAAATACATTTGTTGCCATTTCAGCAGATTCAGGTATGTACCCCATTCCTTACAAAAATCTTCTGGTTCGGAAAAATATGATCTTGTTGGCCACACCATACTCTCCTGTACCTTTGCTCTCTTGAATTGTGATAAAGGTATATCACTCTCAGAATCAGAGTCACTCTTTTCTGGTTGTAGCTGATTTTGAAACGATTGAGCACTCTTCACCTCTTCATCAAAATCTACATTGTCTTGTTCATCTACGGAAGGTGGATGTGGAAGTGGATGTAAACGAACCACTATCCGAGGGAATTTCTTCCAAAAAAGTGTAAATATCATTAGAAGATAACTTATTCAAGTTCAGGAATCTTCGCCCTAAAACAAAAATACAGATAAGAACAATGATGATAAATTAAATTCAAGTTGTTCATTTGTGATTGGTAGCTTCTTTCCATGTGCTAAACAAATTTCCAAACTTTCTAAAAGGTCCATTCTTCTGCTTTTATTACGTGTAAGATCTCAGTTCTACTGAATTTTATAAAATGGTTGTTATTTATACAATATTCAGAAAAACCAGATGTTATTTAATTGTGCAATATACTTTTTTTTGTGTTCTCCTACCCTTATGTTTATAAATAGTCCTGTCTGAACTATGTAAAATGCAGGGTAATATGCATAGGTCAGGCAGGACGATCTATAAACATAAGAGTAGAAAAACACAAAAAAGTATACGTCTGGTTTTTCGAAACATTGTATAAATAACAATGATTTTATAAATTTCAGTAGAACTGAGATCTTACACGTATGTAATAAAAGCAGAACAATGGACCTTTTAAAGGGTTTTGAAATTTGTTTAGCACGTGAAAAGAAGCTACCAATCACAAATGAACAACTTGAATTCAATTTATCATCATTGCTCTTATCTGTAAAAAATTAAGACCGAACCAACATCTTATGTTTACACTCTTCAAAATTATACCTTTTATCTACCCTACTATTATAAATAGGATTTTAAGTTCTCTTCCCTTCAGTTTTGAAAATGGGCTAAAAACCCATAACATATATGTCAACAGACATGAAATAATCAGTGAAACTTAAGCCAAGTGGTTTTTATTCACTTTATTAATTTAAAACTGTTTCACCAAGTGAGATGCGAGCAATCAATATCATTTAAACTATAATAGTTCATTACATCAGAAATCGATAGCTCTACTCTACAATGAAATATTATGCAATAATATTGATTGCTTCGCAAATATGTAGAAAAATTGTGGATTCCATGATAACTTTAGATGAGTTCGTTATAAATTTCAAGACAGGAGGTAGAAATTTATTTATTAATTTTAGGGACTTTCGTGTATCTTTTGGTTTATTTATTCCATTTGACATTGTATATTGAGTTTAGATTATATACGTCTATTAAATATAAGCGGTGCTTGTTTTAGACATTAATTTAATTCTAAAAGTTTTTTGAATAAAATTTTTTGAATTAAAATTGTAGAAGATAAACATATATTAATTTGTTTTAATATTCAAATTTTGTTATATTTCTTCTATCAAGTAAAAGGCCTTTCTATTTTATTTTATATATAATATATAATTATATCTTGGCTTCAATAAATCTCATTATGCAATGTCAATGAATTTAAGTAAGTCTTAAAAATAGCTCACACTGTTCTTTGATTCTGTTAGAGCATAGATAAATCTTGAATTATAAAGATGATCTATGTCTCGAAACATTATTCATTTACACGTGTTGAGTGGTTTGGTACAGGTTAGTTTTTTGATTTTGATATTTTGAATATATTTCAGGACTGAAGACGGAATTGCTTTGAACTATATTTGTTTTTTGAAGATATAGTGGCATGCTTTGAGAGATTTCTGAATTTACTTATTCGAATATTTAAATATATTAAATATTTCAAATAAATTATATTCTTTGAGAGGTCCTTTAAGTGTGTTCATGTTTTTAAGATACAAATGGCGTTTTGAGGGCAAGACCAGAAACAAATTTTGTCTCCTTTAAATATTTATTCATTAATTTTAGGGACTTTCGTGTATCTTTTGGTTTATTTATTCCATTTGACATTGTATATTGAGTTTAGATTATATACGTCTATTAAATATAAGCGGTGCTTGTTTTAGACATTAATTTAATTCTAAAAGTTTTTTGAATAAAATTTTTTAAATTAAAATTGTAGAAGATAAACATATATTAATTTGTTTTAATATTCAAATTTAGAAATTTATTTTTCATGAAGAAATGCTAAGATTTATTGATGTTACCAATTTCATTGAAACCTAAAGGTAAAATGAATTGAAATTAGGGAAATTATCGATTATTTAAACAGTTAAATTACTATCTGAACCTCATTCAGTACGAACATATTTCCAGCGATATCTGGAAATAACTGACCTGTTTATTCCCGAAATATTATGAAACAGGAACACTTCCACTGGGATATGTTTTGGAATATGAATATAATATAATAATTAAACTTCGAATTCTGTTGACCTTTACGTGATAGAAATCTATTTTACACTTAATTAAATAATACACTATATACAATAATGTTGATTTCCATTTATTCCTGAGAGTTGTTCACATGACGCGTTTTGTTACATAGTAATTTCTTCAAATGCTTATAAACAACAGGTCAAAAATTTTGGTGATACATAATATTTAAATGGTCTATGTTTTGAGATAAGGTTACAAATACAGTTGCGGTTTTGAAAACATATTTCGTTACCAGTTTATTATTCCATTGTTTCATCTGGCAACAACTTCATTTTGAAGTATCATTATTAGGCTTTCCTTTCAGTATCTGTCATTTCGCTGAAGTGTAAACAAGGTAGTTTCTGTGTGCTTCAAAAATGTCAATTTTTGTACCGAATGTGTTTTAGCGTGGTGTTTCACTTCATAAAGATCATTCACAAACGCAAGAGAAACTCTAAAACTATTTGGAGTCGCTCGATCAGTCATTTGTCACCATTTAAAAGAAATTGGAATAATCCGAAAGGTAGGGAATTGTGTGCCGTTTGAACTGAAACTAAGAGACGTCGAACGCCGTTTTTTCACGTGTGAACAATTGCTGCAACGGCAAAAAAGAAAGATTTTTGCATCGAATTGGGACTGGCGATGAAAAGTGGGTCCATTACGATAATCCAAAACGTCGGGCAAGGTATGCATGCCTTTTATCAACTGTTAAATCGAAGATCATGTTGGGTATTTGGTGAAATCAGATGGGTGTGGTGTATTATGAGCTGCTACAATCGAACGAAAGGATCCCAGGGGAGGTCTACCGATGACAGTTGATGCGTTTGAGCCGAGAATTGCGAGAAAAACGACCGCAATACGCCGACCGACACGACAATTTTACTGACATATTGACTGTAACAATGCAAAGCAACATGCTGCGTCGCCCGTTCAAACGTACTTAGAAACGCTCAAATGAAAAGTCCTACCCCACCCGCCGTACAGCCCAGATATTGCTTACCATCTCTTACGATCGATGCATCATGGCCTGGGTGACCAGCACTCCTCAAATTATAACGTCAATTGCCAGAAAGATGGTAAAAAGTAGTGGTTAACGACTGACAATACTTTGGACATTGAATGTACAACCAATTTTTCAAAATTTTCGAAGAAAAACTTATTTATCCTCCTGTTAATAAAAATAACATTTCATTTCGCGGTTCAATAGGATGTTAATATCTTATTTTGAAAAACAATTGGTGACTTTTATCGATTCGTTGTTCGAATCATTTACATTTTAAGTAAAGTCAATGTTCCGAACCTTTAAAATACTAGGAAAATATATTGAAATATTATTTTGCAACACTGCCGAAGATTTGACGACAAACTCGATTTTATGAGTTGAATAGATACCGTAGATACATTTTTATCTTAAATTAGGTCGATTCGGTATTTCCTGGAATAATCATTATGCTACCTTGTAATCAATTGAATCAGTCTTTCACTTGATGAAAATCCATATTAATTAAGGTTTTTCTGATTTTCACAAATTTTTATCGTTATTAGAATACAAAGATCGTTTCGCTAACACAGTAGCATCTTCAGGAGGTTGTATATCTTACATTTTTGAATAACTAAATTTTTTTTCGAAATCGGCTTCTATTAAAGAAGGTACAAAAAAATTTTATTGAGCACTAAAATCCAAAAAAAAGTTTTTGGAAATTCCAGTTCATCTGAAATCTGAATATATTTAACAGGGGACAGTTATTTAGGTCTTATTGTTCCGATTTTTAAAAAATTTTCAAACATAATACAGATTTATTCTGTTAACCTCCTTCAAATTTTAATTTCGAAAAATTTTATTCAAAAACTTTTAGAATTAAATTGAATAAAAATCTTAGAAAACACTGTTTCAATTTAGTAGACATATAGAATAAACATTTATTATACAGACCAAAAGGAAATAAAAAAATTCAAAGAAATATAAATTATCAATTAAAACTACTAAATAAATACTTGAAGGGTACAAAATTTTGTTTCGTACCTTGTTTTATGGGAACCAAATTCCCTTCCAAAAATGCAAAACATAACCTCAAGAACTTCTCCGAAAAAAAACTTGTTCAAAATACGTTCCTTCAAAAAAATTCCTAAAACATGCAGGACGTCTTCAGAAAGCAATTTAGAATTCTCATAACGGAAACTCATCAGCCCTACTTCACATTTAAAAAATAAAAATAATTAACAAAAAATTTGAACAAATACTAGAATGAAGTGAAGTTTTGAACATTCTACGTATTCTTATTACATAGAATATATTATTATATTTCAATTTTGTTTTATTTATAATGACTCTAACAGGTTTAATAGCATAACTTTTACTTTCTATATGCAAAATTTCAAAATTATGGTTGAAAATATGTGAAGTTTCTAACAAATGGTTCAAATATTTGGAATTACTTTTGTTATTGAGGAAGTTTTGAACGAATTTCTTAAATCATATATATTTTTGAGTAACATAGCAATTTTCTCAGAAATACTTTATTATATTTTAGGGAAATGTATTTAAAATTTTCTTTTGTATTGGGATATACCATATTTAAGGCCATTTTATTAGTTTTATTCATCAATAATGTATCTATCAGTGTAGGATCGTAGTCATTATTAATAGCTATTTGTTTAATGACATTGAGTTCTAAAATATTATTTTCTTGATTCATAGGTATATTAACTAATCTGTGGATCATACAATTGAATGGTGATAATTTTTGGTTTGTAGCATGATTTAATTTATTGTGTATAAGAGCATCGGTATATGTTGGTTCATGAAATATTGAAAATTCATGTGAATTATTGATTCTGGTAACTGTTAAAGCAATAAAATTAATAGTTATTCTGTTTGGTTTCAATGGTAAATGATATTGCATGTAAAATAATAAGAAGAGGTTTTTACTTGATAGAAGGAGTATTACAAAATTTGAATATCGAAACAGATTTAATCTGTTAGTTTCCTACAATTTTAATTTCAAATAATTAAAAAAAAAATTTCAGAATTAAATTAATGTCTTATAAGCACAGCTTATAATTAATAGACGTATAAAATGAAAACTCAATATAAAATATCAAATACGAATTCTTGGTTACTGAAAGATTCATAGAGTGAAACTAACCCCAAGGTTGCTTCTGAAAAAATGTGAAGCATTATTGTAAAAAATACATTTGAAAAAATCTAGAAATGTCAATTTCAAGTTCATCAAACTTGGTGATCAATAACGGACATCCTGTGTATGGCAGATTATTCTTTTTGTTATGATGACTCTATGAATCTTTCAGTAACCAAGAAATCGTATCACATTCGTGTTACGTCTTGCTTTTGCAAAAGTTTCAGGTCCTTTAGCGGAGTGATGTGCGTTCAACTTTTTCCAGTTTTCTCTGAATCTGTACCGTTAGAAAAATATTTCTAAGATTTTGCGTTTTAATAGAGATGGTGAAGATTATTGAAAATACATAAAAATATACAGGGCAATCCATTAAAAAAATCACCCGTTTGTTGAATACCTTTTTTTGAGTATATTGGAAAATATTTTCTTGAGATGCAGAAATAGAAATACAAAAAAACTGTTTTCGAATAAAATTTCTGAGATGTCTGGTTCTGCAGTTATGGGAGAAGAACGCACTATTGCAGGACCCTTATTTCGGCTAATAAAGGAAAGTAATTTTATTTAGTCCAGAGTTTGAAGCATTCTAAAATATCCGCTCTTCTACATTGTTTCCATAAGTTTGTGAAAAAATCGTTTTTCTTCACATAACATTCTTTTTTATTCTTCTATTAATAACGAAGCCCGAGTTTTAAGAGAATGAGGTTTTTCCTAGAGTTCTAGAGTATATTCCAAAAGATAAAACTTCTCAGCAACCCTTTCATATAATGAAAATCTATTTCCTGCCTTCCATCGGTGTGAAAGTCTCTCATCAAACATTCATCAATCACAGCCTAGTGAAGGAGGAAGCTTCAGAAACATGCAATATCATTTCCATTCAGTTCCAAATTGCTGTCGCCATATTTGGGTTCCATTTCCTTGGCAGTCCCTTATCCTTCCGTTCTCCATAAAGAAAGGATCCTAAATAACCACGTAGCGAAAGACAACATTCACGTCGGTTCTGTAATGAGCGTTTCAAAATCCTGATGCGGATATTTCGTTGGTACTTCTTTGGTACACGGATAAACCAATCATATCACGTGTTGTGGACGTATTGACAATTTTAAAGCGGTTGTTGCAGGTGGAATGGGTAAGGTGAATGGAATATTAGTTATTATTGTTTAATGCGTTGTTGCGACATGGGTTTTGTTATTCATTGGCGAATGTATAATATAGATCGAATGCAAATTGCTGGTCGCTTCCATTTTTCAAAATTAAGTTGGAAATCATGAAAGATTTTATGCCAGTATTATAGATATCTCATTAGATTCTCATCACTTGAGAATTGTTGTTAAAAAATTGATTTAATTCATTTCAACAAATGAAACTAATCTATGTTGAACGCATCAAGAATTTGGAGCATGAAACTGACTCTAGTTATTGTTAAATCTATTTTTTTATAAACCTCACATGTGTTTCATTTAACTAAAGTGTACAATGGATTTCTATCAAGTAAAGGCCAACACGGTACGAAGTTTAAATTTGATACCTTGTTAGATTGGTATCAATTGAGAAATATCGGGTGATTCATTTCGAGGTATTTTTTTAAATAAAAAATGAATAAAAACAATTTTATTTTATAATTTTTATTATAACACAAAAGGACCATTCTTTACAATTATTTTCTAAAGATAATTTCCTTCAAATGTTGTCCGCGACTACGGTTAACAAAGTCCATTCCGAAGTTCCAATTTTCAATTACGCGTCTTGAGTATTTCTAGTGGTATTCGGCCAATAACACGAGTAATATTGGCCTCCAATGCCTCAATTGTCGTCGGTTTATCCATATAGACTTTGGACATTAGATTGCCCCAAAGGAAACAGTCGAGAGATGTGATATCATACGATCTAGCCGGCCAATTCGTTGGTCCAAAGCGTGAGATGATTCGTTCGCCGAATCGCTCTCGCAGTAAAGCCGTGGTTCGGAAGGTCGGACGGCTTCAGTTCTTGCACTAGTTGAATTTTGTAAGCTTCCAAAGAAAGATACTTACGTAAAATACGCCAAGTTGTTGAATATGACAGGCCAAGCTGTACACTCTCCGCTACCGCCCCTATATTTTCTTCACTACGTGCTAGGTGTGGTTTATTTGGTCGAGTATTATCCAATAATGGAAACTGGGTCCCAAACTTATGAATAGTACAGCTAATTGTGCGTTCGATAGGTCGATTATGTGGACCATAAATTACTCTAAGCGCCCGATACACATTCCTCGTAGACGCTGTGCTGGGCTAAGTCTTTTTTCCATTATGAATTGTCAAACACTACTGAACAGAAATGGCCCTTCAGAACACGAAGCATGCGCAATCTGCAGTTAAATCCCCATCACAAAAAGTACCTCTAAATGAATCATTGATTTCAACATATGAAACTCATCTATGTTAAACACATCAAGAGTTTGGAGCATGAAACCGATTATCTCGAACTCCAATTTTCATGAATTTCATTAAATAAGGTTATTCTGATTTTCACATATTCCATTATGATACAACGATTGTTTCGCTAACACAGTAGCATCGTCAGCTAGGTGGTATATCTTAGATTTCAAATAACTAAATTTATTTCCGAAATCGGCTCCTATTTATATTAGAGTGGGTACGAAATTCTTTTGAGGACTAAAACCCGAAAAAGCGAATCTCTGGAAATTACAATTCATCTGAAACTATTTAACAGTATAGATTTGTTTAGTTCTAATTGTTCGTTGAGTGATATAGCGATTTCATTGTATTGATTTATCTCTAATGATTCAGTTTTAAGGCAGAACTTTTACTCTCTATATGTAAAATATATGAATTATGGTTGAAAGTATGTCCTGTTTCTAACAAATGGTTCGAATATGTGGAAATACTTTTGTTATTGAGGAAACACTTCAGATGTTATTCAAATCTCTGTCCGAAAGTTCTTCTTGTTTGCCCGATTTATCATCTTTATGTGTAACATATTCATTATTTTTACTGAGGTTTGAGTATGTTGTGAATGAAGTTCTTGAATAGTATTCATTTTTGAGGTATGTAGCGATTCTTTCAGAAATACCTTCAGTATGTTTTAAGGAAATGTATGTAAATTTTTCTTTTGTATTCGGATATACCATATTTAAAACAATTTAACTTATCTATCTGTCATTAATAAGGAGTATGAGCTATGGTAATAAAAAGTTCTAGAAATCGAGACAGTGTAACATACATCTGAATAACAATTCTATACTCAAACAAAGAACAAGGTTTTGTTGATCACAGAAGCAAATTGCAGACATGCACAATTTAGACTGGGCCAAAAAAACGACTATTTTCTTAATGATACTGTGAGAATATCATTCATGATGATAAAAAAAAATTATCGTGAAAGTTTGAGCCCTTAATAATAGTATTAAGGGGTGTATCTTGACTCTTGGTTTTTTAACAGTAATCGCATTTTTTCACTCAAACCTCGTCAATTATTAATCTGAAAAATTTGAGCGATGCGTATTTTCAAAGGAAATTAAATTCCCTACAAAAAAGCTCTCTTTGTAAATTAATGTAAAATAAGCCGTTTGCTTGTTATCGTGCCTTAAACTCTGATTAATTTTTTCAATTTTGCATTTTTGTAACTACCAGAAGTATCAATATTTTTATGGTACAAAATACGTATTTTAAAGGAAATTTAATACTCTACAAAAAAAGTTTCTTAACATTTTTCATTAATTTCACCCCTTCCAAAGTTATTCGACGTTGAAGTTAAATTTAAAAGTAATTTATCGTTTCTTTCGCGTTACACATGATTATTTCTACTTAATTGAAAAATTTATCACTCAAATATTGAAAGTAATTTTTTTCTGTTGTAAATTTTTTTCTATAAAATCATGATTTATCAATGTATTATTTTGCTTTTTAACGATTAGTTATATACATAAAATCATTTTTGATGTATTTAACTAACTCTAATAATACAAAAAATTTGGTTTCTTAATCATAAGTTATTTATTCAAGTAGAGACAGAGTTTTATTTACAGAAAAAAATTGAATAATAAGTCAAAACAAATAGAAGTAATAAAAGAGATAAAAAATCATTCTATTTTCACTTATATTTTATATTTCACAAAAAAAGCTCATATTGCTTTAATTATTATCAAGTCATGGAGAATGATCAATTGAAAAAATAACTACTCAATGAAATTACATTTATTACAATTTGGAAACTTTTTTCGATGTTCGCTAAGGGCTAGCAATAAATATTGAAGTTGTTCTTCGTTTTTAGTGAGACTCTTATTGTAATCTTCAATTAATGATACACCACGCTCAGCAACATCATTGACGACAGCTAATTTTCCGAAAAATTGCTTACACTCTTGAAAACAATCATTATGGGGCTTATATCTTCATCAATAAAATCATACGGCAAATCAAATTCTTTGAATATGGTGAGCGATTCGACAGAAATGAAGTCACTGATATCTTTTTCTAGCAATTCATCTGAATCGCTTGCTACTTCATATTTTCTGGTTTTAGTATTTGAAGATTTTTTATTTATCAGGTTTTCAATCATTTTCTTCTTCACTGTCAGGTCAATAGACTTATCAAATAGAGACATTATGGCTAATTGATCACTCAAATACCATAAATGTCTCACCATTTTCTTGAGAGCAGCTTGCGATACAGTCAATTTAATTTTTTTTTATCAATTGTTGCATCAAAGTCAGATCATTATTTGGAGGCAGGATTGCCCAGGGTGAAGTAAACCAAGCTTTTATATAAGTTGTAACAATGAAAATACAAATATGACGAAGAATATTCAATTCACGAGCTGTCATCTTAAACTCTGATCGAAAAATAAACATTTTTATACAATAAATCGCCTTAGACATGCAACGAGCGTGACTCGTGTATTATTAGAGTTAGCTAAATACATTAAGAATGATTTTATGCATATAGCTAATCGTTTAAAAGCAAAATAATACATTAATTAATTTTGATTTTATAGAAAAAAGTTACTTGCAATATTTAAGTGATAAATTTTTCAATCAAGTGGAAAAAATCATGTGTAACGCGAAAAAAACGATGAGTTAGGAGTGAAATTAATGAAAAATGTTAAGAAATTTTTTTGTAGAGTATTAAATTTCCTTTAAAATACGTATTTTGTACCATAAAAATATTGATATTTCTGGTAGTTACAAAAAGGGAAAATCGAAACGCAAAATTGAAAAATTTATCAATGTTTAAGGCACGATAACAAGCAAACGGCTTGTTTTACATTGTAGGAAATTTAATTTCCTTTGAAAATACGCATCGCTGAAATTTTTCAGATCAATAATTGACGAGGTTTGAGTGAAAAAATGCCATTCCTGTTAAAAAACCAAGAGTCGTAACGATACACCCCTTAATACTATTATTATATTAAGGGCTCAAACATTCACGATAATTATTTTTTATCATCATGAATGATATTTTCACAGAATCATTAAAAAAAAAATAGTCGGTTTTTTGGCCCAGTCTAATGCACATGTTTCAAACAGATTGGTTTTCGTCAGTGCAATATATGCTAGTGACTACAAATCTGTCAAGTATCTATATTCGCTATACACAAAGATACTAAAGTATTAATAATACACTAGTGCCATCTAGATTATGCAAAATACATACAAGACATACTTTTGTGAGTTAATACAAGTAAACAAATGTTTTCTCGATATTTTCACATTACTAACGAAGAAAAAACTTTCCTCATTCTTGAAATCAGACCATAATTTGCCGTAATCCTCATAATTAGCAAATTCATATTCTTTACTTGAATTAACTCACAAAGGTATGTCTTGTATGTATTTTGCGTACTGTAGATGGCACTAGTATCTTTGTGTATAGCGAACATAGAACATACTTGACAGATTTGAAGTCACTAGCATACATTGCACTGAAGAAAACCATTTGGTTTGAAACGTGTGCATGCAATTTACCTCTGTGATCAAAAAAACCTTGTTGAGTTTGTTTGAGTGTAGAATTGTTATACAGATATATGTCTCGATTTCTAGAACATTCCATTACCATAGCTCATACTCCTTATGAATGATTTTTGGTACAGATCAGCTAAATTAATTTATTTATTTATCAGTGTTGGATGGTAGTCATTATTAATAGCTATTTGTTTAATTATTTTGTGCTCTAAAATATAATTTTCTCGATTCATGGGTATGTTAACTTATTTCTGGATCATACAATTGAATACTGATAATTTTTGGTTAATAAGATGATTCGATTTATTGTGTATAATAGCATCTGTATATGTATTATAGATTTATGAAATATTGAAAATTCATGTGAATTATTGATTCTGGTGACTATTTAATGAAAAAAATTAATACAGTCATTATGCTCTGTGTCCATAGTGAATAATATTGAAGGATGTAGATCGTTGATAAACAACATTAATTTTTTTAATAGTCTGTTTGTACCTATGGAGCAACAAAAAATATCGTCAACTTATCTATACCAATTTAAAAAATATTTCATGAGGGGATCTCGGTGAATTTTATATTGTTCATGAATATTTCGGCTAATAAAAACTACTATGCAGGGCGAATATAGGTGAGTGGCTGATTTGTATTCGTTCGACATTACAGCGCATATATATATATATATATATATATATATATGCGCTGTAATGTCGAACGATAACAAATCAGCCATATATATATATATATATATATATATATATATATATATATATATATATATATATATATATATATATATATATATATATATATATATATATATATGTATATATATGTATTGCACTCTCCTGATTTGAAGAACTTTGGGTTACTATAGCCCATATTCCTTATTCATCATATTTGGTACAGATCATCAGTCGAATTAATTCATTCGTCAAAATGTACATCATTTAAAATTGAATATTATTTTTCAAATCCATTGTGACAAATTATCTCTCGAAACACAAAAAAAATATTAAAAATTGCAAATAATCTTTATCAATCTTAACTTTTTGGTAGTTTTATCTAGGAGTAAAAAGTTTTTTGTAGGTTAACCGTATATTTTTTCGTAAATCCTCAAATCGTATTTCTACATACAACTTTCGATTTCAAACTAATTGGGTTTTTGATCGCTTGTTCTAGGAACAACGAGCTATCATTTTGCCGAAATGTAATTATTGAATTCGGAGCAAAAAATGGTCTCAAATGACTAAGAATCCGAGGTAAAATCATCCTTAAACAGGCTAACTTTCGAAAGGAAAGAGCTAAAGACCTGAAACTATCAGGCTAGGTTAGGAGCCTAAATCGGTTGAGTTCGTTAATGGGCAAAATCGGTGGAATGGTTCCACAGTTAGTTACAGTTGAAATTTTGTCACATTTTTCCGAATCTATTCGAAAGTACAGATTTAGTCGATCTGAAATTTAATATTAAGAAGTAGAATAAATACGCGCACTTTATTGCAGTATTTCGTAAAGATCTTATAATAAGAATATTGAAACAAATTTATGGGCGCTACAGCAATAATTTTACGATGTGGTTTAAATTTATCATTCAAATTTAAAATAAGAAGGCTAATGCAAAATTTTGTGAGGATCATGTTGATATGAACAAGTGCATAAAAAAGCTCCTGTTTTCACGTCAGAGTTTCTTACCATTATTATCATTTATTGAGCATGCGAAAACTGTATTTCCTTTTCTTCAAATTTACTCAAGATTATACAGTCCTGAATTAGAGTCGGTTTCTTTTCCAATGTTGAACGATTCCACCTCTGAAAGAACATGATATATTTACAACCCACACGACCCTTAAGGAAATCAATAAATGCGACGAAGAATATTGAAACGCAAAATATTTTCTCTGATTAATGTGAGGTTTATATCATGTAAGGTTTCCTATGCTAAGAGGAAGACATTTCTAAAAAAATTATGCTTACGTCTCAGGTTAAAATGTCTGTCGCACTCCTGAATTTTTCGTAATTCCTATAGATCTAATAATTTTAAAAATACTGTATATGTATATATCATAGGCTTATTATCCTGAAACGTCTACGGTATATATCCAATTCATATAAGCTAATGAAATGTAATAAATTTCATAGGTAATATTAAGTAACTTTTAAGTTAGAAGCATTAGAAGTTAAAACTTTGTAAACTTTTGACACTTGAATACTTTGTGATAAAAAAGAAATCATTCAACTCAATAGATTCAAATGAAATTGATATCAAAAGTCAGATTAAAATTAGAATTTTATATTTTCTAGAATATTTTCAAACCAGGAAATAGTGTAAATTTTGTATAATCATTGAACGCATAATTTTTCAAGAATTTTGACAAATGCTAGTAAGCTTTGGAATTCTATTTTTCGAGAAAACTATAAAAGGCCGTGGCAGATAAAATGTCATTCAGTATGCAATATTCCAGAGCCCAGACACGTCGCCCTGAATAAATTACTCTTCAAGAATCCAGTTTCAGAACGCAAAAAAAATAAAATTATTATTGTGAATTGAAATTGAATAAAGAAATATGTTACCTGAATGTTTAATGGAAATATTCAACATATAAATCAAGTATCAATTTAGATGCTAAGAAGAAAGGCGACGAAATTGGCTGTGAATTCAGCATATTCCAGAAATCCAAATACAAATTCCTGAAATAAAGAAAGAACATCATTAAAAGGAACATTGAATGTGATAAACTTACCAAAGATAGAAATAATTTAAATTCTGTGAATTATTCGAATTGAGTTAATTCATTGTTTGCTAGTATTACGGAATAGAGATAAGGTTAGGTTAGCATAGGAACATAGAGTTAGCAATAAGATTAGTTTAGTGTTTATAGATCATATTACTTTACTTCGCTATATATTTAAAAATTAAATTATTAGAAATTCAAATTGAGCCCTCCTTATTACAGTTAACCAAAATAGATAAAATTTAAATTTTCAATAACAAAATTAAAATATTACTAGTTAGCCGGCAATACACGATACACTCAATAATATACAAGGTTGATGGAATAAGTATTCAAACCAAGAATATTTTAAAGGTTAATTCCATAATAAAATAATTCTATTTAATCATAATAATAATTAAAAATTTCATTATTAATTTCATAAGAAAATTGGCACTCGCAATGTGGGGCTTCTAATTATTGATAATAACAAAAATTTTAAGTTTTTTCACCAAATAAGAGGCCCATTGGTGGGAACTCGTGCAAAGTCTTCTTTTTCAATCGTTTTAACCACCATATCCATAGATAAAACGAATCGAAATTTGAATGAGAGTGTGTGTTTGATTCAAATACTAAAACATTTTTACGTACGTCTATTGTATTTTATCATTTCTATGGGACATTAAAATTAATTATAGGAATTATAGTGCTTTGCCTTTCTGTGCATTTTGAGCTTTACATTCAAAGCCAATGGAACGGAAAGCCTGGACGATTTCTAGGCGCGTCAATTGATATCAGAAACCATGACGTCATAATGAAAAAGATCTGTCATTACTATTTCATTGAGTCCCAAAATGAATCATTTACGTTTACTATTCACGATGATCTAATTGGATACTCTTCAATAATTTCAAAGACGGCGTTCTTGTTTCCACTTGTGAGTTGAACTACTGTATTACACTACACTGTCAAAAAATGATCGGAAACCGGTCAATTAATCACAAAATACGCATTGAGAGTATAAAATAATTCAGTTCGTATTTTAAACTCAAAAAATGCATTTATTTAAAAAGTTAATTAAGTAACAAACTGATCAAAATATCGTCCATCACTTTCCTCACCTCTCAGGCAATTTCCGAATCCCTTCTCGGAAAATCTTTTTGTCTTTTGAGGCGATCCATTTTAGAAGCTAATTTTCAATTGTGTGGCAGTGACCTGCAAATTCGTGTTGCATCCATCGAAACAACCAGTAGTCAGAAGGAGCAATGTTCGGAGAATACGGCGAGTGCGAAAAGATATCCCAGTTGAAGCTTTCTAAATATTTTTTGACAACTTTTTCTACGAGAAGCCGAGCGTTGCAATGCAAAAAATAACTTCATCATGTCTGTCTTTATATTCCGGTCGTTTTTCTCATAATACACGGTTCAAACGAAGTAATTGAAATATGTACCGTACCGATCACCTGTACTGGAATCACCAGTTTCTAGCAACTCGTAGAACACAATGCCTCCTTGGTCCCACCAGATACACAGCATTCTTTCGAACCATGAATGTTCAGTTTTGGTATTGATATGGAGGTTGATGGCAAAGCAATGTTTTTTTTCTTTATTGTCGTAGGAAATCGTTACCAGTAGCTACCCTGTGGAAAATAATCCTTTCTTTTTTACCTTTGAAGCAGCTGCTCACATGAAAATAATAATATTTCCAGATCTCCTGGAACCCAATTACTCTGTTTTTGAATCAGCCCCAAAGATTTCAAACGTGCAGACACTGCTTGTTGGGTCAACGTAAATGCAAACTCGTCTTACGTTAGATTCGGATCTTCATCGAGTAATGTTTGTAATTCATCGTCTTCGAATTTTTTTGGCTGATCCATCTTCAATGCTGAAATCACCAATTTTGAAGTGCCGAAACCATTTTCTATATCACTTGTCAGTTGGAGCATTGTCACGGTAAATTTCCACAAGCATACGATGAGTTCCAGCTACACTTTTTTCAATCGTCTTTTATGAAACTCCAAACAATTCAAACTAGATGTTATCGGCGAATGTCCCATCTGTCTACATCAGCTGTTACTATTTAAAAATTTAAGGTTTTTAGGGCCATGTTTTGAAATCGAACCGAATTAATTTGTAGTCCCAAAATAAATATAGATAGAGATGTATAAATGAGTTAATACTTGTATCTTTTAATTGTTTTTTCTTTGTCATCCGGTTCCGAAAAACCGAGGAAGAAATATTAATCCATGTGAAAACCACATGAAAATCCTTCAAGAAATTTCTGAGATAAGTAATATCAAACAGACAGCCAAAAATTTCAAAAATCGTTTTTTGTGTTGTGGTAAGTATATTCAATATACATTCCTATTCTACCTTTGTATAGATTATCCATGGAGATAATAATAATAATTATTGCCACATTTATTATTAACAATAATAACACTGGCCGACAAAAAAATTGTTTGTGTTCTAACATAAAACTGAATAGCATATTATGTTAGATTGGAAGAAAAAAGATTGTAACACAGAAGGTTTTCTTGTTACATTTAAAGATCTATATTAAATGTGACAATATCTGATGTCTATTGAAAAAAAATTTTTCAGACACTTTAACTGTATATATCGCCTTTATTTAATTTTGCAGCTACTAAACTCACCTTACATTTACGAAAAACAAAGATTAAAAATATTGACGTAAAATAATAATTAAATTCCATTTTTTTTCCTTTTATGAGGGTTCATATCTTCTCTCTTCGAAAACCAGCAGTAATCATGGCTGGATCCCATCGTCCTTTATAACGAATTTCCATTGTCCTAATATCTTGGTAGAATCTTTCACACTGCTCGTCACTGACAGCTCTCAAATTTTCAGAAAATAATTACAGATTTGAATGGAGGAAATTAATTTTTGACATTTGGGCACCAAGCGATTTATAGGCGCCTAATAGTTCATTAACTAACTGTTGGTAGTTTTGCATTTATATTGTTGCCCAAAAATCCTCTTACTACACTAACAAAAGAGTTCCATGCTCTGAATTCCTGCCTGGTAAGCTTATCTGTAAAATTAAAGTCGTCTGGCAATTTTCTGATTTATGGTCCAATAAAAATGCATTTCTTTCACTTGGGGTCACTTAAGTTGGGAAAGACTTGTTTCAAGTATTTGAATCCATCACCATCTTTATTCATAGCTTTCACAAAGTTTTTGATCAGCCCAAGTTTAATGTGGAGAGGAAGCAGAAGGACATTTTTGGGGTTTGCAAGAGGTATAAACTTAATATTTTGAGATCCCATTTGAAATACACTTCTTTCTGGCCAAACTTTTGTTATATAATGCTGATATACTGCACGACTGTCCCATAAACAGAGAAAACAGCAATGTTTTGTAAAGCCTCCCTGAAGTCCCACTAAAATTAATTTTAACTTTCAAGTCCCCTCATATCTGCCATTTAACGTGTTGTAGATTATTTTGTCTAAAAGAGTGCGCATATTTTCATAACTTTCTTTCATCGTCACTGAATGGACAACAAGTATAGAGGGTTTAAAATTTCCACCATGCAATAACACAGCTTTCAAATGGTATTTACACGAATTCATAAATAAACGCCACTCAGAGGGGGAATGCTCAAATATCAAGTTCCTACAATAAACCATCAACATCAGTACAAGTACGCAATGAATTTTCCATACTATAGAATACAGAAAACGGAGTATTTCTTTTTCATTTTGTTGCCTAATAAGTTGCATTCCTTAAGACGGGAACCAATAAGTTCTGACTGTTGCTTTGATAACCCCAAATCACGTACTAAATGATTTAACGCCCTTTGAATAAACAAATGTGGCTCGCCGGAACTGGGACCTGGAGTAAAAGTAGGGTCGGTGCACTACTCTTCGGAGCTGCCTGAGATGCGTTGTTTACAGTATCTTCTAAAACAAAATTTTGCAGACCTAGAGGTGCGATCGGCACTGGTAAATATGCATTATAAGGAAAAGGAAACAGTTCATTTCAGCTGATGAAATTATAATTAAATATAATATTCTTACAGTAAGAAAAGCTTAAAAGTCCATTGTCAAGGTATATCCAGTGACAGTTTCTAGTAGTTATGTGATTTCCAAATATAGTAATCAGGGAACTAATTTCTCGAAATTTGTCCCCAAGTTATTTGTCATACGTGTGGTACCATACTCGTAAATTACGACTTAAAAGATATCAACGAAGTTATTCAATTTAGTTCAATATATTAAATAATGCCAAATTACAAAAATTTAATCGAATCGATCTTTACTTGATGAAAATTCATTTCAATTAAATAAAAGAAAAAGATTATTTCCACAATTCATTAATTTTAATATATATGTGAATAAAAAATATTTAACACATTGAAATACCACCTGTTAACCACTTCTCTCTACTCTGTTGACATTTTATAGCACCTGTTTTCTTTTCATCATTATTTTGAACCTGACCCTGCATGAATACTCTGTACATTTTGTTAAATCTTCATTTGCCTGAAGATGAATTGATACTTCGAAACTGTTATCACAAATATGTGAATTTTTAACTAACACATAAACAAATCAAAATTTTTTGTTTATTAAAACATATAAACTTCTAAAAACTTGTTTTAATTATTATCAACTAATGAATAGATGAAAGTGTACAGTTTATAGGCT
Organism: Megalocaria dilatata; assembly: GCA_034642435.1. Classification (NCBI taxonomy): domain Eukaryota; kingdom Metazoa; phylum Arthropoda; class Insecta; order Coleoptera; family Coccinellidae; genus Megalocaria; species Megalocaria dilatata. Next base: position 76,565,102 of record CM067854.1, read on the forward strand.
TATCTTTATTTCTCAAAATCTAAACTAGTGTTCAACAGCATCCATCTATAAAATTCATGAAATTATTACATTAATCTATTTACCCCTTTCATTAAGATTCCGGATAATACTAAATAAATAATAAAACCTCCGAATTCATTGATTGACCTTGAGAACAGTGCAATTTATAGAATGTGCCGATAATATATTTTTTTGCTCAGATTATACAAAACATACTGTGTTTTTGGATATCGGAGCAGATAAGAGTTTTCGAAATTTTTCATTAATAAATTATTTCAGCATCATTCGATAAAGAATTAGGTATAGTAGTGACTTTGAGAACAATATTCAGTGATTCTGACGGAGTTAATATTATTTTACAGGGTTTCTTTCGGTAGTTCCCATGGATCCATGGTTGAAACTTTGATATTCGAAAGTCCCGTCCAAGAAGAAACAGAGCAGAATCAACAGCCTAACGGAGAATGTGCCTTGCCTTTTCAAGAAGAGCAAGATCAAACTGAGTGAGTAATTTTCATTTTATATCATCCCAAATACAGAATACGATCTATCAACATAGGGCTATCGATATTTGTTCAGATACAAATTATTTTCCCATTTTTTACGACTACAGTTGAATAAGTATAAATGAAAAACTTTTCGTTTGGTTCTGTTGAGTTGTGATAATGGTTGAATGAAATGTCCACTTTTAAATCTATAAATCTCATAGTATAAAATGAAGTTCTTTCCGCTGTCTGTTCGCTTAGATCTTTTAAACTATTCAACGGATTTTTTTGCAATTTTCAGCAATAGATAGAGTAATTGAAGAGAAAGGTTTATATACAGGGGTGTTCCTAACTTGGAGGTACAAACGAAGAGGGGAGATTCCTTAATTTTAAGAAAAAAAGGCATGGGACCGCAAACGTTTCGTTTGCGAGATACAGGGTGTTAAAATTTGAATTTGTCTCAAATTTTTTCTCATAGTATCTGCATTTCACAAGATATTCAACTGAAATTTGGCATAGTTATCACAATTTAGAATTTACACCATGTGACATGCCAATTTTGATTACCATAGCCCACACGCCTTATTAATTATAGAAAGAATATTGAATGTGGATTTGTTGATCTTGCACGCCTCTGTTCGCCATGAATAAATGCATCATTAATAATAATTTTCGCTGTGTTCCAATGAACCTTTGAATGCATGTCTGGAGAATCCTGCAAATCGATTGATTCGATCCAAACATTGAATTGATTGGAATCAACCTTCGGAATTAACGCGCATCTCCTTTGATTTCCATCCGTTTGTTTTCAAGTTCGAATCAGACGTTCTAGAAGTTTATTTTTTCGAGCGGTAATTGCTCTATTTGCGAACTGAAACTTCGATTCGATAAAAATCCAAAAATAATCTTGAAGGTCAGGCAGGTCTGTGGGGAACGAAGAAATGAATTTCGCATTCGATTATAAATGCATGACCCACATGTTTGTACGACTGGATACACGAAATAATCCAAATTTATTTTTGGAAAGCCGAACAGTGGCATTTCTACTGGGTCTGCTTTGCATCACATTATGATAACTTTAACGAAGAAGATATCTATTTGGAAAATATTTTCATTGCTCATTCCAATTTTGCATTATCTATAAGTAAGATGTACTTTTATGCTTCTGTTACATAATTTCAATATTTATGAAAAGTTCAACAAACAGAGTAAGTCTGTAAATTATCTTTAGGTATGTATTATACAGAATGCGTACTTTAAGATGAGACCATACAAATTATTTGCAACAAAAAATCTCATGTAACACATGGTCGAAATGTTGATGGTTATTCTTCAATTTAACATTTTTTTAAATTTCACGGAATATTTCAAGTTTTTCCATAAAATCAATTATGCTTCATTTGTCCTTATAACCTCATCAAATTTGACCACATATCAGGAAACGGCATCAAATTTGCTAAAAGATAAGAATTTTTGCGTGTGTTTTCGAATGACACATCAATTTTTATGCTAGCTGCTTGAACTCTAACATAATACCATGACTAAGAAGATAACAACGAAAAGTTGAAATATTCCAAACCTAAATTTGCTCTAGCTTGAAGCTCATTATGATTGAATATTAAAGTAATTCTCATGGAAATCATGAATTTATCTGTCAAATCAAAATAATTCAGACGAACAAACTAAATTTCAATAATAAAAATTTTATGAAAAAATGTAAAGAAAAGAGACTTCTACTACTTTTAACAATTGTTCTAAATGTCTACTGCCTTGTTCAATACATTTCACACATCGTTTTCGCATTGAATCTACAACATTGCGAAGTTTACAACGTTTCTGACGCATTTCTGCACAACACAATTTTATTCTTTCGATCAGATCCTTTCGATTCTTAACACAAATTTTATATACTTTCTCTTTCAAGGTATTCCAGATATAAAAATCTAAAGGCGTAAGTTCGGGACTCCTTGGTGGTCATCTTACCGGACCGTATCTTCCAATCCGTTGCACCGCAAAATATTCCTTCATTAAGTTCCGTACATTCTGGCTATTATGAGCTGGGGAGCCATCCATTTGAAACCTGACATTTTGTCTGTTAGCCTGGGGCATTTCATCCAATATGTGTGTTAAGTTGCTTTCTTGAATTCTTCAGCGTTGCGGCGATCGGGAAGTATTACTGGTCCGAAAAATTCACCTCTCATGACTTCCAACTACACGTTGACCTTTAACTTCATGTTGGAAATAAGAAGTAATAGTTGCATATGGGTTTTCTCTTTTCCATACATGGCTATTTCGCAAATTTATCATACTCGATTTCCTGAAAATGGCCTCATTAGCACATAATATCCTATCGGATACTACCCTCCTCAATTGAAATGTATGAAACAGAAATAATTGAGTTTTAAACCCTGAAAATCACCTTGTCACTTCTCTAAATTCAGCATCACACACTTTGTTGTTATTTTCTACTTATTGCATGATCAACATCTATTACAGATGTTATAAAGTCAAACAGCAACCCATGATACAAATATGTATCACTGGTTGCGTTGTGTATGTTAACTTTAATTCAAATAATTAACGTTTCAATGCAGCTTTCGAAAAGTTTGTTTGGTTGAATCTAATGAAGTGTATTACAGAATAATAGCTGGAATTATTTCTCCAAAACCTCTACAGATTTTAATCTAAATAAATCTTATGAAAAGATTTAGAATTAAATTTTAAACATTTCCTAAATACACTGTATATTATCATCAAATGTGGTGGAGATTAACTAATAAAGAACCAAAAGAAAGATAAAATAATGACCAAATTATTTAGACATCACCTTATACATACATGTTTCGATTGGATGTTAAAGAATCAAAAGTTCCATCATCAAAAAATGTTCAACATATAATTCAAAAAGGGCTTTTTTTATTTTCCCATCTCAAAGAATATATATTATAGCATATTCTCCAGAGAAAGAACCTGATAAATTCGGACCCAAAATCTCTTCAGTAAGGAGTTATTTGAATAAACAAAATATTCATTTAAAAATATTTAAAAATCCCTTTTCTATCACTAGATATTTCTGCGACAACTAATTTATTTTGGGATAAGCATGGCCTATACGAAAATTAGGTTATATCACAGAAATATACAATGAAAGAAGATACGATTTGGTGTGTATACTACTCTGTCAAGAAAGTACCGGGAATTTTCAATTAAAACAACATTTTTACATTTAATCGTCAAAATTTATTGGATCGCCTTCAAAATAGGCTCCATTTGCTCCAATACATCTATGCCAACGGCACTTCCAATTATCGAAACATTTTTTATAGGCGCTTTCCGGGATGGACTTTAGCTCTCGCGCCGAATTTTGTTTTATGGCTTCAATCGACTCAAAACGGGTGCCACGAAGGGGCACTTTTAGTTTTGGGAAGGGGAAAAAGTCGCAGGGAGCCAAATCCGGCGAATACGGTGGTTGCTGAAGCACGTTTGTTGAGTTTTTGGCGAGAAAGTCAGTCACAATCGTAGCTCGGTGAGAAGGCGCGTTATCGTCATGCAAAATCCATGAGTTGTTCGCCCACAAATTTGGCCGCTTCTTACGGATACGCTCAAGCAAACGTTTCATAACGCCTAGGTAATACTCCTTGTTTACCGTCTGACCCTCTGGAACGAATTCGTAGTGCACCACGCCACGGATATCGAAGAAAACAATGAGCATCACCTTCATTTTCGAGCGGCTTGGGCGTGGTTTTTTCGGTTTCGGCTCATTTTTTGCCACCCATTCCGATGATTGCTGGCTTGTTTGCATATCGTACTCGTAGACCCAGGTCTCATCACCAGTTATAATGCGTTCCATGAATGTAGAATCGGAATTACAGCGATCCAGCATGTCTGAAGCAACCTGTTCGCGATGACGTTTTTGAAGATAATTCAGGTCTTTCGGTACGAGTCGTGCGGCCACCTTTCTCATGCCCAAAATATCAATCAAAATCGTACGTGCGGACTCGTGGGATATCTTAATATCATGTGCTATCTCTCTCAAGCTGGTACGACGGTTTTCCAGCACCCTTTCCTTAATTTTATCGACGTTATCTTTGATCGAAGCCGTCGATGGGCGACCACTTCACGACCGTCCTTGAAGGCTCTGTACCACTGATATGCACGAGTTTTCGATAGAGCATTATCACCAAAGGCCTTTTGCAACATTTTCAATGCATCGGCACACGAAAATTCATTTGCAACACAAAACTTTAAACAAATTCTTTGCTCAACGTAATCACCCATAGTAAAAATCGGCACGCACTCTGACATCGACTGACTTAATCAGCTGTTGCAAACACACTAGTTGACAAATCCCGCTCAAGCTTGGCATAGTAATTAAGGACAGTGGTACCAACCTAGGAAAAAAAATTTTACCTGCCTCATTACCCCGCCAGATTTAAATCGATAATTCCCGGTACTTTCTTGACAGAATGTACACAGCTGTAAGCCGATGTCTAAATAATTTAGTCATTATTTTATATTTCTTTTGATTCTTTATTAGTTAATCTCCACCACATGTGGGGTTAATATAAAGTGATACAGTGTATTTAGAACACGTTTTAAAATTTAATTCTGAATATTTTCATGAGATTTATCTAGATTAAAATCTGTAGAGGAGAATTAATTCCAGTTATTATTGTGTAATACACTTCATTAGATTCAACCAAACAAATTTTTCGAATGTTGCATTGAAACTTTAATTATTTGAATTTACGTTAACATACACAACGCAACCAGTCATACATATTTTTATCATGGGTTACTGTTTGACTTTATAACATCTGTAATAGATGTTGATCATGCAATAAGTAGAAAATAGCGGTTGAAAGTGTTTAATGCTGAATTTAGAGAAGTGACAGAGTGATTTTCAGGGTTTATAACTTAATTATTTCTGTTTCATACGTCTCAATTGAGGAGCTATTAGCAATGAAGTTCAAAAACTGTAGCGGTTCTGGAGAATTAATTCCAGCTATTATTCTGTAATATGCAAATACTTCTTCATAGTAATTTTCAATTTATATATTCTAATAAAGTAGACAGGGACTGAAAGTGGGACTCACTGATGGAGAATCCGAGGTCAGAAGCAATTCAGTTTGTCCGTCCGGAACGGAAGGCTTAGAGTCTAAATATCTGGGCTAAGTTAGTTAGTGGGCAGAATCGGTTTAACAGTTTCGGTGTTTTTCACGTTAGAAAATTTGTCGCATTTTTCCTAATATTTTCGGAACTACTGATTCTATCGATCTGGAATTCGGAATTTATTGGAAGTGTAAATTAATTCGTTCCGTTTTTTAACTTTTAAAGTGCATTTATTTCAAAGGATAATTAATTAACAAATTAATCAAAATACTGTCCAACACTGCTCACTTCTTTTCGCTACCTCTCAGGAAATTTCTGAATTCCGTCTCGGAAAAACTTCTTGCTGTAGGGCTTACTTTTGTTTTATAGATGCATTCTTTGCTTTTGGTGGCTATGGCTTCACTTTTCCATATTACATCCTGCAAGCACAAGATATGCGCTTTAAAAAGGACATACTAGACCAAGGAACACGCAGAACTGAATTTGTCTACGAATTATTTATCTGAAGACCCAATGTATTCGTTCAAGACCCATTTCGGGTATTTGATAGATGCACTGGACAAAGCGCACAAAAAATAGCGATGATGCCCCATTCCACATTCGTTACACAATATTTCTAACTGCCCCCCGTATGTACGAAAATCATCCTGGTTAAGATTTTCGAGATTCCCGATTTTGTCGTCATTCCGACAACGTCGCTCTCACCAGTGTTCGCGTTTGCGCATCGAACCGAACCGCTCTTTCCTGCAAGCTATTAAAGAATTCGTAATTGTTGCCAATGTTCGCACCACGCCTACCGTTATGAAGTTTGGTCATTACAGCCCGGATCACAACGTCCGGATCAACGTTAAAATGAATAAATTCTCCTGATTACGAGCGTGGGGTTAGGTTAGACGAGATAGCTGAATGAGATTGAATTATTCACCATTACGTGATTAACTTCAACTGCTGCAGTTGACGTGACAGGTGGTAGGTGCGATGATATACAGGCGGTTCCGTTATGGTCACTAAATTTAGAACGTTTTCGCTGCTCGCGAAATAATATATGATTTCTGTAAATGTCGCAATCACCCACTTGACGATTTCAATTCTGGCTGAAACCGAGAAGTTGATGGAAATCAGAGGCGTGGGGTGGAAATAAGTTGTGGGGTTTTAGCGAAATTGCAGCATATAACTGATAAATTGTGAAACGTCCAGTAAATTACAACAATGTATTGATATCTAGTTACCTAAGAACGTTTCCATGAATAAAGAAAATATTGCAACAGCATAGCAACGAACAATAATTTATTAGAAGTGTCAGTGTGAAGCTGCACGTCAAACCAGATCTGAGGAATAAAATTAGAAAAATAGTATGTCGACTGAAATTGTGAAAATCTAAAACTTGTAATATAAAGCCATCATCAAGTTCGTCGATTTGGACATTGAAAAATTTTCTGCAAAAATGATGCAGATTTCTTAAACTGCGTTGTTACTATGGATAAAACTTTAATACATTTCTAGGACCCGGAAATGTAGCCAGGACCGCTTTCATGGATAAAGAAAATATTGCGATAGCATAGCAACGAACAATAATTTATTAGAAGTGTCAGTGTAGAGTTTCGCGTCAAACCAGATCTATACAATAAAATTTGAAAAATAGTATATTCACCGAAATTCCAAAAATCGAAAATTTGGAATATGGATCGATCAAGGCTATCGATCTGGACATGAGAAAATTTTCTACAAAATAGATCCCCAGACCACAGTATGCAAAAAAATTCAGGGAGTGATTCCTTGTCAAAAAATAGGGTGGGTCTTTCATATAAAGTTCATTTTTTTGAACTTCCCCTGTTTAGTTACAGCTCCCTAAAGATGGCGCTCGAAAAACAGTTTAATTTTGTTCTTAAAAACCATCAAAATGACAAGAATAAAATTAGGCAGACATTTTATGCGGGCGAGAAGGCACCCAAAAAATTTTTAGTGGTGTTTCTCTATGAAGCAAGGGGTAGAAAAAGCCACCCCTAAACCTTCTTTAGCAAGAAATTTTTTTCCATATTTCTATTTTCCAATAAAAAAATTAATTTTGGATAGCTTGCTCCATTCTTAACAAATAAGGTCTCTTGTAATTTCTTGCTAAAATTGAAGGTTTTTGAGAAAGAAAAAAATTTATCAACATGATAGCATGAGTCGTAGAGGCTGGAATTATTTCCGAACTAGAATTTATCTAGTGAGCAGATGTCATTTTGTTATGACAACTGACTAATTTTGATTAACTCTGATTCAGATACAATTATTGGCAGTTTTTTGGTTTATAACAAAAAAATAAAAACTGTTTTTCGGGCGCCAACTTCAGGGGGCTGTAACTAAACAGGGAGGGTTAAAAAAAAAGTTTATATGAAAGACCCATCCTATTTTTTGACAAGGAATCACCCTCTAAATTTCTTCGCAACTATTCATATACACTCTGTATATTGAAAATTTGGTACGAAGAGTTTTCCTGAATATTACAGATAATAGCTGGATTCGTTCCGAAACCTCTTTGATCTAAAATATCTTTCGAAAACTTTTTAGAATTGAATTGAATGAGATTCCTAAGATGTTTTACTTTTTAGATATATAGAATTTTCAACACATGTGAGCGGCAACTAACCAATAGGCAATCAAAAGAAAACATAAAGTATTTACCAAAATTATCTAAATCCATCACGCAAGATAATTTTTTCTCGATTGGATATTCAGGAATAACAAATTCAATCACCAAAAAATGTTCCACATAGAATTCAAATAGATCTTTATTATTACCCTTTTGAAAAATAGCTAGCACATTATCCAGGAAAAGAATCTGAAATTCTAACTCATTTTCTAAATATAGAGTCTATGATCTTATCTTCTATTCAATATTTTTCTGTGAAATAGCCTAATTTTTTTTTTTTTAATATCCAAACAGATTAAATCTGTAAATCTGCACGTAGTGTAACGAATAATTTAACTTCAAGAGCACTTGTATATAGTTATCTCGATGCGAACTAGCTTTGTTTATCTTATAAGATAAACCAACGAAAATGATAAGGAATTAAACTTAAACACTCAAACACTTATAATAACAACAAATATAATTCTTGGTTTACTGTATATATGAGTATCGACAGCTTAGTGGGTAGAGCATTGGGCTCGGAACCGACGGGTCCCGGGTTCAAATGTTCAGATGGGAAAGAAATTTTCTAGTTGGACTAATTTCGGCCACCATTTTACTGTTGGGTCGAAAATCAACATTGCTGTGACCTAAATAACAGAGCCTACCCAGAACACAACTGAACTCTTAACTCACACAAGCTGAAAAAGCTTCTGAGGGATCTTCACAGAAGATTTAGGAGTATCAGGCTAATATAAATGATAATATATAAAACAAGTCAAAAGGTATGAATATTACACTAAGAACAAATGTAATGAATTTGTCAATACTTTGACGATCGACTAGATTACTATATTTACAATAATAACTGGGATAGCTTGGACCGAAATGTCACAAGAGACGAGTTTGACTATCCGGAGACAGTTTATGATGTAGCAAAGGCTTCATCCGACAAGTTTGACTATTACGAGAATAATTCATAATGTAGCAGGGGCTGTATACAACAAGTTTGACTACCCAAATGATAATAATTTCACACTCTGTTCAAGGACTGAGTGTTAGGAAACAAATTAGCTGAAGTGTCGAATAACACTAAACAGTTCGTATGGTAAAGCTGAAAAACTGCTAGATCTAAATATCAACATGAAAGACATCTATAACAAAATAACGAATTATGTCGAACGTAGACAGTGTCGTCTCTAATGAGACGGAATAATATCATTCAAATGATCGCCACGACTGGTTACAATATCCCATCCGATCAAGCAAATTTTTTAATACAGTGTCGCGTAATAGGGGCTCACAAAAAATATTCCACCGTGGTGAAATTAGCTTCATCGTTAAAAATAATTTTCTGGGAAAATGCTCATTTTCGGCCATGCGATCATTAGCCCATTGAGCGATTTGGAAACGCATGTAATTGTCAGGAAGCTTTACTTTTTGCACTAATTGAACTTTTTAACCCTTCATACCTTTATGCAAAATTCTCATCAGAGAATTGGGCGAAATGTTCAGTTCGTGAGCACGATGACGAGTTGATGTTGATGGATGTTCAGCAGCATTCTGGGCTATAGCAGCAATGTTTTCTGGTGTGCTCACTAGACTAGAACGTGAACGGGTTGTTTTTTAAAATAACGATCGAGTTTTCATGAATGAATTGATCCACAACTTGATGTGAGGCCATTTCAATTCTATTGAATTTTCTACGTAAATTTCTAAAGTTTGGATAAAAGACTCACCATTTTGGAAATGAGTTTTTAATAGTCCCTAGTTTTGATCAAGCGTAAGTTGACCCATTTCGTTAATGTTAACTATAAAACTAACTTTATGTCAAAACACCAATGACAGAAGTGTTGCCAGACTCACTACTTCAAAATGCAAACTGTAGATGGCCGACTCTTTAGCTTAATAAAATGAGTAATTATATGTATATATCAAAAATTTATTGAAATAAGTTTTTCTAACAATGTCTTCATCTTGAAAGGTATCGATAATGTTTCATGTATTTAATCCATTCGCTGCTTTTATTTCACGCCATCAAACTTTGACATATGAATGACGGATTGATTCAATTCCTAGTGAAGTGCCGACAATTATTATCATACATAATCGAAACGCATCCGCAACGACAACGTGAGGTAAAACTGTTGATGTCGAAATTCTCTCTTATGGTGTAGTCTTCACATGCACGCAACGTGTCTGTGAATGACGAGATTGGTGTAAGTAAACAAAGTGTCATTTCAAGCTTTAAGTACTCTCTCTGATTGGAAGTACTTCAATTAAAATTTCGGAATATGGTGAAAAGTACTAACCTAAAGGCGGAAGCTCTTGCTCGCTTGTTCAACACTGTCCCCTTGAAAATTTCAAATCTGATTAAATTCTTAAAGAAGCTACAGATGATGCATAATAACACAGAATTCTGTGTTCTGTCTCCAGAAAGTCAAATGAACGTCATTTTTTACAATTTTAGAGAAGTTCTCCCGAAGAAAGGGAAAATATCGTGAAAATAAATATCACTTGGTTAAAAAAAATTCCATCCTTCTTCCTCCATATTGTCAAGAAAGGGTGGAAAAAGAATATATTTCAAAAACCTTGAATACTTTTCATATTTTTCGCCAAAATGAGATATAAAAAAATTGAAATATTCCGGTAATTCATCTTCATGAAATTATCCTTTCTTGTCGTTATTGCACATCCTAATAATGAATGTGTCGATCGGATTTCTACTCCCGAAAATATAAGAAAAAATTCAAATGAGAATAACTCAGGAACTGATTCTGTCTATTTTTACACAGACTCCAAACCTACCCTGGAGTTTTCAATTCTTTACCCTCTTTTTTTCTGAAGTAAGTACATTCTGTCAAAAAAGTACCGGGAATTATCGATTTAAATCTGGCGGGGCAATGAGGCAGGTAAATTTTTTTTTCCTAGGTTGGTACCACTGTCCTTAATTACTATGCAAGCTTGAGTGGGATCTGTCAACTAGTGTGTTTGCAACAAGTGATTAAGTCAGTCGATGTCAGAGTGCGTGCCGATTTTTACTATGGGTGATTACTATGGGACGATAACGCGCCTTCTCACCGAGCTACGATTGTGACTGACTTTCTCGCCAAAAACTCAACAAACGTGCTTCAGCAACCACCGTATTCGCCGGATTTGGCTCCCTGCGACTTTTTCCTCTTCCCAAAACTAAAATTGCCCCTTCGTGGCAGCCGTTTTGAGTCGATTGAAGCCATAAAACAAAATTCGGCGCGAGAGCTAAAGTCCATCCCGGAAAGCGCCTATAAAAAATGTTTCGATAATTGGAAGTGCCGTTGGCATAGATGTATTGGAGCAAATGGAGCCTATTTTGAAGGTGACCCAATAAATTTTGACGATTAAATGTAAAAATGTTGTTTTAATTGAAAATTCCCGGTACTTTCTTGACAGAGTAGTAACTTCACTTGATTTCCTCGATGAAATGTTTTCACATTTTATCTATCAATTTTTAGTTTTGTTTATAGTGTCGAAGCGACGTTACAGTGCAATTACTCGTGTAATTTTTTGGATAATTTCATTCTTCTTATGAAAAATGTTATAACTGAGGAAACTATTGTGAAAAATTCCTTCAACTTCCTTATCGATACCATGGTTACTAGCATTATTTATTATAAAACAGTTGAATTTATTCAACCATTACAGAACTAGTGTTCTAAAGTTCCTGATGTTACGTTTTTATAATTTATATTAACTGACAAAAAAACTGCAACACCCAGAAGGAGCTGTTTAAATTTTAAATTTTTTTTTGAAAAAACATAGATAGTATAGCAAGGAGTAAGTGATTAAAATTTGGAGAAAAAACTCGTGAAGGTCTTTTCATGTAAACATTTTTTGTTACTTAAATATGTAGTCGTTTTTTGCAAATTTTTAAATTTTATTATACAACAAACCAGCTGTTCGAGGAGATCCAAAGTCGATGTTTAGTTGTTGTTAAAATGCCTAGAGCACGTATACGCGGAATTTATCGCCAGTTAAGTGAATTTGAAAGAGATCGAATTATTGGTCTACGGGAGGCGGGGTTATCATTTCAAGAAATCGCTAACCGTACGAACAGAAATCGAACTACTGTTATGAGATGTTGTCGAGCATGTTCTGATAATGCCCAAAATCGGAGAAGAGTAGACACCGGACGTCAAAGGGGCACAAATGAAGTTCAAGATCGATGTCTAAGACTTATGGCTATTAGAGACCGATTTGCGACAACTCGATCTTTGGCTGATGAGTAGTTAGGAGAACAAGGCCATCCTGTAACTGTCCGAACGGTTCACCGCCGGATAAGGTCTTTTGGACTGCAGCATTATCGACCCCATCTTGTGTTACCTCTGACGGTTGAGCATCATCGGCAACGATTACAGAGGTGCAGAGAACGTCAACATTGGAGTGTGGAATGGCATCAGGTCGTCTCTTCTGATGAATCTCGATTCTGCTTGGGTGCACATGATGGCCGAAGAAGGGTTAGACGACGTCGGGGAGTTAGACGTGAACCTCAGTTTGATATTGAGCGTCAACATCAATAGGATAGTAGCATTATGGTATGGGGTGCTATTGCACATGCAAGTAGGTCACCTTTAGTCTTTATTCGAGGTAAGATGACAGCGCTGTGTTACCTTCAAGAAATAGTGGAGCCATATGTTCTCTCTTACCTTAACCGGTTCGAGAATCCAATATTTCAGCAAGATAATGCTCGACCTCATGTTGCCAGAGTTAGTTTGAACTTTTTTGAAACAACCCATGTGAATCTTTTGCCATGTCCGCCCAGATCCCCCAATCTTTCGCCCATAGAGCATGTTTGGGACATCATGGGCAGAAGGCTGAAATTTACCCCAGCTGAAATTTACCCCAGCCCCCACGGACTTAGGCGGCTCTGAGACATGAACTACAGGTAGCTTGGAATAGTATCCCTCAAGAAGAAATAGACCATCTTATTACACCAATGCCAAGACATATTGGGGAGTGTATAGATAATCGCGGTGGACAAAAACATTATTAACAAATTTATTAAAAAAATTGTAAACCCTTCATTTTCTTCTTCAAATTTCAATAATTTACTCCTTGCTATGTATGCTATCTATTTTTCACCAAAAAATTTAAAATTTAAACAGCTCCTTCTGGGTGTTGCAGTTTCTTTGTCAGTTAATATATATTTGTTACGGCATTTAGTATCGCGATGTATCAGGTTAAATAACGTAGGCAGAGATTACTGTATGACTTAAAAAAAACACACCAAAATAAATTAGATACATTCTGCTTATCTTATTCAATTTGCGAGTTGATATTTTAGTGTCATATTGGACACTTGAAATAATATATTGAACAAAACTTAATTTTTTCATTCTTTTTGCCAAAATTAGATAAGAAGAAAATTTTTTTAAATTTTGTTATATATCTTCACAATATCATGCATGAATATTCGTGTTCTCATATCTCATCTTAATACTTAAACTCTATTGTATCTCTTCTTCCGAAAATATTTGAAAAATAAATCTTGAAATGAGGATAACTTCATTGAGCAGATTGTGTCCATTTTTGAACACAACTTGAATATTTAGCCTTTCCCCGTCGAAATTTCAAGTCGCTAGTTCTTTTAGTTGTGAAATTAGCATTTTTACATCCAGCTATCCCCGTGCACTACCGATCCTCACGAAATTTGGCATAAATTATTCGGTCGTTATTTTACATCTAAAAACCGAATTTGAATTCTATCGGATCAGTAGTTTCGGAACTACTAGGAAAAATATTATATATCTAACGACTTTTGAAGTAGGACTGCTTATGTACTACTCTGTCAAGAAAGTACCGGGAATTTTCAATTAAAACAACATGTTAATATTTAATCGTCAAAATTTATTGGGTCGCCTTCAAAATAGGCTCCATTTGCTCTAATACATCTATGCCAACGGCACTTCCAATTATCGAAACATTTTTTATAGGCGCTTTCCGGGATGGACTTTAGCTCTCGCGCCGAATTTTGTTTTATAGCTTCAGTCGACTCAAAACGGGTGCCACGAAGGGGCAATTTTAGTTTTGGGAAGAGGAAAAAGTCGCAGGGAGCCAAATCCGGCGAATACGGTGGTTGCTGAAGCACGTTTGTTGAGTTTTTGGCGAGAAAGTCAGTCACAATCGTAGCTCGGTGAGAAGGCGCGTTATCGTCATGCAAAATCCATGAGTTGTTCGCCCACAAATTTGGCCGCTTCTTACGGATACGCTCACGCAAACGTTTCATAACGCCTAGGTAATACTCCTTGTTTACCGTCCGACCCTCTGGAACGAATTCGTAGTGCACCACGCCACGGATATCGAAGAAAACAATGAGCATCACCTTCATTTTCGAGCGGCTTTGGCGTGGTTTTTTCGGTTTCGGCTCATTTTTTGCCACCCATTCCGATGATTGCTGGCTTGTTTGCATATCGTACTCATAGACCCAGGTCTCATCACCAGTTATAATGCGTTCCATGAATGTAGAATCGGAATTACAGCGATCCAGCATGTCTGAAGCAACCTGTTCGCGATGACGTTTTTGAAGATAATTCAGGTCTTTCGGTACGAGTCGTGCGGCCACCTTTCTCATGCCCAAAATATCAATCAAAATCGTACGTGCGGACTCGTGGGATATCTTAAGATCATGTGCTATCTCTCTCAAGCTGGTACGACGGTTTTCCAGCACCCTTTCCTTAATTTTATCGACGTTATCTTCGATCGAAGCCGTCGATGGGCGATCACTTCACGACCGTCCTTGAAGGCTCTGTACCACTGATATGCACGAGTTTTCGATAGAGCATTATCACCAAAGGCCTTTTGCAACATTTTCAATGCATCGGCACACGAAAATTCATTTGCAACACAAAACTTTAAACAAATTCTTTGCTCAACGTAATCACCCATAGTAAAAATCGGCACGCACTCTGACATCGACTGACTTAATCAGCTGTTGCAAACACACTAGTTGACAGATCCCGCTCAAGCTTGGCATAGTAATTAAGGACAGTGGTACCAACCTAGGAAAAAAAATTTTACCTGCCTCATTGCCCCGCCAGATTTAAATCGATAATTCCCGGTACTTTCTTGACAGAATGTATGTCTGAGTATCTGAAACATATGTCCTGTAGAAAATTGAACGACACATGGACGTTTTGACTTCACATTGTACACTTTGAGGTTATGTTTGTTCTGATCTTAAATGGATTTTGATTCAGTTGCATTCCAAAACGATTGATTAATTTGCGGAGGACATTAATGACATGTTCATCAGCTTTTCCTCTAGTCCATTGCTCATTCTGTGAATTATCCTTCTAATCCGTTAGTTTTCTTTCTCATGCTGCGAGAAACGGCCGTAAATGAGTTTGACTTAGGTCGGGTCATGAGATATTATATAACAATGTCATCGTTCACATTGTCGAGAACTGGGCTTATTAAATAGTTCCCACGCGTTGTTTAAGACGTGAATTCGAGGCTATTACCATAACGATGATGTAATGGCAGCCCAAGTGTTTTGAAGACTACAGGAAAGGGCAATCTCCATGTCATCGGAAAGCTGTGGTAAGATCTAGCGATGGACAAGTTCATAGGAAATGGAATGTCGAAAAATCACCTAGAATAATTAAATTAAAAAATTTTTAATTAGATAAAATAATCAAGAATTTTTCCACACTGTATTAGTAACAACAACTATTGTTTCGCCAACACTGTGGCTACTTCAATTTACATTGTAAAATAACACTGAAAATTAAATCTTCACTTCTTATATATCTATTAAAACTTGAAAAAGAGGGGGAAGTACCAATAACTTACAATTTTCGGAATTACAGCTAAGAGAACATATTCAAGTAAGGACTACAAATAACCACCAATTTACATAAATACCGATTAATAAAAATATTCGAAAGTGGGACACAAATAACCATAAAATGTATTGGGCCCAATTATCGGAAATACCTTACAATCAGTAAAAATATTCAACAAAGGAAATCTGGCGCTATGTGTTTCGTCGTTGAGAAGAATTTTAAGTTTCTTGTATCTACTAATTTTTACTGCTGAATGTGAGTCTGGTACTTTTAATTTCATTATGGATAATGTCATAGTTATTGTTGAAATTATGTCGAAATTCTTTTAAATGATTGGCATATGTGGAGTACGAGATGTCTTATGTATAACTGGTCTGATCTTTGTACATTCTTTTCTAAAAGGTCATACCTGAATTTTCATAAATATAAAAATGATTCTCCTGCATTTATTATTTTTCTTTTCAAATGAATATATATATATATATATATATATATATATATATAAATATACATGTCTTCCTACTGTCTATAAGATACTCACAGGAATAATCACCAAACATCTGTGGAAGCATGTAAGCAAGTACAAGATCCTTGCACGAGAGCAGAATGGCTGCAGAAGAGGTGCCCAGGGCTGCAAGGAGTTGTTAACCATCGATCATCTTATAACCAAACAGGCAAGGAAGAAGTTAAGGAACATCTCGGTCGCATGGGTCGACTACAAAAAGGCTTTCGACTCGGTCCCGCACTCCTGGCTTCTTAAAGTTCTGAAACTCTACGGTGTATCTGGAAACATTATAGGCTTACTAGAACATCTGATGACAACCTGGAGGACGAACTTAACATTCGGCAAAATAATAACACCAGAGATAAGAATCTTAACTGGCATCTTCCAAGGGGATAAACTCAGCACCCTCTGGTTTTGTCTAGCTTTAAACCTCCTCAGTAGGCTGCTCAACAACAACCGATACGGATACCTTGTGGACGACAGGTCAAACATCAAAATTACTCATCAACTGTATATAGATGACCTCAAGCTATATGCCGCGAATGAGGAGCAACTGAGGAGCCTTCTTGGGATAGTGACATCTTTCACACAAACCATCAGAATGGAGATGGGGCTGGACAAATGTGCCTCATTACACGTCAAGAGAGGAAAGTTGACACAAGGGGGAGAAATGCTTATTCAAGATGAGGTGGCTATACAAGAACTAAGCCCAGAAGAATCATATAAGTACCTGGGTATACAACAAGCATTGGAGATAAGAACATCAAAACAGAAAGAAGATTTCAAAAATAAATTTTTTGCCAGAATAAAAAAAACCCTCCGCAGTAAACTGAACTCCAAGGCAATGTTTACGGCAATCAATACATGGGCAATTCCAAGTATAGCCTACTCTTTCGGCGTGATCAGGTGGTCAAGCACAGAGTTGAAGGCGATTGACACACATGTGCGAGTCCTAATGTCTAAATACGGCATCCACCATCCCCATGCATCGGTGATCAGACTTTACATGCCTAGGCACCAAGGAGGAAGGGGTTTGCGAAATGTTGAAAAGGCCCACAATAAAGCGGTAACTGAACTCAGAGAATATTTCCACTCAAAAAACTTACCGTTCTTTCAATCAATATGCCAGGAAGACCGCAACATCACGGCTTTAAATCTGGCCAGCAGAAATAACCCACCACAGACGCCATCATCTGAACAACTACTGGAGGAATGGCACGGCAAACCCTTACATGGCAGGTATCCGGAGGCACTGAAAGAAAATAGAGTTAATAGAGAGCAGTCACTAACTTACCTTAAATCCGGTTATTTATTCCCAGAAACCGAGGGACGTCTCATCGCAATCCAAGATCAGGTAGTGCCAACAAGAGCGTACCTGAAACATATAGCCAAAAAGAACATACCGACTGACAGATGCCGGAAATGCTGCCAAGCCTTGGAGTCTATACAACATGTGACATCCTCATGCCCCATTCTTGCACCCAGGGAGTACACCCAGCGGCATAATGCTATGGCAAAAATCTTTCACCAAGCCATTGCCATGAAAGTAGGACTTATACTTACCTCTCGAAGGGTACACGAATACTTACCCAAGCCGATACTTGAAAACAGTCAGTTCAAACTCTACTGGGACAACCCGATAATAACGGATAGATCGGTGCCGCACAACAGGCCCGACATCGTGATCTTTGATAAAGGAAACCGCAAAGCAACAATCATTGATATAACCGTCCCGGCAGATGATAACATAAGTAGAGCGTACACGGAGAAACTAACAAAGTACCACGACCTGGCTTTTGAAATAAAAGAGATACACCAGCTAAGAACGGTAAAGATTCTGCCCCTGATAATCTCCACGAATGGATTGGTTGAGAGCCACCTGGCAGAAAATACGGAACTCCTTGAACTGGATCAGGAGTTGATAAGTAAAGCTCAGAAGGAGGTGATCCTCTGGACAACAAGAATTGTTAGAATGTTCCTTACAGCTGCCTAGAAGGTCCTTGGTCGTTAAGACCCGGACCTTCTAGAGGAAACTCCCATAATGGTGATTATAAAAAAAAAAAAAAAAAAAAAAAAAAAAAATATATATTTATAACACACTAGAACATCTTAATGGTTTGCACCATAAGGTCAAATTCACTATGGATCAACAATGTGATGATAAAATAAATTTTCTGGACATAACTTCAATAAAGAATAATGATGAAATTTCCTTTGGTATATTCAGAAAACCCACAACGACACAACGACCAATGACACATAGAGCATTTTCAATTGCTTTAAATAATCTTACGTTGAACGGGAAACTGAATCAAATAAATAGCCACAAAAAATCAATTCGAAACATAACTCTGATGACGAAAGAGAACAACTGATATTGAAACAAATATGCCCCATTTCCAAAACAGACAATAATTACAAAAAATTTGTAAAACTAACATATTTTGAACCAATTTCGCAAAAAAAAAGCTCAGATATTTTCAAAAACTAACATAAAAACAACTTTCACGCCCTCACATAAAATTTCTGAACTGTTTTTTAATGTTAAAGAAAAAAACAACCGGCTGAATAATTCTAGAGTCTATAAATTAAGTTGTGAATAGTGCAGTAGCGTATATATAGGGCAAACCGGGAGATCTTTCCATAAAAGGTTCGAAGAACATTAATCTTCATTTAATTACCATTAAGATAACTCAAATTTGCGAACCATTTTTTCGAAACCAATCATACTTTTCCAAAATTGGACAATCTTAAAATGACTTTAAATTCAGAATAATATCTTCTAACTTCAACAATATAACATAAATAGAGGTTAATACTTGATAGAAGGTATATAAAATTATTTAAATATTTTAATATTAGCCTTCTACATATTTAATTTAAAAAAATTATCTTTAATAATTATAACTTCAGGAATTAAATTAAAATAATGTCATAGAAGTACCACTTATATCAAACGACATATAAAATAAACATTCATTATAAGACATCCAAATGATATAACAAAATCCAATGAATAAAGATGTGTTAACCAAAATCCTATAAATTAAATATTTTAAATAGACAAATTTTGTTTCTGCTGATCAATCTTATGAAAACAAATATCTTTCAAAAATGTTTAACATAATCTTTATGATTCTTACAATGATGAAATTCAACAATATATATATTGAAACTATGTACAAAAACTATCAAAATGATATCTTTATTAATATAAAATAATTTTCAGTGTCTCGAAAAAAACCTATTCATATCCCGACATGAAACGTATTAATGCAAATATATTAACGAAACTAAATAATCATATTCAAATAAATTAATCCGGCTGATCTTTACCAAAAATTAACCTTATTAATAAAACTATATAAGTATGTATATTGAAATAACAATACAAGAAAATCCACTATTTCAAAATTATCTAAAATTGTCAAAATAAAGGATCAAAACAAAAATAATTGAACAAGAAAGAACTACAACATTTTATAGCTATTTCGGTCTGTAGACCTCTTCAGAAATGTATTGAATTCAAATTCAAATATATCAACAAGATCAACATTTAACTCACCAAATAAGATAAAACCTGGAAACGCATAATTTCAAAGTAACAAGTTAGAAGATATAATTCTGAATTTAATGTCATTTAAATTACTTCTATTACGTATTGACTCACATTTTAATTTGTTTCTAAAATTATGAATTAAATTCATATAGAGTCAAATCATTTACAATATTTTCCTTAATTATTTATTATTTTTGAAATTCTGGTTATTTTTCTTATCGTGGGACATAATTTGGGGTGAATAACTTATGTTATGTTTTCGTGTGTTCTGAGTACAAATGGTGAACGGGATGATTCACAACAAGTTGGTTATTTCTGTTTTACTTTGTATACTTTAGAATTTACTTTGAGTTTATTCGTTTCCAGGTTTTATCTTATTTAATGAGTTAAATATTGATCTTTTCTACCTTTTGTTTTTTTTCTGTAAGCATATTTGTAACGTCTAACCGAAGGAACAAAGACCTTTATTATTATTATATTTGAATCTGAATTCAATACATTTCTGAACAAGTTAAGAGTCCGAAATATCGAGTGTTTTTGTTAGAGTGATAGAACTTTCTATAGGAATAACTGTGATTTGACAGAAGGAAGAAACCATGTTGTTTTGACATTTCTGTTCAGGAAGCATTGACAAATTATCATGGAAAGACTCACGCCGCAACAACGGTTACAAATTGTTGAAATTTATTTTCAAAATCAGTGTTCTATTTGCTTAACTTAAAGAGCACTTCGTAAAATTTATGGTTTACATAATCGTCCATCAGAAAAGCTTATTCGTCGAATTATCGATAGATTTCTGACAACATTTTCTCTACTTGATGCAACAACAACAACAAGACAAAGAACTGTACGTACAGAAGAAAATATCCCTGCTGTAAGTCATAGTGTTAATGATGATCTAGATTTGTCTATTCGTCGACGTTCACAACAAGTTGGACTCTGTGCATTCACCACATGGAATTTTTTGCGTAAAGATCTTGCTCTACACCCATACAGGATCTAACTGGTTCAAAAACTAAAGCCACTCGACCATTATAAGCGTCGTTTGTTTGCTGATTTGGCCCTAGAACAGCTTGAAGTTGATCCACTTTTTCATCGTAAAATTGTATTAGTGATGAAGCGCATTTCTGGTTGAACGGCTATGTAAACAAGCAAATTTTCCGTATATGGGGTGAAAACAATCCTCAAGAAGTTCTGCAGGTACTATTGCATCCTGAAAAATGCACTGTATGGTGTGCTTTACACGCTGGAGGCATCATCGGTCCATATTTCTTTAAAAACGATGCTGGAGCTAATGTTACAGTGAATGGTGCTCATTACAGATCAATTATCAATGATTATTTATTTGTTTCAACATTTGAATGGTATCGACCTAGAAATGTTTTGATTCCAACAAGATGGTGCTACACCTCATGCTGCTACCGTAACAATTGACTTATTGAAAGAAAGATTTGGCGATAACATAATTTCGGGAAATGGTCCAAATAATTGGCCTCCAAGATCATGCGACGTAACTCCACTGGTTTATGCTGATAAACCAGAAACAAAAGACGCTTTGAAAGCCAAGGCAACTCGTGTAATTGATGATATAAGGCCTGGATTACTCGAAAAAGTGGTCCAAAATTGGTCTGGTCGAATGCGGTTCCTCAGAGCTAGTCGTGGTGGACATATACCAGAAATTATTTTTAAAACATAAATGTCTTAAAATTATCTTTCAAATAAAAAAAATTGGCTTCAATTTTAATTTAAATGTGTTTTATTTCAATTTAATGTTATAACTCTGAAAAAAACACCCAATACCTAGAAAATATTGGAGTTCTTGTCCAATTTCTTCCAATTTTTATTTTCATCCTTTATTTTGAGAATTTTAGATCATTTTGGAATAGTGGATTTTCTTATGTTTGTATGTTAATATACATACGAATATAGTTTTGTTAATACATTTGTATTTAACGTTTCATGTCGGAATGTAAAAAGGTTTTTTCCGACACATTGAAGAATATTTTTTATTGATTATATATAATATTTAGTTTTTGTATATAGTTTCAATATATATTGTAGAAGTTGTAGAAGATATAATTGTGAATTTAAAGTCATTTAAATTACTTCTATCAAGTATTGACTCACATTTTAATTTATTCAATCTTGAAATATTGCACCTGGAAGCGAAGGGAAAAAACTAGATATCCTGGAAGCCATCGAAATATTTAAACGCCAAGATCACATTTCAAGAATAAAACTATTACACGAACAGACAGACCTTTGGCACACCCCCCTTTTCGAAATTTTGCACCAGCCAAAGCCTTCAACGTATATATCATAGTTAAGATACAATTTGTTTTTATTCAGTTTGACAATGTAGTAAAAACTACTAAACTCGAGTCACTGTATAGTCAGTTAATAAAAAAGTGATAGAAAACAATGGAATTTCTTATTTCATTCCATTTATATATAAGAAGTATAAACTGAGTAATTAAAAAATCTAGCCGTTTTATTACAAGAGTAAATAACAAAAATTATTTAGAAACTGCGTGGCCCGATAAATTAGAGTTTTCTCAAGAATTGAAATCATAAATGATTTATTTGGAGTTCCCACAAACCAATGATTCTGCTGCAGTCACAGAATTCCATCATCGTCTTTCATCAATGGGATTCAGCGCACGAGTAAATAACAAGAATTATTTAGAAACTGCGTGACCCGCTAAACTAGAGTTTTCTCAAGAATTAAATTCATAAATGATATTATTTGGAGTTCCTACAACCCAATGATTTTGCCACAGCCACAGAATTACGTCTTCTTCCGATGGGATTCACCGCACCTAAATTTTCTGAAAAACCCCTGTACATTTATATTAAGAGAACTTTTGAGAGTATATTTGGTCATTGTTTCTTGAAACTGCTGAAGTGCTTAGCTCGGTTGAGCATACCAATAAGTATGTGGGATCGGACATTCATTTTCATCATTTTTGGAAATAAAATAATCAAATGAGTGGAATATGCGGTTGGCTCTAGGTGAAACATTATAACAACTTTATTTTAAGAAATTCACACTGTTTTTATGCTTTACAGTTTATTCAGAATCCTGACACGTGTTTCGGTCTTTCGATCACCTTCAAAGGAATACGAAAAGTAACTAAACTTAAAATTGAAAAAAGGTTCTTTTATTACACTTAGGAATCTGTGTATTTTAATGATGCATGGAAATAACAGCATCCAATATAGGAGTGCTCCCTAAGAATATTTGGAAATTTATTAAATTCACCTTTTTCTCAATGGCTCTTTTGATTGAAAGAATCTCCAAATAGTCCATTTCTTCCAATGTTTTTACGAATTGAATTAAATAAATGTCTGTTTTTTTTAGTAGACATATAGAATTAACATACATTGACATGGTATAAACGTGGTTGTCATATGATATATTTTTATTGATCTGTTCAGTTTTATGAAAAGTGGGCTGACGATAATCGGTGAGAGTCTCAAACCCCTCTTTTGGAGATGTGCTGTATATTTTTATAGAGTTCTTTGAAAGGGCTTTTTTAAGAGAGGGTTTCTTGAAGGATTTCCCAAGTTTATATAGAGCATTTATTGATTGGAATTTTTTTTCACAATGTCGATATGGAGCAGTATTGTATCCACCAAGGTTTGTTAAGTAAGTTAGATCAATGTTCTTTATTTTCTTTGCGTTCTTTTTTTATTTCTTTTTAATGATGTATAATGTGCCTTCTATATGTCAACTAAAGAGAAAGAATGGTTCTATGACATTTATTTAATTTAATTTTAAGAAATTTTAAATAAAATTTTTGAAACTGATATTTGTATAAAGGTGTAATATAATTACTCTGCTTGATATTTACGATATTATTGAACAAAATAAAAAACATATGTAAATTTCTATTAACTATTAAGAGAGCAGACGCACCTGTGGCACACCCCACTTTTTTAAGTTTTGCCTTTTTCTAAGACATTTATTTTATTTTAAAAAGTTTTTGAATAAAAATTTTTTTGAAATTAAAATTTGTGGGAGGTTTGCAGAATAAATCTGTATGATATTTAAAAAATTTGTGATAATCCTTCTATCAAGTAAAAACCTTTTCATTATTTTATTGTATATATGATAATTGTATTTTGGTTGATCACATTTGGTTTTAACTGAGTCCATAAAATACCTCACAAGCTTTGTGTAATTTCTGTGACGAACATTGAATACGTAGGGTTTTAAAAATATCCCTACATTCTGGTATTTTGTTCAGTGGAATACACTCAGCTAGTCTGGTAATATATTTTTTGTTAGTTATTTTTATTTTTTTAAATATGAAGTGGGCTGACGAGTTTTCCGTCTTGGGAATTCTACATTGCTTTTTGAAGATGTTCTGCATGTTTTGGCAATTTTTTTGAAGGAACTTATTTGAAGAAAGTAGTTTTTGAAGAAGTTCTTGAGGTTATGCTTTGCATTTTTAGAAAGAGATTTGGTTCTCATAATACAAGGTACGAAACAAAATTTTTTATCCTTCAAGTATGTGTTCAGTAATTTCAATTAATAATTTATATTTCTTTGGATGCTTTTATTCCCTTTTGATACTGTGTAATGAGTGTTAATTCTATGTATACTAAATTGAAACAGTGTTTTTCTAAGACATTTATTTTATTTAATTCTAAAAAATTTTTGAATAAAAATTTTTTAACTGTTTTATACTAAGTATGACCTGGAAACGACAAAATATTTATGGATACAAGTGGAATTGGTGACAAATGAAGATGTAGCCCATCCCATTAATTCCCTGTCTTTTAAAAACCCTGCCTAATCAACAGGAGAATTAATGGGATGGACTAACATCTTCATTTGTTACCAATTCCACTTGTATCCACGAATAAAAATTTGTTTGAAATTAAAATTTGTAGTGGGTTAACAGAATACATCTGTATGATATTTAAAAATGTTGTAATAATCCTTCTATCAAGTAAAAACCTTTTTTTATTATTTTTTTTTGCTGAAGCCTTCAACGAATATAATAACAGTTGAGATATAATTTGTTTTATTTAGTTTGAAAATGTTGCAAACACTACGAAACTCGAGTCATTGTATATTCAGTTAATAAAAAGTGGTAGAAAACAAAGTCATTTCTTATTTCATTCCAATTAAAATGAACTACCACAAAGTAACAGACTACTCCATTCAGTATTTATGAATGTCTATGTTAGTTGGATCGCAATTACTAGATATAAGAATTCACGAGTTAAACTTTTGAATAAACGAATGGGATAAGAGACTTTAAAGACCCTATATAATGGGTGAATTAAAAAAAAAACGATCGTTTTCGAAATTTTATTTTCAATAACATAGGAGGGCAAGAGTTCAATTTTTTATCATCTTTTTGCTGAATACTTGAAATTAAAAAAGGCACATATAATGATGCAAAGTTTTTCAAATAGAACAATCCTATTAACAGCAATTCCCGATAGAATTCGGGAAAATCCCACAGTCGACATCGGCAACACTGTATCCAAGTAATAGCGAAAGCAAAGTGTGCGACAACAAACGAAAACGAAGGCAAAATAGGGTTCGAGGGGGAACGCGAACGTATCAGCTTGGTGCGTGAAATCATAACCTATTTGTGCATCAAAAAATCGAGTACGAAATTTCGGTTGTGTACCGGTGTCGCAATATAGCGCAATTGTGTCAGGTGGTTGACCTTGTGCTTGGACATTTGTGGTCGAAATCAAGAGTACCCATCCCAGTAACAGTTTTATTGTTGTCGAAAGGTGCGTATACCATCAGCCTTTTGTGTGTGTAAGATGAGACATGCCGGTCGTTCGAATCGATGACTAGAAACAGGTTAAACCAATTACCTGTGGCTGTCTTGGTTATTGTTGTATGTAAGCGTTGTTGTCAGGACGTTTAAATTGAAATAATATTAATGAAATTTGGAAAAGATTGTAAATTCCAAATACCATTGAGTGGTAATGAAATTCCTCAAATAATACAAGTAGAACAGGTGTTTGAAATTGTTCATTTATTTTCCACACCAGTAAGATTAGAATAATCGTAATTGATTTCCGATAGACTACAAAAGTCCTTGAAACGTGTTGTAGGTATCATTTTCATAGCGCTGTAGATCTGTTCATAGCTTGAAAAATGTTTCATGAATTCAACAACAAATGGTCTCACAAATAATTTTAAAGTTCTCATAAAATCATTTTTATGCCACCATCGTAATAATCTTTTTGAATTAGAAGGTTCGAAGGTATCGAGTTTAAATTGATATATTCTTTATGTGTGAAAATTTAAAGATTCTTATTCAGTCCGATAAACAGCAAAAACATCCAAATTTAAACTGTAATATCATAAGAAATATGCTCATTTTAAGTGAAAGTTAAAACGTCAAAAAGTTATGTAGCGAAACAAACTTCTTATTTATTAATCGTAAAATTTCCCCAGGAATATTCTTTATGAACCCAAAATCATCTCTTTCATATTTATAAATCAACCTGTTTGTCGGTTGGTCAGTCTAGGTACAACGCCTGAGGGCCGAGTTCGATCCCTTTTTCCACCGACTTAGGTTTTGTTTTATTATTCAACATGGTCACTCAATAGAAGGGTGATCATAGACTGGAAAACAATGGAGCGTGTTCAAAAATTGTTCATGCGAAGTTCGAAAAATGTAGAGGCCAATGAGATTAATATCATATCTATTAATCTATTCAGATTTCTTAATAAAAACCTGAAAATCATTCTTTTTGTTTTATGACATTATATAAATAATTTTTTATTTTTGTTTCTATTTTCGTAGCACACAACTAACTGTATACGAAAATGGGTTGCTCTGAAATATAGTCGAAATTATACAACGAACTAAAATTTGATGCGTTGATTCTGAACATTCCAACCTATATATGGAATCTATTTCGAAATACATATACTCCTTAAATTTTGCCTTATACATTAATTTAAATTTTTAACATTTTAGTTAAGAATTAATTCATAATGGAGAAAATATTTTATCTTTGATATTTGTGGGAACAAAATACACCTATTTTGTCTGTAAATACGCCAGTTTACTAAAACAACACTATTCATATAAACCCTGTATAAAAGGTTTCAGCGGAAGGATCTCTAATGGTCTTCATAAAATGGGAATTAATTCTTTATCGTTAAATGGAAATAATTTAGCTAAGATGTTGGTGAACAATAAAGAAAGGAACCCTAACTTTTTCGAATCGGGATTTATCAAATTGAATGTGATGATTGTAATGCTACATATATAGGACAGGCTGGCCGATGTTCACAACATAGAATCAAAGAACATTGGATGTCTATTTTGAAAAACCAGAAGTCAACCGGTTTTTGCAGAACATTGTATAGAAAATAATATTTTTTTTAATGAGAAAGATGTCACTTTAATTTATAATGTTAATAAGGGAAAATTGGTGGACTATTTAGAGATTCTTTCAATCAAAAAAGCCATTGAGAAAAAGGAGAAATTAAACAAATTCCCTAATACTCTTTCGGAAGATCCCTTTATTGGATGCTGTTATTTACATGCGCCATAAAAATACACAGATATCCTAAATGTAATAAAAGAATCTTTTTTCAATTTTAAGTTTAGTTACTTTTTGTACTCCTTTGAAGATGGTTGAAAGACTGAAACACGTGTCAGGATTCTGAGTAAACTGTGAAACAAAAACTGTGTAATTTTTCTTTTAATAAAATTGTTATAATGTTTCACCTAGAGCCAACCGCATACTCCATTCATCTAACACCAAAAATGTTCTTTTGTGTGAGTTTTTCCCGGTGGGGCTGGCAAAAAAAGTGCTTATAAGAGTCGAAAGACCTAACCTAAGAACTGAAGAAAGATCTAACTGATAGAGACATTTTCATCCCCGTACGAAATGTGACGTTTCGCAATTCTGCACGAATTCCAGAAATCACAGATAACAAGTAGACACACCGTAAATGTTCAATCAGTTCATTTGTTCTACAGGCTCATTGAACTACCCGAAAAAATATATTAATCGATTATATAGATCAATCGACTACACTCATTTTTATTATATATTATAAAAAGATTTCTTAATACTCATTTGAAATTTATTTTCTTTATATAACGCGTCTCTGAAAGAAAACACCGATGAAGTTACCATATTGAAATCAATAAAATGAATTACGGATTCATATACAATATGTGTCTAAAAGGTTCTGGGAAAATGCTAAAACATTACTAATGAGGAAAATATGACGATCGAAACCAAATTACCTCAGCCCGAAAGTGGGTGATTTCGGATATACCGAGTATCAAAAGTTCAATTCGATTTTAGTTTTCCATAAATAATGTTTTTGATTATTCGCCTTTTGTTCCATATTTTAGGGGTTTTGTAGAATAGAAAATTATTTACATCACATGGAAAACTAATACCAAATTTACACTTTGTATCTCCGAAGTCGTCCACTTTAAGACTAAGGTAAGTTGGATTGAATTCAGCCACCTAGTCACGTTTTAGCCTTTTTTGCACCCTTTACAGATAACCTGTATAGCCATAAACTACAATATTTTTTGTACATTTCTCTAGAATTTTTGATTGATTTAATTTCAACTACTTTTTAGTGTTCCAATTAAAAAATTCATTTAACTATGAGTGCGCTGAAGTTGCTGAAGATATATTTGTTTGGTGATAAATGTAAAATGAAGTGTTATATTTAAACACTACTAATCCATGGGTGTTATTGAAGTATTCAAGTTGTATAGTTTTTTCGCGGTGGCATTGATAAGGTATATAACTATCTGGAGTTGTGATTATTTCTCAAATCCTCAAGTCAACAGGTATCTAGATATGTGTTTAGTGTGAGCTTGTTAATTCTCTAAACAATTGAAAGTGTCATAATTGGGTTCCAGTAGGCGATAATCTTTGAAATTCTGCTCAGTCTTTACAGTTATAGATATAGAACTGAAAAAATTATAAGGTCATTCACTTAACATCAGGAGTTTTAGGGTATTTATATTACGTATAGAAATAAATACTTTCGTGTGGTTTTGATAACAGGCGTCGCTTCTACTTTATTATTCCATTTTCATCCTCATTTTGAAGTGTCACCATTAAGCTTTCTTTTCAGTATCTCTCATTTCGGTGAAGTGTAAACAACATTGTTTGTGTATGCTCTGAAAATGTCAACTTTTGGACTGAAAAATGTGTTTTTGCGGGGAATTTCATTACATTAATATGGAGGGAAAGGTTGCTGAAAGTCATCGTATTTTATCGGATGTTTATGGTGACCATGTTCTAGCTAAATGAGCATCTGAGAAGTATCGGGTGTTTTTTTAGAATGATAGAACTTTCGATAGGAATAACTGTGATTTAACATAAGATAGAAGCCATATTGTTTTGACATTTCTGTTCAGTAAGCATTGACAAACTATCATGCAAAGACTCACGCCGCAACAACGTTTACAAATTGTTGAAATTTATTTCCAAAATAGAGCACTTCGTGAAGTTTATGGTTTACATAATCGTCCATCAGAGTAGCTTATTCGTCGAACTATCGATAGATTTTGGACAACATTTTCTCTACTCGATGCAACAACAACAAGACAAAGAACTGTACGTACAGAAGAAAATATCACTGCTGTAAGTCATAGTGTTAATGATGATCCAGATTTGTCTATTCGTTGACGTTCACAACAAGTTGAACTCTGTGCATCCACCACATGGAAAATTTTGCGTAAAGATTTTGGTCTTCATCCATACAAGAACCAACTGGTTCAAGAACTAAAGCCTCTTGATTATAATAAGTGTCGTTTGTTTGCTGATTGGGCCCTAGAACAGCTTGAAGTTGATCCACTTTTTTATCGTAAAATTGCGTTTAGTGATGAAGCTCATTTCTGGTTGAAAGGCTATGTAAACAAGTATAATTGCAGTATATGGGGTGAAAACAATCCTCAAGAAGTTCTGCAGGTTCCATCGCATCCTGAAAGATGCACTGTATGGTATGCTTTACACGCTGGAGGCATATTTCTTTAAAAACGATGCTGAAGCTGATGTTACAGTGAATGGTGCTCGTTACATCGATCAGATCGATGATCAATGATTATTTGTTTCAAAATTTGAATGGTATGACCCAGAAGTGTTTTGGTTCCAACAAGATGATGCTACACCTCATGCTGCTACCGCAACAATTGATTTATTGAAAGAAAAATTTGGCGATAACATTATTTCTAGAAATGGTCCAATTAATTGGCCTCCAAAATCATACGATATAACTCCACTGGATTATTTTCTTTGGGGTTATGTCAAGTCATTGGTTTATGCTGATAAACCAGAAACAATAGACGCTTTGGAAGCCAACATAACTCGTGTTATTGATGAAATAAGGCCTGAATTACTCGAAAAAGTGGTCCAAAATTGGTCTGGTCGAATGCGGTTCCTCAGAGCTAGTCGTGGTGGACATATGCCGAAAATTATTTTTGAAACATAAATGTCATAAAATTATCTTTCAAATAAAAAAAATTGGCTTCAATCCTAATTTGAATGTGTTCTATTTCAATTTAAAGTTCTATCACTCTAAAAAAACACCCGATAGTTTGCCCGATTTAAAAGTGGCAATTTTGATATGAAACCTGGAGTGCCACCAAAGTTTAATTTGTGGCAAAGATCCATCACAAACGCAAGAGGAACTCGCAGAAACACTTGGAGTCACTGAATCAGCTATTTGCCATCGTTTAAAAGCAATGGGAATGATCCGAAGTCAGGAAATTTAGTGCCGTATGAACTGAAGCCAAGAGACGTCGAACGCCATTTTTTTTACTTGTGAACAACTGCTCCAACTACAAAAAAGGGGTTTTTGAATCGAATTGTGACTGACGATGAAAAGCGGGTCCATTAATCCAAAACGCCAGGCAACGTATGGATGCCTCATCATCGAAATGGGCTGATTTACGCTTGAACAAAAGTGGAAGATATTAAAAACTTATTTCCAAGGTGGTAGTTCTTCTACTCAAATTGTTAGAAATTTACGTAGAAAATTCAATAGAAATGAAATGCCCTCACGGCAATTTGTAGGTCATTTTGTTCGTGAAAACTTGATCGCTATTTTTATAGTTTTTTATTAAAGCCCATCAAAAATGCAAATTTTAAATGGCCTACCCGCTATTATGAAATTAAAACTTGTCTTTCCTTATCTATCCTGCATTGTGAGGAAAAGAAAAAAATTCCAGATTTTTATTATTGAGAAGAATCAGCTGATATCAAAGATCAGAAAGGTGAAACGATGAATTCTAAAAATGCAGAATAAACATAGCAATATTCTGAATGGCTCTAATTCTGTCTGGTTTTCCCCGGCTACAATCGTATCGCCAACGAAAAATAGAATTTTATTGAATTTCATGGTATAATTACATAATGCAGGTCATAATTGGTTCGTCCGGTATATGTCGTATGATGACCTTGTCCATCTTCCACATTCCGTAATTTGTAATATGAAAACCATTTATAATGTCCGACACGGTTCATAATCACCGAATATTTTTCATCGTTGATGTTCTGCTTTTTTCGAATAATTCTGCTTCTAATGTGGTGCTATAGGTAATTTGTGTTACTCAGCTTTCAGTGTTGGATGGGGTAAATTGACTTCCACATATACTCACCGGCAAAGTTAACCACCACCAGGTCTTTCACGATTTTCGTAGATTTTATTCAATAATGATGAATACAATACAAGGTATGTCGTGAATACTGCTTAACGTATTAGAAGATTTCATTGCATTTATTTAATCACATGTCTTCTTGTAATCGATAGTTATGAATAACTTTAAATTCAGAATTATAACTAGAAACTTCTACAAAATTTATTGGAAATTATATACTAAAATTCCAAAATAATAATTTCAATATATAATCAAATCAAAATATGTTGCAACGTCTAGGAAACACTTTTTTCACTTTACGATCTGAAATGTATTAATACTTATGTATTAACAGAACATATACAATACGGAACCATTATGGAATGAAATTATTTGTGTTCTTATGTTAGGAAATTATAAAAAACACTACGACACGTCAACTTTCAATTTCAGTGTACAAGGTGATTCGCCTAAGTCTAGCACGGTCAGTCCTTTTCATTTTAAATGGAACACCCTGCATATTTTTATATTTTTTGAAGCTCTCAATAACCTGATTACATATTGGTCTATTATGAATAATACCGGATGAAATTTCGAACATATTTATAATTGGTTTTAAGAAACTGAATACTTCTATTGCATGATTTAATTGATTTTAATACATTAAAATAAATGCTCAAAATGATCCTCACCTCGTTCTTGGCAATTACACATTCTCCTATTAAACTTTGAAGTTTGAGTTGAAATATTCCGCATTTCTGTAGTTATCCTTTCTTTGAGGTATGCGATGCTTGTCGGCTGTGTTGCATAAACTTTGTTCTTGAGATAACCCCACAGAAAACAGTCCAACGGCGTAAGGTCTGGCGATCTAGCTGGCCACTCAATAGTACCTCTTCATCTTATCCATTTATTGGAGAAGATTGCGTTCAGATAAGTTCTGACCATTGAAGCATAATGGTTTGTCTCTAATAAAATTCAAATGTTTTTCTGCTGTCAAAGTACCATTTGACGTGTAGTTGTCGTGGGATCCTCTGCAACACCTAACAAAATATCCAATTTCACAGACTCAAAATATCACACTTTAACGAATTGTGGTTTTCTTATTAATGGTTTGACATGTCCAAGTTCTCTAAAAAGTGCATGAACTTTAGACACGGTACCTTATGAAATATTAGGCAACTGAAGATACCTCTGATTAAATATCTTTTCCACTTCAACTTGACTTCTGCAATTCCCCTTAACCGGTCATCATTAGAATCTCAATTCGGTGAGTTACAGTTGAATATTTCATTGTTACTTCTTCAAAAAATACGTTTTCAATTAGGAAATTACTATTTCAATGTAAATCTTAACACCGCAACATCTGACTGACAACAATTCACAGTTTATTCAGAATCCTGACACGTGTTTCAGTCTTTCGACCATCTTCAAAGAAAAACAAAAAGTAATTAAACTTGAAATTGAAAAGGTTCTTTTATAACACTTAGGACATTGTGTATTTTTATGGCACATGGAAATAACACAATCCAATATAGGGCTGTTCCCAAAGAGTATTTGGAAATTTGTTGAATTCTCCTTTTTCTCCATGGCTTTTTTGATTGAAAGAATCTCCAAATAGTCCATCAATTTACCCTTTTTAACATTATATAGAAAAGTCACATCTTTCTCATTGAAAAAATGATTATTTTCTATACAATGTCTGCAAAACCAGTTGATTTCTGGTTCTTCAAAATAGAAATCCTATGTTCTTTGATTTTATGTTCTCAACATCGGCCTTTATGTAACATTACAATCATCATATTTAATTTGATAAATCCCCGATTTGGAAATATATTCCATACTCCATTCATTTAAGATATCTTTAATTCAATCCGAAGTACAAACTCTGAGGTTATTATAAGAACAATTAGAACAATAAATGTTAAATACCTGCGTTGGCTGTTCTTACAGATGGTAATTTTTTAGATATTGAGATTCTTTATTTTTCGCGAATAACATTTCTCATGTTGTCTTTCAGTGGTTTTATTGCTGCTGAAGCATTAGCGTAAACTTTAACTTTGACATAACCCCGAAGAAAACGATCTACTGGTAATAAGTCGCACAATCTCGGCGGCTAATTGATATCTTCATTTTGAGCAATTACGCATCCAGGAAATTTTTCACGCAGTTTAGTCATTGTGGCATGTTGCTCCTGAAAATCAACTTTGTCCACATCCATGGCGTTAATTTCGGACCAAACAAAATCAGTTAACATCATTCGGTAACGCAGTCTTCAATCTTGGTTACAACGACTGATTAGTTTTCTAATTTCCATGAAATATGACTTGAAAATATTAAAATTGATACACGGTGAGTAATAAGAAGAGTTCAAGAAGTCGGAAAGTTATAAAGCTTTTAAGCAGGGAAAAAACTTTTTCACAGTTCTTATTTGTTTATTTCTGTTGGGGACGAAATTTTGAGAACCAGTTGTATTTATTACTGTGTTTTGATTATTTTTAATGTGAATTAATCGTTTATCAAAAAAAAAAGTCAAATACATTAATTAATTGCCTTCCTTTTTCACTTGGGACTTATATTCCTTTATGAAAAAAGGCAGTTTCAGATATCATGGTAGTTTTTAAAATGTTTGAATTGTCAACTAAATTTCAGTCATTCCACAAAACCTAGATAAACTGTAGTTTTCCGGGGTGTCGGACATAAGAATCTTTGATTTTATACAAGAAAAATATACGTAAGTTTAAAGGGGATTAAAAATTACGACAAAAAAAGTGAAAATTCTACCCCTTTTATTACACTCAAAAACTGATATTCAGTCGACGGTAATTCTGAAACTTCTTCAAATAAGGTATCCAACTTTAAACTTTGGTCGTAGCTTTTAAATTCACCTGTTAATATATGATAGGATTTTTGATTATAATTATTTTAACTATAATACTATTTTTCCCTAATAGCATTACTTCAAATTTTATATAATGAAATCACACTCAACTTTAAGTTCAACATTAAAAATAATTAATATTATCACCGATGAAAAACGTGAGGTCTCTGCTCATATTTTTTTTATTTATTTGGGTAATTCATTTTACAAAGAATTACTTTATTATCAATTAATATCAATGTTCATGTAAAATATTTATGGGTAAGTATAAATGTATTATCTGTATTTTCAATTTGACACGTAGAATTTTACATTTTGTAATTCCATATATCGTTTAACTTCAAGTTATCCTTTCCATGTTCCTTATTTAAATAATTATTGACAGAGGTATTATCTCATACTCATTATAATTTCATAGAATTAATTCTGAATTTATTTTTGCTTCTAGCAAAATTGAACTCAAATTCTTTCTGTAATAAATATTCAGTTTTCAAATTCTGCTTTTTTTTCAATAATTGTTCAGCCATTCATTGTGGTGCATTTAGATTAGAAATTTCCGATTCAATAACTCTTTCTATCGTTATTTCAGAAGAGCTGTGGACGGCTTCAATTTAAATCGGTAAATTATAAAGTAAGATTTGGTAATGAAAGACTAAGCTTTTCAAGTTTTTAAAACCTGCTAATTATTTGCCGGCGATCAAATTATTTGTTATTTAAGCGTTGTTGATGTCTTATATGATCCAAGACAGTGTGTATCTTTTGCATAACGCGCCCACCTTGATCATTATCTCATCTATTTAATTATTCTCTATGCTCGAGCTCTCGCGATCGGAATAAGTGTGACGTGGTCTCATAAAACTCCAATAATGTGACCTCTACTTTTGAATGGAGACAATGAAACCTAATGGGTAAATAGGTTATTATGGTCTTTCATTAGTCAACTATGACCTGGTCTTATTATTAGTACACACATCGAATAGGTGATCGAGATGATTAGGTTTTCATAGGGAATCACAGAATAGACGCTGCAACACAAAAACGGATCAATGATTCACATTCCAATCGATTCACGCACGTAGTCTATTCATGAAAAACATTATGATAAAATGGAAAAATTCGGTGAACTTTTATAGATCTTTGTGTGTATTTCTACATGGAATATTGAACAACGTATACAATAGCATTTGAAAAAGCCTGGTTTCCAAAAGGTCAGACCGAAGACAAATTAGAGGAGGTACAAAATGCTCAATGTAACAAAAAGGTCCCTCGAACCAAATGCATTCTAATTGAAGAAAAATTGCATTTTAGAGATTACAAAAGGAAAAGTCTTTAAAGGGGCATAAATTCAGGATGGAAATCTTGAAAAATAAAATTCAAGTGCTAGAAGGAGAGCTATAAAAAAGTGAATTTTATCAATTTACAAGAAGTTTTGTTTTGTTTTTCTCTATATAATATTGAGATTTTATTTCCTACAAATAATAATTTATAGAATCTAGAACATATTTTATGGATGAAAAAAATTAGGAAAGGCAGTATCGTTCATTTTTAAGCATGGATGAGCATTGTCGTTTTCACTAACACTAGCTTCGCTTCAATGTTCCATGTAGCTGATCCTACTACCGCGTCCATATAAATCACATAGGGCGTTGTTCACCTGACGGAAACACTTTCCAAACAAAAGGCTGGGTGGGTTGGTAACAATGTCTTCATAATGCTGCGATAGATCAAAACATGAAACAATTTTTCGGCCCCACTCACGACACAGCTATGGCAGCACTGACGTGAAGTTAAGAGCTTTTGCGCGCTTGTTTTCAATAGTCCATTTCCCCTGAAAATTTTTTAAACTTGTAAATTACCTCCCAAATAACCTGCATATGATGAATAATCATAACTGCGAAATCATTGCACTGATTTTACTTAAATACGAACGCAATCGAGATATCCAGGCCCCAAACCTACCCCAAAATTTCAAGTCTTTTTCTCTTCTAAAGTGAATTTAGGATAACGCTGAACGCTGCTCCGCTCATAATTTTTTGTAACATCTAACTTCGTTTTAAACGAAGTTACGCACAAATCTGCACGTCATTATTCTACTTGTAACTGTTGAATGTCAGATCGATCGAATGTGTAGTTTCGAAAATATTGGAAAAAATATGAAATTTCCAACATGAATAACTGCAAAAACATTAAACTAATTTTGTGAATTTATGCATCTTCAAAAGAAGGAAACATATTCGCTAAATTACCCTTACATAAATGAAAAAATACCTAATTTACTTTATTGTTTCAAATTGATGTTTTCTACTTACGTACAACTTAACTAACTACTTATACAATTATCGATTATGATAATAGTATTATCATAATCTACTTTCTTCGGAAATCGTTATCAAATTGTTTTTCGTGAAGACATAGAATTTGTATAATAAAAGTTATAATAATAATAATAACATACGGTTACTTTATTGGCAGCAACAACAGAGTTGTTCATAAAAAGTTCGGAATGTTTAGGTTTCCCAAGAACTTGTTGACATTTCAGTAAATTACTATAGGCTGACCTCTTGAAGATTGTTTTAAAAACGGGAACTTCACCTTCGCAATTCCATTTCAAGATACAAACTAGAAATTACATCACTGAAGATGCATGTCACCAATTATAGGATATTGATATTCAATATAAGATAAAATCCAACATAGCCTACATGCTAAATATTTGTTGAAAACAAGACAAAGACAGGCATTATAATTAGCACGATTTCATATCATGGAATTAGATTACAAGAAAATTATATGCGAATTGAATCAAATTATCGGTGTTGATGTTAAAAGATGCTTCTTAATTTTATTGAATATGCATATTGATTGACTTACTTTGACGATGAAAACTAAAAGTTATACTGGTTTTGCACAGCAAACATATTTTACTGAAAAACAAATTTCTTTTTCGTGGATAAAAAATTAACTTCAATATCCTGGTTAAGAAAAATGATTTTACAATAGAAAATCAGAACCAACAATATCGAACTGTTGGGGATCTTATAAATTACTTTCTCCATTTTAAAATACTTGACGACAGTATAAAAAAAATGCACTGAAGTGAAGTCTAGAGCTAGTTCAAATCATCCACGATTCTTACAAACTAGTTTTTTTGACGAGCCTGACCCTTATGATTCTACTCTTAAATGATGAAATTCATATCAATCGAATCTGCAGTTTCGAAAATACTGGGAAAAATATGAATGATTTTCACACGTGGAAAATATTGAACCGAATTTGC
Source organism: Megalocaria dilatata (assembly GCA_034642435.1). Classification (NCBI taxonomy): domain Eukaryota; kingdom Metazoa; phylum Arthropoda; class Insecta; order Coleoptera; family Coccinellidae; genus Megalocaria; species Megalocaria dilatata. The sequence continues at coordinate 76,602,961 of CM067854.1, forward strand.
CCATTAATAAACTTAGCCGCAGCATTTAGACCCCAAACCTTTCCCGACAGTTTCAAGACTCTAGCTCTTTCCGTTCGAACGTTAGCGTGCAAAAATCTGAAAAGCAATTCAGAATTTGCTGGGATAACAAGAACGAAATTAAATCCTAATGATACAATTCGACAATGACTTTTTAATACAAAAAAGGGACTAACAGTTCTAAAGCTAAGCTATGTTAATTACAACAAGCAAGTAGTTGATAGAATGTTGAGGAGTGGTCAACCGAATGTTTGAATAATTAGCCAACTTAATGTTGGAACCATTTATAAGTGTACAATGACTATTTGAGTACACCAACTTGGAGCTTCTTTCTTTTAAAGGTAGAAGATACTCAATTGGTTGGTCTCTTATTTTGGACTGTGGAATAGATTTCTGAGAAACGTGGAGAGGAAGAAAAAGCTTAGTGAGACAAACTTTCTGAACAAACTTTCAAATAGGGCTGTAAGCTATAGCTCTAGGAAAAAATATATCTTTTCGTAGTACTAAATTTATGACTTTAATAAGAGGAAACATGAGTATCATCATTTCCAAAATCGACCAGAGGTACCTTCCCTCCAAAACTCCGCACCGATAAGGTAGATTTTTTTTCTTACGACCCATGGCACAATTCTGAAAACTAGTTATAAATTAGAATATGTCGAAATGTTCCCAATTTTGAAAAGATCGTAATTTAATGGACCCGAATAGAACAATATTGTCCGCTGGTGTTGAATTCACCCGTTTGAAAAAAATTTCTCATTTCATTCCAAATTAAAATGAACTATCACAAAGAGACTACTCCATTCAATATTCGAGACAGATTTAATTGTTGAGAACAACGTGGAACCGATAAATTAGGATTTTCTCTCACCCTTGCTGTAACCAAGTCAATATTTCTTTGTGTGCGTGCATTTATTTGTCGTTCTAGTACTTTTGTATCGTGTAAAGAAAATGCACTTTCAAATTTGTCTACAATACGTCGAATGGTGAGTTGATTAACTGAATAATGTCGTCGATAAATTTTTCACACTTGTCAGGAATAAGCACTAATCTTGATAAAATAATAAAAATGTCAAAAATGACGTGTTGTCGTTATAACCATTTTGAATGATTGATTGTCTCGGTCCTTTACTTGATAGAAACTCATCTTCAGTATAAGATAATCAAATATTAACTTCCGCTATTTTATTGCTTTAAAGGACAATTGTTTCGTCATACCATGACTTCATCAGGTGAGTATTAAAACTGAGGTATACAATACAAAACATGACCTTAAATACACAGCTCTGGTACAAAAAATAGAGGGGTGGCAAGAGGTGGTTTACAATCAATGAAAAATGTTAAGTAGGGGGGGACTCGTTTAAATCTATTTGATCATTCAATAAAATTTGTTTTTTATTATATCTATTGATCTCTAAAGTTTCTAGCAGATTTAGTTTATGACTTTTGTTTTCGATATGTAGCATTTCATAGTTCGTATTAAAATTATGACCAGTCTCTAACAAAGGGTTGGCATAAGTTGAATTTGGTTTATTACCAATATAACATTTTTCATGTTATCGCATCTTTGTTTGGAATGAACGGTCTGTCTGTCCCACATATAATCACTACATGTTAATTTGTAAACTTCTGATTTGTTGTTTTTAGGAATGACGTCTTTATTATTATTTTTTTTTAATATCAAAACAGATTTAATCTGTCAGTCTTCTACAATTTTAATTTCAAAAAAATTTTTATTCAAAAAACTTTTAAAATGAAATTAATGTCTACCCAACCACCGCTCATATTTAATAGACGTATATAATCAAAACTCAATATACAATGTCAAATAGAATAAATAAACTGACGAATATAAAAAGTCATTTAAAATTAATAAATAAATATTTGAAGGAGACAAAATTTTGTTTCTGATTGTACCATTATGAACACCAATTCTTTTTCCAAAACATAAAACACCACCTGAGAAATATAATTTATTTGAAATATTTAATATTGAATATATTAAATATTTGGTGTTCATAATGTTAAGATCAGTCTTCTTCAAATATTTATTTATTAATTTTAAATGACTTTTTATATTCGTTGGTTTATTTATTCCATTTTACATTGTATATTGAGTTTTGATTAGATACGTCTATTAAATATGGGCGGTGCTTATGTAGACATTAATTTAATTCTAAAAGTTTTTTCGAATAAATTTTTTTTTTAAATCAAAATTGTAGAAGACTGACAGATTAAATCTGTTTTGATATTCAAATTTTGTTATATTTCTTCTATCAAGTAAAAAGCCTTTTTCTATTTTATTTATTATTTGTTATTAAGCTGTCTAATGAATTAAAGAGATGTTATAATTTTCCTTTTTCTTTAAATATCTAGCAATCTTTTCAGATTTTTGGCCTATGTAAGTTAATGAAATAAATTTTGTTCCGTTTGAATTTTGAAATTTTGGATATACAAGTGATATTGTTTTCTTGTAATTTATTTTATTAAGTAAATTATCTATAATTTACGGATTAAAATAATCATTGAAAGCTATTTGTTTAATGGTATTATATTCTTTGTTAATTTTTTTTTGTCATAAGTACGTTAACCAATCTATAAAGCATATTATTAGATGATAATTTTTGTGAAAATGGTTGGTTTGAAGTACTATCTCTTTAGGTTTTCTGTGTATGGAAAAGTCGTGTCCATTATTAACTTTAGTGATTATTAAATCTGAGAAATTGAGGCTGTCATTTACTTCTTCATGTGAGAATTCAATTGTTGGATATAATTTATTTATAGTTTCCAAAAATGAATAAAGTTGTCTATTTGTGCCATTTAATAAACAAATTATGTCATCTACATAGCGGTACCAATAAACGAAATGTTTAAAATATGGGTGTTTTTGAATATTGGTTTTTACGTGATTCATGAATATTTCTGATGACAAGGGGCTGAATGGGTTACCCATTGTTAGACTTTCTTCGTCTTGATACAACGTGCCATTGAACATAAAGTAATGTTGATCTTGGCAAACGTTCAAGGCGTCTAATATTTTTTTTACAACAGGATTAGTTCGTTTTTGGAGTAATAAATCATCAACTAATTTTATGGTTTCACTGACCGGTATACTAGGAAATAAATTTTTTACATCAAAGGAAACAAGTTTGGCATTATTTGGGACGTGTATATTCTTAATTTTTTGTATAAGTTAGTTATAAGAATTTTTTATTGTAAATTTGGCTTGAAAGTTAATTTCTGTTTGTTGTTAATTTTGATTAATGTTTTTGATAGTTTATAAGACGGGGCTGTGACAAATGGAACAGCGGGTCTGATGGGATTATTCTCTTTGTGTAGCTTAATTGAAGAATACAAAATGGGTGTTGATGGGTTCATTAAAGTTCATTTATACTTTGGAATATTTTCAAAAAGTGCTTTTGATTGAAGGATAACTGATTTAATTTATTATTGATATTTTTTTGTTGGGTATCAAAAACAAATTAAATCAGGCTGTGCACCCTTTTCAATCCACTGCATGGATTCTTGTTTACTCTCAGGGTCCTAGCGACGAACACACGTCTCATCCCCAGTAACCAGCCGATTGAAAATAGTCGATGGGTGTCTTCTCCACAGAGCTCTAAAAGCTCCTTACGGCACTCAACTCGCACTTGCTTCTGAGGTGCGGTGAGCATTCTCTGTACTCATCTTGCACTGACCTTTGAGAGGTTATGATGGACATGAACGATAGCATGTATGATACCCACGGATAGATTTGTAATCTCTGCTAACATCTTGTTTTATATTCTGGCATCTTCAAGTACCAGCTTTTCAATTTTATTTCACTTTGCTGCCGCTAACGGGCCCGTTCGAGCGAGGATCGTCTTTAAAGCTTTCTCTGCCTCATTTGAATTCGCTTGACCACTTTTGAACGTTGGATAACGACGGGGCACAGTCTTGGTAAACAGGAACCATCTCTTCATGAATGATTATTTTTCTTTTTCCCTGCTTAGTGTAGAACTTTATAATGGCGCGATGCTTGATTTTCTTCATCATTGTGGCGTCAGTCATTCTGGTCGTCTCTCACTGAGAATATCTAGAAAACTAATGATAGTAAATTAGAGAACTTTTATATTTATACCCTCAGAATGTGTAATTAGTAAATGAGATGATTAGATTATTCACATTATAAGCAAATCACACCGATACCGAGAATACATTGAACGCCTCTCGTAGATTAAAAAAAACCTTCATTTTAACTAATAACGCTGTCGATGCAGTTATCTGTTTATTTGCAATTTTTTCTATCCAGACCTTATCAGCATGTACATCCACTGCTTCGACCTTTTCCTCAGATTCCAACGATGGCTTTCCGCCTCACCATAATCGTTACAAACGACCAACGTCCTCGGGGAAAAGGCACGTGTTAATACAAAACACAACCGTCTGCGCGGCAATTTATCTCGTTTTTTACGCGACCCTTCTCCTGTACGGGTGTAATTTATTCCCAACAGTCCTATTCGGTTGCATCGCCGGCAATTCCGCGGAAAGTGCCGGAAAAATCGATAACCATGGCAGGAGAGCCCGACTAGCGTTCTCGCAAACTAGGTCGCCATTCTGATACCAGCTGATATCCAGTTGAGATTATCCACTCAGCTGAAATCATGAACGCTATTCAATCCATGTAGATTCACTCGTATCTACTAGTCACCTGAGTTGATTATTACAGCACCAGTTCGTATCAATTGACAAAATTCCAAAAAATTGATAGATTGGGAAAAAAATCGATCATCTTTGCGTGAATTTCAATACTTTATTAAACATGTTTTGGATTTTTCGATTTGGGTCAAATATGCCCCGTTTTGTTCCATTTTGTTGCCATTTTGAAGTTAGCTTCATTATGGCTCTCTCATAAAAGTCTTGGCCCTTATAGGCATCGATTTTCACAATTTTCTCTTGATGCCAATTTTCTCTCTCTCTCTCCCAATTACACCAATTACAGAAAATAATTAAACCTAGCTTAATACGAAAAACCAAACCACAGCGCCAGAAGCAATAAGGGAAAAAAGAAAAAAAAATAATACAGAAATAAATTGATAATATCGAGTCCCAAAAATTTAAATTAGCTTCAATACGTGACACACCTTAATCAATGCTGCAAATCTATATAATATTCCAACAGCAAGGAAATAACCGTATACAAAAAACAAAAAATATAATCATATATACTCAACATAAATCAACAACACTTAAGCTAACCCTATTACATATTTATTGATAATATACGCCAATGAATCAAAGTGAATGTCACACTCTCGCAATTAATTTAAAAGTAGACTCCATGAACCAAATGGGGGACTGTAGTAAAGAATTGGTCCTAGGTGTCCCCAAGTGGAACAACTCCACCACACGGAATCCCGGTCTTGGAACGCGAAATCCCAAAGCAGTCAAGAGAGGCGGGCAGTCAATACTGTTATGCAGCAGTTTGTATAGGATTCTGAGACACAAAATTCCTCTCCTATCCCGCAGCCAAACAACATTGAATCGACTCAACAATGCACCATGGTCGAATTCTCTCGACGGATAAACTTTATCCTCCCTCCAAACTAAGAATTTCAAGAACCTTCTCTGAACGGCCTCAAGGTGGTATTAATGGCAAAAATAAATAGGATGTCATATTATGCTGCCATACTCCAACATGCTTCGAATAAGGGAATGAGAGAAACTCAAAAATGTTGAAGTATTACTGAAATACTTGCCATTGCGAGCAATGAATCCATATGTTCTCGAGGCAGATGAAATAAGTTGGGAGATATGTGGAATGAAAGAAAACTTTCGATTAAAGGTCACACCAAGGTCTTTCACTTCATCAACACGAGAAAGTAGCTGATCCCCGACGAAATATTCACATCGCAGCACATTTATTCAGTTTGATGCCAGTTCCGGACTATATGGTGGATGCATTAAAACTTCCTAATCAAGCTCCTGGAGTTTCTGGCGAGTCAGTACAGAAGTGTGTGGCCTGAAGTTGTCCTGATGTAACACCACACTTTTTGTTGATCTGGTTGTTCTTTCCGTTTTTGGTCGATTACTAGCTTCAATTAGTGTTTGGCCATATGCGAGTAACTCATAAAAAATTATTCTGTTCTGGTCCCACCAAATGCAGAGTAAAACCTTCCTGACGGTCAGGCCTGGTTTGACCATCGTTTGAGCTGTTTCACCATGCTTTGACCAGGATCGTTTTCGCACAGTTTTGGCCCACGTGACCCATTTTCATCCCCAGTTACTATCCCTTTAAGAAATGGGTCGATTTCATTTCGTTGGGCCAAGGTTTCGCAGATGGAAATTTCATCCATTTTGTTTTTTTATGATGTGGCACCCAAATATCGAGCTTCTTTTTGAATTCAGCTTTGCGTAAAGGGTTTAAAACTGTTTTATGGTTGATATTCAGCTCCTGGGCGATGCTACGGTTATTAACATGCCGCTCAAATTCTATTATTTCTGTAATTTTTTCGATATTTTCGACGATGGGCGAGGTGAGTCTTTAACATCGAAAATAATATACCTGAACGAAATCGATTAAATCAAAATGAACGTGACTTACATTTTTAACACTCTGTAACTCAGAACTGAATGGACCGAACAAAAAACAGCAAAATAACATTTTAGGGTAAAAAGTCACCTTGAGAATGAGCATAAATCTGGAATTGTTTGATCGATACTTCAAGAGATATTGATCATTTTATAAAGAAAACTTGCTTCAGGGGTGGCTTCAATACGACAAAAAAATCCCCCATTGTACCTTACGCAACACTACTAGAGTGAAAATAAATAGAAACAATTTCTTCCTATCAAAAATATAAATATGGATCATAATTAAAAATTGAAAAAATCGAGAAAAGCACCTACCGGAAGTCGGGAACTTTTTTATTCCCTACGATCCTGACGAAATTCTGCATAAGCCCCCTTTTTGTTATGTATTTTGGAGGTAGGACTGATACCATGGTCTTTAGCCTTTTCCCTTCAAACGTTAGAGTGCTTGCAGACGGATTGACGGACGGAAGTACTTTTGATCTCAAATTTTTCATAATTGAGTCCAACTTGGTCGTTTGAAACCATTTTCTGCTCAAAATTCGAAAATTATAGACATTTTGACGAAATGCACGATGTTCTTTGGAACAAGTGTTCAAAAATAAGTCCTCAGAATGAAAAAATAGGAATTTAACTTATTTCGCAAAAAAATCTGCGGTTCACTACATTGTTGGTCGACTTTCACAGTAATTCATCTAAGCCCATTACTAAAATAAAATATTAAAACATATTGCCTCCACAATAAAGCAAACCAGCAATATTATTTTGCGTGGTAGTTCCAGGAAACAGCTATGGTTTCGCCCAAAAATCTGTAATTTTTGGATTTTGGGCCGAAAATGATCATAAACGTCTAGATTGGACTCACTGAAGAATCCGAGGTCAAAAGTAATTCTGCCCGTAAGACACTAACTTTCGAACAGAAGAGACTAGACCCCTGAAACTTTCAAGGAAGGTATGGGGTCTAAATGCCGCAAAATCGGCTCAATAGTTTCGCAGTTCACGTTTCAAAAATTTTCATATTTTTTCGAAACAACAGATTCGATCGCTCTGAAATTCAGCGTTTAGAAGTAAAATAATAACGCGCATGTTCGTGCGAAATTTCGTGAACATCGTATGATTAGATGATGAAAAAAATGTGTGCAGATCGACGTTGAGCGCTACCTTAAACACTATAACTTTCGAACGGAAAGAGATAGAGACTTTAAACTTTCGTGGTAGGCTTGAATTCGTTATTGCGCAAAATCAGTCCAATAGTTTCACATTTATTCACATTTGAAATTTTTATTAATATTTTCCAAAGTATAAATACGACTGATTTGGAATTTGGGGTTTGGAAGGATACCGATAGCGTAAATGTTCCTACAGAATTTCATGAGGATTGCATGATTAGAAGACGCAAAACTAAAATATTGTGAGCGGAGCAGCGTTGGGCCGCAAAGAAACCATAGCAACAGCCCCCGATCGAGTTTAAATCTGGCATGTAGATGTAATATAACGACATAAGAGCTTATGCAAAATTTAACTGAGTATCGTATAATTAGAAAAATTAAAAAATGTGAACAGTTGTAGGGTTGAGTTTAAATTGAGATATAAAATAAGGAGGGCTAATGAAAAATTTGTGAGGATCGTGGGTGATATGAAAGGCACTCTTGACTACACGTTAGTTTTTTCACTTTTTTTTAATGATGATTAAAAAAAAATGTGAAAAGCATTGACTTTTCACATTTTCTCTCATTCTCACAAAAGTTTTTTCTCTTGAATCACATTAACTTTTGAACCAAACGTCAGATCGCCAGGAAATTTTCACATCAATGTTCTGAATGTTAGAACCTTTAAACAAAAATATTGATTCTGTATCTGTGGCGCTTACTGTCGTTAAATCGGAAACTAATTAGTCGAAGTAACATTTCAGTTTTGTTCTGTTCGTTGTCAGCGATTCGCGAATGTGATAAAAATGGTGTTGGAAATATGGAAAAATGTGTTGATGTAAATGCAAAAAAGAAATAATTAGAGCGTTTTGATGAGCTTTTGTGTACATTTCAATACATAAAGACTAAATGTATATTTAAATTTCTTTTATGCTTGATTTTTAAGAGCCACATCCCACTAATCGGACTTTTTCTTCTTCTCAATTCCAAAGGTCTATGATTGGGAAATATTAAACTAAAGTAAATAAATATCAATGAGGAATCATAAAATTTAACATAAGATACAAATATGTAGTATTTGCGGGTTTTTCAATTATGTGCAAAATTTAGACTATATATTAAGTAAATTTAGTGACTAAACTTGTGGTTTGTATGTTTCACTCAACTACTGGTTACCATAAAAAAATCAAATTAATTGTGGTTAAGTATTTCATGCATACCGAACATATGAAAATGGAACTGTCGCCTTGCCCTTATTTCGATTTAATTTCTTCATTTGTTACCATACACGATATGATTCATATTTTTGTCTCGAAGATCATATTGGCTCGAAATAGAACGTCGATATTTTTCTATGAAGAAATAAAGGGAAATGCTTCATTGGTCTCGTGAAAGTAGGCCATAAAGTTTCCATCACCCTTATGAGTTTTCTATAAAAAGAAACTCTGCCTACGTTATGGGAACTTTAATGGACTTCACATTTAAAAGGCAGTGAACACGAACACGGATAAAATAGGGGGGTTGAATACCTACAATTGGAAAAGTAGGTTGAGGACATTGTAACGATTCTTTGAAGTCAGAAGTCTCGCAATTGTTAACCTTCAAAAAATAAAGGAGATTTATACTAAATCTTATTGTTTCGACTTGATTGGCAATGGAAGAAGCTTGCAATACTGGCTTTTGCGAAAAAATTATTGTTATTTATCCCTGAAATTTTCTAAATTTATGTTTCCATTTACTTATAATATAATTCAAAGTAGTTGGAGTCCTAGCGGATATTTTATCCAAATAGATATGAAGTATTAGCTATGATAATAGAAAGCTCTTCAAATCAAACTTAAATGTTGGACTGAGTTCATTGAGTTCAAAACTCAAAATATTGTAGCGATGATTTATAAAAATAATTCTGGGCAAAAATTCATGCTTTTCACCCGATCAGCTCTTCAGTCAATCCGGAATTCTTAGTATCAGTCAACTATACCTCTTGTGATAATTAAAGTGCCAGAGAGCTTGCCATCACATAAATACCAGTCAATTCGTAGGACCGATTATTTTTATACACCCAAGATGTACAACTGACTATTGGATTCTCTGCGTAATTTGGCTATTAAATGGCCTTTCATTAAGCGCTTCCTATCTTTAAATTTAAGTAGAACAAAGTGTGTGTGAGATATCCGATTGATTTGAACTTTAGGGTTTAGAAAGATTATGATAACACACATGTTCCTGCAAAATTTAATGAAGATCATAATATAAGAAGATTCAAAACAGACAAAAATTTTGTGAGCGAAGCAGCTTTGAGCGCCAAAGTAAGCTCACGATCGAGTTTGAATTTAGACTTAGATGTAAAATAACGACAAGAAGGCTGATACAAAATTTCGTGGATCGTGGGTGATATGAAGAAGCTTCAATAAGATCCGCCGGCACTTGCGATTGAGTAGGTAGCACCGGGCTGTAAGATATCGTTCAAAAGACCAAAAGAACTGGAAGTCGCACAGATAGAGATCCTGCCTGTTTACGGATGAGTCCAGATTTTGTTTATATCAGTCTGATGGGCGAATGAATAACCAATCATTGTTTCCTTTGCGGCAGCCATTGTTGACAGTTTTACGTTAATCGACGATAATGCTCGTCCACACCGGGCAAGAATTATAAACGATCGCATAGAAAGGCATGACATTAACCGAATAGATTGGCCCACTGTTTCTTCAGACCAAAATTGTATTCAACATGTTTGCTCTGCAACGCCTCAGCAAGGTGTTTCTAACAGAAGTCTGAAGATTTCCTCAGGTCAGAATCTACATTTTGTTTATTTCTTCACTATCTTGTCGCTGTAAAACACTCTTACTCAACGTTGCCATTTCAGACAGGTCAACTGCTTGCAAACACCTAACTTAATACATTACTACTATACAAAATGTTATGCTAAAAATATCGCCTTTCTAGCTGAGAATGAAAATCTAGGTGTAAACATTACATTAAATACATAGTGTCCCAACGAAAATTTGACTCCCCTCAGAAACGAAGAATTTTTGAAGATTTTAAAGAAACTGGTCATTTTCTGTTTTGAGGGGGACGAATTTCCATCATGTATTTGTTCGGAAAAAACCACACCCAACATTTTTTTTAAAGAGAATAGATGTCGAGTGTTGGTTAGTTTGAAAGTTATTCATGTTCTGTGCACAACTCAGTTAAAATTTTCAAAATCGGTTCTCTATTCAAGAAGTAATGTAATATTGAACCTACCGACAAAAAGGTGGTGTTGAACAGACAGTTGAACCGCCCAAATTCAAGTACTAAGAATTTTGAAGTATCCAAAAATAATTTTCATGTTCTGTATAGGGAGAAAGAATTCCTATAACGACATTGTTCCGAAAAAACCACCTGAGGATGGCAACAACCCCCGATGGGCAGAACAGTTTTTGAATGTTTTTACTTTAAAAACATTCGATTTTCTTAACGTTCATGATGGGAAATGTGTAAAAGGCATGAAATTCATTACAATGTATACTATTTTTTTTAAGATTCTTTCTCACGTGTGTTTCAGTCTTTCGTTTCTGCATCATAATTGGGGTTGGGACCTACTGAGAAAACACATTTAGTACCTCTTTGGAAATCATGTGTTCTAGCCTACTGTCAGCACTCGGTTATTATTTCCGTAAAATATAGTAATCTTCTAATATTTTTAGATATTACGTCTTTGTCTACTAGTATTAAGCGTAAAAAAAATGTTTCGAGTTCGGAGATGTGAAAAATAACACTATGTCAATGACTTCAACAGAGGTAGAATGCCTATCGATATGTTGCTCCATTGCAAAATTGTGTAATTCAACTGCAATTACAGTAGGGTGTATAAAGGAAAGGAGAAGCTAGAGGAATGCGAAGAACATCAAATGATCAACTGAGACGTACTACAGATTGGTGCTTCAGATATCTAGCTCTACGAGACCATTGTACAGCTATGCACCAAATCGCTGGCCAATGGGTTGTAGAAGAAGGTAGCAGGTATCGACTCATTGGAGTCTTTGAACTTTTTTCATAACATCCCCGATTAGTTCTTTCCTTGAGTGCGGACCACTGTTGTTAACGTTTTGGACTGATGCAGACAATGGGAATATTTGGAAGCAGAATAAAAATGTCTGCGAGATGCCACAGTGGAGAGATACGTGATATCGAGATTGCTGTTGCGGGGCTTATACACAGGACTACTGGAGTAGTGGTTTGAGGCCTATGGCAGCCAATCACCACTTATCTTCATTCTGGGCAGTATCACAGCTGCTCGTTATGTTCTATAAACCACTTTATTTTCCTTTCTGGACAGCAGTCCACACATTCGTGTTCAGCAAGTTAACGCACGTCCGCTTCTTGCTTGTCGGACTATGTAGCTTCTCCAACAGGCCCTAATGTTTTGTCATGGTCACCCACTCAGCGAATTTTAGTCTCATCGAACAGGTGTGAGATGAAAGGGGACTGCTCACTTTGCATTGGTCATAAAACTTCTTGTAAATATTATCGTTTAATTCTTGATGTAAAACAACCACATTGCCAAAAAATCATGCTGAAGAAATTACTACTCCTGTGTGTAACACGTCTAATGTCACTGATGTCAATATCTTATGGGCGGAGTTTCAAATAGATCATTCAGTACGACAAGAAGATCTGGATTCTTAATCCTCAAGATTAAATATAATAATAGTAATCTTCTTTTTTCATCTTTTTCAATATTTAGTATCAACAGCAAGAAGAGAAAACTAATAAGTTAGTGAAGAGAAAGGAGAAGATGACAGTAATTCTGAAACAATTCAAATAACAAATGCAAAGCCAAGAGAAAAGAAACTTGGCTTTAAATGTAAACATCTGCAGTGCAAGCTCGTTAATATGATCTTAAGAAAAATTCTGGCTTGGTTTTATTGGAGTAAGTCGAGAAATTTTTCACAGGTTTTCTTAGGTTTAAATACTCAAAAAGCACATAATCTATATAAATATGAATGAATCACCCAAAATGTAGGCACATAACTTTCGAATGACTGTACCAAATTACATAATTCTTTTTTTTGTGTTCGTTATTGTTTGGACAAGGTTTGCCTGACAGAAAATTACAAACAAATGAACAGAAATTTTTTGAATCCTATAATATGCAAAGTAACTGCGCGAATGAGACAGGAGACTATGAGAGATCGTCATTATATTGGCAAAACATTAACAGATTGACGTTCGGTTGTTCAGCCAGCAGTTGATAATTTCCAACAGACCATACGTCATGATGTCAATCTATCCATACTGTCAAAATTGACAGTATGGTGACATTAATTCATATACAATTACAGCTTCTTTCGTAAGAGCAAAACGGTGTATTTTGATGTATGTCTAGAGGTTTATTGTGGTATTATTTATTGTTATAGAGAAGAAAATGAAATGCATTCATTTGAGACGATCGATTTCATTATCAATCCAAAAGAAGTAATCAATCATCTTACTGAATTCCTTAATTCACTGGATTTGCCAGGATTACCGCCACAAAGTTTACACCTCAAGGTTGGCTCTAATAATTATGTTACGCCATCTGAATCAGCCAAAATTGTTCAACGGAACAAGACTCGCTGTTAAAAAAGTTATGGAAAATTTCATTGAAGCTACTATAATTAGAGGAAAGTTCAAAGGCGAGATTATTCCAAGAATACCTCTAATACCAACTGATTTTCCTTTTGAAATTAAACGTGTCCAGTATCCAGTGTGTCTTGAATTCGCAGTGACGATAAATAAATTCCAAGGACAATCGTTATAATTGTGTAGAATAAACCTTGAATTGCCCTGTTTTTCGCATGAGCAATTGTACTTTGCGTGCTCTAAGCCAGCAAATCATAGGTGTTATTTGTTTTCCTTCAAACAAAAAACGAAAGATATTGTACAGTAAAAGGCACTACAATAGTTATGGGTGATTATTTCATTGTAATTTTATTTCATTATATGTCAATTTACACCATCCGATCAACCCAATTTTTCAGTACATTGCCGATTGTTTGGGGTTCAATATCAAGAATTCGATTTCGTGTTTCAAGACATCAGTCATTTCTGGAAGGTTACAGCTCAATAATTATCCTTAACGGATAGCCACAAAAATAGTCCTCCGAAGTCAATATGAACTTCATGGCTAAAGATGATTTTTTTGGAAAAATGCTCATCTTTGGTCATCCGATCATTAGCCTATTGAGCGAAATGGAAACGCATCGGATGTTCACGAGTTGTCACTTCTTGAATTAGTTTAACTTTGTAAGTTTTCATATAACGGTTTTTATACAAAATTCTTCTCAGAGAAGTGCGAGAAATGTTCATTTCTTGAGCACAATGATGAGTTGATGTTGACGGTTGTTCAGCCACATTCTGGACTACAGCAGTAATGTTTTCAAGTGGGCTCACTGAACAAAAACGTTAACGGGTTGTTTTATCGAATAGCGATGCAGTTTTCAGGAACAAATTGTCCTACAAATTTCCGTGAGGCCATTTCCTTTTTATTGAATTTTCCACGTAAATTTCTAACAGTTTGGATAGAAGATTGACCACTTTGAATTAAGTTTTAAGTATTTCTCAGTTCTGTTCAAGCATGAATAAAACGAATGACCGAAGTGTTGCCAGACTCGAAATAACCACTACTTCAAAATGCAAACTCTAGATGGCCCACGGTGTAGTAGTAATATGCCTTAAGTCAAATCTTCTGTTATAATTTCTGTTTTTTTTTTGTTGATGGCAGATAAACATCATTATAATTATTATTGAATCTTGAACTGTTTTCGAGTTGAAACTTTAACTGACTCAGCGGAAATTTCACAATCACTTTCTTCGGACTCGTTGCACTCTACTGAATATGTACCTTCAGTTAAAACTTCATTGTTGTTTCAGTTGTCTATGTATTGTGGTGTATATTCCACAGATGGTCAAGCTTGAAGAAGATAAATTGTTTGTCCAACAACAGAATTAACAACTCTCGCCTCAGTGAGCTATCTCTGGAGCACTGATAATGACAAAACCTCTTCATCTGTCAAATTTTGGTCGTTTTCAGCTTCGGAATTATTCAATACCTTCCAACATTTTTAACAACTTGTTTCATGCAGGATTGCTGCCTCCCTTAATGTAAGTTTGCTGGGGGCACATCGTACCGATTCAAGAAGAAATCCATTATTTCTTCAGTAGATGGCTGTAGTGATCGATATCTCGTAATATATAGATCAAACAATTTCGGATTTATGCTCGTTGTTGAGGTGAGATTTTACACTAAAAAATTCGTTCGCTGTTTTTTGTTCGGTCTATTCAGTTATGAGTTACAGGGTGTTAAAAATGGAAGTCAACAATGAGAAAATTCGGTACATTTTACAGTTTTTCTTTGATAAAGGCGAAAATGCAAGCCAGGCAGCTGATTTTGGGCATGATCTTTGTGGTCCTGTACTGTAACAGCTCATTACGTTTTGTTGATTCCAATCAGGTATTTTCGATGTTAAAGATGCACCTCCCACAGGCAGACCCGTCGTCGAAAATGTCGATAAAATCACAGAAATTATCGAAGTTAACTGGCATATTAGTAGAAGCTAAAGATCGACCACAAAACAGTTTTAAACCATTTGCGCAAAGATGGATTCAAAAAGGGGCTACCACACCAATTAATACCAAAAATTAGGATGGATCGAATTTCCATCTGCGAAGCCAAACGGAATGGAATCAACCCATTTCTTAAACGGATGTTGACTGAGGATGAGAAACAGCTCAAACGGTAGCCAAACCAGGACTAAAGAACAGGAAGGTTCTACTGTGCATTTGGTGAGACTGGAAAGGAATAATTTATTATGAGTTGCCTCCATTTGGCCAAACACTAAATTCGTCAGTTGTGACAACCCTCATCAGTTTCATTGAATATTTACAAAGCAACCTGGATCGTGGTATTCAGGTAGATACTGTCTACACAAATTTCAGTAAAGCTTTAGACAGAATCAACTGATCTCCTTTTACAGAAGCTTAATGATGTGGGTGTTGGGGGGTCGCTGTTGAGGTGGTTTGAGTCTTATCTGCGCAATCGTTCTCAATGCGTAAAAGTAGGAAACTTTAAATCAAGATTGTTTTCTTCAACATCTGGAGTGCCTCAAGGTTTCCACCTGGGCCCTCTTCTGTATATTGTTTACATAAATAGAATAAGTAGGTGTTTCAGAGTTTGCGGGTTTTCTGCGGATGACTTGCAGTTTTTCTTGAGGATAAAGGATGTTCGCGATTGCTTGGACCTTCAACATGATCTGGACAGACTGTTCAAATTTTGTGAGGAGTGTAGCTTACTTCTTAACTTATCCAAGTGTCAGGTAATATCATTCACAAGGAATAGAACCATCATATATTTTCGATATTCTGTCTCTGGAACCGACTTGAAGCGCGCTGATAAATTAAGGGATTTAGGGGTAATTCTTGATCCTAACCTTCTATTTGACGACCAAATAAATAACTTAGTTGGTGCTTGTAATAGAATGCTTGGATTCATTATCACACAGTATCGTCAGTCAGTTTCATTTCCAAAATTTTGTCACACCAAATAGACTGTCTCAATATCCTTGGGTGCGTAAACTTTCGTGGCCCGTCGAAGTACTTCAGAAATCGTACCACATTTTACTTGCCTACCTATAGAACCAACAGTGCGAAAGACTGGATGTACGTAATACTTATAATGAGAAGGTTGATTTATTTTCGGTTGGAAACATGAACTCTTTGAAGATGCTTTTGAGAAGGCTTCTTTTTATGTAGTTCTAAAATTTATTGATGTATATATTTATGAGTAGAGAATACTCGCTTTATTTATTATTTTGAATTGAATTCCTAATATTTAATTGTAATATTCAGTGAATGCTGTCTCTGGGTGTTTGTTCACCTGTTTGTATTCTTCTGTGTAAATAAAGTAACAGCACATCGGCAGATCAACAGCACATCTGTTTCGCTCTGCAGTGGATAAAGTGATGGTAGCTAATCTTCTTGGAAACGCAACATCATCATCATCATAGTCAACGATCGCAACGGTCATGGCACTGGAAGAAGATAGTGTATATTTTGGTCGATACGAATGTATTGGCTACTCTCTCGAGAATTTGTCTTCTTTTGTTTTCTACACGCCAGTAGGGCAACGTTTAGGCCTTTATTGATGTCTTCTAGGACTTGAGTTTTCTAATGAAGAGATGAACATCTTGTTTTCCCACTTACTTTTACCATTTCAAAATCGTTTAATCTCTAGTCCCCTTTGGAATAAAATCTGAACAAAATTAGTGCACGGGAATAGGAGCGAACCGACCAACACAATGAATAAATCGTAAAATTCGATTCATTCCTTCGAATGAAATAAAGAAGTTCACACCATTAATTTCATATCGCAGTGTAGTCAATTTGAAAAATTCTGTATTCACATTACGGTGTAGTACATACTACTGGCGCGTGTTCATATTAACTCGATTGTGTTACAAAACCATGTTGGCTACAAATCTGTCAATTTTTCCATGTTTATCTTCGTACTGATACATACTACAGAGCAGTGTTTTCAGAGATATTTTATTCGATAAAACAACTGTGATTAATATCAAACTGTTATTCAAGAAAGTGGTGAATTTTCATTTTAGATTTTTGACAGCAGCTCTGTATTTCAGCACTACTTGTGTTAAACTTCCGATTCTGCAACGCAGTTTCTAGAACAACAACTTTGAATTATTATTACCTCTACTTTCAATACAGCGTCTCGAACTCAACATTATCCTGATTATTAATAGAATCCTTTCTTATATGCCACATAAACCACACTCAATAATTCACGGAAACAATCGCTATCATGTCCGTCGTCTAATACTAAAAATTTGCTCTTTGCATCAGATCAGTCGAAGAACTTCTTGATGAAACGACAAAATATAACATTTTCGGTATGTTACTTCATTTAGTATCTAAAAATAAGGACTGATTGAATCACTTTTTGGACAGCGCGGGCGTAGTGATTTATGAAAATCGCATTAAACGTGATCTTAGTGCCGTGTATAATCGACCTAAATTGAAATTATTCGGTCAGTGTTACAAGATTTGTGCGGTGGTGAAGTCTATTAGGTCTATTTTAACAGATACTGGTTATTGGAGGCTTATTTTAATTTTATGATCAACGACCTCTTTGAAAGATACCGATTATTTGGTTTGTGGATGAGTGTTATTCGATTCAACGAAGGAAAATAGTTATCTTTATGTATGTGAAATAGAAACCTTCAGTTCAGAGTAATGTGGAAAGAGTAGTTTTTGTGTTGGTGCATGTTCGTGCAAATTCTAAAGTAGAAACAGACAGGACATTTTGTTTCCTTCAAAGTAACGCAATTTTTGAAACGCGACTGTTTTGAGGTAATAAACAATTCATCAAAAATTTCCCGAAAAAATTTAAATTTGTACGTTCCTCATTCGATTTATATGAATATACAGATGTCCCGGCACTACGTGACCCTTTCTCAGGTGTGAATAAAATATATAAAGACGAGTCATGCTTTAATTTTTTTTTCCTGCAACACCCTCCTGCGAAGATATGTGCCTCCAAATGGTACTCCCATAATTGAGTTTTTTGTGATAACTTCAGAAGTTTCATAAGTCTTCAAGACTGACCCTTGCACTTCAGAAACTTTTTTGGTTGAAGATATCGGTGAAATTCCTCCATTTATGTATTTCATCATTGATTCTGCAAAAAAAGTGAACCAGAAAAATGCACCGTTTTCGAGTCACAAGCCTTTTTATAATTTAATATCAAAATATTTTTTCATGAATATCGCAAGCTGTTTATTGTTACTATGGTCATTAAAACTTCTCTTTCTATGATTGTCGATTCTTCTGAAACTTCAATTGACAAAATACATACAGTTTTCATTTGAATTTATTCTAATTTTGTACAACAAAATAATTCCACTACAGAAGAATATAGGGATATGCATTTAATGTACGGGCGTGCATTTTGTATTACTGTTAGGGCAAGGGAGTTGTACGCAGAGAACTTCCCAAACAGAAATTTGCCGATATATTCAACCAAAAAAGTTTCTGACCATTAAGTGCTAGAATCAGTCTGTCCCTGGCGGTCTTGAAAAATTTATGAGGAAGATATTGGAAATAAATCATAACTGATATTTGTATTGACTTAAATTCAAAAAATTACCAGAATCGGTCGACTCGTTCGGTAGTTATCACAAGAAGACCGAATTAAGGGAATACCATTTGCAGGCACATATCTTCGCAGGGAGCGTCATAGGAAATAAATTCAAGCATTCCTGACTAGTCTTTATATACTTTATTCACACCTGAGAAAGAGTCGGGACACCCTGCATAGAAAAGTGTATTACATTAAGTTTCTGCCTAGCCAAATCAACGGATAACCTCTAGGATAATTCTAATACATACACAGCAGAAACACAAAACTATTCTTTGTTGCTTTAGTGTGGAAATTAATTAGATTTCTCTATATTGCATCATTATATATGAATATAAACAATTTGTATTTTTATTTAATTATCAAACTGAAGTTTTTCTGAAATTGATTATTGTGGTTCATTATTTTCAATTTTAATGAGTATTATTATTGTTTTCGATCTGGAGGGATCAGATAAAATAATTTCAGTTTTCTTCAAGATAATCACGTATATAAAACTCATAAACAAATTTATAGTTTTGATAATATTTATTGAACTGTTTGGGATATTATCATTTGGTAGTTGATCCTAATTGAAACAAGGTTTAGGAATTACTATATTTTACTACCAAAAAATCAAAGTTGCCTGAACATTAGGATAAAACCTCAAAAATCGCAAAATCATGTACAAATTTTTTGCAAGTAAAACATGGGTATTTTGAAAAACTTTTTCTAATTAATATTCATGCTTGATTGTTATATTAATAATTCATCTGGCATTTCTTGAAACTTCAATATGAAGCCAAAAAAACGAAACAAAATAAAAGTTGATCTCAGAATTCGATCCTGAGATATTTGATCTACTAAGTGAATGTCATAACTTTTTTTTGGGAATAAGTAGGAAATGACATATAATGAGGACCTGGAATCATTCATTATTCATCTTGTAGTATCTAATCCTTATCTGGTATCTTGTTCTATGGCTTTCGTTTTGCCCAAATGTTTGTAATTATCGAATTTTTAGCCGAAAATGGTCTCAAGCGACTAGGTTGCCGATGAAAAATCTGAAGTCGAAAGTAATTATGTCCGCAACACTCTGATATTCGAACTGAAAGAGCTAGAGACTTCAAACTTCCAGAGTAGGTTTGGGTCCTAAATATCTCGGTCAAGTTCATTAATGGGTCGCAGTTATATAATTTTTATTTTAATTAACAGAAAGGACTCAACGCTTCTGAGTTATTCTCATTCAAAATTTTATTTTTCAAATATTTCAGAAGGTATAAATCCGATCGAGTTCAAATTAAGTATTTAGAATTTTTCCTATCTGATTTCAGCATGAAGTATGAAAAATTTTATTCAGTACATTCTTTTAAGACTCTTCTTACTAATATGCAGATCGAAGGAGGTAGGATGGAGCATTTTAACCATGTATTTTTTATTTTCATGAAAATTTTCGTTCCTTCAGGAAAATAGTTCTAAAACTACAAAAATTATATTTATTTGACATTAAGATAACAGAAGACAGAATTCAGGGTTTATATTAATTAAATGATATTGATTTCTCGCATATCACTGAAACATTTTTAAATCAATAAAGTAAATAAAAATCATTTGGCTTAAGTTTACTGAAAAAGATATGTTTATGATATATTTTTCATTTGTTTATATTCTATTAGACAATTAGAAATATTTCTGAATTTGTTAAATTCATTTTTCAATTCTGTCAAATTCACTATTGAAATCAAAGATTCCCAAAAATCAATTAATTTTTCAGATATTCAGTTCACTAGAAATGTTGATTCCCTTGAATTTGACATATTGAGAAAAGTACATAGATTCATTAATACATAATTACAGTTCCCACCCTCATAAAATTAAAAAGTCTCATTTTCAGACCTTTATACATAGGTTACTATCAACCCCTGTCTCAATAGAAAACATTAACAAAGAAATTAAAGTTTTGAAGTCATAAGTGTCGAACAATTGTTACAATAGGAACGTAATGGATAAATTGATTTTTAAGAAACAGCATAAAAAAGCTCTAACTTCTCTTTAGCCTTTCCTTCAGAACAAAGAAAAAAATTCCATAGCATAAACTTCATACCACAAATTAGTAACAAAATTTACAATAGACTTAAACAAAATAATATTAATACTATTTGTACAAATAGGAAAAACTTAGGTTCATTCTTAGTCAATAGCAAAGACTGTCGTGAAACGTGTGAAAAAAGCGGTTTATACAAATTATATTCTAATGAATGCCCTGCATTTTACATGGGTTAGACAGGACGATCTATAAACATAAAAAGAATATATTGCGTAATAAAATAACATCTGATTTTTCGGAAAATTGTATAAATAACAACTATTTTATAGATTTCAGTAGAACTGAACCAATCACAAATGAACAACTTGAATTTAATTTATCACAATTGCTCTTATCTGTAAAAGATTAAGACCGAACTATTAATAGGATTTTAAGTTCTGTTCTCTTCAGTTTTGAAAGTGGATTAAAAGCCCGAAACATATATGTCAACAGACATGAAATAAACAGTCAAACTTAAGCCAAGTAGTTTTTATTTACTTTATTAATTATATTAATTATCTAGCTCTTTTGAGAATTATTTCACAGATTAGAAATCTTCCGAAAAAAATGGACTGTTGAACAAGCGCGTAGAAGCTTTTTGACTTCAGGTCAGTGCTTTTCAACATTTTTTCACCGTGGGCTCCAAATTAACTAAATGTTCGCAACCTAGCTTTGACATATGTACAAAATTTGGGTCATCTTGATTAAATCTGAGGTGTTGTAGTAGCCTGTTTCCATGTTCTGAATTATTTCGATATATTTTTTTTTATCCACGCGATGATGTCGACATGTTAACTGTTTTGATGCATGTGTCGCTTCTGATGGTTTGTCTGATCGCATTCGAGGTTAGTATCAATGGAACAATGTATACATGTATGCAATGTGTACAGGTATGGAAAAGACAGTAGGAAAGCTAGGAAATTAAATGTTTATCTATAAGCAACATCGGTCCAGTGGAGCAGTGGAAGAATCAAAACCTCAGCGCAATGCGATGACGAATAAACGAGTGTTCTCTCTCAATGGTAGTGGCTGGTGAGGGATGCATCGATAGAAAGGATCTGCAGTCTGCGAATCATTCGCACTTCAAACGTGACATCCGTTTGTCCATATCGGTGGAAAATAAAGTAAATCGAAATGTTCTGTATAGAAGAAAAAATTCAGATCATAAAATGGTACTTTGGTGGTCAATCAATTCAAGAGACAATAAATTTATTATTGTTGCCTTTGAAGATTTCTTCCAGTTCGGGCTATTTCTAAAATGATTTAAAAAATTCGAGAAATGTGGGTGTTGACCAACATGCAGGTATTGCAAGATTGATAAACCACAAAAACTATTAGTGAAAATCGTCTAAAAAAAGAAGTAGATGTGTGTGCTGCTGTTGAAACCAGTTCACCTTATTTGAGTGAAGAAATTGCTGAACAAGTCAATATGAGCGGTAGAAGTGTTCGGAATATTTTGAAAAGGAATGGTTACCGATGTTATAAGGTTCAAACAAACCAAGAACATTTTCCAGAAGACCATATCAAACCAATGGAATTTTGTTAAACTATGATGGAAAAACTAAATAAAAATAGTTCATCATTTTCCTTGAACAGAAAACATAACCCATCAGTAGTAAGATATTGGTCTAGGAAGAATCAGCATCTGAGTATTCATGTGCGTACCCAGTATCCCCAAAAACTTAATGTTTGGGCAGGAATACTGGAGGATTACATCATGGGGCCATTTTTTATCGATGGTAACC
The DNA here is from genome assembly GCA_034642435.1 of Megalocaria dilatata. Lineage (NCBI taxonomy): Eukaryota > Metazoa > Arthropoda > Insecta > Coleoptera > Coccinellidae > Megalocaria > Megalocaria dilatata. The sequence continues at coordinate 76,625,683 of CM067854.1, forward strand.
TAAACGCTGCCAAATATCTCGAGTTTTTAGAGAATCAAATTCTTCCGACAGTTCGACAGCTACCAATTAATTTCGATGATGACTGGTTTCAACAGGATGGCTGTCCAAATCACAACGCAAGAGTAGTCACAATATCTCACTTTTTCGGACCGTGTCATTTCTACAAATGGCACGATCAAATGGCCCTCCAGATCACCAGATTTATTTCTCAATGATATTTTTCTTTGGGGATATCTGAAAAATTTGGTGTCAAAATAGCAACTATGCCGAATCTGCTCAGAGATATGAATTATCTCTTTATAATAGATTTGGCTCAACAAGATGGATTATTTGAATATTTCATTTAAATTTGTCTACCTTCGATTTCGAATTTTTTTAAATTTGTTTTTGTTATCGAATTTCTTATTTTCGTAGAGTTTATTTTATGTTCAAGCCAGTTATGGCGATAAAGTATTCATTTCCACAGGAAATTATTTGTGTCATTAATCGTAGCAGATAACGGTGAAAATATGAAAAAAATTATAGGGCCTCAAATTTTAATTTTATGAAATAGCTGAAAAAAATTTTAAAATTAAATGAATGCCTCAAAAACACTGTTTTTTTTTTCAATAGACATAATTAACACTAATCATACAAAATCAAAAAGAGTTGAAAGAATCCAATTGAATATAGAATATTGATTGAACTTACCGAACAAACATTTAGTGGAAACGGCAATTTTTCATACCGGTAAAATTAATAATTTGTGTGATTTATGGCAATTTTATTCCAAAAAAGTTCTTAAGAAATTTTATGAAATGAAAATTTGTAGCGACATATAGCAAAATTATTCTGTTTGATGTTCGAGATATTGAAAAAAACCATCTATCAAGTAAAAAAAAACCTTTTTATTTTTTTATTGCATATGTAAAAATGATAGGTTTAGGTCAAAATAGAAAAAAAATGCATTTTAAATACATATGTCAGAAACTGTAGTATAAAATAATGAATGGTTTCAATATAAGCGAACGATACAGTTGAAGTATGAATCGATATGGCAGATGTTACTTTGATAACTACTGGATAAATATTTGGATTAACAGTTCAGTTAAAGCAACAATGTGAACCCTAAGAACGTATCCTATGTCACGCGCGGTTGTGACAACAGGAATTCGAAAAGAGATGAGCCATACCCCAGAAGGCATGAATATTTCATTATAATGCATATCATAACAAAGCTAAAGTGTTGAATTGTATCAGTCCTTACTTGGTGAAAATCCATATTAAATGATATTTAGATAAGGATATTCTGATTTTCACAAATTTTTATTGTTATGTTCACAACAATTGTTTCGCTATCACAGTAGCATCATCAGGCAAGATCACATTTTGAATAACTAAGCTTGTTTCCGAAATCCGTTGCTATTTATATTACAGTAAGTACAATAAATTTTTATTGAGCACTAAAACCCAAAAAGAGGGTCTCTGCAAATTCCAGCTTATCTGAATATATTTAACAGAGGTGAGTTATTTAAATCTATTTGTTCATTAAGTAATATTCCAATTTTATTATGTTTATTAATCTCTAGGGATTCTAACAGATTTAAGGCATAACCTTTGCTTTCTATATGTAGAATTTCAAAGTTATGGTTGAAAGTATGTCCTGTTTCTAACAAATGGTTGGAATATGTAGAATTACTTTTATTATTGAGGAAACTCTTCAAATGTTCACAAATTCTATGACGGAAAGTTCTCCCAGTCTGTCCTATGTAAACTTTAGGGCAATCACTGCAGGTTAACTTATAAACCCCCGATTTATCGTCTTTATGTCTTTATTATTTTTAATAAATTTACTCAAGTTTGAATTCGTTTTAAATGAAGTCCTCAAATTATATTTATCTTTGAAGTATGTAGCAATTTTCTCAGAAATACATAAATTCATCAACAATTTGTCTATCAACTTAGGGTCATAGTCATTATTAATAGCTATTTGTTTAATTATGTTAAGTTCTGAAATATAATTTTCTCGATTCATGGGAATATTAACTAATCTATGGATCATACAATTAAATGCTGATAATTTTTGATTTAGAGGATGATTTGATTTATTTTGTATAATAGAATCCGTATAGGTTGGTTTGTTGAATATTGAAAAATCATGTGAATTATTTATTCGAGTAACAGTTAAATCAAGAAAATTAATAGAATTATTGTGTACGGTTTCCATAGTGAAGAATCGTTAAGTTTGGTGGTATACTTGGAAATAAATTTTGTAAGTCAAATGAAATGAATTTAGCATTATGTGGTAAGTGGATATTCTTTATTTTATTTATTAGCTGTAGTGAATTTTTTATGTGGTGGTATACTTGAAGATATGGTGGTATACTTGAAGATAAATTTTATACGTCAAATGAATTGAATTTAGCATTATGTGGTAAGTGGATATTCTTTATTTTATTTATTAGCTGTAGTGAATTTTTTATCGAGTATTTAGCTTGGAATTTAGTTTCTTTTAAAATAATCTGAATAAGTACTTTTGAAAGTTTAAATGAAGGTGCACTAATGAACGAAACAACCGGTTTCTAACAGGATAATTTTCCTTGTGTAATTTAATCAAAGAATACATTTTTGGAGGTTGTGGATTCATTAAAATTAATTTATTTTTTGGGGTGTTCCGAAAGAGGCTGGATTCCGGGGTTATTAGGGATTTAATTTGATTTTGGAAAATTGTCGTTGGATTGTGTTTGATTAATTGAAAATTATTTAATTCTAGGAAAGTAACTGATTTGCTAATATAATCACTTTCCGTGAAAGCAATATTAGTGTTACCTTTATCGGCTCGGGTGAAAATTAAATTATTTTCAGTGATTTTCTGAAGAATATAAAACTATTAAAACTATAAATCAGAAAATCACTGAAAATAATTGAATTTTCACCCGAGCCGATAAAGGTAACACTATTATTGCTTTAACGGAAAGTGATTATATTAGCAAATCAGTTACTTTCCTAGAATTAAATAATTTTCAATTAATCAAACACAATCTAACGACAATTTTCCAAAATCAAATTAAATCCCTAATAACCCCGGAATCCAGCCTCTTTCGGAACACCCCAAAAAATAAATTAATTTTAATGAATCCACTACCTCCAAAAATGTATTCTTTGATTAAATTACACAAGGAAAATTATCCTATTAGACCGGTTGTTTCGTTCGTTAGTGCACCTTCATTTAAACTTTCAAAAGAACGTATTCAGATTATTTTAAAAGAAACTAAATTCCAAGCTAATAAATAAAATAAAGAATATCCACTTACCACATAATGCTAAATTCATTTCATTTGACGTACAAAATTTATTTCCAAGTATACCACCAAACGAAACAATTAACTAGTAGATAATCTATTAATCAACAACAGATGCAATACAATTATCAAAGGAGATATTTTAGAATGTCTAGATATTTGCACTAAACAAAATTATTTTCAATTCAAAAATAAAATTTATAAATCTGAAAACGGTTTGATTATGGGAAATCCCTTAAGTCCTTTATTAGCAGAAATATTTATGGACAATATTGAAACTAAAATTCACCAAAATCCCCTTAAGAAATACTTTTTATATTGGTATAGATATGTAGACGATATTTTCTGTTGCTTCACAGGTACAGACAGACTTTTGAAAAAATTCTTTTTATTCATCAATGAAATACATCCTTCAATTAAATTGACTATGAAACCGAACATAATAATTCTATTAATTTTCTTGATTTAACTGTTGCTCGAATAAATAATTCACATGATTTTTCAATATTTCACAAACCAACCTATACGGATTCTATTATACACAATAAATCAAATCATTCTCTAAATCAAAAATTATCAGCATTTAATTGTAATCCATAGATTAGTTAATATTCCCATGAATCGAGAAAATTATATTTCAGAACTTAACAAAATTAAACAAATAGCTATTAATAATGACTATGACCCTAAGTTGATAGACAAATTGTTGATGAATAAAAATAATAAAATAGCTTTAAATATGGTGTTTCCTAATATAAAAGAAAATTTTTAATACATTTCCTTAAAATACACCAAGGGTATTTCTGAGAAAATTGCTACATACCTCAAAAATAAATATAATTAGAGGACTTCATCTAAAACGAATTCAAACTTGAGTAAATTTATTAAAAATAATAAAGACATAAAGATGATAAATAGGGGGTTTATAAGTTAACCTGCGGTGATTGCCCTAAAGTTTACAAAGGACAGACTGGAAGAACTTTCCGTCATAGAATTTGTGAACATTTGAAGAGTTTCCTCAATAATAAAAGTAATTCTAGAAACAGGACATACTTTCAACCATAACTTTGAAATTCTACATATAGAAAGCAAAAGTTATGCCTTAAATCTGTTAGATTCCCTAGAGATAAATAAACATAATAAAATTGGAATATTACTTAACGAACAAGTAGATTTAAATAACTCACCTCTGTTAAATATTTTCAGATAAGCTGGAATTTGCAGAGACCCTTTTTTGGGTTTTAGTGCTCAATAAAAATTTATTGTACTTACTGTAATATAAATAGCAACGGATTTCGGAAACAAGCTTAGTTATTCAAAATGTGATCTTGCCTGATGATGCTACTGTGATAGCGAAACAATTGTTGTGAACATAACAATAAAAATTTGTGAAAATCAGAATAATCTTATTTAAATATTAAAGCTAAAGAATTACTGTTCTAATTTTATAGAAAATTTTCGTTTCGGATATTTCGGAAAGTGAAATATAAATTTCGTCCACATTTTTACATAACCTATAAATACAAAATAAAACATTTCCCATTCCCATGGTATGGTAAACTTTTCGAACAAAAAGATCCTTTGATGAAGAAATCTCATAAAGTGGAATTTTTAATTTGTATATTCCGATTTTCCTTTGATTAATATTCATATGTATGCTTTTTTCAGGACTGAGAGGGAAAAGGTACGAGTAAAATTTTTCCAGCAGCTAAAACCCCAAGAGGTTGATTTACCTCCGAATGAACCTGAAACCTTCGAAGAGGACTATCATAATCTCCTAATGGCAGCTACAGTGGCAATTAGTGATTCCAATCACCACTTTCAAAGAATGGAAAGGTGAGAACATTCGATAATCTAACTTGTGAATTTTTAATTTGCAGAATTTATTATGTATCCGTTGAAACAGTATTCGACTAAGGTGATAGGTAGTACTTGCTGTTTGATTTTTTCTTTTTGATTTGATCTCTAAGACAGTTTCATTAATACTAATTAGTGCATAATATTTACTTATGAATAAATAGATTTCAAAAATCGAATAGAAAAATCTGTACTGAGTTTATCTCAGAAACCGTTTGACAAACCTCCGTGTGCTGTCTAACATTGAACCTTCAAGTTTTTCAACTAAATCCATTAATTCACTGTAAACGTTGAAAATTAAGATTGGCAATGGAAAAAGAATTCTCAAAAACTTTTTATTGCATTGAATGTGAAAAATAAACCTTCGTTTTTTTATTTTTGAATAAATATGAAAACCAGAACATTGTAATTTATTTAATCTTCAAATTTGAATTAAAAAGTCTTGAAAAAATAAGTTTCTATGATGGACGACATATGGAACTTTCAAATATTCAACAAAATTTCGAAATATAAAGGAATCTCTACCACTATATCCTTTTCATGTAATTTTCCATGGCTAGTTCGCACGTTTTCGACTGTATGTCCTTAATAATTTCATGAATTCAATCTTTAAGGCCTTGAATCGATTCTGGAGCATTGGAATAAACCGTCTTTCACGTGGGCTCAAAGAAAAAGTCTGAAGGTGTTGAATCACAAGATCTCGGTGGCCAATTGTGATCACCTCTTTAACACTTAACACGACCGAGAAACATTTCTTGCAAAATTCTTGTTGAAAATGAACGACCTCCACATAAATATCTTCCAATTCCGGCCTTGAAAAATCATTAATCATAGCTCGGTAGCGCAATCCATTCACCGTAACTATTATAACAGCCTCATTTTCGAAGAAATAAGGTCCAATCACACCGCCGGCCCAAAAACCGCACCAGTTCTTGAGTAAACTAAACTTTTAAAACCTTTAGACCTAAGTATTTATCCAGAATACGGTGTTATGTTGTTTGTGGAATGCCTAATTCCAAAGATCGACGAGGAATCGACAAACCTGGTTGTCGTCAACACAACAGGCTACAGCAGCAATATTCTCAGTCGTTCTTGAGCGACGGACACGGTTTCGATTCTTCACATCAATAACTTATGCCAACTGCTGAAATTTTTTCACCAGTTTCACTATTGCCGGCCGTAAAGGTGCGACAAACCCTAAAGTGCAATAGTTTTGCGAACTGTGACCATTTCTATAGTGAATTTTAACAATTTCATTGCATTGTTGAAGAGTGTATCGTTCCATTTTTAGTAATGGCGTAGTTTTTACTTGTCAAATGTCGAAAGATGACAGTTTCAAAAGTGACCGCTGTCCAGATAGCGAGCTATTCAAAATGAAACCTCTTATTGATTGTTCCTTCGATTCTTCTTGTGCAAGTTCTTGTTATGCAAATCCTGGGTTCGAAAATTATAGAATCAGTGGATTCATTTCATGTTCAAGGACATATTGTTGTGATAAAAACAGAACACGCGATTCAATTGTAAACAGTGAAATATGGAAAACATTCAAATAGTTAGATAATGGCCACTGGCATAATTACGACTTGCATAGGAATTATTCCACCGATTTATCCATGATCACATCTACGAACCATTGTCACGTAACTTCCTTTTGTGTAGGAAATGTTTTTAAACGATGGACTGCTGCACTTACATCAACTGCGCCATTAGAAATTACGGGGTCAAAAAGGAAATTTCCGGAAAATAATCTCTCATCGATCATTATACAGGATCCTGCAATAATGTGTTGCACTTCCATAGCTGCCGAACCAGACATCTTAGGAATTTCGTTTGAAAGCATTTACTCTCAGGAAATTATTTTCTAACATATAGGGTGTTCATGAAAAAAATTCAACAACTGGGTGATTTTTTAAATGGATCACGCCATATTTTTTAAATGACCTCCAATATCTCTATCATGACGCAAAATATTAGAGATATTTATCCAACTTTACAGATATTATTCAGAGAAAACTGCAAAAAATTGTTTGCTAAAAGTTATCTGCCGATTGCCAAAAGCAATCGTAACACGAATTCGATCAGAAATTTTTTAACTGAGAGATTTTTCATTATTCCCAAATGACCAACCTGTCATATACAGAATTATGAAGAACATTGTTTCAAATGTAACATCCTGTAGTTTTTCGCGATATTGTAGGTAATTGAATGCCTCACATTTTCCCAGAAGTAACCTGACGGCTACCAAACGCAGCTGAAAATGCTCAAATAGCCGACTGCGCTTTAGACATCTAAATAATTGACTGCAGAAAAGTTTAAGAGAGACGAAGCGATTTTGTTGTTAGTACTTACGTCTAATCAAACATTCCAATCTAGTCCACCTAGCAGGATTGAAGATGCAGGTGAATCCTGTTTATGTTAGTTATTTTTGTCAATGGCAGGAACCAAAGATTAAATCATATTAAAACATAGTTTCTATGAACAAGAAATCAAGAAAAAAATGGAATAAATGAGAAATTAATTAGTTTTCTTTCACTTTTTCATTATTGCGGATAGAGTGGCTCCAGTTTCTTAGTTTTTACTACATTTTTAAACTGAATAACAAGTTGTATGACAAAGGTTTCATATGTATATTTATGAAAGGCTTGTGCAAAACTTCGAGAAGTGGGGAATACCGAAGGTTCATCTGCTCGTTCAATAGTTTTATATCTAAATAGTGTTGATTCTTGAAAACCTCTAGCTGTTCCAGAATGTCTAGCTTTTTGACTTTCACTCCCAAATGTGGTATTCAAAGATTATCTAATTGTGGGAAAATATGATTCATTTCGAAAAAATGTTTCGCAAAATCAGAATTATCTCTTCGGTTCTCAAATGACGTTTGGTGTTCTTCGAAGCCTTTTTTTGAAAATTCTTCTGGTTTGTCCTTCGAAGTTGGAAGATTTTATGTGAGAGCTATTTCAATGTTAGTTTCTCAGATTATTTGACCTGTTTTTTTGTGAAATTGGCCAACAATCTGTTAGTTTTACAATTTTTTTGTTATTGTTTTCTGTTTTGGAAGTGGGGTTTATTTGTTCTGTTTGTTCATGAGAGAATTTAAAATTTTTATTTCGAAATTATTATTTATAGCATTTGTCTGATTGTATTCAGTTCCCTTTCAACGAAATATCATTTAATTGAATGGGAAATGCTTTATGTATCATTGATTTTTGAGGACATACACATTTCAACTCGTCATATTCAATAAAAAACTCAATTGTTCTTATAAAAAAACTAAACTCCACTTAAAAGTATTCTAATATCATTTTATGTCGTTATTATGTTTCCAAGTATACCAAATGGTGAATGTAGAAATATAATTGAAAATATCCTTACCAAAAATAACATCAACCGGGTCATGAAAAATGAAATTTTAACCCTGTTCGAACTTTGCGTGGAAGAAAATTATTTATTTATTTAATATAATATCAACAGAAAGATGGACTAGCAGTGTCATCTTTCAACTCGCTCCTCACTAAAATCTTTGTCTTTCCTTGAAAGAAAATTTCTAAAATCCACACACGCAAGGCATATCATACTTTGGTACAGATATGTAGACGACATATTGGTTTGCTTCTGTGAAACATATTCAGAACTAGAAAACACAGTGATATATCTAAATAGTTCTGACCATAAATAAAAAACATTTTCTGGGCATACCTTCAATCAAGAATAATAATGAAGTTTCTTTGATATACTCAGAAAACTTACAAAGACAGATATAACCATCCCCAACTTTTCAAACCATGCGAACTCTCATAAATATGTGGTCTATAGATCAGTGATCCATACAGCATTTTCCTTTTCTTAAGGAACATTGCGTTGAGATAAAATAAAAAAAATAATAAAAATACAATTAAAAAATAGCTACAAACAATCGTAAACTAACATACTTTGGTCCAATTTCACGAAAAAAGCTCAAATAATTTCATAAACTAATATTTCACACCCTTATATAAAATCTCCAACCTCTTGTTTAATGCTAAAGATAAAAACAACCGGCTCATTAATTCAGAACTTTTTAACTTTAGTTGTAATGAGTGCGGTTGCATATATGTAGGACAATCCAGGAGAACTTCCAAAAATAGGTTCAAAGAACATCCCAGCATCATTTGGGAACCGAAAAGATAACTTTAATTAAAATTTCAATTTTTTCCAAACAAATCATTTTTTTCCGAATTGGTTAATCTTAAAATACTACCTCTCGAAACAAACGGCAAGAAATTAGACATCCTGGAATCAATAGAGGTTTTCAAGAATAAGCACGACTGCGCAATAAAACTATTGAACGAACAGATATTTCTGGAACTTCTGGACTTTTTATTCAGTTTAAAAAATTAACAATGTGGCAATTCTGTAGTCCAGTACGCTCTAGGAATCGACAATATGATATGGTCCATGTCTGCTTGAGTCAGATTCTTTGAAGTATTGTTCGATGGAACTTGAACATGTCCGATGGAATTTGAATTCGTCAAACGATGTGGCCACAGTAAAATATTGATGCTTATATCTTGGAAAAATTCCATAGTTCGACGAGCAATATGAGTACTTGCGTTATCTTGCCTAAAATGATGTGTTGACGTCCATCCAAATAAGGCAATTTAATAATTTGTAGAACATAGAGTACTGCTACCTTACTGTCATACTGATAAGTATGCTATAATATCTGCTACCAAATAATTACTTTACACTCTTATGTAGGCAACAGCTAACTCAAGATCACGTTACTCTTCGCGCCGCCGTCTTACCCTTCTGTGGCCATCATGGATCTCTAGACAGAATCGCGATTAGTTGCTGAAGACTAGATTATGCAGTTCTCCCAATGCTGTTGTCCTCTGCATCGGTTCAAGCGTTGACGAACGTGGTCCACAGTCAAAGATTTGATGAACGTGGTCCAAAGTCAACGATTTGACGAACTTGGTCTACAGTCAAACGATTTGACGTCTAATAGCACGTCTCGTACAGCTAGTTGTTTGAGACTCGTTTCTTCAAATTCTGTAAGAATCATTTGAACAACTTGATATTCAGATCAGAAAAAAATTATTTAATTGTACTTCATCATACAATTTGATAGGTTAATCAGTGGGTGTAAGAGAAATGTGGAAATATTCGAAGACTCGAAAAGATCACAATAGCTTTAAAATGATTCTTCACTTCAAATATCTACTCGACATCAAAGGGATTGACACTCTCTACTTGTGAGTTGGTTTATTCAGCAAAAATAAAGACCAGAAAAATCTCTTCATCCTTTTTTTTTGATAAACAAGCTATAAATCTATTCAGTAAGACTCCATCGTTTCATCACTTCGTTTCTATTGAAGGAGAATAAAAAGGTGCAAGGCAAACGTTAGCTTTGTGCTAATATTCGGGAGTATGATAGAAGGCTATTCCTCAGTTTGAATGCCGCTGCGACATCAAAGGGATGGAGGTATCCTTTGATCTGGGCTCTTCCGGAAAACAGACCGTAACTGGGCCAGGAATCTCTCCGGCGGCATAAGGAGAAACTATGTCACGACCTCAACCCCCGCTCCGCGGAAGGGCGGGGGCGCAAACTCCTCGGAATGCACCACAGCCAGATCGGACGACGGAACCGATCGATCTCGTTCAGTTTTCCGAGAGTTTTCCTCCGCGTGTTGTCTGTGGTTATGGCTCAACAGGATATCGGTTGCGAGGTACTGATGAAGAAATTCGCGTAGAAAGATCGCTGAGTGAGTGTTTCATTTCTGGGGGGTTTTCATCAGGTTCGAGAGCTTAATAGAGATGTAGGAGCATCGTTTAATTCATACGGGAAGAAGCGTAGTAGAAGTACAAGGACGTACGGGACCAGCGTTTTATATGCTAATTTCAACTTAACGGGAGTAAATTCATTGAGTAGGCAATTTCTAAAAAATTAAATATCGGGATTCTCAAGTAGTAGGTTGCCTATGAATAATTAACGGTGTAAAATTTGCATTGAATTGAAACAATTTATAATCTGAATGCATAATGTTTTGACATAGTATATCAAACTGTTTGAAGAAATCCAATCAATTAATACAATAAATAAGAAAAATTTATTTTTGTACTTATTTTCTTTCAACATTATAAAAAAAACAATAATTACTTGAATGAATAATAATTCTTCAAAGTGCTTTTTTCAGTGTTGTGGTAGAAAATCTTTTACTCTGGCATTAAATTTTAATATACAACTTCCGATTCATAGTTCTAATAAACTCCCATCGGATGAGAAGGATATATATCTTCCTCTTTTTTTATTTCACAAATCAAGAATTATTTGCCTAAGTGTCTAATGAGCAAGGATTCTGTCACAGAGCAGTTTCTACTTCCTCTTCACAGAATCTGCATTAGTCATTTTCAGCTAATTTCAGCCTTACCAAATATTTTATAAGACGATAGTGCTCTGTCAAAAATTTTATGGGAAGATGTATAATATTTTTCTTGGGATGAAAATTGCTTTTTAATTTCTCAGTACTAAAATTCCGAAGAACCTTTTTGGTGCACTCCAAACCTGAAAAAGCCGATAAGCGTACTTTCTGGCCGTTTTTTCCTTTTTTTCTAAACTTTTCTTGTTAGATTAGTTTTTCTAAGCCACAGAAATGTTCTGCCTCTATAAGTAAGTAAAAAGTCTAGACTCCTTAATATAGAGAGTCTGGCAATCCACGACTAAAGAGACTTATTTTTAAACTGATGGCATAAGAATACTGACGGCAGAGTATCTGAGTGGATCCTTACATCATATCTCTGTTAACACTTTTTACACATTTTTATATCAATTTATATACATCATCCTATGACGCGGATTTTCTCCGAAAAACGCTGGTGTAGAAACTCATTGATTCTGAGCATTTCTTAAAAAAGAATGTGATGTGAAATCTATTCGCATAGTGTTTTCCGGCTCAGCATTGTGGTGAAAAATTTTCCAAAGCTGAGTCTACCAAAATTTTCATCACAATCAGGAAAGATGATATGTATTTGGTCAGAGATGATCAGGATCTCTGATATTTGGTTCTCCTATTGCTCGTTTCCTAACTTTGGCCTCTTGATAATTGACAATAATCAAATGGTTATCGACCAAAGTCTTCCTGCCTGTTACGTTCATAATTAAAGTTGAATAAGGTTTATTGTAGGGAAAAAAAGAGTTTACTCTAAAGATAACAGGTATTAAAAAATTGGTGGTAGCACTGATATTTTGGCCTTTGGCGTGCTTTCTATGTGACAATGATGTATCAATGGTTCCATATTAGCCCTCTTGATGTGCTTCTTGACAAATCTTTTGCTCAGTTCTTGTTTGCTTGAAAATATTGGCTCTATTTTTGTTTATTTGGCGTGCTTTCTATGTGACAATGATGTATCAATGGTTCCATATTAGCCCTCTTGATGTGCTTCTTGACAAATCTTTTGCTCAGTTCTTGTTTGCTTGAAAATATTGGCTCTATTTTTGTTTATTCGTATAAGAGTTGGTTTGGAGGGTTATGCAACGATTTCTTAGGGTGTCTAATTTTGGTGATTTTTCTCGAACTTGTTCTTCAAGCTACTTCTAAATTAAAGAGCCTTGGTCTGAAAGATTTCAGAAAAATTGTATGTCCGTACTCCAAAAGGGGAATGCATATCCTATAAATTGAACTAACAATCGTCACATTGATGCCCAAGTTTTCATGAGCGAGTGATCTGAAATAACCCGCTCGTGTAATGGCTGATGTTTTTTGGACTCCTGTGTGTGTTTTGAAGATGCTTCTTGGGTTCTTGGTAAAAATGAATCGTTCACTATTCATTCTAAAAGTGTCTTCTCACTGATGATATCTGAATAACTGTAAAATACTGATGTAGAAACATGCGTTCTTTTTTAAATATCTCAGCAGGTACTTTAAAATGGGAATAATTTTCTAGAATAAGCAATTAACAAAAATATTTCTCTATGGACTAATTAATTCGGCCGATATTTATTCCAAATAAAATTAGCAGTATGAGCTTAGTGAACAGGAACATAAAGTTTCTCGAATTGTGCCAGTGTAACAGTTCAAAGCTAAAAAACAACCGAATAAGTTTTGTTGATCGCTGACGCATAAGCATCAGATATGCATATTTCAATACTTGTTGGAATCTCATCAGTGCAATGCTCTAATACAAACGACTTCAATACAGCCACACATCTATATTCGCTCTGCATGGGAACAGTTAAGTTTCACCAAACAATAAAGCCATCTAATGCACGCGAATACATATACGCAATCTATCACATCAAATTAAATTAAGAAGTGAATTGTATTTTTGACTACTTCTAGCATTATAAATGTAGAAACCTTCCTTATGCTCGATCCATACCCTATTACCTCTTATTGCTAATGAATAGCATTTATCTCCGAACTAATTAATTAATGCGGCTGAAATTCATTCCGGATATAACCGTTGACATTATAGAATTATATGTCTTGAGCATGATGAAGGTTTCAACGTTTATAGAGTTCCAGAGGTATCGGGAATACTGTTCACTTCTTGAATTAATTTGATGGGGTATGCTGTGTATATGTATTCGCGTGCATTAGATGGTGTTATTGTTTGGTTAAACTTTAATGCTCCAATGCAGGGAGAATATAAGTGTTCTAAATTGGTTGGCATTAGAGGATTGCGTTGGTGAGATGCCGACATTTATTGAAACATGCATGTCTGCTGCTTATGCGTCGGCGATCAATAAAACTTATTCGACTGTCTTTTACTTTGAACTGCTACACGAATGCAAGTTACACTGTCTCAATTCGAAGAACTTTCTGTTTTCCATAGCTCATACTCCTTATTATATTACAGATGTTTGCACAAAATTTGCAGCTTTTCATGGACTTTACGAAAAATACGGAAATTGAAAGATCGAGATAGTTTATAATATCTCTGTTTAATATAGTGAAACACTTGATATGTTTGGATCATTCTTACTCGAATGATATTTGTGTCTGCGTATTTTCAGTTCCATGGAATGAGGAAGCTCTACCTACTTATCTGTGCTCTTAGACTGATTTCGACCATAGAAGAAGATAATTCAGTGTTTATCTTCTAAAACTAGTTTGGCAATTCATCAAATAGTACAAATTTCATAAATATAACCTTTTTTGTTCCAACTCAACATATTGCTGAAGTCTAATATATCTACATAATCATCCTTTTGTGGGTCTTCCAATAGGGCCCTCCGAACTTTGAAAATTGAAAGCGGTCATATTGTTGAAGCAACATCAGCGAATTACCTGTCATTTATTCAGTCTGTTTTGCCAAACCAGCATGAACATTTATTCGTCATCGCATCGCATTGAGGTTTTGATTCTTCCACTGCTTCAGTGGACGTCTTCATAAACATTGAATTTCCTATTTGAATATCAAAAAAGATTTAATCTGTCAGTCTTCTACAATTTTAATTTCAAAAAAATTTTTATTCAAAAAACTTTTAAAATTAAACTAATGTCTACATAAGCACCGCTCATATTTAATAGACGTATATAATCAAAACTCAATATACAATGTCAAATGGAATAAATAAACCAACAAATATAAATAGTCATTTAAAATTAATAAATAAGGGTAAGATCAGAAACAAAATTTTGTCTCCTTCAAATATTTATTTATTAATTTTAAATGACTATTTATATTTGTTGGTTTATTGATTATTGATATTCAAAAGTCAATTTACAATATCAAATGGAATAAATAAACCAACAAATATAAATTGTCAATTAAAATTAATAAATAAATATTTGAAGGAGACAAAATTTTGTTTTTGATCTTACCATTTTTTGAGAAGTCCTTAAGTTGTATTTTATGTTTTTGAAAAAGAATTGGTGTTCATAATGGTAAGATCAGGAATACGGATTCATTCGAAAACTGTAATGTTTTCAGCATAAACAATTTTTGGTGGATATGTGCTATTCAAACATTCAAATTTGGCGCCCTTCAAACCAAATTAATCCAACCAGCTATGTGATTTCGCAAATATTTAAAATTTTCAAGTATTTGGTAAATCCAGGAAAAAAAATTGAGGTAGAAGAGTTGTTTTTCCCAAATTATTTCTGTTTCACCTAGTTTCTGTACTGAAAGATAAAAATTTAGCCATCATACTCCTACAAAATCCTTGATATTCTTTCTTGAAGGTAAGGAGGTGAAGAAAAACTGGTTACATCATCTCCATCTTTTGGATCTAATGTGGGTGAAAAGTATTTGTAGGTGTTGAAAGAAGATGGTTCATGACGAATAATGTGGAATTCAATCCTACTTTATATCGATGTAAAAAGAAACGATAAATCTCTCAAATTAATGCCATGAACTAAGCAATAGGAACCTACACTAATTGTATTTCGTCTATATCTATTTATTTCAAGCGAACGATATATTGATTTTTTATATGGTTTTAGTATTATAGAATTCAAGTTGAAATAATCGAACAGTTGAGAAAGGTTTTTCGAATTTCGTCTATATGTTTTCATATATTCCTGAGTTATACTTCACTCTGTCTATAAAATACCTCTGGATTCTCTTCATGTTAGTACTTTCATAAAGAAAATATTTCTTCATCTTTGCAATAGTAGTCAGTCTCAGAAATTGGTGATAGAAACTTAACATAGAAATTTTTAAATGAGTGTCAGATTATAATATTTATAATGTTTGAAAAAGTAAGAAATTTTCAATGTGCGGCAACTTCCTGTATATTGTTAAAAAGTTTTTAACATTAAATTTGAAACAATGTTTCCTTCTTAATAGACGTAAAATTAACACTTATCATACAGTATCAAAAGAAGATAAAAGAATCCAAAGAATATATAGAATATTGATCGAACTTGCCAAATAAACATTTAGTGGAAACAGCACTGTTGTACCGGTATTATGAGAAAACAAATTTCACTCTAAAAATGTCCAACATAATACTAAGATATTCTTCGGAATAACCTCTTTTTAAAAAAGCTCTTTCAAAAAACTCTTCAAAAGTATGTAACACATCTATAAAAAAGCATTTGAAAAAACTCGCCGATAATCCTCAGTCATTGAAAAGTATCTAATAAAAAACTCAGGCATTTATTTATTTTAATTCCGAATAGTTTTTAAGAAATTTCATAAAATTAAAAGTTGTAGTGAGGTATAACCGATTGAATCTATTTGATATTTATATATTGAAAAAAACCTTAAAAAAAAAACTTTTCATTATTTTATTCTATATATAATAATTTCAATTCATTTTTTCAATCATGCACACAGTATTTTTTGGAAATAACCGATTCTTGAAAAATACTTTATTCAACCTCTGTGTACATTCTGTCAAGAAAGTACCGGGAATTATCGATTTAAATCTGGCGGGGCAATGAGGCAGGTAAAAATTTTTTTTCCTAGGTTGACACCACTGTCCTTAATTACTATGCCAAGCTTGAGCGGGATCTGTCAACTAGTGTGTTTGCAACAGCTGATTAAGTCAGTCGATGTCAGAGTGCGTGCCGATTTTTACTATGGGTGATTACGTTGAGCAAAGAATTTGTTTAAAGTTTTGTGTTGCAAATGAATTTTCGTGTGCCGATGCATTGAAAATGTTGCAAAAGGCCTTTGGTGATAATGCTCTATCGAAAACTCGTGCATATCAGTGGTACAGAGCCTTCAAGGACGGTCGTGAAGTGATCGCCCATCGGCGGCTTCGATCGAAGATAACGTCGATAAAATTAAGGAAAGGGTGCTGGAAAACCGTCGTACCAGCTTGAGAGAGATAGCACATGATCTTAAGATATCCCACGAGTCCGCACGTACGATTTTGATTGATATTTTGGGCATGAGAAAGGTGGCCGCACGACTCGTACCGAAAGACCTGAATTTTCTTCAAAAACGTCATCGCGAACAGGTTGCTTCCGACATGCTGGATCGCTGTAATTCCGATTCTACATTCATGGAACGCATTATAACTGGTGATGAGACTTGGGTCTACGAGTACGATATGCAAACAAGCCAGCAATCATCGGAATGGGTGGCAAAAAATGAGCCGAAACCGAAAAAACCACGCCAAAGCCGCTCGAAAATGAAGGTGATGCTCATTGTTTTCTTCGATATCCGTGGCGTGGTGCACTACGAATTCGTTCCAGAGGGTCAGACGGTAAACAAGGAGTATTACCTAGGCGTTATGAAACGTTTGCGTGAGCGTATCCGTAAGAAGTGGCCAAATTTGTGGACGAACAACTCATGGATTTTGCATGACGATAACGCGCCTTCTCACCGAGCTACGATTGTGACTGACTTTCTCGCCAAAAACTCAACAAACGTGCTTCAGCAACCACCGCATTCGCCGGATTTGGCTCCCTGCGACTTTTTCCTCTTCCCAAAACTAAAATTGCCCCTTCGTGGCACCCGTTTTGAGTCGATTGAAGCCATAAAACAAAATTCGGTGCGAGAGCTAAAGTCCATCCCGGAAAGCGCCTATAAAAAATGTTTCGATAATTGGAAGTGCCGTTGGCATAGATGTATTGGAGCAAATGGAGCCTATTTTGAAGGCGACCCAATAAATTTTGACGATTAAATGTAAAAATCTTGTTTTAATTAAAACTCCTGGTACTTTCTTGACAGATTAGTATGTTCTATGGACAAACATAGAACGTAAATGGTTGTTTAGTCCAACCAGTAAGAGACTATTTGCGTTCTTTCTGTCTTCAGTTCTGGATACACGCGGTCGTATGAGTAATATGAGTATGATATTTTAACTGATTGTTTTTATTTTGATGTTACATAGTTAGGTTGTTTCGAAGAATTTCTTAATTTTATGTTGGACATTATTAGAGTGGATTTTGTTCTTTCATAATACTGGTATGAAACAGTGTTTGTTGGGTAAGTTCGATCAATATTCTATATTTTCTGTGAATTTTGTGTGATAAGTGTTAATTCTTTATGTCTATTTAAAAAGCATTTACTATTTAGTATTTAATTTTAAAAAGCTTTCAAGAAATTTGATAAAATTAACATTTGTAGTGAGATATAACAGAATTACTCTGTTTGATATTTAAGATATAGTTTTAAAAAACCTTCTATCAAGTAAAAAACCCCTTTTTATTATTTCGTTATTATCGTACCAACAAATTGTTAATTCTTAAAAAGATCTTATCTGAAGGTATTTTCAATGGGAAGGTCCCATTTTTAAATTGACATTACTCACGCATATTAACCACTGTTTATTTGTGACATTGACAGTTGTATTTGTCAATGTCTACCATTTAATCATAGAAAGGTACACGCTCCAACAATATTTACAAAGAATCCAAATTTATTGTAGAAAATTGCGATCTGTTACTCTAACTTTACGCGCTTCAACTCCAATTTTAATCCCATTATAATCGTCCGGATAAGAGAACAGTTAAACGTTTAGAGAAGAAATTTGAAACAAATTTTACACTTCATGATGTAAGAGTACTAGTGGGACAAATAAATGCTAGAAGTGAAGAGAATGTTGCTGACATACGTGAATGTGTTCGTGAAGACCAAAATTTATCGATTTCTCGAAGTTCACAAGAACTAGGCATCTCGCAGACGTCGTTGTGGCGAATTTTACGAGAAGACCTTGGTTTACATCCATACAAAATTGTTTTAACCCAAGAACTCAAACCAACAGATCATTTAAAGCGTCGTGTATTCAGTCCTTAGAAAAAATAAGAAATGATGCAGATTTTCATAAGAAAATCATTCTCAGCGATGAGGCTCATTTCTGGTTAAACGGTTATGTTAACAAGCAGAATTGCCGTATCTGGAGTGGTGATAAACCTCAAGAATATCAAGAACTGCCATTACATTCTGACAAACTTACTGTTTGGTGCGGATTTTATACTGGAGGAGTCATTGGACCTTATTTTTTCCCAACGAAGCTCATGAGGCGCTAACTGTCAGTAGAAATCATTATCGTTCAATGTTGACTGATTTTTTATGGTTTGATTTACAGCAATCATCCAGCAAATTTAGACGATTTACAAATCAATATTGAACGAGTAACTGCTAACATACGATTTGTGTGAGAGAGTCATGGTTCAATTACTTCATTCCTGCCAGCGTTTCCGTGGTAGACATTTAAATGATGTTTTGTTTCATAACTAATGGTATCCATTGTTCTTCATAATGAAATAGAAATTTCATTAATTATCTAATAAATAATGTGCTTTATTTACAAAACAAAATGTTATTGAAAGACTTGCACTGTGAAAAATAGAGTAATTCTCTCAAGAAGCAAGTGGTTCATCCTCATTTTCAATAAATACGCAACAAGAACAGGATATCTTGAACGTCTCCTATACTACAAATTTCTACAAGATATTTTTATTTCCTTGATCTCCAATTCTATTCAGCCGCGTTCCATTGTTGAACGGCTATTCAGATTATACTCGTTTCAGTTTTATTCCCACCGCTGCACAATTGTTACTGTGTGTATCAACAAAATTCTTTGCCCGTCACAAAGAACAATCTCTTTCTGTGGTCGTCACGAATCACTTGATCGATCCCAATAAAATTCTAGATCTTACAAGAACGTCGCCATGGCAACGAATCGTGCCTTTGAGATTTGCGAGAGAATATTGTTGAATGAAACGGAATAATGTGAGAATGACGCAGGAAAAAAATTATATTATACGCCATCTGTGGTTAAAGCAATCACGAACAGAATAAAAATAGCATATTCAAAAATGATGAATAAATATAATATTCTGTTGTTCCTTTCTGCAGTCAGGTTTTTCATAGGCAATTGTGGTAATTTGTATGAACTGAGCGGTCAGCATACTTTACTCAGTTAAGAGGATATTTTCATTGTAAAGAGCGTATATTATACACTTAATGCAAATATTATTGCTACCAAATTTTGGCTCGCTACACGTAAAGAATCAAATAATCAACCCTGAAGCGGAAAATATGAAATAACTAGGAGTCTGATAGGGGTATGACCTATGGTAAGAAAGAGTCATTATAGAAAACATCTTAAGTGAAAACAATACATCTGACTCTTTGGTATCTCAAGAATTACACTGCACACTGAATTGCTGAGGAATATTTTTTCGCATTTGGGGAAAAAATTCATTATTTTGCGTGAACTTGATTCAACATGTTTCGGATTATCTGATTTGGGTCAAATGTGCACTGTTTTGTTCTATAATTTGTTGCCATTTTAAAGGTAGCTTCATAATGCCTCTCTCATAGAAGTCTTGGTCCATATTTACGAAAAACTCTATGAAATTATTGTGAATATAATCAAATTTCACAAACTTCTCTTGATGACAATTACTTATCACTCGGGAAATTTTGCAATGCGAGAAAAAGATGGTAATCATTTGGTGCCAGTTCCGGACTATATGGCGGATGCATTAAAACTGGCCAACCAAGCTCCCAGAGTTTCTGGCGAGTTTCTGAAGACGTGTTTGTTCTGGCGTTGTTATGATGGAACACAACACCTTTTCTGTTGGTCAATTCTTGCCGTTTCTGACAGTAAAGATACGAATTTAGTATTTGGCCATATGGAAGGAACTCATAATAAATTATTCCTTTCTAGTTCCACCAAATACACAGTAGACTCTTCCTGGCCATTAGTCCTGGTTTGGCCACAGTTTGAGCTGCTTCATAGCGCTTTGACCACGATCGTTTTCGCATAATATTGTCGTATGTGACCTATTTCTCTTCCCCAGTTACCGTTTTTAAGAAATGGGTCGACTTCATTCCGTTTGGCCAAGGCTTCGCAGATGGAAATTCGATCCATCATGTATTTTAAATTTAATTGGTGCGGCACCCAAATATCGATCATCTTTTTGAATTCAGCTCTGCGCAAATGGTTTGAAGCTATTTTTAGCTCCTGAGTGATGCTACGACTACAAACATGCCGGTCAACTGCGATTCTTTCTGTGATTTCATCGACATTTTAGACAACGAGCCTTCCTGTGCGAGGTACATCCTCAACATCAACAATACCTGAACGGAATTGACGAAGCCAAAGTTGCCCATAATTAGCTATAACAATGTCGAGATCATAAACATCATTCACAAATTCAGCCGCCTAACTTGCATTTTCGCCTTTATCAAAGAAAAACTGTGAAATGTGCAGAATTTTATCTTTGTGAATTCCATTTTCAATACCCTGTAACTCACAACTGAAGAAACCAAACAAAAAATAGCAAAAGGATTTCTTTAGTGTGAAATGTCACCTGGACAATGAGCAATCTTTTATTATTCGATGGGGTGTAACATACAGTATAGTACTCTGTCAAGAAAGTACCGGGAATTTTCAATTAAAACAACATTTTTACATTTAATCGTCAAAATTTATTGGGTCGCCTTCAAAATAGGCTCCATTTGCTCCAATACATCTATGCCAACGGCACTTCCAATTATCGAAACATTTTTTATAGGCGCTTTCCGGGATGGACTTTAGCTCTCGCGCCGAATTTTGTTTTATGGCTTCAATCGACTCAAAACGGGTGCCACGAAGGGGCAATTTTAGTTTTGGGAAGAGGAAAAAGTCGCAGGGAGCCAAATCCGGCGAATACGGTGGTTGCTGAAGCACGTTTGTTGAGTTTTTGGCGAGAAAGTCAGTCACAATCGTAGCTCGGTGAGAAGGCGGTGAGAATGCTCAACGTAATCACCCATAGTAAAAATCGGCACGCACTCTGACATCGACTGACTTAATCAGTGTTGCAAACACACTAGTTGACAGATCCCGCTCAAGCTTGGCATAGTAATTAAGGACAGTGGTACCAACCTAGAAAAAAATTTTTTTACCTGCCTCATTGCCCCGCCAGATTTAAATCGATAATTCCCGGTACTTTCTTGACAGAATGTACAGATGAAAAATGTTGAAATTATCTTTAAATCGATATTATAATAATATATGTGTATTTGGACACAAATACATTGTATAATAATTTAAGATTGAAAATAACTTATCACAGAGTTCCCCACTAAAATCTAAGTTGTGCGTGGGTGTACTCACCTGCTGATCAAGTAGTAATTTTCTCTATAGAATAATTTATGTGCGTTAGTACGCTGCGATATTAATGAAACCAAAAATTTAGGATGAAGACATTAAACCCAAAACAACTGGTTAAAACATAGTACGATATTATCGGCCATCATTATTTATTAAGTTGTGAACGATATTTCTGTCCAGCTCAAGCATATACGTTTTGAAAATTTTCTTTAGGAGATTTATATAATTTATTTCATGTTTATATATATATATATATATATATATATATATATATATATATATATATTTTATTCAAAAAACTTTTAGAATTAAATTAATGTCTAAAATAAGCACCGCCTACGTTTAATAGACGTATATAACTCAATATATAATGTCAAATGGAATAAATAAAAAAAAAATAAAATGGTTTATTTATTCCATTTGACATTATACTATATATTGAGTTTTGATTATATACGTCTATTAAACGTAAGCGGTGCTTATTTTGGACATTAATTTAATTCTAAAAGTTTTTTGAATAAATTTTTTTTGAAATTAAAATTGTAGAAGACAAACATATTTTAATTTGTTTTGATATTCAAATTTTGTTATATTTCTTCTATCAAGTAGAAAGCCTTTTTCTATTTTATTCTTTAGTCCCCATATGTTTTCAATGGGACTAAGATCTGGTCAAGCTGCTGGACAAGAAATGGTTGTCACTTGGTGTTCTTGCATCCAAGCATGATTATAGGCCGAAGTATGAATCTTGCATTATCCTGCTGAAAACGCCACCCCTCTGGAATTAAAGCATGCGCCGTTTCAAGCAGAAAAGCGTTTGGAATACCATAATACTTTCCACTATTAATAGTACCATTAACTATACAGAGCGGTGTAGCACCACGCTGAGATATTGCTCCGCAAACCATTATTTTGGTGGGAAATTTAAACGGTAACAGGTTGTTTTGATAAGGTTTTTAAGTGATTCTCACCAAGCTGGAGACAACTTTCATCAGATATAAAGTTATTATTAAAATTATTTTTTTGGAAACGTTGACAAAATTTTATCCTTCGTTCCTTTTGTAAAGGTGTCATTATAGGGATTTTTTGCTTTCCTTCATATGTAGCCTTGTCTTTTCAGTGACATACTTACGGTTTCTGAAGATACTTTTATATTTCGTTGATTTTCAAATCTGTTAGCCAATTTGCGAAACCCCAGGCGTGGATTGTGTCGTCCTGAGGCTAATAAAGCGTTTGAATTGTTTCTTTCAATCTTACGCGGTCTTCTTGAAACTAGTCTATGCCTCATATCCATGCCATTTTTTATCCTCTTTATTATCTCATATACAGCACTTTTTCGCAGTTCAGTCAATGGCACTTATTTTTTAATGTTTCGAAAACCTTTACTATACAAATAATCTACCTGTTTTCTTTTTTCTAGTTGCGACATTATTTCATGAATTGTATACCTGTTGACAATCAACAATATTTGACAAATAGTGTTGCCATGCAGCTTTGGCCATAGCCGACTATCTGTATAACCTATTTTATACATTACTTTCATCTTAGAATGTTACAAAAAAGAAGTGTATTAAAATTATGAAAAATAATAAATTCCGGATACTTTTTAGACGGACTATATTTTTTACAATGATATAATATGTATTTAGATATTTGGAGAACTCTGATAAATAGTTGTTGCATATTAATGAGAATACAATTTTTAATAACGCGTTTATTTCTGTTTGCGCCCTTGTTCAAAGGAATAGCTTGCTATCGTTTTGCCCGAATGTCTGTCTGTAATTTTCGAATTTTGAGCTGAAGATGGTGTCAAATGAATAGACTGATTCACTGATGAAGAGCAGGAGGACAAATGTAATACTGTATTCAAATTTGAAAGGCCGCGTATACCCTGTTCTGTAAATAATTTCTGAGATATGGATCATCAAAGCCAATGAAAATTTTTCATTCAGTTTAAGAAATCGAAAAATTGTTTGAGAAGTAAAAAGCCGACCAAACTAAACTTCAATTAATGAACTAATTCACCACTATATTGATTCATTTGAAAAGTGATTTCTTGATGATCTTTTAAAAAAATATTTTTCATTATCGCTTAGTTACCATTCATTTCACGATGTATCGTATCACGGTTAGTTTACCGCCGAAATTCGTTTATTGTTCTACCATTTTGAAACAAGATCGAATTCATTAATTATAATGTAGTGAAATTAATTACACTATGTTGCTGAGAACTTAATCGACATACTGTGACGGTGTTTAACTTAACAAAACGGTGAAAAGCAGTGACATGAAGTCGGAAGCTTTTACACGCTTGTTTAACGGTCCATTTCTCCCAAAAATTTCAATTCCGTTTATTTATTTCTCAAAAAATACATAGGCGTATGATAAATAAAATCTGTCATTCGAATGACAAATAGACGTAACTTTTTCAATCTTAGATCTGTTCTTCTGAAGATCTCATGAAAATGAATAATAATAATACATTCATCCTTCTCCCTTTGATCTACATCGCGTATCATATAAGCAAGAAAGGGTGTTAAAGGACTGTATTGAACAAAGCTTTATACTTTTTGCCGAATTCAAATAAGAAAATATTTTTGAAGATTATCGTAATTTATCTTCACGATTATGCATGAGACGTTGTTTCGTTATTTCACATCTAAATACTAAGTTTGAACTGGATCGAATTTGTACTTGCGTCTATGTCTTTTCGTTCGGAAATTAGCATTTTTTCTTTTACTCGTCCGCCTGATCACCACGAAATTTGGCAGAAATCTTGTCGTTATTGTACACCTAAATACCACTTTTGGATTCGATAGAGTTTATTGCAAAAATAAGAGGAAGTGTCCAATCTTAATAACTTTGGAACCATTAGTCTGATTTTGCCCAATCGAGATATTTAGGAAATGATTTGAAGTAAAACACTTTATTTCCGCTTATTTTTATTTTTCAACGACAATTGTTTCGTCAATTACATATTGACTTCGTCAGGTGAGTATGGTAAACAGTTACCATACTCACCTGACGAAGTCAATATGTAATTGACGAAACAATTGTCGTTGAAACATAAAAATAAGCGGAAATAAAGTGTTTTACTTCAAATCATTCACGATGAATTTCCGTCAAGTAGAGACCGAAACTATCAAGAAAGAGATATTTAGGCCCCAAACCTACGCTGGAAGTTTCAAGTCTTTAGTGGCTCTCTCCGTTCGAAAGTTTATGTTGACGATGCAACCTAGTCTTTTGAGACCATTTCGGCTCAAATTTCGAAAGTTACAGACATTTGGACAAAACAATAGCACGATGTTATCTAGAAAAAGCGCGCTCAAAATGCCCGGTCGAAAAGAGGTTTATCTCAAATGGGAGGAAGTGAAGGCCTAAACAAACGCCTATTTCGAGGAGAAAGATAAATCGTTTTTCAAGAATGATATCGAAAGATTGAAAAAGCCTTGGAATAATTGCATCACTCTTTAAGGAATCTATGTTGATGAATGAAGTCAAATTTGATAGAAAAAAGTTGTCTTTTCTTCATTAAACCGAGAACTCAGCCGTTGTGTTATGTATACCTCGGTCATCAATGTGAATGATAACACCGGTCGACAAGATTTTTGTAACACAGGTCTATATTTTTTTGATTGAAATACCCTTCTAATAATAGGAAAAATATTCCTAACCTAACACGTACCACTTTTCAATAGCTCAATAAGATTAACATAAATAGAGGTTAATTCTTGATAGAAGGTATATGAAAAGATTTAAATATTTTAATATTAGCCTTCTACATATTTAATTTCAAAAAATTATATTTAATGATTATAACTTCTGAAAATAAATTGAAATAATATAAGTCATATAAGTACCACTTATATCAATTGACATATAAAATAACCATTCATTATAAGACATCTGAATGGTATAACAAAATCCAATAAATAAAAATGATTAACTAAAATCCTATAAATTAAATATTTCGAATAGACAAAATTTTGTTTCTGCTGATCAATCTTATGAAAACAAATATCTTTCAAAAATGTCTAACATAATCTTGAGAATTTCACCATAAAACTATCTTACTTAGAATATTCAATATTATTGGATATCTAACTAAGTTACTTTATATAAAAACTCAAGATATGTAAAACATTACTGAAAAACAAGTTTTAAGAGAGACTTTGCTTCGTCAGTATTCAAATAATTCATATTCAATAAATATAACATTAATCAGCAACAAATATTTACTCACCCTTCAACCGTTTAGAAAACTTCTGGCAAACTGAAAAATCTTTAAATGTAGTGTGACGGTTAACTATATATAAATATTTTTGTGGTTTACCTTGATCTAAAAGATTGAAAGACAATTTAACGGCCTCTGTTATAGCACAAGGACTATCTGTATAAAGAATGTTAAGGAAACCAAATAATTATATATTATGAATAAAATAACATAAATAGAGGTTAATGAATGTTTATTTTATATGTCAATTGATATAAGTGGTACTTATATGACATTATTTCAATTTATTTTCAGAAGATATAATCATTAAAAAAATTTTTTTGAAATTAAATATGTAGAAGGCTAATATTAAAATATTTAAATAAGCTCAATAAGATTATTTTACACTAGTAAGTAGTCAATTTTATGAGGAAGAACAGTGCACCGACCCTACTTTTACTCCAGGTCCCAGTTCCGACGAGCCACATTTAATTCTTCAAAGTGAGTTAAATGATTTAGTACGTGATTTGGGGTTACAAAGATTGTAAGAACTTCTTGGTTCCCGTCTTAAGGAATGGAACTTATTAGGCAACGAAACGAAAATGACGAATTTCAGAAAAAGCAATGCTCCGTTTTCTGCATTCTACAGTATGGAAAATTCGTTGTGTGCTGATATTGATGGTTTAAGGCAGGAACTTGATATTGAACATTCCCTTTCTGAATGGCGTTTATTTATAGATTCGTCTAAATACAGTTTAAAAGCTGTGCTATTGCATAATGAAACTTTAAAACCCTCTATACCAGTTTCCCATTCAGTGAAGATGAAAGAAAGTTATGAAAATATGCGCACTCTTTTGGATAAAATAAACCACAACACGTATTGTATAAATGATCGATATGTAGAGACTCAAAAGTTATAAGAATTTTAGTGGAACTTCAGGGAGAATTTAAAAAATATTGCTGTTTTCTTTGTCTATGGGACAGTTGTGCAGTAAAACAGTATTATATAACAAAAATTTGACCAGAAAGAAGTGTATTTCAACTGGGTTCTCAAAATGTTGAGTTTAGACCTCTTGTAGACCCCAAAAATGTCCTTCTGCACATTAAACTTGGGCTGATGAAAAACTCTGTGAAGGCTATGGGTAGAGATGGTGATGGATTCAAATACTTAAAACAAGTCTTTCCCGAGTTAAGTGATGCCAAATTAAAGGAAGGCATTTTTACTGGACCACAAATCACAAAATTGCTGGTAATCGTTAATTTTACAGAGAAGCTTACTAGGCAGAAACTCAGAGCATGAAACTAATTGGTTAGTATAGTAAGAGGATTTTTGGGCAACAGTATGATAGATAGATATAGATATATAGATGGATTATTTATTCAGATAGTGTAAGTATTACAAAAACATTTAATTATCCATAAGATGTCACCTAAGCAAGCCTTGTATTGTGAACATCCCAGGATATGGATGAAAACTACCAACAGTTAGTTAATGACTCATTAGATGCCTACAAATCGCTTGGTGCCCAAATGTCATTAAAAATTCATTTCCTCCATTCACTTTTGTCATTTTTTCTTGAAAATTTGGGAGCTGTTAGTGACGATCAATCTGAAAGATTCCACCAAGATATTAGGACAATGGAAATTCGCTATCAAGGACGATGGGATCCAGCCATGATGGGTGATTACTGCTAGTTTTTGAAGAGAGAAGATATGACCCCTCAGAAAAGGAAAAAACAGAATTTAATTAGTATTTTAAGTCAATATTTTTAATCTTTGTATTTTTCTTAAATGTAAGGTACGTTTAATAGGTGTAAAACTAAATTAAGTCGATATATACAGTTAAAAAATTCTGAAATCATTTTTTTCAATACACATCAGATATTCTAACATTAAATGTTTTTCTATAAATGTAACAAAAATACCTTACGTGTTACAACTTTTTTTCTCATTTTCGTATTTGAATAGCTCCATTCTACCACAATATGCTATTTAGCTTTATGTTACAACCAAAAAAAATTGTTTTTGTCAGCCAGTGTTATTTTATGGTATTAATAATTTCGTATGATTTGGAACATGCTGCCGCCACATCTGGTTCATGGTGTGTGTAATCTGGTAATTTAATTTTTTCAGACTTTTTGTAAGTAGTTAGACTTTAATCGGTTTATCGGTGTATACATGTGACTACATATCCCCAGAGGAAATAATCTGCCGCCAGAAAGAGGTGTCCTGTTAACAGGCTCATTTCGTGAAATTATTCGTTCCTCAAATGTTTTAGCAAATTAAATGTATCTCAATCTGTGTGGCATGTGGTTCTTTCCTATAGGAACATACCTGCATCATGAATGCCTTCGAAATGAGGTACGTAAAAGATAATAATCATATACTGTCCACCGTTTACTGAAAGCAATAAGTATTTATTGAAACTCAATGCATTTTGACAATCATTATAAAGAAATATACATCAGTGATTCCACAATTCCATAAGGTGAACCAAACGGGGACTTTCTTGATGTAATACCCTGTGGATCATTATGGCTTTAATTTAATATCTTTTTTATGTAGATATTGAATTAAATGGAAGTATCACAAAAAATAGATTTTTAATGAAATTGTGGATCAATAGCAATGTTTCCTTTGGCCCTTGCGTTGTCTGTTGAGAAATTCTGGGTCTACTTTAGAATCGAGCAAAATTTGAAAGTCTGAGTATTTTATTATTGCACAATTTGTACTCTCAAATTGATAATTTATTGCAACAAACCTGTTATGCCTTCGGACCTATCAAATAAAATTGTAACATGATTTGCAAATCAAACCTCTACAGTTTGTTATCGTTGGAAAAATTGCATGACCTTTCAATTTTTTTAAAGTGAGGAGTGGATGACGATCGGGTGGAGCTGAATATGTTCAATAAGGGGGGTATTTCAGTAATTCCCTAAATTACGAATTTGTTTGCATGGTATCAGACGATTTGTACATAGGAACATTGGCCCACAAAAACGAAACATTTTTGGGTAACTTTTTGAGCCTTCTTTCCATAAATATTTCTGGTAGAGTGATCAGTAACTTCGAATAGTATGTTATTGGTTTACTCTTATTCAGATGATCAAATATTATTACTTGATGTTATCCCAAAAAGCAGTTAAGAACTGTAATGACGCAGCTGTTCCGACTGCTATGAAAAAAACGCTGACAGTGGGCTTTAAGTTGTGGTTTTTTCCCTCGAAAGTGGTGAACTTGAAACATCTGCTCCAGGTACCTTAGAAATACGATATGTGAAAACTTCTTGACAATTTCTACGTATTTAGATAATTGCTTCGATGATAACTAGTTATTCAAAATGTGATCTTGCCTAATGATGCTACTGTGATAGCGAAACAATTGTTGTGAACATAACAATAAAAATTTGTGAAAATCAGAATAACCTTATTTAAATATTATTTAATATGGATTTTCACCAAGTAAGGACATATTCAATATTTAATACTTGATAGAAGGTTATTTAATCATTTAAATATTTTAATATTAGCCTTCTACATATTTAATTTCAAAAAATTATATTTAATAATTATAACTTCAGATATCAATATCAAAATATCTTTTTAAATATTTTTAGCAAGAGAACATAGATCTCCACTCACAATTTTTGATGTGATGGACGATTATAAGCACTATATCTTTAATATGTCCTTTCCCTCATGAGGTCTGTTGGTGTTGAAAGTTGACTTCCTGTTCTTGTTACTATCACCCCTAATCGATACACCTAAATTCAAGATTATTAATCATAAAAATAACCTCAGAATCAAATCTTGAGCAGTATGGAATATCCTTCCACTCTAACGTACCTATACCTGATAAAAACAGTTGAGTATAAGAATAAAAATGTATAAATTCATGTCACCTGATGTTATTCAGGGCTCTGCTCTCCGAAGATCATGCATGATTCATTTATTTTCACCGCGGCGGTATCTTAATTATTGCATAAGTGTGTCGCAATTGTCTTAATTGGTAGATTCGACAAATATGGTACAACGAGCCTTCAAGTCATTGCTGAATGGTTTTGTGCACCAGAGTAGCAGTAAAATAACGATCTTGGACTGAAATTGGTATCGTTATTTAGTTACGAGTTGCTCGTAATGGAATTTGAGGGCGAACTTAAAGCCATTGTTTTTTGCTAGATTGATTGGATGAGTGCATTCCAGGACGATTTATGTCACCATAAGAGTTGTTAAATTTATGGCATCTGTGATCACATCAGAGAAATACTGATTATATCCATAAAATTTTGCACAGTGATATGACCTTTATTTTATGATTAATCCAAAAGTGCCCAAGGGAACTTTTTGAAAATGTATATCTATTTATTTCGATCTGATCCGAAATATATCATTTTTATTGCAGTCATTGAAATCTCTGTAACTCTGAAAATGATATTCAACTGTTATGCAGCTTAAGGTTATAATATTATTTCTAATGATAGAAAACAGAAATTGCTTGCTATATGTCAAGGTCTACCTCTTTAATGCATTGATAAAGAATTCCATAAAACACATCCATTAAGCTTACTTGCATTCCAGTTCTCACTTGAATAATTATATAAATTTTTTTTCGTCTACCTGAATTGTGGTTCAAGGATTGATTAAATTAACTTCTGATTTTCCATTTTTGGAGCACCGATGTATTCTCTAACTCGATTTTGTTCAAAAGTTTTTTTACCAGATCATCTTTTTTAATGCATATAATGCTTTTGCCAATTCCTTTATCGTATTTGTCGAATACTTTGGAATTTTTTCCCAGTTATACAGAAGTTTCTAAATTGATGCGAAAATGTTTAAGTGATGTTTCTTTGGTACAAATTAATGAGCGTCTTTCATATAATTCTTGTTTCTAAGTTATTTGAGTAAGACAATATAAGATCACCATTTTCAGTTCGTCCTTATCAAAAACACCCCTCACAACTAAAATGTCGACGAAAAACCAAGAGACAGAAAAGTTGTGTATTGAATTTTTCTTTTCAAATCAAGCATCAGAAAGTTTTGATGTAGAATATTTAAAGGCTTGATTTTCTCATCTCTTTATAATAACATTTACTTCGATTTCAAAGACAGGAACTTGGAGGGGAATCTGATTCAAAAAATATATATGAGAGGCCATCATTGATTTTTGCTGATGAACCACCCATTAAAATCGTTATTAAATATAATTTTTTGAAATCAAATATGTAGAAGGCTAATATTAAAATATTTAAATTAGCTAATATTAAAATATTTAAATTAATTTAGAAACACCCTGTTTAATAGAGTGAGCAACATGAACTCAACCAGAATCCTTTTTAATGCAAAACAAAAACAGACAAATATAATAAATCCGGAGTAAATGATATCTTTGTCCGTTCTTGATTTATAGGGGAAAATGTAAAAACTTCAGGTTCTCTTATGAATACGATAAATCACTGAGCTATTAGAAGTGACGTAATAGTGTACACTTTAAATTTTGACAACATTTTTGCCACTCAGCACAAAACGATTACCTTTCTTTACACTTTATCCCGGGTAAGGACTGATTCAAAAAAGTTTTGAATTTCCCTTCAATGATTAAGTCTATTATCATCCAGTATTTATTAATGTCCGATGTAAAATTAAAGGGTCTTTCATTGACAGCGCCTCATTTTGTTTTGTAAATAAAACACATTATGTATTTGAGAATTATTGAAATTTTTATTTCATTATAAAGTACAATGCATACCATAAGTTTTGAGACAAATAATCATTTAAATGTCAACCACGGAAACACTGGCAGGAATTAAGTCGTTGAACCCAATTTTCCATGACTCTCCCACACAAATCAGGTCTTATGTTAGTAATTATTCGTTCAATATTGATCTGTAAATCGTCTAAATTTGCTGGATGATTGCTGTAAACCAATGACTTAATGTAACCCCAAAGAATGAACTCCAATGGAATTATATCGCTGAGAATGATTTTCTTATGAAAATTTGCATCATTTTCGATTTTTTCTAAGCACTAATTACTGAATACACGGTGCTTTAAATGATCTGTTGGTTTGATTTCTTGAGTTAAAACAATTTTTGATGGATTTAAACCAGGATCTTTTCGTAAAATTCGCCACAAAGAGGTATGGGAGATGTCTAGTTCTTTCGAACGTTGAGAAATCGATAAATTTTGGTCTTCACGAACACTTTCACGTACGGCAGCAACATTCTCATCACTTCTTGCATTTTTTTGTCTCACTGGCACAGTAATATCATGCATTAAGTGTAAACTTTGTTTCAAACTTCTTCACTAAAGGTTCAACTGTTCTTTTATCCGGACGATTATAACGACCAAAAATTGGAGTAAAGCACGTGAAATTAGAGTAACAGATCCCAATTTTTCATAATAAATTTAGATTATTTGTAAACGTTGTTGAAGTATGTCTCGGTTGTTTTTTTTTTTTTAGAGTGATAGAACTTTAAATTGAAATAAAACACTTCTAAATAAAGATTGAAGCCAAATTTTTTTTTATTTGAAAGATGATTTTATGGCATTTATGTTTTGAAAATAATTTCTGGCATATGTCCATCACGACTAGCTCTGAGGAACCGCATTCGACCAGACCAATTTTGGACCACTTTTTCGAGTAATTCAGGCCTTATTTCATCAATAACACGAGTTATGTTCGCTTCTAAAGCGTCTATTGTTTCTGGTTTATCAGCATAAACCAATGACTTGACATAACCACAAAGAAAATAATCCAGTGATCCAGAATCATATATCTTCTACACATCTACATGAAGGAAATCTCCACAGATGCAACGAGCAAAATCGAATCAGTGGGTATAGGTCTTAGATTCTTAATTCAAATTAATGAACAGTGATTGGTTCAGGTCGCTACATATTTTCATCTCGCCCATAGAAGGTAATGACAGGTAAAACCATAACTCTTCCAAATGATTAAAGCCGTAAACGATCCAAATGGGACGCACTCAATATTTTGTAACATGATGGACATCTTGTTGGAAATTAATTATCCAGTTAAGAAAGACTTATAATGTCTTTAGGTGGGAAATGAGGGCAAATAACAGAATAACTTCATCAGAGGTATCCAAATCTATTTACTAACTAAATAATGCACATATATTAATTCCTATTTTTTCTTGTGTTGAACACATGACGCATTTCGCTATATTGGTTAACTTCTTCAAAATGCTGTTAAACAACTAGTCACAACTTTGGTAATATACAATATTTAAATGGGTTCAGAGTTTTGCGATGAGGGCACAATAAAGTTTTTATTACTTCTGAAAAACCACCGGTTTCCTACTACGAGAATAGACCCAATAGAGGTGAACTCGATAATTCCGTCTAATCATTCAGTACCTCTCATAAATTCTTGATCGATTTATTGCTAAACTTTCTAAAGTTCAGCTTCAATTTCCATTTTCATTTAAGCAAAATCTTAAAATGCTCGTCAAAAGCAGGTTTTTCTATCATAAGATTTTCTACATACTTAGAACCTAACTGCTTATTCAGGAAAAATCGCCTGTGTTCATTTATTCTAGTAATTATTAAAGGACCTTCCAGTTTGTTCAATATTTTTGAGCAGATACCATATGATATTAGGAGTATAAATAAGTTCATGCGGTTTTTTTTCGATAATTGAAGATTAATTGTGAAAAATTGCTTATAAAGCGTCATCCAATGGAAACGGCCCATTTTTAAATTGATATTACTCACGCATGGCAGCCATTGTTTATTTGTGACATTGACAGTTGTATTTGTCAATGTCTACCATTTAGTAATGATAGAGGTAAGTTTGAAACAAATTTTACACTTCATGATGTAACATGTCCACCACGACTAGCTCTGAGGAACCGCATTAGACCAGACCAATCTTGGACCACTTTTTCGAGTATTTCAGGCCTTATTTCATCAATAACACTAGTTATGTTGGCTTCCAAAGCGTCTATTTCTTTCTAGATTATCAGCATAAACCGATGACTTGACATTACACCAAAGAAAATAATCCAGTGGAGTTATGTCGCATGATCTTGGGGGCCAATTAATTGGACCATTTCTCGAAATAATGTTATAGCCAAATCTTTCTTTCAATAAATCAATTGTTACGGTAGCAGCATGAGGTGTAGCACCATCTTGTTTGAACCAAAACACTTCTGGGTCGATACCATTCAAATTTTGAAACAAATAAACATTGATCATCGATCTGTAACGAGCACCATTCATTCAACATTAGCTCGAGCATCGTTTTTAAAGAAATATGGACCGATGATGCCTCCAGCGTGTAAAGCACACCATAAAGTGCATTTTTCAGGATGCAATGGAACCTGCAGAACTTCTTGAGGATTGTTTTCACTCCATATATGGCAATTTTGCTTGTTTACATAGCCGTTCAACCAGAAATGAGCTTCATCACTAAACACAACTTTACGATAAAAAAGCGGGTCAACATTTTTAATTTTAAGGTGTAAATTAATATATTGTCTCTACTCTTCATATAAGCGTTTATGTGTATGTGTTTGTTTATTTTAATTTATAAATATGACTATCTTCACAATTTCTTTTTTAGAATTTTTATGACGTTCTATTTTTATATTTGTGTTTCATTTGTACTCATATCTGTTTGCTCTGACCTGTGAAAGGAATTGGTAAAAACCACCAATAAATTCTCTCTCTAATTAAAAAATATATATGAGAGAGTATTTTATTTCCACAAAAATGTTTGTACTACTACAACCACCACGATGTGGCTTCTTCAGGTATTACATTGTACTACGTGGTGAAACACTTGTTGTAGTATTACAAACATTTTTGTGGAAATGAAATACTGTCTCATATATATTAAATAAAATTTTCTTTATATAAAGAAAATAAATCCAGTCTACAAGTTAACTTGCAAAGATTGCCCTTTAGTATACATTGGCCAGACTGGTAGACCATTCAAGAAACGTATCCAAGAACACCAAAGGGGTTATATATACAATTCTGTACATTCGACATATGCTAATCATCTTAAGGAATTTAGGCATAATTTCAACAATAATTATGAAATTATCCACGTTGAAAGCAAAAGTTCTAGATTAACACTTTTAGAATTTCTTGAAATCAACAGGTATAATGCCCCTAAAATCCTTTTGAACGAACAAGCAGATGTCGATCATTCTCCATTACTGAATATTTTTCCTTAATGGCATTTTTAGCGGCAAACTCCAATAAACACCTAGAGTTTTTATGACTTGTGCTTCTATTATTTGGTCACGTACCTAAAAATGTATATAAACTCGGTTACACTCAATACCATCAGACAGTACAATGTAATACCTGAAGAAGCCACATCGTGGTGAAACAATTGTTGTATTAGTACAAACATTTTTGTGGAAATAAATTACTGTCATATATACATTTTTTTAATTAAAATGAGTTTCCACCAAGTGAAGACCGAATCTATCAAATATATATATATATATATATATATATATATATATATATATATATATATATATATATATATGTATTTGGTAGCAGCTCATAATACACCACACCCAACTCGTCCTACGAATTTGGATTACCGTAACGGACCCACTTTTTATCGCCAGTCACAATTCGATGCAAAAGCCCCTCTCTTTTTGCCGTTGAAGCAGTTATTCACAGAAAAAACGGCGATCGACGTCTCTTGGCTTCAGTTCATACGGATCCCAATTTCCAACCTTTCGGATCATCCCCATTGCTTTTAAACGATGGCAAATGGCTGGTTGAGTGACTCCAAGTGTTTCTGCAAGTTCCTCTTGCGTTTGTGATTAATCTTCATTGAGCGTTGTCCCTTATTCTTCATCCTTAAACTTTGATGGAGCTCCTGGTCGTTTTTTGTCTTCCAACCGCCACTTTCAAATCGGACAAACCACATCTGACACATTCGATCAGCTGGAGCATGGTCACCATAAACATCCACTAAAATACGATGACTTTCGGCAGATATTTTCTTCATATTGAAGTAATGAAGTAAAACTCCCCGCAAAAACACATTATTCGGTACAAAAGTTGACATTTTCAGAGCACACAGAAATTATATTGTTTACACTTCAGCGGAATGATAGATACTGAAAAGAAAGCTTAATGATAACACTTCAAAGTGATGGTGTTGCCAGATGAAACAATGGATTATTAGACTAGTAGCGACATCTGTTGTCAAAACCGCATGAACTACTCCTAATAATTAGTGCTATTTCTATCAAGTAGAGGACAGCACTATTCTAAGATCCGAATCTATTTCCTATCCATCCACATTTTCGGACTCGTCAGAATCGAGTCGAAATCGATGAAAAAAGTTGCACATACTCTTCTCTCCTTTGCACTGCGCTTTTATTTCCGAAAATACCTCGGCCGAGGCGCGGGATATGTAGGATTTTTGATGTGAAACGCTTACGTCATTGTTGAATTACTAATTTTAGTTGCTGTATGCACACGTGACGATTTGCCGGTGCCCCGTCGCACTTCAAACACTCAGTTCAAATTATGCCATCCGCTCGCGAATAGAACCCGCGTAGTGGTATTCGAGGAATTCCGTCGAATTAAAACGCCTATTCTGTTTTTCTTCCGATTCACCTAAAGAAAAGTTGATTGTGAACAGCAGAAAATTGAACAGTGAAAGTTTATAAGGCGACATCTGGATGATTTTCTTTGTGTTTGCTCCAGAAGTGGGTGTTGTTTTCTATCAGTCTTCCTGATAAATACAAGGAAAAATAAACTCTTGTGACCCTTTTGGTGGCTCCCATATTTTAATGATTTTGCGGAGAAATATTCAAAGGCAGTTCAAAAAATTATGTATCGACTTTGCGTGTATTAAATTAATGTTATAATGATATGCTTGAAAATCTAATATAGGTCTGGATCAATTCACCGGAACCTCTACAAATTCAATCTAAAAAATCTGTTAAAAACTTTTTAGAATTAAACTGAATAAAATGTCTTAGAAGTACTGTTTTACTTCATAGACCTATAGACTTATAGAATTATCAACAAATATGAAGGAAAAGTTAACCAATAAAGAATCAGAGAAAACATAAAATACTGACCGTAATCATCCAGAACCATCATCCAAGACAATCTTGTTTCCATTGAATATTCAGAAATAACACATTCTATCACCAGAAAATGTCCCAAATAGAATTTAAAAATGTCTTTATTTCCCTCTTTAAACACGAATATGAAACTCTTATCAATTGGAAGTTATTTGTCTGCTAAATAAAAAACAATGAGTAAAATATATCTTCATTCACCAAATATTCTGATTGAATCCGAACTTTAAATAAAAAACATGATCAAGTCGAGCAGTATTTTTCATATATTGAATCTATGATCGTATCTTCTTTTCGAAATTTTTCTCTGGAATAGTCTACCTTTTGAAATGGTCCTCAACTATTTGACCACAATAATTAATTTTGCTTTCAAACAGAATATTAAGTGAATGAAGGATTGGAGAGCGAACTTTAATAAACGTGGTCAATTAGTTAACACTATTTTTTAGATATTGAATCTATGATCGAATCTACTTTACGATATTTACCTCTGCAATAGTCTAGTTTTTTAAATGGTGCTCAACTAGTTGATCACGTTTATTAAAGTTTGCTTTCAAAAAGAATATTTAGTGAATGAAGAATTTGAAAGTGATCTTTAATAAACCTGGTCAATTAGTTGAGCACCATCTTTCACATATTGAGTCTATGATCGTATCTACTTTTCGACATTTTTCTCTGGAATAGTCTAGTTTTTTGAATGGTGCTCAACTAGTTGACCACGTTTATTATTTGCTTTCAAACAGAATATTTATTAAATGAAGGATTTGAAAGCGAACCTCAATAAACGTGGTCAATTAGTTTAGCAAC
Organism: Megalocaria dilatata; assembly: GCA_034642435.1. Classification (NCBI taxonomy): domain Eukaryota; kingdom Metazoa; phylum Arthropoda; class Insecta; order Coleoptera; family Coccinellidae; genus Megalocaria; species Megalocaria dilatata. The sequence goes on from CM067854.1 coordinate 76,663,914, forward strand.
ATTTTTAGATATTGTGTCTATGATCGTATCTACTTTTCGACATTTTTCTCTGGAATAGTCTAGTTTTTTGAATGGTACTCAACTAGTTGACCACGTTTATTAAAGTTTGCTTTCAAACAGAATATTTATTAAATAAAGGATTTGAAAGCGAACCTCAATAAACGTGGTCAATTAGTTTAGCAACATTTTCAGATATTTTGTCTATGTTCGTATCTTCTTTTCGACATGTTCTGTGGAATAGTCTAGTTTTTTAAGTAGGGCTCAACTAGTTAACTACGTTCAATAAAATTCGCTTTCAAACAAAATATTTAGTGAATGAAGGATTTAAAAGCGAACTTTAATAAACCTGGTCAACTAGTTGCACCATTTTTCAGATGATGAATCTATGATCGTATCAGTGGAATACCATCTTTCAGATATGGTCGTCTCTTCTTTTCGACATTTTTCTCTGGAATAATCTTGTTTATTAAATGGTGCTCAACTAGTTGACCACGTTTATTAATGTTTGCTTTAAAACAGAATATTTAGTAAATGAAAGATTTGAAAGCGAACTTCAATAAAACTGGTCAACTAGTTGAGCACTATTTTTCACATATTGAGTCCATCATCGTATCTTCTTTTGAACATTTTTCTCCGGAATAGTCTAGTTTTTTAAATGCTGCTCAACTAGTGGACCACGTTTATTAATGTTTGGTTTAAAACAGAATATTCAGTGAATGAAGGATTTGAAAGCGAACTTCTATAAACCTGGTCAATTAGTTGAGCACCATTTTTAGATATTGTGTCTATGATCGTATCTTTTTTTCTACATGTTTCTATGGAAGCCTAGTTTTTTAAATAGTGGTCAATTAGTTTACTACGTTTATTAAAGTTTTCTTTCAAATAGAATTGTTATTTAGTGAATGAAAATTTGAAAGCGAACCTGTTCAATTAGTTGATCACCATTTTTCAGAAATTGAGTCTATGATCTTTTCCACATTTTTCTGTGGAATAGTCTAGTTTTTAAATCGCACCCAACAATTACCCACGTTTATTAATGTTCGATTTCAAACAAAATATTTGGTGAAAGTATGTGGATATATTTTTTTAATTGTTTTTATTTAGCATTCAAATAATTTCTAAATGAGGAGAATATGGATCAGATTCCTTTTCTGAAGAATGTACTATCCATTTTTTAAAGAGGGAAATAAAGAAAAGTTTTTTAAATTCTATGTGGAGCATTTTTTGGCGTTATTTCTGGTTATCCAATCGAAACAAGCTTGTCTTGGATGATTGTTCTGGATGATTACGGTCAGTACTTTATGTTTTCTTTGATTCTTTAAACTGCCGCGAAAATGTGTGGGTAATTCTATATGTCTATAAAGTCAAACGGTGTTTCTAAGACATTTTATTCTAATAATCAAATAAACTTTCTATTACCATAGCTCACACTCCTTACTAATGATAATTATATTGAGTTTTCGAGAGATTTTCCAGATTGAATTTATAGAGGTTTCGGAGAATTAATTCAACTACTATCTGTAATATTTAAAAAAAAATTTCAATCTATAATTGTTTCTTATGTAGGACTGTCAATAGTTATAAGGACCATAGGCGCAAAAATGTTGATCTATTTTCAATACGAATCGGATTTGAAAAAAGGAGTTATTATTTTTCAATCTTCTTATTCGTTCGTAACGAATATACTGCATGTTGAGTAATTATTTTAGCAAATCTAGTGATTTCCAAGAATAAGTTGATTGATGGTTCTTTTCAAGCTGTTCAAAACAATCATTTTCTGTTTGTGATCTGTTTATTGGTTTTCAATTGAAAATTTGTTTGCCTATTTCATCCTCGTATCAAACACCATGACAGCATAGTGCTGAATTCAAAACAATTCATATTAAAAAGGAGAAAATTAAACTCGGATGAGAATTATTCTTATATGCAGATTCATTTCTAATATATAAATAGGACCGTGTTACCATGTCCTCTCCGTTTTATTTTTGCAATTGTCCTGTTTGGTTTTTCACATTGACCTTTTCTCAAGCTAAATACCAGTTTGACCGAGTTGAATGTCAGCAGTTAACTGAGTTACGAGGCGCTTATATCGCAAATCAAAAAATTATCGCACATTGAAAGGGCACCCTTGATAACCTGCTAGGTATTCGGAATTCCTTTTAGATAATATTGACTTTATAAACAAGCTGTATTGAAGTTTTAATCGTCTAAAATTTGGACAAAATTTTCATTTCAAATTTCTCCAGTTACTATTGGGAGTACAAATTTTTTCGGCCCGTTTTTTCAGCTCAACAAATGCATTTATTTCAAAAGATAATGAATTTACAAATTGATCAAAATATTGTCCATCACTTGGTCACCTCTCAGACAACTTCCGAATTTCGTCTTGAAAAAACTTCTTGTCTTTTGAGGCGGTCGAATTTTAAAGTCAATTTTTGATTTCTTCGAAAAAAGTGAAGCAGTGACCTGCCAAATTCTTTAACAAGACAGAAGAAAATTAATCGAACAACTTGTTTAGAACAGGCCGATAGAAAACTGGAAAAACTTCTTATTTTTGGACAAAACCGGTCGGTCTTACATCTGATGTTTGGCGTGTTTTGAGAGGCCATGGTGAACAGTAAGATTCCAAGATATCTCATCAGTTTTGACACAAAAGGGTAATATTTTGTAGAGAGAGAATACTACAGGAAAACTCCCCTAATCTCCATTCAAAAAAGTTTAACTGGACTGAATTACGAGGATTTATTGAAAAGTGCTCAGTCTTCTAGAGAAACGAACAAAAATATCAAATTTAAAATATTATTGTTGTTATTTACATTTATTACAACGAATTCACATCTCCCCCAAACCTATCAAAAACAAATTTCTATCACATCTTTGTTGGAAAATAGTTGACCACTTTTCGAACTTTTTTCAGTTGTAGAAAGAGATAATGGAGCCAGATCAAGTAAATAAGGATGATATTCGAGTAATTTGAATCCTGAATCACGAATTGTTTGCATGACAACATGCGATTTGTGTACAGGTTCACATAATTATTTCTCGTAGTGTGGTCAGTAACGTCCAATAGTAATCCTTTGCCATTGTTCCACCGAAGTCCAGATATTAAATAACATCATAAGTAATTCCGAGAACTTTTCCCGCACATTTTTTAACACGAAACTTTTTATGCCTTAGAGAGCGTTTTCATTCCATCAATTATTGCCTTATTTGGAAATAATAAAAATTTATCCAAATTAACCCAGTAACAATAAGATTTAAGAAGTCTACATCTTTTTCAAAGATCGAATTCAATGCTTCTACCCTTTCGCGCTTCTGGTCAATGTTCAGGCATGTGGGGATCCAGTTTGCAGAAATTTTTCTTATGTCCAAGTCCACTCGAGCTATATTACGGACGTTTTCCTATAAAATATTAAACCCTTCAAATATTCTGGCCTTTCCGATCAGTCTTCACTGATTTTCATACCACAACTTAAATATTCACAATTTCTCGGCGTAAAAATAATCGTGTTCTAGGTGAACTTCATACGCTTGTACGTGACAAAACGGACTTAATATTAAATTAAAGTTTATTCGCATTTCCCTTTTCGATAAGGTTCACTATTTTTATCGAATATTATCGATTCATCAGAATTGGAATATTAACAAATAAAATTAAAAATTCAGATACGACAATTTCAATGCGTCCTTGTACTTATCAACGAACACTCACCTCAGATTTATTATTCAAATAGTTTTTCGTAGCTGAAATAAAGGTTGTGATTCAAAACTGAACTGAAACAAGAAATTAAAGGACTGTGATATTTAAATCAATTGTGTTCAAACGATAATATGCCTAGTATGGCAGCATCGCATGGAGGAGTATTATACTACGTCGTCAAGGCACCAAGATACCAGGAACAGGAATCTTACACCTACAGGTTCGAAAATTAATCATATTGCTATTTTGAGTGATTAAATAAATTAACGCTACAATTATTTTGAACTCTCGTCTTCCTATACTCACTTATGTTGAATGAATGAAATTGTTATTATTATTGTGTATTTCAAAATACATATGCCACAGATTTAAAAACTTTCTCATAGCTTGGGAAATTTATTCATGGAATATATTCTTCTTAGTTTTCTCTATTCCTTATTGATAATATCAGTTTTGATTGCGTAGAGTATTGGAATGTTTAATTCGAATAATAATTATTATATCTTACGGTATCTAACAATAGGATCCTATCAGTACTTTCAGTTAACATAACGCGAAATTTGTGGGAATATGATATTGAAGAAAGAGCATTCAGACGAGATTAATGTGAAAATTGAATATATTGTGTTTCCCACCGAAAGGCATATAGCCCAAATTAGGGCAAAACTATTGAAATGGTGCTTAATTATTGGCTGTTACTTTATTTTATGATGAGAAAAGAAACATAATTCAACAGAAACAGTTTGATTGTTTATTCGGAAGCGTATCACCAACTACTTTAATTACTGCTTCACCTTTGCTCAGCAGACAAACTGTCGCTTCCAATGTAGAAGCAATCCACTCTCTATCACCAAATCGTCGTAAATTGCATTGGCCTGCCAATTTGTTAGCAAACGATTGACGTGATAGTCTATGCGTGCTTCGATCGGTGAATATGGCAGATGTGAATCCAAACCCTTTTGTTGACGATGGTCTCGATGACACGACGCTGAACATACGGATATATATTACTGTGGTGAAAGACAATTTGGTTTTTTGCGCGGTCTTTTCGTGTTGATGGCTGTGTAGCGTATGCAGTCTTCACCAATCATAAATGCCATTCATAATGGTTTCCCAAACATTCAATAGTTTTTTTTTAATGGGCGGCTTTCGATATTTATTTCGGTGTTTCGCCAGGCGATACGTAGATTGTATATTTGAAAGGGTTTACTTCTCATCGCGACTTTATGGGCTATTGTGTCTCCCTATCAAAGCTGTACTACAGCTCTATTTCCAGTTTCAGAGTTCTGATGAACTCCAGTATCTGAGATTACGCGAGGCGTTCTGTAATTAGGTGATACCGGATTTCTTTCTCCTCCCATCAGAATCCGCACTCGTGAGTGTCTGCTAAATATTTTCTCATCAAATGCTTTCTGAGGCGGCAATGCTTAGTAAGGAAGCCAGTGAAGAAATGAAGCATGTTTTTGTTGAGTTCCAGGTACATTTTGGATCTTGCGGTATCGAAGTTCCCAAGAAACATTTAAGAGTGATCCAGCCCTTGACGATTTTGTGTTTTTCCTTCGGTTTCTTTCGAAAAATTTCCTTATACTACAGAAGGGTTTCGTGTCAGTAAAGGGGGTCTGTGCTACTTTTCTGATAAGTATATTGGCCTCCTCATCTCATTTGATTCCCGTGTGACCAGAAGAGGTTAAGAAACCCCATTATTTTTGCTTGGTTCATTAAGTTTTCTTCGGCACTCCGATATCAGTTTTTCATAAGGGATCAGTGATGACCTCTAGTGCACTTTTTGAGCATGTCTCCATAGTTCTAGTGATGCACATACAGGCGAGTCTTCGTACATTGTCGATGGTGTTCTTTGTACTTGCGTTACTATGCGAAACTATTGACCCATATATAATTTTCTCACAATCATGACGTACATCTATCGAAATTAGGTTTGCAGCCCTAAATCTTAGCAGCTAGACTTCTACTTATCATCAAAACCCTAACTTATTTACGCAGTAGTCTCAACAAGCTTGTTCCATAGAAGCTTAGTGACAAGGGTTATTCTTAAATATTTAACTTCCGATTGGCATCTATGATAATTACGTTCAGAGAGAGGGATTTCATAGCTGGAAGTAAATGAAATTACTGTGATCTTGCTCGGGTTGATCTTCAACCCCACTGACAAGCACCATTGCTCAATAATTCTGAGGCCCTCCTGCAGTAATTCACATAGGAAGCCTTTGAATTTCTCCCTTATTATTAGGACTGTCATCGGTATAACCATAACCTATACATTCGAAGACAAACTCCGACAGCCTGTGTAGCACATCAACCACATCAACTATGGAACCAGTAGGCTCCATAGAAGTGGGGATATCACTCCCTCTTGAGTTGTCCAGCGTATGGCTTTAACAGATTTAGTGTTACAACCCACCTGTGTCTCAACTATCCTCGTCGTTAATACCTCATACATACATTTTATAATGGTGTTGTCTCTTAAGTTCTTCTCTGACAGACACATCATGTGTATTGTCAAAGGTCTAAGATAAATCCAGGAATGCGCACATTGCGATATCTGTTATCCAGAGTTCTCGGAAAGGCTTCGATCAGCTGATACAGAGAAGTTTCCTGGCGAATACGTAAACTTTTTCGTTTTTTATGGTTTTTGAGGAGGAAATACGTTTCATCGCCAATAGCAAGAAATTTTAGGAAAGGTGTTTACGCGTTTGTTCATACCAATGTGGAAAAAATTTGAACACAACCGGCTCTGTTGACATCAAGTAGTTCATTAGTTAATTTCTATACCTTTTCTAGTTTTTTGAGATGACGCACGATTGTTGAGCGGTTGACATTAAAGTTTTTAGTCAACATTCGAGTTGTCAGGTTTTCGTATTTTTTCAATGCCTTGTTGTCGAAATCCGATGGTTGACTGCTTTCTGAATTATCCTCCATACTTGATTTAAATTGTACAAATCAGTCCTGACATTCTTTCACTTATTGTTCCTTCGTCAAAAAGTTTTTTGAGATCGCGAAATGACTACATCCTTTCTAATAGTGACACAGCATATAACGATTATGAATATGATTTTCCGACACTCATTTTCTGAATGGAATGGTTATTAAAAAAAACAAAATGCCGATTATTAGTAACGAAAGGCGTGTCAATATAAGCGGCGGACAATTAGGCACCATCTCAATAGTTACAACTAACAAATTCTTTTAACATGTGAGCATATGATCTAGTAGTCACAATTAGCTTAAGCGCATTGCACCCTCTAATAATCCTTATAGCGATGGAGTAGACACCCCTTTACATTACTCATTTGAGAATAATTCTTGAAATAGTAAATTATTTTTAATTTTACTACTTTGCTGGTGGCTACGTTGTGCTCATTATCTGAACTCGCAGGTCATTGCGTGAATAAATTATTATTATTATTTAAACCAAAATTTGTTAACATCAGATCATAATTATTGCTATTAGGAGTACAAATAAGTTTCCGCCGTACGGAGCCCAATTTCCTTGTTTATGAATCATTCCTAATGATTTTAAACGATGTGAGACTGCTTGCTGAGTGACTTCTAATGTAAGAGAAAGTTCTTTTGTGTTTGAGATGAATCTTCCTCCAATAATTCCGCCAATTCTGCATCCTCGTAAATTTTTGGCCTTCCACTGCGATCTTTGTCTTCTACGTCGAAATCACCGTTTTCAAACTTTTGAAACCACTCTCGACACGTTCTCTCACTCAAAGCACCCTCACCATATGCTTCTACGAGCAATTGATGCGCCTCAGCAGCAGATTTCTTTAAATTAAAGAAGTAAACTAATATTTCCCGCAAATGACGCTTACTTGGCTCAAATTTTGACATTTTCAACTTATAAAAATTATATTTTACCAATATAAAATCAATGATATTAATAGGTTATGTTGTTCTTGAATGTCCAAACTATTTTTTAAGCCGGTTATCATCTGCGAAAGCTAACCGAAACTCCGTGCCGCGTCATCTACAATAAAACGGCGGAAACTTACTTGTACTCCTACTTTACCGCTTTCAATTTGACGTTCATAGATTTTCGTGTAACAACAGGTAAGTCCATATGATGAATTACAACATACACATACCCACTAGCAATTGAGAGCGATAAGATTAAATACTATTTCTTATTTCACATATCATTCCCAAATGAGTTGTGTGAGGGAACCGCATTGATAAGTATGCTTGTTTGCTATTCGAAATTCAATGGATTCCTTTCCCCCCACATTTCCAATCAACTCGTTTCTACGTGGTCTTGAAAGCTAGCTAATTTGCCTAATACCATTTATTTGTTTAAAACATTAGCCAAGGCACCCATAAACTCCTTTGAAGCATAGAACAGCACCTCCACTTATTTAGACTTGTAAATAAATATTTCTCCATATTGCCTATTAAGATTTTTGAAGATAAGAAAGTTTATGGATAGGAACGCGCTCTACTTGACTGTATCACCTTTCGAATAAAAGTTTGGCAGTATTTGTTGCATCTAGGTTTATCTTAATTTACCCCTAATCTTTACCATGGCCACTCCGTATAAGTAAATGTAATATAAAAGTCGACTCTTATTCTGGTAAAATTTTCAGCCATTTGGCGATATTCTTTCGAATTAAATTTCAGTGAAAGTTTTAATTATTGCAGTTATAGTTTTAGACAAGTTTTCAGTGAAGATACCGTTAGTGTTGAGGTTCATCTCTAGTTTGAGTCCCAGTTAAATTCATTTGTGAGTTAGAGGTTGAAGTTCCGATTAAGAAATTAAGATACTTTGTCCCAGTTAAGATCCCCGGTAGCTTCTATCTTCATTAATGCCATTTGGTACTGATGGGTTTCTGGTTAATGCTATAATTAAAGCAGTAAGCACATGACAACTAACCATCTAACCATAGAAGAGTAATCCCAAAAATACTTATTTTGTGAGTCGAAAGGCTTTTTTCCAGCGGAGCCAGGAAAAAAGTACGGGTCGAATATCGAAAGACCGATCTAACTAATGAAAGCATTTTCATTCCAGTTTGATTTTCCGCTTTTTTGCTTCAAACGAAAGAAAATGTGACATTTCTCCATTTTACCTGATTTTCAGAGATCACAGACGACAATTAGACACGCAATTTCACGGTGAATGTTGATTTATTTGACCTACCGGCTCATTAAAGTGCCCTAAAATATTACCAGTTTATAATATTGGTCAATCAAATGCTCTAGTACTCTTTTAAGAGTACTCGCCTTCTTATTTCGCGTCCCAATTATGATTCTGCTTAAGTTAGGTAAGAGAACCTGGTAAGGATCCGATTCAAATGCCAGTACACATACTTCGCATATATCTGCCAAATCGTGTTTCATGTTTGGCCATAGTCAATATGTTTTCCAGGATGGGACTTCTCCTATTGCATCCCAACCAATCGTCTATAATTTCAAAGATTGGGATTGCTATCCAAAAGAGTTAGATATCGCCCTTCTTCCCAGTAGGTTTCTATCCTTTATATCTGCGTCCAGTGAGATATAAATATATTTATATTTCAGGCAATGGCTTATTTGTTTTCCATCTTCCAATATGTCTTCTTTGGTATCCCTCCAATGCAATAGATTCTTCTCGATGCCTTGGGTGATGCAATACAGATGGTCCACTGTAGATTTTCCTACTCTAAAACCAGCTTGTTCTTCAGCTTCACAGTCTTTATATTCTTGTTCAATTTTATTTCTGAGGAGTCTGCCATACATTCTGCTCAGCGAACTTGTAACTGCAATACCTTTGTAGTTGCAATTGTCTTTACTTTCTTTCTTGTGGATAACTGACATGGAAGTTTTCCATTCTGTTGGTATTTCCGCACAATTTGTACAATCTGTAAACAGCCTTCTGAGGTGTTCGTAGAGTTTCATTGCTCCGGCCTTGACTAATTCAGCATAAATGTCGCCTGGACCTGAGGATCTTCCATTTTTAAGGGATTTGCTTATTATTTCTTTGAACTCCGTTATAGTTATATTTATCGCCGTCGTGCTTTTTTCTTCAGAGAAGCCGGTTCTTCGTTCGTTTAACAGATTTTTAAAATATTTTTCCCATGTGTTGTCTGTTGTTATTGCACCAATGAATGAATTCGATAATCAACCTGTCATGTCTGAACGATTTTCCGGATTTGTTTTTGCTCGAAAATACCTGCGTCCTGTTTTTAATGAGACACAATGTTCTCGTATTCCACAAATGAATATTTGATAAAGTACATTCTTCAAGGTTCACTTTTCAAGCTATTCTCTATGAAATAAAAATCGTTGGGAGTGAAATTTCGAGGTCACTTGCCTCTGGGTTTTGCATCATATGTCTCGGAAAAATACTTCAGTCCCAAATTGACGAATCTTCTTCACCCTACAAATTTCCAGCAGCAAAATTCAATTTCCCTATCTCCATTCCAGTAATGTCAGGTTAAATGTTATTTGCTCGCATCCCGCTGTTATTAGATTTCAGGAATTTCATATCGCACCAGTAACATTTCGTGGAGACGTTTACATTTCAATTATTTGCATCACTGCCTTCTATAAAATATCCTACCTAATGTTTATGCGACAATTCAATGGGAGCATAAAGTGAAACATTAATTCAACTGGTTATCACAGGCCTCCAGTGATCCTGTTTGTTCCATTCGTCGGAAATACAGTATACCATAATTCAATATACGTACAGGATAATGGAAGCTGAAATTGAAAGCTCATCATGAGTATTTCGGAATTGTGGAAAGATAATTATCGGTCAAAGTTATACAATTTGATGTAAAGCAAAATTCCTTAATTGAATGAATAGAATATGGGCTATGCCCTAGGTGAAACATTAGAACAATTTTATTTAAAAAAATTCTAACAGTACACAAAGGAACTTCTTTTTGTATTCCTTTTAAGATGGTGAAAAGACCATGAAACGTAAAAACTGTGTGAAGTTTTTTTTTAAAAATAAGCAAAATTCCGTTCATGAACTTTCAAAAATATTAAGAAAAATCCAAAATTCCAAGCCAGATTCATGTTTTTTATACATATTTCAGGAAAATTATCGAAGCATTATACTATTTTTCGGGCCAGCAAAATTTGTATTGAGACATTTTAAATCCGACGTCTCGATATATTTTAAACCATAATCATGTAATGTGTGTCAATACTTGATTGAAGTAAATTTTGAATGACTTTAAATTGAGAATTGTATATTCTGATTTCAACAAAATATATTGAAACTATATACAAAAACTATCAAATTGATATCCTTATATATAATCAATATAAAATATTTTCCAATGTCTCGGAAAAAACCTTTTTACATCCAGACATGAAACGTATTAATACAAATGTATTAACAAGAACTATATAAGTATGTATATTAAAATACAAATATAAGACAATCCACTATTCCAAAATGATCTAAAATTCTCAAAATAGAGGATCAAATAAAAATAATTGAACAAAAATTCTAACATTTGATAGCTATTTCGGTCTCTAGACTTCTTCAGAATTGTATTGAATTCAGATTCAAATATATAACAAGATAAAAATTTAACTCACCAAATAAGATAAAAGCTAGAACGAATAAACACGAAGTAAGCTTTAAAGTATTCAAAATAAAACGAAAATGATCAACGTGTAACGTATAACCTATAACTATTAGTACTCGGAACACAGAAAAACATAACAAAACTTATTCATCCCAAATAATGTCGCATGATGAGAAAAATAACCAGAATTTCAAAAAAAAATTAAGGAATATATTGTGGATATTTAGACTCTATATGAATTTATTTCATAATTTAAAAATCAATTTGAACGTGAGTCAATACTGGATAGAAGTAAAATTTAAATGATTTTAAATTCAGAATCATATATTTCTACAATATATGTATTGAAACTATTATATATACTATATATTGTTCCGAGTACAAATATTATAGTTTTAGGTTGTAAGTAACAACACGTTGATCATTTCTGTTTTATTTTAGATACTTTAAAGCTTACTTGGAATTTCTTCGTTCCAGGTTTTATCTTATTTGAATCTGAATTCAATACATTTCTGAAGAGGTCTAGAATTCTCGTTCAATTATTTTTATTTAATTCTTTATTTTGAGAATTTTAGATAATATATATATATATATATATATATATATATATATATATATATATATATATATATATATATATATATATATATATATATATATATATATATATATATATACATACTTTTTTGTTAATACATTTGTATTAATACGTTTCATGTCCGAGTGTAAAAAGGTTTTTTCCGAAACATTGAAAAATATTTTATATTGATTATATATAAGGATATTAATTTGATAGTTTCTGTTTATAGTTTCAATATATATTGTAGAAGTCAGAATATATAATTCTGAATTTAAAGTCATAATCATGTATTTTTAAAACGAATCTGGATTTTTAATTTCTTGCTTTGCTTCCGTATGGCCCTTCATTATATGACTCAACAAAAATTTCTATAGTCGGATGTTTCGATAACAAGCCTCCTCATTTCGAAAATATTCAGTATTCTGCTAACCTCACTACAAATTTCAATTTTATAAAAAATGTTTCTAATTTAGAAAATCATTACTGATTCATGTTAGTTCGTGGAGGAACATGAGGTTTGTCAAGTAAGATGTATTTTTTATTGATTATTTTTATTTTTCCTTTTTGAATATGTACTGTATGTTTTTGGAGAGTTTTTTAAGTAACTTGAAGAGAGTTATTTTCGAATACATTTTTGAGGTTATGTTGTGCATTTTTGGAGAGGAATTTAGTTTTCATGATACCGTTATGAAACAATATTTTGTATCCTTCAAGTATTTATTCAATAATTTAATTAATATTCTATATTTTCTTTGGCTTCTCTTATTCCTTTTGATGCTGTAAAATGAGTGTTATTCTGTATGTCTGTGTTGGAACTGTGTTTTCTAAAACATTCATTTAATTCAATTTTAAAAAGTTTTTGAGAAAAAAAATTCATAAATTTAAATTTTAAGTGAGGTTAGCGAAATTAATCTGTGTGATATTTAAGATATTGTAAAAGCCTTCCATCAAGTAAAAACCTCTTTTTAAATATTTATCTTATGAAGAAACCAAGAGGAAACATTGAATAGAATAATAAATAATATTTCCACAATTTATTGATTGACAACAATTGTTTCGCCTTGAATTAGTCCAAGTTAATATTTTGAACTAATTCTAAAAATTACAACTTCACATCTTATATATATATATATTATATCTTATATAGCTATGGTTTGGGCAAGAACTTGTAAAAAGGGAGGTCCAAATAATAATTGATTTTCGAAAATACAGATAGATAACAATATGCGAAAAATGGATACAGATAACCATAAAATAAATTGGGGCCAATTATGAAAAATAACTCAGCAAAAATATTCAACAAGGGAGATCTGTTGACATCTTTTTGTGCATCGAGAAGAATTTTAAGGTTCTTGTAACTGTTAATTTCGGCTAATTTCAATAGTGTCAGTCAGGTACTTTTAATTTCATTATAGATAATTTCGCAGTTGTTATTGAAATTATGTCCAAATTCTCTCAAATGACTGGCATATGTTGAGTGTGACATGTGGGACGTTTACTCCTCTGGTATTCTTGAATTCTTTCTCTAAATTATCTACCTGTTTGACCAACATATACCATAGAACAATCATTACAAACCAAATTATAAATTCCAGATTTTTTGTCTTTATTTATTTTATCCTTATTATTCTTAATGTGAATTCCTAAATTTTTAATAGATCTAAGCTACATTCGAATGAAATTTTTATGTTAAAATACTTGGCAATATCTGAAATCTTGTTCAGGAATAGAAATATATTTTTGTCAAATCTTTTATAACAATTCAATGCAATTTTGTTTTTGTTTTTTACTTAAAAAATTTTTCTATTGTAATTGGATTGTAGCTGTTATCGGATAGAGTTCGTTTAATATGTGAATGGAATATAGAATAATATTGCCAAGTATTTTAGAATAAAATTCTACTCAAATGTAGCTTTTAGAATGATTAATAATTCAGGAATTCACATAAAAATCAAGATAAAACAAATGAAGACAATAAATCTGGAGTTTATAAGTTGGCTTGAAATGATTGCTTCTTTTAGGGTTCAAGAGAAGAATTCATGAACAGCAGATAAGTTAGTGTCAGACATCTCGCAATCAACATATGCCAGTCATTTGAAAGAATATAAACCACGAGATTATCCATAATGAAATTAAAAATACCAGAAGTCACACTGCTTGAAGTAGTCGAAATTGGCAGTAAAAATTCTTCTCAATACGCAAAAAGATGTCAAAAAATCTCCCCTTGTTTGATATTTTCATTTAGGTATTTCCAATAATTGGCCCCAATATATTTCACCGTTATTTGTATCTTTTTTTTCCATTTTTGCTTAATTATATTTCCGAGAATTTACTGTTATTTGTTATCTTTCTTCTTCAAGTTTCCGTCCAAAACAAAGCTATATAAGATGTGAAGTTATTTTAGAGTTAGTTCAAAATATAAACCTGAAGAAGCCAGAATGTTGCCGAAACAATATTTGTAAATTAATAAATTGTGAAAATATTCTTTATTACTTTATTTAATTATAATAAATACATTTCTATCAAATCAGGATTCAATTAAATTCTCAAGAAGAGAATTCTATTTTCTAATTTGCCATCACGGATCAGCCGTAACCCTCCGATGTATTATTGTTTCTTTGATTGTAAGGTTGTAAATTCAATAACAAATTATGGCGTACCAAAGAATGAACGGTTTCTTGACCGCATAAAAATGAGCACTTTTAGATATGCAGTGAACCGGTGCACGCTCAAATAAATTCGTATGAGGTGTTGGCAAATAAAATGTAGACAACATCCTCGCAGATAACCATGGAACACTCAAACTGATTTTTGACAATAAATAAGCTAAGTTGATTTTACCAGTCTTTGAGCAAACCTGGCACACTACACTTTGCGTCTCACTAGCAGCGATATCTTCACCTTATCCATGATGTCAGACAAATTGGCTCCTCTTACAGGAAAACTACCAGTTCGCTTGAACAACATATACCTAAAAAATTTCCTATTAAAACGTTCCAATGGGACTAGGTGACCCCAATAAATAGGAAACCATATCAAACTCGCATACTCCATTTTACCAATCACAAGACGAAGTATAAACCTCCGAGTATCGAGAAATCATTGAACTCTCTTATGCTTCTGAATACAAATGCCAAAGTTCTGCTGGCCGATGCACACAATTCCTCAAAATGGGGAACGAAGCTAAAGGTGGAATCAAATTTAACTCATTGAGATCATACATTCGATCTTTACTGACGATATAACACTGAGAAACACGGTAATTATAATCCAACGGCTGTGACTGCCTTGAGTAAGTTACCTCAAAGCACTTTTCCATGTTCACCTTGAGTCTGTTAAGTAAACACCAACGATGAATATACTGCAAGTTTCATTGAAGCACCATAATATCTGAAATATCACTCCTTAAGTTTATCTTCAAATCACTCTCTTATGCTTCTGAATACAAACGCCAAAGTTCTGCTGGCCGATGCACACAATTCCTCAAAATGGGGAACGAAGCTAAAGGTGGAATCAAATTTAACTCATTGAGATCATACATTCGATCTTTACTGACAATATAACACTGAGAAACACGGTAATTATAATCCAACGGCTGTGACTGCCTTGAGTAAGTTACCTCAAAGCACTTTTCCATGTTCAACTTGAGTCTATTAAGTAAACACCAATGATGAATATACTGCAAGTTTGATTGAAGCACCATCATATCTGAAATATCTTTCCTTAAGTTTATCTTCAAATCATCATATTCCAATATCTAAATGTGACATTCTAAGGGGTGGCTACTTAAAAATCTCTTACAATAACGCAAAACTTCAAAAAAAACATAGAAGATTGACGCAAATGAAAGAGCAGTAATTATCTTGCTTTGGAAAAGTGATGGCTTCACACACTTGTGATCAAGAGTTAGGCGGTCTATAGTATATTAAGATTGTTTATTTCATTTAAGTTTAAAAAATTGGAATTTTTTTAACATACCTATCCTTTTTCAGTGTTGAGAGTGGTTGGGAGAACCCTTTTCGACCAGGAGGAGACCTAAGTAGAGAAGCAGACGAGATCGTCGAGCTGATCAAAGGAGGCAAGCCGATAACCCCAACGTCAGGAGAACCGCACCATGACGAACACGATTCGTCCCTGCCTGAAGCGGAGCAAAACCTAATTCAGAATCACTTGGGTAACAATGTCTTGGAGTCTCCAGAGAAAAAACAGCAACTGTCGTCGGTAGAGGCGACGCCCAAAAGTGCCAACGGTAACGTGAACAAAACCGAGGACAAAACTGACAATTCCCCTGGTGCCGTTGACGTGAAAAGAGGAACCGTGAAACCGGACGGTGATGCCTCTCAGGTCGAACACATAACAATCAAAAAGAAACCCAAGTGCAAGTGCTGTGTAATACAATAAGTTATTTTTGTAGTCAATTCTATCAGATTTTTCTTCCTAATTTCGTTACTGTTCCATTGGCAGAAGAAGGGATGACGTATGCGAAGATGATCGAGTAGAATATCGCACTTATGGATCTCTATGCTTTTAAGAATATTAAAGTTGTAGGTATTATAAAATCGGAATATTGTTCCGAAAATTTTTCATAATCAGGGTTCAAGCGAAGCTTTGAGACATGAAATTATTGAATGAAAAATTTGTTATCTCTACTATGTATTTCCATCACAAAATTACATCTGCAAAATAAAAATATTTATATATATATATATATATATATATATATACAGCTGCTTTCAAGCATCAAATCTAATGAAAAACATCACTGGAAAAACTCTGAAACTTTTTTTACTTTACTATTTATCATTTAATTTTTAAATTAATGCTTAAGTATTTGTTTACTATCTATTCCATTTCATTATTTTTGTGTTAGTAATCGCATTTCTCAAAACTCAAAAATTTAATTCGAAATTTGATATGTTTGGACAAAATGATCGTTTATAAAAATTTTTATGTAGAGAGTGTGATAATTGTAGAGGGGTCCATAAGAAGAGCGAATAAAAATTTTACCTGATTTTATCTAGAGCTTTTACACGCTCTGTTATCTGTGATCCAAGATTGAGTTATTTTTGGAGTAGTATTTCCATATGTCAAACCTTTAACCTGATCCCTGACTAGAGTGGTTATTTTACTCAAACAGATTTAAATTTCAGGTAACTCACACTCATATGAAAATTCCATATTGCAAGATAATTAGATTCTGCTGTTAAACATTCTTATAATCTGACCAATTTACTAAAATTGAAAATACGTGATTTGCACTGATCGAGTGTAATAAATGATTATTTAGATATGATGCACTATTTTTGACTTACACTTATTTACACTAGATTTAGGATTCTTAAAGTCGATTTTTGGGTTGTATTACTCATTATTTATTGAAAATTTATGATTTAGATTAACAAATATCATCTTGGAACTGAACAAATCTTGTCAAATTCTTTTAAACTATAAATGACTACAAACGAATTTCAAAGACTGAATTATCAATCCTTTTTGAGTTAATTTGTACAATGTAGTGGATTATATCTAAATAAAATATGCTCATAGTGCGAATAAAATATAAATGGTTGTTTGGGGAAGCCAGGAACATTGTTGCTTAAATTTCCAGTCACACAAATAAAAAATTCTAGATGTGAATTATTCACAGATATAGTTGAAACTGTTGAAATAAGTGTTGTTAACTAAATGCAAGTACAAGAAACGTTAATTAAATGGTAGAAACCATGAACCATATCAAGAGAAAAAAATTACACCCTGATTTATATATTTAATAAAATATGTTTGTTGTTATTTTGTATTGAATATTTGTGTGTCTGGTACCATTAAATAAATAAATAAAAATTTCAAATTGCCTGATATAATATTTAAAAAGCAGCTCTGAAAATTGGAAAATATATTGAAATATGTATATACCATAATGATTACATAAAGCTTTACCTAGGAGATTATAACAGATAAGAAGAGAATAACCTAAAAATATTTTTAATTACAGCTATTTTATTTTTTTAATTATTTGATTTCGGAATAATGGATTCATTCATTTTATTCATGTATTATCTTAATATACAAAGAATCCCAAGTTTGTTCGATGGAAAATAATTAACATTTCTATATGTTCTATATATTTTTGAAGCAGATATTTGGCAACTTGGGATCCAATGTAAATTTGGAAATGACTACTTTGATATTCTTATGTGTATGTATAAAGCAGCTTGGTATTAGCTTTAGTCTGTAGATTGTAACATAATGAAACTATTTTTTCTGGTACTTTTATAGTGATATTCATCTGTTGTTTTAATTACGATTTTATTTAACAGTTTTTGATTTTGCTTTTATTATATTTTAAGAAATGAAAAATCTAATTATTTATATACCAAATAATAATTCATTAAATGTTTTATGAAAGACACCGATTTTCAATTATATCTAGTAGTAGCCCCCGACTCGTAAGTGGAGATTACTCTTCATTGCGGGTTCGCATCTTGGCGGGAAAAGAAATTTTCTCGCTAGGATGGCAGGCCACCATTTTTAAGTCAAAAATTAACAGTGCTGTGTCTAACTTGGCATAGGGACACAGTAAAAAAGGAATCAGGAATTATCCTGATACTCTTAGATCTTCTGTTAAGATCCTTCAGAAGCTTTATATTGCTTGTGCAAGTTAGAAGTTCAGCCTGATTCAGGCTGATATTGATATTAATCAATATCAGCCAAATTTTCAAAATGTATTTTTTAAATAAATATTAAAACAATGTTCTGTAAACCTTTACATAATATATTCAATTTTAAAAAATTGAATTAAAAATTACCTTCGATCTTAAAATCTTTGTCGGTGAGTCCAATCTAGTCATTCAATTAAGACCATTTTCGGCTCAAATGTCGAAAATTACAGACAATTGGGCAAAACGATAGCAAGCTCTTCGCAAGAACAAGCACGCTAAAACAGAATATTCTGTAAGCTTTCACATAATTTATTAAATTTCAGAAAATTAAATTAACAACGTCTTGAAAAAATTTCTATTGGCTAAATACTAATAATAATTTATTTGCACCATAAATACATACACTAGATATAGTAAACATAATATTAATATAAACATAGTAGTCTGACACAAACAAATAAGGAGAATGAACACAAAGCTTTCGCTGTCCGTGTCATATCTCATTTAATCACTCATGTCTGAAATGCCAAACACAACAATAAATTTCGGAAAAGCATTGAGTTACAACGATACACATTCACTTTCCTAATTTTTTTTTTTAATTATATCAGTTAAAGAAAGCATGTACAACCTGTCTCCGGTTACTCAGTAGAATATTGTGTAACATTCCAAAACATAAAGCAAACTATAGAAAATTAATAGATAATATTGGAGCTAGCAGTTATTGCGTGCTTCTTCTGAAATTAAATAACATAATAAAGAATATTTTCACAATTTATTAATCCACAACAATTGTTTCACCAATACTCTGGCTTTTTCGGGATTACATTTTGAACTAACTCTAAAAATTACAACTACACATCTTATGTAGCTATGGTTTAGGCAAAAATTAGAAAAAAGGGGACAAATAACCATAAAATACATTTTTTTTTGGTGGTTGCAGAATTGTTCTACTGTGAAAAGCTTCTCGTCTGTGAAGAGAATGCGCTTCCATTGCTGACCACGGTTTGTCGATGCACATTGAGCAAACGAACAATTTCGCATTTACCATTACCTAGACGAAACAGCTCAAAAATTGCACTACGTTTGTTTGACATTGTAACACTCTGCAAAATAAAGTAATATCATACTGAAAATTGCCTTTGAAGATAGGCCGATTCCTTCAAGTTCGGCTATTTCTCAAATAATTAGAAAATTCGAGAAATGTGTAGAGATTTGTGTGCTGCTATTGAAGCCAGTGCACCTTGTTCCAGTAAACAAATTGCTGAACAAGTCGATATGAACGATAGAAGTGTTCGGAATATTTTGAAAAGGAAGGGTTACCCATGTTATAAAGTTCAAACAAACCAAGAAAATTTTCCAAAATACCATATCAAACGAATGGAATTTTGTGAAACTATGACGGAAAAAGTAAATGAAAAAAGTTCATTCCTCAATCTTATTCACTAATGAGTGAGTCATCGTTTTCCTTGAATAGAAAACATAACCCATCAGTAGTAAGAAATTGGTCTAGGAAGATAAGCATCTGAGTATTCCTGTGTGTATCCAGTATCCCCAAAAACTTAATGTGTGGACAGGACTACTGGGGAATCACATCACAAGGCCATTTTTTATCGATGGTAACCTAAACGCTGCCATGTCTGGTTTCAACAGGATGGTTGAACAAGTCATAACGCAAGAGTAGTCACACTATATTTCAGGAAAACATTTTCGGACAATACTACAAATGACACAATCAAGTGCCCCCGCAGATCACCAGATTTATCTTCCAATGATTTTTTTCTTTAGGGATATCTGAAAAGTTTGGTTTATGGGCATGAAATTGATACAGCGACGAATATTAATGAATTAAGGTTCAAAATAATCCAACCAAAATAGCAATTATGCCGAATCTGCTCACAGATATGAGATTATCTCTTTAAAAAAGATTTGGTTTGGCTCAACAAGGTGGATTATTTTGAACATTGAATTTAAATTTGTCGACCTTCGATTTCGAATTTTTGAAAATTTGATTTTGTTTTCGAATTTCTTATTTTCGTAGAATTTATTTTATTTTAAAGCCCGTTATGGCGATATAGTATTCATTTTCACAGAAGAAATTATTTGTGTCATTAATCGTGGCAAATAAATTCCTCGCATACAATGGAATAAGATTGTCGTATTTATTCTCAAACCGATATGGTCTAACGAATTCCACGTTTGAAGTGCAAATTATTCTGATTACTGAAAGCAGTACAGAGTCTCGTTTGGATCGAAGCATCCCCCTCCACTGTCATTAAGAGAAAAAAGTTGTTTATTCGTCATCGAATGAAAGAACCAATAGAACAGAATTCACAATTCATTGAACTACTGAGAAGTTGAATATCATAGAAAAAATACACCAGAGCATTCCAAATACAAGATTTTCACAAACTGAAGAAAAATGAGAAAGAAAAAATGTGACACTGCACTATTCTGTATTTTACGGAGTACTCTAAGAACTCGAACCGTTTTATCGGTGTTTTTTTTTTAAAGTGATAGAACTTTAGATAGAAATAAAACAAATTTAAATTAAGATTGAAGCCAAATTTTGTTTTTATTTGATTGATAATTTTATGACATTTATGTTTTAAAAATAATTTCGTGCATAGGTCCATCACGACTAGCTCTGAGGAACCGCATTCGACTAGACCAATTTTGGACCACTTTTTGGAGTAATTCAGACCTTATTTCATGTAACACGAGTTATGTTGGCTTCCAAAGCGTCTATTGTTTCTGGTTTATCAGCATAAACCAATGACTTGACATAACTCCAAAGAGAATAATCCAGTGGAGTTATGTCGCATGATCTTGCAGGCCAATTAATTGGACCATTTTTCGAAATAATGTTATCTCCAAATCTTTCTTTCAATAAATCAATTGTTACGGTAGCAGCATGAGGTGTAGCACCATCTTGTTGGAACCAAAACACTTCTGGGTCGATACCATTCAAATTTTGAAACAAATAATCATTGATCATCGATCTGTAACGAGCATCATTCACTGTAACATTACCTCCAGCATCGTTTTTAAAGAAATATGGACCGATGATGCCTCTAGCGTGTAAAGCACACCATACAGTGCATTATCAGAATGCAATAGAACCTGCCAAACTTCTTGAGTATTGTTTTCACTCCATATACGGCAATTTTGCTTGGTTACATAGCCGCTTAACCTGTAATGAGCTTCATCACTAAACATAATTTAACGATAAAAAAGTGGATCAACTTCAAGCTGTTCTAGGGCCAAATCAGCAAACAAACGACGCTTATTATGGTCAAGTGGCTTTAGTTCTTGAACCAGTTGGATCTTGTATGGGTCTAGACCAAAATCTTTACGCAAAATTTTCCACCTGGTGGATGCACAGAGCCCAACTTGTTGTGAACGTCGACGAATAAACAAATCTGGATCATCATTAACGTACAGTTTTTTGTCTTGTTGTTGTTGCATCGAGTAGAGAAAATTTTGTCCGAAATATATCGATAGTTCGACGAATAAGCTGCTCTGATGGACGATTATGTAAACCATATATTTCACGAAGTGCTCTATAGGTTTGGCGAATAGAACACTGATTTTGAAAATAAATTTCAACAATTTGTAAACGTTGTTGCGGCGTGAGTCTTTCCATGATATTTTGTCAATGCTTACTCAACAGAAATGTCAAAACAACATATATATATTGAAAGGCAAAAACCCTCAATGAACGGAAACAAACATTTTTCAGCATGTTGTTAAATTTACTCTATTAAATGGTTCTTGAAGGTACAGAGTGAACCCAATAGCGCCCCGGGTATAAGTGACTTATTTCTACATATTGTTAGATTTTAACGTTCTCGCATAGTATATCATTCTTATACAGCGGAGGGGATAACAGCCAGCCTGCACCTTCAGCTTTGCTTTCTGTAACCAGTGCAAAACCCCTGTTATGGGGATGAGGATTGAATTTGGAAGGACAGAAAGGTGGATAATACGGTATGCCCAGAAGATCACCTTGAAGAGGGGGTCTAACATATCGCGACTCAACCCCAAACGTAACTATCAAATGGGCTATATCTGGCCATCTGGTGGTGATCAAGGCTCAGATATTATTACAGAACAAACCGAACACTACCTGAAGGGTCACGCGAACTATTCCTGGGGATATCACAATACGTCGGGACAATGATCTAGCAATCACTTACACATTCTCACAGCAGCGTTGGATATCGGGAGCTTTTTTCTATCTATATACGTTATGTCGTCTGAGGACTACTCAATGATTCACCCTAAAGAGCGCCACCGGTTCACTAGGAATACAATTTCGCAAAGTAAACGGGCGCATGCAAATGGCAAACATGGAACAGAAACTGTCTATGACATTATAAAATCGATACAGTACGCCATCACTTTAGCATATTAATGAACAATAAAAGAAAGCAAAGCAATGGGTAGCCGGGGGATCATATAAGAGCACATGCAAAACAGTTGAATACCGCGAATAGCAAGAACAGCACAGATAAAGAACCCCTATTAACACATATAACAAACAACAACCAGGCGCCGAGAAAAAGTATGCAATATAATTAGATAACTTGTGAGGGTTGTGCCGTTTTAGTTATATTTGTATATAATGCAATGCATTGTAATAAACCAATCCGGTCGAATTAATATCACTGAAGCAGAAATACAAGAATGAAAAGCGATGAGTGGATTTACAAGGAACGAACGTGCAATGACAGAGAATCTTACATTAAAACTAAGGTGGGATTCAAATGCGTAAAGGATGCAATTAATGAGAAACATTTAGAAGAAGTTTACTTACTTATTGTTACCAAGGGTGACTCTTATAAGTACTATCGAGTATATTCTTAAGTCGCTCAGGAATTTACTTCTGAGAACTTTCCTCACTGCCATAGAAAAACCACATACACTGTAGATGCCCCACTTCCATACTAAGCATGTGTTACAAAACAAAGACGCATGTGCTAGTTCCGCAAACTACTTGTATATGGCGCGAAATATTCATATTCAAATAGTATCCTAATGATATTTTACAGAATGTAGACTTCGACTTAGAGTTCGATCCAGTTTAAATAGAGTCAATAGATAATAAACACTCAATTTTTTAAACCGGCTCAAACATTTTCCATGTGTGAAGTGATTTTAAGGAGAAGAATATAAATAAAAAAAACTTATTCACATTTCTGTAATTATTACAATAAAATGAAAACAGGTCAAACTATTTTCCTCAAAAACAATTGTGAGCTTTAAATATTTTATTCGAATATATAATAAATATCCCTGGCACATAACTGTATGTATTAATGTATTAATAAAAATAAAAATAATCCAATGACAAAACAATAAGTTGAAATAATGAGATAAATATGCTAATAATTTATTTCTTTTTCAATATTTCATTAAGGCTGTCCGATGAAACTCACACATTTGTAATGTAAACAGGAATATAAACCTGATTCTGATTCAGTATTGATAAAAAGAGTTGGTACTGTATCAAAATGTAGCCTTTTGGTTCCAGGGGACGTATATTTTGCATCGAAATAAACCATTTCTGGAAACTGGATAAGCCGTACTTGTAGTTAGGGAAACGATGCCTGGAAACAGAGTTGTGAAGAGATCCGTATTCTCTAAGGATCATACGAGTGACAGAATCCCTCATAGATTAAATAAATTACATCACTACATTAAGGTATTTACCCGCCTATTTCTGTGTCAAATATTCTATGGCACTGTAACTTGACGTATGTACTCGGTCACAATTACAAAGTGGACGACGCCCTTATTGTGTTCCAATTGTATTTTGAAGCGGCAGAGAGGAAGGTTCTTGAAAATAAACCTCCTGAGCGACTTGAAAACATACTAGAGATAAGAGTAATTATAACAGGCCCCCTTGCTAACTCTCAGTGAGTAAACTTCCATTAAATGCTTCTGATTAATTGCATGCTTTACGCTTTGAATACCACCTTAGTTTCAATGTAAGATTCCTAATGATTGCACACTCGTTCATTGTACTTCCACTCATCGCTTTTCATTCTTGAATTTTCGCTTCAGTGTTATTTAATCCAACCTGAATGTTTTACTTAAATTCATTGCCTTTGTATATAACTAAAGGGGCACGACCCTCACATCTATTTATATAGTATACTTTCTCTCAGTGCCTGGTTGTTGTTTGTTACATTTAAATAGTGATTCTTTATTTGTGTTGTTCATGGTATTCGCAGTGCCTGATATGTAACTAATTTGCATGTACATTGTGTGATCCCCCGGTTAGCTATTTCTTTGTTTGATTTTATTGTAAAGTTCATTAACATGCCCAGGTGATGCGATACTGTATCTATTTGATAATGTCCTAGTCAGTTTGTGTTACATGTTTGCTATATGCATGCGCCCGCTTACTTTGAGAAATTATATTCATTGTGAACCGATGGCGTTCTCTAGGGTAAATCACTGAATAGTCCTGATAGAGGGCGAAGTATGGTATAGAGACAGCAAATAGCTCCGGATATCCAACGCTGCTGTGAGAATGTGTGAGTGATTGCTAAATCATTGTTCCCAGGATTAGTTCGTGCGACCCTTCAGATAGTGTTCAGTTTGTTCTTTAGTAATATCTAAGCCTTCCTGGACCTTGGCCACCCTAAAGAGGCCAGATACAGTCCATTTGATAGTTACTTTTCCGGTCGACTCGAGTTATGTTCGATCCCATCTTCAAGGTGATCTGATCTCCTGGGCATACCATGTTACCCACCTTACTGTCCATTCAAATTCTTACCCCTTGGAACTGTTAGGTTCTGCACTACAGGTTACAGGAAGTGCAGTTGAAGGTGCAGGCTAGCTATATCCCTTCCTCTCTAACCCCCTCCGCTGTATAAGAATGATATCCGATTTCAGCAAGTTACCGACCTAATGATATGTAGAAATAAGCCATTTGGATCCAGGGCGCTATTGGGTTCACTGTGTCACTTTACGACCCACTGAGTAGAGTAGATTTAACAGCAGACTGATGAATGTTTGTTTCCGTTCATTGAGGGTTGTTGCTTTTCAGTATTACTAATATAAATATATTATTCTGACGTTATTGTGTTTTGAATATTTGAACCTCCCTTCACTGATTCCCTGCTCTCGTTAGGTGATCGTTAGGTAATTTGGGTTGTCTAAACAACGTAATGTCTTATCCTCCCGCCGATCACGATAAAAAAGGTTAGCGTTCTTTAGAGTACTCGGTATAACGGAATAGCTCAGTTGACTTCATATATTCGGATATTTTACACGTTCATCTAACACAAAATAGCCTCAGTATAGATGAACTACCTACCATAGCTACATACTAGTTTGTATATTGCAGTTGCGCATGAGCGTCATGATGACGTAGCAACATCAGAGCTAGCGTATCATTTCCCAGAACAAACGAAACGTTACAAAAAGTTTGCCTTAGTTGGCACTCCATATAAATAGTTAATCTATACCCTCTGCTGCTTCGAATTCAATAGAGACGCCGTAAGTTGGTCCCTCCTCTTTGTTACAGTCACAGAGCTCATTTGTCAAGTTCCAGTGCCATAGAATTTTGACACTGACATAGACGGGTAAATACCGTGATGTAATTTATATAATCTATGAGGGAGTCTCTCACTCGTATGATCCTTAGAGAATACGGATCTCTTCAATATATTCAAAAGCTTGTCCAGAACAATTAGAAGTGACTCTGGCCTCTGGTCTGAAAGTTTTCTTCATAGAAAAACTATAGTATGTAGTTTATATATGAACCTCTCAGGTCCTTCAATACACATTTGTGATCCTGTAGTTCACAGACAAATCTAATGTAGTTTATCTATGCTCTAGTTACCAAGAATCGACAAAACTGTCGTTTGCGATCGCGGGTGTGTTCCGTCATTTTTTAAACAATGGTTCCGCTGTGGACTTAGCAGTAGACAACCCATTACGGATATATGTAAACTCTCTATATTGCATTCTCTGGTCATTGACATTGAGCTATCCCAACCTTTTAAGAGTACTCTAAGATATCTGAGGGATCTTCACAGAAGATCTAGAAGTATCAGGATAATAATAATATCAGGACAGGAAGTTCAGCATGCAAAGGATAAGTAAAAATACAATATTTGTTTGCGGAAGGCAGGGTCCCGCATCTGGTGTATGAGAGCGAGGTTATACTTTAGGATAAAAAAAAGAGTCAGGGATAAAAACCTTGACCTCTCTTCAGCTACCATACATTCTTCAACCCTGTCCTTCCCTTTATTTATAAAATCAAGGTTCCAGAGATCGATAACCTTTCTAATATCCTAAAACATAACGTGCAAGCAAAGGTAAATACAGCAATCACAAAGATAACATGGCAATAGGAATATGTAACAAAAATCTTCGAGGTAGTTTAACAATAACCCTTTGGTCAGGATCATTCACACACCTACTATCTAATTAGATTATTATAATCTGGGCGCATAATATCGTTTTTCAGGAATGTCTTGTTGCGACATTCTGAAGACACAGAGGTTGTGGTGTCTTTTATTAACTACCTATTAGTTATAATAATTATATCTAATAATAGTTCTTCAGGAAGGCATTGTTGCGGCCGTTTCTGAAAAAAAACAGTGTTGCTTCGTCAGTATCTAATTGTGGCCCCCATTTCATTCACTCTAAACACTTTGAATTCTCAAACAAAGTACCATTGTTAACCACCTCTTAGATCCCAATAAATGAAATGGAGATAAAGACGCTTACATGTATGAAATATGTTAAATGGTCAATTCAGATTAAAGTAAACAGGTCGCCCCTAACTGGAGCATCAATACAGCAAAATCCACCAATGGAATAAGAATACATGATACAAATAACACTCACGTTGACCTCAGGTAATTCAATACAATAAAATAATTTTACATGTTAGGGCAGCTCAGTCTCCTTCTCTTTGTGTCTAACCTTCACTTTTAATGAACAATGGACAATGGCGTTCTAATTCTAACAAAGGAAAACTTGACTCTCTGAAACCGGCGTTCAGTATACAATGATTACCACCAACCTTCTGGAGCACCAAGGATCATCTCCCGGGGTTATGTTTACATTTTCAGACGCGCGTGGAATACGAAACTACCATAGACTCTTACTCCTAGCATCGACAGTGATAAGTAGGCATAATTCCCTAGGTGGTTCTTCCCACCTAATCTTCCTTTATAAAAATATGTGAATCTCTTCAACATTAATATTTGCTTGTGAAAAAGAGTATCTGTATGTGTTTAGAGAAGAAGAAGTATCCTGTAATCAAAAGCGTAGATAAACTATATGAAGAATTTGGGTACATGCTTCGGTGATCCCAACCTTCTCTATGGTAGAATAGAGAGATGAGATCAACAACAACATAAACTACATGAAGTTTGTCTATGGTCAAAAATAAGGTTACGTATTTTGATTACAGTTTAATTTTGTCAACAATCTAGCAAAGTCAAGAAAAGTTTATGTATATTTTCTTAATACACAGAATCTGCTACTAGCATTGCAATATTACAACAGTCGTTATGGCTGACAGTGATGAAGAAAACGCTGATTCGCTCAACCTAACCGGATTTTTATTTGGCAATATCGACGAAAGTGGACATCTCGAAAGTGATATTTTGGATTCTGAATCACAAAAATATCTTTCATCCCTTGGAAAGTGAGTAAATTTTAATATCCAAAGATTGCAAACTATAATTAGATGCCCCTAAAATTTCAAAGATATCACAATAGTTTACCATAATATTACAAACTTCACTTGTGAATTGGATATCTTAGAATGGAAATATGATTCTGATATATGTACAGTCGTCTTTCAATAATTCAAACATTGGATAATTCCCACCTTTCGGTAATTCGAAGTAACTGTCGGATTCCTGGAAAAACTCTTACTAAATTGAAACATTACAATGCAGTCAGCTACACTTGGTAATTCGGAAGAAAACAAATCTCCAGATTGACAAGACACTTGACAATTCGTTATTTTTTCATTAACACTCTTTATATTTTGAAGTTGGGATTACAACTTGTAACCACCAATGATCCGTAGTGTACAAATTTTGAGTATCGATTGATTTACCATTCTACTTGTTGGTACAGAATATGCTGTGTATTTCATTGCTTTAGTTAATATATGTATATATGGTATAATTATGCATCCCAAGTGCAAGAGCTTTTCATTATTTGATAAAAGGAGTAATCTAAGTTGTAGAGAGAGGGAACAAGAAAATTGATGTGGAAAAGATGTTTGAAATTCCTTGGAGTACTTTCTCTCCCATTCTAAAGAATAAGGAGAAGATATTTTTTGCATAATCTAGTGGAAGAAGAATTTCCTCACTTTGATGAAAGATTGGTCATTCAGCTTAGATGGTGTACAGGACAAAACTTACCTTTCAGTGATTTTTTCTTGAAAGGAAAAGCAAATGCATTTATCAGATTTAGGCATGCAGAATTTTGTGCTAAGTTAAGGCTGGTTCGCAAACGACATTGTTTGTGGTTGTGATGTTCTCCTAAAAATCTCATATGTTCAAGGATGAAAAGTGTTATGGGGGGAAGCACTGTAAAGTAATGTTGACTCTTGAGAAAACAATTGATCAGGTGCAACGTTTAGGATTGAAGCAGGCAAAAATTCCTACCCTTTTTCAATAGTCTGTCTGATATGTCTATATTATACAAATGGAAAAACACCTAAGTGACAATTGTAGTTACATTTCTTTAACCTTTAACTATGGATGTTACTCTTTTATTACAGTATCGTGATCAGTATGCTTGAAGATCAAATATATAAGTAAATATTTGTTTTATTTATATATTTTCAACAATATTGATTCATTTTCTTCTATATTTGAGACTAATCAACAAATGCACTTCTTACTCTATATCAACCTGAGATCAGCATAAGGACTGAAAACTTGCATCAATCAAATTTTTTTAAGAAATCATCTTAGTTATCTAAAAATCTTGGATATTAAAAATATAAAAATTTAAAAGGGAAAATTCAGACAATGGTCAAATATATGTCGAATTATTCGTCCTTGCACAGGGTTTTAGAAAATTTGAACATATGGCCTGTTTACGATTTGTACAAGTGTAGTTCATTTTTCTGGTTTATGTTTGGAGGGCAGAGTCTACTTTTTTTTTCATTCAACTTCCTGGGTTGCAGGTTCCTTTGGAGGCATATCTGCTCCTAAAAATTCGCTTCAGAGTCATTTTCAGTTCATTCGACAAAGTTGGGTTAATTGTGTGTCTTTGCATGTGTGGAACAACTAGGGATTATGCTAACCTTTTCAGGAAATCACGTCTCTATTTCGTTGGTCTGATTGTGATTATATAAAATGTGAGCATTGACACCACACAAGTCAAGAACTTGATAGAAAATAACCAAAGGCTACCTTCTCATGTGTCGACTGCTTGAGTAAATGGAACATTTCTTGTCTCTTTCGTCCACTCCTCCTATGGGGGAATTGTAGTATTGTATTATCTCAGGTTTTTTGTTATGGTGATGCATTGAAGTTATCAAAACGATAGCTCTGTTCGGCTTCAGGACATTGGTTTTATCTTTCATGAAACCAAATAAAGTAGGACCAACTGTTCTAGACTTGTGCGGCTGATATTGTTTTGGAATCTCACTATTATTTTTCTTTACTTTTTCAATGTACATTAGTCTTCCCTTAGACAACTCATCCGCAAGATCTACAGAAGAAATTGTCTGCAACCACGCTGTGATTCATTCCTTGAATTGGCTTTGTCAAACGAAGAACACAGTGAATGGAAACTAAAAACTTTTTCTTTTTTGCTAACCTCTTAAAAATTGGAAAAATCGCTCCAGCTTGTCATCATGTAGTTTTTCTGCATGATCTGCTGGATTGTTAAAACGCAGGAATTGCAGAATAATTCGGAATCTAGTTTCAGACATGCAGCACCGACATATCCCGCAGCTTGTACCATCTGTTACAAAAATGTAACTTGAAGATTCATGATCAAGACGGCAGAGTAGTATAATAACTAAAAAAGCATTTAGTTGAATTATATCCAAATATAATATAATCTTATTTGGAGCTGTCTTCACAACTTCTAAACTCAACACTCGTTTGGCCCTTAAAACCAAAGTTATTGAGTGTTTCAGGTGTCAGGAGTAGTGGGAAGGGTGTGAAGACAAAAACCACAAACAGCGCTCAGTCTGTCAGACCGGACGTTCATAGTTAAAGGTTAATGATTGTATATTCATATTTCCTCATTTTCTAACATTTTTTCTCTTATGAAGCCAAAGTTCAGCAAATAAATTATATAAAACATACTATTTTGATTATTCAATCCATTTAATTTTTCCCATTAATACTAGGAACCTCTCATTTTTTCGAACTTCTCAATAATTCGAAGTTATAACTGGCCGCTCAAACTTCCAATTATCAAGAGTCCACTGAATATTTAGTCCGATTTTTATTCCAATAAAGGGGTCTACAATTTGGATTCCATCTTTTTTATTATTATTAAACTCTGCTAATATATTCAATAAAATATATTTTCAGACTAGGATTAGGTTCTTTTTTAAAAGAAGTATTCAATGAAAATGACGCACCAGCAGAAGATTCATTTGAACCTGGAAATATTTATGACGATCGTAAGTCTAGTTTAATAGTTATTCAAATTATAGATTTTTGCTCATCTTTTCATTTTCCAGATGAGAGAAAATCGCCATCCGCTATAGATTTTTCAGATATAAATGAATTAGCAGAAGAAAATGAGGTAAGTGAGATAGTTATATTTGGTGCATTTTTTTAATTAAAAAAAATGCATTTATTTTAAAAGATAATGAATTAACAAATTAATCAAAATATTGTCCATCATTGCTTACTACTTTTTCCCACCACTCGTGCAATTTGGAAATCCCGTCGCGGAAAAACTTTTGGTTTTTTGAGGCGATCCAATTTTGAAGCCAATTTTTGGTGACCTGCCCTATTATGTTGCATCCGTCGAAACACCCAATAGTCCGAAGAATATGGCGGGCGCGGTAACATTTGATCGTTTCTTAATATGTTTTGACAACTTTTGAGATGTGCTGTCATACAAAAGAATAACTTTATCATGTTTGTCCTTATATTTCGGCCGTTTTTCTTATAATGCACGGTTCAAACGCAATAATTGCAGTCTGTACCGATCAACAGTAATGTAATGACCAAGTTTTTCGTAATACACAATGCCCCCTTGGTCCCACCAGATACACAGCATAAGTTTTGAACCATGAATGTTCGGGTTGTCGTAGAAAATCCACTTTCTATCACCATTTACTATCCGGTGTAAAATGACCGATCAAGTAGTGTCTGTAATTAATTGTAATTTTTTTTGGCTGTTCCTGCAAGTTCTATCTTCAACTCTGAAATCACCACTTTTGAAGGGCCAAAACCATTCTCTACATGACTTCTCAGTTGGAGCATTGTCACCTTAAACTTTCACAAGCATGTTGATTAGTTATCAAAAAATTTGACATTTTCAACAGAGCAACAAAAAACGTTTCGTGTAAAACTCAAAACAATTAAAACTGGATGTTATGGGCAGATGCTCAATTTGTTTAAAACCGCGGCAATCATCTGTTACTATTAAAAAATTTAATGGTTTCAGAGCCATCTTTTGAAAACGGATCGAATCAATTTGTATTCCCAATAAATTTATATCAATTTTATTTCATAATCTTGATTTTCAGAGCGGGACTTCTGTAGATGTGAAGCTTGAACCAAATGATGGATTCCTCATGCCTCCTCCACCTGTTCCATGTGATTCAAATGAAACAGATGCTGAAGAGTCTGAATCAGAAGATAAAAAAAAATTGGAAACGCCTCTTGCTGCTATGTTGCCTTCAAAATATGCTAATATTGATGTTAGAGAACTTTTTCCAGATTTCAGACATGGAAAGGTAATAAGAATTCTCTTACTTTTTTCCACTTGTAGCAGAACATACTTAAACTAGTTAGATATGGTGAATTCTTACAACCTGATAGAAGTAAAATTTCAATAATAGTTTAATAATGTTGTAATACATATTTCCTTTAATATTTGTGGTATTCATTATGGTATGATAAGTAAATGGACCGTGAAAATTTCATAGGTTTCAATAAAATTGAAATTAGGTGTTGCTGCACATTGACAAATGATTCCCTATGTTAACCTTGACTTTATTTATCAGTGTTCTAACACATTTATTTTTCTTTAATTGACTGGTTGACCAATTTTTGATTACTTAGTTACCATGCCTTAAGGAATATGTATACAAAAGATCATTGAAATATTGATCATTTATTAGCGGAATTAACTTCTTTTAATATTTTGAATATTTCAGCTATATAACTATACTAATAATAATAACTTTCTTTAATTGGAATGATTCTGATACAGAAAAATAAGTGATATGGTGTCAATTTATACAATCATATTGTTCAAGTTTTATTTACAGAAAAATCAAAAAAATATTCAAGTTTATATGGCTTTATTTCTATCAAAAATTTATTGATTAATCTTTTAAATTTCTTCAAGTTTTCTTCCTTTCCTGGCAATGCTAGTTAAACTTCCTGCGTGCTAGTTAAACGAATCTTGATGTACTTATGATTGAGGTTTCTTATGCTGTATTTTGACTTATTTTCATTTATGTGCTCTCTGAAAAGTTCTTTGTTTTTGTATAGAAATATTAAAAAAAAAAAATTTTTATTCATTATTTATTAGCAATCAAAAATGCAATATTTCTATAAGCTAAACTGCTATCTGTAAGAGCATTGTGCCCTTAAGGAACTTTAAAAGGTCTTCTCCATCGAGAGTACCCCTTCCACCCTACTTCAGGTCTACTGGCCAGCTCCTTTTGAACCTTCTACAGTTCAAAGGTTGAATTAGTGGATGTAGTATGTTGTTCACATGAGCCTCAAGTTTGATGTGGTGTTTTTCACTTTTTTCTTTAATGACATCCTTCACATACAGTATTTTTAGGTCTTCATGTAAAGTTATAATTGTTATGTACCAAGGAGCATTGGTAATTATTCTCAAAATTTTTGATTTACTTCTTTGTATTATGGCTATATTCGATTTACTTGAACATCCCCAGAGCTCAATTCCATACACCCATATGGGTCTTATAACTGTTTTTGTATAAAAGAATTTTGTTTTTTAGTGAGAGCTTGGATTTCATACCTATAAGCCAGTTGAGTTCTTTCATTTTTAGGTCTATTTGTTTCCTTTTTTTAACAATACAGTCTTTCCAAGTTAATTTATTGTCCAGATGTAGATTCAAATATTTGGTGGATGGGGAATCTGGTATTCTGATATTATTCATGTATATGGGGGGACCCTGCTGTTTACGAAGGGTGAAGTTTACCTGTACTGACTTTGTTTCATTGATCTTGATTCTCCACTTGTGGAGCCACTTTTCGATCTGATGGAGATGACACTGTAATTTGTTGGATGCCTCTTCATGGTCTTCATCGATTGCACGAATTGCTGTATCATCTGCAAAAGTTCCCATTATAGTATTCATACTTATGGGGAGGTCTGCTGTGTACAATATAGGGGCCCAAGAACGCTGCCTTGGGGTCCTCCGGATTGGATTGGATGCTTATCCGAGGCCTTATCATCTACACGTACCATGAATGTCCTTTTAGTAAGGTAGGATCTCATTAACCTAAAGTAAAATATTGGCAAACATTTCTTAACTTTATAAAGAAGGCCAGGATGCCAGACTTTATCAAAGGCTTGACTTTTACATCTAGGAAAACAGATATGCAGTACTTTTTGTGATCCAGGGCTTTATTTATATCATGGCTTATTCTGTGAGTCTGTTGTATAGTGGAGTGATTCATTCTAAATCTGAACTGATGTTGAGGTATCCATTCATCTGTGTTGAGATCAGCTTTTAGCCTTGAAAGCAAGAATTTTTCAAGAATTTTTGATAAAACAGACAAAAGGCTAATAGGTCGATATAAGGTTACAGCTTTTGGGTCTTTACCTGGTTTTAAAATGAGAATTATTTCAGCAATTTTCAGTTGTTCTGGCCAATAACTTTGCTTCAATATTGCATTGAATATGTATGTCATTATCAATACGCTCTTTTTTGGAATTTCTTTTATCATTTTAGGTGTTATTCTGTCCACTCCGGGAGATTTTCGTATATTTAGCTATTTTACTTCATTCTGATCTTCTTTTATGGTTAATAGCTTAATAGGTGTTGTGATGGAAGGAATATCTGATAGGTCCCGTTCAATTTCGTCATTTACTGCATCATCGTTGGGTTTAAATACTTAAGTTAGCAAATGTTTTAGCTTTCTCTTCATCTGTTCTTGCCCATTGAAGAGTTGACCCATTCAAATTGTGTAAGGGAGGTATATGCATTTTTGGCTTTCTCGAATTTTTGATCGGTTTCCACACTGAATTATCATGTTGATTCAGACCAGTGACATAGTTATTGAATGAAATTTCTTTGTGTTCTCTCATTTTGGATTTTAATTGATTTGCTTTTTTATTAAGAAATTTCTTGTCTGAAGGAGAATGTGTCTGGTGCCATGCCCTTCTGGCTTTTCTTTTCTATACTAGGAGTTTTTTTTTTATTTCGTCTGGTATGTTAAATGTTCTTTTCTTTGCTTCAAAAATAGGGGTAGCTTCTTCAGCGGATTGTTTCAGGATACTAACAAAAGTTGTCAGTGCTTCATCTATTTCAGTTGGGTTTTTAAGACTTTTAGATTGATATGTTCCTCGATGAATCTTCTGTATTTATTCCAGTCTGTTTCTTTGTTTTGTAATTTTGGTATTGATTGTGAACAACAGAACCGCTTTTGGTAGCTATTATGGGTGAGTAATCAGATGATAACATAGAAGACCTAAAACAAATATTAGCAAATACAGATTTGAAAGTATTAGAGGACATCCCAGAAAATGAAATCAACAAAGTTGACTGTGGACAAAGTTTGTGAATATCTTCAACACAGAGTTTAACCATTCTTGTCCCATAAGAAAAATCCAAGTGAAGCGAACTATAATACAGGGACAAAGACACTAAAATATCCACAACACAGACTAAGCCTCCCTGAAAAAGGACCTGAATATAGATGAATTCGATACTATAATAAAATAGCACATAAACTAAGAAAGGAGAAATGACCCTTCAACATTATAAGAATTATATCTACAAATTATTACTTAACATCGAGCCATACAAAGTGGAAGATTTTCTAGCTTACACTGTTTCATCTCAAATGTACACTGTATATTTTATTACAAATGTGCATTTTACCTGAAATAAAGTATATTATTATTATAATAATTTTTTTTATTAATATTCTTTTTATCACAATTAAATTGGTGGAAATTATGATAAACCGGGGTGTTGAACACCAATGATTTAATCTCTAGCCATTATTCTTCTTATTGTGGAGCAGGTGGACAAAATCACAGCCTTTTGCATAAGGCTTATTATTTTCAAATGCTCCTTAACCCCTATCAGCAGGCAGTTCTTTATCTACAAGGCCGTTAGTAGACAGAATTATTGGCACAACAGTCACTTTCAAGAGTCTGTGGATTTTCTTCAATTCATTAGCCAGATCGAGGTATTTGTTTATTTTCTCCTGTCTAGCCTTTCTCACATTCTCGTCAAAGGGTATGGCGACGTCTATAATGAGAGCTGTGTTGTCCTTCTTATTCATGAGCAATATATCCGGTTTATTATGTTTGATTTCTTTGTCTGTTATTACCCCCATATCCCAATATATCTTGACTCTCTCATTTTCCAAGAAGTCCACTGCTTTATATTTGTAAAAGGGTTCAATATTTTCAACAAGTTCTTCATTATAACAAATTTCCTGGTGCAGGATTCCAGCCATCTTGTGTCTATCTAGATAGTCTTTCAGAGCAAGGTGACTGCAGGCTGAGTTGTAGCAGTACTGGGACATTTACAAATGGATAATCGGCAATCTATAAGAACTTTAGCACAGCCATCTAATCTTCTGAAATCTAACGTTCATCGAATTGTGAAAGCTCATAAATTTCACCCTTACAAGATAAGGCTGGTGCAACCGTTGAATGAAAATGCTCAATTTTGTGAACAATTTAGTGACTTACTGAATAATAACCCACACCAACTTTACAATACAATCTTTTCTGACAAGTGTACCTTTATGTTGAATGGGGAAGTCGATATACATAATTGTCGGTATCGGAGTGATAGTAATCCTCATTTATTTATGGAGATACATACACAAATTTCCCAAAAATTAAATGTTTGGGTAGGAATATTAGAAAACTATGTTGTTGGACCAATTTTAATCGATGGGAATCTTGTCGGAACAACTTATTTGAATTTATTAGACGACATTATTGATCCAATGATTACTGAGATTCTGGAAAACGACGACAACCTATTAGAAAATGAACTCACATTTCAGCAGGAGGGTGCACCCCAACATTTCGATATCCGCGCTCCATAATTTTTTAACAAACGTTATCCATGACGTTGGATTGGCAGGAGGGGTTCTATAGAGTGGCCAGCAAGATCACCCGATCTATCGCCATTGCATTTTTTTGTGGGGACATTTGAAGTCCAAAGTCTATGCAACTCCACCTGAAAATCTTGCAGAACTGCGACAAAGAATCATCACAAAATGCCAATTATACCAGACATTTTCGTGTTAGAGAAGGATTTTAAAGTAGACTACATCATTGTATGGAGGTTGGTGGTGGTCATTTTGAACAATACATATGTTGGTTCTTTTAATAGTTTACTTTTTTTTCTGGATGTTCCCTATCATCACTTACAGATCTGGTGAATTTGAATGTATTGGGTTTCCGTTTGATAATGTTCAATATCAAATTGCGTAAAAAAAAATTAACAAATTTGAAAATTTCAACTGGGGTGTTTAGAGGACAAAAAAGCTTTTTAACTAAAACACTTCCGCCATTTCTTTCCAATTAAAAAAAAAATTGGGAGTTGTTGTTGTTGCCACCCTCAGGTGTTTTTTTCGGAACAATGTCGTCATAGGAATTCTTTCTCCCTAATACTTGTAAATTATTTTTGGATTCTTCAAAACTCTTAGGTTTAGATAACTTTCAAACTAACCAACACTCGACATCTCTTTCCTATTAAAAAAATGTTGGGGGTTGATGCCACTTTCATGGGGATGTTTTTTTCGGAACAAACTCATGGTGGAAATTCGTCCCCCTCAAAACAGAAGTTGACCTGTTTTTTTTAAATCTAATTTAATTCTTCGTTTCTGAGTTCTGGGGGGCGTGAAACTTTCGTTGGAACACCCTGTATATATTGATTTCTAGGGTTTATAAGATATTAATTCCATGATTTTTATCTTCAATATGTAATATTTTTTAGTCGTTATTAAAATTATGTTCTATTTCTGGTCAATGATTTGTTTTACTAATATAAACTCTTTTCCTAATTTTTTTTTGGAACAAACGTCCAGTCTGTCCAGAATATACCTATTGTATATAATAATATATTTTCCATGAATTTACATCATATTATAAAGGTTATGGAAACATGAAATAACGAATTATTTGTTTTATATAGTATATTCAAATTTTTAAAAATATGAATAAAAACAATATTCTAATTTCCGCTAATATTTTATTAACACTACGATCGTTACGTCATACCATGACTTCTTCAGGTGAGTATTACAAGATACTGAGTATACCATGAACAAGAACTTCATTTTATAGTATATGGATATAACAAAAATAGAGGGGGTGAAGAGAGTTTTACAATTCTTTTGGGAATCTGAAAAATGGTTCAAAAAAGATTCAACAAAGGGGAGTTACTTAATTCTGTTTGGTTATTCAATAATATTTTTCTTTTATGATATCTATTAATTTCTAAAGTTTCTAACAAGTTTAATCTGAAACTTTTGTGTTCTGAGTGTAAAATTTCAAAGGTACTATTAAAACTATGTCCTGTGTCTAGAAGGTGCTCTGCGTAGGTTGAATTTCCCTTTTTGTTACAATAACATTTTTCATGTTCTCTAAGTCTCGTCTGGAACGATCTTCCTGTCTGACCAACATATACAAAATGGCAAGTACCGCAAGTTAACTTATAAACACCTGATTTCTTGTTCTTAGATGTTTTATCTTCATTATTTTTTATTAGTTTAGAAAACTAATAAAAAATTAAAAAAATAAAAAAATAATAAAGATAAAACATCTAAGAACAAGAAATCAGGTGTTTATAAGTTAACTTGCGGTTCTTGCCATTTTGTATATGTTGGTCAGACAGGAAGATCGTTCCAGACGAGACTTGGGGAACATGAAAAATGTTATTGTAACAAAAAGGGAAATTCAACCTACGCAGAGCACCTTCTAGACACAGGACATAGTTTTAATAGTAACTTTGAAATTTTACACTCAGAACACAAAAGTTTTAGATTAAACTTGTTAGAAACTTTAGAAATTAATAGATATCATAAAAGAAAAATATTATTGAATAACCAAACAGAATTAAGTAACTCCCCTTTGTTGAATCTTTTTTGAACCATTTTTCAGATTCCCAAAAGAATTGTAAAACTTTCTTCACCCCTCTATTTTTGTTATATCCATGTACTATAAAATGAAGTTCTTGTTCATGGTATACTCAGTATCTTGTAATACTCACCTGAAGAAGTCATGGTATGACGTAACGATCGTAGTGTTAATAAAATATTAGCGGAAATTAGAATATTGTTTTTATTCATATTTTCAAGATGAATTTCTGTCAAGTAAAGACCGAAACAATCATAGATTTTATTCAAATTTTTGTTTTCTCTGCAATTGAAAGGATCGCTAAAAATTTGAAGAGAAAACAAAATTTTAATGTATCATATAAAATTAATAATTCCTTAGGCATATTAATAAAAAAACAACAAAGACTTCATTTCAAAGAAAGGAAATCTGGGTTGTATAAATTAACTTGTGTCAGCATATATCTACATATTGGATAGACTGGAATTCTTTCAAAACAAGAATTAGGGAACATGAAAAATGTTATGTAAATAAAAAAAATTCTGCATATGCAAGGGTTCCAGTAGACATGAATGAAAAGTTTTGTTCTTGTAGTAGGTTGGTCTAAGTTATAAGACTATATATGCTAACTATTGAAGTTCCCAAATTGTTTGACATTTAGCTTATTTCTTTGTTAACAGTATAATTAATTTATTAGTATTCTAACTTGAGATAGCTTGTAGGATACCAATTTAATTTATTATTTTATTTTTATCTTACCTAAGTATCATATGTTGTTATTTCTGGACGTGCTGCGCTAGATTCTGATGATCAAGTATCTGCTTTAATTTTTATTTAGTAGAAACTCTTAAATAATGTCTGATATGTGTATTAATGTGTTTATACTAAATGAACTATAAGGTTATTAAAACATTAATAACATTAAACATTAATATTTATGTTTAAAATTTCTTAACATTAATTGATCAAACCCATCTATGCCCTTGACTACTTCCAAAAACATCTATTTTGGGAACAGATTTTGTATTGTGAAAGATATATTGGGTTCCAATAAATCAATTTAGTGAAAGAGAATAATTAAATTTTCTGAAAATGTCACAATACATTGCAAAATTTGATTTGAAATAATAGCAGTGAGAGTCTCAAATGAATAATGAATAACACTATTTTGCTTCAACTTGATAGAGTTCATATAATTAATTAATATCAAAATAAAATGTAATAGAAATGAATCTTATTTTGTTGCATTTTGTCTAAATCTCTCTGTAAACATGTGAGTAAACTTACTGAAGTGGTAAATTCACCAGTAAATAAAAATTATCATTTAATTTCCAGGCTAATAGGAAGTATTTGTGTGATTTTATTCTCCGATATAAATAAATTGTATTTGACACAAAGGACTGATTTAAAAATTGAATATCTTGAAGTGCCTTGATCTTCTTCATTCCACGAGATTCATGTACATCAACAACATTCTCAGCAAAGTTTACTGCTATGTGGATAATCTTCAATGGTTGCTAGATAAGATGCTGAAGTGATTTAACTTCAGCTTTATTACATCAATTTGGATTTCACCACGATATTTAAATATTTCGATATGTTTTTTATTATATATTTGAATATGCCTGCCATGCTACCCATTCATTTAAATTTTATCTATGATTAGTACCCGCTTACTTTGACAATAAACAAACAAATTATGGATTCACTTGTTTTATCTGGAATTTTCAAGAGTTGTGAATTTATAATTAACCCACTGATCTTTGTGATTATCATCATTAAATACAATATCTTTTTACTAGGTTCTCAGGTTTTCCAGATTATTTGGACCAGGTAAACCTAGTAGTCTACCAAATTTGTGGAAAAATGTCAGAAAAAAGCGATTCAAAAGAAGGAATAGAGAACTGAACCAACCACAAAATGACTCTGACTCCAATTCTGATGACGAGAAGCCAAAAAAGAGGGGTTGGTTTATTGAATATGGGCCTGATCCCACACCCGACCAATGTAGAAGTGATGATGAGGTAAGATTTTCGATTTTAATTTTCTTTTCTGAGAAAAATGCATGAATAACTTTATGTTTTGGTACCTAACCATCTTTTCATTTAAATTTGACAAGTGCAGAAAGGCTTAACTGAACATTCCCTCACTAAATGAATTAATTAAATCGCCAGATATTTATTCAGAAATATGATAAGTAGTATGAGCTATGGTAAACAGGAAGTTTTTTCGAATCGGGACAGTGCAACTTGCATCTGTGTCACAGTTCAAAACTCAAATACAGCCGAATAGGTTTTCTGATGTGGTATGCTGCATATGTATGTTCGCGTACATTAGATAACGCTATTGTTTGGCAAAAGATTTGAGTCCCTATGCAGGGCGAATATAGGTGCGTGGCTATGTTGCATTCGTAGGTATTACAGCATTTCACTGAAGATTAGTCAAAACTCTATGAAACATGCATGTATGTTGGGTATGCCTGACGATCAACAAAACCTATTTGACTGTATTTTAGTTTTGAACTGTGCAAATAACAGTGCAAGTTGCACTGTTCCGATTCAAAAAACTTCCTGTTTACCATAGCTCATTATCAAATGATAAGAATCAATTCATGTCTTAAATGAAAATGCTCTGCACTATAAGTTTTTTACATTCATGATCAAATTGAATTATAGAGGCTGTTCTTGAATATATTATGAAGGTAAAATACCCTAGGCTTTCCTGAATCATACCAAAATATAAATTTATTCCATCACAAACATTGATTACTTGTGAAATTGTCGAAATTGGAGTTTCAACTATCCCCAAACTTATTCCAAATTAGTGAACAAGGTCTTCTAACCTAAAATGAATTATCGAGTTAGTGTACTGATTCTAAAATGGTTCTATACCTTTTCAACTTCTAATTGAGGCTAATCACATTCAAATAGAGATAAGAGAGCTTCAAAATGAGGATAATTAACTTTAATGGTTAATACAAATCAAATTGAGCATAAATATGTTCAAATTGGGACTAAACAATTTAATATTGAGAAATTATATCTTCATTTCAATTTGATATTTGAAAAGAATTGTCAAAAAAAGAAAGGTATTGGCCAGATCACTTTTAAGTGCTTTTATAATATGATGATGGTAGTTATATTAAAATACTGCATTTCACACCACACCCACAGCAGTCATGGAGGTCCTATTAAATCTACCACCCCTGCACCTGTTCGTGCAGAGGGAGGGTGAGTACATACAAACTACAATAACTGGCGATCGACAAGTTAGAGGCAATAGTGATGGGAGGTTCAGGACTGCTGGACGAACTTCTAACGAACAGAAACCTATTGATGCCTTAGGATCTAATGTCAAAAGTCACAAGCCAAGAACGCCATTTCAATGTAATCCTCCCCAAGCAAGACGAATGGACCCAGCATGCTGAGGTTCTATTGAAGACCGACCATGGCTTGTTCACAGAAGGTTCGTTGACGACGAACGGAACGGGAGCGGGAGTCTATGGAAGTAAACCATTGAGTTTCGGTCAATATGCTACCGTATTCCAGGCAGAACTATTTTTCATTGAGACCGCGGCGGATCTGCTGATAAAACGACAAAAACTAAATATTTAGCGATAGTCAGTCAGCACTGAAAGCTCTAGAATCCAGCTGTGGTGCAACAAAAACAGTCTCGAGTTGCTGCAAGGCTCGGTATAACAGAATCACTCTTGTTTGGATACCTAGCCACTCAAACTATTTAGGTAACGAAGAGGCAGATCGGCTGGCGTTGGCTGGAACCACGCTGCCTCTGGTAGGCCCGGAACCACATGACATGGCTAAGCGGGCAATAACAGGCAGAATAAACTCTAGACTAAAGTCTTGACCTTGAGAGTTGCTACGAAGAAGTCTCTCATGTACGGGGAACATTATCATTTTTCCGTCCCCTCAGAAATGCAAAATCATTCTCTGTTAGATTGACACAATCATTGTGAAAGTGTTTCTTACACTTGGAGGACTGAATCAACGAAACAGAACTCGATCCCACTCCGCTGCAAACAGCACAAGCGCGCGGCATAATCAAACAAATTTTTTTTGGGGAGATTGGAATGGAAATGGATAGACATTTCACCTTTTTGGACCTATAAGAAGGACTTACATACAATAGGAAGGTCACGGTTAGGAAAAGGAAGAGAAAAGACGGGATGACAATAAATTGAGAAAACAAAAAATATCCCAACAGCGACACCCAGGATCGAGGGGGCCGGTCAACGGGTGCACAAGAATGCAGCGGACCCGCTAGCTCAAGGTCGCCCGATGTGAATTCCACTTCGAAAGAAATATAAACACAACTAAATTAATAATTTTAGCAGTAATAAATATATGAGCTAAACGAAGGAAAGTATAGCACTTAAGAAGCAATGTTAAAGGAAAATTATTGAGCTGGATTCCTTAAGATTAGTGAAGATTTACCTGAGTTATAGCTTTCAATTTGCACAGCAATACACACACGTCTAGTTCGCATCGATTGTATTGACTATGTTTCAAAGTTGACGTAAACCTTTGTGTTTTATGTGTATTGTAAAATAAATTTCTTCCTCACTTGGAGTTATTTATTCTCAATATGACATTTTTCAATCCCAGTTTGCAATATTGATGTTATTTATTCTCATTTTGAAGTTGTTTCTTCTTTTTTTAAAGTTTTTCAATCTAAATTTGAGTGTGGTTAGTATCAATATGAAGTTTAAAAGATAAAGATTCTAGTAGAGTTGAAACAGATTAATTTTATTGAGTATGCACACTGTCCCATGATATTTCACTTCACACTACCTGTATATTTAATCAGAATCAGTTTTGTCTATATAACCATTTTTGAACACAATAAGTTTGAAAAGAAATAATCAAGACTTGATATTAGTAAGATCGATTTTCTGCCCCATTGGAAGGTTTGAATAGGCATTATCCGGTTATTGTTCTGGAAATATGTCCATTTAAATTTTGTTTTCTTCAAATCTCAAAAAATGCAGATTGATTCAAATCAAGTATAAAAGATGTAAGATAGAAATATATCTGTTTTAAAAATACTATTTTTTCGCATTGATTATATATGGATAACATATGTTTCTAATTAAGAAAGAAAAACCACTTTCATATTTTCACTTACTGATGTCACACTTTCATAGTCCATCATTTTTTATCTTATGCTTAAGAAATTAGGAAATTCTGAAAACCATTCTTTTCAATTAATTCCTCTAGGAAAAGTTTCTTAAGCCTGTGGAACAAAACACTGTCAATGAAAAACAAGAGACCCAATCAAAAGATGATACAGGTCCCAAGGCTGCCGATTGGAGATTTGGACCAGCTCAAATGTGGTACGATATGCTTGAAGTTCCCGAAAATGCTGAAAATTTTGATTATGGTTTTAAATTAAAAAAACAGGTAAGATTTTTTTCCAATTTATACAATTTCTGTATGCTTTGTTCAAGGCTTGGTTTTTTTTTGCTCATTGCTGTCCAAAATTTTTTCCCTTGAAAGAATATAAAAGTTTTTGTTAGCTATAGATACATGACATTTTAAAGAACTCTGTAAATTTTACACAAAGAGTTATTTTATGATGAAAAATGATGTAAAATTTATGTTATGTTTTTAACCCTTAATTTTTGTGTCGTTTAGTGTAGTGATGGATGACAGTCGTATTTTCGAATATGTCGAAAATGGATACCCTTTACCACATATTCAAAAAAATCACATATTTCCTCATGCTTTGTTTTTTTGTAATTCCAACGGATCATGCTATTATGGCAAACTCTAATCAAAAAACGAAATATATTAGTTTAGTTA
This sequence comes from Megalocaria dilatata, assembly GCA_034642435.1. NCBI lineage: Eukaryota > Metazoa > Arthropoda > Insecta > Coleoptera > Coccinellidae > Megalocaria > Megalocaria dilatata. The sequence continues at coordinate 76,708,703 of CM067854.1, forward strand.
AAGAAAATAGTTTTGTTGAGATATGATTAAAATAACAATTATTCGACTAATTCTGACATTGCACTACATTAGGCTGCAAAGTAAGTTGAACATAATTTTGACATGGATTTGATGTTATGGTAATTTATTATGGCGAACATTATGAAAACTATCTTTAAAAACGCGTGGTTCCCAACTTTTTTATGACCAGGAGCCACCTTAAATATTTTATTTTTAGCAGGAATCACAAATTTTTTTATTTTTTTTTGATATGATAACTCAAGGAATCTAATATGTGATCGTACCCCTCCCCTTAAAGCTAGTACAGATTTATTACCGACATATTCACCCTTATGGACAGAGTATCTGTAATCAGGTAGAACCACAGCACTTTTATGGGTGTATTGCAACGCCCACCCCGCCTCATTCTGGGTAGTAGTGATTGAATTCATCAGCCAACATTTATAGATAACTCGATATTTTCTTGTTTGTCCAACTTTTTATCATCAATAATTATTTTCGCTGATTTTATCTATCCGTAATTTATTTTTACAAATAACGGACAAACGCATCTTCAAAAGAGATCATATTTGCAACATCTTCCAAAAGCTTATTTTCAGAACTTTGCAACTACAAGCTCAACTTATTCAAATGCGCTAAAATATCCACCTGATAAGAGATGACTGTAATATTAGATCAGGATACTGCTCCTGCAGTACCCAGAAACAATCCAACCGCTTACAGTATTACTAGTATGCTTTCAATAACCCAACCAATTTCTGTGTTTCTGTGCCAATCATAGTGCATAATTTCTTAAGAAGTTGTATATTTAAGGCTCTGCGTTTCATGATCATCACTTTTTTAGTTAACTGCGAGGCATTCAGGAAGAATCTTGGAATCTAGCATCTGGCGATATGATACAATGTGTGATTAACACTTCTATTTAATTAATATCCCAAGATTGGACGATGATCCTTACTTAACTGGAACTGGAATTGATGTACTTTTTCTATAGAATGTAATTTATATTTTCATGATATCAATTCCTTTTGATGTCATTTCTAGTTCTTTCTATATTAATCATTCTTTGATTATTGTGTACTTTTTAAAAAAGCAAACAAGTACCTGGCAACATTTAGTGGTGTCAATTAATTTATCACACTGTGAAACGAAGTATGACTTTTTCATTGCTGCATTTTTTTCTCTATACTATTAGGAGTACAAATAAGTTTCCGCCGTTTTTTAACACAAATTAAATATTTATTATAGAAGAACGGTAATATAAATTTATTTAAAATATTGCCTATCACTTGCAACCACTTTTTCCCATCTCTCAGGCAGCATTCGAATCCCACGTCTGAAGAACTCCTTGTCTTTTGAGGCTATCCACGAATCAACTCAATTATTGGTATCCTCATAAGATGTGAACCGCTGCGCCGTCAGAGCATGTGCCATGGACCGGAACAGGTGATAATCGGACGGTGCAATGTCTGGTGAATACGGCGGGTGGGGTAACACTTCCCAATCAAGTGTTTCCAAGTACTTTTTGTGTTTGAGATGAATCTTCCTCCAATAATTCCTCCAATTCTCCATCCTCGTAAATTTTTGGCCTTCCACTGCGATCTTTGTCTTCTACGTCGAAATCACCGTTTTTAAACTTTTGAAACCACTCTCGACACGTCTCTCACTCAAAGCACCCTCACCATATGCTTCTACGAGCAATTGATGCGCCTCAGCAGCAGATTTCTTTAAATTAAAGAAGTAAACTAATATTTCCCGCAAATGACGCTTACTTGGCTTAAATTTTGACATTTTCAACGTATAAAAATTATATTTTACCAATATAAAATCAATGATATTAATAGGTTATGTTGTTCTTGAATGTCCAAACTATTTTTTAAGCCGGTTATCATCTGCGAAAGCTAACCGAAACTTCGTGCCGCGCCATCTACAATAAAACGGCGGAAACTTATTTGTACTTCTAATATTTTACATTAGCTCAATTTAAGCTTTAAGCCATGTTGGTTGATAGAGGTATTTCTTGAATTTTTTTATTAATTATTATATCATTATGTCAAATGATGATACTGATATTTTTTTCTGATGACGAAAATTTTGTATAACTAGGTATTTTTAGATTATGTAATTTTATGTAAATCAGGGAAATTAAGATAAACCATTTCCAAATTTCGTTTTAATTTCGCTGACTCATGGCATTATTTTAGAGAATGGTTGCGCCTGTAAAGCACTAGTTTTATGTCTCCATTACTTTTTATCAAAGTGAATCTAAACATAACGTAACTATTGTATTTTCTCTTAAGAGCCATTCCATGGAAATGAAACGAAAATTTTAACACATTAGTAACAAGCAAAAGAACGTATTTCCTCAATGGGTGTTGATCAAAGAGACAAAAACAGTGTACTCACCAAATTTACATAAAAAGTCATAAATTCATAATAGTGTTACCGATTGAAGTGCAACCAAACTACTAGTGTAGAAGCACTAGCCTGTCAAATAGAAGATACAAGGCAAGAACCTATGTGATTGGTGTTTTGTTGTTAACTTTATCATTTGCCTTCATCCCATCTGTCTGAGATCTCCACTACTCAAAGGTGCGTGTCGCTGCACCTCCGGGTAAAAGGATTGAAAAGTTGAAACCAAATTAGAAATTCAAAATCTTTTGTAGACCATAGTTTAAGCTTCCGCGGACCACTAGTCCTAAACTATTGATTTGGATACCCGCTAATATAGAGAAATTTGAATTTTACCTTTGTACACAATTTTTTTTTTGCTAGCCAGAATAATGATTACTTACATCTTTTTTGTTGATTTCCTAACTAGATAGAATTTGTTTTCAGAAGCAGACAGAACCACAACCGCAACAAACACAGGGAGTAGAACCACAAGAACCCAAGGAAGGTGACGATTTTCCTGATGATGCGTTTCTCATGGTAACCCAACTACATTGGGAGGACGACGTCGTATGGGATGGCAATGATATCAAACATAAGGTTCTTCAAAAGTTGAATTCGAAAACAAACGCAGCTGGTTGGGTTCCTAGTAGTGGCAATAGGACTGCACAAGCATTCAGCCAGCCTGGAAAAACAATGGGCAGCGCTGGGGTTAGGGTGCCACCAGCCACACCGCCCATGGTGAAACCAAAGACCCCAATGTAAGTAATATTTTCTACTTTATAAATAAGTGTTGAAATTCAAGCAGTTTTTTTGCTATTCATAGAGCATTTTGTTCAAAATATGTTTTGAGAGAAAGTTAGTTTAATATTTGACATTAACGAAATGAGTTGATTTACATTTGAACATACGTTTGTTATAAGGATACAATAAAGTTTTTAATGCTTTTGGAAAAACCACCAGGTTGCTTTGAAAAGAGATCCAATAGAGGTGAACTTGATAGTTTTGTTATTCAGAGAATTCCTTAAATGGTTTATTTCTAAATTTTTGTGAAGCTCAGCTTCAGCCTTTTGTTTCCTTATGTCTTATCTTAAATTATTATTATTATTATTACCTTAAAACCTTCATCATGTTTTTCTGCTATTAGATGTTCTACATATGTAGAATCTAACTTATTGTTGAGGAAAGATCGTCTAGGTTAATTTATTCTAGTATTAGGACCTTTCGGTTTGTCTAATATAAGTGTGGCAGGTACCTCATGATAATTAATAAACAGCTAATAACTGATAATATTAACCTGATAACATTTATATGAATAGTGCTCACAGCTGGAACCATTGTATGGCTTTTTTTAAAGTTAATCCAGTGCAGAATGTTGCTTAAGTATATACGTACTTTAATACCTAAGCTGTTTACCTACTTCTGTTTGTAACATATCTTATATAATAAATTGAACCACTAGTAATTTCAAGCAGAAGTGACACTACAGATATTATAGAGAGTGTTTGTTTAGAAAGTGTTAATTATTGATATGGAAATTATAGTCTAGGTGATTGACGGATTTCAATAGTTAATAAAGAGTGTGAGCTATGGTATAATAGAAAGTTCTCCAAATCGAGATAGTGTAACAAACATCTGAATAACAGTTATCTTCAATAGTTGCTTAACAATATTCTGATTCCTCTGATAAACGGAACGTTTCAGTAAAAAATTATAGTAAATTATTCAGTAATGTGATTTGATGCTTCTATGAGCTATATTTTGGAGAGTATGAGTGAAGGTCAAGCTGGGTGTGGAAAAGATCCCATAAACTTTTATCATTAATAAGGAAATTTGAATATTAAAACAAATTGAAATGTTTTAATATTCAAATTTTGTTATATTTCTTCTATCAAGTAAAAGGCCTTTCTATTTTATTTTATTCATTAATAAGGAGTGTGAGCTATGGTAATCGAAAGTTCTATTGATATTTGGTAGAGATCAGCCGAATTAATTTATTTGAACCATAAACATTTTCAATAAATCAAATGCATTTGGGCTGGATAGTGTAATTTTGTCGTCACTTTTCGTAATATTGGAAGAAAAACAGACAAAGACATGGGCATTGGTATAAATAAAAGATAACACCTGAAAGATAAGCAATCTGTCTTGCTTTAGATTAGGGAACAGAACCAGACTTAGTAAATACACCGAAATGACGGGAAATTTTTCCTGCCTCTCATGTAAGAAATCAATAGGAAAAAATGGATATAAAATCCAGTGCACAGAATGCAAAGAGTAGTGCATCTGTCCTGTACAACACTGAACAGAGATGAAGGAATCAAGGATACAAAGTTTAAATGAACCTGCCCAGAATGTACAAACGAGAGTTCAGCTACAACTGATGAAGAACAAATAAGGTTGAAAATTAGAAAAGGGAATAATCTCAGGAAGCCAATAAAGGCTCCAAGTTACAAATGAAGATGTATTGGACAAATTGATTGAAAAGATTGAGTATTTGAAGTCTGCCGTACTTTTTAATGGAGATCTAATGGAGGAGATGAAGAAATCGCTTGAGGGGATGAAAAGAGAGAAGAAAATGGTGAAAAGAGAAAGCGAGAAAATGAAAATAGAGGTACACTACAAGAGATTGCTACTACTATGTCAGTAGAGATGGAAGCAAGAATGAAAAATATTATAATCTCAGGGATACATAATAAAGAGAAAATACTGAAGGTCTGATTTCCTAGATCTCGGATTGGAAATGGAGGAAAGGGAATTCAGTATTAAACAAATACCATGGAGGAACCAATTGAAACCTTACAAGGTTACATTTTGTAATTGATTGATTGATACACATTTGTGATGGGATCTTCATGCCGACTTAGTTACGAGAAGAACTCGAGTTGTTCTCCAAATTAAAATTCCTAAGGGACATATGCAATATAGAAGAAATGAAAAAATCATACCAGGTATCATAAGGTATATTAAGTTGGGGAGTATTAAGATATATAGTATATAAAGTATATTAAGTTGGGCAGTATTAAGATATATATAATAAACAAGTAGAAATAACATAAAAGTGGATAATCAAAATAATACAGAAAAAAAGTATTTACTGACATTGGAATTATATGACCTAGTAAGCGTATTCACAATACGACAACTGTATGTTCACTTGCTCTTAATTTATCAGCGACATCTAGAAATGGTCGAAGTGGTAAAGGAAAAATATTATGGATTTAGAAGAACATTAACATCCTTTCCCAAAATAAATAACACAACAGGCTCTAACATTTTTTCTTACCTAGCACCACTATTATATTATGAATTGCCACCCGATATAAGGAAAATTAGAGAAGAAAGATTTTATGAAAAACAAGTAAAAACCTGGGTTGAATATCAAATAAAAATAGAATGGAACAAGTTTTTCAACTGCTAAAACAATAATTAACATAGGACTAGTGAGTGGTTAGATCTACCAGTCGGTAGATCAATATAATTGGCAAATATATGGCTTCTACCTTCTGTCAAATTACAGTTATCCCTATCGAAAGTTCTATCACTCTAAAAAAAACACCCGACACAGTAAAAAATTCTAGAAAGAATTTAAAGCAAATAGCTATTTATAAAATATAAATACATTGAAAAATAACGATTCTATTTCTTTCTTCTTTTTTCACACACTAGTCAATTTCTTATCTCTTCTGGTTTAGTCATTTCTGGAAAGCACCCTACATATCCCCGGGGGGTATGTAAGGCAGTCAGGGTGTTACATGCTTAAAAGTAGATTAGATTTTGTTTATAGAGCAGTTATAGAAAAGCTTTGTCGCTCAGTACCATTTTCTCTAAAAATATCAGTCAACTTTACGGTCTTACAACTTCCAATCAACAAAGTCCTGGTTCCCGACTTTGATCCCAACATTAATTTGATAGTAGATAATAATTTGATTGTAGATACGTTAACATTAAATCTTTAGTTAGCATTTAGTTTAGTGCTGTTATGGACAAGGTTTTACTATTGGAAAATAAAAGTTTGGAGATTACACTCATTGCAGTGATATTTTTTGATGATCAGTCACTATATGTCTTTGCTAGTATAACACTGAACCAGTATATCATAAAATTTTTCAATTATTTTTTTATTGCAGCAGCAAAGTATTTTATTCATTATCATCAATCAATATTTTTGAATCGTATATCTTTTTATAATAATAAACGTCAAACTTTCAATGATGGCCAGTTCTGCTGTTTATCATCCACGATAAAATAAAGGTGTAACTTCTCACTGAATCACTCTTACATTGGAAATATATTTTTTTAACACAACTTATCTTAAATTTCAGTGTTTCCCTTACAGGAAAATTAAATAGAGCTACTAATTTGCTTTGGAATAAAAAAGTTTTATTGTTGTCCTTAGAAAGAACTCAATATTATTTGTGTTTCTATAGTGAATTTTTGATAGATCTTATTTGGGTATACAATTGAATATTCATATAAATTTTCAGAGCACTCTTGAATAAACCAAAAGACGATGTTGATGACACCTGGTACTCTATTTTCCCAGTTGAAAATGAAGACCTTGTATATGGAAGATGGGAAGACGAAGTAATTTGGGATGCTGAGAATATGAAGTCTATACCAAAACCCTCAATATTGACCTTAGATCCTAATGATGAAAACATCATATTGGGTATTCCTGATGACATTGATCCATCTAAACAAGTAGCAGGTCAGTATTATCGTATATATATATATTGTATATAATGTGCTCAACTTTATATTTGCTAATTATCTTTTATTCCATTTTGAATTTGTAATACTGCTTTGCAGGTTTATAATTCACAAGACTTTGTCTGCTCATTGATCATCATCATACTTGGTATTTCTTATTTCGATATTTATTATTTTTATTATTATCCTGATACTCCTAGATCTTCTGTGAAGATCCCTCAGAAGCTTTTTCAGCTTGTGCGACTTAGGATTATTTATTATTATTTATGGCGAGCGGGCGCCTGTCCACCTTACCACTGCGTCCGCACGGACTATTGTAGTTGTGTGAGTTAGGAGTTCAGTTGTGTTCTGGATAGGTTTTGTTACTGCGATCTTGCGCCACTTGAATTGATAGATCAATTGAACTGGTATACCAATTCAATCGGTGGAAGATCATCAGAATGTTTTGCATAAAAATATATCTATATCGATACTTAAGTTTTTACTTTAATCATCAAGATGTATTTCCGACGAGTAGAGACCGATACAATCAAACACTTAAGTTTTTAATTCACTGGATTCTTTCAAATATTCATCTAATGTATTTCGTTTTTAATCCTTTTTCTTGAAAATGTGAACAAAAAGTAATCAAGAAAATTCATATGAACCATTGTAATGTGAGTTTGATTAATATCGACATTCGGTTCAATTTAACAAATTTTTTGAGTTATATTTTTGACATTAAAGTCAATTCACCAGTAATAATCTGAAAATGGCGTATGTGGTAATAACTCGGTGCAATGAGGGGTCGCTTGAAACTATGATAGCAGCTGATTAGTGGGGCCTTTGTTCAAGAAAACGATTTTGAATGTTGATCATTAGGAACACAAACCAACTGTCTACTCTCCTAGTACGGCTGCTGATCTATCTGTAAAGGATGTAAAGGAGTTAGATCAGGGCAAGCAGGCCTAGATACTCACCACTCCCTCTTCATCTCTCGGGAAAATTATTGTTCCATCAGTTTCTTACATTTCTATGAAAATGTGCTGGACAACCATCAAGTTGAAACTAAGTCTCCAATCTCAACTTCGTGCCACGTATTGACATGCTCTTTTGATAAAAATTGAAAAAATAATTAATTATTCAAGCTATCTGACAGGAAATAAGGCCCCAATAGTTGATCGTTGTAACGGCTAAGCAAAAAATTCACACTAAATTCGACTTAGAAGTTTCTAGGCTTAATAGAATGCAGATTTTTGTGCGCCTGTACATGCTGGTATGGTAGTTCACTACTCCCCGATGAGTAAAACACGCTTTGTGCATGTTAATTGTACATAATGCAAATGATAAACATGTCTTGATGTTTTTTCAAAATTTAAAGAATTTTGGATTCTCATTTCCCAGGTATGTGTGAAATTCTCCTACTGTTTTTTTGTTGCATCCCTATAGAATTCATGAAGAACAGAGTTGTTTCTTCTATCTTCCCTAATCAATCAAAAATCATTTATTGGAACAAGATCCAAAAGGCTATCGACCGAAGTCCTTCAGCCAGTTTTACGACAACAATTGTATAGTAGTAACAAATATGTAAAATTAATTATTTTAAAACTGCATTGTGCAAAAAAAAATATGAATTACTTTGACTATAAGCAAGCTATGATGTAGACAATTTCTGTAGTTCTTTCCTTATGGTGTTTGGTGGTGTCTTTCTATGGGGTGTTCTATTCGGATCTCTTTCAGTGCAGTAGGTTTTCAATATCTCTGTGTTGTTCTGCTTCACTGCGAATTTCTTCCAATGATTTTTAAGCCGCTCTTCAATTGGTGTAACTTTGGTTCTCTCATACAATAGACTATTGGGAGGGTTGTACAAAGTGATCTTTGGATGTATCATTTTGGTAATTGCCCTGAGGGATATGGTCTCTGCTCTATTGAGGATCTTAACCGTTTTGTTGCTGGTGATGTAAATCGGTTGACAATATTCCAGTAAAGGGCGGTATATCGATGTGTAAATGTGAGCCGCCGTTTTTGATTTTTGTAAAGTCAATGCTCTAAAAAGCTTGATTCTGTTGATGCATTTCTTCTTTACCTTTGTGGTATGACCCTTTAGTTGTAGTTTGTTGTCCAATTCAATACCGAGGTATTTTGCACTATTCTTAGCAGAGATACTGGAGTTTGTTAAAACCAATTAGGGGGAGTTGGCAGTGATGGTGTGATGAAATATCACAAACTGAGATTTTGCTACATTTATTTGGAGTGTATGGTTTCTTTGATGTTTTTTGTAACTTATTAGAGTTGTATCATCAACGAATTGCAATGCATATGAGCTTTTATTGAATCTCTCAGGATTGTTAATGTAGAAGTCATATAAATATATTTTACTGAGTAGTTTAGCTAGTGGAGAACCTTGTGGAACACCCTGGTCACTGTGGAACAATGTAGATAAACATCTGTTCATTTTCACCTGGAAAATGCGATTAATTAAGTAATCTCTGTCCAAATCATTCCAGTAGTTTCAAATTGTACAGGAGTCTTCCCTGATCTTAATTTTATTTTGTTCCTTATCAGATCTAGTAGTTTGGAGACTGTGAGTCATGAATTGTCAGTGAATATTCACAAACACTGATGAATGTAGGATGGCGTCTAGTAGGAAATCTTCTCTTGTATTCTCTGCTTCCGCAGAAGCGCTAGAGGTAATTGGGAAAGAAGTTCGCTTCTTGATTTAGCCTGGGGTTGTATGCTGTGTATGTGTATGGCGCTGTTGTTTGGCAAAACAGTTGTATCACTATGCAGGAAGATATAGGTGCGTGCGTAGCTGTTGTGTTGCATTCGTTGGCATTAGAGCAATGCACTGATGAATAACCAAAAAGCTATGAAATATGCATGTCTACTGCTTTTGCCCAACAAAACCTATTCGATTTTATTTAAGTTTTGAACTACAACACAGACGTAAGTTGCACTGTCCCGATTCGAAAAACTTCCTATTAACCATTTTCATATCCGTTATCAGATTCTACATGTGCAGAATTAGGAAATAGCAATATTATTGCATGCACGGAAATTAGAAGAAGGCGTAAATTATGTAACAGAACGATTCACATTTTGAACAATCACTTTGTTTTTTTTTTGTTGAGTTTTTAGGACTAAGCTTTCTTGAATAATAGAATAATGATGTATTCTAAAATTCTCTTAATAATTCCGACGGATGCCAAAATCTTTTTTTCGAAATTTTTCTTGTGAATGGTCGCTGATAGGAAAAAATGCAGGATAGATACAAACAGTTTTTAAATGGAAAATTGTCAGTAGTGTACAATGGAGAAGTTTCGTGGTTAAAAAGAAGAGACTTTAAAAAAATGTTACCCTGTAGATTCTCTCAACAATTCCCATCATCATTCCATTTAAAACCCAAAAATTACCTAATTTTTCAAATTTTATCTGAATATGTGGGCAGCTACAAGAGATATTAAGAAAAATTGAAAATAAATGGAAACTTGAAGAGCCTATGGCAGTACTATGAAGCATTTGTGGATCTATATATACAGGATATTTTGATCATGAAATTCAATGTTCTATCAATTATTTCATTTATTCTACCAAAAAGTAGACACTTTATAAATTTTTTATGCTCTTTAAACTTTGAATCATTCAGGTGTCATAGATATATGTATTCCTTGAACTGAATTAATTTCCTAAAAAAGGGTTAATCATCTGTTTCATTTGAATATTATTATTATTCCAGGTCAAGCTACTCCAGCCAAGGTCAAAATTCCACATCCTCATGTGAAAAAATCGAAGATTCTTCTGGGTAAAGCAGGTGTCATAAATGTATTGCAGGAAGATACACCACTTCCACCTCCTAAATCTCCAGATCGAGATCCCTTCAATATCGCAAATGATGAGTAAGTTTATTTTGTCTGTGGTTGAAGATTACATTATTGAAATTCTCTGCATATAATAGTGTAATGAATCAGCATCATCATATAATTGTTAAATATACAGGGTCTTTCAAAAAAATGTGAACCCTCTAGGATAGGTAGGAAACTGAAAAATAATTGGGGTTTACTCAGTAAAAAATTTTCGTAATGCCATCCATATTCAAGATAAGGAGCGTTGAAGAAAAATATTTATACACATTTTTTACAATTTTGCCGAAACTACTGGCAACATTGTAATGAAATTTTATAGGAATATGTTTTAGAACTGATACATCCCATGAATTTGTTTTTATATCTGTCTCTCATAGAGGGCGTTAGTTACACGGTTTGTACCAAGTAGTATTGAATATAACTTTTTTAAGGTGTGATTTATCAATCAAAATTTCAAGTGAACTTAATTACCATTAAATTTTACTCCAAAAAGGGACTTTTGGTAAAACTCGATTTGTGTACTGTTTTCGGAATATTTGAATAGGGTAATGATAAAATTATTGATTAAACAAAATATCACAAGAAGAAAATTAAAATAAAGACTAAGAACATAAAATAAAATTCAATTAGACTAAGTGTTCAAAATGTCCTAAGTTTTCACGAATACACAAATCTATCCTTTTTTTTTAAAGAATCTATTAATCTTCTAAACAGTTGGGGATCAGGTATGAGGTTATTAAAGTGACGTTGAATTCTGTCCTCCAATTCTTGACGTAAATTTACCTCTGTAGCATAGACTTTTTCCATAAGATACAACCAAACTTTAGTCCAAAAGGATTAAAATCGCATGACCGAGAAGGCCAATGAATCGGAGCTTCTGCACCTCTACCAATCCATCGATTCGGAAAATGGTTACTCAACAAATTACGACACCTTCTATCAAAGTGCGGTGGAACTCGCATCATGCATAAAAAATAGAGATCTTCACTCGTTGGTACATATCACCATTTAAATTTTCAGGTAGAATTAATTTGTTACCTAAAGTTGCTGCCCAAACATTAACTTTAAATGAGTGTTGGTAATGTGATACCCTTTTGACTTGTGGATTCTCATCACACCAGTAGTGTGCGTTATGGGAGTTAAACATACCTTGTAGTGCAAAGGTGGACTGGTCCATAAAAATAATACATTTTAAAAAATTTCAATTGAGGGCTGTCCTTTCTTGCAATGTTTGACTAAAATCCACTCTAACCGGTAGATCATCTGGCAAGAGCTTTTGGATTTGTCTGTAATGATAAGCTAACTGTTGCTCTTTAAGTATCCTCCAAGTACTTGAAGAAGACGTATTTGTTTGTCTTGTCGTATTCCTTACGCTAACTGTTGGATCTTGATCAACTAAATTTAAAATAATATTTTCTTTATTAATGGTTCTTGTTGTTCTTGGCCTACCAGAATTTATTAGTTTCTCGTCAACGTCGTTCAATGGCTCTAAATGTATTTTTCGAGGAAACTTTTCTGCATAACGAATAACAGCTGTATTAGAGTTTCCTAAACAGTCACGTAAGGTTGATAACATGTCGTTGTATCAAACATTTGACTACATTTTGATCAACAATATCTAATTTCATAAATAATAAGGTTTCAAAAATCTAATTATATATAAGAAAAACAAATGTTGACATTTGTTTTTCTTATAATGAAGATGAATTTCTGTCAAGTAAAGACCGAGACAATCAAAAATCTAATTACTGTTGACTTATCGTCATAACTATCAATAAATGACAGTTTTCCATGGAAAACTTAGAGAAAATCAAGATATACTGACTTCATAACCCAACTGGTACTTAATATTTCCTTAATAAAGTTCCGTCTGCAATGAACATTCCTTGAGTTTTTCTCATTTTCATTCTAATTTTTTTTTTTTCATAATTGAGAATTACTAGGATATGAAGGTAATTCTTATTGCACAAAAGTTTCAGGGAACAGAGTGCTATCGTTTTGCCTATATGTCTGAAATATTCGAATTTTGAGCAGAAAATGGTCTTAAATGGCTAAGATAGACTCACTTATGAAGAATTTGAGGTCAAAAGTAAATACTGTGGCCAAGTTCATTAATGGGTAAAATCGGTTTGATAGTTTTTCAATTTGAACGTTTGAAAAATTTTCATGTTTTTTCAATATATTCAATGGCTCCAATGGATCTCTATTTAGAGATAGAATAATAACGCGCATGTTCATGCAGAATGCTGTGAGGATTGTATAATTAGAAAAACAAAACAAAAATTTTTTATGAGGATCGTGGGTGATATGAACTAGTGCGCAAAACCTCCTGATTCCACGTCAGTGCTTTTCACTTTTTTTCAGCCGGAAGTAAAACTAACTAAAAGAAATCATAATTAAAATTCACAAATTTCAAAGTTTCAGATCAAATGTTATCCTTATTTGACAGAAATTCGTCTTGATCATGATTTGAAGTAAAATAAAACACTTTAATTTCGCTAATATGTACATAGATTCACAACAGTTGTTTCATCAAAACATGACTTCATCAGGTGAGTATTTATTTAGCGGATATTTCTGCAGAAGTTTTTCAGATATTCAACAATGGCATTTGTATGGTCATTAGTCTATAAATATTAAGAAATATTAAGTTCAACATACTATCAATATTTTTCAAGTGGCTTCAGAATTGCTTCCAGATTGAGAAGTTCAAAGAGGTTTTTTTAATGCTGAAGGATGAAAGTAGTCTTTGCATACATGCAAATTAGAGCAATGTTGACCTGGTAAAATATAAACGCATTTTCTGTCAAGCTTTATGAGTCTTTAGAAGTTACAGAACAACATATTATTCTTTCAGAATATTAGAAATATGATAAGCAGGAGTATCTGATTTTGCTGTATCTTTCAGATGTCTGCGTTCGCAATACGTCATAAAATAAAATATTAAATGGTACAATATCCACTAAATAAATTGATATTAGAATCAACAAATATTTGAAACATAAATGCAAATTAAAAAATTGTCCTTGTATTTTTCAGAGAATCAACCTTAAATCTTTTGACATTTAACGAATAGAAAATTTTCTCTTGAATGAAATAACAAGTTAATATCACATACTATTTGGTAAATGTAATCGTACATTTTTCAAACTTTGTATCATGCTGGCCTTTACTTGATAGAAATCCATTTTACACTTTAGTTGAACGAAACACATATATTTCTATTCATTATCTTGAGTTGTTCACTCACAAATTTTGTTGCAAAATTTCAGACTAGTTGTTTGTGAGAATCTGAAGAAGTTAACTATGTTAAAGAAACGCGTTATGTGAACAACTCAAGATAATAAATAGAAATCTACAAACGTACAGGTATGGAAAAGACAGTCGGAAACATAGATAATTCAATGTTAATCTAGAGAAGCACGAATGTCCAGTAGAGCAGTGGAAGAATCAAAACCTCAGAATCTTTCACACTTCAAACGTGAGATTCGTTTGTCCATATCGGTTGGAAATAAAGTAAATCGAAATGTTCAGTCTAGAAGAAAAAATTCTGATCATAAAATGGTACTTTGGTGCTCAATCAATTCAAGAGACAATAAATTCATCTATTGCTGCCTTTGAAGATAGGCCAATTCCTTCAAGTTCCGCTATTTCTAAAATAATTAATAAATTCGAGAAATATGGGTGTTTACGAACATATAGGCATAGCAAGATTGATAAACCAACAAAAACCATTAGTGAAAATCGTCTGAAAAAGAAGTAGATGTGTGTGCTGCTGTTGAAACCAGTGCACCTTGTTTTCGAGTAAAGAAATTAGTGAACAAGTCGATATGAGCGATATTTTGAAAAGGAATAGTTACCGATGTTTTAAGGTTCAAACAAACCAAGGAATTTTTCCAGAAGATCATATCAAACAAATGAAATTTTGTAAAATTATGATGGAGTAGAAAACATAACCCATCAGTAGTAAGATATTCGTCTAGGACGAATAATCTCATCTGAGAATTCCTGTACGTACCCAGTATCCCCAAAAACTTAATGTTTGAACTGGACTACTGGGGAATTACATCATAGGGCCATTTTTTATCGCTGGTAACCTAAACGCTGCCAAATATCGGAAGCTTTTAGAGAATCAAACTATTCCGACAGTTCAACGGCTACCAATCAATTTCGATGATGTCTGGTTTCAACAATGTAGGACAGCAGCTCAGTGGTAAAGCTTAGGGCTCGTAACCGGGAGGTCGCGGGCTCGAATCCTGTTCAGGATTCTATCCAGAACACAACTGATTTCCTAACTCGCACAAGCTGAAAAAGCTTCTGAGGGATCTTCACAGAAGATCTAGGAGTATCAGGATAATAATAATAACAACAGGATGGCTGTCCAAGTCACAACGCAAGAATAGTTACACAATATCTCAGGACGTCTTTTTCGGACTTTGTCATTTCTACAAATGGCCCCCCAGGTCACCAGATTTATTTCCTAATGATTTTTTTCTTGGGGAATATCTGAAAAATTTAGTTTATGGGCATGAAATTGACAAAGCGACGAAGATTAATAAATTATTGTTTTCGAATTTCTTATTTTCGTAGAATTTATTTTATTTTCAAGCCAATTATGGCAAAAAAGGAACCTAAGTACTCATTTTCACAGCGGAAATTATTTTTGTCATTAATCGTGGCAAATAAATTTATCGTATACAATGGAATAAGATTGTCGTATTTATTGTCAACTGATATGGTCTAACAATTCACACGTTTGAAGTGCGAATAATTTTGATTGCTGAACTAAAAGCAGTGCAGAACATCGTTTTGATCGAAGTAACCACCCCACTGCCATTGAGAGAGAACAGTCATCGCATCGCGCTGAGGTTTTGACTCTTTCACTGTTCTACTGGACATTCATGCTCCTCAAGATTAACATCGAATTTCCTGTGTTTCTGATTGTCTTTTCCATACCTGTATGTATTTCATTCAACTAAAGTGAAATCATACATCTTTCTAGAAAATGGTATTTTTAATTATATAAAGTTTGTTTTCCAATATCACAATAATACTTCTATTCCCTCTGGGTTTTAAACAACGAACACACCTGGCAGAGTCAATGGCTCATTAGACAACTGTTGATTTTTTCTATTATTTGCCTATTTAATAATCATTTTTGTTTTTTATATTTTTGTTAATTTTCTAGATATTACATGCCAAGAACATCTGAAACTACTTTACGAATGAAAGTGGGAAGTGCCAATTTGATACAGCATTCTACCCCAGTTGTGGAACTTAGGGCACCGTTCATTCAGACTCATATGAATGAGATGAGGCTTAGGAATTTCCATAGGCCACCGATGAGGAAATTCTCCTCACAAGGAGCTCTTTGCAAACCTGGCCCTCATCCGGTCTCACCATTATTGGATCATATTAAAAAAATGGCACTGGTAATAATATTAAAAGTGAAATAGATGATTTTTTCTATTTTATGGAAATTCATTATAAATTAGAAAGAAAACACTTTTATATAAATTCCACTGAACTTTAATTTTCAATAAGTATTATCTGATTCAACTATTAGGTCATTGTCAAGTGAAGATATAGACAATATTACCTGATTCGACTATTAAATCAGTGTCAAGTGAAGATATAGACAGCATTTACAAGTATTTATACAATTTGAGCAGGTACAATTCACAGATTTATTGTTGGTAATTATTTGTTCTTTGAAACATGTTCTAAAATTACATGCAGTCTGTCTAACATAGGCTGCTGTGCCTACATTCATGGTTTCTAACAGATAAATAAAACAAAATAATGACATTCCTAAATACTATTCACAAAAATTATACAATTTTCATTATAAGTTGAATCAAACAACGCAATTAATTTTTTAGATCCAACAATCACTAGACATAATAATCACATACAACATTTTTAGAAAATATGCTACTATTCCAGTGGACTCTTTTAATCACATAGCCACAAACTAGTTTCCTACAATTCAATGATTTATAGAACATTTACCATTTTCCTCTCAAATAGAAATAAATACAATAAAGCATATTTTGAAAATTAATAACAAACCCACAAATCTAATAAATGAAATAATCGAACTGAAAAAATACAAACAAACTGCACTTTTATTGTATTACATCCCAGAAAAAACAGACAGCCTATTTGTTAGTTTCAATTATGTTGGTCCCCTCTGGGACAAAATCAAAAATTACAAATTTGGACATTCAAGTATTCTTTTCCAGTAACATGACCTTAAGTAAAATCCATGATAACCTTGAAATCTTAAATATATGCGACAAAGGGAGAAAAATGGATCTATGATTGTTTCGATTTAACTGGACGGAAATTCATCTTGAAATTATGAATAAAAACCTATATTCTATTTCCGCTAATATTTGATTTCACAACAATTGTTTCGTCATATCATATAACCAAACCACTTAAAAGTAAACTAGATATTAATAATTCACCCTTACTTCACCTACAATTGTGAACCCATATTTCTATTAATTGTACCTGCCGAAATTATATAAATGCTTGTAACTGATGTCTGTATCTTCACTTGATAATGACTTTATAGTCCAAACTGACTGTACATATTCAGATGAAATTAGATAAGTGTGTTTTCTTCTCATTGATAATGATATTATTCAGTTAATTCTGTTCATAGAAAATATTATTTTGCTTGAAATTAATATAATATTTTTGAGAATTCTCCAAATACCAAATAAACTGATGAATTTTCAACAGAATCAGTTGGTTGGTGTGCAGCAACTCACAGAGTTTTATCAAATTCCAGTTTATTGAAAATTGATCTTTAACTTATTTTGTTGGGACAGCATAATATTTTTTGGCTCAGAAGAAAGGTTCATCTTTCTAATAAATCCAACGTGAATTATTATCAGAAAATGAATTATTATGCAAAATTAAAAAAAAGCACAACTCCTAACTCTCTCATGGTACTGAGATACCGATGAGTCATCAGATAAGATTTTGAGTGTCGAGTATGAATACAATAATATTTCAAAATATATTTGTTTTATATTCTAATTTCAGCAAAGAGAATCAGAAAGGATGGCTTCAGGAGGGGGTGATGTGTTTTTCATGAGGACACCGGAAGATTTAACAGGAAAAGATGGTGATCTCGTATTGTTTGAATTCTGTGAAGAACATCCACCTTTAATGAATCAGGTATGTGTTCTTTAAAATTATTTGTGGAAGAAATATCTACATATTTAGACTTAATTCTAATGACACTAATTCTTATATTTAGGTTGGTATGTGTTCAAAAATAAAGAATTATTACAAGAGGACAGCTGGCAAAGATATGGGTCCTACGAATTATAAATATGGTGAGATGGCTTATGCACATACATCGCCATTTTTAGGAATATTACATCCTGGTCAAACTATCCAAGCATGTGAAAATAATATGTACAGGTGGGTATAATTTTGGTTCATTATTTCTGTTCATAAATCTTTGCAAAAAGCACATAAAAAATTCTTACCTTCATTTTAATTTTCACACTGACATTTCAAGATAACAATAATACTATTGATTTTTATTTTTTATTATTATTATTTACATGTGAACATGTAAAAAGAAATTAAGAATATAAAACTTAGGTTTAATTATAGGCTCAATTTTTCCCGAGTTATAACCACTAAATCTTCTACTTCTCAAATAAACTCACAACTTCATAATTCGTTGTATGCAAGTTTGAAAAAGTATGTCAAGTTAAAAGGAGGTTCAGTGGAGAGTAGATAAGTTTTCCCAAATCTTTAGAGTTCTTTGTTAGGTAGTTTTCGATGTTATCCAGATAAAATCTCTTATTGTAATTGACTTTGAAAACTATAGCAGTTGGTCACAAATTCATACATATCCGCCCTTTTTTGGCTATGAGCTCTAGATTGCGCTGCAGACGCATACTAAAGAATGATTAATTGGTACAAATAACAATTAATTAATCTTCCCACCTAACATGTGTTAGAGCCTGGAACGAAAGATAACTAAATGGTTGAACTAAAAAGGGTAATCTGGGATTTCTCGACTTCATTTCATAATTATCTTAAGGATATTTTGTAGCAATGATGACAGGTTCAATGCACGTCTCCGTTATGTTCTACTTGGAAATTAGATTGCAAGAGAGAACTGAAATAACACTATTTGGGATTTACGTTCTCTAAGATGTTGGAATTTTTATGAATTTCTGTCCATTACTGATAAATAGATTACTATCCACTGAATAGTGAATATTTACTTTTTTATGTTGTATCCACTCTTTTTCTCAGCTGGATATTTTTATCAATGCATTTTAAGAATGAAAATTCGAGGAATTAAAAATAATTACGTAAATAGCATTCTGTAGAA
The DNA here is from genome assembly GCA_034642435.1 of Megalocaria dilatata. Classification (NCBI taxonomy): domain Eukaryota; kingdom Metazoa; phylum Arthropoda; class Insecta; order Coleoptera; family Coccinellidae; genus Megalocaria; species Megalocaria dilatata. Next base: position 76,728,023 of record CM067854.1, read on the forward strand.
GATATCTAAAACTAATATGAATTAATCATTCTTATTTTTTAGACATTTCTACAGGCTGATCCACTTTTTTGTAGAATAACTTTAACAGGCGATATAATGTTTAATTAAAAAATGTCCTATAAATATGCTTTATAACCTAACAAGAGAGTGTTCAAGTTTCCAGACTTTCGTTTTTTTACCAATATCTTCAAGATGAGGTGCTTTTTGAGATTTAAATAAAATGATATTCAGAATTGATGCAATAATCAACAGGCTATATCCTATCGAATTCGTATTCTGAGGCTCATCAGGTCTAGCAGTTTTGAGACTGTGAGTCATGAATTTTTAGTAAATTTTCACAAACACAAATGGACGTCCTATTAGGAAATCTTCATCTGTATTCTCCAGCGGCTCCCGCAAATTTATAAAACCAAAGCAGAAGTGGATATCGGCTAATTTGTGATTTGTGAATCAGAAAGTCATTTTGATTGTAGAAATACGAAAATAAAAATGTGAAATTATACTCACGATATACTTTCAACAGGTAAAATTTGATCTGTCAAATATGGGAAATACTTCAATTTCATTCAACATCCAAAGCTCACTGCTATTTAAATGTCTATGTGTAAGATAACTATGGAAATAAGGAAAGAACTTGCTGATTGCATTCAAAAAACATGTGCAGAATTAAGAAATAACAATGTTATCGTACAAAAGTCTATTAGAATACTTTTTTTTCCTGTCTCTTTATTGGCAATCAGAAAGTGTTACAATCTATAAGCCAATATGTTGGCTGATACAATTAATTTATTGTACACTAATAGTGTGATGAGGTTACATCCAGCGATGTTTCCTCAGTTTTCCCTCAGGTCTATTGACCATTTTCTTCCGAGTCTCCTGTTATAAGAGTATTGTAAGAGTTGTTGTAATAACGGATTCGAATGTTCTTCCAATTTACTGTGGTGCGTTGTAGTATTTGTTTTTATGACATCATTCACAAATAGTATTTTTAAGGTCGTAGGTCGTAGTGTACTGTTTGAAACATACCATGGCACATTAGCTGTTGTTCTGAGTAGCTTGGACTATGCTCTTTGGACGATGGCGGTGTTCGATTTGATAGTACAACCCCAGAGCACTATGCCGTATGTCCAAATGGATCTTAGCACTATTTTGTAAAAGTGGACCTTGTTTTCTAAGGAAAGATTGGATCTCCTCCCAATGAGCCAGTTGATTTCTCTAGCCTTGAGATCTAGTTGGTTCCGTTTTTTGCTTATGTGGTGTTTCCAATTAAGCTTGCTGTCGAAATATAGATATTTAACCTGGTTGCTTTTAGGAATTGTGATCTGATTCATGGTGACTGGAGGGCAGGTTTCTCTTCGGAGCGTAAATGTGACATGAGAGGACTTGGACATATTTACTTTTATTTTCCATTTTTTCATCCAACCATATAGCAAATTCAAGTGTTCTTGGAGGTTATCACTTGCCAGGATTGGGTTCGAATGTTCCTACGGTAGTTTTCTGAGTTGTTGGCAAGTCATTCGTATATAGTAAATAAAGGAACGGACCTAAAATGCTTCCTTGTGGTACACCAGAGTGGAACCTTCTTCGGTCAGAAGCTTCCACGCCTACCTTCACAAAAAATTCCTGTTGATGCAAGTAGGTCAATTTAAAGTATGAAGGAAGATTTTTTTTCCCTTTGTAAAGTAGACCAGAATGCCATACTTTGTCAAATGCTTGGCTATCGTCTAAGAAGGTAGCTGTGCAGTATTGCTGATTTTCCAGAGATTGATTGATCACATTCATGCGATGACATTGTTGGGTGGTAGAGTAGCCCTGTCTAAATCGAAACTGGTGATTTGGAATCTAATTTTGGTGTTTTAAGTCTTTTTATATTCTATTGAGGATTAGACGTTCAAGTAGTTTTGCTATTGTTGACAACAAGCTTATTGGACGGATGCGACATCTGTATAGTTTGTGCCAGGTTTTGGTATCAAGCATCATAACAATGTGTGCAATTTTCAGTGTACGTGACCAGTAGTTAGTTCTGATGATGGCCTTGAAGAGATGTTGAGATTTTATTAGTCCTCTTTTTAGCAGTTCCTTCAACATTATCGCAGTTACCAGATCCATTCCTGGTGACTTTTTATGGTTTGAGCTTTTGATTACTCCTATAATCTCCTTCATTGTTAATGAATCCAATGGTGCTACGTGCACTGGTGCATTAAGAGCTTCGTCCACTTCTTGTACCCTATCATTATTTTGGGGTGTAAAGACATTTGAGAGGGGTTCAGCGAATAGCCCAACTTTCTCTTTGTCGCTTCTTACCCAAGGGTCTGAAGAGGGAGGATATGTTCATATAGGTGGTGATGTTTATAGGTTTTCTTTTGTTTTTGATTGGTTTTCAGATAGTGTTGTCTTGCCTTTTCAAACTTTTTATATAATTACTGAACGAGCCAGTTGCTACTTGCTTCAACTTGATTTTAAATTTATGACTAATCCTATTGAAACTTGCTCTGCTATCTGGTGTATATGTTTAAGGATGTAGCTCTTCGTTTTTGAGCTATTAGTTTTTTTATTTCTAACGGTATATTATGACTTATATCCGTTGTGTTTTTAGGAAAGGCGGATGGCGCCTTGTTGTGTTTATGAAATCAGCACATTCTTTCTTTATTTCTTCAGGTTCTTTCAGACTTGTTGGCAGTGTTAAGGTATCCTCGATGATTTGTCGATAAATGTCTCAATTTGTTTTCATGTAGTTGGGGTTTAGCTGCTTTTCTTATAGGTGATAGGTCATAACTTGAAACTATATCTGTGTATGTTGAAAAGATGCCGTTTATTATTAGTAAGAAATCTAGTAGGTACTTTATTGGGGTCAGTTTGCCAATAACTAGGAGATCTAGTTGAAAGGAAGGAGAAGTTATTTTCCTGCATTACATGAGCTAGCTCACGTCCCTTTGTTATTATGAGTCGGGAACCCCATAAGCAATGTTTACTGTTGTAATCTTGGGCCCAGTATTTGGAAAAAGTTTTCGAAGTTTAGTTTTTTATTTTATTTTTGTTATGCACATCCTCTCTAGTTGGCTGGGTGATTTCCTCCACATAAGGCACATTTATCTGGCGTTTCTTTCGATTTTTTACAGTTGGTGGTGTTATGATCTCCCTCTTGTTGCAGTATATTTTCGAGTGTCCATACTGTTGACACCTCATGCACTGTATGACGTATTTTTGGGTGCGGGACACTTCGATTCGTACTACCCTATTTTGCAAACCTGTTATATTGTAGATATCCTTGTTGTTCAGGGTTGGTTCTAGGTCTACGAAAAACAGATTTAGCGTTTCCTTTGTTAGTATGTGGTGAACATTCATTATATTCCGTACTTCATGCCCCAGCTCAGATAGTTCTTCTTTTATGTCTTCTGTATTTGTAGAGTGATGCAGGAATCTTATTACTACCCTATAAGCTCGTTCTTCTTTCATCTGAATGTGTGGTGGTATATGTTTCTGTTCCTAAATTCGCTAACTAGTTTTCTGTAGGGTGCTAGTGTTTCAGAATTGATTTTTACAACGTTATTGGCCAGGCTTTTGGTCCGGTATTCTGTTCTTCCAACCAAGCTTTCTATTTGTTTGATCATTTTATTGTAGTCTTGTACAAATATTGGTGGCGGTTTTGAAGCTGTCTCATTTTTATGATTTTCATTGGTTGGATCCTGTATTTCCCCTACTAATGGCTGGAATTGGTATTTTATTGCAGTTTCGCTACTTATCATATTTTGTCTGTTGCTGAATATTCTCCTTCTTTTGTTTTTTCCTGTACTGTTTTATTATTCCATGCAGATTTTACAAACCTTAAATATCCATTCTTGGAATGGTCTATGGAATCAATTTTTTTGGAGCACCATACATTGCAAGAAGAAAACGAATTCCATAAAATATGAGTTTGACATTTTGGACATGCAGTTAGAATTTGTGATTATATTTTTGATCGCACCCAGGTTTCAAGAAGTAAATAATTTTATCAATTGGAGTCCTTGCAGTCAGCAGTATCAACAAATCAACATCTTCACCCGCAACAACAGTTGTATTTGGTCTTTTGAATTGTTCTATTGATGTTTCAATTATAAGGACATCAGAATCATTATCAGCTTGTTTTATTGTAATACCAGCAGCTGTAAATTCTTCACATAGCATAAATTGTTGTTGGTTTGTTGACACTTTCATAGATTGATCAAAAACGATATCAACAGATGAAGATGTTTTTGTAGCCTGAAGACGTTGTTCTACAGCTTCAATATTTTTCAATCAACATAAATATCAAATACAATCATAGTATTATGACCAAAATGTCTTCGTACATGCTGCATATTTCTCAAAAATAATATGAAATGTTTCATCTGGATCCCATACAGCACGGTGTTAAAGATGATTTAGATAGCCTTTGTGTTATCAACTTTGATGTTAACACATTCAAAGCAGTTATAAAGAGCTGATTTCATAGTTTTACGCATTCCCATTGCACCGCGATATCTCACGAATGGTAATTCAAACGAAGAAAAGTATCTGAACAATTTTTTTAGAGAATTGTATGATCTACAACTTTTTCCTGACCTATTTTTACGATAAAGTTTACCGTTTCAGAGAAAAATGGAACAAACCTGAATTTTTTACCTTCAACAATTTTTTTTTGCAGAAGTTGATTCGAAGAGGGTTTTAGACATTTCATTTGTTGTTGTGTATTTAACGTTTATACTCATTTTCAGTCCTATGCGAATTTTTGCTAATAAGTTATAACTTTTTTTTGTCCATTTTGACTGGACTGTACTTAAAAGTGGATCACTCTGAATACGATCAATGATGAATTGCATAGAAGTCAATTATCCAAACCATGACTAAGAGATTAGACATTAAAATAGTTTTTATCTCCAGAGCACCCATATATCAGCATAACATTCCACAAACAGACTTCTTAATAATCAGGACCCGCCAAGCATACTTTATAAGAGTTATTGATGCACTCTTCGTGGCCGGGCAGCAATGCCCTCTTTATGAAGTGCCAGGGCCCAATTCCAAGCGAGCTAACAATTTTGTTAGAGATTTTCTTCAGGTACGTATTTTCAGTAAATACAACTAAATAAGACTAAAATTGTGCTTTTTAGGTATTTATTTATAGATTATTTTGGAAAAGCCCCGACAACCCTAGAAAGATAAGGATGGATGAAATAAAGAAAGCATTTCCATTTCATTCTGAAAGCAGTATCCGAAAAAGGTTGAAACTTTGTGCCGATTTCAAAAGAACTGGTATGTGATATTTGATATTGCTGAGGAATCTTATAAGTTTTATTTTGATTGGTTTGAAATTTTGAAAATCAGAAGAATTGAAAATTTTTTTACATTGTACTTTGAATTTTTTCAGGTATGGATTCTAATTTTTGGGTGATAAAACCAGAGTTTAGGTTGCCTACAGAAGAAGAAATTAGAGCCATGGTTTCACCTGAACAGTGTTGTGCTTACTTTAGTATGGTTGCAGCAGAACAAAGATTGAAGGTGAGTAATTAAATTTGTCAAAAAATAAAAAAAATAATTCTTTGGTCACTTTTTGCCACACACATTAGCATATCAGTGTATTAAAGAGTACTATTTTTTTAAGCGATTCATTCACAGTAGTTGAAACTTAACAATTTTCTTCAATTAGGATGCTGGTTATGGTGAAAAATCACTTTTTACTCCTGCTGAGGATGATGATGAAGAAATGCAACTCAAAATGGATGACGAGGTGAAGGTTGCGCCCTGGAATACAACAAGGGCATATATTCAAGCTATGAAAGGCAAGTGTTTACTGCAGTTAACAGGACCTGCTGATCCTACAGGGTGTGGAGAGGGTTTCAGTTATGTCAGGGTTCCCAACAAGCCCACTGTAAGTATGCTTTCACATAATTTTTGTACATAAAAATAATATAATAAAACAGGTCACTTTATAAATAATATACTGGGTTATTTATGGAAATCTTTTCCTACATGACTCTAAAAGATTGCTCTATTCCAAATCTTATATGAGAATTTATTGCAAATCAATAGAAATAATTTGCATAAATATCCTATATGTGGTTATATGGGAAATATACAGAAACTTTACATTTCAAATGGAAGACATCTTATCATCTCATCATTTTGGTATTCCTCTAACATTTTAAGTTGGTTTTACCGAATAATCCCTATACCTATGAAAATTGTTTTTTGAGAAACAATATTCCATGATTTCTGCGAGTATCTCATAGTATTTTCTTAAATAACAGTTGTTTTCTGAAACAACATTGATAGTATTTATCTTCAGACAATGGAATTGTGTCGGTGCATGCTGAATCACCTTAGAAGCAAATTTTATGAACTCTATTTTGTTTAGAGATCTAGTCACATTTTATTATTGGGGTAGTAATTTTTATTCCATTCCTATTTGGATAACAGAAAACACATACACATACATGAAAATTTCGCTACTAGAATAATCATTGATGAATTTATATAATTCATCAAGTGCATACGACAGGGTAGATCATGGTATTCTGATAAAGAAACTCTGGGACCTCTTATTCTCAAGTAAGGTTTCTAACTTCATACTTAAATTTACAGGTCCAAAGAGTAAAGATTGGTAATGTTTTGTTCTACCAATATATTGATACCTCTGGTGTGCCCCAAGGTAGTATATTGGGACCTCTTTGGTTTTTAATTTTTACCATATTAATGATGTACCTGACTAGCTGGTTGGTATTGTTCACTGATTACTTTAAACTCTTTAGAACCATTAATACAATAAATGATATCATTGTTCTTCAAAGTGATTGGTATATTATATAATCTGAGGTCGTTTTTTTTTTTTGTTAATTTATAGTTTATTTTATTGATTTACAGTGTATTTCTTTACTTTAGAGTTCATTTCGTTAATAGTATATTGTTATTTTAAAATCTTCGATCTTCATGTAACCCGTTTTCCTTTTTTTTCTATCATACCCATTCTTTACCTGTCAAGAATGCTCTACACCTCCACGTTGGTTCGTGCTGGACATCTGCATAATAACGATTTTCATATTTAGAGTCGAAAAAAAGCTCAAAAATCATCTATTGGGGCGTTAATAAGAAGATTTTTTTTTAAACAAGATAAGAACAAATTCGTCAATATATCCATAATATGATGAGATGAGATGAATACTTTGTCAGTTGCTAATAATCATTATAAAAAATTTCATTACTTAGCCAATTTTGGGCATCCCAGATTCGCACCACCAATCAAATCACAATGATTATTCTAGTGGCGGCTCGTGAGAGTATAAGATGGTGAGGCCCAAAATTGGCTTAAGAATATTGTCATTTCATATCGAAGTATTTCCTCACTTACTTTTATGCTCAGTGTGTACAGTGATATGCTGTCCTTTTAATATTGAACTTGGATGAGTTCAGATGCTCTTATAGCTTCCTTTAGATTTAAACCCTATTTAAATGTGATATTGCTTGTTATCTTTTTGTTCATTTGTTATGTTTAGTATTATGAAGTATGAGCCTTTTCAGGTAATTACAACACGTATTTAAATTTTTTCAGCAAAGTAAAGAAGAACAGGAGTCACAACCTAAAAGAACTGTTACGGGAACCGATGCAGATCTCAGGCGTTTATCCTTGAATAATGCCAAAGCATTATTGAGAAAGTTCGGTGTACCAGAAGAAGATGTAAGTAGTTTAAAATGTTTTTTAAATTGTTGAGTTATTGAAAAACGTATGAACAAAGTTCTTTCTGCAAGCAAGAACATCTACAATTTAAACCGTTGGTCTATGCAGTGTAATCAAAATGATTTAAATATTTTAATATTAGCCTTCTACATATTTAATTTCAAAAAATTATATTTAATGATTATAACTTCTGAAAATAAATTAAAATAATGTCATATAAGTACCACTTATATCAAATGACATAAAATAAACATTCATTATAAGACATCTTCTTATCAGAAGAGAGTGTGTCTGATGTCATTTCATTCAAGGCTTTTTTTCTATGCTAGAAGTTTGTTAATTTCCCTGGTATATTATGTTTTATTCTTCTCCTCAAAAATAGGTGTAGTTTCTTTTAGCAGAATTTTTAAGAATAGCAACAATGCTTCATCTATTTAATTTGGGTTTTTAAGACTAACCCCTAGGTTTATATGTTCTTCGATTAAACTATTGTATTTATTCCAGTTTTTTATGAACTACAAAACTGCTAATTGTAACTATAATAGGCGAATGATCCAAGGAAAAACATAGCTTGGAATAATATCTATACAGGCGGAAGATACAACAAATCGGGAGTTTTATTTGGACCTGTAGGCCAATAAGTAGCGGTTCCAGTTGATAGTATGGAATGGTTCTTTTCCTGGATGAGGTTTGGTTGGTTGTTATTAGTCGTGATCCAAATAGGGTATGATTGCTGTTATAGTTACCACCTGCAATGAATTTAGGTCCCAAGGTTTGGAACCGTATACAACTCCATGAGCGAAAGAAATTTAAGACAAGCAGACTGCAGAGGTAGAAAGAAATTGCGATTAGGCGTCGGACAACGTCGAAGAACGTTTTAAACCGACTAATATATATATTTTTGGTTCAATTTTCGGATTCTTGATTCGGAAATTCCATTATATTCCTGTTGGAATAAATATTTCTGTGCGTATTTTTGTATAAACAGCAAACTAGCTTGATCAACCCGGGCTTTTATACCGAGAGTCAATGACTGATTATTGTCGTATTCACTATACTCAAATGCGCTGGCGATAACGTTCAACAACCTTGAAAATGAATATAATTTTAACAGCATTCATCGTTTGGAATATACTACAGTGTCAAAAAAATATTGAGAAATGATCAATGAAATACGAGATATATATTTTTTGATCCAAATTTATTACTTAAGAGTAAGCTTCCTAGAGATAATACACTTACACAAAGAAGAAATCTAATCAACAAAAAAAATTCTGAACGTATTTTCAGGAATCAACTTCTTGCCCAGGATTCTCTGGAGAAACCCTCACCACGTCATCTGAGAGCACGCAGCTCTTAAGCCATCACATTAGCCTATAGAATAAATGTATTCTGGTTGCTAATACAGTTTTAAATTTAAAAAAAGCCTTCTATCGACTGGAAACTAGTGCCTCAATTTGAGTAAATCTATGCTCATTAACAGTTACAATTCATTTGATGAATGTGGGGTTGGGAATGAGCATGCCTTCATTGACTTTCATGCAATTGAGTTTTAGTAAAAAATTCAGGTATTTCTTAACTAGTCTAGCGGCAGTGTTTTATGCTCAAACAATGGTTTAAAATGACACAAATTAATACATGAGGTACAGAAATTTGAGGGGCTGTCTCTCTCAAACTTAAAACATAGTTTCTAGTTACCATTTCATTTACTTTAACAATGTGATATTCACATTGAAGACGTTGATGACCAGTTAGAGCAAAGAAAATATTCCACCACATCTCAACCTTTTCTGAATGCACTCTACCACTCGCATAAGGTGTTTTTGGTAAAATTCGATTCACCGTAAGTCTAATGTAACATTTCAGCGCTTCCGCTAACGAAATTCCATTTGCAATGCAACATTTTAGACAGATTATTTGTTTGTTATTTTTATTAATTGTAAAAATGGCAAAACACTTGAAATGAACTAACAAAATGAGCACTGCAACCAAACTGAATGATAGATGACGCTCAAACCATGCAGTATTATAGAGGACATTGGTGTCAACTTAGCGACAAAAAGAATTTCAATAGATAATACATGTGCATGGAAATGAACTGGCAATTTTTGATTTCAACTTGTTGGCTCAGAAAACCTGAGTTCATTTTCAATTCATTCTCTGAAATATGAAAACAAACTAGTGCAAATTTTAGGAAAGATGTGATAAAAATTGTTACTAATTTCGATGCATTTATGCAATTATTTACAAATATAATAAAATGGGTTATATCTTCTACAGATCGAGAAGTTGTCCCGTTGGGAAGTTATAGACGTAGTTAGAACATTGTCAACTGAAAAGGCCAAAGCTGGAGAAGAGGGAATGGATAAATTTTCCCGTGGTAACCGTTTCTCTATAGCTGAACATCAAGAACGGTACAAAGAGGAATGCCAGAGGATTTTTGATCTACAGAATAAAGTCCTAGCCAGTTCAGAAGTATTGAGTACAGATGAAGGTGAAAGCTCTGATGAGGAAAGCGATGAAGATATTGAAGAAATGGGAAAAAATTTAGAGAACATGTTGGCTAATAAAAAAACTGTTACTCAAGTAAGAATAAAATAATATGCATTACCATCTGTGAAATACTTATTTTTAATGAATGTTTCAGCTTTCACTTGAAAGAGAAGAACAAGAAAGGCAAGAACTAAGAAAAATGATCATGGAGGGAGACGAAAAATGTAAAGATAAAAATAAGAACCGTAAAGATGATGATGAAACTCAAGAACAAGGAAGTTACGGACAACAAGGTAAATGTCTAAAAATGAAATAAATTTGATAAAGGGAAAATCTTTTGGTTCTATGTTTTTACTTTTATGATATTTTTTTGTTGTACATAAACTTTTTGGATATTATTATTATTATTTAAATATTTTAATATTAGCCTTCTACATATTTAATTTCAAAAAATTATATTTAATGATTATAACTTCTGAAAATAAATTAAAATAATGTCATATAAGTACCACTTATATCAAATGACATATAAAATAAACATTCATTATAAGACATCCAAATGGTATAAGAAAATCCAATAATTACGAAGCAAAGTCTCTCTTAAAACTTGTTTTTCAGTAATGTTTTTACATATCTTGAGTTTTTATATAAAGTAACTTAGTTAGATATCCAATAATATTGAATATTCTAAGTAAGATAGTTTTATGATGAAATTCTTAAGATTATGTTAGACATTTTTGAAAGATATTTGTTTTCATAAGATTGATCAGCAGAAACAAAATTTTGTCCATTCAAAATATTTAATTTATAGGATTTTGGTTAACAATTTTTATGTATTGAATTTTGTTATACCATTTGGATGTCTTATAATGAATGTTTATTTTATATGTCATTTGATATAAGTGGTACTTATATGACATTATTTCAATTTATTTTCAGAAGTTATAATCATTAAATATAATTTTTCGAAATTAAATATGTAGAAGGCTAATATTAAAATATTTAAATAATTTTATATACCTTCTATCAAAAATTAACCTCTATTTATGTTATTTTTGAATATTAGTAAAACTCAATTTGCATTCAAGAAGGACCTAATTATATGCATATTGAAATGAGAGAAATATTATCTCTATTAAATTTATAAACTGAAGAAATCTTCGATATACTACATGTATTTTATTTTGGTTAATTCCAAATATAAATATCAGAAATTTAGTAGTGCAAGAAATTAGCATTTTAAATTTTCAGGACGTGTACTCAGAATTATGCGTACATTCAGAGACTCTGATGGTAAAGAATACACCAGAGTAGAAACAGTGAGAAAGGCTGGTGTCATAGATGCTTATGTCAAGATTCGCACTACCAAAGATGAAGCCTTTATACGGCAGTTCGCTACACTTGATGAGGCACAAAAGGAAGAGATGAAGAGAGAGAAGAGAAGGATTCAAGAACAGCTCAGAAGAATAAAGAGAAATCAAGAGAAAGAGAGATTGGCTTTGGGTCAGCCAGTGTCTTTATCTCATTCTGAAAAATCTCATACCAATCCCAGTGGTAAGTATTATTAACAAAATCAAGTAATCAAATGGCAACCTAAGTTGAACTGAAGGTGTAGATTTTTTATATATGTTTTTGTTCTTTCTGTTCAATTATAAGTTTCGTTCCTTAATTGACGGATATTCATTTTGATGGTGATCAAGATTAAATTTTATTTGATTTAAATATTGATTCGATTCACAATTGTTCTGTCATAAAATTACTTCAGGCGTATGATGCTAATTTGTGCAAATGTGAGTGATTAGAGGAAGAATTTACTTTGAATCGAAATTTCATATTTATTGTTAATTCTGGATATGTGTAAATCCAAGAAATTGATGCTAATGCTTTGTTCTTCTTCATTAATGAATTTTATTATGGGACATAGAAAATTTGAAAACATGGGTAATTTTTCCACGCTGTTCAATAAATTTATGAATTTTCATCAACAAATTAATACCAATAAATTGAATATTTAAAGTGGGTTTTCTTGGATATTAGTTTCCCAGCCAAATATTATCTGAAATATTCATGAATATGAACTAAATTCTGAGGAAACTTACTTTTCAAATGTTCCTTTCATTAATAACATTTTGGTTATGACTGAAGTCTGTTCAAAGGCACAGAAAGACAATTATCAATGTTTTAAATAAATTATCCCTGGAATAAAATTCAGTTATGACTAAGACCAAAAACAATTTCATAAAATTCACACTTTTTCAAAATTAATGATGAATAGAACACGTCAAAAAAAAACTGTTTGTAAGATATTCAAAGAAACAAAGTTATCCAATGTATGAAGTTGAATTCGAAGTCTTGTAATTTTAAAAAGTTTTAAGCCGCTTCTTTTACTTCTGTTACATTGCTATGATACCTACCTGTATTTAAATATATATACAGCATCTTAAGACAAATTAACGAAAGTCAAAACACTCACAAGTCTGTTCAATGTTTAGTTTGAAATTGTAATCTTGGCTCAGAGTTTGAATTGACATGAACTGCCAATCGCCAGAACTAACAGAACTGCACGAATAGAATTCGAATCAAAAGGCCCCTTGAACATTTTATATAGGCGATTTTTGTTAAAATCGTTCTTTTTGATGAATTCTACCTTCTGTTAAAAAAGTCTCATTATTCAAAACGCCTTGTATATTTAATTATAAATCATAATTTTGAAAAAATTAGCTGCATATGTGAAGAAAAATGAAAGACCATAATATTTCATAAAAAATCATAGATCATTTGAATAATTTAATAATAAAAATAAATATATCCTCTCTATAATAAAGAATTGGGAGTTTACAGGGGACAAGATTTTGATATTTTCAGAGTTCTTTGCACTGAAAGTGAAAGCCTTCAGATGCAATAGAGATAAATAGATACAATGAAAAACAAATATTACTTAATAATCAAAGAGGCCTAAATAAATCCCTATTAGTAAACTTTTTTTTAATAGAACTTTAGGAATTCCAAATCTTATAACCTTCATTTAACATATTGAGTTACCATGTATTTGAGGATCTCATTTCTTCATTTCAATGAAATTCTGGATTTTTCCTTATATCTTTGAAAATAATCGAAATTTTTCAAATTTAAAAAGAATTTTCGTTCATTAAATTATACAAATTAGCTATAATTGAAATAGTCTGTATCTGTCACCATTTCTGAAAGACCATTAATGAGGCCCAAACATTATCGTTCAAAAATAATTGTGAAATTATTCTTTATTAACATGTTTAGCAGGCCATTATTTGGGCCTTTACTGGCATATAGAGTAAGTTCAACTTTGTCTGTCCTTGGTGTTTTTTTAGCATGTAATGATGAGCTATTCTTATTTGGTCTCTATCTTGTTCTATTCCAGTAATAACAAGTACGCCATCTATGCCTTCCACAAGTACTGCAAAGATTCCACCCACAACATCTCCTTCAAAATCCAGGCGTAAAACAAGATTGAAACCTGATTTAAAACTGAAATGTGGGGCATGCGGTAACGTTGGCCATATGAGGTAAGAAATATGCTGAATGAATGATTTTATTAGTGTATTGGTATAACTAGAAGGTTTAAGAAAAATTCATGAAAACACATGTTTACAAAATGTAGATACAAACCTTCCTTTCAAAAACGCTTTAACCTGGTTGGTGTGAAGACTGTATGTTATATATCTTGCTGAAAAAATCTAAAACTTCTTGTTCTTGTGTGAAAAAAATTATTCAAATACAAATTACTCTAGGTTCATTGCTAACAGAAATTGTGATATGAATATCGTTACAAGAGTTCTTGAGTATAATAGCATAGAAAAACTAATTTGGATTAATTTGAAAGACTTTGAGAACAATCCACTGGATTTAGCCGAAAATTCGTATTCAATTATGTGTGGATAAAATGAGTTGTAAAAAAAATTATAAACCCATTTTATCCTAAGAGAAAACTAATTTTTTTTTAATACACTTGATTTTGAGTAGGTATGTGAACAAAAAACTAATGGTATTATTATCATTTTCATTCAATACAAAAATTCCAAAAGCTGGCTCTAAAAACATTATTTTTAAATAGTAACAGCTGATTGCCGCGGTTTCAGACAGATTGAACATCTGCCCATAACATTCCATTTAAATATAGAACAAAACGGTTTTTAATACGCTGTTAAAAATGTCAGATTCTTTGAGGACTAAACAGCACGACTAATAATTTTCAAGTTCTGTATCAGGGAGAAAGAATTCCTATGATGACATTGTTCTGAAAAAACCACCTGAGGATGGCAACAACCCCCAACATTTTTTGAATAGGGAGGAGATATTGGATATGGTTTAGTTGAAAAGTTTTCTGTTCTCTAAACATCGGAGTTGAACTTTTCAAATTTGTTTATTTAATAGCAGAACAAACTGTGACAAAGAATCATCACGGAATGCTAACACCAGACATTTTCGAAAATGTTAGAAAAGGATTTGAAAGTAGGGTAAATCATTGTATGGAGGTTGGTGGTGGTCATTTTGAACAATACATACGTTAGTTCTTTAAATAGTTTACATTTTTTCTGGTGTGTTTGAATGTATTTGGTTTCTGTTTGAGTTACCCTTCTCATAATATTCAATATCAAAATGCTTAAAAAAACCACCGAATTTGAAAATTTCAACTAGGATGTTTAGAGAACAAAGAAACACATGCCATCTCTTTCCTATTCAAAAAAAAAAAAATTGGGGGTTGTTGCCGCCCTCAGGTGGTTTTTTCGGAACAATGTCGTTATAGGAATTCTTTCTCCCCAATAAAGAACTAGAAAATTATTTTTGGATTCTTCAAAACTCTTAGGTTCTTGAGTTCGGGCAGTTCAACTGTCTGTTCAACATCACTTTTTTACGGTAAGTTCAATATTACATTATTTCGTGAATAGTGAACCGATTTTGAAAATTTTGACTGGGTTGTGCACAGAACATAAATAACTTTCAAACTAACCAACACTCGACATCTCTTCCCTATTCAAAAAATTTTGGGGATTGATGCCAACTTCATGGAAGTGGTTTTTTTTTAAACAAACTCATGAAGGAAATTCGTCCCCCTCAAAACAGAAGTTGTCCTGTTTTTTTTAAATCTCCGAAAATTCTTCGTTTCTGATTTCTGGGGAGGGGGTCAAAATTTTGGTGGGAAACCTGTATAGAAACAGCCTTCAAATATGTCACAGCAGTATTGCCATCTGAATAAAATACAGAAATGTTCATTGTTGACATTAATGAGATCAATAGTGTATTCAATCCTTCTCTATACCAACAGAATAATTACAGAGAGAATGACTGTTATCACTGTACCATTTATTATTTTCAGAACAAATAAGGCTTGTCCTCTTTATCAACAAACGACTGCAGGTGGTTCTTCAATGAACATATCAACAAGTGAAGAACATGAGGAAGAAATTGAAAAGATGATTAATACTGATGATGAAGATTTAGTGAATGTAGATGGAACCAAATTGAAACTATCTGGAAAAATTGTTAGGGTAATGCATTTTTATACAGTATATAAGTACATGTAGTAAGAGAGCAATATAGCAACAACCATATTTAATGAGTAATCAACTTGATTACTTAATTACTCTTATTCATGTTGTTGCTTTATAGCGCAATATATATATGCCATATTGTTTCCCCATATGCTAAACAGGTTTTCTACAGATTTCTAACATATAACTGTAAGGTGTTTCATTCATATAATGATGACAATTTCATTAAGCTCTGTCTCAGTTCAATAAAATATTCTTAAACAGCAAACAGTGGAAGTACTCATATTCATTGAGGTTCCAGCTTAGATCTAATCTGTGTTCAATTTTAGTCTAATTTAAAGAAATAATTAACAATAGAACATTCTCAATCTCTTATTGGATACTATTGCAAAAATGTGTATGTAAAATTCAAATCGATTAAGAAAGCTGGTTGGAAAATAAGTTGTGAACAATATATTAGTGAAATGATATTACCTGTGAATAGAATATAAAATAAAATAATTATTCCTTAAGTAAGACTCATAAATTCATAATTACTGAAGTTAGTAATGTGAATAAATAAGATATCAATGGAAATCAATTATCATCATGGGTGTAAGATAATATTTTATTGTATCACGAAATAGAGATATTGTATCGAGGTTGTTACCATAGTATAAATCAAGTATAAAATTCTACACAATTCATTTTTACATTATCAAAATTTCAGCATGTAGAGGAAATTAAGAGAAAGAGTCTTATGATGAAAATGCCTAAAGACTCGATGGGTTCAAGGAAAAGGAGAAGAGGTGGCAATGACCTTCACTGTGATTATTTGAAGAAACCCAACAAGTCTGCAAATCGTAGAAGAACAGACCCTGTGGTTGTATTATCCACTATTCTGGAGAGTATACTAAATGAAATGAGAGATATGCCTGATGTTCAGCCATTTTTGTTTCCAGTTAATGCTAAGGTAAATATAAAAAAAATTTCTACTTACAAGATATTCAAGGAGCAAGTGTTTTCTGATTACAATGAAGTTGCAATTAATTATGAGACCAAATAGTTAGCTTAAGGTTCAGCTGTACTTCCATAAAAAAACCTTTGAAAAAATTAGAAATAAATTAGACATTCATCCAAATCTATTCATTGTATAGTGACAATATCTTGTGATATTTTTTTACCAAATTATGTATTCAACATGAACAAATTTTTTTTGATGGTCAAATTTTCAAGCACTATTGAATGTATGTGAGTGGAACTAACTTTTAGGTATGCCTCAATATCACATGACGATCTTGGAGTATCAGTTCACGCATAGTATCCATATGTTCTGGCGCAATAGCCGATTTTGGACGACCATCACGAAATTCTTTATGTAGTGAAGTGCGACCACGATTGAATTTGGAAAATCAGCAAAACACAGTGGCTCAAGATAGTGCTTCATCTCCAAAAATTGAAGCGAGTTAATCGGCATACTGTTGTTCACGATTTAATTCTATTTTTTGATCAAAATAAGTATTTCAAGTATCTGTAAACTACATAAATAGCACTTGTACGACAAAACGTTCCGTGTATGTTAACCATTTAACCATGTCAAACTTGATAATGTCTGATTGGATATATTAACATCAGTGTTGCCATACCTTAAAACTTAAGTAGCAATCCTTTATTTTATCTTTAATACAGTTGATGCTTAACATCTGCCGAGCTTAGTTTATCTTTTCTATCAATTCATACTTTCTTTATTAGAAGTGAATGAAAGTGATATTCAGTAAGAAATAGACTCCAAACATCGGGAAGTAACTATCCAGTGGCGTATCAATAAATTGAACAAAATGACAGAACAGAAATTAATCTCATTAATGGTACAACAACAGAGAAAATAAGATTGGAGTGAGTGTGGCAACTCAGGGTATTCACCCATAAAACTGTCGTGTGTATAAAACAAATATAACGTCTGCAAAAAAAATTAACATCCATATATGCTTATCAATTTTAATAAATTATTATTATTATTATCCTGATACTCCTATATCTTGTGAATATCCGTCACAAGCTTTTTCAGCTTGTGCAAGTTCAGTTGTGTTCTGGGTAGGCTTTGTTACTGCGATCTTGCGCCATTTTAGGTCACAGAACTATTAACTTTTGACCCAACAGTGAAATGGTGGCAGACACCCATCCAATTAGAAAATTTCTTTTCCACCTGAATAGGATTCGAACCCGGACCTCCTGCTCATGATGTTGGTATACATATTAAGTGTCTCTTTCTTATCGAATAATGAGCGCGGACAGCTCAGTGGTAGAGCATTGGACTCGTGACCGGAAGGTCCGGGTTCGAATCCTGTTCAGGTGAAAAATAAATTTTCTAGTTGGACGGGTGTCGGCCACCATTTCACTGTTGGGTCAAAAATTAACAGTGCTGTTACCTAAAGTGGCGCAAGCTCGCAGTAACAAAGCCTACCCAGAATACAACTGAACTCCTGACTTGCACAAGCTGAAAAAGCTTGTGAGGGATCTTCACAGAAGATCTAGAAGTATCAGGGTAATAATAATAATAGTAATTAATATTTGGACTTCATTAGACAACTTACTGAAAAAAGTGGTTTTATAGTGTGTTGATCACCGGCGATTTCTTATGCCTAGGCTCTGATAAGGTGATCGATGTCTTCTTCGAGTATTTCATTCTGGACTACCCTAACTTTATAAGAAAGGGCTGCAAAATCAATAGGCTGCAACCAGTCATATCTCAGATATGTTCAATTGGAAACAGAAAAAGTGATCTTGGGGTCCAAGGTAAACGATCTATGTGATGTTAATCTATGAAGGCTATCGTTTCTCTGGCAACATGTGGTCTGCCATTATCTTGTTGAAACGTGGTGTTGTAAATGATATGAAGTAATGGAATCACGTATGGTTGATTTCATTCTTGAACGAAGTGGCAGATTGTCATGTTGCCTTTAATGAAAACTAGTAGCGCTCTCTGTCAAATTATGCATCATGCCTTTCGCCATGTCGCATGCATCCCCAGACAGAAGAGCCTTAAGTCTCAGTCGGCGATCTTGGCGCTGTGTGGTTCAAGGACCTCCTGAGCTTTTCACTCTGTGTCTTTGGTCTTCTCCTAGTTCATACTGTTGTATGATGCATAAAGTTCTACTGGTTCTTCTGGACACCTCTTATCAACAGACCAACTTCATGCAACCCCACAATTCCATCCCTCCTCACAGTTCCACCCTTCTCATTTATATGCATTATGGGCATTTTGATAAGTTCAAAGAAAGCAACAAGCTGTTCATAGATTGCAATTAACAATTGATCTTTCACTCTCGACTATTGAATGCCTTTTTATCATTTAACGATCTAAAAAATTTAAATTTAAGAACTTGTTATTCATGATAATATACCTTGAAATGTCATAAGATCTTTTTGTATGCTCCATCCAGAGCATCCAATATTTTATTACATTGTTCATTAATAAAATAATGTTTTAACTAACTGTCGCAAACGAATAACTTGAAACACAAATTTGGTAATTATTGTCAAATGTCAGGTGTCTCATACCTTGGAGTATTTTTGTCTATTTCATAGATTCAGTTGATGAAACAAAAAGGCTTAGAATTCAATATTATTAATTCTAAATTTGTGTATCTGGATATATACTAATTGAACGCTTTCATGATAATATCCATTTTCACAAAGATTCCCAAGAAAACCAATTCTTCATTTCATTAAAAAAATCGATGAAAATGATTTCTGTAAATTTTATCAAGAAATTCAAGTAATTACTTATTTAGTAGAATACTAGTGAGCGCCTAGATCCATCAGTGATTAGATTAATGAATCAATGAAATTTAATGACATGATGTGCAGACTTACCTAGCTGATTAATTCCCACAGAATACACACCCATACTGATTAACTTAATAGGAAGATCTCTACAGCTACATATATCAGATTCATCTATCATTTCACAAAACAAAACAATAAATTTACTATTTGAAATAAATAAGAAACTTGTCAACTGTTAAAATGTGCTTTTCAGATACTGAATTGTCTGATGATGGGATAGTTCATTTCCCGAAACTTGAGTCACAAGAAAATGTGTAATATATATTTTTATTGGTAGTAAAACATAGTAATTTTTACAATTTGTTTTAATGTTAAAATTTGATTTAAACACCCTAACTAATATGTATAAAATGTATTCCTAAAAAAAAATAAAATGAAAAGTACCCAGCATTTTCTACCAAAACATAAAACTGGAATTAGATATTTAGATGTATAATATCCCACTGAAAAAAGATAAGCCATCAACCTTATTACGACCAACAGATTGAACACATCGTCAAACAATAACATATATAGATCATTTCAAAACAACATACTCTTAATAGAAGATAATATTGAAATATAAATGAATAAATTATTTTGAAATAGATGCTCTGCATTTGAAAAAAACTCCAGTGCGAATTTTGTAAACAATATCGTCATAATTTTTAATTATGAATCAATTGTAAAAACAATATCATACAATATTATGTGAAAATTTTTCTATTGCAAAAATAAAACTTCTGTGACTGGGCAAAATGGGTTCTGAAAACACACTCATCAGAAGGTTTTGCTTAATATCTAGAGAAATCAAACCTGATCATAAATTAGAAAATTTTCACTAAGGTAGATATAAATATTTATCTATTTTTTTTGCAGAAATTGTATGAAATTTTGCCTCTACATTTTGGATAGCGAATTTATATTTCCTCAGTATTTTTAAAAGTATTTTTTTCATGTCATAAACCTCTGTTTTTGATTTCAAAATATACATTTTTCTATTATTCTTACTACAATTATTCTGGTGACAACCTATGTTCTTTATGTATCAAGTTTGTTTTCCTGGTACTCAACAAATAAGTTAATTAATGTTTTTATAATAGGTGGTCTCAGATTATCACACCATAATTCAACGTCCCATGGATTTGCAAACGATAAGAGAAAATTTGAGACAAAAAAAGTATCAAAGCAGAGAAGAATTTTTGGCGGATGTCAATCAAATTGTGGAAAACTCTACCCTTTATAATGGTGAGTTCAAATATGAAAATTTCTTCACAGATAGAAAAATATATCCGTTGTAGTAAAATTCTATTTTTTTTTTAATTTCGTAGTTTAGTTAATGTTGTTTTTTAAAGTTTGAAATACATTGGTTCTGTTTGATCTGGTTGAGCATTTCTTCGAATATACTCATGAAGTGACAATTCACGTAATTTCATAAAAATCCAAGTGTTTTATTGAACTAACTTTATTAGTTCCCAGATTGATTCAAACCTCTGCTAAAAAAAACTGTCAAATATATGTTCCCTAAAATTTGTAGGTGCCAAGAGTAGTCTAACTATAACCGCACAAAGAATGTTGACCAAGTGCTTAGATCGCTTAACTGAGAAAGAAGATCGTCTAATGAGGTTGGAGAAAGCCATAAATCCCTTACTTGATGACAATGATCAGGTTGCATTAACTTTCATCTTGGACAATGTACTGACTACTAAATTGAAAACTTTTGGAGATGCATGGCCATTTTTGAAACCTGTAAATAAAAAGTGTGTGAAAGATTATTACACCATTGTCAAGAAACCAATTGATCTAGAAACTATAGGAAAGAAAGTGTCAGGTAAAAAGTAGAATAATGAATGGTTATTTTCAGGAAGTTTAATTTTTTTTTTCAGCTCATAAATATCATAGCAGATATGAATTTTTGGATGATGTGCAACAAATTTTGGAGAACTGTATATTGTATAATGGGAAAGATTCTACATTTACTCGACAAGCAGAAGATCTTGTTCGTCTTTGCCGGAATGCTTTAGAAGAGGTAACGTTTAAAAGATATACATATAAATTACGCTTTATTTATTTATTTATATATATATATATCTGATATAATGGTGGACGCCAAAGGATACAGACAGATTAAAGTATAAAAGGTTCATCTCTGGTACTTGACACAAAATCAATATCGCTTAATGATCATTATATATGTTTTACCATAATTTAAATTTTGTAAATTGGTTGGATCTTATTATTCTCTTATCATAAAAATCATATATTTGTAGTTCAATGAGCACCTTACCCAGTTGGAGAGCAAAATAACTCTGGTTAAAGAAAAAGCCTATCAAGAAGATGATCAAACATGGATGGGTACTGAAGAAGAAAATTTCACCATCACTGAACCGGATAGAATGGTAAAGTTTTAAGTACTTTTAATAGTTTTGTTCTATATTCCCACACAATCATTTTTCTTAGCTGTGGCTTTTACGATTTGAAAGTTGAAAAATGGTGAAAAGCAGTGACAAGAAGCTGAAAGTTTTTGCCCGCTTCTTCAGCAGACCATTTTCCTGAAAATTTCAAATCTATAAATCACTTCTTCACTTTCTGTAATTTTAGAACTGTTCAAAAAATGTAATGGAAAATCCCATGAAAATTAAAAATCCATGATTGAAAGGATCCATCCTTTATACTGTACAGAAAGAGTAGAAAAAGAATATATTCAACAAAACTTCTTAAACTTTTCATACTTTTTGCTAAAATCAGATAAAAAGAAATTTCGTGAAAAATCAGGCTGCGTATTAATGAAGTAACTTCCCTAGAGTCACTGAACTGCATTAAAAATTTATAGATTTCCAAACAATGAAAATGAATAAAATGTTGGAAATATTGTAATTCAATAATTTTTCATATATATCCATGTGCAAAATTTTTAGTGTTAGGTATTACAAATTAATTCATTTATTAATGTACATGAAGGACCTGACACCACATTAGAACTTTTATAATTTTTCTCTTCAAATTTTGATCAATAGTAAATTCACAACAAAAAGAGATAGCAATATTCTTTGCATATATAATAGTTTATTACATAAGAAGAGTTGTAAGAAGCATATTACGCATGAGTAGAAAAGGTAATTCTAGAAGTGCGTAATTGTTTTACAACTAGAGTTATGTACTATACATTTTCTACGACTGCATTAATTCCTATAAAAACTTAGGATTCTATTAAGTGACGAAACATCAACATGTTATCGGCTGCACAGCCTGATATTCATTTCCATGGCAACTGCTGAAGGGTCTATCTTATTGGTTATACTGTGCGTTTTTACTTAACAGATGCTACAGAATTGGTTGTTGATCGTGCGCTTTGTTTATGGTAAAGTTAAATCGTACAGTTTTATGTTGCACTGTGCAAAAATAGACAGTTACAGAATTGGCCAGTAGTACAAATTTCGTCATTTTATGTAGGGGGAGTAGAAAAAGATATATATGCAAGCTTATAAAAATAGATACTAATAATTCAATCAGGTGTTCTCAAAAAATGCAGTGCTTAAATTAAAAACTGATTTTTCTCTTAAAATCGGATAAATAATCCTAATTTGAAACATCAAGTGGTTCCTTCAACTCTTTGTCTTCAAACTTTTTCGATGTGCCAAAGTGTTTTTTTTTTCTCCAAGATCAAAATCTTTGAATCATCAAATCCATTCTTCGCATATCGTTTCCTCCAGATCATGTATTTAAAGATGATAAATTCAATTACATCCAGCCTGTTTGTAAAATAATTTTCGAAAAATTAAACTAGGTACAAATGGGTACTTACAGGGTTAATTTTAAGTCCCAACGGAAAATAGCCAGAATCCACCTATTAGGTTTTTTTTATTATAATTCATTTATTAGCAATCAGAATGCACACATCCTATAATCTAATTTGCTAACTATGGAGCTTGAGGCTCTCACATGACATTATAAGACTTTTTCCAGTGAAAAAACCCCTTCATGTATCTGAAGTCAGCTGGCCATTTCCTTCTTAGTCTTCTATATTGAGGCAGTAACAATAGATGTAATAGATGATTGGTATGGCTTTCCAGTTTAGCATGATGTTTCTCGCTCTTTCTTTTGATGATATCCTATACATAAGGGATTCTTTATTCTTCATGTAGGGTAGTGACTTACCATGGAGCAGTTACTAGGATTCGAAGTATTGTATTGTTGATTGGCTTCTCTGAATTATTAATATATTTGATTAGCTTGTATTGGGTTGTTCGGAAAGTAATTTCTTTTTTTTTTTTTTTGAAATGAAAGACAATTTTCGAATAATGAATAAATATTTTATTACATTATATATTGGCCATTCTGGTCCAACACCTTCTGCCATCTTTCTGGTAGTAGCATGATTCCACACTCATGAAATTCCATTTTGGATAAATACTGTGTGCAAGCTTCAAAAAATATGCCTCCCCATGCCATAATTGGGCCTCCATCAAATGGAAGTCGCTCGGCAATACATTGCTTGTGCATATCTCTCGCCTTGTCGTCTCCACACTCTTGTATATCTCTTACAGCCCATAGGGCAAAATCGCGATTCATCGGAAAATATACGTGACTCCAATCCTCCATCGTCCAAGTCAAGTGTTCTCATGCAAAATTCAAATTTGCAATCCAGTATTCACATGAAAGCGGCTGTCCCGTAGCCCTAATTCGGAAATATAATCCAGCAGCGTAAATTCGCCTCATAATTATGCACTTACATTTCTATTATCATTTTTTGTAGATGATTTCGAAGGGAAACTGCCGCGACCATTTAGTTTCTCAAAACACTAGAACCGCGAAAGCGGTCGTCTGTTGTAGTACTTTTTCGTCCTAAACCAGGTCTTCTTGAAGGAGAGACTCTTCGTACAGTTAAAATATTAGTTGCACACTGATAAGACTTAACCAAACTTTGCGCTGACCGCGGTCATATTCTATAGCCGCCGTAATTCTTGCCGCAACAAAAGTATTTTTATAGTCATTTCAACATATACAATGACAACTCAATCAAATAATAGACATATATCTTGATAAGGTAAATAAATACACTTGGCTTAAGTTTCACAAAAGTTTAATTATGTTGTTAACATATATGTTTCGGGTTTCACCCCATTATCAAACCTAAGGAGAATTTATTTAACAATACTATTTTTATGTTTTTCGGTCAACAGATGAAAGTGACGGGATTTGTTTATTTTAAACAAGGATTGTCTGAAAATTGGTGAAAAACGTGGCATATACAAATTGCATTGTAGTGAGTGCCCTGCTTTTTACATAGGTCAAACTGGTTGTTCAATCAACATTAGGGTTGACGAATATAAAAAATCGATACTACAAAATAAAACAACCACTGGTTTTTCTGCTCACTGACTTCGGTAAAATCGAAATTTTACATTCAGATGTCAAGAGCAAAAAGTTAGACCTACTCGAAAATGTAGAAATCCACTGGCTTATAAAAAACATCTGGCCATTACAAACGATAAGTTGCAATTCCATTTATCTCCATTGTTGACATCTGTTGATAATAAGTGCCTTTGAAAATAAGCAAATGCCGTCAACCTGTTAACTACCTAAAATAAATAAATCCCGTCACATTTATCCGTTGACCGAAAAATATAAAAATAGTATTGTTAATTAAATTCTCCTTAGTTTTGATAATGGGATGAAACCCGAAACATATATGTTAACAACATAATTAAACTTTTGTGAAACTTAAGCCAAGTATATTTATTTACCTCATCAATATCCAAAATGTTTCATCAAGTGGTTTGCGAGAAATCAATATATTTAGACATATATCTGTCTGTTGCAACAAAACTGAAACAAAACATGAGCTGATAATGGTTTTTAGGAATTTAGGTGGGAGACCATTTTTTGTCAAATTTTTATAAAACAACAATTTTTTTATTCCAGCAATTACGATGAAATAATCGTAATTAATACAGTAAACTATGTTACAAACCAAAAAACAAAACATTTCTGTAATATACGCAAATTACGGGATGACCCTAATTTTATATTCGCCAGTGTATAATAGTGCAAAAGGTTGTAACAATTACTCAATAGAAATTTGAAAGATATTTATTATATCCTTTTATAATGGTTTTCCAATAAGTAAAAATCTATTCAAGTTTCAAAAAGTATATTTAATGCAATTCACAATTCACTAAATTGACAGTTATTTATAAAAATTAATGGGTATTACAGTAAATAATAAAACTAAAAAATCAAACACAATCAAAATTTCTTTACTTTATTGGTACTGAGTGGTTTTAATATTTTTTTATTAATTTTTCAGAGTCAGATGAGCTCGCCAGATGGTGGGTCCTTTGTCTTGAAATGTAATATGGA
Organism: Megalocaria dilatata; assembly: GCA_034642435.1. Lineage (NCBI taxonomy): Eukaryota > Metazoa > Arthropoda > Insecta > Coleoptera > Coccinellidae > Megalocaria > Megalocaria dilatata. Next base: position 76,753,907 of record CM067854.1, read on the forward strand.
TGAAATGGATTATGTAGATGTTGAAGGTGAACATCCATTAGACTTCTCCAGTGCATCAACTTCAAAGGAAAAATCAAGGAAGAAAATGAAGAGGGAGTCTGCAACTCTTGAAGAAGGTGAAAAAATTTATAGAATACTATTTAATTGTGGTTTTGTTTCAGTAATAACAGATTTGATGTATTTGTATCATTGCTAGACTTTGCATAGACTGTATCTTTATTGCAGCCCCCCAAAAAAATCATAACCATGATTAGACTAATCACGATTGCATTGGCAAATTAATGTGTCCATTTTGAAAAATCAAAAGTTTGGAAACAAAAATGGTTTAACCTTCTATTGTTTTATACTCTATATACCTTCTCTGCAAAGTTTTCACTTGTTTTGGGGTGAATTTTCACTATTTTATTGAGTTGAAGAAACTTACATGACTCTGATCAAAATAATTTCTACTTTCTACCGATCAAATAATACAATAGTCTTGTCAGTATGCTGACAGATAAATGTGTTTTACATTTTTTTTGTCCATAGCTAAGCGCTTGAAACACTCTTGATCCCAACATCTTTTTGATTAAACCGTGATTCATCCTAAATAATAAAGATAAAGATATAAGCCCTTTAATTCGAATTTGAATACATATGATCCAAGTTTCGTTCTGTTAGTTCTGGAGACGCTAGTATGATGCCTCAATTGATAGCATATGTCAATTCAAACACTGAATCAACATTTTGATTTCAAAGTGACTTGCAAGTTAATTTGTCGAAAGATATCGCCTATTTATTTAAATACAGGGAGGTGAAATGATCCCATATATTTGTCCACATAAAATCAAGAGTGATATATTTCACTTTATCTTGTGATTAATAGATGCGTCGCATGGTTTGGTGTAGAATATTGACTTTTTCGATGTTTGACCAGTAATCAAAGTTAATGGCAAATTTGAATATCGAATTTATCTTACCTTATAACTTTTATCTGGCGATTTTTTCTGAATTGTTTCATTCTGATAAATTATATCCCCTGGCATAAAGAGAGTAACCTTTGAAACTACTGTGTTAGAAGTTCGATTACTCGCTAATAAAATTATTCTGATTTATTCACATAAGTTGTTCATTACTCTACATATCTGCACTCACTAAATTAAATATTCGCTGCCGAACTGTTTCAGCCGTTACTATTTGGTAGTTGATCATAATTAAAACAAGTTATGTGACAACTTCAGACAAATTGTCTGAAGATGGGATAGTTAATTCCCGAAACTCGAGTCACAATTAAATGTGTAAGATATCAATTTATTGGTAGTAAAACATAGTAATTTCTACAACTTTTTTTTTTTATTAAATATTCGCGGTAATCGAGGATTTGCGAACGGATATCTTTCTGCTACATTATGCTTGAACTTTTCAAATATGTGACATCATTCACTAAGTTCATGATTATCGAAAGAAATTACCTGAAATTTCGAGGTGTCGAATTCAACCTTATAAACTTATATTTTTGTTCTTTGAGTATTCCATATAAGAGATTTTTGGTAAAATGATTTATTTTTATGAGTTTTACCTAAAAAAAAGTACTCACCTTTGGAAACACCCTGTATTGAGAAGAATCTCAAGTACATTTTAAATAGATGTTAATATGTTAATTATTTTTAGACTTGCAATTTTCAAGTGAAGAGGAATTGGATGAGGTACCCCTTCATGAGTTCGAGGATACGAAAGGTGATTTTCTTATACCAGCAGAGCTACCACTGGATGGTAATGCTGCTGATGATGATAGCCAACAGGTTGCAGAAGCGATGGTGCAATTGGGGAGTATGGCATATTACCAGGCTGAAGGGGATGTAGGAGAGCACATAATGTACAAAGAAGGTAAAAGTCAAAATAATAAGAAATTTAAATAACATGTAAGGAAAGTCAAATTAGAGGGAGAAAAGTTTTTTTATTGTCACTGATAAGAGCCATAGACCTTCATTGCTTCAGCTCAGTGAATTTAACATCAATATTTTACGAAAAAAATATGTTTATATATAAATGCAATTTTACATAATTATTAATTTCTGTATTCCTCTTTTAGATTTTGAGGAAGTGTTGTTTTATAGAGCTTCCTTGTTAAATTAATGATGGGGTCTTTGTGGTAGAGTGGTGTGACAAAGGTCCATCTGGTCATTTAATAGTGTTTTTTTAAAACGTGCTTGTGTTTTATATATATATATACTACTCTGTCAAGAAAGTACCGGGATGAACTTCAGCTCTCGCGCCGAATTTTGTTTTATGGCTTCAATCGACTCAAAACGGGTGCCACGAAGGGGCAATTTTAGTTTTGGGAAGAGGAAAAAGTCGCAGGGAGCCAAATCCGGCGAATACGGTGGTTGCTGAAGCACGTTTGTTGAGTTTTTGGCGAGAAAGTCAGTCACAATCGTAGCTCGGTGAGAAGGCGCGTTATCGTCATGCAAAATCCATGAGTTGTTCGCCCACAAATTTGGCCGCTTCTTACGGATACGCTCACGCAAACGTTTCATAACGCCTAGGTAATACTCCTTGTTTACCGTCTGACCCTCTGGAACGAATTCGTAATGCACCACGCCACGGATATCGAAGAAAACAATGAGCATCACCTTCATTTTCGAGCGGCTTTGGCGTGGTTTTTTCGGTTTCGGCTCATTTTTTGCCACCCATTCCGATGATTGCTGGCTTGTTTGCATATCGTACTCGTAGACCCAGGTCTCATCACCAGTTATAATGCGTTCCATGAATGTAAAATCGGAATTACAGCGATCCAGCATGTCTGAAGCAACCTGTTCGCGATGACGTTTTTGAAGAAAATTCAGGTCTTTCGGTACGAGTCGTGCGGCCACCTTTCTCATGCCCAAAATATCAATCAAAATCGTACGTGCGGACTCGTGGGATATCTTAAGATCATGTGCTATCTCTCTCAAGCTGGTACGACGGTTTTCCAGCACCCTTTCCTTAATTTTATCGACGTTATCTTCGATCGAAGCCGTCGATGGGCGACCACTTCACGACTGTCCTTGAAGGCTCTGTACCACTGATATGCACGAGTTTTCGATAGAGCATTATCACCAAAGGCCTTTTGCAACATTTTCAATGCATCGGCACACGAAAATTCATTTGCAACACAAAACTTTAAACAAATTCTTTGCTCAACGTAATCACCCATAGTAAAAATCGGCACGCACTCTGACATCAACTGACTTAATCAGCTGTTGCAAACACACTAGTTGACAGATCCCGCTCAAGCTTGGCATAGTAATTAAGGACAGTGGTACCAACCTAGGAAAAAAAAATTTTACCTGCCTCATTGCCCCGCCAGATTTAAATCGATAATTCCCGGTACTTTCTTGACAGAATGTATATATATATATATATATATATATATATATATATATATATATATATATATATATATATATATATATATATATATATTTATATATATATATATATATATATATATATATATATATATATATAATTTTAGCCAGGCCTCAAAACTCAAATTCGAAATTCTACATAAGACTGAAAGAAATATCAGACATCTTGAAACTCTACCACAAACACCCCATCATTAATTTAACAAGGAAGCTCTATAAAACAACACTTCCTCAAAATCTAAAAGAGGAATACAGAAATTAACAATTAAATGACCAGATAGACCTTTGTCACACCCCGATGTTTTGCTGAAGGCTTCAGCTTGTGTAAGGAGCTCAGTTGTGTTAGGCTTTATTACTGTGTCCTTGCGCGGTCTTAAGCACAGCACTGTTAATTTTTGACTCAACAGTAAAATGGTGACCGAAACCGCCACAGACTAGAAAATTTCTCTTCTACCCAGGCAAGACCTAAACTTGGATCTTTTTGGTTCCAAGCACTGCGCTCTAACACAGCTATCTGCTAATTTCTCTTCATAGGATATCAAGTTATAGCTTGATTCAAAGCCTTTTTTAGCTCAGGAGTGGATCTACAAAGATATAGTGCAATTTATCAAATTTTATAAGATTTCATAACATTCACCTTTGAATATCTCAAAACTGGTTTAGGAGAATTGAAGAATAACTTAATTTTCTAAAATGTTGAAGATCCTTTCAATGACATAAGATAAACTTTATCTGTTCCCTTTATGCTAATTTGATATAAATTTATGAATTGGAGAGTCAATAACTAGAAAACCAGTGAAAGTTGGAAAACAGTGATAATTGATGAATGTGTTATAGAAAACTTCACACTAAAATTCATTTCAATCGGAATTATCGTGTCAAAGCTTTTTTGGAATTTCACCATCCTATATTTTTTTCTTGAGCCAAATCTGAAAAAATGGTAAAGGAAAAAAAAAGGAAATTTGATGACGGGAATCTAAGGTTAAAATTACTATGGAAACTTAAACACATCCTGTATATGAGAATACTGAGCGGTGGTATTGCTATGATAGATAAAATGAGTGTAATGTGGAATATTTCTATCTTTGTTGGCCAATAACTTCTAAATTAAGGGTTTCAATATCAGATTTCTATTAATGTAAACACGTTTTATATATGATTCGTAAAATAGTTCATCTGCAGGAGGTCTTTTCAATATTCATTTAAAACAATCTGAAGTACCTCATTTATTTAATTCGAATTAATGAAACTAATGTATTTTTGTAATTTTTTTTTAAATTAGTATTTTTGGGTTGAACATTTCTTACAAAAACGGAAAAATCAAACTGTTTTAGCTGTTACTTAATTATATATTTAAATTCAATATTATATATGATTTTGTTTTTACAGACGAAAGTATGGATTTAGATCCTAATTATGATCCATCAGATTTCCTGATGTTACAAAAAACTGCTACCCAGGTGAGAACTGAAGATCAGGATCATCTCAAAATTCACGATGATTTGGCTGTTAGTGATAGTGATGAAGAGATGCCATCTCAAGAAAATTTAAATGAAGATGATGGAGGTGAATTATGGTTTTGATATGAAAAGATAGAGAATTTGTTTATTTCAGATGTAGATATATATTTATATTATATATATATATATATATATACATGTCTTATTAGAAGACTTAGTTGTTGAATTAGATGTCTGTACAAATTTTTTATACGTTTGTAGTTCTGTTATCAATTAGAATTGTCTTTTTTTTTTAATAAATCAATTTGAAAATTAACTGAATCACAGAAATATTTTGTATTTTCGAATTTTTTTCAATATGAACAAATGAATGTGTCAACTATGTAGGGTAATGTTAAACCAACTCTATAACTGTAGAACTGGAAAGGGCCCACAAATCGTGCAAAGTGAGGAAAGTAGAAATTTAAACAACTGCAGTACTGTAGTATATCCATCCATTTTCATCTTTTATATTTAGAGGCAGAAGATTTACAATAAAGAAATTTTTTAAATATTTAACTTCTAATATAGTCAAATAGAGCTTCAAGTGAATAATTGTGAAACTGTTGGACCAATTTGCCCATTAAAAAATCGAGATATTTAGGTCCAAAACTACCCTAAATGTTTCAAGTTATCCTTTTTCCCACTGTAACGATTTGAAGGTGGTCTCCAGTGCGAGAGTGAATAATTGTGGGGAAATGCAATTTCACGCCAACAAGTTGCATGGGCATATATCGATAACTTTCCTTCAAAGTCAAATAACCCTTAAAATGTTAACCGATACACATCAAGCATTCATACAATGCCATCGAGCATTAATCAAAACACTAGAACTGATTTGGAGGGCGATTAAGAGTCATTCACAGATTAATAAATAAGTAGCCTTCTGTAATCTGTGGAGTCATTTAAGAAAACACCATTGATGAAGGACGTTACGGTAATCAAGAAAATAAAGTTTTCAATGATTTTGGACAGTGACATTTGGCAAAATTCTGTATCTTACGTTATTAAAACTGCAATTAAATCTATTTCTGAAGTTTTCTAACAGTGTGCCAAAAACAACGAGTCGATTATTTCAAATACTGTTTGGAGATGTTTAAGCGGAAGAAATAAGATTTTTCACGTCGATATGAGAAAATGAATGAAAAACATAGGTCCATTTATTATATGTTGAATCAAAGAGATCCTCAGCTGAGAGGACAGCAGCTGGTGAACCTCCTCTAAAGTGACCAAAAGGGCAACGAACTACTGGCAAGGTTATTACATCCATATTTGATGCGTATGGCATTTTGTTCATAGACTACTTTGAAAAGGCAAGACAACCTATAGCGATTGCTACATAGCCCGATTGAACGATAAATTCTGAAGAGACGGCCCCATAGGAAAATAAAAATGTGAATTTTTACCACGATAACAACCGTGTCATAAGTCATTGGCTACAATGGTAAAATTGTTGTTAACTTAATCAAGATGACATTGTATGCAAGGTTAGTAACACCAAGCTTATTGAAATGTTCAATTATATCACAATGATGACAATTGCATCCGACAGACTACAAAATACTTTAAAATGGTTCCTTTTTTTACACTGTGAATAATTCTTTTTGGTTATTTTTATTCTGAATTGTGAACATAACAGAAAGAGTGTAATGGGCTGAATATCTATTGAATAATGGTTCTCATTCAAATTTGATTTCAGATAGGCCTTGTGAGGAGTTGAGTTTTCAAAGAGAGAGGTGTATTTTTCTTTTGTATCAAACAAGCTGGCTTCTAATATAAAATAAAATGTTCAGTTCAGTTGAAGTCATTAAAAAATAGGTTTGTCAGGAATATTTCTAATTTAGTGATTCTAAAAATAAGTGAAGAGCTTTCAGCTCAGAAAATCGATTTGGTCATCTCAAAATGGCCAGGGCTAATAGAAGGGGACACCTTTCTTAACTTATCAAGAATGGTATAGGTGAAGTTACGTACTGATCATCCTCCCCAGACTTTAGCATACTTTACTGATGGGGCACCTTAAGCTGGAATACTACATCTCGAACATATCAATCAGAAAAAAGTATGCCCAAACGTATAGCATTGATTTTTCTCGGATTAAGCTCGAGTTCTGACTGCCTGATTCTTGATCGTTTAATTAACCTAAGAATAATGCATATCAAATATTCTACTTATTTTTGGGTATTCTTATTTTAACGTCACTTCATATATTTTATTTTGCATTCACCAGATTTATATTGAGCAGACAGAACATATAGAAGCCTATCTTCAATTACATAGATACTAGACCATAATAATCACCCCATCTGAAGTATTTAGGGCGCAAAAATAAAATTATAGGCTAGAAAAACAAAATTGTTCATCAGCATATTTATTTTAGTGCTATGAGTGAAATTTTAGATTATTCAGTATGACTACTGGGTTAAATAACTATAATGGAATATAGAAGAAAAATCCTCCCTTTTCTCAATCATGTCTTTTTCAAGATTAACTTATTGTTGAAAATTAATTTCAATTAACTTAAATTACTAGACTTCTGTGAATATCAATATCTTAGTTTTCATGTGAGCATCGGTGGTGGAGTAGTTCAAACACCCAACTCGTAAGCAGAGAATTTTTTTCAGTGGGGGTTCACATCTTGGCAAGGACAGAAATTTTCTCGCTAGGATGACCATCCATCATTTCACTGTTGGGCTGTGTATAAGGTGACATAAGGACCTGGTAAAAAAGCGTAACTACAACACAACTGATTTCCTAACTCACACAAGCTACACTAAAGCTTCTCAGGGATCTTCAAAGAAGATCTAGGAGTATCAGGATAAAATCAAAGAAATCAAACATCATTAAGGTATGTACAAATATGTTAAAAACCTAGTTACACTTTCCTGAAAAAATTTATTATCATTATTTCGATCAGAAACATATTTAATATGGTTATTCAAAGTAATTCTCATACAAAGAAGTTGTATGTTTGGTAGAAAATTCGAATTTCAATTTCATTGAGATATACACATGAACAGTATTTTTCCAGGAAGAATAAGTTGGTACAAGATATTTTGTCTGACTAAACATTAGGACAATGCCTAGATTTACAAAAAAAACTTTCGAACTCATATGCTATATTATGAAAAATAAAAACTACATACTTGCAATTAATTTTCACATAATCAGGTTTCACCGTTCTTTTTTTACACAATTTACTTTGGATATTTGATAATGTATTCATCGTGAATAAATTTTTTGAATAATTTTTAAATGTATATATTTTTTTTCAAGGCAATAAAGAAAATTTGGTAGACCCAACCATTTGGACAATAAGGAAATCTAAAAAATCAATCTGTTCTGATAATTACAGTAAGAGAAACATGACAGGAAGAATTTCAGAAATGAAATTTCAATTGTACCATTGTACAAATTATAGTATGCAGATGAAGTTATAAGAACTATCATTGCGTATAACAAAAATTGCAGAGTGTAACATCACCCTCTTAAGGAAAAATAATTTTATTGGTTAGTGTCTTCTAAATTGCTTCTTAAATCTTTCAAAATGATAATCGTCTGTGGCTTTTTCGTCCTTCTTGTGTTTCTTATTTGGTTCATCTTTTTCTGAATTTTCTCTTCTTGTTTTATTGATTAAGGCAGTTTTCTGCTCAGCATTATCTGAAAAAAATTATTTTAAATATAAGAAAAATATTTTATAGATATGCTATATGTTACCAACTTTAATGAGTTACATTTGACGAGGACAAATCAAATATAAACTCAAGTAAAAAAATATACATATATATTATTATAAAAATTTTCTATATATTTCATTTTTCTACATAGTCTTCGCTTCTATCAATTACTACATTTTTTCCAACGAATAGGAAAGTTTTTTATGTCATTCTCAAAGAACGTAGTCGATCGAATATTCTCCAAATTGCTCACGAATAATTCCACTCCTTCGTTATTGTGAAAACAGTGTCCTTCCAATTCTTCTTTAAATGGACCAAACATGTGATGGTCACACGGGATAAGTCTGAGCTGTTGGACAGATAGTCGCGTATTTACCAATGAAATTTCTCCAATTTTTCTCGGATCAAGTGTGTTCATGAAGAAGAATTACACTTCAGATGGAAGTGCTCGTCTTTTTCTTCAATAAGTTAGCTACATCTCATCAAGAAGCTTGCAATAATATTCAGTATTGATCGTACGTTATTCATGAAGTAAATCGATAAGCAGTACTCCTTTGCTACCCCAAAAAAACAGTTGCAAAAACTTTTCCTGCAGACAGTTGGGTTTTGGCTTTTTGAGGTGGGGCTTTCCAGTTAATCTCCACTTCATGGTTGCTTATTTAGATTCTGGAGTATCCTAATGCACCCATGTCTCATCACAGATGGCAATATAACTCAAGAGATCATCATTTTCTTCCCGAAATCTCGTTAAAAGCCTTTCACACACAGCAACTCGGTACACTCTGTGATTTTCTGTTACTAGGCAAAGAGCCCATCTTGTCAACAGTTTTCGATAACCCAACTCATCAGAAATTACTGATTGAGTACACCCATACGATACTCCTACCTCTGCACAAATTTCGTGTACTGCAAATTGTTAGTCAGCTTCAATCAGCTCACAGATCAAGAATATTCGTAGCAGTAGAACTTGTTTGCATCGGCGGGCATGACTCACATTTTATTCAGATGTATGGCCACTTAAAAATTTTTTGTACCGTTTAGATTTCAGTTCTTGAAAGCATCTTCTTAGCAAAGTGTAGAGTCAATTGACGCAAAATTTCGAAAAGTTTTACCCCTTTCCACAATAAATAATTTATAATAATGTGTTGCCCAAGAGAGGTATGTACCTCTTGCTCAGACATGATGCTACTAACGCCCAATTAACTGTAGTGAACCGGAGAGTTGTCCTCCCCTCCCCTAGACCATTCCATCCAACACAATATAGCACCGCGCGCGTCACTTTACGCAGTAACCAGTAAAAACATCCGGTTTCTACTTAATCCACCCTCTTAATAAGCAAATTGTATCATTAAAATGCCTTTTCCACATACACATCCATCACATTGGAGAACAACATTGAGTTATCATTTGTAACAGTAGATAAGATATTGATAAATCTTATGACTATATTACAACAAATAAATTTTGTAAGGTAACAAAACGCTGCAAAAGATGAAGAATAGACAAAAATCAAACTCTTAACTTGCGATGAATGGAAAAGATGGAAAGAGGACCAACCAGAAGAAACTCTTATAAAAAGAAAACTGAGGAAATAATCTGTACAAAAAACACAAATGTAACACAATATAGGAAGAATATTTCACAAAACATGTATATAAATCCAATGAAAGAAGATGAACACAAACAAATCACAAACCTAATTGAACTACAGATAAACTAAATAAATAAAAATATGAAACAGAAAAATTATTTAAGAATGAATGGTAGAAAATCAAAATATTGGATACACACATATTTTCTCCAGAACCTTAAAAAATTCTTCGAAAATCCTCTCTGCTTTTCACAATGTCGATATGAAACAGCTGTATCAAATAACATCTTGATGATAAAAAGTAAAACAACTTAATTTCCGCTAATTTATTTAATTTCCCAACAAAGTCATGTTTTCATGATGAAACAATTGTTGTTAAATTAAATAAATTAGCGGAAATTAAGTTGTTTTACTTTTTATCATCAAGATGTATTTCCGACAAGTAAAGACCGATACAATCAAACAAATAACGTTTGTTGAGTAAGCTTGGTCAACATTCTATATTTTCTTTATATTCTTTTTCTCTTTTCAATGTCATGTGATGTATGTTAATTCTATATGCCTATTAAAAAGAAATAGTACTTTTAAGAAATTTTACTTAAAATTAATTTTAAAAACTTTGAAGAAATTTTCTAAAATTAATATTTGTAAGAGATGCAAGAGAATTACTTTGCTTGATATTTAAGATATTGGGATAAACCCTACCAAATGAAAAAGCCTTTTTAATTATTTTATCCAGTATTTTTCATATTAGAGTATGAGTAGTTGCAAAGAAAGCTATCACAAAATGATTTTTCAGAGGAGGAACAATACTCACATTTGTTATGTTGTACAAAATTCACAGCTATATTGGTGGGTACAAACTGAGATGGGCCATCTGTCTTGTTTTGATTATCCTTTAATAACCTTAACTTAGCTTCTTCAGTTGCTTCTATATTTCTTATTTTTGCTTCAATACCCAAATCAATTTCTGGAATACCACACAACATCTGATTAGATAACATTTCTTCTGATTTCTTTGCAGTAGATTCTCGCAAATGTGTTGGTACAGCTTGTAAAGCTGCTTCTTCTGGAGTAGTATATTTATTGGATGTTTCGGTACTTTCTTTAATTTGCTCTGTTGTTTTTTTAGTCTTGTTTAATTTTTCTTCAATGAATTTCATCATTTCTTCATCTTCATCTCTTTTGTTAGTTTCTACAGAAAATTGGGTACCGATACCTGTATCATAAGCATCATCCACTTGTTTAATTTTGCCACTTTTTAATGTATTCATGTTCAATAGTCCTCCTGTTTGAACTTTGAAAGGATCTTTCTGTAACATGAGAAATTAAGGAGATTTCATGATTGTTTATGAATTTATGGTAAATATATTTAGGCAGTAATATTCGAATTCAATACGTACATGAATTACTTCATCCTCTAATGTTACTTTCTTCCCAAGAGCCAACCCCACAACACTAACTCCGTGAGGTTTTTTGCGTAATTCTTGTAGCTCTCTCATTTCGTTCAATTTTGAACTAAAAATAAAAATTATTTTTCAAATCTAAAATATGAAAAATCCATTTAATTCAAGCACCTTACTTCTTCTACGTTGTCTTCATCGTCATCTGTAGAAAGTGGTTGTCTTTGAGGTTTTTTCTTAATTCGTTTGAAAATAATTGGGACCTCAGACATCTTGAACCTTTATTAATTGAGAGCGTTTCAGATCTATTTTTTATCCGTTGTAAATCAATGTATTTAAAAAAACGGTGAATAGAGAACAAAACTGCTGTAACGTTGAGGTTATGTTCAAGTAAATTTTGACGTTATAAATAACTAAGAACAAGGAACAACATGTCTATAATCTGGTAATCTGTGCCGCAGAATGCTAATAGTTGAAAAATAATTGTAATCACATCTGTGATGATGTCAGAAAAATATCTATATATCTGGGTATTATTATTGTAAGGATCTGAACTGATAACACCTGGTTTTTAACATATATTTTTGCAGTCTCACAGTCAGTTTAACAATCGAATAGAACAGTAGGGAAGTTTGTATCGCTAATAACTATAACTAACTTAGTAATAAATATACTGTTGATAGCTTGAACGTTGACCTATCTATTGTCTAAAACAGAACTGAACGTACCAATACCAACAGTTACTTGTTCAGTTCCCTCTGCGCATGAGGTGCACACATAGATCAACAAGACTATTTATTAATCTATGGATGCACAGTTGTCCGATCGGGAGGTTGCCACAATGACGAAGCCTGCTGCCACGCTGGGCAAGTCTTGCTTACGTTAACAATTAATTCTTCTTCTGTCAAGGCTACCCTTATTGAAAGGGCAATTTGGGCTCAACCGGAGGTCATGTACCCAGTCACTATATTACTATTTCTCCCCCTGTTCCCAAGGTTGGAAAGGATATTTGACGTACACAGGGCTAGAACAACACATACATAATGTTAGTTACATATAAACTTACATTCGATTGACTACAATTTCAACCCTGAAGCTTTTAAAAAACTAGTCAAACACTCTATAATCTTAATCGACTGGCTAAAAACGACATCGTTCACACTAATTGGGCATTCCATTCCCAGTTGTGTTAATTTATAGTATAATATATCACAGTTTACCCTGTTCAGCTGACAATTAAAAAGTATATGTACAATATCTCCGTATTCTGCACATTGACAATTAGGACTGTCGTATACTTTTATTTTAAATAAATGTTCCGGAGACAGGCAATGGTTGGAACGCAATCGCATCATCGTTGATACACTGTATTTGTCGAATTCAGAGTCAAACAAAAAACATTTTCGAATTGGCGTGAACTTTTTATCCCTGTTTCTCATATGTGTGTACGTCTTCCCCTTTGAAACTCCCACATCATTCCATTCTTTTATCCACTGATTCTCTAAATTTCTCTGTAGTATATTCCTTACATCGTTTTGATCTCCCCTATATTTGTTAGTTTCCTTCTTTTCCGAAGCACCTTTTTTCGCTAGAATATCTGCCCTTTCGTTCCCTATTATGCCCGAATGACTTGGTATCCAGACACAGACGATGTTTAAACCTAATAATGCAGCTTTGTGAAGATATTTTTTAACGTTAATAGAAATTATGTTTGTATTTGATGACATTTTCCATTCCCTTAGACATGTTATGGCACTTAGTGAATCGGAAAATATTACACAGAATTTTCGTTTTTTCTTTATTAATATATTTATTGCTTTGCATATTGCCATCATTTCTGCGGAAAATATTGACCAATGACCTGGGAGATTGGCGGAGTATTCTATATTCAGAGAATCTGAATATATTCCTATACCTACTGATTTTGTTTCCGAAATTACTGACGCATCTGTGTATATGTGGTCGTATCCGATATATTTCTGATTTTTGAGATTATTGAAGTCTGCTGGGGCTGTCTTGGAATATTTTTGTATTTCCGAGATGTGACAATTTACTTTATGTGCGTGATCTATGTAATTTAGTTCAAAGAATGGCAGATGTGATGATCCATATATCCAGCGAGATCTGGTTTTCACTTTAATAAAGGCTGGTGTATACTTGTTGTTCCAATATCCTCTAAAAAACGCTATATTTTCTATTTCTGTCAGAACGGTATTGTTTTCAAATCTACAGCTTTTACATATAAATTTTTGTGCCAATGACTTTCTACGTGTTTCCAATGATGTTTCTCCGCATTCTGCCATCAAAATATTAATTGGTGTTGATTTCATAAAACCACCCACCGCTCTTAGAGCTTGATGTTGAACTGTATCTAATTTATTGAGAATTTTTCTGGAGCATCCACCATAAATTATGGACCCGAAATCAAGGTAAGGTCTGATAAGTGACTTGTAAATTATTAGAAGTGTTTTTGGATGCGCACCCCACCAGGTTCTACATAGACTCCTCAAAATATTCACTCCCTTTAAGGCTTTTGAACACATTATTTCTATGTGTTTTGTCCATGATAGATTTTTGTCCAATGTAACACCTAAATATTTTGTTTCTTGCTTCCATCGTATCGGTTCATTATTTATTTTGAAACATGGAATTATGGGTGAGTGTTTTTTGGTGAATATCATAGCTGTACTTTTATTAGTGGATAAAGTAAGATTACGTTTTTTCAACCAAATTTGTAATTGATCGAGAGTCTGTTGTATTTTTTCGCGCATTACTGATACATCGTTACCTGTTATCATCAAATATGTGTCATCCGCATATTGTCCCATATCCACTCCGTATTTTGCACAATCTGACATTCTTCGGACATATAAATTATAGAATGATGCACTAGTTATTGAACCTTGCAATACGCCCTGGCTTGTTATCCACGGTCCTAAGATTTTTCTTTCCTTAATGTCTTTTATGAATAGTTGTCTATTCAATAATAGCATTTTTATTATTTCTATAAGTTTTGTTGGTATATTTATTTCGTATAAGTCATCTAATAATAAACCTACATCGATATTATCATAAGCCGATTTAATGTCAAGAAAAACTACTATTGTTAATTGTCCCCTAGCGAAGGAATTATAAATACGACTGACCATATATGTTAAACTATCGTATATGGATCTACCTCTCCTAAATCCGTACATTAAAGTGTCTGTATCTATGGCCATCTCTATATTTTTTTCAATGCGGTTTTTGATGAGAGTTTCGATGATTTTGATAATACACGGTGCTAATGCTATCGGGTCTTATACTGTTAACGTCGTTAATATTTCCTCCCGGTTTTATGAAGGGAATTATAAGTATTTTTAAATGTTCTTGTAGTGTTTCGGGTTTATCTAACAGTAAATTTATAATATTAACCAATCTATGTTTTGCCTGATCAGGCAGATTTTTATAAATGGGATATGTTAAACCGTTCATACCTGGCGCTGTGTCTTTTTTCGCATTGATGGCTAAATTTAATTCTTCTCTACTAAATAATGGTGTTAACATATTGTTTCGCGTTGAAGGGATGTTGACTCTGTTGGTAGGAGCTAATTTTTCCATTAGCTTTATTAGGACCTCTTGAGATGGTTGTTTTATTGTTTCCGTTCTTATTGATTTATTCTTGAATTTATTTATTATTCTCCACGTTTTTTTACTATCCTTGAATGTTAGTTCTCCACAAAATTTTTGAAATGTCTCAAATTTCTTTTTTTTTATTTTTTTTTTTTTACCCTAGCTCTGATCTCGTTTGCTTTTCTATAATTTTCCCGTGAGGGATGCTCTGTGTATCTTCTGAATGTTTCTCTTTTATTCTTTGTCAGGTCCGTCAATTCGTCATCCCACCAAATCGTCCGGTAACGATTATTTTTTGATATTTCACACTTGGGATAGTTTCTTTGGCGCATGTTTCCATCATATGCTCGAACTCTGTTATTGACTCTATTGTATTATTTCCTAGGAAACTGTTTATGCTGTCGCTGAAATTTTGCCAATTTATGTTGTTTGTTTTGTATTGTCTTGTTGATTTGAAATGTAGATTAGAAAATTTTGTTTCAATGCCTATAGTAATTTTAATCGGAAAGTGATCGCTCATTCCTGGGTCATATATGACCTCCCAGTTGCATTTATTACTCAAATTTGATGAACATGTTGTTATATCGGGTGCGCTTTTGTTGATGCCCGGTTTTGTGAATCTAGTTGGAGTTCCATCGTTTAATAGAATCGTGTTAGTTTCTTCTAATATTTTCTCCATGATTTTCCCGTTATAATTTATTATACCAGAGCCCCACATCAGGCTTTGTGAATTAAGATCTCCGGTTAATATAAAAGCCCCGTCAATTTGGTTTAAAAAGGATGATAATTTATGATTATTAAGTTTTAGATCGGGTGGGTTATAGATATGTATTATGGTGAGGTTTGTTATCTTAATGATCATTCCTTGAGCTCTTTCTGGTAATATGTCATTTTTAATTTCAAAATTCTGAAAATCAATTGTATTTCTTACTAAAGCTTCTAAACCTCCTTTACCGTCATCTCTGTCTTGTCTTGCCGTTTTGTAGTGTTTTAATGTTAATTTTTGAGTTGGTTTAAGAAAGGTTTCTGATAGTAGAATTATATCCGGATTAAAGTTCTCTGCAATGTTAATCATATTTTCAAAATTCGATTTTATAGATCTAATATTCCATTGTATAATTTTTATTTTGTTTGTCATTAGATTTTTTTTATTATTTTAATTATCTAAATTGATTTCCATATCGTCTTCTTCGTCATTTTTAAACTCGTCTGTTGTCTGATGAACGATTGCTGTAGCTTGTATTATTTTATAATCTTGATGTAGTTGAATTTTTCTATTGTTACTATTAGGTGAATTTTTAAAATAATGAGGGAGGAGATAATCTACTTGCGCTGATTTTTTTGGTTGTGAGTTGTTTGAATCGTTATCTATCATATCAAAATTTTCTTTTCTAGCATTACTTTTTAATTCTTCCCAATCGTAAGGAATATTATCATTACATTGTGAATCTATTAAACATTTTTTGTGTTCTTCATGATTATATCCCGGTATTTGTGGGGGTGGTCTTTTTCTTTGAATGGGTGTGCTGACTCTGCGTGTGTTGTTGACGATTTGTGTTTGTCTTTCTTTAACTTTCTGAGCATACGATTGATTGTTAATGGTAGCTGGTGTTCGTAAAATAGTTTCATCAGTTCTGTTATTTTTTGTTAGATTTGGAAATTCTTTGTCATTCGCGTATAAATTTCTACTATTGTTTTTCAGAATAATATTGGCTTCAAAGTAAGTGTATTTATGAACTGCCATCGCCTCTTTTATTCTTTTTTGTCTATCGAATTCCGGACAAATTCTATCTACTGCAGAATGGTTTTGACTACAGTAAATACAAATTGGTTTTTTTGCTTCGCATTCTGTCTCTTCGTGCTGTGAACCACAATTTCTACACCTTTTTTTACCCCTACACTGTTTTGCTGTGTGTCCATATCGCAAACAATTATAACATTGAATTACCGGGCTTATATATTGGTCTACATAGATTATGTTGTGAAATAGTTTGATGTTATTTGGTAAATTTTTTCCGCGGAATGTAATCACACATGACTTCGCGTCTACGTAAGTCGTTTTACCGTTTATTGTTTGTCGTCTCTTTAAGCGTCGTACCTTTATAATTTCAGATGTTGAATCTGCGTATTTCATAATGTCTTCCTCGGAGATGCTTAATCGGATATCTGAAATGACCCCCATACTTGTTAACAAATATGAAGGTATGAAAACATCGTAATCTACGAAATTATTTTTTTCCACAAATAAATTTGGGATTAGCAAAGTCTACACCAATTCGATTTCTTCCCTTCCTAGCTATATTCTTTATATTAAAATTGAAATCATCGTTATCGAAAAACATCTTTCCCAACGATAATGGATCGAGATTTCCAATATTGCTTGATTTGCTTTGTATGAATACTGTGTAAGGTTCCTTTTATCGGACACCGCATATGTAAAGGATTGTTTATTCGCATTTTTTGTTGCTATTATGTTTTGGCTAAGAGATTGAATTTGTGATAGCATTTCATGATCTCCTTCTTCTGTGGCTTGTTTTTTTTTTAATTTGAATTTCATTGTTCAATAATGTTAAGTCTGTAAATGAGAATTTATTCTCGTCTTTCAAGTTATTAATTGTTTTGGCTGTTTTAGGGGTAACTGATCTCATTATCCGGGGAAATATCCCCGGATCTTGTATGCTCATTTTTTATGATATTATGTCTTTTTTTTTTTTTTTTCCCGTCAATATAAGAAAAATTCAATATATTTATTCAAATATAGTCAATCAAATATTAGTTTTCACTCACCACCAACGATAAAACTGAGGATTTAGTTGTAAAACACTTAGGGCTACCGAATAACCTAATTTGATCGATTCGCTTTCTGTTTTGCGCGCTTAGCATAGATGTTAACAATTAATTATAGTGACCTCAAATCATAGATCAACAATATTATTGTTAATCTATGCCTCAAATGAGGCAGGTTTTAAGTAACAAAAAATAACGACACCATCTCAGGATAAGAAAGGGGAGTTCTATCGTTAAGTTTTCTCTTCATAAAAATCCAAACAAAATTTAATCAATGTAAAATTTTAAAGTCAAAACAGATTTAATCTGTTAATCCTCTACAATTTAAATTTAAAAAAATTTATTCAAGAAACTTAGAATTAAATGAATGTCTTATAAGCACTGCTTATATTTAATAGACGTATAAAATCGAAACTCATTATACAATATCAAATGGAATTAAAAAAAAACAATATAAATTGTCAATTTAAATTAATAAATAAATGAATGTTTCTTTGTTTCGTTCCGAGAATGCGTACTGAACTCATCAGACATTGATTTTATCTTTTAAATGTGAAATTGAACTGGTCTTATCTGAATTTTGATTATTTTTTTGAGGATGTGCTACATGCTTCGAGAGTTTTTGAAGTAACTTATTTAAATATATTCAATATTTCAAATAAATTAGTTTTTGAGAAGTTCTTGAAATTATGTTTTATATTTTTGAGAAAGATTTAGTTTTCATAAATATAAGATCAGAAAACAAAACATTTTGTCACAAGCAATGCTGTTTACGCTAGTCTGATGAGTTCAGTACACATGCTTGGAACGAAACAAACATTTATTTATTTATTAATTTTAATTGACAATTTATATTTGTTGGGTTTTTTAAATTCCATTTAATATTGAATAATGAGTTTCGATTTTATACATCTATTTAATATAAGCTGTGCTTATAAGACATTAATTTAATTCTAAAAGTTTCTTGAATAAATTTTTTGAAATTAAAATTGTAGAAGACTAACAGATTAAATCTGTTTTGATATTCAAATTTTGTAATAATCCTTCTAAGTAAAAAACCGCTTCTTATTATTTTATTTAATCAATGTAGGTTTAAGGAAGTTAAACTATCAATTATTTAAATTGCGGAAATCAATTTTAATAGTAGATAGTAAATTCGTAAAATAGATGAGTTAGCTATTAGTTTTCTCTGTATCATGTTGGCCTTTACTCGATAGAAATCCATTGTACACTTTAATTAAATGATACACACAAATAAGCTGATTTCTATTTGTTATTTTGATCTGCTTTTTTTTCAAAATAAACAGAATTCAACATATACAGGTGTGAAAAAGATAGTCTGAAAGATACGAAATTCAACGTTAATCAAGATGTCTAGTGGAGCAGTGGAGAATCAAAATCCCAGCGTGATGAGATGATGAATAAATAACTGTTCTCTCTCAATGGTAGTGCGCAGTGGTGATGCTTCGATCGAAAGCAGTCTGCTGTCACTCCCTGCTACCATTGAGAGAGAACAGTCCTTTATGAGTCATCGCATCGCGGTGAGGTTTTGATTCTTCCATCCCCATACCTGTATATGTGATTATTTAACTATACAAGTAAAAAGTATCATTTTTCTCCCCCTGGTCTTCAAATACTAATTCGAATAGTTTCTGCTCTTGTGTTGGAAAGAAAAACTACATTGCAAAATATTCTTTAATATAATAATTTTCAATAAATTACATCACTTCACCTAATCTTATCACATTGTTCCATCCAAACATATTCAAAATTGATTTCAATAATCAACACCTAGAATAGGTAGGTACACTGTTAAAAGTTGAGAATGTTAGTTTGTGGGTTTTTGAAGAATTTCTCTACAAGCATCTGCTATACTAGGAAATTTATAGGTGAATCCCATGTCAAGTACTCTTTTAGGAAAGACTTTCTGACCCTTCGTTAGCATACTAGCTCTGTCTTTTCCAAACATGACATTTAGCATAAACTCGGGTACTGGAAAGAAATTAGGTCGCTTCATTGCTTTAGCAAAGGCCTGAAAAAATTAAAATTTTATCTTTGTGAAGAAAAGTGGAATTATCTCTTGAATATCACTTTAAGCAATACACTAAATAAAATAATCTAAAATTTCCACAATCTTATTTAAATAAGACAATTATAAGTATCGTTGGTGTAGTGTTTCAAATGTCCGACTCCTAAGTGGAGATTCCTTTTCGGTGTAGGTTCCCATCATGGTGGAGGTGAAAATTTTCTTGCTAGGGTGGCCGACCACCATTTCACTGTTGGGTTAAAAATTAACAGTTTTCTGTCAATGGTGGCGAAAGGACACAGTAACAAAGCCTAACCAGAAATCAACTGCAGCGCGATCATCTCCCTCTAACAGTTGACGAAGATTGTTAACACACCACAACCCAAGTTTCAAACA
This sequence comes from Megalocaria dilatata, assembly GCA_034642435.1. Taxonomy (NCBI): domain Eukaryota; kingdom Metazoa; phylum Arthropoda; class Insecta; order Coleoptera; family Coccinellidae; genus Megalocaria; species Megalocaria dilatata. The sequence goes on from CM067854.1 coordinate 76,774,284, forward strand.
CCGGCAAATTTTTCATAATCTTAAGCATGTCAAGTTTTGTGTCTACGAATTACGACTTGCGGATAGCGTTGGTTTTATGACATCATTTGGAGAAAACTGTTGCAGAATCGTATTAAATGCTTGTCAAAGCTTAGGTGAACATGCTCTTGATAAAACACAATGTTTCAAGTGGTTCAAAAAATTAAAAAATGGGGATTTTGAAGTGAGAAATAAAAAGCATGGGAAACCATCAATAAAGTTGCAAGCCTTATTGGATGAAGAAGATATTTAACCTCAACAAGAACTCTCTGATCAATTTAATCTTACGCAGGAAGCCATCTGTATTCTTTTTGAAAGCAATGGGAAAGATTCCAGGAAGTGGAAAAATGGGTTATGCATGAAGTGAATGAATGGCAGCAAGAAAATCGAAAAACGGCTTGTGAAATGTTGCTCAATAGATACAAAATAAAGTAATTTCACGGAATAGTGATTGGTGATGAAAAATGGAGATATATTGAGAATCCTAAGTTTGGTAGATCATGGATGAATCCAGTCGAATCATCAATATCTACTGCAAGACCAAATCTCTTTGAAAAGAAGACAATGCTGTGTGTTGGGAGCAGAAGGTGTAATTAAAAAAACAATTCCGGTTTCATTCTTCTACACTTGGTGTAGTCAATATTTTGTGGACTAAATTTATTTTGTCAGAATGAAATGAAGAAGCAACTGTGTAGCAAAACAATTTGTTATTTGAATGAACATTTAAATTTATACAGAATAATATAATTATTTATTGTACAATACATCATTCAAAATCAGTTTTGTTTAGTAAAGACAGACTCAATCAGTGGTTTACATTCATCACAGATTAGTTTCTTCAATGTTGCTAAGTAGGAGATATCCAAGGGAGGACCTCAGTTCTGTTGAAGAAGGACTTGTGGTAAACAGAAGTTCTAAGAGTTGTGAATTCAACTGCATGGGGATGTTCATGCAGCCTTAGTCCCTCATGGGAATCTGGCATCATTCCTTTGAGTTGCATGAAGCATCGACCGTGATAATACCTGGAATCACGTCGGTCGGTAACGCTCCTTTTATGTTCCAACAACCGCAAACTGGCTGTTTTAGTTTGGGTGGTTAATCAGTCGTGCTGCTCTTTTCTGGATGGAATCCAAAAGTTGTAACGAATGCTTAGGTGCTGGGCTCGACACATGAGAGCAGTATTTGAGTCCTGAACTGATCTGGGCTTTATACAGTAGAAAAACTTGATCTACAGAGAAATATTTCCTAACCTTGAACATATATCCCAGCTTATTTGCATCAGACATCGCAATGTCAGTACATGTTCCCCCAAATAGACCAAAGAGTTGACGGTCACTCCAAGAAGATGCATATAATCCCTTGGGGGAAGCACCTGGTTTTCCATAAATAAGTCAGAAGTCACAATCTGACTTTTTCGACAAAAAGTTGTTGTTTGGGTCCTTGAAGGCATTGAATGCAACAGATTCCGTTAACTCCATTCATTTATCTTTTTGAGATCTTCATTAATAAAGAGTGTGAGCTATGGTAATAGAAAGTTCTACAAATTGAGACAGTGTAACATACATCTGTATAACAATTCTAAACCCAAACCAGCCTGTTAAGGTTCTGTTGATCACTAGGACATAAGTACAGACATGTGCACGTTTCGAACTTGTTGGCTCTTGTTCAGTGCATTGTAATGTCCAATGACAACAAAACCAATCAAATGAAGAACTTATGCACAGTAGATAGATAACGAGTAAATTGTTCTTCCAAATAGGACATATCAAAATTATAACAGAATTATTTAGAAAAAATTCATGCTTATATCTGCAATGTAGGATTAATCTAAAATGAGAAATAGATTCTTTATAATAGGCTTTATGCAATATCAACTGATGTTAGATGAATATTGCTCATTTTATCTAATTAATTTTCCCCTTTTTCAACATAAATACTATACTTCTGGTCTCAATTTTTTGAGGATTGGTGATACAGAAATTTCTACTCACTTTGTATCATGAAATTTACAGACTCAAGTGGGAATTAAACTTTAATTGTTCTAACAAAAATTGATTACTATTTAGCTCATGTAGTTTTGGTTAGACAACTGAGTTATCTTTTCAATGATATGTACCTCAATCCCTGTTCTCTATTTAATATTTAGAGGTTGTTCAAACCTCCAATTGATGTGTATACGTATTTTAAATATCATGGCCTGCATATTAAATCACAGATGTGTCATCTTTTATATATTTGCTCATTGCCGACATTTACTCAAATTTATAATCATATTATGATGTGACATTATCCTGATATGATATTATCCGGAAACTCCTAGATCTTCTGTGAAGATAGCTCTTTATATGGTTTGTGTGAGTTAGGAGTTAAGGTGTATTCTGGTTAAGCTTTGTTATTGTGTCCTTACGACACCTTTAGCACAGCAGTGTTAATTTTTTACCCAACTGTGACATGGTGGCCGAATTATAATTATAATAGTACCTATAGACAAACTGGATACCATTTTCAAAAATATGTTGTCTTGATAACAATTCATTATTACATAAAATAAGAATCTCACCTGCGAGAATTCCGAATTGCTAATAATTTGTGGAGCTACTCCATTTAAATTTCCATTCACTTTTTCATTCTCAATACAAAACAAAAACATTCTGCAAAGATCCATCATATGGATCCATGGTAAATACTGTGAACCAGGCATTACAGGGCCTCCTAAACCAATAAAGAATGGCATGTACAGCTGTTGTATCATACCACCATCCCTCTCAAGGACAACCCCACTTCTGATATTTACATGCCTGCAGGAATTCTCTTCTAAGCGAGCTGCTCTTTCCCAATCTAAACACATTTTTGACAAAAAATCATATCCTTCAACATCGGAATACTCATTATATTCCTTATTTTTATCCGGTTTATATATTCCAATACCTTAAAAGGGAATAGACAATAAAAATGAAAACAGGTATTTATATATTGTTTTCGCACCTGATATTGTTACAAATACTTTAGGCTTATGATGAGCTCCCATTATAGCGTTTGCCAAAGCTTTATTTGTGTTTATTCGAGAGTTATAAACGTTTTGCTTGAACCCAGGGGTCCACCTCTGTTTCATATCTAAAACATTCTGACCAGATACATTGATAACAGCATGTAACTTTTCCGGCAGTCCTTTTGAAGTAAGGTCATTCCAGGACATACTAAGAGGGCCGGGCATTCTTGATATAATTTGTATACCGTACCCATTTTTTCGTAAGAACTTACACAGATGAGATCCAATAAAACCAGATCCACCGGCTAAATAAGAACAGCATATGAATTCCAAACACCAAATTATTATGGGAAAACTCACCGACGAGAACCGTACGCAATTCTGACATTTTTAATTTTATTGCAAAGTCAACGAAAAAAAATATTTTATTTATATTAAAGATTCATCCCAACAAGACTTTTTGTTTCAATTTTCTTAGATGGAAATTGACGTGATTATGACATCTTATAGGTTAAAAAAATTTAATTCTGTAGTTACATTTGAGTAGGTTCAATGATTTCATGCATCATTTTTATATCCAGTTAATTGGAAATTTTATTGAAATTTTGTATCAGTAAATATAAAATATAATTCGAAAGAGAATCCAATTTCAGTTATGCGATATATTCCCATCAGATGATCGATAAGAAACTTGGAATTTTGAATTTTTTGTGCTCTTTAATGGTTGTGAACACCAAAATAATAAACATACCATAGAAATATAGTATCACCTTGCTGTGTGACATCTATGAATGTTTTGATTCTTTGCTCTGTGATCGATCAGTACCTATTCGTAATCAAAGCAAGGTGGAACTTTGTGAATCCTTGTTTATTTATGAAAGTATCGTCACAATCTGTTAGTTATTATAAATAGTACTGATCTGTTAACTCGATACAATTTTTTTTCAATTGTGATTTCATTCATCCAATTCGTTCCGGTTTTTGTTTTGAGTGATTGGATATCAAATGTATTGATTTATTAAAGGTAGGTCAACAATAAGAATCATTATTGCATTTTTATTATGGATGTTTGATTTCATTTCAAAATTAGTCAATTATTAGAAAATGTTATATTAAATCGAAATGTCTTATTCACTCTGGCAAAATTTTTTCCAAAATAATTATTGACCTAATTTCAAATGATTGTTTAGACTCGAACGAAATTAAAGTAAATACCATTATCATTCGCCTAATTTTTGAGAAAATTAAATTTCAGTGGATTATTAACAGTTGTATTTTGTAATAAGAAATATACTAAATATCCGGCAGTTCATTCGTTAATAATCTTTGAAATGTTAATTACATATGAACTTTACTGACTATTAATGATATGCGAAGAGAATCATTGGAAAATTTTCATATACCTGTCTTGTTAGAATTGTAAATGATTTTTAAATGGAATTATAAATTCTTACTTTCAAAGAATTTGAACAAATTCTTCCTTAGGCATGTGAAACAAGTTTTTAATATCGCATTCAAGTATGGTTTACACAAATAGAAAATGCGCATTGCTCTTTTTTTCTATAAATCTGTTAAGAGTGTATGCTGTAGTTCTCTGCTACTATTAAAAATTTTCTGCAATTTGTCTTTTGTTTCCATCAATGTGAATGAACATACTTTCTTAGTTCCAATTAGAAATATGATAATGACTACCTAGAGTATGTATGATTCTGTAATGAATGTCATCGAGTCATGAGAAATTTCAAATGATAAATATACTTATTGTAAACTTCCAGAAAAGTAAATTAATTGAGAAGTTTTTATGTGCTTGTTCATATCACCTAAGATCGTCATGAAAGTTTGCATCAGCGTTCTTGTCATTATTTTACCTCTAAATGCTGACTTCAAACTAGATCGGATTTGTGATTTCGAAAATATTCGATAAATAAGATTCCAAATGAGAAAAATTCAGAAACCATTTGACTGATTCGTATCAAACATACCCTGAAAATTTCAAGTCTCTAGCTTTTTTTTCGACAGTTAGATAAATCGAATTATCGTGTTAATGAAATGTTTTCTTCAGAATTATTGCTATGGTTCCGGTAGCGCTCAACGCTGCTGCTCACAATTTTTTTTCTAATGATTCCATCCTCACGAAATTTTTTACTAACATGCGCGTCATTGTTCTACTTCTAAATACCAAATTTCAGATCGATCGGATCTGTAGTTTTGAAAATATTGAAAAGAATGAGAAAACATTTCAAATAAGAATTATTCGGGAACCATTGGACCGGCAGATTTAGACCTAAAATCTACCCTGAAAGCCTCAAAATGATACCAGTTCTCTAGAACAAGTGCTCAAAAAAGTATTGAAACACAGAATTCATAGTATCCTCCTCTTGGAAGGTTGAAGTATTCAAAAATACTCTTGTTAATTCTTATTTCACCACAAAAAGAGTATTATTATTATTATTATAACTCTTTTAAAGAGATTATCGATTCCAAAGAAAAACGGCAGAATGGCAAGAAAAAATTAATTCACGGAATATCTTAAGCAGAGGTGCAAGTTGTTGGAAATAATCCGAAGAAAAAAAATTGAAATAAAATCAGGAAAGGATTTATTTGTGAGAAGCCTTAAAAATGGAACAAAAAATAAATTACTTTGTTTTCTATAACTCTATTAACTGAGGATACACTGATTCGATTTTCGTAGTGTTTACATTTTCAAAGAATAAGAAATTGTATTTAAAATGTTATATTCATTGAAGGTTTTGGCTTCTGCAAAACTTCGAGAAGAGTCGGCTCATTTGATAGTTTTATTCTCTCTAAAATTTAGAGTTATCTTTCCGGTTCCTAAATGATGATCGATGTTCTGGTTTATCCTACCCCACTGATGACAACTTAATTTATAAACTTCTGAATTATTAGGCCGGTTATTTTTATCTTTAGCATTGAAGAAGAGGCCGGAAATTTGATGTGAGCGTTTGAAAGCTATTTTTTAATGTTTGTTTATTAAATTATTTGAGCTATTTTTTGAGAGACTGGTCCAATACGTAAAAAATTTTACAAATCTTTCGTTTCTAAAAAACGAAGTTCCAGAACAGAAAATAATAACGAAAAATTTGTAAAAATAAAGTATTTTAGACCAATATCTCAAATAAACTCAAATACTTTAAAAACTAACAAAAAAATAGCGGGTTCGAGTCGCGCTGTGCCCATGGGTGTATTTGTGTACGTTAGGTGGTGGGGTATGGCTAATGACCACAGCAATCTATGCCATAAGTCTCAACAGGAAAAAAAATAGCTTCCGCACCCTCACATAAAATTTTCAACCTCCTTTTTAATGCTTAAGCCAGAAACAACCGAAGTTCTGCACAAGCCGAAGCCTTAAATGAATATATGAAATCTTTGAAATACAATTTGTTAGTTTTAAAATGTAGTAAGTAAACACTACGAAACTGGAGTTACTTATCTTCAGTAATAAAGTGAAGTGAAACGAAATAATTTCTTGTTTCGTTCCATTTTCGAAGTAAACAATCATAAAATAAAATAGAAAAAGTGTTTTTAACTTGATAGAAGAAATATAACAAAATTTGAATGTCAAAACAGATTTAATCTGTTAGTCTTCTACAATTTTAATTTCAAATACATTTTTATTCAAAAAACTTTTAGAATTAAATTAATGTCTACAATAAGCACCGCTTATATTCAATAAATTAATATTAAATATTTAATTAATATATTAAATATTTCAAATAAATTATATTTGTTGAGAAATCCTTAAGTTGTGTTTTATGTTTTTGAAAAGGAATTGGTCTCACTATGGTAAGATTAGAAACAAAATTTTGTCTCCTTCAAATAGTTATTTATTAATTTTAAATGACTTTTTGTATTTATTGGTTTATTTATTTCATTTGACATTGTATATTGAGTTTTGATTATTTACGTCTATTAAATATTAGCGGTGCTTATTGTAGACATTAATTTAATTCTAAAAGTTTTTTGAAATTAAAATTGTAGAAGACTAATAGATTAAATCTGTTTTGATATTCAAATTTTGTTATATTTCTTTTATCCAGTAAAAAGCCTTTTTCTTTTTTATTTTATACATAATATATAATTATATTTAGGCTTGAATAAATCTCATTATGGAATGTCAATGGTTCAAAGAAAACCTTATAATACCTTATAGTTTTCTGTGATTGCGTGACGAACATTTTTAAATATTATCTAGGACCGATGAAGAGATTATCCGAATTCTAATTGTTTTTTGAAGATATTGTGCATGCTTTGAGAGATTTTTTAATTGATCTATTTGAATATTCGAATATATCAAATATTTCAAATAAATTATATTTGTTGAGAAATCCTTAAGTTGTGTTTTATGTTTTTGAAAAGGAATTGGTTTCACTATGGTAAGATCAGAAACAAAATTTTGTCTCCTTCAAATATTTTTTTATTAATTTTAAATGACTTTTTTATATTTGTTGGTTTATTTATTCATTTTGACATTATATATTGAGTTTTGATTATATACATTCTGTCAAGAAAGTACCGGGAATTAATAAAGTGTTTTTTGAATAGTTAATTATAACTATGACAGATAAATAAGAAAAAAATTATTCACTCTCGAGGAGGTGAAAACTGTGTACATATTACCATTTGAAAGTCTCCCATTCTAAACGGTCAAATGAATTTAATATATACCTAGTCTACTCTAGATGTACTATAGTATGAATCCATTCTACATTCTAAGAATGTAACTGATAATTTGGGTGATGCCGTCTTCATCGCTATTATTTCTTTGAATCAGGAATTCACAGGATTCAGGAATGTACATTCTGTCAAGAAAGTACCGGGAATTATCGATTTAAATCTGGCGGGGCAATGAGGCAGGTAAATTTTTTTTTCCTAGGTTGGTACCACTGTCCTTAATTACTATGCCAAGCTTGAGCGGGATCTGTCAACTAGTGTGTTTGCAACAGCTGATTAAGTCAGTCGATGTCAGAGTGCGTGCCGATTTTTACTATGGGTGATTACGTTGAGCAAAGAATTTGTTTAAAGTTTTGTGTTGCAAATGAATTTTCGTGTGCCGATGCATTGAAAATGTTGCAAAAGGCCTTTGGTGATAATGCTCTATCGAAAACTCGTGCATATCAGTGGTACAGAGCCTTCAAGGACGGTCGTGAAGTGGTCGCCCATCGACGGCTTCGATCGAAGATAACGTCGATAAAATTAAGGAAAGGGTGCTGGAAAACCGTCGTACCAGCTTGAGAGAGATAGCACATGATCTTAAGATATCCCACGAGTCGACATGTACGATTTTGATTGATATTTTGGGCATGAGAAAGGTGGCCGCACGACTCGTACCGAAAGACCTGAATTTTCTTCAAAAACGTCATGGCGAACAGGTTGCTTCAGACATGCTGGATCGCTCTAATTCCGATTCTACATTCATGGAACGCATTAGAACTGGTGATGAGACCTGGGTCTACGAGTACGATATGCAAACAAGCCAGCAATCATCGGAATGGGTGGCAAAAAATGAGCCGAAACCGAAAAAACCACGCCAAAGCCGTTCGAAAATGAAGGTGATGCTCATTGTTTTCTTCGATATCCGTGGCGTGGTGCACTACGAATTCGTGCCAGAGGGTCAGACGGTAAACAGGGAGTATTACCTAGGCGTTATGAAACGTTTGCGTGAGCGTATCCGTAAGAAGCGGCCAAATTTGTGGGCGAACAACTCATGGATTTTGCATGACGATAACGCGCCTTCTCACCGAGCTACGATTGTGACTGACTTTCTCGCCAAAAACTCAACAAACGTGCTTCAGCAACCACTGCGACTTTTTCCTCTTCCCAAAACTAAAATTGCCCCTTCGTGGCACCCGTTTTGAGTCGATTGAAGCCATAAAACAAAATTCGGCGCGAGAGCTAAAGTCCATCCCGGAAAGCGCATATAAAAAATGTTTCGATAATTGGAAGTGCCGTTGGCATAGATGTATTGGAGCAAATGGAGCCTATTTTGAAGGCGACCCAATAAATTTTGATGATTAAATGTAAAAATGTTGTTTTAATTGAAAATTCCCGGTACTTTCTTTACAGAGTAGTATGTCTATTAAATATAAGCGGTGCTTATTGTAGACATTAATTTAATTCTAAAAGTTTTTTTAATAAAATTTTTTTCTAAATTAAAATTGTAGGAGAGTAACAGATTAAATCTGTTTTGATATTCAAAAACTATCATAAAGTAACGGAATTCTCCATCCAATATTTGGAAGTTGCTTTAGTACTCTGGTTCCTAGTATCCGTGGTTGGTTATCATATCATTTACTGTTGTCTGACAATTTTCAATTGGTTGAAAAATTTGAAAATTAATAATGGTTCATACCAGAAATTGATCTTTTAACCTCCCGAGTACCACGTCGACGCATCGAGGTCAAATATGTAATTAATAAGTCGACTTTGTATTTTAATGATCTCCTTCATGTCATAATTGAAATATCTGTTTTTTTCAAAATAATTCTGGTAAATGACATCATAATCTGCAGAAGACCGATAGATCAGCAAATTTCCAAAGGAAAACAACAATATCAACTTTGGAACATTGTAGAGATCTTTGAATATCAAAACAGATTTAATCAATGGAATAAATGAAAACTGTGTAGGAAAATACTCTAAAAAGGTAGTTCTTGAAAATAAAAAATTTTCTTATAATAATATAACATCAACTTGGAACATTCTATAAAAAAGTTTTTAAGCACATAAAACAAACAACCAAATAAAATTACATACATATAAAAACGAAAGAATCCTTACATATTGGAATTCAAATTCATAATTTTTGAAACTTTATCATTATGAAATATTGAATTGTTATTTTTGTAGTAAATTTTTAATATTATGGCTCAGTTTACCAAAATGCCACTAACATTAAATTCAAATATTCATTATTCAGCGAGTGAGTGAATCCCGAAAAGTGTATTGTTAATTCAGTGTTTCCGCTCAGTAATTGAGTAGTGAGTTGGATTTGAATCGCTGGCTGAATAACACGAAAGCCGCTCTTGAGTAGAATCCAGCTACTTCCATGAATTACTAAATAGAAAAAGTGAATCGATTCAGTTATTCACTTCAAAATATTAGATTCAGTGAGTATAATCAGTCGTCAGAACACTTGTCGGAATTACGACAGGTCACTGCAGACTGAAAGCGCATTTGCACAAAATCGGTCTGGCTGAAGACGATGAATGCATGCTGTGTCTTGAGGACACTGAAACAGCCATGCACATCGTCTCAGAGTGCCCAGCGGTGAATCGCATCAGATTCGAGGTCTTTGGCCAGGCTTTTATAGCCCACTGCGAACTGAAAAAATTACCCCTGAACAAGATTATCGGTTTTATCCAAAAACTGGATCTCGTCGGGGAGATATAAATTAGGGGTGAACCACAAAGTCCGTGCGGACGCAGTGGTAGGGTGGACAGACGCCCGCTCGCCATAAATAACATAACACTCAGTCATTTTAAGACCACTTTTGAGTAAAATTCGAAAAAGGCGGACCTTTCGGCGAAATGGTGTTCAGGTATGTTCACACAAAAAGGCAGAAATAGAAAATTGCTGAAAAAATATAAAAGTACTGCCATGACGTCACGAACTTTAACGCACCCTTACATTGAAATTCAAATGAGAGTGATTTATGACACCTTAAATCGGTTGATTTTGATTCAATTTCAGCAAATTTTCAGGATTTTTACAGGTAGGTCAGATTATTAGAACAAAACCAACTCCGGCTAGTTTCGATTAAATTCAAAAATCTTCTTTTAATATTGTCTTGAAGTAGAGATAATTAATATTTGATGGATACGGTATTAATTTGATGACTCATTTTCAATACATAGTAAATAAAATTAAATAATATGAAGAGTATTTTCACTTGATGGAAGAAATATTACAAAATATGAATATCAAAACAGATTTAATCTGTTAGTCTGCTACAATTTTAATTTAAAAAAATTTTATTCAAAAAATTTTTTAGAATTAAATTACTGTATTATAAGCACAACTTATATTTAATAGACGTATAAAATCAAAACTCAATATAAAATATCAAATGGAATAAATGAGTCAACAAATATAAATTGCCAATTAAAATTAAACAATAAATATTTGAATGAGACAAAATTTTGTTTCTGTTCTTATAAGTATGAAAACTAAATCCTTTTCAAAAATACAAAACATCATTTTTAGGACTTCTCAGAAAAAATAATTTAGTTGAAATATTTAATATATTTAAATAAATTAATTCAAAAATCTCTCAAAACATGTATTATATCTTCAAAAAACAATTAGAATTCCGATAAGGTAAACATCGGTCCTAGTTCACATTTAAAAAATAAAATCAATTAACAACAATATAACTCCCCTACATTACATATAAGCTGTGCTTATAACACATTAATTTAATTCTAAAAATTTTTTGAAATTAAAAATGTAGGAGACTAACAGATTAAATCTGTTGTGATATTCATATTAAATAAAATTCAATTTCCACGAACTTTGTTATTAATAAACATAAATTGTTTCACCCTTGTAACTTCATCAGGTTCTACATCTGAACTGCATAGGTGTAAAAACTTTCATATCATCTTATATATGAGAAGATACTGTTACGAATTTAAATATTTAATATATACTAATATAATATATTTACTTATTAATTTCTGTTAGCAACGCTTTGGACGACAATTGTTACTAACTGATGAATTTTTTAATATACTTATTATTTTATTTGGATAAAATAATTAAATATATAAATTCATAACAATTGGCGCCCAAATTTTAATATTCAGAAAAACGTAATTTCAATATTAACTATAATTGCACGTAGTGAATTGTTGAGATTCAAGATACATTCGAGTAGTTTTTCACATTTAATTACTTTACTCCAACTTTGACTGGTTCTGATCTTTTGAGATATTGAATAAGACAAATTTGAAATGTTTATATTTCCGTACTCAATGGACGCATATTGCCACAAAATGGATCGCACAGATTTGGTCTAGAACAAAATATAAGGTATGCTATTGCACATCGAGAGTAAAATTGAGAATCAAATAAATTGTTTCCTTCGACAATCCCCATGAGAACCATTCATTCTTGGATATAAATAGAAATGAAAGCGTAGAAATATGGAAATTACTGAGTATTCCAGTGAGATGAACATTATAAATCATTGGTAAACAATAATTGTTGAAAATAATCTCTTTAATCATTTTTACTCGCTAGTTGCAGGGAACAGCATGCTATTGTTTCGTTTAAATGTCTGTAATTTTCGAATTTTGAGCCGAAAATGGTCTTAAACGACTAGGTTGAACTCACTGCTGAAAAATCCGAGATCAAAAGTAATTGTCCGGTTGGCCGTTCGTCCGTCAACTCACTAACTTTCGAACGGATATGGATAGAGCCTTAAAACTTTCAGTCTAAATGCTCCGCCTAAGTTAGGGTAAAATCGAATTAATAGTTATTCATATTTGAAAATTTTTAATATTATTGCTAATATTTTCGAAATTACAGATTCGATCGTTCTTAAATTCAGCATTCAGAAGAAGAATAATAACGCGCTGTGCCGAATTTCATTAGGATCGTTAAATTAAAAGAACAACAAGAATTTAATTTGTGTGGATCGTGGAGCGGTATGAACGCAAAATTTCCTGACTTCACGTTAGTGCGATTCATCTTTTTTAAATTTTGGCTGAAAATGATGGAAAATAGTGATCAAATTTAGTTTTGTCGTTCTGTCCGGATGTTTTAATGAACAAGGCAATATTCGAAAATAATAGAAACATAAAATGGTAGCTTTAGGCGCGTAGTTGGTTGCGTGGAAATATATCGGAAAATTTCCTTTAAACTGGAATATTCTATTCACGGATAAATGACGATCTAACGATCAGTCATATACTCTGGGTTAAATGATGATTAAAAATCACAAGAGACCAATATACCGGAAAGTTTACTTCAAGAGCTATTTGAAATTTTTTCTGAAAATTTCGAAAATACCAATCTGAATGGATTTGTAAATTTGCAACTCCTATGTTCATTAAAAATTTTGTGCTATTAATGAAGTATGAAGAAAATTCAGTCTATCGAAAACAAGGCTCTAGGCTTACCTGAAAAATGACATTTCAACTACCAAGATATAAATAAAATCAGTTGTCTTAAAAAAATAATAAAGATCGAATTGATTTGTTAAGTACTGATTACGTATTTTAACACTACATGCTATTATCGAAGTTTTCCAAAACCTACCATTTAGGTTTGTCATGTTTCTTTATAAATTATAAGGTTGTTCGAAAGGTAATTTCGTTTTTTCCCGACAGAGGATTTAATTGTATTTTTTCGAACCCAACACTTAACATTATTTGTTTTGAGAGCTGATATAGCCAGGCTTGTATGTGAAAAAGTTCAATTAATTCTACGCAGTAGTTTTTGGTTGGTGCTCTTATAAATATGGAGAGCAATAAGCAGCATTTTCGTCATATTTTACTTTTTTACTATAGAAAAGGTAAAAATGCCTTTCAAGCCAGAAAGAAATTAACCGATGTGAATGGAGAAGATGTGTTGACAGTGCCAGAATTGGTATGCAAAATTTTGATCCGGCAATTTTGATGTCGAAGATGCACCACGTTCCGGAAGGCCGGTTGAAGCTGATAAAGATACGATAAAGGCATTAGCTGATGCAAATCGGCGAATAACAACAAGTGAGATCGGTGCGTGGTTAAATTGATCGAATTCAACTGTTTATGGCCACTTGAAAGGCCTGGGTTTAACCTCGAAGCTCGATATATGGGTTCCCCATAAAACAGAAATGTGTCTGTGATTCGCTTCTCAAAATTCGCGAAAATGATCCATTTTTGAAGTGCATCATAAATGGGGACGAACAAAGGGTTGTATATAACAATGTCAAACGTAAGAGATCATGAAGCAAAAAAAGATGAACCGTCTCAAAGCATTTCGAAAGCCAATATCAATCAAAAAATGGGATGCTGTCTGGTGGGATTTTAAAGGAATCTTTTTTTTCGAGCTTTTACCGGATAACACAACAATGTATTCGGAAGTCTACAGTCATCAGCTGGACAAACTGAATGATGCTCTCCAACTGAAAAGGACAGAATTAATCAACAGCAAATGTTGGTCGCTCGCCAAAAGCTTTTACAGCTTAAATAAGGTACTCTGCCACACCCACCACATTTTCCAGATCTTAGGCCTTCAGATTATTATTTGTTCTTGTCATTGCAATTTTTTGGACGGTAAAACCTTTAGTTCATATGAAGAGGTCAAAAATCACCTAGATCAGTTTTTTTTTGCAGCAAAGACCAAACATTTATGAGCGTGGAGCGTGTTTGACCAGAATGGCCAATATATAATTTAATAAAATATTCATTCATTAAACGAAAATTGTCTTTCATTTTCCAAAAAAAAACCGAAAACTTTCCAAACAATCCAATACTTTTAAAGGGTCTTTTATTAACAGCGGAGATATTACGCTGGAAGTTGAATCGATCGGACGACTGGAGCGTACTGTTGACAACTTAATTTATAGAGTAATGGACTGAGAGGTGAACCCATGGCAAGTCCATTTTTCTGTTTGTAAAATTTACTATTGTATTGAAAATAATTTTCTTCCACGCAAGACTAAACGTCGAGGTATATCGGAAACTAGATCACCACCATAATTTTCGGTGATGGTAGTCCAGGACTGTTAAATTGACTGAATTAAATCATCTTTATTTCGTGGCGCTGCTCGTTCAGCTTCAATCTTCATTAGTCTCAATATGTTTTCAATGGAACTAAGATCTGGTGAAGCTGCTGTGGCATGAAATGGTTGTCGCTTGGTGTTCTTGCATTCAAGCTTGAGTATGGCATCTTGCATTATCCTGCTGAAAACGCTACACCTCGGGATATAATGCATGCCCCGTTTCAAGGAGAAAATCGTTTAGAATGCCACAATACTTTTCACTATCAATGGTAACATCAACTGTACAGAGAAGCGTAGATATTGCGTGAGATATTGCTCCCCAAATCATTATTTTGGTAGAAAATTTTTAAATTTGAACGGTAACAGATTGTTTTGATAGGATTTTTAAATGATTTATACCTAGTCGGAAACAACTTTCATCAAATATAAAGACATTATAATGGAATGAATTAAGATATTACTTTGTTTTCTATCACTTTTTTATTATTACTGATATACAGTGGCTCGAGTTTCGTAGTGTTTACTACATTTTCAAACTGAATAAACAAATTAGATCTCAACTATTATATATGCTGATTGTAGGCTTCGGCAGAGCTTCGAAGAGAGGGGTTTTCCAAAGTTTCCGTCTGTTCGTTTAGTAGTTTTATTAGTGGTACGTGCCTCTTATATTTTTCAATTTCTATGGATTCCAGGATGTCAAGTTTTTTCCCTTTCGCTTCCACGTGCAAGATAACAAGGTTGTTCAATTCTGAGAACGTGTGATCTGTATTGAAGAAATGGTTCGCAAAATTGGAATTATTCTTCCGGTTCCTAAAAGCAGATTGATGCTCTTTGTACCTTTTATGGAAAGGTCGGCCCGTCTGTCCTATATACACACTATTACACTCTTGACAACTTAATTTATAGACTCCAGAATTATTCAGTCGGTTTTCTTTGTCTTTCGGATTAAAAAAGAGATTAGAAATTTTATGGGAGGGTGTGAAAGCTGTCACTATGTTAATTTTTGACAAAATTTGAGCTATTTTTTGTGAAATTGGTCCAAAATGTGTTAATTTTCTGAATTTATTGTTATTATCATCTGATTTGGAAATGGGGTAAATTTGTTTACGAATTAGTTACTTTTGTTTATGATAGAATTTATAGTTTTTGTTTCGAACTGATTTTTTGTGGCTATTTGTTTGATTGTATTCAATTCCCTCTTTAACGTAATATTATCTAAAGAAATTGAAAATGCTCTATGTACCATTGATCTATATGCAGCTAGCTTATGATTGATCGGATGGTTTGAAAAATTTGGTATTGTTGTATCAGTTGATGTGGGTTTTCTATATATATCAAAGGAAATTTCATTATTACCCTTAATTAAAGTTATGTCCAGAAAATTTATTCTGTTATCAAATTGTGTTTCCATGGTGAATTTGACCTTATTGTGCAAACTATTAAGATATTACAATGGGAAAAAACTTGACATCCTGGAATCCATAGAAATTGAAAAATATAAGCACGTACCACTAATAAAACTACTAAACGAACAGACGGAACTTTGGAAAACCCCTCTCTTCGAAGCTCTGCCGAAGCCTACAATCAGCATATATGCTGATTGTTGATTGAACTATTATATATAATAGTTGAGATCTAATTTGTTCATTCAGTTTGAAAATGTAGTAAACACTACGAAACTCGAGTCACTGTATATCAGTAGTAATAAAAAGGTGATAGAAAACAAAGTAATTTCTTATTTCCTGCCATTAAAATGAACTATCACAAATTAACGGACTACTGCATTCAATCTATGAAGACATTATTAAAATTATCTTCTTGAAAACGTTGACAAAATTCTATCTTTCATTCTTTTTGTGAAGGTGTCATTATAGATAATTTTTTGGTTCCTTGATATGTATGTAGCCTCCTCTTTTCAGTGACATACGGACGGTTTCTGGACATACTTTTATATTTCGTTGATTTCCAAATCTATTAGCCAATTTACGAAAACCCTAGGCCCGGATTCCTAAGGCTAATAAAGCGTTTAAATTGTTTCCTTTAATCTTCTTGAAACTGGTTTACGCCTCATATCCATGCCATTTTTATCCTCTTTATTGTCTCATATACAGCACTTTTTTCCAGTTCAGGCAATTGCACTAATTTTTTAACGTTTCGAAAACCTTTCCTATACAAATATTGTACCTGTTTTCTTTTTTCTAGTTGCGACTTTATTTCATAAATTGTAAACCTGTTGACAATCAACAATATTTGACAAATAGTGTTGCCATAGCTGACTATTTGCACAACCTATTTTTTACATTACTTTCGTCTTAGAATGTTACAAAAGAGAAGTTTATTAAAATTATGAGAATAAATTTCGGATACTTTCTAGACGGACTATATTACTGATTGGCATACAATGTACTGATGAAAACCAACCAGTTTGAAACGTGCGCATGTCTGCAATTTGAACCTGTGATAAACAAAAACTTATCGAGTTTGTTTGAGTATAGAATTGTTATACAGATGTATGTATGTTACACTGTCTCGATTTGTAGAACTTTCTATTACTATAGCTCACACTCCTTATTAATGATATTTGCTACAGATAAGCCGAATTAATTTATTTGAATATGGATATGCATTACGGCATGTTATGGTCTGACTTGAGCATGAGGAAAGTTTCTGCGTTTGTAATGAAAAATCGGGAATACATTTCATTACTTGAATTAGCTCGCAAAGATATGTCTTGGTATGTATATTTACTTACTCTAGAAGGTGTTAGTGTATGATTAATATCTTAGTGTCTCTGTGTATAGCGAATATAGATACTTGACAGATTTGTAGTCAGTGGCATACATTCTACTGATGAAAGCCAACCTGTTTGAAACGTGCACATGTCTGCAATTTGCCTCTGTGATCAACAAAATCTTATCGACTTTGAGTATAGAATTGTTATACATATTATTTTCAGAGCAGCCGAATTAATTTATTTGAATATGGTCGTGAAATAACGGTGTCATTTTTCATTTTTGAACTCAGTACTGCTAAAACACCCTGTATGTGAAGATACGGTCCTCATATTTCACCTCAATGTTCAATCCCTTGAGCGCAGTATCGCATATTCCCCAAGAACTAGAACGGTCCAAAAATAACGGCAGTGGAGATCTGGGAGAACTTATTTTTAACCGCATCGAAACTCCTTCTAAAATGTACCTGCCCCCCAATTCAGTCGGAATATTTATCCAAAATCGTTTCCTTTGGTTTGCAGGTTAGTCAAGATCGGTCGAACATGTACGAACGATGTCTTTGGATCTAGCCGAGGTTGTAGAGGACTTGATTTGCACATTCGAGGGACACGGAGACACCACCATGGACACCTTGGCCATGTTCGTTTTCGGCTGGATCCTTGCGGCTCTTTTCATCCTTTGGATCGGCAAGTTCATCTATGCTAAGGTTTCAGAGAAGTTAGGCGAGAAAGAAAAGAAAACCGAAGCGACCAAGCCAATCGCGGAGATCGTCGACGCCAAGAAGGAAGCGCCGGTGACCAAGAGCGCCTCCGTCAAGGCCTCCTCGAGTCCTAGGGGAAGCTACGTGCCTCCCACGCCTCCGGTGAGGAAGAGACTGACGAGGGCCAGCCCAGGGCCGGAGTTAAGGAAGCCCGTCAAATTTATTCCCGCGCCTCAATGTACAGGACCGGATAACATTTGTGTTTTGTGGGTTAACGACGTTTTTCAGTGGTTATACAATGATCATATGGTCGTGTCCGAACTCTTGGATTGCTGGATAAAATCTTTGAACGAGTATATGAAGAAGGCGGCACTTGATGTAAGTATTCTTTGTCAATTCTATAGTATCAGTCCTATCGAAAATAATACACGCTACCCTTATGCAAAGTGTATAAATATATTAAAGACCCGTGAAGTTTTCTAATAAAAGGATCTAAAAATGAACTGTCACAAAATAACGCACTACTCCATCCAATATTTGAAACAGAATATATTTAATTCTTTATTTTGGAACGTATCACATTCCATTTTTTATTTGTAGTTCTTGAACGAATAAACTCCATATACAGTAAAATCTCCCATGGGCGGACATTCACGGGACCGCCCCATGGTGTCCGTTCAAGAGGGGTGTCCCCTTAAAAGAAGTAAATATGTACAGAAAAAAAATTTATGGAAATAATAATTGGATGAAATTCGACATAAAAAATCAATATATGTAGGTATAGGAATGTAAAAATTGAAGTAAACAATAACTGAAAATTCAAGGTGAGGAATCATTCGGATAAACAAGAATTTTGATAAAAAGGAGACACTTTAATTACGAAAAAATCCAAAATTTTTGTTTGTCTCATCTTTTTCCTCAATATACCATCAAGATATCTCAATTCTAGTTTGGAGAGAATCTCTAAAGTCTCTGAATCTCCGTGATTCTGGGCAAAACTTTTTAGCTGCTTGGTTAAAATCATAGTTCCCCATAATTTTGGACAGCACCTGTTTGCCCTGGCATTTCATCGTTATCAGAATCTCAGAAAAGTTCTTGAATGTCACGTGAATTCCCAATTTCATGCTCAGAATCGGGATATGCAAAATATAAATTATCATCAAGGTTCAAAAATTCGTTTAGGTTTTCATTGAAACTCATATCCAAGAAATTCTTATTTCTGAGAATCTCTGCAATAACACTGAGTGGCAAGTCATCTTCAGGATCATATGTAACAGTCTGACTAAATTGGTCGTCACCTTGCATATAGTCATGCTTAAAACCGGTTTTGCGGAAGCAGTTTTTGATGTTTTCCTTTGTTACTTGTCCCCAAGAGGTTTTTGCAAAGTTAATTGCGTCCAATGGTGAGATTTTTTTTTGTCAATTCGAAAGCTGTACTAGCAGTCTCAATGTTTACTAGCAGGTGTTTCACTATGAGACTTCGGTAATGGGTTTTGAAATTTTTTATGATTCCCTGGTCAAGTGCTTTACAAACTGATGTACAATTAGGGGGTAGAAACAAAAGTTTTATATTTTTCACTGAATTTCTTTTGGATGAGATCCAGCATTGTCCAAAAACAACAAAATCTTCCTTTTTTCTCTTGCCATTTTCCAATCTAGTTTATGCAACCACTCTGTCATAATTTGTTTGGTCATCCAAGCTTCCTTATTCCACTTCCAAGTTACACGCAAGTTGTTTATGTTTATATTTTTGAATGCTCTGGGTTTAGCTGCTTTACCAATGACTAAAAGTTTTTCTTTTTTCTCTGCCATATTTGCACAATGCAAAATTGTAAATCTCCCTTTGGAATATTTATCACCAACACATTTTTCTTTTTTTAATGTTAGCGTTTTGTTAGGCAGAGCTCTGAAATAGAGACCTGTTTCATCAGCATCAAAGATGTCCCTGGGTGAATATTCTTTGATAAGAGAAGGGCATTTCTCCCAGAATGATGAGACACTTTCAGCAATTAACGAGGCTCCTTCCCTGAAATTGTTTTAAAACTCATGTTGTGGCGTTTTCTGAATTTATTAAGCTAACCAGAAGAAGCACTGAATGCTGAATGTCCTAAGGACAAGGCGATTTCTTTTGCTTTGCAGCGTATTAACGGACCTGAAAAAATTTTTACCAATAAGTCCTCTTCTATTTGAGCATAATGCCAACACTTCATCAATTTTGGTACCATTACCAGTTAGAAGGCTTCTTTTCATTCACATTGGTGTTCGACATCCACTTGTTTATAAGGATTTCTTTATGTCTAATTATATCAGCAGCTTGTGTTTTTTCGATATCAAAACGCTTAGATAAATTCCGTACACTCAATTTTTCCGTATTGTACACTTCAATTATCTCAATTTTCTGTTTGAGAGTGAGTATTTTTCTTTTTGGAGCCATTTCTTTCACTGAGTCAACATCAGAATTCAGACTAACAGTAATTAAATTCTCGGCAGTTTCGTGCCGCAATTGAGATCGATAAATCCCCGGTTCACCCGGGAAAGTCCCTGAGTGAAGGCTGGTACTAATGTTGGCGCGCGACACAGAAACCTCTTCTTCTTTCCGATTGCTTCCCATTTGACGCAATAAACTCGCAACGATACTTTCCACAGATAATTGAAACATAACGGATATTTTTTATTTTGGTTTTGTCCGGTTAATAGAACATACCTTACTTAGTGTCCGCGTCCGTTCAAGGGAATGTCCGTTCAAGAGACAATTTACACAATGTAAATTATATGGTAGTCAGTCGGAACTATGAAAAACTGTCCGTTCAAGGGAGGTGTCTAAAGGGGGTGTTCGCGAGGGGGAATTTCACTGTATATGTATATATTTGCTTGACAGCTGCTGTTTTTAGAGGCAATACACGCTTTTATGTGGTTACAAATAAATTAAATCGTCGGAAATTTAGTCGTCAGATTTCCAGCGAGCGACTGTTAAAGGGGCTTTCATCAACAGCGTCCCATTTTGTTTTGTAAATAAAACACATTATTTATGGTAAAATCATTGAAATTTTTATTGCATATAAAGTACAATGAATACCATTAGTTATGAAACAAAACATCATTTAAATGTCGTCCGTGGAAACGCTGGCAGAAATGAAGTCGTTGAACCTAATTTTCCATGACTCTCACACAAACCAGCTAGTACGTTAGCAATTACTCGTTTAATATTGATCTGTAATTGCCTCAATTTGCTGGATGATTACTGTAAATCAATGACTTAATGTAACCCCAAAGAAAGAAGACCAATGTAGTTAAATCGCAGGAACGAGGCGGATAATTTATCGATCCATTTCTTGAAATAATCGAATCACCTAATTTTGTTTTCAATAAAGTTATTATGACATTAGCAGTATGACGAGTGGCACCGTCCTGTTGAAACCATATGTTCTGCAAATCAAGACGAACCAATTTAGGCCGTTAAAAATCAATCAACATTGAACGAAAACGATTTACATTGACCGCCTCATGAGTTTCGTTGGAAAAAAATAAGGTCCAATGACTCCTCCAGCATAAAATCCGCACCAAACAATAATTTGGTCAGAATGTTATGGCAGTTCTTGATATTCTTCAGCTTTATCACCACTCCAGATAAGACAATTCTGTTTGTTAACCGGTCGGTTATAACGACCAAAAATTGGAGTTAAAGCGCGTAAAGTTAGAGTAACAGATCGCCATTTTTCATAATAAATTTGAATTATTTATAAACGTTGTTGGAGTGTATATCTTTCCATGATTAAATGTTAGACAAATACAACTGTCAATGTCATAAATAAATAATGGCTGTCATGCGTGAGTAATGTCAATTTAAACATGTAACGTTCCCATTGAAAGACCCTTTAGTAGGCTGTGAAAGTTTCGGTCGGTAAATTTGTCGGATGGGGTAGCAGATCCCATCCATTATTGGTAATGGATTCGACGTGTGGAATGCATTACCGTGGTGAGAAATAATATCGTTAGTTTTGCGCGGTCTTTTCGCGTTTATTGCTGCGTGTAGACATTGAGCCAGTTTTTTTTCGGAAATAGTCCACCAATAACAAATGTCCATCGTGATGTTTTTCCAGTGGATGTTTACGCATCTGTTCCATCAGACGTACCACGTAGCCTTTTTATAGTGAATGACTTTCCGTATTTTTTTGGTGGTTGCTTGGCGAACTTTTCTTTGACGTTTTGACTTTTTTTCAGAGCAATTATGAATCATCGTTAGGGATGATATTCTTCAGGAAAATGTTTCCTAGTTTATTTGCAATAATACGAAGAAAATTCGAGCAGGAATGGCTTTGATGCCATTCAGCCGATTTCCGAGTTTTTTGAGAAGACCTGTTTGATTGAGTATAAATGAGTTCGTGCGGTTTTTTGTTGAGAATTGAAGCTTTATTGTGAAAAATTGGTTATACATTCAAAGTTCAAAAGTCGCTACTACTTTTTCCTATCTTTCTGACAATTGACGGATCCCATGGCGAAAAAAGACCGGAAGAAATGGTAATTGAAAGAAGTAATGTCTGGGCTGTACAGCAGGTAGGGTAGGACTTTCCACTTGAGCGTTTCAAAGTATGTTTTGCCAATAATAATAAGTGTGCATTGCCAATAATCCAAATCACATGACCTTGGCGACCAAATCACAAATTCTCTTCGTGAGATGATCCTATCGTCACCCTCTCTTTCATCTAAGAGAAGTGAAAACATTGCTTGGTACGTAGAGATACCTTTTTGAATTCCTCGGTGTAATTGATTAACCTCAATCAATTAGTATGCAAATTCTAGGATAATCATACTTCAATAGGGATTAAGAGATATGTATATTGAACTCTAAGGGTTTATTTGTAGCCTTAATACATATATTACAAATGTACAAGTTTGAGTTGTTTCCCCAAAAGTTGAGGGAATTGTTTCGGTTTGGTATTGAACTCTAATTGCAGTGAAAACACTATCTTGTTCGAAGAAGAGTAGATCTATAAGCTTTTTCACAGTTGTTCATTTTCGCTGGGCTCAGCTTTACCAGGTTCACTATTGGGTTCATTTTTCAATTCACTTAACACAATTACTATCTAATTACAAACAAATAATGTAGATAATACATTGACTTCCAGGCCTTTTAGTGCGTTATGTGTTATCAAGTGGGGGTGTTTGGGTGTTCTGTGCTACGTGACCGTTTGGTCGAAAAACAGCGGAAGAGAGTGTTGATGTTTCTAGGCCGATTGCCAGCGATATACTTGTCGTTTAGTCTTCAACGAATGCTAAAGCGATTCTGTCCGATGCTTAGCGCGAGCAGGTAGAATTTCGAAACGATATTTGGCTGTTTTAATTTCTAGTACTACCCTAATATTTAGATTTCTAAGAAAAAAATGAGACATTTTGACTGGCTCTGAGCCAGTGCTGGGCCCTGGAAACGTAGTTGTAATATACCTGTCCAGGAAAGATCGAAAATTCCTTGTTCGATTTCATAGAACTCGAAAAAGAAGCATCAACTGTATGGCATGTAGCGCTATCTTGTTGGAACTACATCTAATCAATATTAATGCCTTCAAGTTCTGATCATAGAAATTCGAATAACATGTCCTATATCGGTTGGTTTTCGCAGTTATGGCTGTTCCACCTTCATTTCGGAATAAATAAGGTCCGCACCACATGCTATAAGCTGCACCACACAGTGAGTTTTTCGGAGTGCAACGGAATTTCATCTTACACTTCTGGGTTATCCTCGCACCAACACCGGCAAATTTGGCATATTTACAAAGCCATTTAATCAATTATGTGCCTCATTTGAGAAGATGATCTTTGGCTAAAATTAAGATAGTGTTCCAAGTGTTCCAGGGCCCAGTCAGCAAACTCACGACGCAATCTGTGATCATCTTGAATCAATACGACTTCATAAGAATGCAACCCCAGATCCTTACGCAATATTCTCCAAGTTGACGCCTGGGAAAGCCCCAGTTGCAATCGTCGCGGAATCGACTAATTTGGCTTATCGACAACACTGGCCGCTGCAGCTATAATGTGCTCCTCTCTTCGGACGTTTCGTATTCTTTTTGGTGGCTTATTGTCTTCTAAAGTTAACTCGCGTTTAAACTTTTTCACAGTGCGTTGTATAATCTGTGCAGAATACCGATGACGGCGATCCAATTCTCGAGTGAATAAACGAAGTCATGACAGTATAAAAGTGAATCAAATGCAATACCATCCTTATTTTGGACATTGTTAATAATGCGATTCCTAAACTCGCCACTGAATAGGATAAAATATGAAACAAGTTTATTTTAATCCTTCCGGATCCAAATTCGCCAAATAAAAATCAATCCTTCTGGAAGGATTACCAAAAACAGACTATTCGAGTAAAATTTCAGTGTTCCGCCCCGTAGGCATTTGGAAATGTTAAAAGCTTTTTTTCAGTATGTAAACACGTTTGGCGCGATCAACAACGAAATGGAGTAAAGAAGTTCAGCTTCACGATTACATCAGCGTTATTTATAAATTCCAGATTTATGTCCGGTACATATGAAATTTTTGTTGGTCTTATGCATAATGATATTCAAGACAAATCCGAAATACATATCGCAGAAATTTGATATTGATTAAACATGTTTTATTCGTATAATGGATCTCATCTGAGATCATGACACTACCATTCAAAATTGACCCAAATTGGATATAATTCGTCATCAGTAATTAAATGAAGTGATTCATTTTGAAGCGACCACACAGATCATAATGAATGTTATGATGAGGAAGGTGTTGATGGTTAACTTTAGTACAAGGTCAAATAAAAGTTTAGAGCTTTTTGTGCTCTCCAACCGCGTATCATTTTTTTAATTTATTATGACTTAATTGTTGAGCGCTGGACTCTGAATTCGGTTATTTTCTCAAATAATAAGCCCAAGAGAAAAAAATTGTACATCCATTGAAATTTTCATAATTTACGGTTTTCATTGTCTAGATTTCTAAAATCAAATAAAAATATCCATCCGTACGCTTCAGAGATTTTCTCAGACATTCATGCTTGGTATAAATACCAGGTGCTACCCGTCATCAATACTGCAAGCTACTGCAAGCTTTTGGTCTAAATCAATTTTTTTTTGTTTAATAAAAATATTGCTTATGCCTTAAAAACTTCGTTTCGAAACAATTCAACATAGAATAATAAAAGGGGTTTTTACTTGATAGAAGGAATTATAGTATCTTAAATATCAAAACATATTAATTCTGCTAACCTCACTACAAATTTTAATTTTCTAAAAACTTTTTTCTCAAAAACTTTTAGGATTGAAATAAATACATTTCTTGAAAAACACAGACATATAGAGCCAACACTTATTACCAGAAGGAATAAAAGAATCAAAAGAAAATATAGAATATTAATTAAAAATATTAAATAAATACTTGAAGGATACAAACCTTAGTTTCGTTTCGATGTTTTATGAAAACCAAAATTCCTCTCCAAAAATGCACAACATGATTTCAAGAATTTCTTCGAAAATAACTCTCTTTAAAAGAAGTCCCTTCAAAAAAATTCCAAAAACATGCAGCACATCTACAAAAAGGCCATTTGGAATTACCACGTCGATAACTCCTCAGCCCAACTTCGTATCCAAAAAATAAAAATAATTCATAAAAATATATCTTATCCTACAAATCACGTGTTATTCGGCAAACAAATATAGCACTGTAGTAATTCTGTCTAAATATTAAACCCTACGTTTTCCTTATTCCTCCATAGAAATTACACAGTAGGTTGTAAAGTATTTCTAATCCTTGTATAAAAAAAAATTTCTTAACTTCATAAAATGAAAATAATATTAAATTTTAATTTCACCTTAAAATTCAATTTATAATTTTTTTAATTTTCTATTAATCAATAACTAAAACATATATATTGCATTTTCTGTTCAACCGCTGCTGCTGGCACATGATACAATGTATATGAGTCGAAAACCAAAATATAATTATTATATATAAAATGATAAAAAGGGGGTTTTCACTTGATAGGAGGATTTACAATATCTTAAATATAAAACAGATTAATTCTGCTAACCTCACTTCAAATTTTAATTCCATGAAAAAATTCCTAACAACACTTTAAAATTTAATTAATTAATTACAATTGAAATTGTGTTTTTCAAGACATTTATTTAATTTAATTTTAAAAAAATTTTGAGAAAAAATTCAAATGAAATTGAAATTTTCAAAATTAAATTAAAAAAATGTCATAGAATTTATTTTTAATTCTATATGTCTATTAAATAGAAGCTGTGTTTGTTTTCTAAGACATTTATTTAATTCAATTTTAAAAGATTTTGGGGAAAAAATTCTTATAAAATTAAAATTTGTAGTGAGGCTTGCAGAATTAATGTGTTTGATATTTAAGAATTCAACATAGTAAATGCGTATGAGTGTAATTGATAATCATTATCAATATACTCGTAGTAATTATTAAGATAAAACATATTCAAGAAGAAACAAAAGAAATTATTGTTATAATTTTATTTCATCCACTTATCTTAAAACTAGAGTTATTTGCTATGGATTTTGATTCAGCCTCTACATCCCATCAGAAAATATCTCTTCACTCTAGTGCAAATCCTCTCAAATTTATTTCTTTGTTAGGAGAAATCAAGTGGGTTTAGGTTCGGAAAGCTAGGAGGTCACGTAGTGGTACCAAATCGTCCATTCCACTTTTCGGGAAACTCGTTGTGTAAACCCAAAACGGCCATAATGGTTTCAACAAATGTCTAAAAATGTTGCAAAATATAAACAATAATTTTCTCTAGGAAAATAAAAGTATTGAAGAATCTTGACTAAATAGTACCCCATTTTTTCTGATTATTACTTGCCTACGACAGTGTGGTAGTTTTTAAGGTATAGTGCCAAAGTTATTTGACTTACTTTAGCATGATAATTGATAAACGCCTGACAGATATGATTTGTCCCTTTTTGGTTCTGCATTTTTTAAGAAAGTTCCTAATGAGTTGTTTCTTCTATAAGATATCTTTATATTTATATTATTGAGGATTTTTTTATTCTTTATTCCTTAGTAATATAGATATAAACATATTTTTTAGACAACTCATTAGGATCTTAAAAAACGCAAATATTTATCATAATCTGAAAATTTCGAATGTCCTCTTACTACTTACTTAGGCTGAAGAAGTCGCAGGGTCGACGAAACTTGTCACAGTATTCAATATATATTCAATTTTTTTTTCATTTGTATGCTTCAAAAGAATTTGAACTAGTGCACAGCTCTACTATCTTGCGTATATCCATCAGTTTATTTTTATGTGGTATTGTAGAAAATATATTTTGAACGCAATTTTTTCGTTCAACTGGTCGAACAAATCAGCGAGTACACTATCCTTTATTCTAAGGTAGATAGTCATCGGTGGAAATGATATATCAGATGTTGAATAACCATGAGTTTATTGAATGAAGTGAAATGTAGCAATATGTATACATATTGGCGCGCAATAAACAGGCTTTTAATAGAGGAGGCCTTGAGCTGTTTCCACCTGTAAAGGTAATGTGTTATAACAGTCATTTATTAATCCATGTTCCTTCATTTCTACCAAGAGTACCGACAGTCATTACAAATTATTGAAAATATCAATAACTCTGAACCTATGTGTGTATGTATGCACTTACTTGAGAATTTAGCAGGCTCGAAATATTGAGCTTTTTGCCTGCAAGATTTTTAAATTGTCTAGAATAGGAAGATTGTGGTTCTTATCTAAGCAATGGCTTGCAAATATGGAGGTTTTGCTTAATTTTCGTGAAATTCTTTTCATGTTCATCGTATCTTGTTTTCAATGAACGTCCGGTGTTCCCTATATATTTGCTATTGCATGTTGGACATGTTACCTCATAAAATTCCGATTTGACGATTTGACATATGTTTGGGATTAGATTTTTAACCTGTTCAACATGCAATAGCAAATATACCGATATGGAAAAGACAGTCAAGAATTTAAATGTTAATCTACAGTCTTGTGGAGCAGTGGAAGAATCAAAACTTCATCGCGGTGCAATGACGAATAAACGCTTGTTCTCTCTCAATGGCTTCGATCAAAGTATCTGTCAGCATTGAGAGAGAGCAGTCGTTTTATCGTCATCGCATCGCGCTGAGGTGTTGATTCTTACACTGCTCCACTGGACTGTAGATTAACATTGAATTTCCTATAATTCCGACTGTCTTTTCCATACCAGTATAGCATTTGAAGGATCATAAACTACGTGAAGAAGATATTTGAATATGGTAATGAAAGTTTTTGCATTTGCCGGTGACAGTTCTTAAATGAACTAACAGCTGTATCAGATCACCTGTGTTAGTTCACTATAAAACCAACACAGATTACTAAATATCTGCCTCTAATTCAGAAATACCAGCGACAAACCTCAATAAGTGTTATTACTATTTCTAATTACTTTCATCTTCATATCTTATCTTTTATTCTTACCAGCTGCAAATCCCAATAACTTTTATCGCCATATTCAATTCTTTTCATCTTTTTTACGTATAATAGTTTGGAATACTAGTTACAAACCCCAATTAAGCCTCCTTTCTTGCCGTATGTATCTACTCATATATAAGATGCTCTGTAAGTTTTCACAACTGAACAGTTCAGATTTAGAACCTGATGAAGCCACAGTGTGGTGAAACAATTGTTGATTATCGATAAAGAGTTTATAGAAAATACGTTCATGAAAAAATTGCCAATTATTTGATAATGAAGTTAAGAGTAACATTACTCACAATACTCACAAATGAGGGTGTATTGATATCTAGTTATTCTATATCGGTTTCATGGACAAAGAATATGTTTCGATACCACAGCAATGAACAATAACCAATTAGAAGTGTCAGTGTAAAATTTCACGTTAAAAAGTCAAATCAAAAATCAACAATATCATTTCAGACAAGGATGTCAACCGAACTTATGAAAATCGAAAAATTGGAATATAGAGTCATCCTGAAGGAGTTAAAAGAAAAGTAGATCCCATGGCGATCAATTTCCTCCGTACCGTGAAAAATTGTAAGCTTCAAAATAGGTAAATTTTTCATTGAAGACCCATCGGGAAAACCAGTTTCCGTGTCCGCCTCTGAAAATATCGTTGCAGCAGTTCATGACATATGTTTCTTCCCACCATTAGTTTATCGTAAAGGGTTTCGGATTAATATTAGCTATTAACCCTGGCTTTTGTGAACAGTTATATGGCTCATAATTCCTTGTTGTTTGGTGTTTTATTTAAACACCTTTTTAGTGGACTGTATTTGTCGATGTATGATTGTTTTGGTTTTATACTTAAACTAATTGAGTTTAAACAAATTCGAAAAAAAATTATGATTTCTTGTTTATCAACCTGAAATAATAAGAACGAAATTATTTGTACACAAACCCAGTGGTACAATTCGACAAAAATTCAACAACAATGAAATACGTGTAAAGTATCTTATCATTTCTTATAATATTTTTTGGGTCACACCGATGGATACATTTATGTATACATGTTGTATAGAATGTCATAAAATAAAAAATAAAGTGTTTTAGACAAAGATTAATTTTATTATAATCATATATATATATATATATATATATATATATATATATATACATAGGGAATGTTTCTTAGACTTCTCGATTTTATTTTTCAATTCTATATTAAAGATATCACAAAGTACACTCAAATTCATAATTTATATAATTCTTGAAATAATTTTTTACAGCAAAATGTTTTTTTGGATAGAGATTCTCTTTACATAATTCAGGCAGTACAAATATTCTAAGAGCTAGCAACTCCTTATCCACATTAATAAGCACAATTTTGGCTTTGGCCTCTTCCAACAATAACTGATATTATTATTATCCTGATACTCCTAGATCTTCTGCGAAGATCCCTCAGAAGCTTTTTCAGCTTGTGCGAGTTAGGAGTTCAGTTGTGTTCCGGGTAGGCTTTGTTACTGCGATTAAGATCGCAGTGGCTTAAGAGCCACTTTAGGTCACAACACTATTCATTTTTGACCCAACAGCGAAATGGTGGCCGACACCCGTCCAACTAGAAAATTTCTTTTCCACCTGAACAGGATTCAAACCCGAATCTTCCGGTCACGAGCCCAATGCTCTAGCACTGAGCTGTCCGCACTCATTGATGTTGAACAACATTGTCTCTCTGTGTGTAGCGAAAGAACCTAAACCATATTGGACGTCTGCAGACCCCTTTACTTTTAACAATATTAATGAACGAGAGAGCTGAAGCATCATAGGTCAAGTATTTAAATGCGATTATAATTCTTTCAGCAAAACCAGTTACCTGACGGCTCGTCTTCATAAGTTTAGTCCTCTTCATTACTAAGCAACAAATTCTCATGACAATCGAAATATGTCAATATGTTTGTGGTATAAAATCTTACTCCACATTCATTTCTTTATGTGATTAAAAATAATAATTTATTATTGAAATAATCGCGAAAATAATTCATTATCGTGTTAAGTGGTAGGAAACTCCATTAAAAGGGATGATTATTACCTACTAGATTTTAATTTCAATTCTACACTCGTACAGTCGAATATCATCTATAAATTCCTTTCAATTTTATATCACTCTGGTTTCCACATTAAAACCTGATACTCGTAGATCCTGTAAACGAAAGACCATTCGCCGTTACGAATGATGTAACTGATGAGATCATCATGAATGTATTCCGAAACACTTCGAAACTTTCATTTATTTATAAACTCGTCCGACATGACGTTAGCGATGTGTAAGAGAAGGTTGTCCAGGTGAAAAAAATAAGGCCCACCGACTCCGGCACTGGCGTCACGAAAATTAATCGAGGCAGCGTGTGTCCCTGAACTTTGCGGTAGCGTACTTTGTAATTGTCTAGGTAGAAATTACGTACACAATGGTTGAATGACATCAGGCTCTATTCAGGAGAAAATGGAGTTAATTTGGATGATTTATACTGAAATGTTACTATGGAATGTTTGTATCTGGTTCTTCACGACGGGATGAATCGATATGGTTAACTATTTGGACTATTTAGAAAATGTTTTCACATTTTTGGTTTTTCAAAAAGTTTATTGTACTTACCGCAATATAATCCGAACTTACTATTTTGAATAAATTATGCCATATAATGTTGCATTATTTGAATTATTTCCTTTACAATTGTAACTTTTAACCTCTAGCTGTGGCTATTCAAATATCGGGGGAGGTTGCGTTTCGCCCTTCAGCTCTTATTATAACATGGACTCATCAATAGGACCTAGGAAAGGAATAGTAACCATAGTCACGTTTTTAATAAAGGTTTCATTCCCAACTTTGCCACTCTAGATTCTAAAGTTCTTTCCTCAAGAATCCTCCTATTTAATATAAGAAAAACAAATAATAAAATCTACTATTTTATTGATTTACACGACAATTGTTTCGTCATACCATGACTTCATCAGGTGAGTATTAAAACTCAGGTATACAATGCAAAACATGACCTTAAATGCACAGCTCTGGTACAAAAAATAGAGGGGTGGCAAGAGGTGATTTACAATCGAAGAAAGATGAAAGTAAGGGGGATCTGTTTAAGTTTATTTGATCATTCAATAAAATTTGTCTTTCATTATATCTATTGATCTCTAAAGTTTCTAACAGATTTAGTTTATGACTTTTGTTTTCGATATGTAGTATTTCATAATTATGATCAGTCTAACAAATAGTTGGCATAAGTTGAATTTGGTTTATTATTAATATAACATTTTTTATGTTCTCTTGTTTGGAATGAATGGCCTGTCTGTCCCATATGGGCAATCACTACATGTTAACTTGTAAACTCCTGATTTTTTGTTTTTAGGAATGAGGTCTTTATTATTTTTTATTAAGTTGCCTAATGAACTAACGGTTCTAACAGAGATGTTATAATTTTCTTTTTTTCTTTAAATATAGCAATTTTTCAGATTTTTCGCATATGTAAGTTAATGAAAAAAATTTTGTGTCGTTTGAATTTTGAAATTTTGGATATACAAGTGATATTGCTTTCTTGTAATTTATTTTATTAAGTAAATTATCTATAATTAACGGATTAAAATCATTATTGAAAGCTATTTGTTCAATTGTATTATATTCTTTGCCAAAATTTTCTTTTGTCATAGGTATGTTAACCAATCTATAAAGCATACTGTTATAAGCTGATAATGTTTGTGAAAATGGATGGTTTGGAGTAGAATGAAAGAAGTAGAAAGAACAATGAAAACACTATCTGTGTGTGTAGGTTTCCTCTATATGGAAAATTCGTGTCTATTATTAATTTTAGTGATTTTTAAATCTAAGAAATTTATGCATTCTTATCAACTTATACAAAAAATTAAGAATATCACGACCCAAACAATGCCAAACTTGTTTTCTTTGATGTAAAAAACTTATTTCCTAGTATACCGGTCAGTGAAACCATAAAATTAGTTGACGATTTATTACTCCAAAAACGAACCAATCCTGTTGTAAAAAAAGAAATATTAGACGCCTTGAACATTTGTCTAGATCAAAATTACACTATGTTCAACGGCATGTTTTATCTAGACGAAGAAAGTCTAACAATGGGTAATCGATTATGCCCCTTGTTATCAGAAATATTCATGGATCACGTAGAAACCAATATCCAAAAACACCCATATTTTAAACATTTCGTTTATTAGTACCGCTATGTAGATGACCTAATTTTTTTTTATTTAATGGCACAAATAGACAGCTTTGTTCATTTTTGAAATCAATCAATAAATTATATCCAACAATTGAATTCACACATGAAGAAGAAGTAAATGATAGCATCAATTTCTCAGATTTAAAAATCACTAAAATTAATAATAGACACGACTTTTCCATATACAGGAAATCTACACACACAGATAGTACGATTCATCCTACTTCAAACCATCCATTTTCAAAAAAATTATAAGCTTATAATAGTATGCTTTATAGATTGGTTAACATGCCTATGACAAAAGAAAATTTTGACAAAGAATATAATACAATTGAACAAATAGCTTTCAATAAAGATTTAAATCCGTTAATTTTAGATAATTAACTTAATAAAATAAATTACAAGAAAGCAATATCACTTGTATATCCAAAATTCCAAAATTCAAACGACACAAAATTTATTTCATTAACTTACATAGGCCAAAAATCTGAAAAGATTGCTAGATATTTAAAGAAAAAAGAAAATTATAACATCTCTTTTAGAACAGTTAGTTCATTAGACAGCTTAATAAAAAATAATAAAGACGTCATTCCTAAAAACAAAAAATCAGGAGTTTACAAGTTGTGTTACATGTAGTGATTGCCCATGTGTATATGTGGGATAGACAGGCTGTTCATTCCAAACAAGGATACGAGGACATGAAAAATGTTATATTAATAATAAACCAACTTCCACTTATGCCAACCATTTGTTACAGACTGGTCATAATTTTAATCCAAACTATGAAATACTACATATCGAAAACAAAAGTCATAAACTAAATCTCTTAGAAACTTTAGAGATCAATAGATATAATAAAAGATAAAATTTTATTGAATTATCAAATAGATTTAAACATATCCTGCCTTCTTAACATTGAAGTTAATATTTGTTTTTCTTATATTGAAGATGAATTGCCGTCAAGTAAAGACCGAGACAATCAAAAATATCCTCTTATTTGATTAGGAAATGATAATCCAGATTTCAGATCTAATTGAGAACGTTATTACGAAAAAATTGTTCACAAACACTTTATTCAGTAGTTTCTGCAAATTGAATTATTGGCTATTCCTCTCAGCGTTATATAAAATACTGCATTTTTAAGATGTCATAGAACGTAAAAGGTGGGCCATCTGGAGTTTGCATTTTGAATTAATGGTTATTTCGAATATGTCAACGCTTCTGTCATTGGTTTTTTGACAGAAAGTTAATTCAATATTTTTAATTATCGAAATGGATCGATTTACGCTTGAATTAAACTATAAAATATTAAAAACTCATTTCCAAAGTGGTGAATCTTCTATCCAAACTATTAAAAATTTACGTGGAAAATTCAGCAGAATTGAATTTCCCTCAAGGCAATTTGTGGATAAATTTGTTCGTGAAAACTCGATCGTTATTTCATAAAATAACCCGTTCGCGTTCTCGTCCAGCACACCTGAAAACATTGCTGCTTTAGCCCAGAATGTGGCTAACACCCATCAACATCGTGCTCAAGAACTGAAGCTTTCCCGCACTTCTGAGGAGCATTTTGTATAAGACCTCGGTATGAAGACTTAAAAAGTTTTACTATTTCAAGAAGTAAAGCCTCGTAACCATCCGATACGTTTCTACTTCAATGAGCAAATGATTGCATCGCCAAAGATGAGCATTTTCTCAGAAAAATCATCTTCAGCGATGAAGATAGGAAGACATTTTTGTGAGGATCCGTTAAGGATAAGTGTTGCGCTAATCATCCAGAAACAATTGATACTTCGAAACACAAAATCGCAGTAGCTATTCGTGAGATTAAGCCTCAAACAATCGACAATTCCTAATTCGATTCGACCTTTCTAGTAAACACATGACTTTGAAAGAAATATTCATTAGTTTTTTATTTATAGCCGATCAAAAATGCAAATTTTAAATGACCCCCTCCTTATGAGGTAACTCAAGTTATATGTTTGCCATTGTTTATTTTCTCAAAAAGAAATGTGTAATCCGCTTTGCAAGAAAAATAGCTAATATTTTTCAATACCAGATTAGTTTGTGCCTGGTTGGTGTAGATAATGGTAATCAGAGATCCTCTTTGGTTTCTAGCTATTATGGCTGGCCACTATTTCAATGTTGGATCAAAAATTAACCGTAGCGTTCTTGAGGTTGTGTTGAGGACATGGTAATGTAGCCTTAGAACACAATTGATCTCCTAACTTATGCAAGTTACTCAGTTTTTGAGTGACTTTCACAGGAAATCTAAAGGGTCTTTGAATGGGAACGCTCCATTTTTAAATTGATATTACTCACGCATGGCAGCCATTGTTTATTTGTGACATTGACAGTTGTATTTGTCAATGTCTACCATTTAATCATGGAAAGAAACACACTCCAACATCCAAATTTATTATGAAAAATCGCGATCTGTTACTCTAACCTTACGTGCTTTAACTCCAATTTTTGGTCGTTATAATCGTCCAGATAAAATAACATGTAGTGAAGAAGTTTGAAACAAATTTTACACTTCATGATGTTACAGTGCCAGTGAGACCAAGAAATGGAAGAAGCGAAGAGAATATTGCTGTCGTACGTGAAAGTGTTCGTGAGACCAAAATTTATCGATTTCTCGACGTTCACAAGAACTAGGCAACTCCCAGACGTCTTTGTCGTGGCAAATTTTACGAAAAGGCCTTGGTTTACATCCATACAAAATTGTTTTAACCCAAGTACTCAAACCAACAGATCATTTAAAGCTTCGTGTATTCAGTAATTGGTGCTTAGAAAAAAATCTGATGACGGCGATGAGGGTCATTTCTGGTTAAACGGTTATTTAAATATTTTAATATTTACAGATATATTCTGTTAGCCTTCTACATATTTAATTTAAAAAAATTATATTTATTATTATAACTTCAGGAATTAAATTAATGTCATATAAGTACTACTCATATCAAACGACATAAAATAAGCATTCATTATAAGACATCCAAATGAGATAACAAAATCCAATAAATATAAATTGTTAACCAAAAATCCTATAAATTAAATATTTTGAGTAGACAAAATTTTATTTCTGCTCATCCCTCTTATGAAAACATATATCTTTCAAAAATGTTCAACATAATCTTAAGAAATAATATTTAAATAAGGTTATTCTGGTTTTCACAAATTTTTATTGTTATGTTCACAATAATCGTTTCGCTATCATAGTAGCATAATCAGGCAAGATCACATTTTGAATAACTAAGCTTGTTTCCAAAATCCGTTGCTATTTATATTACAGTAAGTACAATAAATTTTTATTGAGCACTAAAACCCAAAAAAGGGTCTCTGCAAATTCCAGCTTATCTGAATATATTTAACAGAGATGAGTTATTTAAATCTATATGTTCGTTAAGTAATATTCCAATTTTATTATGTTTATTTATATCTAGGGATTCTAACAGATTTAAGGCATAACTTTTGCTTTCTATATGTAGAATTTCAAAGTTAAAGATGATGCTACTGTGATAGCGAAACGATTGTTGTGAATATAACAATAAAAATTCGTGAAAATCAGAATAACCTTATTTAAATATTATTTAATATGGATTTCCACCAAGTAAGGACTGATACAATTCAATATAATCTTAAGAATTTCATCATAAAACTATCTTACTTAGAATATACAATATTATTGGATATGTAAGTTACTTTCTAGAAAATCTCAAGATATGTAAAAATATTACTAAAAACAAGTTTCAAGAAAGACTTTGCTTCGTCAGTACTCAATCATTTTCAATAAAATATAATATAATTTGAAAGTTGAATATCAAAACAGATTCAATCTGTCAGTCTTCTACAATTTCAATTAAAAAATTTTTTTTTATTAAAAAAACATTTAGAGTTAAATTAATATCTATATAATATGAGCCTTGCTTACATAGACATTAATTTAACTCTAAAAGTTTTTTTAATAAAAATTTTTTTTTAAATCAAAATTGTAAAAGACTGACAGATTAAATCTGTTTTGATATTCAAATTTTGTTATATTTCTTCTATCAAGTTAAAAACCTTTTTCTATTTTATTAAAATATAATATAACATCATTCAACAAAAAATATATTTACCTACCTTTAACAATTCAGAAAGCGTCTTGGTAAATGGATACCGAACATTTAAATGGAATCTAATGTTAACTCGAAATAAATAGTTCTGTGGTTTTACCGTTGATCTTAAAGATTGAAAGGCAATTTAACGGCCTCTGTTATAGCACAAGGTCTATCTGTATAAAGAATGTTAAGGAAACCAAATAATTATATATTATGAATAAAATTAAATAAATGGAGGTTTATACTTGATAGAAGGTATATAAAATTATTGAAATATTTTAATATTTAATTGTTGTTATCCGGTAAAAAGCTCAAAAAAAAAACGATTCCTTTAAAATTCCACCAAACAGACAGCATCACCTCTTTTTAATGGATATTGGCTTTGGAAATGCTTTGAGCCGGTTCATCTTTTTTGCTTCATGATCTCTTGCGTTCGACATTGTTATATACAACCCATTTTTCGTCCCCAGTAATGATGCGCTTCACAAATAGATCATCTTCGTGATGTTTGAGAAGCTAATCACAGACGTCAACACGACGAAATTTATCTCCGTCAGAACATGGGAACCCATATATCGAGCTTCGAGGTTAAACACAAGCCTTTCAAATGGTCATAAATAGTTGAATTCGATAAATTTCACCTCTCACCGATCTCACATATTGTTATTCGCCGATTTACATCCATTAATCCCTTTATCATGTCTTTATCAGCATCAACCAGCCTTCCGGAACGTGGTGCATCTTCGACATCAAAATTGCGGGATCGAAATTTTGCAAACCAGTTCTGTCACTGGCGTACTGTCAACACATTTTCTCCATATACATCGGTTAATTTCTTTCTGGCATGAACAGCATTTTTACTTCTTTCTATAGTAAAAAAGTAAAATATGAAGAAAATGCTGCTTATTGCTCTCCTTATTTACCAACCAAAAACTAATGCGTAAAATTAATTGAACTTTTTCACACACAAACCTTTCTATATCAGCTCTCAAAACATTTAATGATTATGCGGTTTAAGTGTGGAGTAGGGCCGAAAAAAATACAATTAAATCCTTTATCGGAAAAATGGAAATTACTTTCCGAACAACCTTATATCAAGAAAAATATCAAAGTTCAGGAACTACATAATGCTTGTTGAATAGTATGAAAAACATTAGATGAAAAACATGAAATTATTCGACAAATCATTGGATGATCAAACTGGTCGCTCCAACTTAGAACTATTTATGAATTCAGTACAAAATATCATCCACAAAAAATCGAATTTCTTGGTTTTATATGAGAATGCATTTATGATTATCTGGAAATTTTCCTTTGTCATTAGAGGTGTACACGCGATATCGTTTATACGACCCTAAACAATATGTAGCGCATTGATATCGATAAGTCTATTTGAATTCAAAGTAATCTTTATACTATATTAAATTCTGAACAGATCAATAATAATACCTTTGTTCTATGATTGTTGACATATTTGCCTTTGTTTTTGATTCTTGATAATTGTAAAGTCTCTAATAACCAATACAATTTTGTTTCCCTCAAGATTCTACAAGAACTAATAGAAATAAATGACATAGTCTCTCGTAGAATCACTCGGTATTGGAAAAAAAAATTTATATAAATTTAAAGTTAGCTAAATGACATTCCAATTTCTGGAAACTATATTAATTTCTTGAAAGGTGAAGAACTCCACAGGTTATTCGGTTGAACTTGCTGTAGAAATACAGGGTTATCCATTTTGTGGTTCCGAAAGTAAACGTAAATAAAACACTCTTTCATTTAGAATATCGATCAAATTTTTATATCAATATAATGCTTGGACCTTGCCATGATATGTGGAATACATCATTTAAATGGCCTTAATTTTCGAAGACTCGCCGACACATTTCGGGCAATATCTCACCAATAACTTGGCGGATGTTGGTTCTCAGATCGTCAATAGTCCGAGGATTGTGAATTCTACCAGTCGAATTGACTTATGAGCCTGGCTCTTTCACCAAGTGACTACTCAGCAGTTTCCACAGTCTGCCCCAAGAGGCAGAAAGTGTGATAAGGTTTCCGCCATATCATCGCGCGAAGCAAGAACCCCTCCGAAGAGACGAACACACCAGCTTCCAGTTTGGGCTTCAGCTCGAAAGCTTACAACCGTCTGACTGGTAGCACCGAAGCACTATCTGGCCTCTACTGGCTCTGCATGGTCAGTACCCGAGTTTTTGGGACGCAACTCCCCCTTCCGAAGGGTTTCTTATCCAAGCACCGGAACGCAGTCCCATGAACTAAGATAATCTCAAGATTGATGACTCAATTGATCATGGTACGAGCATCGTCAACACGGCCTGTACGTCATGACCCACGAACCCATGTGAAGTCTTTCGATTGATCCTGGCGTCAAACACTAACGGACTGGCCGTTTCGTCGAGATCCACAAGCCCCGAAACGTTACGCATTAGATCCAGGTTCAGGACAAGGCCGGTCGAACCGTCAAGTCCCGCTAAACCCTGAGTCATTTCATGAGAATATCCCGAACATGGGGGTCTGCGAACAGATAAATGAAATACCTCCCTAGTCCAGCATGCGTACTTTCAACCACCACCCCCTCGAGTCCAACACCAATCGGGTGGCCAGGTGATACAAGTATCACCTGTGGGCATCCACCCTCCCGAGGTAACGCAGTATGCTACATAACGCACTCGGCCATTGGACAGAAAAATCCGGAGATTTACTGTAATAGGGTAGAGTACGCTAGTTTTAAGGGAGAAGCCCTGTGCTGCGACAGACTCCCTGTCACTGAGTTAATCAACCGGCTCAGCCCTCCATAACTGCAAAACTAGGGCCCCATTCGGAAGATCTTCCACCACACACGTCCAGTGACCGGCGCGAATGGCATTACTTTAGGCATCGAGACTTAACCCTCCATTTCGCCGGGACGAAACTAGGGTCCTAGTCAAGACAAGCGGCCCCAGCGCGACAAACTATATTGCCATGGAGGTAGAGTCCGAGGATTATCGGCATAAAAACGATCCTTCGCATAACCTCAGAAAAAAATTCAAGATCTTGGTGGCCAATTCAAATCGCCTAAACAAGAAATTACGCGCCCTGAGAATTTGTCTTGCAATAATGCCAAAATGTCGTGTTGTGTGGCTTGTTGCACCATCTTGATGCGACCACATCTTTTCCAATTCTATATCATAAATTTCAGGTGAAAAAAAATCAGTAATCATTTGGCTATAGAGATGAAAATTGACGGTTTGATTGATACCTTCTTCATTTTCCAAAATGTGCGGTCCAATCACTCCACCAGACCAAATTGCACACCTTACAATGACTTTATGTTGATTTAATGGTCTCTCAGCAGTTACACGACGATTTCCATTTGCCTCAGATGCGACAATTTTGCTTGTTTACATAGCCACTGATTGAAAAATAAGCTTCGTCGCTGAAGAAAA
Organism: Megalocaria dilatata; assembly: GCA_034642435.1. Lineage (NCBI taxonomy): Eukaryota > Metazoa > Arthropoda > Insecta > Coleoptera > Coccinellidae > Megalocaria > Megalocaria dilatata. The sequence goes on from CM067854.1 coordinate 76,814,716, forward strand.
TTCTATGCGAAAAATTGTCATCCAAACGTTGTTGTTCAAGCGCCCAATCGGCATGTTCTACGCATTCTATGATCAGCTGGCTTTAGTTATTGTGTCAACTGAATCTTATAAGGATGGAAGATGGAAAATACGCCATAGCGTGCCGTAGGAGAGGTCCAAATGTGCGCGCCGATGAATTTATAAGTATGGTTCTTTTTCAACTCTTTCACTTACAGTAGAAATATTTTCGGTCGAGCGTGCATTTCGATGATGTATGGGCCTTAAGACATCAGTAACAGATCCAGCCTCTTCGATATTTTCACTGTGTTACCAATTGTACGCTCATATGGACGATTATGTCGACCATAATCTACCCGCAATACACGTACTTACTACAGAATCATTGTTTTTGTAGTAAGTTTTCACAATTTTCCCACGTTCAGCACTAGATGAACGATCCATATTGTTAAATGGCTAACCTTCAAGTAAACATATGAGGCTTCGGATCACAGTTCTGTTCAACATATGTCATTCAAACAGGGCTGTAAAAACCGAACCACGAAATGGATATCCCATTACTATACTGAACACTGCTGTATATAAAAAAATGTTTGACTGCACTCGCTGGTACATATTTAACATTTGGTTGTGCAATTCTGCACCTAACCTAACCTTCAAGTAAACATTTGTGGCTTCGGATCACAGTTCTGTTCAACATATGTCATTCAAACAGGGCTGTAAAAACCGAACCACGAAATGGATATCCCATTACTATACTGAACACTGCTGCATATAAAAAAATGTTTGACTGCACTCGCTGGTACATATTTAACATTTGGTTGTGCAATTCTGTGAAGTTAAACAGGAATACATATACAGTTGTTTATTTTTAAATAAATTGCCACCATGTTTGCGAATCGAAAAATACAGTAAATAAATGTTCTGGTTCACAGGAGTTCTTCCCTCACGGGCCGCGATATTCACACGGGTTGAATTCGAAGGTGTTCTTTTAATCGGCAACCAACTGAATGCTTTCTCTGTTTTCGAGTGCGTAGAAAGTCAAGTACTTCATATGTTCATTAGATGTGTAGCAGAAAGTGTTCGAAGAACACTTTCACACCTTTTAAATATAGCCCTTGTTTTTATTCGCAATCGCCATCAATTTCATTTCAGATTGAACTCCACATTGACTAGGCCTTTAAAGTTTATTTTTCTGGCCGGTTTCGCTATTTCAAAAACATTTTATAGGGTACTGCATAGCAAAAGGAAACATAATGAAATTATCCTAAAATGGTGGGCATGAGACGTAAAGAATTCAGTGTAGCAATTAATCATGTTTTTCCAAGATTCAGTGTAATCCCTCTCAAATCGAAAACCACCTGTCATATTTCGATTAAACTCATTACGATCTGTTGGATTTTAGAGAAGCACTTACTGGTATTTTTCATTAAAAAATTGCTGTTTATGTCGCGGACACAACACAAACCAGAAAAGTCTAAAAATCTGATTTAATGTGTTTCTGGTTTCTAAAGGATAGGGCATCTAGAGTTTTTTATTAATAGCAAAAATGCAAAATTTAAATGGCTCACCCGTTACCTGATTTGGATAGACTTCTGGAAATCATGAAACCGTAAAATTTTTTACATATTAGAGATCGATGTCTCCAAAATTTCAAAGAAGCTTTTTAATTCTTGATTTTTCCATGTCTGAATATACTCATAATACTGAAATGATTCACAAACTTGCAGTATTTTTCACCAACCTACGTATGCCGATGCTTCTATTCCTCAGACATCAAACCATTCTATTAATCGGAAAACAGCAGCATATCACAGTATAATCCATAGATTAGTAAACATACTTATGAATTGCAATAATTCGTTATAACACATTTTTCATTCTAGAATTTTTTTTACTAAAATACAAAAGAAAATTACATTGCATCTTGTTTACTCTATTATAAATCATTTGGATGAAAATACATTGATAGATCTTTCAAGAAGATCATGCGAAAGAATTTTGACATAATTTCAACAACAATGAAATTATTTATAATGAAAGTAAAAGTACCAGACTAACTGTTAGAATCAGTTAAAGATTATTCGGGACAAAACCCTCAAAATTCTTCAGAATGAGCAAACATATGTCGACAGATCCCCTTATTGAATCCTTACTTAATTTAGAAAATTTCTGACTAGATAAACCCAAATATATTTTATTATTGTTTATCTGTTACCTTCTCAAGTTTTGCCTAAACTTTAACTATATAAGATGTTGGAGTTACTTCAAAAGGTAAACCTGAAGAAGCAATTGTTTATTTTGTAAATGCATGGAAATTTTTCTTTATTACTTGATATAATTAAAATGAATTTCCATCAAGTAAGGACCGGTTCAATCATATTCTGCATTATTGTAAGAAGTGTAAGAAACACATTTTATATTATCTGGATTTTTCAGAACCTACTCAATCCACCCTGTAATCGTAAGAATAAACTAAACTAAACCTAAATGAACGTTTTCTTCTACCATATAAAACGCTCTCTAAGGCTCGTATACCAAATTTCATTAAGTCTCTAGGAAAAAAATTCAATATTTTTCACGTTTAATGCAGATATGCTCGAAATGTGTTTTCTGCATCTAAGTGGTTGTAACATTTTAACATTATAATCTTTGAAGTAGCCTTCTTCATTCAATTTCTCAATTTATTCTGACAACGAAAATTTACAACTACTAATTTTCTCTCTTTAATTGTGATACATTTTTGTCAACTAAAATTTTTGCTTTTCAAAAAAATTCTGCTCTTTTTTTTTTTCAAATAAATAAATTGGAAGAGTTTCAGATTAGGGTTTGAATAAAGAAGGATTTTTCTAACAAGATTAGATCTTTTCCAACACATATTCAGAGATATCAATGAGCAATTAATGAAACCTGATTTCTTTCAGCAAGGTATCACTGTAGAGCTGATCAGAATCCTCCCAGAAACCAACCCACCTGTTATAGGAAATGTATTTGCTGAATGTGACTCTAAGGACGACGTGGTAAGTTTCATCAAATTAATCTTTCTTTTCAAGTATATAGGAAAACATATACATGTTATCAGTCCATTTTATATTATTGGTTTTTATACATAATAATACATAATGTCAAGAAAACGAAAATGAAATATTCCAAGACGATCAAATCATAAATTTTGAACCAATATATTCAATGAAGAAGACAGACATTCGTAAACTATATACAAAATTTCAGCTCATTATGAATCCAAATATCGCAGTAATAAATATTGAAATGCAGTTATGATTTACAGAAAAAAAGAAATCAATTAATTCGTCTGAAATCAATGTAAAGAAAGGGTGATTCATTTAGAGGTACTTTTTGTGGTGTTTTGTGTTTATAATTATCGAAATGGTCGATTTACGCTTGAAAACTGGGAAATAAAAACTTATTTCCCAAGTGGTGAATCTTCTATCCAAACTGTTAAAAATTTACGTAGAAAATTCAATAGAATTAAAATACCCTCACGACAATTTGTAGATCAGTTTGTTCATGAAAACCGGATCGTTCTTTGATAAAACAACTCGTTCACGTTTTCGTCTAGTGAGCACACCTAAAATCGTTACTGCTGTAGCCCAGAATGTGGTTGAACATCCATCAACATCAAATCGTCAATTTTATGCCATCATTTGATGATTATGGGTTTCCGCAAATAGAAACAACTTAATATTCTAATATTGTGTTTCAATTATTCATTCCCCTTCTCCATTCTATTATGCGATTACCTGATCATGATAAGAATGGACTTCCTGAAAATTATTTAATCGGTTTGAAGCCGCCAGTGGCGGCACCAATTATTGAACAGGACGTTCACAAAAATATTTGGTTCATTTTGCGTTTATAATGTACTTTGGTTTTCGATGAGTTCCAATAACGAAATATCCTCTATTGATCAATAAAATCTGATTTGTATCCAAATTTCTTTCTTTTCACACTCTCCACCAATTTTTTTCGAACAAATTTCTGTGGGTTCAACCTTCATCCATTTATATTATTCTTAAGTATCAAACACAGTAATTGCTCACTACAAATTTTAATTTTATATAATTTCTTAAAAACTTTTTAAAATTAAATTAAATTAAAACCCCAGAAAATGTTGTTTCCTTTTTATTAGACGTATAGAATTAACAAAAATCACACAGTATCGTATCGGTATTATGAAAAAACAAGTTCCACTGTGAAAATTTCCAGTATAAAATTAAGAAATTCTTCGAAAAAACCTCTCTTTAGAAAAGCTGTTTGGTATTTAATATAGTTCTATCAAGTGAAAAAAAGACTTCTTATTTATACTATTTTTACATTATTTTCAACAGCTATATATTGCTGTTCGTTATTCTGAGAAATGAAGTCAGATTTTGTATATTTCTTTTCCCAGTCTGTGACTGGGACTACCTGTTGTCTTTAACTCTTTTCGTTCGAAAATTAGGGTGTTTGCGGACAGAACGAACTAGCTGGACATATTATATTACTTAAGATTCTTCATCAATGCCAACAAACTAGGTCAAACTAGGCCAACCTTGAGATCATTTTCAGCTCAAAAATTAGATTTTATAGACATTTGGGCAAAATGATAGCATGCTGTTTCTCTAGAATAAGCGCTTAAACATACTGTTTATCCGTCCTGCGCTGAGAGAATTTTCGAAACTACTCCAGAGATATTAATGAAACTTAGTATGAAAATTAATGGTAATGTGTTTCAATTTTTTGAACGACTTGATCGACGTTAAGGGATGGTAATTAAGGTCGGAAAATCAGGAAATTCTTCAGTGAATGTACATGAAACTCAAAGAATATTTCGATCATGCGTGGTGCTCAGTCTAAATTTTCGTATCCCAATAAACATTAGTTTCTCAATTAAAAATAATAGTACAAAAAAGCATCACATTCATTGAGTCACAGGCTTTAACATGCGCGTTCATTAATATAATTGTAAAATAAGTTTAACTGATTTTGTGAAACATATGGCTATTCAAAGTTCATTCAAAAAATCTAAATTCACTAATCCGTTTGAAGATTAACAAGATGACGTCATCTATAGAATTTAATTCAAATTACTTTCTTTCAAAAGTCATTGTGCGACTGGACCGACGGAAATAATCGAATATGATCATTATTATTCATTTGCAGGTCTATTGAAAATAATTCTTAAAAAATATAGAATTTGAATCAAATGGATAGAACTTGAATGTATAATATATTAGGAGTACAAATAAGTTTCCGCCGTTTCATTGTAGATGGCGCGGCACGGAGTTTCGGTTAGCTTTCGCAGATGATAACCGGCTTAAAGAATAGTTTGGACATTCAAGAACAACATAACCTATTAATATCATTGATTTTATATTGGTAAAATATAATTTTTATAAGTTGAAAATGTCAAAATTTGAGCCAAGTAAGCGTCATTTGCGGGAAATATTAGTTTACTTCTTTAATTTAAAGAAATCTGCTGCTGAGGCGCATCAATTGCTCGTAGAAGCATATGGTGAGGGTGCTTTGAGTGAGAGAACGTGTCGAGAGTGGTTTCAAAAGTTTAAAAACGGTGATTTCGACGTAGAAAACAAAGATCGCAGTGTAAGGCCAAAAATTTACGAGGATGCAGAATTGGAGGAATTATTGGAGGAAGATTCATCTCAAACACAAAAAGAACTTGCTCTAACATTAGAAGTCACTCAGCAAGCAGTCTCACATCGTTTAAAATCATTAGGAATGATTCATAAACAAGGAAATTGGGTTCCGTACAAATTAAAGGCGAGAGATATTGAACGCCGATTATGCTTAAGTGAAATGCTGCTAGCTAGACATAAAAAAAAGGGTTTTTTACATCGTATCGTAACTGGTGATGAGAAGTGGATACATTATGACAATCCAAAAAGAAGAAAATCATGGGGATTACCTGGCCACGCGTCAACATCAACAGCAAAACCGAAAATTCACGGAAAAAAACTTATGCTGTGTATTTGGTGAGATCAGGTAGGTGTAGTGTATTATGAGTTGCTTAATCCGAAACAATTACTGGAGCCCTCTATCGAACACAATTGATGAGATTGGGCCGAGCTCTGAAGGAAAAACGCCCTCAATACTATTCTAGACACGAAAAAATTATTCTTCTGCATGACAATGCTGGTCCACATGTTGCGGCTCCCGTGAAAAAGTACTTGGAAACACTTGATTGGGAAGTGTTACCCCACCCGCCGTATTCACCAGACATTGCACCGTCCGATTATCACCTGTTCCGGTCCATGGCACATGCTCTGACGGCGCAGCGGTTCACATCTTATGAGGATACCAAAAATTGGGTTGATTCGTGGATAGCCTCAAAAGACAAGGAGTTCTTCAGACGTGGGATTCGAATGCTGCCTGAAAGATGGGAAAAAGTGGTTGCAAGTGATGGGCAATATTTTAAATGAATTTATATTACCGTTCTTCTTTAATAAATATTTAATTTGTGTTAAAAAACGGCGGAAACTTATTTGTACTCCTAATATATAATATTAATACGGTCAAAAATTATAAATTCCAAGTAAATTTTCAAATTTATAGCCAACTTAATCATTTCCATATTTACAAAACCTAGTTTATTATATTCAAATGGGTATCAATCATAATTGGCTGAAAATAATGTAAAATGCCTCAAACGTTGAAATACAAATTTCATTTACGTACAATAATAACGAAATTGTTATTAACGCTCGTTGAATATGAAATAAAATTACTTTTATTTCGGCCATTATTTAATTAACAATTGTTTTGTCATACTTCGGTATATCATCATAATAGGCGAGTATAAACTTTCATCGTGTGGCTAAACAATTGTTAATTAAAAAATAGTAAATGTTCAAATTGTTTCACTTCAATTTTTAGTATTATATAATTTTGCATCAAGTGGAGGTCAAGACAATTAAATACACAGGCTTGAGGGAAATGTGTGAAAAAAGTACATATGTTATCTTCAAAATTAGCAATGTGATTCTTTTTTCAACTTTAATAAGTGGAAATGGCAGGATACAACATATCCGAATCGAATAATTATATTTAAAAAAAATAATGATAAGTAAAATGATTTATTTCCTTTTTTTACTGAAAAGCTATAAACTGACCTAAATTTCGTAGTATTACTGTATTATACTAAAAATGTTTAAGTACAAGTTGGGTTTCATATTATAATTGATGAGAGGGAGAATTCCACAGATCTATTTATTCATTTAGGAGGTTTATGGTCGGATTATGGCTGTGTTTAAACATCTATTGATTTCAATATATAGTTTTTGCCTTTCGGTTTCAATAGCATTTACATACATCATGAATGTTTTATTTGAAATTCTTTCGAAGTTTCTTCTATTGATTTTACTTTTAAGCTTTCACATATAATAATTTTCAGAATAGTAAAAAAATATTCATGTTCTTATTTTGAACCAATAGACTATTTCTTAATCGTGATAATTACCTAATCGTCAAAATACTTTTCAGTGCTTCTCACTACTTCCAAGGATATCATTTTTACGATGTTTGTGTTTTATCTATGAAGTCACCACCTGGACTCGTTATCGCAAATAATTGCGGAAAATCATTGCCGTAATTTCCTACGAGTGAAAACTTCCAACACGAAAGAGGAAACACTTTTGCATTGGGTGTTTTTAATAACTACCGTTTCATTTCCCATATTAAAATTAATAGCTCCATTCTTCACGAATTCATTTCCGTTGGAAAAGCTCATCAGGATACTGTAATGAGTGGAGAATTTGTTCATGTTTAATACTTTATTGTATTTGTAATTTGTGAATAGTGGATATGTTTAGATGTTTTAGTAAAGACAATTAATTATACAGAGGACATAGTGCACACTATCTCGATTTATTAAACAAACAGAATTTGCTCTTTTACTCATAATTTAGAGAACCTGAAAATAATATTGTAAATTTATTTATTCAAACGGACAGGCCATTTTACACTTACAGCTATACAGACTTTGCAATTTCAATCTGATATGAATTATAAATAAAAAAATTAAAATAAGTTGTAAAAATTACTATGTTTTACCAATAAATTGATATTTTACACATTTAATTGTGACCCGAGTTTCGTGAATTAACTATCCCATCTTCAGACAACTGTTGTTATCTGAAGTTGCCTGAAGATGGGATTGTTACTAGAATTAACGCTCATTACACAGCACCAGGAGGAATAAATGAATCCAAAGAAAATATAGAAGTGGGACTGAAGAATTATCGACGTGGTAATTTCAAATGGCCTTTTTAAAGACATGCTGCATGTTTTTGGTGTTTTTTTAGGAAATTTTTTAAAGAGTGTTAATTTCGAAGAAATTTTTGAGGTTATATTGTGTATTTTTGAAGAGGAATTTTGTTTTCATAATATATCAATGTATTATGAAAACAAAATTCCTCTTTAAAAATACACAACATAACTGCAAGAATTTCTTCGAAAATAACACTCTTTAAAAAAGGAATTTTTTTTGAGGTTATATTGTGTATTTTTGAAGAGGAATTTTGTTTTCATAATACATTGATATACATTCTGTCAAGAAAGTACCGGGAATTATCGATTTAAATCTGGCGGGGCAATGAGGCAGGTAAATTTTTTTTTCCTAGGTTGGTACCACTGTCCTTAATTACTATGCCAAGCTTGAGCGGGATCTGTCAACTAGTGTGTTTGCAAGAGCTGATTAAGTCAGTCGATGTCAGAGTGCGTGCCGATTTTTACTATGGGTGATTACGTTGAGCAAAGAATTTGTTTAAAGTTTTGTGTTGCAAATGAATTTTCGTGTGCCGATGCATTGAAAATGTTGCAAAAGGCCTTTGGTGATAATGCTCTATCGAAAACTCGTGCATATCAGTGGTACAGAGCCTTCAAGGACGGTCGTGAAGTGGTCGCCCATCGACGGCTTCGATCGAAGATAACGTCGATAAAATTAAGGAAAGGGTGCTGGAAAACCGTCGTACCAGCTTGAGAGAGATAGCACATGATCTTAAGATATCCCACGAGTCGACATGTACGATTTTGATTGATACTTTGGGCATGAGAAAGGTGGCCGCACGACTCGTACCGAAAGACCTGAATTTTCTTCAAAAACGTCATCGCGAACAGGTTGCTTCAGACATGCTGGATCGCTGTAATTCCGATTCTACATTCATGGAACGCATTAGAACTGGTGATGAGACCTGGGTCTACGAGTACGATATGCAAACAAGCCAGCAATCATCGGAATGGGTGGCAAAAAATGAGCCGAAACCGAAAAAACCACGCCAAAGCCGCTCGAAAATGAAGGTGATGCTCATTGTTTTCTTCGATATCCGTGGCGTGGTGCACTACGAATTCGTTCCAGAGGGTCAGACGGTAAACAAGGAGTATTACCTAGGCGTTATGAAACGTTTGCGTGAGCGTATCCGTAAGAAGCGACCAAATTTGTGGGCGAACAACTCATGGATTTTGCATGACGATAACGCGCCTTCTCACCGAGCTACGATTGTGACTGACTTTCTCGCCAAAAACTCAACAAACGTGCTTCAGCAACCACCGTATTCGCCGGATTTGGCTCCCTGCGACTTTTTCCTCTTCCCAAAACTAAAATTGCCCCTTCGTGGCACCCGTTTTGAGTCGATTGAAGCCATAAAACAAAATTCGGCGCGAGAGCTAAAGTCCATCCTGGAAAGCGCCTATAAAAAATGTTTCGATAATTGGAAGTGCCGTTGGCATAGATGTATTGGAGCAAATGGAGCCTATTTTGAAGGCGACCCAATAAATTTTGACGATTAAATGTAAAAATGTTGTTTTAATTGAAAATTCCCGGTACTTTCTTGACAGAGTAGTATTATGAAAACAAAATTCCTCTTGAAAAATACACAATATAACCTCAAAAATTTCTTCGAAATTAACACTCTTTAAAAAAGTTCCTAAAAAACACCGAAAACATGCCGCACGTCTTTAAAAAGGCCATTTGGAGTTACCATTTCCATTTTTATTTTTTAAGAGGAATTTTGTTTTCATAATACACTGATACGTAACAAACGTTTGTATCCTTCAAGTATTTATTTCATATTTTTAATTGATATTCTATATTTTCTTTGGATTTTTTAATTCCTTCTTAAGGTGCTGTATAATAAGTTTTAATTCTGTATGTTTACCAAATTGAAACTGTGTTTTCCAAGACATTTATTCAATTTGATTTCAAAATGTTCTCGAGAAACCTTCTATCAAGTAAACCCTCTTTTTATTATTTTAGCAACACAGCTTTCTGTAGCAGCCGATTCGACAGTTCTTATCATTTTGGCCTATTCTGATATGGAAATTTATCATGAACAGGCTCACGCCGGAGGAACATTCGCAAATTGTTAAAATCATTGTCAAAATAAACCTAGAAAAAGTCACCGTTTGGTGTTTTCAAAACTACAATATTTAAATACAAGGTGACTGCAAACACATTCAAATATAGAATTGCATTTAATGTATTCGGAAAATCCACATCCACTGAATTTTAATTCCGATATACCCCAACCATACATATTTACAAAAAATTTCAGCTTATCGATTCAGTGGTCTCAAATAACAGCGAAATTTAAATTGAAACTATAAAATCAATAGCAGCGATCAACGGTTTCGATTGCGATATAATAGACAATTTAATTACAAAAAACAATTTCAAAACACAAATTAAATGTATCCCAACATAAAAACTGAAAAAAGGGGCCAATAGTCTTTCAAAATTGGATACTATAGTCCGTCTAGAAAGTATCCGCAAAAAACCAAGCTCAATTGTAATTATTTAGTATATATTGTTAATTAGAAAATTATAACAAAATATTCATTTTATCGTCGAGGTACACCCGAAACTTGATAACCTCCATAATTTTCGGTGATGGTAGTCCAGGACTGTAAAACTGACTGAATTAAATCATCTTTATTTCGTGACGTCTTGTTCAACTTCAATCTTCATTAGTGCCCATATGTTCTCAATGGGACTAAGATCTGGTGAATCTGCTGGCCATGAAATGGTTGATGTTTTTGCATCCAAGCTTGAGTATAGGCCGAAGGATGGCATCTTGAATTATCCTGCTGAAAACGCCACCCCTCTGTATATAAAGCATGCGCCGTTTCAAGGAGAAAATCGTTGCTCCCCAAACCATTATTTTGGTAGGTAATTTGGAAATTTGGAGAGCAACAGGTTGTTTTGATAGGATTTTTATGTGATTTCCACCAAGTTGGAAACAACCTTTATCAGATATATAAACATTATTAAAATTATCTTCTTGAAAACGTTGACAAAATTCTATCCTTCGTTCCTTTTGTAAAGGTGTCCTTATATAGGGACTTTTTTGGTTTCCTTGATATGTAGCCTTGTCTTTTCAGTGGCTTACGGACTGTTTCTGGACATACTTTTATATTTCGTCGATTTCCAAATCTGTTAGCTTATTTGCGAATTCCCAGGCGCGGATTGTGTCGTCCTAAGGCCAATAAAGCGTTTAAATTGTTTAGTTCTCAGGAACTAATCTACATATTGACAAACAATTCATTGTATAAACCAATGATAACTATCACCTGATATGTCAACCGTGATAAAAATTGCATAAAAATTATTTGGAATTCTTCTTGTTAATGAGATACTGTATCCATGGTTTTTCTTTACAGACTATTACTTGTGACTGTGAAGCAACTCCTGCATTCCAATTGAAAAGCATACGACAGAAAGACGAAAAAACCGAAACATCACACTTCAGGATTAATGTTAATAGATTCAGAGCAAGACTGAACATTTTCTGTGTTACCGAGAAACTGCAGACAGATATTAAATGCGATGGATGGCCGGAAATCAAGGTGGCTTTGGCTCCTGTGGGTAATATCAAAAACAGCCTGGATGAGAATCATTTACAAGAAGTTATTTCGTAAGTGAAAGATTAATTGCCTATATTTATTTATGGTATATTGCCATGGCAAAGAACATGTTGAGAGATGCTTGTCTAACCATAAGATGGTTGAATAGCTGATTTCTCAAGCACAAATATGAGTAGTTTGTTGAGATAACCCAGTGTTAAACTGCCATACATTCAGGATCGGTTTTTCACAGAAAAATAAGATTTTTCATTCTTATAATCATTTTATGATTACAAAATTTGAATATCAAAACAGATTTTATGATTATATGAATTATCCGATTTTCATTAATTTCTCAATTACATTATGGTCGATTTTGATAAAACTTTGCATGCTTATTTGTGGCAATAAATGGCCTCTTTCAATATCAGGAGAATTATGAATTAATTCCAGTAGCGTCCCATAGTAAACTAATTGACATTAGGACATATCATTGTATGTCACGGTCTCTTTTTGTAAGTTTGTTACTTTTCCTATATTGAGCAATTAAAAATATGAATTTTTTATATCTTCAACTTTTTTTGTATCTCCCTTTGATCCTTAAAAATATTAAAAGAAAATTGAAAACTATTCCTCATTTCAACACAAATATTTGTAGCCAAACACAATCTTGACTACAATTGATACCAAAGTTTGATAGCCTGTAACATGTTAATTGATCAGTTCGAGTTTTAATCCATTTTAAGTACTTTAATGGGTAGTCTGCAGAATCATTATGTCAAGTATTTATAACACAGCTGAATACCCTAATATTTTGTTTATGTGAACTGTAATGGTAATGCGCATTTCAGTAGTTGAGCAAGCCCCTAGATTGCCTGCCGCAAAAGAGATCGCCTGATAATTGAGTGTTAGCCGCTAATTTGCAATGTCTAAGAGAAATGGGATCAACCATATTGCGATCTCCAGCAGATGGAATTTTCACACTTCTTCAAAATGAAAGAAGAGCACAAATTGTCTTAGAGCACTTTGACAAAATGCCTTCCTGTAGCATATGCAGATTTTCTTTACAATTATGAGAAAAGCGGAGAACTGTGAACAGGACTTTGGTAGCGCATGGTTGTAATGCCTATTATCTACAAAAAGTTCAGCATCTGCTGCCAAATGACTGGCCATGAATAATAGGGTCTTCCAAAAGGGAAATAATAAATGATGGTCCCTACTGACGTAGGGTAAATTGGACTGAAAACAGAACTTTCACCTGTGCTGGTATTTTAATCAGAATAGTACTCACATTTGGGCACATGAAAATTCTTTTGCTATAAAAGTTAGCAATTTCATCATGAATTTTCGTACGTCTGGATGGCTATATGCGAAGACTCAATTACAAATTTTCTGTCTCCATGACTATATGATCATGTTCACCTCAATTTTCAAGAAAATGATTTTGGGCCACTCTCAGATAATGTGCCTATAAATAATAGAACAAACAGTTCTAATAAGATTGATGTCCTACCCATTACATTTTTCTAGTCAACGATTACTGCGCCACTATTTTCCAGAAAGATGGATCGTTCATGGTCTAGACATCCCATTTACTTGGCCTGGGCGCTTTCCTGACATAAACCCTATGGTATTTTTGTATGAGGTAAAATAAAAACCAAAATTTATACAGAGCACATCATACGATAGTACTCCCTAGGAAAGCATTGTCCAAACAGCACAAGGGATCACAACAGCAGATTGATATGGAGCAATAGAATCTGTTGTCCGTAGGTGCCAAACTTGTGTTGAAATAGATGGTGGTCATTTCGAGCACATCAATGATGATAGCACTCTCCAGGAAAGAATTATTCAAACAGCACAAGGAATCACAAGAGCAGATTGTCATGGAGCAACATAATCTGTTGTTTATAGGGCCAAACCTGCATTGAAAAAGATGATCGTCATTTTGAGCAGTTTTTGTGAAGTTTTGAAAGCTACCATTTTCTAATTAAATGAATAAATTTGTTCTAATATCATATAGATAGATTTTAATTTTTTTCTGAAAAACAGTGAGATATGAAAAAACTGAAATGACATAAAATTTGTGTTTTTAGTTGATCACTCCAAGGAAAGAAATAAATCTACAAAAAATAAAATGGCTTAGAATTATTTGTCAATTAGATCATTTTGCAAAACCTTGCTGGAATTAATAATTTCATCCTTATAATATTAAAAGAGTGAAGATAACTCTTTGGAGACATTTATTACCACTTGTATTCTTGTTATCGTTCTTTGTACCTGAATCTGCATAAATACAGGCTACCTATTAAGTTCTCAGTTGTCCTATGATGAAATTACTTCAAAATTGCAATCACCAAAGATATGTGAACTTTTAAATTTTTCGGTAGAATATATAGTAATGTTTAAAAACTTGTTTTAATTAGGATCAACAAATAGTAATGGCTTCTTAGTGTAATTTCTCAAATCCAGAGTATCATTTCAATCCAATTTTATAGGAATATGTTGATTTTCAGAGATATCTTTGTGAATGCTATAAGGAATACTGAGGTCCACTTGAATTTAGCACAATATCTACAATGTCCCAAATTAATAAGGCATATCGAAATGCCTACTGGATATGGACAACATCTTCCAGTTCATTACGATAGCATGGTAAGTAGCACAAGCACTTATTTGATGTTTCGAATTTATTAATTATGACTGGATCGATTGATGTGCTATTTCTGAGTTTGTTCTGTATTGAGTACATTTTATTCTTTTCCATACTGCTCAAAAGTATATATGTATATAAAACTTGCACACTGGTCAGGTTTTTTTATAATGAAATCGTTGAGTAAGTTTATTTATTTATTACCTATTAGAATAATACAATGGAATGAGTGTTTTGTATATTTTAGCCTTAAACTTAAAATTCACTGGATAATCACTGAATTTTATTCCAGAATAAAGCATACACATCAACCCCAAACCATGTAATAACTCCAGATTCTCCAATGGTGAGTCCAAGCAGTAGAAGACTGTTGGTTAAAGTTGTCCGAGCAGCTCAACTAGGTGGCCCTCAGGGATGTAAAGATCCTTACTGCGTGATAGAAATGGATGAACCGTCTCAAAAAAACCAAACATCTGTACAAAAAAGCACAGACTCTCCCAGTTGGGATGAACACTTTTTATTGTAAGTAAAAATCAATCATGCATGTTTTACTCCTTATCTGAAAAAGTCGAAATTTAATATTTATTTAATATTTAAATAAGGTTATTCTGATTTTCACAATTTTTATTGTTATGTTCACAACAATTGTTTCGCTATCACAGTAGCATCATTAGGCTGAATACAAGTCAAAATTTGGCTGTGTAGATATTAACCAATGTTTCACAAAAAAATATATTCAATTCTCTTTTTAGACGATTTTGATTTAATACGAGTTAAAAACAAAAAAAATCGCTTCTTACACGAATTGTTTTTTTGAACAAGATTTTCAATATTCTGTGAATGTTTTTGTTTCTATACATTTATTATATTGATCTAGCCATTTACTAAATATCGGTAAACGCACAAGACAGGTAATTGGCGGATGCTGGGTGAAAATTAATGTGAAGAAATTAATCATAACTCTCGAAATGTAAACTCTTTATGGGAATAAATGTTTCATTAAAATATCATGCAATCGGTGTAACACTTAAATCAAAGCAGTGAGTTATTCTTGCCTAGTGGTACTGAATTATTCCTTCACTACTGCAAGACTCTTATATTTATACAGAAAGTTTTCAGAAGTGGGTCTTTTTTAATTTTTGTCAAAATGTCACAAAAAATTGCCAATACAAAACTTAAAACTGAAAAAATCAACAATAAAAAAGATTCTACATTTCTACCTTTACATGTGTCTGTGCATATTTCACTTTATCTCTTGATAAATAAATGCGCCATGTGGTTTCGTTTAGAATGTTGACTGACCGTTCGATCTTAAACCTGGAATTAAAATTTTTGGTAAAGATATCATATCGTTTTTATTTTGTAACTTTTATTATGTTACTTTATTTGAATTATTATATATATTATTATACCCCCTGATAGAAAAAAAATATTTATTTTATATTGGACTATATTTTGTAAAATATAGTGTTTTATCTTCTAATATAAAGACTAACCTTTTAAAACACTTCCACAAAATTGAAAATAATGAAGTTCAAAAAATTATCAAAAAATGTTCCAAATTATTCACAAAAGTTGTTACATCTACACCTCTGCACTAAATTAATTAATTTGGATTTCTCAATGGTTATCTTTCTGCATACACTCTGCGGTTACATTTTGCTCTCGGTCTCCATACAAATTCAATATTTGTCTGAATTACGGATATGTGGCCACTCCAATGTGCATCACCAGAAAAATTTGAAGTAACAAAACCGGAAATTTCACGGCAACGAATTCGACTTTAAGGAATTATATCCTTTAATATTTTGTGTAAGTGGTTTTTGGTGTCATGGTTCATTTTGATGAGTTTTACCCTCTGTTAAAAAAAGACTCTCCTCTGAAAACATCCTGTATATCAAAGAAATTTAATTTTATCTATTCGTATATTTTTCCAGAGACGTTACCAATAATACTTCAGAAATTCTCTTTGAAGTTTATGACCATGCAGATAACCCGCACAGATTCTTAGGTGTAGGAATAGTAGGTGTAGAAGAGCTATTAATCAATCCCTCCCAAAGGCAAATAATTTCTCTACAGGGCCGTCCATATGAAAGCGATCCGATCACAGGAACACTGACAGTAGAAGTAAGAGAAAAATTTATGAAATGATCACAACTTACCATTTTTTATTTGCGAAATATTGAATATTCATTGGTTTATTATTTTTATTTTCAGTTTATGTTTATAGAAGGCGCAGATATACCTTTCACAGAATCCAGCAGACCTTACAAAATTAAAGAAACCATACCAAATCCTACCATACCTAGGAATCTGAACACAAGTAGCAGTAATCATTCGTTTAGGCACAATGGTATGTATAGAAAAATTAATTAAGATATTATAAAATGATACAAAGATAAATGAATATAGATATAGATAAAAATATATGTATTTATTTTCAACAGTCTCTGAAGACTTACTTGGTAAAAAAATAGCAATAGCAATTGCTCTAAAAAGAAGTTGCAATCTCATAATTTTAAATTTAAATTTCAACAAGGACCCCATGCAGTTTAATAATTGTTCGACAGACATCAATAGTAAATACTCTCAGTAAATTTGTACACATGGAAAATTCGTGAAGAATTTTACACGATGATTTGAGAGCTCCTCTCTATTTTCCATCAATTTATTTTTTTCACAAATGGATAATTTTTTCAGTACACAATCCTAAAATTACAAAAATACTGTAAAAATCTTTCAGGATTAATACCAAATAATACCGAATTTTGTATCAAATTTTTTTTTAATTACTGTCTGGGCCCGCTGTTAGTTTACCGCAATTATTTTGTAGTTGTAATATGCTGATTCCAACTAACTATCAAAGAACCAGTATTAGTAATACAATGTGGTAAATTTGTTTGTGTAAAGAGTGAATTGGTTTGATAACGGTATTTTGAAACCAGAGTAGAATTTTCAAAATGATGAGTGAATTAATTGTTCGATGAGTTAGTGGTTTGTTGTGACTAACTAATGTAGAGACCACTGATGAATAATTGCCATTTGCATTAAACATCAAGAAAAGGTACTCTTACCTATTATGCTTTTGTTATCTCTAATTAGGTAACGTCTTAGGAATGGGTAAAGGTGATGCATGACATGCTGAATACTGATACAATATATATTCTTATATATCTGTATCAAATAATGTCCAAGAAAAAATTGGTTTTTTACAATTATTAATATACAAACAAGAAGTATAGATGCAAAAAGTAAGAAAATAATGGATTTTATGCTATT
Organism: Megalocaria dilatata; assembly: GCA_034642435.1. NCBI lineage: Eukaryota > Metazoa > Arthropoda > Insecta > Coleoptera > Coccinellidae > Megalocaria > Megalocaria dilatata. The sequence goes on from CM067854.1 coordinate 76,832,501, forward strand.
TATAAATTTAAATAGAATTATGAAAGAAAGGCTACTTTGAACTTATAAGTATTTAGACATAAAATGCTGTTTTTACTTCGAAATGTCAAACTAGGAATATTTGCTACTGTGAATACAGGCTGATAGTGAATTTACAGCACTTGTTGCAGACATTTAAAGCAAATATTGTGTCTGCCTCTTTTTTTAAAGCGATATAAGCTTGTACACTATTGAATTACAATTTAAGGAATTAGTACATTCCAATAATACCTAAACCATTCAGTCAGTAGTCTTAACTTTCAGCTGTACAAAAAAAATCTTCAAAAATAAGAACAGATTTGAAAACAGAATTATGAATGACAATTTTAATATAAATAGCTTATCTATCTTTCTTCGAAGCTATAAAAGATAAACATTTTAAAATCACCTTCTTCATTATATTTCTTTACAAAATTCCAACAATTCACATGTTTTTCAGTGGGATATATTAACTAAACAAATTTTAGACTATGTCTGGAACGGAAGATCCCTATATTTGGGACATGTGCGAGGTAATTTTTATTATCTTCAGAAGGAAAAAATTTAGCAACAGATATTATACTAACTGATATACTGATGAAATTAAGATGAGCGATGACTAAGTTTATTCCCATAAAGAAAGTTTACACATTCATTGTCTAGCTATCCACAGTCAATGAGTTTGAATCGTTTCCTCTCAAACCCTCTTTTTTAGAGATGTATATCTAGCTGAAATGAAACTATATATGGAAATGAAGATATTTTCTGATTAATTTATTAGGTAACTGTACTTCTTGAATTATACATGTATTTGGATATTGAATAATAATAAATAAATTTTTAATGCATATAAAGATATCTATTTTTAACAATGTTGACGAAACTGATGAAGTTTTTTTTTCAGATAATCTTACGAATGGCAATTTGAATGATTCCTTAGCACACAGAGATTATGGACTGAATAGCACAGAAAACAATACAATCATTATTCATAGTATACAAAAGGTAACAAATAACAAATATTTTCTACATTTTTATTATTCTTATTGCTTTCTTATTATTGTCCTTCATTACACAATAGTAGTTAAAAAAAATGTTGGTACTTTGAATTTTAGAACTGATTTTTTTTTTATATTTGGTGTACTGAATTTGAATACGGAATCAGTTTTTCTTTGTCTAGTCTAATTTTTTACTTTTATCAAATTATTTTCAACTAGCGACCCGCCCCGTCTTCGCACGGCCATCGATGCGTTATTTATAGGCACACCGCGCGCCCGCCGACCGCAGCTAACCGGAGGCCAGCTGCTGTGTCTCCGCTTTTTAATTCTCTGATATCTTCTTAGATATCTATTTAAATGAAATGATATTAAGGGCAGTTTTGATCTACATGAAATGTACAACGTATGTAATGTATTATATTTAATTGGATAAGGAATAATACTGTATTGTATAAAATACCTTGGTAAATAACACATATTTTTTGTAATAGGCAAAAGATAAAACTGATTACTTTGGGTTATCCTTTGGAGATAAATAGATACCATTGGGTGCTTTTTTTATCGATCTTCCTAAGATATACAATTCTGTATTGCATTCATTTGATCTATCTCATAAGGTTTAGCCAGTGTTTGCGATTTAAGCGCACAAAAATATGTTTGTTACGACATCACATTACAAATCTTTAAATTTTTGGCTTTTATTCCTCTTGAATCACTCTATCTACTGCTGAAAACTGCATTAAAATCTGTTGAATAGTTTAAAAGACCTAAGCGAACAGACAGCGGAAACGACTTCATTTTATAATATGTAAAGACTTAATATACTGAAATATGGATATTGTACCCGTAATAATTGTCTAAACGTCAGTTAGTCATCCAGTTAATTTCGCATAATCTAGAAGATACTCTGATAACTGATAGAATTCTTCAGATTAGTTCTTGAAGTGCAAGGTATATTGAAAATAAAGGTAACACAAAAGATATTGTAATGCGATTCAATAGAGATTTGAATAAATCATTCTGATATATTTTGCAAAATATGTAAAGAATTCATATTAGTAGAAAAGAGAATAATTTTATAAAGAGAGTTTTTTTTAACTTTAGTGTTAAGCTTAGTCTGGACAAAACATGAGCAGCGCATCTGGTGCGCAAACAATATATTTTTTTACTACTGAAAGACAAAGTGTGAAAGTTGGTTTACTAATGGTTTCATAAAAACAGAAGAACTACTTTGATCCTTATTTTTTCTACCTGCAATAATATGGTAATCAATGGAAACAAATGTAGCTACTTGACTCAACTTCATTTAGTCTTTAGAAAATGCCTCCTTCTTCATTTCAAAAATATGAAAGCACTGTCTCAGCTGCAACAAAAGCTCTGTGTTTTGTTTCTCTAATACTAATGGAGATAATAATGACATCAATTTAGCAACTTTTCAACCAAGAAGAGTTAAATTATCTAAGAAGCCTCTGAACTAAGGTTAAACAGGCAAGCAGTGCAACAGCAAACCTAACTTTTATTGTACAACAGGAAAGTATCTGCAATATTAAAATTGAGAAATATCTCAATAATGCCAGAGTAGAGCTAGAAACTGTTCCAAAATACAGTCAAGTATTGGATGAAAAAAAAAGTTTTTAAAAGTGTTCTATGATTCATATATGACTTTTTGCTCTGTTTGTATAAATGGTATTTATATAATATAATAGTAAGGATTTTCTTCTTTAATTATTTAATGACAGGGAGTTAATTTAAAATTGTGTACACTGAAATAATTTATTCAGAAATTTGAATTCCTAAAGAAAATCTGATACCATATTTAAATTGAGAACATAAAATATCCAGTATTTAGAAAACCGTTTATTATTTTCAAACCATGTTATTTGTGAAAAATTATTGATTATAATTTTTTTTACAGCAACCCTCACAAAGGATAGTCAAGGTAAGATTTACTTAATTTCATTATTTCTAACTATTCACTTTGAACTTAACCTCTAAATCTAACAAAAAAATGTTTGAACTGTTTGACTAGTTTAGTTTGCAATTTCACTAACCTTCAGGTCGAACTTGTCAATGGAGTATGGAAAGAAATAGGGGTGAAAGAAGAAGAAACAAATGAAACACAGGACGAGGTTAAGCCTAAAATCTCCGAAGATAGCGGAGTTTATACAAATGGCGACGCCTCTAACGGAAAAATTTTGAGTGAATCGGTGCTTGATACTACAGATGCTAACACTAGTGCTGAAACTGAGAAATCAGAGGTTTGAAAATAATAGTTTTTTTTTTTATTTGTTATAGTAATTCTCATAAAAAATTTGGATTTTGCATGTGATTTCAGCGCTTACTCTTGTTTTCTGCAGCATCACAAATTTAATGTGATAAAAATATATCGAATGATATTATATTTTATTCCCATCAGAATCAAAGACACATGAAGTTGAAATCATCATTACACAATTGTGAATACCCATTATGCGGGAGTATAGAACAATTCAGTGAAAATGTTTATTTACTAGTGGGATGATTGAGATTTGGATCTGTCCCACTTTGACATTTCAATTCACTCATTTATCCTAAGAAATCCGATCACTTATTAATTCTTTCAATCTCCTTTGTGTTCTTAATTTAAAAAAATTCGTTATTTGATAAATGGCAATATTTTGGCATACAAAATATTATTTTTTGTCTGAATTTTTTGATGACCTCATTTGACAACATTGTGACTAAATGGGTAAAGTGTTTTCAGAGTGAAATTAAAAACAATTTCGATTATCCATAGAAAAAACTTCATTTTTTTATTGTTTATGAAAACGTATAAAACGATTTTTGTTCTTTGTTAAACATAAATGTGTCTTACATTTTTCACAAAAAAATCCTAGAATTACCTCTATAACTAAAAATTTTACATCTCTGAAAGCTTATTGTTTATTTTCATGGGAAGGGAAAAAGTCTGGTATTGTCAAATCACACATCTTCTATTGGTTTAGTTTCTTTTTTTGGCAGTGGACTTGAAGAAAGTGCTTTGTAAGAATGTCTACCTCTTTTCCTTAATACAATATTACGTAATATCAGCGCTACTGTTGTGTGACTTCTAAAATGAATTAAGTCTAAGATTTCTTCGATAGAATGCCCATTTCTTGAGCTTTTTGTCTGCACTCAAAGTGTTATATCATTTTATCATAATTTCCCAATCACCGCTTATAATTTCTTCTGAAATTTCGCTTATCTAAAGTAAATGGTGGCTGTTAAAATCAACCTGAAAAGATTTTTTGCAAAAAAAATTATAATTTGAAAATAATCGTCAAAATACAACTGAAAATATTAGACAATTTTGCTTCTATGGCTCCCCCAAAGGCGAACACTTTTGTTTCGTTGACATTTTATCTGCTAAAACAACCACTTCCTCACAAGGAAATGGCTTATATCTGTTCATTATCACCAATAAATTGCGAGTTTTCCTTCATGAACTCCTCTTTAAAACCTAAAAAAAAATTTAATATTTTATACCAGTAAGTCACCCTGTCGTCAAAACGTGGCATATAATTAACATTTACTCCATGTTACTTGCTTCTTACCTCAAATCAAAGAAACAACGTTCATAAGAGCTTTCTCAAATGAACCTCAAATTAGAAAAACAGTTCCAGTTAAAGTTCACTTCAAATAAGATGACATTCAGGGTTCTAATGGGTTAATTAGGTTATCAGCAATTGTTTACATTACGCCTAAATGGCAAAGAGTTCCCAAATTAAGCATAATCAGAGTTAGATGTTGTCAGATGACAATGCAATAATCGCAAGGGTTAAATTGATTAATTATATATTAGAATTCTTGTATAGTTTCAAGTCTGTTGACTATTTTATCCAAAAATCCTAATATTACATGTGCCTGGCAACACTTAAGGAATCTTTCTACAGTATGTTTGTCTTTCAGACAGTAAGAACCATACCCTACCAAGAAAAATGGTGAAAAGCACTGACTTGAAGTCAGTAGTTGTTCAACAGTCCGTTTCCTTCAATAATTTAAAATCTGTGAATTACTTCTTGGGGAAGTTAGATTATGATTAATAAAAACACAGAACTCTATGCTCTGTTATCCTAAAGTCAAAGAAACTTTTTTTGCAATCTTAGAACTGTTCAAATGTAAATAACTGTTGAACTTATTAAACCGATTTTGCACATTAACGTACTCAACCGAGATATTTAGGCCCCAAATTAACTGAAAATTTCAAGCCTCCAACTTTTTTTCCCCAAAATTATAGTGTTTACGGACGCACCTGCCGGCCGGATAGAATTAATTTTGACCTCCGAATCTTCACCAGTGAGTACAACCTAGTTGTTTAAGACCATTTTCGACTCAAATTTCGAAAATTGGCAAAAACTATAACACACTGAAACCATACATATTGACGTTTTAAAAAAACTCATCTTTATTTCTTTCACAAAGTCCAAATTAAATACATTTGCGCTTCATGTGTCTTTGTCCCAACTTAGTAAATTAATTTTTTTAAACAATATATAGCGAAAGTTTTTAGAATGAACTGATATTGAGGGCTTTGTTTTAGAAATTGAATTGAAAAGTGTCAACTATAGAACACTGAAAAAACATTGAGTCTTTCAAAATATCTCATATGTTAATAATTTTCTTTTCAACATTTCCACTTCCTCATTTTGTCAAAATTAGAGATAAACTTAAAAATAGCACTAAAATAAACCAGTTCATCAGAACTAACATGCTTTATGTTAAAAATAATACTGTATCTTCTTTTTAGCAAGGTGCTGACAGGTCACCTGTAACAGGAGGTGGATTTACTGTAACTGATGTACCACCTCCTCAAGAGTTCAGGGGAAGGGCAAAGAAGAGGAGAGACTTCTTTGGAACGATAAAACGAAGATTAGGAAAGTCGAAAAATCGATCAAAATCAGCTGGGCCTGAAAATGATGTTGGAAGGGATGATTCCCTTAACCGGTCAATTTCAGCTGACAGGAGTAGGAATGATGGTTTGTACTAATAAAGTTGATAAAAATCTTACACCAGTCACTACCTAATAAGAAAATTCGAAGCATATATACATGGTTTTTTCAAAATTGAGCCTCTTTTCAACAGGGTAGAACTGTCAAAATAAACTATTTCACCAAAAATCGCTTGTATAAAATATTCAGAGGGACAAAACTGTTCAACCTATTAAGTTGAATTTAAAATCTTGAAAGTTCAGTAAATTTCAGTACGGTTATGTTACTTAGGTTCCTCTATGCTTTCAACATGATTATGATTTGACATATGTCAAATCTTTGTTCAAATAAAATGGAGCAGAAAGATATCTCTTGGCAAATCCTCGATATTCTTGAGTGTTTAGTGAGTGCAGAGATGAATACTCTATATAATAAATTTTATTTCCAAGTATTCGAACCTCATTATTTTCAAATTTTTCATACAGGTGTTTTCACTTCACTTTACATGTCAGGGGGTCTAACTTTTCAGCAAAAATTGGCTTATAGGAGGAGTTATCAGTTCTTAATTGAAGCAATTGATTCCCTCCTATAATTTTAAACGCAGCACAAAAAAGTTCTGGAAGGAAAAATGATGTAGATAAAGAAAAATTTTGAAAAAAGCAAACACCCTGTATCTGGAATACGAAACGTTTGCGGACCCATGTTTATGAGACTTTTATTCTTGATATCACCTTTCTTCGTTTGTATCTCCAATTTAGGAAAATGCTGTGTATTATTCTCGATTCAGGTCTGTGTTACAAAGAATAATTTCAGCTGGCCTCCAAATTATTTGGATAAAGGAAAACATAACAAAAAAGAATGAGATTTCTCAAATGAAGTGATAATATGATAATAAGAAATTAGGTCATCATTTGGTGTTTAGCTGTTGTGCAGTGAAAGTATTGACAAATTGTTATTAAAAACAAATCAAGACTTTCCCTGCCAACAATGAGATTATCCAACTGTTCTTAGGAATTCCATTCTAAGATTGCTGAAGTGCTTCTGTTGAATTTAAATCCAGTGATTGAAGGACGCAGTCTAAAACCAGGACATTATTTTCTTCCAAGAAGTTTCTCGTGATTCTTAGTGTGTGTGCAGAGGTAGTATCTTGTGTGAGACAAATATCTGGCCCAACATAATGTCTATTCTGAAGCATCACAGTTTCAAGAACATTCCTTATATAATCGTTGGCTCTCAAAAAGCAATCTAGCAATATCAGTCCAGCTCTGAGATCAAGTGGAATTCTACCCCAGATCATCCTGTGTGCTTCCTATACATGCTGAATTTGTTCTCTTGTAGCTGGTGCCCTCCAAATGCATACTCTTCTAAAATCTGGATACCAACCAAATCAAGATTGCCCAGTAAATAAAATGTTATCCTGTTAAATCTAGCCTCGCATCACATGTTCTTAAGCTTATTCTAGTCGATTGTCGCGATAGCCTCAGTTTAGAGGTTGACACTTCAATTATGTTCCATTAACTAGATTAGCCTCCCTGAATCTCCTTATTGATTAACTAATTAGATGAGATGAGGTTGCAACGTAATTTTTTTCATATTTTAGATATACCACTTTCACAATATCTATTGCACAGGCAAGAAATAACTTTTTGAATAATCTCCAAAAAAATGGCAACATAAATTTGACTCATTCCTGCTTCAAGCGTTCTTAAGGCTCGTAATATATCGTTTTGTGCTAAGTGACGTCTTGGAATGATTTTTATAATAATTAGCAATCACTTTCACTGCCTAATAGCTAAACATTAATGATAGCGCACCACTTATACAATTTCTTATTTTTAACTTCATTTGAGGTATCGCGTTATATTTGCATTATTATCTATCGAAGGAACTTTGAAATTGTTTTTTTATTATTTTTTATAATATCCCTATATTTTGAGCATATGTGTATGTGGGTAATCCAAGAAAAAAGGAAACACTATGAAAATATTGAAGTTATCAATAATAGAACTTTTTCCTTTAATCTTCGTGTTAATGGTCATGATATATTTTTTCATCTATAGTTTAGAAAGTCTGTTTTTTCATTTCAGGTTACCAATTGAGTATACCTGGCCACAGATCACTTGAGGAATCTTCAAGGAGATCAAGTCTTTCAGAAGCTTCAGGCCTAAGCACTGCTTCAGGTAGAACATATGTGAATGAGGCTAGCACTCTTGTTCTTGAGACAATGGAGAATGGTATCAAGAAGCATTATTTGGTACCTCTATCTTTGGCACAGAAATCGAAATGGCGGAAAAAAGGCATCAAGTTACACATATTTAATGACCATACTTTCATAGCTAAACATTTATCAGGGTAAGTAGTCATATCTAACACATATTAGAATGAGAAAACTGGTCTGGTATTCTATAGGTAATAATATGAAGTAGGTGAGTGAGTAGTATGTGATCTGAGTTGCAGATGATCGGCATAGACCTTTTTTCTCACGAATAATTTTTTTTTCTTTGATTATTCACCACAATTTATTTTTGCTGCAGGAGCATAACATGTCAGGTATGCTTGAAGAGCATAGCTAGAAGAATAGGCAAACAAGGATATGAGTGCAGGGATTGTCAGCTGAAATGCCACAAGCACTGCCATGTCAAAGTGAATGATAATTGTCCAACGTCTACAATACATAACATAGAGTTGTAAGTATAAAATTAAGATTCATAGCAGTTAATACCACATACCTTACTGTCTCTCTAACGGCACTCAGCACCACTAGCTTTCGGTTACAAGGGCGCTACCATCTATTTAAAACAAAGTGAATATACGCATGAGACTTTGAAATAAGATAGAGGGAGATCTTCAGATTATAGGCAACTAGCCTTTAAGACCAGGAATATTAAAATAACAAAAAAAAAAATGAACTTACTTAACTGAATAAAAACGTCTATCAGAGATTTGAAGAAATCAAATTTAAGTTTCAAATAACTTAGTTCAAGAAATAACTACACGATATTTGACGTTTCTCCATTTTTGATTATCTCAATCTATTGAATATATAAAGTATATTTGAGCAACTTGCAATTATTTCAGATTTGAAATAAATTATATAAATCTTTGTAAAATCTGTCAAACATATATGCCATTGACAACACCCACATCTAACAAAGGAAACAAAAAAATTTCTAATTGCATATACTCTCCTCAGTGATATTCAATACCTTCAATATTTTATTCTCAAATGAGAAACTTTTGAGCTTGAGCAATGAAAAATTTCTTCAATCAACCTTCAACTTACCATAGTTTGCTCTTTGATTAATACATAGAATTCAGCTATGGAATGGAAGATTTATTGTCCTATTTATTGACATCTGCATAGGCTAGGGGTTTTAAAAGCAATATACAGTAGTTTGACAGAAAAAAAAAACTATTTTCTCAAACATGCACAAAATACCTGAAACCTTCATTTATTTTTACCTGTTACCACGTAATAACGTGGTAACTGGTTCTCTATTGAGAATAATATGAATGTGCTGATGATGTCACATTGAAGTAAACATGTCTGTTGTTACCGTTCTTGGAGTCTTGTAGAATTTTCAACAATTTAAAATTCTACTAGTAGTAGTTTTTAAAATTTTGGTACTCATTTTTTACATTACCCATTACGTCTTTGTGTCTCTTATCAGTAAAAGCAGATAGCAGAATGCCTGGAGTGGAGTTAACTTTAGAGATAACTGGTTGGAGTTTACATTAAAAATAATTCCAAATTTTATGCTATTGAGATAAATGTGAAATAACGATGCGAGTACCTTACCCGCAAATCTGTATAATAATTATTTCACCTAATATTCTACTAAAAAATAATGAAAACATTAAATTCTAACCTCAAACTGATTGCTAGAGAAGGCCTGTAAGGAATCGAAGTATTATCTGTATAATGAAATACTCATAAATAATAAAGTGTTTACTTACATGGAAATCACCTTCAGGAAAGAAAATAGTTAAATCATCTGATTTCTAAGAGCGAGTTTCATATTTTGCTTATTTTGTTCTTTTTCGGCACACTTACCAATAGTTTGTCTGTTGTCTTTAAATTAGAATTTGTCCACATTGACATTAAACACCATTTATACATTTTCTTTCTTGGTTAATACTCGTAATAGTAAATAATAAGGGAGATAAACTCTAATTCAACTTTTTTTCAAGAAATCCTTCATAATAAAAATCCTTAATTAAACATAACCTCTACTTGTGGGCTCAAACACCACTAAATAATTTTATTTGATGTTTTCCAAAAACCACTCAAATAACTAATTAAAAAAAATTAATCGTCCGCCACCTAAAGATTATCTCAAAAACTACTGTATAAAACTTCTCGTGAAATAATATATTTGGTATACAGGTATGGAAAGGACAGTCGGAAACATAGGAAATTCAGTGTTAAACAAGAATGAACTGGAGCAGTGGAAGAATCAAAACGTCAGCGCGATGAGATGACGAAGAAATGATTGTTCTCTCTCAATGGCAGTGCGCAGTGTTAATGCTTCGATCGAAAGGCTGTGAAGTTTGCTTTCACTCCCCACTACCATTGAGAGAGAAAACAGTCGTTTGTTCGTCATCGCGTTCTTCCACTGCTCCACCGCTTTCTTGATTAACACTGAATTTCCTATGTTTCCGACTGTTTTTTCCATATCTGTATAATATTTGCCTTGACAGGTCATACAGCATCTTTAATATCTTTTACCTAATATTTTACAGTTATAAATGCAATGTAGAAATGTAGAATCTAGTATGGAATTTAGTAAGTTGTGAAAGCAAGCAATTGTTTTTCTATAAGCAATATATTTGGATTGTACTTTGTACATTCTTTCATTTCCTGTTCTATGAATTAATTTACATATGAAAATATTTGGGCATTGAAAAATATGTGAAAATGTTGGGAACATTTCTTCTTTCATGAATGAATACAGAGTATTAGCGAGAACATATGTATAGTTTTTGCTTTAAACTCTGAGGGTTGATATATGCAAAACAAAAGAAGAAATGTCTTTAGTGATACAGCCTTTTTCAAATGCACTTTCAATATAAGTTTTATTAGACTGTATAGAAGGCGATATCGGGATATCTAGAAATAAATTTGTATCGATTTCAGGGACTACAAAAGTATGAGAATATAAAAGAACTATGAATTTAATTGAGCTCTTCAACTTAATTGAATTCACTGTTTTTTCAGGAACCATGAAATAAAAGAGTCTAGTAGAGGAGAACTTTCTTATCATTTATTTCGCAAAAAAAAACATCACCCATGATGGAAGTGATCACTTTTTTTGATATTAAGCACTTATAAAATCACTTGATTTTTCTTACAATATACATATTTATATACAAAGGAGTTATCGCGTTGAATCTATTTTTTTGAAATTGTCTATTATTAATTTGAGTTGTTTTTTTCACTCTTTGGAAACAAACAAAATTATTAGTTCAAAGGTTTTCCATTTATTTCTTTTAGATATGGCATTTTGTTCCTTATATGATGTGAATTCAAAAGGATAAAATACATTGAAAAGGAAGAAACTGTGTAGTAATTTTTCAGATTTATTCACTTTTATTTTTTTTATTAGTGAATAATTTCTTTATCTTTTCAATGGATTCTCAGTATTGGTCATGTATGGTAAAAATATACCATGTGGGAAAGGGAAATTTTTCTATTTTGCTAGTAAATATCTCTTAAATCTTAAATTTCTTATTATGAAATAAACTTCGATTCATAACGATCTTTCCAAAGTGTTGAAAATTTCTCAAAATCAGTTTCTCTCACATCCAATTTATATTTTTTCATGCACACCATGCACCATTGGAAATGTAATTTAGTGAATTCATTAGAAGTTCTACAAGAAGGTGAACATTTTGAGACATACTGTTCAACCTTAGATTGTTTTGGTCTTATACATACATATTACTCAATAACCCTGAGAATGAAGAAATTGGGGTGAATGTTTGAAGAGTTTGTAAACCAATAGTTCTTTCATATTCCTGTAGTCTAATAGTCCCAATAATCTCTAGCGTTTGAAACAAATTTGTGCCATAATACAGAGTCAGTATTTTTCAGCATAGAATGATGTTAGAGAATCTGAATATCAGGTTACTCTAAGATCTTATATGAACTAATAATCGAAAATATATATTCTGTTCTACACTTGAAACATTATGACTTTAAATAACACCCTTCTACTTTTCAATGTACACTTATTCAATATCTTTTTTCTTCCTATGGGTCCATGCTTCCTGTCTTGAGCGAATAAACTATGGTAAGGGATATATCTTGTTCTGTTGTGCATAACTAATTTTTTGTTTTTTGTAAACTAATTTCATCCCATACTTGTGAACAAACTTAATACAACAGAGGCCTGGTTAGATTTGATAGAATGCAGAGAGCTCTTACCCTTGTTGAGAAAGGGTAATCAGATTCAGTTGGGTGTTGGAGAAAAACACCTGACAATCTACTCATAAATAAAAGTGAAGTAGAGATGATGATAGATGCATGCAGATCTCAAAATCTTTATATAATATTTATCATTTACACATGCTTTATAGTCTTAACAAACTGAAGTGGTTTTAATTTAATGATATTTGTTAGTAGCCAATTTGTTTAATTTTTGTGTGTGCGGAAAAAATATTTTTTTTATATAGTAAGGGATACTAAAAAATAAAAACACCCAGCAATAATTGGAATATTTTAATCGTTTTGGGTTTTATATGAATAATTATCACATATTGCTTTGTCAGGAATTCTGTACGACCTGTTCGTTATGCTTGGAAGAAAAATAAATTCCAATAAACTCGGCAAATTTAATGAAGCTATCATAATGGATTTGAAAGAAGACGATTTTTCTTTTAGAAAAATTGCCGTTAGTATGAAGGGAATTCTGAATAGTGTGGTGGGTCAAATTTGGTTTGGACAATCCTGAGATAAAAGGGTACAATATGTCACCAAGAACCATAGATCGCCAAGGCAGAACAAAGATCACTCACCGCCTTTGACTTTTGGTTCTTAGGAGCTTCCTCAATTGTAATTGCGAATGAGTGGTTCATAGAACTTCTATGTTTTATGGGTATATCACAGAATACTAAAAATGGGATATATTTATCGTAAGTGACGAACTTGGATTATGTTTGGGGATAAATGATGATTAGGCAAGGGTCAAAAGACGACTTAAGTCTCAGTTTTTTGTGGATAGACATGTGCATGAGTCATCATGACCGCCCAGTGTTACGTGCGGAAAGTGAAAGTTTCAACACGTCACTGATTTCTCTTAGATTAATCTTGAATGCTGACAACTTTACTTTTTATCATTTACTTATCTGAGCCTAAGAAATATGTGTACTGAAATTTATTAAAATATTCGAACTATTGTTGAGTACTTCATATTTTAGTGTCATTTGAACATATGTTATTTATAATGTATTATATTCTGATCAATATTTGTTCCAGGTCCTACATAACAAATCCGTACACTGACAAGAATCTACGAATGTTGTGACAGCACATATTTATATATTGTTATGACTTTTACCTTGAAAGATTCAAAACTTATAAGCTACATCGCAAAAGCAAATATACGCTAACAATGTTGAACTGTAACATTACTTTTCATTACAAACTATTTGACATATTTATACAATTTTGAGCTCTAATGTTAAATAAATTTACTTAATTTATGCATAAGTATCTACTCAATAGAGTTTAACGTTTTAAATGTTTTATTTTTTGTTATATTTTATATTGGTTGAATTTTATTTTAATATCGGATTTATATTTTGGAATTTTATTATATATAATTGAAATACTGTTGAGGTTGTACATTTTTTTCTTGTTAGTGTAATTGGTAAGTGCCTGTATTTAATTTACCTTCAAAATGTTTCAAAACAAAGATGTTTTAATTGATATATTGATATAAAGCAAAAAGTAATTTTATGAACAATATGGTCTAAATTATTGTGTAATAAAAATGCACAAGTTTTCTATGGACTTTGAATTTCTCTTCCTAAAAAACCAAATATTAAAAAAAAGCGACATCAACACCTGAAGTTTTGGAGATACCTTAATCAAAATGGAAAAAGTGCTTCAAAAATTGGTCCAAAAGCATGCAAAAGTGTATTAATCCGGAAAATATTTTGAAAAGGGATAAAGCCATTTCCGATTATATTTGTTTTTATTTATCTCAAGGCTTAAGTAGCCACCCTTGTATAAAAGTTAGAAAATACAAAAAATCTTGGAAAATCTGTGTTATAGCGGTCCTAGTATTATTTTGAAGTAAAGTTCAAGTGATTCTGGCAAAATTTTCAGATTTAATTATAATCTATCTTCGAATCGTGTTGGCCTTTTCTTGATAGAAATCCATTGTACATGAAAGTGTTATCTATTTGAGGATTTCATCAATTTCACATGTAGTCCTTGCCATATGTTCTCTTAAACTTTTTGACACTTTTACAATTATTTCATATATATTTTCTTGATTTTCATCTTAGTTGAATTAATCCAATATGTTTTTGGATTTCAAGAAAAAATAATTTGTAATGGGCATATTTTTGGACCTTATGGTAAATTTAACAGATTCACAAACTTTATCTTTCCGTTCAAGCTTGATAAATAATTATTATGCAAAGTTATTTCTGTCAAAAGTTATTTTACTTACAACAGCAGGGAGAAGAGAGTTTTAAATGTTTTCTTTTATATTGGTTGAATTTTATTTCAATTTTGGCTTTATATTTTGGAATTTTATTATATATACTTGAAACACCTATGAGCTTGTATATTTTTTTTGTTAGTGTAATTGGTAAATTGCCTTTCTCAGCTATCGTTGACTACTCCTGGACATGGAGGTCTCCTTTACATTTCCCCACTCTGATCTGTCTTGTACCACCCGATGCCACTTATTTCCCACCTGAACCTGATATTGTTGAGACATCTTTTTGCTGTTTTCCCACACTACGTCTTATTCGTCTAGGTTGACAGTGTTAGTTTATTGGTCCATCCGTTAGGATCTTGACAAGCCACGTGTACACAGATGACTGATGACTACTATCCGTAATCTGTGCACATACCCCACCCATTGGCATTTTAGATCTGGTACTTTTGTTCTTTGTCGTACTTTTTCTGTGACACTTAAACCAAGCATTCCATTACTTTCTGCAATACCCTCAGTTTTTTGGCGGACTTTTTTGTCAGTCCCATTGTTTCAATTCCATATGTCGCCACTGGCAATATACAGGTGTCACAAACTCTTTTTTTCAGAGTTATAAGAAAATTCTTGTTCTTGAAAATATATTTAATTTTCTTCCCATATTAGTCTTATTTGTCTACTTAACTCCCCTGTCTGATTCTCTCTCTACTCAACATTATTGTGTGTTCAAGATAAATATATTCCCCCACAGTTGGTAAGTGCCTGTATTTAATTTACTTTGAAAATATTTCTAAACAAGTATGTTCGAATTGATATAAGGCAGAAAGTAAAATTTTAAAATGTTTCAACAGATGAAGGGGCTTTTTTCAGAGATGGAAGACCTCAAAATTACAATTGACTATAAGTTTTGAAATAAGGCAACACTGATGTGAATATGTCAAATCTGACATTGTCATCATAAAGCTTGACATTTTTAATGGTGAACATACTCGGAATGTGTTGTCATACGAGTAGTATTTATGTTGTTAACAGATACTTAAAATATTCATATTGGTCAAAAAATGGAATGAAATCGTGTACATCTTTAAGTTATTATTTTCTACGACTTTTGACGTGGATTAAACAAACAGCAGTGCCGATCAAGTCACTTCAACTTTTGGTGATGCACCATCCCAAGGCACTGTTTCGCTGCTTTTCTTTGTTCGCTACAGGACAAATTTAGTGAAGGTCGTTCAATATAGACGATATCCAATATGGGTATATTTCTGGACACTATCATAGATTAAACGCATTCATAAACCTAATCTTTCACTTCAAGCTAATGTTATTATAAAAATTTTCAGTTACTCTTATCAAAAGTTATTGTGTTTACAAACAGCTGGGTAAAAATAGTATTGAGTTTACACATTCGGCTCAAAAAATTGCAAAACAGACATTTTAACACAAAAATGTCAAAAAAGCAAAATGGTTGAATATTTACTAGTTTCACAGTAAATACATTAGCTCTGATTTTCATAGTGTGATTTTATACATCACTCTCTGAAAGTGTTTATTTTAATGTAAAAATGTATGAAATCTGAATGGGCAATTTATACGAAATTGCTTCTGTTACCTATTTGAGGAAGACAAACATTTGATCTGTTAATAGACTCATTTATTTTCAATTACTCTTCTTTATATATCACAGGCATATTGAAACATAGCCACAAAAAGAACAAAAGGCGATTTTATTAATTTCAGTAACAATGAAGGATTATATTTTTAAAAATAAATAAAATATCTATCAGCTGAAGTATATACAACTTATGGAACAAAACACTGTATCCGTATAGAAATATTTGTGCAATTTCAGGAAGCACATAACACAATCACAACAATATTGGATCAAAACTTATTCTTATGTTCTCAGGAGGTTTTTTGAGAATATTTCACATTAGTTTCATATTTTGAATTCAATTTCGATTTTCACATGAAAAATAAAAATTCCAAGTAATCTTGAAACATAAAATTATATATAAAATTCCAATTCATAAAGTCGAGTCTTTCCTACTGATTCTATACAGAGCAAGTTTCAATTTGGACCTTGAAAATTTTATATCAATTATTATCACTCAATTTCAGAAAACAACTAACTTTCAATCATGAAGGGATTAAAAGCATTACGAGGTATGTTCAAAATAAATTGAAAAATTAATCTGTTCAATCTGTTACCTACACATTTTCCATGAAAATTTTTTTCAAATGTGTACTACCCAAGATCATTATTCATAATTCTATGAATTCACTTTCTTTGAATTTATGTAAATAATATTGACATGGACTCCCAAATGAATATTTTGATAAAATCTTGCATTAATAAAACCCTCATCAAATGAAAATATCTTTCAATTTTTTTGAGAAAATTGTGAGAAAAATATTTCTGTACTAAGAAAGGACTAGACAGGGCAATGCCTCAAAAACTCGGAGTCAAAATATACAACAGTAACAGTTATATCATCCCTAAAAACTCTGACAACATCATCAGGTAAACTGAGCAGCTGTGACAACTTATTATAGTCGATTCCATAGTCTGTTCCTCCTAGTGCATTCCTTATAAGATGCGTCGCTGCATTTGTGTCTCTCGGTTTCGTTTTCATGCCTTCTTTTCGCTGCAAAAGTATTTCGTTGATTGCACCCAATTTCATATTCTTGTGTGGTAGTTTCAGAGGGCTCAGTGTTATTTTACCCTTCATATGTTCACCTACTAGTCTAACAGTTTGAATGGGTGATACCATGTCCCAAAGTCCGTCGGTTGCAATGATTAGAAACTTATCTCTAGGTGTTAGACGGTGGTGTACGATATCGGGCTTAGCTGTGAGATAGGGTGGTGTAAAATAGTTCTGGGGTATCACACTTGGGCCGAAATGTTTGGCTACATATTCTGTCATTATTTTTTTGCTCCATTTGAATCTGCACAAAGAATAAAATTTCATGAAATTCATACTTGATATGTCAAACAAAAAGTACGAAGTTCTCAATATATCTCTAGAATAAGAATCAATTTTGATCCTTTTTCTATCATAACTTGCAACCTCCTCAATTTTAACAACAATAAATATTAAAAATTGAGTTCTGTATTCCAAAGAGTAATATACCAAACTTATTTGGAATTCTCAGTATTTTAAAGAACAATATGTCCACTAAGAAAATTCTGTGTGTACTGACAAGATTTGTTTAGTTTCTAAAATACATTATTTCAAAAAAGTATCAGGAATTGATCATTTAAAAAACCTGCTTAAAGGGATTGTCAAAATCATTTTTGTCACTAAGTTTACACACCTATTCACATAACTGAGATGTGATGAAAGATCCTCCTCGCTCTGGTGGATCATCAACATCTTTATCTAAGTTAATGTCGCTAAAGTAAAGCAAATAGTGAAAATGGTCGTTCATGTCTGAGAGAACTAGTAGCTGAAATTTCTGTGTCTCACAAATCACTTGGTAACATTTCAAACGATTGTTTGGACATTAAATATGTTGCCACACGACTAGTTCCGAAAGTCATTGTGGACCAAAATATCCTTGGCCAAAAACTCAGCAAATCTCGGTGAACACCGTATTTCCCCGGTATAGTTCGATTGGACTTTTCTCTCTTTTTCTAAAATTCAAACTACTACTTCAAGGGACCTGTTTTTGAATTATTTGTTGACGTACTATTTTGGAAAGCCATACAATAAATTTAGATAAATAATACGTATTTTGTGTTTTGTTGAGGGATTATGAGTACGTTTTTGACAATGTGACATAATGACACTACAATCCGTAATATTGATTTTATGATTCAAGAAATAATATTACAGAAAGAAGACACATACCTTAGCCATATAATAAGATCATGTTTAGAAGAGAGAAAATAAAACTAATGAGTTAGCTACTTCACTCCAATGCAGAGTAAACCTCAGGGATCACCACTGTCTCTGTTTATATGCAACATCAACTGCAGTGACATTTCCACAATCCGTAATGCAGAAAAATAAACACTACAATAACCAGCAATTTCAAATGAGAAAACATTAAAAGACTATGGAAAAACTACAGGAGTACATAAAGAACATCACAATGTGTGAACAACTGCTCCAATTGCAAAAAAGAAAGGGGTTTTCGCATAAAATTATGACTGACAATGAAAAGTGAGTCCATTACGATAATCCAAAACCACAGGCAACGTATGGATGCCTCATCATCAACTGTCAAACCAAATATTTATGGCGAGAAGATCATGCTGTGTATTTGGTGGGACCAGCTGGGTGTGGTGTATTACGAGCTGCTACAATCGAATGAAAGGATCACAGGGGAAGTCTACCGACGACAATTGATGCGTTTGAGCCGCAATACGCCGAAAGACACGACAAAGTTATTGACAATGCATGGCCACATGTTGCGTCGCCGGTTGAAACGTACTTAGAAAAGCTCAAATGTGAAGTGCTACCCCCACCCGCCGTACAACCTAGACATTGCTCCTTCCGATTACCAACTATGCCTTTTTCCGCGATAGGATCCGTCAATTGCCAGAGAGATGGGAAAAAGTAGTGACTAGAGATGGACAATACTGTGAACTTTAAATGTCTAACCAATTTTTCACAATAACGCTTCAATTTTTGACAAAAAACTGCATGAATTCAGTTATACCCCCAAATACATAGGAAGTTTTGTTCAATATATTTTTTTTCACTATTTCTTGCCAATATGTAACAAAGCAGATTGAAGGAAGAAAGATAGAGACTTTTAACCATGTATTCTTGATTTTCATGAGATTTTTCGCCGTTTCTTAGGGAGAACACTTCTTAAATTGCAAAAAAAGACGTTTCTTTGACTCTTGGATGACAACATTATTGATTATGATTAATAAAAACACCGCCACTGCTGATGTTTGTGTTCCTAAGGTAGTGGGGTATGGGTAATGACCACAGCAGTCGATGCCATCAGACAAAAAAAAACTCAGCTTTGTAAGAAGCAATTCAAAGATTTGAAATTTTCGGGAGAAGTAGACTGATGAACACACACTCAAAAGCTTCTGATTTCACAACAGAGTTTGTCTAGATTTTTTAAGAATTGGATACACAACCCATATAATGCAAGGAAAATTTTATTTCAAATTTTTCTCCAAATTCACAATAACAAATTTGCTACAAATATTTAGAACAGTGTGCGTATAAATTATATCAGAATATTAGACTGTTTCAGCCGTTACCATTTAGTAGTTGATCATGATTAAAACAAGTTTGTAGAAATATGATTTACTACAAAAAAATTCAAAAATTTATACATTGTGATTGCAGTTTCGAGGTATTATCCCATATTCAGACAACCAAAGATGGGTAATACCTTGTCTGAAGATGGGGTAATACTTTGAAACTGCATACACAAAGAAAGTATAAATGTTTTAATTTTTTTGATAGTAGCATAGTTATTTCTAAAAACTTGTTTTATTTATATCAGAATATTTTAAATTTCAATTATTTATTTCAGATTGGTTAATTAATGGGTACATGCTGTAAGAAATGTCTGTTATTTAAATAATATAATATAGTTTATCCACTAACGAATCCAATAAGAAAGTTTTGGGAAAATGCTAATGCTGATTGAATAGAAAAAATCACAGAAGCGTTAGTTGAACTTTCATGAATAACATTAAACAAGCCCACAACAATGAAATTTGAAGAGAATACAAAGAAAAATATCGTGTATAAACTAGAGATGTAATGTTTGTCCTTCGGTATGTAGAATCCATTTTCTATTTTTCTTTTGAACAAAGTCATACTATTTACGACCTAGAACTCCTTAGACATCAAATTATAATGCGGGGATGCTAGATAATCACAATGGCATTGTCCTACTTTCTTTTGACATCTTGGTACATCCAGCAAATCTGACTCAGGTCTATGTCTTATAACAGTGGATGATTAATTTAGGAGTAATTGTATTTGTCCTAATATGAATCAACATTGACATACCGAAAAGCTATCTTATATCAAGCATACCAGTTTCTTCATATAATCTCTGTCAGATATAGGAGGGGTCTGCCATAAATTGTTCTTAGGATCCATCTACGTATGACATTCAAATTTTCCAAATGAACATCACTTACGCTGCCCTAACCAATTATTCCATAAGTTGAATGTGATTCAACATATGCATGATATAATGTAATAACCTACCTCTTATTTGGATCTGTACATGTAAAGCATGTCTCTCAATTTATTTACTATGTTTTTTACTTGAGATCCTATTTCAAATGACAATCAATTATAAATCCCAGATATTTGATGGATTCTGATTCATGAATACAAAGATTGTGTTAAACAGACAATGGTCCCAGATTTGGAAGTCCACTAGAATAGGAAGTGAATGGAAGATATTTAATTATTTTCTCCAAATTGAGAGTGAATTTAGTGTGTATGAACTACTTTTCTATAATTCTGAAGTCTTCTTCTAATACTGAGTTCAGTGATTCCCATGATTCAAACTTGTAAAATATAGTTTGATCATCTACAAAGCTCAATATTTTGCCTTTAATATTTAATGTTAACAAGCTATTGACATACAATATAAATAGGAGTTGTTCCAGCACTGTTCCTTGTGGTATTCGACGACACTAAGGGGTTACTCAGCTCATCATCTACTGCCAATCTTTGTTCATGATCAGTCAGGTAGCTTTCCTGTACACTATAAACATTCCCTCTCAAGCCATAATTATCTAGTTTCTCCAGAAGTTTTTCGTTACAAACTATATCGAAGGTTTTGGAGAGGTCAACGAATATGGATAATGATGATATACTTTTATCTAGTTTATTATAAATATTCGTTATTAGTTCACAAATGACGTCATTAGTTGACTTTCCTTCTCTAAAACCATATATTGAAAGTATTGGATGGAGTAGTTCGTTACTTTGGGACATTTTATTCCATGATATATCGAAAGCTTGAAATTATTTTATACTTTGCACTGAATTCCACAATTCTAACTTTTATGATCTTTTCCATTATTTTTGAAATACTTTATATGAGAGAAATAGGTTTGCAATTGGCCATTTTAGATCTACTACCACTTTTAAAAAGCGGCTTGACAACACCAACTTTCAAGGGCTTGGGAAAGTAGCCCCTCTCCAAGCAACAGTTTATCAAGTGTGCTAAATGAACCTTTATTTCTTCAGCATTTTCTTCCAGAGACTATTTTAAAATGAAGGAAGTAATTGTAAACTGATTTGTGGAAAATTTCTCACCTAAAATCACCTAGAGCACGTAGAGGAGCCAATTGACCTAGCAGTCTTCCCATTCTAATAACAGTATTTCTTTCACTTGGAGGATGTTCAGCAAGTATTCTCTGAACTTCAACATGATTTTCAATATTATGTTCATTGGTTAGTGTTTTGGCAGTCCATGTATTTGTCTCAGATAAAGAGCCTAGAGAAAAATGTTAGTTTCAATTTTACCAAATAACAAAATATAATACTAAAAAATTTACACAAGTCAAGCAGCTCCGGAAAAATAGATAAATTCCTCAAAAATTATTTTTAGGTGTAATGGCTAAGCTAAACCCCCATTTCATACAAATATTTTCAGGTAAACAATTTTAATTTAATCAAAATTAATGCGAAAATAATATTAATCACTATGAAACTTAGGATCCTACCTAAAACTGCACTGCAATCTCCAACATTAGCAAGGTGTAAATGGGGTCCATCAATATGAGCAACACATGATACACAACCAGACATTGCCACTGAAAGTGTCTTCCTGTTAAATTTACCATCCTCATCAGGTAAACCTTCTCTGGAAAGATCCTCATCTAAGCTCAGGAAAGCTTTTACTAAGGCAGTATCCATTTTAAAACCGTCTCTATAATCACCCTAAAAAAATTGATTAAAGTAAACTAGATGAGGTAGGTCTAGTTTTTGTGAGTTTTTTCTTCTAGAGACTTTTAATGATCATATAAATGATATATTTTTAGTAGAGAGAATAATATCTTTCACCACAGTGTTAATGTTAAAATTGGTTGATAAAAATAATGTTCTCATCACCTTTACCTGGACTAGATTATCTAAAAATTTTTTAAAGCTTTTCTTGTAAATATCACGAACATCATCTACTAACTGAACCTTATTATTATAGGACTTCAATAATTTCATAGGATTTGGGACTAGATCATGTGAAGAAATATACTTTAATAGTTGATCTTGTGGTAGAAGACAAGCTGTTATATATTGGTACACTCTTTTGGCTACTACTTGCGCACATGCACCACCCCCATGACCATCAAAAACTCCAAACAAAAGACCTGAAATAGAAAATAATGCTTTTATTCTTCGAAGAATATTAGAATATATATTTAGAGATTAACTAGATGATTTTAACTTGATTGTTTTATATACTTACCAGAAGTGAACAAGCAAGAAGCTTCTGATCTTGTGTCTTCAATAGGATTATTAGATGCTAGTTGATTTGAGTCATAAGATTTTACAGATCCTTCACTGAAGTCATGGGTATATTCATTGGCACGTAATATATTGTCTATCTGCAAACATAATAACTCTGAATCTAGAATCACAAAAAGGGTTGAAAAAGGCATAATTACTTCTTGGGGTGTGAGCTTCACCGTTGTCGACCTGGGTTCTCTTGAAGAATGATAATTCCTATGATCTCCTAAATTAAAATTTAGTTTTCTCCTCCTCTGAAAGTTGTCCTTTACATATTTATTGAAAAAAATCTGCACTGGGTTATTTGTTTTAGAAAACTGCCGTACGAAACTTGTATTTTTGCAAGACATTGTGGTTAGGTGTTGATGTTACAATTTTAATTTTGTTAATATTATGTTAACGTCGAAAAGTCTCACATAGTTTTTAAATAAAGGGTCTATTTTTATAGTTATTATAAAACGATTTATATTTTTATAATTTAAGGTTAGGAATAAGTTCACATGTCAATAGAAATGAACTACGGTCGCTGAAGCTGAACCACAATTACGTATTGAACATTTGTAATCTGTGGTTGTATTTTTTCAAAAACATACCTTTCGCATAACCATAGATTAACAATAATATATATATATTTATATAGTCTTGTTGATCTATGTGTATAACCTATATTTTTTTAAAACTACGGGATTATGGGAAATTTATGGCAAGTTATGTGAAATTGGCATTTTCTACACGACTTGAAAGTTTGAAACAACTCGCTGTTGAGACCTTCGTTGACAAATATCTAACAATTTGAGTTTTTGAAACAGAAAAAAGTCGGCCAAAGCCATATCAAGGGAATACGTTCAATATGATTTGTTGAGTTTTTGGCCAGAAATTTGTTTGCAATGATCGCCTACAGGCTCAGGTGCGAAAGACCTGATTTTCTGTAAGCCTTATGGAGCATTTCAGCGTTTCCGTGCATAAAATTACATTTGCAATACAAAATTTAAGGCAGATTCTTTGCTCTGTATTTTAATCCATTTGTGAGAATAAAAAAACACATGAAATGATAAAATTTAACACTGTAAACAAACTAAATGACAGATGATACTCTAACTCCGCACGAGAATAGAGGACAGTTATATCAACTTGAAGACAAAGAGAATTGTGGCAATTCCTGTATCGTTCGTAGACAAACTTTTATGAGAATGTAGTTTACCTAGGGTTGCTATGAAAACAAATTAGTTACTTCAAATTACTAAATTAGGAGCTTTCTGTGATCTGTGTTAGTTACACAACAAACTTCGTATTCAAATATTATTTTCATTCAATAAAAAGTTACATTCTCCTGCTGCTATCCATTATTGGATGTTTGCAATCACTTCTGACCACTTTGTCCTGTCTCCAACATAATTAATTCTCCTGTGGTTCTTATTCCTGTCCAATATTTAATATTTCAGAGCCACGACATCCTCTTTCTGCCCAATCCCCTTCTTCCTTCTTTTCATTGTCCAGCAGTTCACGTTCTCTATCTATCCTCCTCAGAATTTCCTCGTTAGTTTTTTTTGCTGTCGATGGAATTTTCAAGATCCTTCGATAAATCCATACCTCAAATGCTTCCAGTCTGATCATGGTTTTTACCTTCAGTGTCCAGCCTTCCATGACAATAACACAGACCAAACATAACATTTTGTGAATTTCGTTCTGAGGTTGAGGTCAAAATCAGAGTTGGTCAAGACGTTTTTGAATCTCATAAATGAGCTCCTCGCTTTTTCTATCTGATACCTAATTTCTACGTCTGAAGACCAGTCTTCACATAACCAAGTTCCTAGATAGTTAAACTTTTTTACTCATTCTATGTCTTCACTATTGTATGATAATTTTGCATTTTGAAACTCATCTGGTTTGCGGATAACTATTACGAATTTTGTCTTTTTTATGTTGATGTTGATTCCCTTAAGTTGGCTGTGTATTCCTAATATGTCCAGGATCCTTTGGAGGTCATTCATGTTATCTGATATCAGGATTATGTAATCTGCATAACTTATATTGTTGATCCATATGCCATTTACTTTGATGCCTAACTGTTGCTCTTTGAGAGGTTCTTGGAAGATGTTTTCAGAGTAAATGTAAACAGCAGTGGGAAGAGGACAAACCCATGTCTTACACCTCTAAGGATTTTCTGTACCCTTGTAACTTTGTTGTCAATCAGCAGCTGATTGGTTCCAGTACAAGTTTTCAATACAGCATATATTAATCTATATAAAGTCGCCTAAGTATTTGAACAAGTTTATGATGTCACACTCTGACAAACGCTTTTTTGTAGTCTATCAAACACATTTTCTCTGATAATAGTAGTTCTGAACTAATAACTGAGTTGCGACTAGTGCCTATTTCGTACCAAGACCCCTTCTAAAGTTACATTAAGCGTAAAAATTGTCAATGTTGCTTTTTTTTTAAATCATGCAGTAATATACCAGTCTGTACAGATACTGATGGCTCATCTGTTTTACTGATGCTAGTAAAAGCATTCAAGTTCAATATTTTAATAGCATTTTAATTTTTATTTCGTAGAGATTCCTCTATGTATCCTTCTGCTACACTAATTTTCTATGAATTCCCAAGTCATTCCAAAGACTCAATATTAGTTCCTCCAGCTAATAGTAGAGTAGCAGAAGTATGCCTCAGTAAATGACCTATACATTTGTTTGAATTATTAAATTTTAACATGTTAAACACCGTCAAAATATCGATATATTTTTGAGTTGAACCAAAATTTTTTGCCTATTTCAACTTTGTCATACGGCAGGTAAAAATTTTTTTTCCTAGGTTGGTACCACTGTCCTTAATTACTATGCCAAGCTTGAGCGGGATCTGTCAACTAGTGTGTTTGCAACAGCTAATTAAGTCAGTCGATGTCAGAGTGCGTGCCGATTTTTACTATGGGTGATTACGTTGAGCAAAGAATTTGTTTAAAGTTTTGTGTTGCAAATGAATTTTCGTGTGCCGATGCATTGAAAATGTTGCAAAAGACCTTTGGTGATAATGCTCTATCGAAAACTCGTGCATATCAGTGGTACAGAGCCTTCAAGGACGGTCGTGAAGTGGTCGAAGACTTGCCTCGTTCCGGACGCCCATCGACGGCTTCGATCGAAGATAACGTCGATAAAATTAAGGAAAGGGTGCTGGAAAACCGTCGTACCAGCTTGAGAGAGATAGCACATGATCTTAAGATATCCCACGAGTCCGCACGTACGATTTTGATTGATATTTTGGGCATGAGAAAGGTGGCCGCACGACTCGTACCGAAAGACCTGAATTTTCTTCAAAAACGTCATCGCGAACAGGTTGCTTCAGACATGCTGGATCGCTGTAATTCCGATTCTACATTCATGGAACGCATTATAACTGGTGATGAGACCTGGGTCTACGAGTACGATATGCAAACAAGCCAGCAATCATCGGAAATGAAGGTGATGCTCATTGTTTTCTTCGATATCCGTGGCGTGGTGCACTACGAATTCTTTCCAGAGGGTCAGACGGTAAACAAGGAGTATTACCTAGGCGTTATGGAACGTTTGCGTGAGCGTATCCGTCAGAAGCGGCCAAATTTGTGGGCGAACAACTCATGGATTTTGCATGACGATAACGCGCCTTCTCACCGAGCTACGATTGTGACTGACTTTCTCGCCAAAAACTCAACAAACATGCTTCAGCAACCACCGTATTCGCCGGATTTGGCTCCCTGCGACTTTTTCCTCTTCCCAAAACTAAAATTGCCCCTTCGTGGCACCCATTTTGAGTCGATTGAAGCCATAAAACAAAATTTGGCGCGAGAGCTAAAGTCCATCCCGGAAAGCGCCTATAAAAAATGTTTCGATAATTGGAAGTGCCGTTGGCATAGATGTATTGGAGCAAATGGAGCCTATTTTGAAGGCGACCCAATAAATTTTGACGATTAAATGTAAAAATGTTGTTTTAATTGAAAATTCCCGGTACTTTCTTGACAGAGTAGTATATCATATAAGGTATCCCTTTGGACAGATTGTTTTCATAAGTTTATTATAGTTTCTGAAAAAATTGTTGCGCGGTCCCATGGGACCACTCTGCCTCCTGGACTAAATTAGATTCTGCAGCATGAACAGTCTGCATAAAGCTTGTCCAAACTTGCCATACATACATATTGTCATGGAATATCGCGACCACATGGTCAATGATTTTTACTTTTACTATCTAGCCATTCTTTTAAAATATGCTATTATAGTATTCTTTAAATACTTTATCCTTCTTGAATTGAACTATCAATGACAATAATAATTTATATCTGTCAAAATTATTTTGCGTAACAACTGCACATTTTTCATTAATCACTCTATTATGTTGATATCGAAAATACGGATCAAAGCCAGAGCTAAATAACAATATTATTAGGTATTTAATAAACAATTTCGAGATGTTGAAGTTAACTCGTCCAACAGAGTCAGGCACTTCCCTTCATAAAACAATACGGTATTAGTCAAATATGATATTATTATTTTGAAACTTCTAGATTCCTAAATATCTTAAATGAAGTGTCTTAGCTTAAAGAATCAGTTGTATGTGATTTAAAGTAAAACACTTTATTTCCGCTTATATTAATAATTAGAATCAGTTGCGTTCAGGTTATGCTTTTTTACTGTCCAATACTGTATACTTGATCCAATACTGTATATAGACTATAAAATCTCCTTTCTAACCTGAAATAGAGGTATTAAAGTACAAAAAAATTCAAATAACTGGCTATGATTGTATATTGAAGGGTGTTATTTCTTGTGTAACCCTTGTAGTTTTAGAAATTTCAAAATAAATCCGTCAACTGCAATTTTTTGTGAGACATAGACATTTTGGCTTAAAATTTATTGAAAATTATTGAGATATAAACAATAAATGCTTAAGTAAGGCCTTTTATAATAATTCATATAGTTAGAGCAAATATTTATTAAGAAAATAAAGCAACACTTAAAAATAATAATTTTAGAAGTATTTTATAATTCACTGAAATATATACTTCAATTGGACTTCTGAAATAACTATGTTTGCAATTTTTTATTATCCTAAAAACGTATAACATGTAATTTGATAGTTCTTATCCTTCTTGACCAAAATCTGCTGTGAATTTTTGAAGCTTCACTAGGTCATCTTCATTAACAGTTGGTTTGGATGTTGCCAAAGATTTGAATAAATCGCTCTGAAAACAAAATTGCAGCATGAAAAAAGGCAGTATAAAGTAAGATAATGCTGCTCAAATATTCATGAGAACAACTTCAAATGAAAAGATCAATATTTTATTGATGATACATGGAATAAATGTTATTGCATAAAAAAAAATATAAAAACTAATTAATTTTTCAACTAAAAATTCCACTTCATGATGCATTAGAGTGAAAAGAATGAAAAATTAAATTACCATAGTAACCGGCGGTTCGGCTAATTTGTCTCCTTCCAATTCCGACCAAGACATCTCAATAGCGCCTGGATCCCCTGGCGAGCAAGGAGTAAGCAGATCATCTACAATTAAATTAGGGTCCTTGGGACTAGGCCCACTGACTTTTTTGAAATGTGTGGCAGTTTGTACTTTACGCACAGGCTGCATAAGTGCATCTTTCACTACTATACTGATGTCAGCTCCAGAATATCTGAAAATGAAAGTAAAAAGATGGAGAAATCAAGCTAAGACAATAAAGCTTTATAACAAAAATGGGTAGATAATCCAGTTTGAAACACTACTGATAAGTACTTTAAAACCACCCAATAATGCAACTATTTAACTGCAAAATCAATATTTTGTGCTCTATCAAAAATATAGAAAATATTTATAAATTAATACTAAAAAAATAATCTTTGAAAATTTTTCGTTTCTGAGTTCTGAGGGGGGTCAAATTTTCGTTGGGCCATCCTGTATAGTACTTCCAACGTACATTTGAGGATAATACAGTGTACCAATAGTATCACAGAAAAACCAGATGTGTCACTCTGCTGTTGGTGGGGTTTCTCATTCATTCGACCTTCAAATTTACTACAACTAAAATTTAATAAAAATGACAAAGATAGCCAAGTTATGTTCTCCCTCTATTAGATTCAAAACAACTCCTATCAAATTGATTTGACTACCTGGATTTGTCTGCTTTTCTGGCACAAATTATTCATTTGTGATTTAACTAATTTCAAAAGGTTTAGGGTGTTTAGGGTGGTAGTTGTAGTTATCTGTGTGGTTCTACCGAGAATATTGCATTTTTCAAATTTCCTAAGCCAGATAATGTGGGATGGGTACTGACTCATCTGAAAACTGGCTTGTAGTGATGTGATGGCCAATTTTACTCGATAGGTCATTGATAAAGAAAAAGTATTGGACCCAGGATATTTCCCTGGGAAACAACAAGTTGTAAGAAGGTAGGATTCAAACCACTTATTTTAGTTCTTCTGATTTCATAGCAATCCATTTTTGTCAATATGTAGTCATGGGTTAAAGTATCAAAGGCCTGAGACATGTTAAGTACCAAGGCAATTACGATTTTTGAGTCTTATAGTGTGTTTAATACGTCTCGAATGAATTCTAATGCTGCTGTAGAAGTTGATTTTTATTACACATATCTGTGCTGTGTAGATGTCAGAATTCCTTCTTAAATGAAACGAGTTACCAGTTCACATATTGCTAACTCTAGTATCTTTGAGAAAGAAAGAAAGAAGGAGGCTAATCGGCCTTTCGCTTTGAGGTTTATCCTCTTTCCCCTTTTTATATATTGGCTTTATTAGTGCTTGCTTAAAAACTTCTGAAAATATACCATGTTTCATAGAATTATTTATAAGGTAGGTTAATGAAGTAACTATCAGATTCATACATTATTTAACTGTTTACAGGAATTTAAGTTCTCCAAAGTGTTTTCATCTTATTATTTGAATCTAGAAAGTGTAGTTTATATGTTGTTTGCTATAAGCATTTTATCATATCCCTTTTTAACCTTCTTATAATCCTCTGAAAAATATGATGGTAAGATTTGCATATATGTAGCAACAACTTTCTTCTCTTTTGTGATCGGAAGCTTTTGTATCATTCGCCGCCATCTTTAATACTATTTATCTACAAAGAGCTATGCATTACTTATTTACTGACAACAGATTTCTATCAAATTACCATTTATATAAAATTTAGCATTCACACCAATTTTTTAAACACAAATTTTATCCATATATGACCAATTTCATCACGTGATTTTTTATCTTTGATATAATTGGCTCCCAAAACCATTCATGAATACGCATGCGCATATTTCCAGGTCATAAAAATAGTATGTCTAATTCATAAAGTAGTAAAGTGATTCGTTAGTGATAGTATTCCCAAAGGTATTTCGTTTTCAGTCACAATGAGCAAATTAAGTATCCAGTAAAACAATTGAAAATAATTATTTTTTTAATCAGCACAATTCTAAATTAATCATTATACTAATCAACTCACCCTTCTGTCCTTTTAGCTAATTCTTTCAAGTCCTCTTCGGACAAGGTGGTATTAGTATTACCTAAATGAATCTTGAACATTGTAACACGAGCATGCTCTTCTGGAAGGGGTATGTAGATTCTTCTTTCAAATCTTCTTCGTATAGCAGAATCGAGTACCCATGGAATATTGGTCGCGCCCAATACTAGGATGCCATCTGTATCATGTCCAACACCTGGAAGAACATGTTTGTGAATAATCTATTAAAATATAAACCATAGCAGGAATAAATAATTCAGTTACCAATATTTAGAAATACCTTTGGGATCAAATATGAATCTTTAGGAGCACCAGTCTGTTGAGAATGTATAATACATAAGTTTACTTTAGACCAGTCAGAGAACATAGTCAGATGTAGCTTTTGAAGTCTTTACTAGCTGATCATCGTGACTTCGTTTACGTGGATCTTAATGTATGAAAATGAAATTTTTCGTAGAGTTGCTTGAACGTAGCCTTGAATTTGTTACATAGTTATTTTGAATGAATAAGACTTGACAAACAAATAGATACAAATTTTAAAGTACTTATTATATATAAATATACAGGATATAATAGGATTTTTATGAAACAGAGCCTAAATGTTGCACCAAGCTTTTCACGGTCTATCTGTGAAAAGCATTAATTTCATGTTTCCATTTGCTCAACACAGTCCAGCAGTTCTATTTTTACAAGATTGTTAGCTGAATAACACAGGGTGCACGGATTTGTGATATCCAAATTCTTTCAATTTCATTTCGCTCTTCATCTTGCTGTGCAGTCCGAAAATTAAAGAAAGTATGGCATTTAGCAAGAATTTACGCCTGCACAGCAGCTTACGATGGAAAATAATTGTCCTTCATATTCTTTGTAGAACCCTTAAAAACCAAACCCAGAAACGCATTCAGATCAACGCCGTAGCGGTCTTTTCTTGGGCCCGCGCTAAGCATCTAATAGTATCCTTTTAGCACTCACACAACGACAGTATATCGTTGGCATTCGTCTACAGAAACACACACACAGTCTCTTTCTCTCTCCACCATAATGCATTAAAAGGCCTAGAAGTAAATGATTTATCTACATTATTTACTTGTAAATTAGGACATGTGTAAAGTGAACCGAAAAGTGAACCCAGTGAAAGTGAACAACGGTGAAAAGGCTCATCGATCTACTCCTCTACAAGCAATATGGTGTTTTCGCTGCAATTAGAGTTCAATACTACACCGCAACATTTGACATTGACTTTTGGGTAAAACAACTCAAAATTGTATACTGTAATATATGTATTTAGGCTGTAAATAAATCCATTGAAGTCTAACATCTCCCTCAATCTCCCCAGTGAAGTAGGCTTATGCTAGAATTTGCATACTAATTGATTGAGGTTAATCAATTACACTGAAAAATTCACAAAGGTATATCTACATACCAAGCAATTATTTCACTTAATTTACATTATTTTAAGTTCTTCGATACAAATTGTTTGACCCACCTCTTAGAGGCAACAGGAGTCTTAAACTAAGTATAAATGGTAACACACTTAAAATAAACCAATCAACCAAGATGAACCAAGGAACCTCTTTGTCTTTGTCAGGTTTAAAAACAACCAAAAAAATTATTAAAAATCTAATGAAAAAACCAACAAAGACAATGTTAAAAGCAGAAAGAGAGTAGCTGTTTATAGTAATTTTAAGGGTTGGGCTCATAATTAAAAATAATATAATATAAACTTTAATAATTTTCTCTTCATATTATAGTTTGCTACTCCTTTTTTATTTGAATAAAACAAAACACTAAGACAATGAATCGAAAGTAGACATTTGGGTGTCTGAATTCAATTCAAGTGAAGGATCCATTACTCAAATTGATTTTTGCGACCCCAAAAAATCGATCGCAGATGGACAATCCCTAGAATTGATAGCTAAGAACAGTTTGAAAGGGAAAAAGAAAACTGTGGTTTTTACGTTTTTTCAATTTTTCTCCTCATAAGAAACTTCCTTGGACTCCAAAAAATATAAAACAAAAAAATTTTGCTTAGCAACATTCAGTCTTTTTTATTTACCTAGATTATACTGTAAGTTTTCAATAACATTTAATAATTATATAAGGTTGCTCAGAAAGTAATTTCGTTTTTTTCCGACAGGATTTAAATGTATTTTTTCACCAAGTTGACACTTAAGCTGCATAAATATTTATATGTTTTGAGAGCTGATATAGGAAGGTTTGTGTGTGAATTAATTCTATGCAGTAGTTTTTGATTGGTACCCTTTTAAATATGGAGAGCAATACGAAAATTAACGTTCATTAAAAAAAAAAGAAATTAATTTCCGAACAACTTTTGTTTTCAGGACTTTTTTGAATATATCTTAATACTAATGGAAAATTTCTTATTAATGAATTATTAAACATTATCATGCAAATATAGCTCACGATTTAAGAAATTGATTTCAGGACAGCACTGTATCAGAATAATGTCATCATTCATTAATGAAATAAGTAGAGGTGCTACTTAAGTAATTCTGCTGACAAGAGTTGAGAGTAGAATTTATATATAAGAAATTTCTCCACAGTTTCCATGCAACAGAGTTCGATTCTATAGTCAAGTAATAACGTTCACTTACCCTGCATTTGGATGAGAAACTCTGTCTTTATCCTACGAGCCGATTCAGATTCATTATCTGACCTAGATGAACACAAGGAGTCTATTTCATCTATGAAGATTATACTGGGTTTGTGTGCTCTAGCCATTTCAAAGAGACTCTTCACCAATTTTTCAGATTCACCTAACCATTTTGATACAAGATCTGATGAGGATACAGAGAAGAAGGTGGAATTATTAGCTTCTGTAGCTACAGCCTTGGCCAAGTATGATTTGCCAGTACCAGGAGGCTATAATATACAATCAATAATTAAAAACAAGTTTTCAAAAATTACCAGGTTTTACTAACAAAAATAAAAAGTTGACATTTTTGTGTGCATCAAGAAACTAATTTTTGTTATAGCAGTTTCGAAATATTATTCTGACAACCAAAAAAATTAACAATAAGTACAAAGTATTTATTCAGGATCAGCTATAAAAGAATAATAGTGATATAAAATATGGTCATAGTAGAGAGAAGTGATTATGTTGGATTCTAAATTGGCTGGTCAAAAATTGAGAGTATATAGGGCGAGTAAAAAAATGAAGAAAAATTCAATAAAGTTTTTATATTAATTGCCTTCCAAAAAAGATACCCCCTCAAGTATGGGTCTCAAAAAATGGTTTTGAATTATTATCATCTCCAAAACCTTCTTTCATTATGAAAATCTGGAAATTTGTACATCCTCTAGCTATTTGATAATTGATCAAATGAAATAAAAATCTACCAAAGTTCAATTCAGAGAGGATGAAAATGTAGGGTAATAAGGGAGTTAAAATAATTCAAACTTATGATAGATTGGGCCGTTGCTTGGTAGAAATCAGTTGTAATTGTCATTATAAAATAAGACACTTGTTTACATTTTCTACTTTATTTTTGGTATTGACGTACGTTTCGTCTTTGCTAGAAAGACTTCATCAGAATATCAGGTATTCTGATGAAGTCTTTCTAGCAAAGACGAAACGTACGTCAATACCAAAAATAAAGTAGAAAATGTAAACAAGTGTTTTATTTTATAATGACAATTAATTCAAACTTGTTTGAAGCTTTTTTTTTTATAAAATTTTGGGATTTTTTCATACTTGTTGAAAATCGTACCATTTCCGAATAAAATCAATTTTTATATTTCAATTCATCATAACTTCAATGAAATTAATGTAAGTTGATGAGAAAGAAAAGTAGACATGCACATCGTCTCAGAGTGCCCAGCGGTGAGTGGCATTAGATTCAAGATCTTTTGTCAGGCTTTTATAGCCCACTGCGAACTGAAAAAATTAACCCCGAACAAGATTATCAGTTTTATCCAAAAACTGGATCTCGTCAGGGAGATATAAATTAGGGGTGAACCACAATAGTCCGTGCGGACGCAGTGGTAGGGTGGACAGACATCCGCTCGCCATAAATAACTAACTAAAGTAGGCATTGTGTAAAAACGGAAAAGATAAAACATAAAATCTACGCCAAAGAATTAAGACACTCAATGAAATGCGAAATTTCAACAAAATATTTTCTCTTGAAAAAGGCAACACAAAGTCATTTTGCTCCATGATAATGGCCAATCACACAAAGCAAAATAGCTCAAGAGAAAGATCAAGGTTTTCAGTTGGTAAATACTAGGGCATGGAGTTTATTCTCCAAAGTTGGCTCCATCCAATTATCATCTATTCGCAACACACAACTCTCTGAACAAAGCTTCATTTCGTATGAAAATAGCTTGTTAACTAGTTTGCTTCAAAAGAAGAACTGTTTCTTTTGCATGTCATTCATAAACTGCCAGAGAGGTGAGAAAAATATATAAATAGCAATGGAGATTAGTTTAAATAAAGTATTTTTCATAATTTTCAAACACATGTGTAAATTTTACAAAACAATTCTGGTTTCATAATTTTACACCTGCTAGTAATATAGAAACAATCTAAAATATCCATAATCAAATATAACCCATCATAAAAACTGAACAAATAAAAGAATTTATATTTCGTACTTTGGTGACCTAAAATCTATAGATTGGGAGTTTCTGAATTAAAATGTTCATCTTGCAATAACAAATACTGACTGGACATTCACTACAAAACACCGAAATGATAAATATAGTTTGTTCTAGAATATACAGACAGCCCTCTAACATACTGAATAAAATAAAAAGTAGATACAGACTTCACAGTTTTAAGACACCACAATAAGACTTCATAGATTTAAGAGTGGTTTTATATTGTGAGTTCTTTAAAGCTTTAACATTAGTATTGAATAAATCAACATTCTTATCCCTAAAATGGTTGTTACAAAGCATTAACATTTGGCTTAAAGGACTGTCAGATGGACAACCAACACAAACATTCAGGCCTTGATCTATCTGTTAGATATAATTCAATATTTTCTTATGGGTCGAGTGATACTTGAATCTTTCCATGTTGATATTTCCAACTTATCTGTTTTTCAGCTGTGTCATTCGAACTTTGAATTGCTATAGCCTTTTGACACTTCAGTTTATTTATTCTCTGATGGGTATATATAGTCCTTAGAAAACATGGAAAGCTTTTTTTTAGAGCTTTTAATATACTTATTGCCCATGAATTAGATGTATATTCTGACAAAGCATTCGGTATTATAATCTGTTTCATTCTATTATTTTCTAATGGCATTGATTTCATAAGTTTTCTATAATCAATGAGGAAGTTTATTTAATTCATTCTGTCCACCCAGAAATAGGCTTTCCAGTCAACACCGTTAATTCCCCTCTGCATTGAGGCACCTCTTGCATTCAGTTTTTGAATATAGTGTAAACTCATTACTCCAGTAGTAGTCATTCTTGTTGCCTGAGGCCTTTCAGTCAAAGATATTGCCTTATTACTTCGGTAATTATTAACCTTTGTCACTTGTGTCTCCCAACAAAGCTATCGTGAGTACTATAAACGTAATAATCCACATTGTCATTACTTTAGCTTATTATATATACTATATACAGTGATATCAAAATATAATTGATTTAGAAACAACACAGTTTATAGAATTCATAAGCATACATGTATGATACATAGTGTTGTTTTTTTCTGTCACAGAGTTTTTGAAGTCCATTTCCATGAATATTTTGAAATCATTGCCGACGATTAGCCAAGATGAGTGTTCCATGCAATTAAATAGGGCATCAGTAAAACCAAATGTTGGAAAAAAGTTTAGAGTAAACCCTGCCAACCTTGACTTGGTGTGAATATTTATAATCGGAAATGGCTTTATTGTCATTCAAAATATTCTCCCTTAAGATCAATCCATTTTTTCATGCATTTGAACCGATTTTTGCAGCACTTTTTGCATTTCAATTGAGGTACCCCTAGAACATATGAATTGAACATATTAACTGCTTCTTCAGGTTTCGAAAAATGTTGATCTCGTGATTCATTTTTGGATCTGTGGAAATAAGAAGCAATCATTGAGTGCCAAACAAGGACTATGCAGCGGATGATCCATCAATATGATGTTTTGATTGCTCAAAAACGTTTCTTAGAGCTTCCATTGTTATGGTGGAGGATGATTTATCTTCTGGGATAGATTTCCCTGATTTTTCCGAACATTTCTGGCAAACTAATGCTGGTGTACCATTCAGAATTGACTCTTCTATGTTGCTTTAATGGAAATGTGGAGAAAAAACAATTGACCATTTGCTTCGAAATGCTTTGTGTGCAAACAACTTTTGTTGGGTTTGGTTTGTCTTGAAAGACCCATCTATGTTTCATCATGGTCTTATAGAAAGAAGTCTTTTGATATTTTCAACATTTCTTTACACCAATCGACACGCAAGTGGTACTAATACTCAAGTATGTTTCAATCTCTTGGTCTATGTCAAATGACAATCTTGCAATATCGATTCATGCACAGCGTTGATGTTTTCTGGCACAACAGCCGATTTTGGACGACCTCACAAAATTTGTAGTGAAGTGCAATCATGATTGCATTTGGAAAAGCAGAGAAATGCGGTGACTCGAGATGGTGCCTGATCACCAAAAGTCAAAGAGTGTTGATCGACACACTTTTGCTGGTTTAATCCACGTCCAAAGGCATAGAAAATCATCGCACGGAAATACTGACAATTTAAATCCATTTTCCGAACAAGATTAATGTTTCAAGTATCTGTAAACAACACAAATACCACTCCATGAAAACCTAAGTACGTTCACCATTAAAAATGTCACTTTGCAATGACTATGTCAGTTTTGAATTATTCTCATCAGTGTTGCCATATTAAAAAATTAAGCTTATAATTGTATAATTTATAACAATCAATAGTAAAAGCTATTAATGTTTCATGCGAGTATATTACAGGTCACAAAACTAAAATGATCAAATTATAAAACAGTCACATTAAACATTATAAGCATATTATTAGTATGGGTGTTGTGACAACAAAACCTATATACATTGAGAATTATCTGAAAGAATCTAGACCAGAAATCAATACATTCATGTAAGTATTATTTTCAACTCTAGTACCTTAATGAGTATGTACTTCCATGGAAGCGACAAAATATCAAAAGAACAACTGCAAGTGGGTTGTTATGAGTTTGTCAAATATAGATTATACCTGACTCTACATAAATACTTTGTACTCTTTGTTAAACATTCCATTATATGACGATGAAGTGATGCTTCAAAATTGCAATAAGAAAAATTAGAATTCTTACAAAATGGTAACTTTCAAAAACTTGTTTTTAATTATTGTCAATTATCAAAAAGTATTGGCTGAAACAGTTGAAAAAACAATTATTTTTCCAAAAATTTTAATGTGGGAAAAGTGTATGAGAATATTCCCAAATGATATATTATATTCGTCAGTACGAAATAATACTATTAAATTTCTCATTGATATGTATACTCAATTACAAAAGAAATTATAATTTTATTTATTTAAAATGTGGAAGAAGAATTTTTATGTTGCATGGTGTATACTTACAAATAGAAAAATGATAGATTTAAATTATAAAATCATGTACATGACATAGTTTCTTCAGAACTTCAGAACGTTTTTGTTTCCCAATACATTTTTCATTACATTGAGTACAAGGGGAACGTAAATGTATTAAAATAAATTATTACATATCTAATTTTATTTACGTATTGTGATGAGTGTACACATAGACTTAAAATCATAGACATATTAAAAGGATAATAAGTCGATGCTTAAAACAGTCTACTTAGAAGAAGTTCATCCAGAAAGCATTAAAAAAGACTTAAGGGTATTTCATTTAATAAAAAATTCTTGCCATCCTGTATAACGAATGGTAACCCTCATAAGAATTTTAGATGGCAAAAAGATGAATAATCTGTATTGCGCCGGTATTTGATGTAGAAAATTTTACAGAAAAAAGATACAGCATACTGTTCAAACCTTCAGTTCAAGTACTAACTCTGTCAAATGATGCTTAGCATCGGTACTAAATGGTAACTAATCTCTCCTTTAAGATATTGACGTAAGTATATCTTATATTATATTATTCATATTGAAATATGGAATAGTAACAATTAGTTATGTTACCAAATTTGTTTCAGCCTTTTGAACATTTAGATTGTTATTTTAGATCTAACTTTTGATTCAAACTAGAATGAATCTTTATATTTGGAAATATTGGGAGAACAGAATTTCCAATAGATTTGGAACCAATTAGCGGATTTTGACCATTCACAAACTGGATCTTTCCATTAGAAAATAATAAAAAATATATATACTACAATACGCAGATGACACAACAGCAACTTCAAGCGAAAAAACATTAAAAGATAGTAAATCTAAACTACAGAAATACATAAACAACATCACAACATGTTTTGTAATGTGGAGATTGATTAATCCAAAAAGTCACAACTAATAATATTGAACCACAACATTAATCACGAATCTCCAACTATTTCTGAAACAATAAAATAGACAATACAGTCAGCTGAAACAGCATGCTAAAAATATAAAGAAAAACATTATCAATAGAGCAAAACATTTCAGATGTTTGACACAAAAGGGCCAAGGAATTAACACAAAAATAGTTTCAAACATTTATAAACCCATATGTAGACCAATAATTTAGTACCGACATCCCTTGTACGCGAATTGCAGAGAGTTAGTGATTAAAATTCTGGAGGTGCCTGAAGCATCATCCATCAGAACAATAACAAAGAAGAGGCACCAAAATCAATTATTAAATCAGAGAACAAGGATACAACCCACCAGTGAGTAAATTTCATACATAGGCTGGATAAATTGGAAGATATATATGATCTCATGAGCAACAAACCAGTAGAACACCTATGCAGGAAATTCTCAACTTGCATATTACTACAGAAATAGAGAAGCTATCAAAATTGCCAAACTTTTTTTTTTTGGTAATTTTTGTACATCCAAATGTAATCTGAATTTATTATAGGCTGAAAGATTTTGGTCGAATGCCTATTGATAAATTATTATCAATAAAGAACAGTTGTTGACCTATTGCAGATGTGATACATATTTATAATATACAATTTGTTCATATTAGATGAAAATGTAGAAATCATACGTATTACATTAAACTAGATGAAAACTTTACGGTAATGATGACAGTTATGGTTTTTTATGGGTATATAAGACAGATTTAATAGATACTAAATTTTCATCAAAACTTACCCCAAACAAAAGAATACCCTTCCATGGTGCTCTTTTTCCACTGAATAGATGGGGGAACTTAATAGGCAGGATGACAGCTTCTTTCAATGCCTCCTTAGCAGCATCTAAGCCAGCAACATCAGACCATTTAACATTTGGTTTTTCAACGACTATAGCACCTTCCAATCTACCTTCTAACTTTTTCTTCTCAGGATCATCTCCATCTTCTTCATCACTATCACTTTTCTTGTCATCTCTATAGTATAATAAAATTAATAACCAAATATGTACTAATTCTGCAAGTTGTTAAGCACCTATAATAATATTTGTAACACAGGATTTTTTGACGAAGAAAATAATAACTCTTGAGAAACCTACATTATATTATGATTTGAATGTTATAGAATTTGTTGATACTTTAACATTAGAGCAATAGAATGCAATATATATTTTATAATTATCATAAAACTGACATACTTGGATCCATTTTCTCCATCCTTAA
Organism: Megalocaria dilatata; assembly: GCA_034642435.1. NCBI lineage: Eukaryota > Metazoa > Arthropoda > Insecta > Coleoptera > Coccinellidae > Megalocaria > Megalocaria dilatata. The sequence goes on from CM067854.1 coordinate 76,872,819, forward strand.
TAGGTTTCTTATGTCCTTTTCTAAGAGACTCTTTCAACTTTTCGGCTCTTTCTAAATATTGTGTACATTTCGCTCTTATACTTTCTTTTGCTTTATCTCCTTGAGCTTCGTCTGAAATTCAAAATAAATACAATACTAAGAATGACTTCATCACATAACCTTGAACTAAATATCATTACATTTAATTGCATGAAGGAAATACTCCACCCCATGTTCATATAATCTCAAAGCTTCTTCATAATTTTTATTTCTATCTTCTTCGGTAGCTTTAGTTACCAGTTCGATAGCTTTTTGAAGGGTTGTTCCTGCAGACATATTCTGTCTATGTAGAGAAACGGAACGATTCTATCTTTAAAGTTTGCAAATTATTATTACATTAATTCAAAACTACGTATGCAATTAAAGGTGCATTCTCAAGTTGTATATTAATTTGATGATTGTTTGAAAATAAAGATTTTACAAATAACCACTAAAAGAACTCAGCATTTGTCAACCGAGTTTGACAGTAATGGCAGAAGACAGATGACAGTGATGACTGCATGACATTATTATGGTTACACATATCCATAGATTACGGTTAATAGTCATCTGAATCTATGCACATATCAATTTCAAAGAATTATCCATGAACTTTCACTTTCTTATTGAACGTTGTCCAATGGATATCAAGAATGAATATTTTGTTCAGAATTCAAATTAAGTCGTTATACATTAAGTTAAAATAATTTCTGGATTTTTATATGCAATTATATTTTCCAAATGTATTTACACTTGTTGCTTGAGAATAACAAGTTAAATGCTCAAAAGTATGAAGTTCGGTTAGGAATTAGGAATATTTTTGCTAAAGTAGTTTTGACTTCAGTAGAGAAATAACTCAAAAGGACACAATAGAATTACGCTTGAAAGAAAATCATTGAAATATTTATCCAATTCAAAAATTATTCGATTTATTATGTTGAAGAGATTCAATAGATTCAGTAGATGATAATTTGTTGGCGAGCAGTTACCTTTGAATATACACTAAACAAAAATTATATATTTGGAACATGTAGATTCAAAAATTGTCATTTGAAATGTCACACTGAAAATTATTGTTCATGAGGAAAAATAAGATTTAGGAAACATTTTTTCAACCCAAAATTAAAAGCCTTATTTCCAAAATGACGGAACCCGATAACAATCAGATGGCTTTTTGGGAAGCGATGAAGGAAAAATATGAAAGGAGAAACGAAAGCTTGAAACATCAAGAAAAGTGTTTACGGAAAAGATTAGAACAACTGAAACAAATAATGGAAAGCCAGAAAGTGGGTAACGATTGCGACTGTGTCCCTGAAAAACTTGAAAAGCAAAGTTTGGTACAGTGCTTGGTGGAAAAAGGAAAAAGTTTAATATTGGGTACTTGTAAATGCGGAGATCCAAAAATTGGGGAAGAGTTGTTATGCGCTTGTCATATTCAGGACTCTAATGTTCCTCTTAATGTGGATCCTAATTTATGTCCTATGCAAGAGCCTTTCTCTCCAGAAGGATGTTTGAACACAACCTGTGATTTCTACGACCCCACTCTTGCCCACCTGGTAGAAAATCCAAGTACCTTCTCTTTAAAAACAACAGATATCTATTATATGGACAAATTAGCAGATCTTGTGAAAGCAGAAAAAAACATGCAAGGGAAAATTAATGATTTAGCTGAAAGAGAACATTCTTATCTTACTGCCATACATGATATGCAAGAAACTATGAAGAAGGAAGCAAGAACTGCTCCAATAAATCAAGAATTCAAAAAGTTAATTGAAAATTTGGAAGAAGACAATAAGAAATTAAGAAATGAACTAGAAGATTTACGGCTTGAGCTTAAACATTGTTTTGAACGTGTTGAAGGACCTTTGAGAAGGAGTTTAGAGGACCAGCGGGACAAATGTTCAAAATTAGAGAATCAACTTAAAGATCTTCAAGTAAAAACCAAATTCAAAGAAGATTCATACCTAAGAGAAATTAACGAAGTGAAAGCGAAACTTTGTCAAACATGCTGTACGATGGTAGATTTGAATAACGTCAATTCCAAATTGAAAGACGACTTGAGTTCTCTTCAAAATAATTGCATGAATTTAGAAGATGAATTACTGAAGCAACAACTGAAAGAAGCAGAAAATATACTTAAATTCAAAAACGCTTTATCTAGAAGAAGTCCCGAGAAAAGAATCCAAAACAAAGGTGACGATTCAGAGCAAGATCTTGCACATATCGCTAAAAAGTTAGGAGATACGTTGAAAGAAGTGTGTCCTTGTGTTTCGGATGTCCCTTCAGGTTTAACGGAAACTGCAGAAAATATCAGAAAATTAACAGAAATGGTCGGAGAAAAAGGAGAGCAACAACGAAAAAAGAGGAAAGGGAAAATGCCCCAAATTACTACAAGCTCCTGTTCTGATGTAGGCGATGTAAAAGCACCTGCGCCTTCTACGGAGTTTAAGAAAGAAACAAAGGACTGTGCATGTTCTAACTCTTCATTGAGACTTAAGCCAATGATTGGTCAGAACTATATTGAAAATAAGAATCAAGCACAAAATAAAAACTCATCTTCTACCTCTCTAGCAACGAAACCAAAACTGAAGATGAAAGCGACTAAACAGACTTGCACTCTAAAATCCGGAGATTCCATGAAAAAAACATTATCCAAAGGCTGCACTTGTTGTCCTGCTCAGAACGAATGCGACCATGGCCCATCGAGTATTCGAAAGGAATCCACTGAAACTTTATGTGATTGTTCAGACATTGACACCAAGAAAACTGGGCCCTCAGAAGAGGTTCTTGCGGTGAAGAACTTGGGTACGTTGAGTATGCCTCCTGGGGAAACTCTTATTGAAACAAAAGTAGCGGATATAGCATTAACGTCGAAATCGCCGAAAATTAAAGATGAACAAAATATCAAACTCAAGAGGAACAAATTAGCAGTAGACACCACCTGTGACGTTTTGGATAAACCTCCGGAAGACATACACGTGGTAACAACAATCGCAAATACCGGTTCCCTCGAAATTACTACTGAAGGTCCCCCTGGTATTATCGAGACTAAAGTCAACTACCTTCCAGATGGAAAAATAGAAATAGTAACAAAGCTCATAAACCGTCATAACATGGAAAATTTCCTGGATGGCACACTGCTACAGTTTCCTGAAAGTTCTCCAGATTACGTTCCGAATCAATCTTATACTCGACAATACGACGCTAGGACAACATTTGCTGAAGAAGGTTGCTTTGAAATAGATTGTAACCAGAGTAAAACCTGTGGGGGCCTTTGCGACAATGAAGCCGAAGAGACCGTTGTTGTTAAAGGTGAAGCAAATCAGCAGAACTTGGTGAGTAAAGTTGAGATGAGAATGGCCGAAGAAGTTAACAAAAAAATACCTTATGGACAAGTTGTGGTAAATAACAATTTCATCTTGATCGGTGGGACAGATGCAAATCCATTCATGAATTCATGGAAAAATATTAAGTTCAATGATGATTCTGAGGAAAGAACTGCACTGCTGGATATGGTTTTTCTAGCCAAACCAAAGGGTAATCGACATAAAAGAACTCCCGTTCATACTGATGTAACAAGTGAAGCAGAAATGCTGAGATTAGCATCTAGACAGTCTTTTACGAACGTTGAAAAGTTTATGAAAGAGGACAACATGATGAAATCATCTAGCAGTTTCGTTTTTCCAGATGTCTTGGACACCATAAGTGAAGAAGATGAGGAACTATCAGACTCTTGTAAAGGTAATCGCCTTGATAAAGTCACGGAAGAAAAAGAAATCAATAACCTTGAAGATTCATCAGAGGAAACAATAGTCCAAACAGAGCCACCCGTAGTTGTCGATGAGATGAGTAATATATCGGAAGTCTCTAAACTTAATGGAAATGCGAAGACTTCTCAGAACGAACCAGAACAATTTCCACCTAGAGTAATACCAAAAGATGGGGACATCAGAACAACTGCATCAACAGAAACCGTCAAAAATTTTAATTCACAACATATGATACAAATGAGCGATACGATTTCCTTTCGAGAGCAAAATGACTTTGAAATCAAGTTAGATGAACAAGCATCTGCGGGGTTACCAGAGACTGAAAAGTCTTCCCAACAATCACTAACCAGTTCCAGAAGCGCGACTACCTTCGATGGAATTTCGGAAATTCATTCAGAATGCCGGATCGCCGAGTCGATTCTCAAACTGCCCCAAAACATCAACATCTTCAACGGCAAGATTACGCTGAAACAGTCTAAATCAATGTACGAGAAGAAAGGAAGTAGATCTGAATATTTGAGAATATGCAAATCGGCTACTTTGTCTCTAGGAAGCCTAAAAATCGACTTAGAGAGGTTGAAACTCTCGCAGAAGATCTGGAACGTTGGAGACTTCAGCGAATTTAGGACGGATAATAAGAGCAGAATTCTGGTCGAAAACATCCCAATTGTAACAATACCTGTTAATGGTAGTAAGGGATCGCCATGTATTGGAACGAATGAAAAGATATCATTAGATGTACTGAAAGAAGGTAATACATTAAGATTCTTGTCTTGTTAATACATAGAAGCCAAGCATTATTATTATCCTTATCTGTTATTATTATCCTGATACTACATCTTCTATAAAGATCCCTCAGAAGCTTTTCCGCTTGTGCGAGTTAGGAGTTCAGTTATGTTCTGGGTAGGCTTTGTTACTGCGATCTTGCGCCACTTTAGATCACAGCACTGTTCATTTTTGACCCAACAGTGAAATGGTGGACGACACCTATCCAACTAGAAAATTTCTTTTCTACTAGAACAGGATTCGAACCCTTCCAGTTATGAGCCCAATGCTCTACCACTGACCGCACCTGATAGGGGTTACTAATAATAAAGGGTGGGCCATCTAGCGTTTGCATTTTGAAGTAATCGTTATTTCGAGTCTGACAATACTTCTGTAATTCGTGTTTTGATAGAAAGTTAGTTTAATATTCGACATTAACGAAATGGGTCGATTTACGCTTGAAAAAAAATGTAAATATTAAAAAATCAATTCTAAAGTGGCGAATCTTCTCTCCAAAATAATAGAAATTTACGTGGAAAATCAATAGAAATGAAACGGCAATTCGTGCATCAATTTGTGAAGCGAGCTCATGAAACTGAATCGTTATTTGATGAAACAACCCGTTCACGTTCTCATCCAGTGAGAACACTTGAAAATATGGCTACTGTAGCCCAGAATGTGACCGAACATCCATCATCGTGCTCCAGAACTGAATATTTCCCGCACTTCTCTGAGGAGGATTTTGCATAAAGACATCATATGGTCGAAGATGAGCGTGTTCCCAGAAAAATCATTCTTAACGATGAATCTCATTTTGACTTCGGAGGATATGTGAATAAGCAAAACTCTTGCATTTGGGCATCAGAGAATTCACACGGAAAAAATTAAATTTTAGAATACTCTGATAACCTTTACAAAATTATTCATTTCAAAATACTATGTTTAGGAGAATTTTCATCGATTTAATGACTTAAAAAAAAAATATATTTCATATATACTGCGCAGCATAAAATTATGTTCATCTGAAAATTTGCATTTGATAATGATTTTGTCGAGATTGCTTGAAAAAAGTTTTTGTTATTTTATACAAAGTTTAAGCAGGTCAAACGATTCTCTTTATTTTGAAACTCTGAAGTGAATGGGGTTCTTATAAGGGATATTCTACCTCTTAATTCGGAGGCGGCGTTTCGTTCCGAACTTGCGCACCTGAACTCATTAGGTAGGCGTGGTGCGCAAGTCTGCCTATGAAGCCAGTGACCTCCTTCCACTTCGGAACTCGGTTGTCGAACACTTGTACTCCGTTCCACTTGAACCGGGCGAGGACGGTGAGCTCGGTATTCAGAAAGCGGTAGCGTCCTCTGTATGCTACGCCAGGAAGCTGCAGCAGAGCGTAGTAGAATTCTGGACGAGGACGGGGCACGTCCCACAATTTGAACCTCATCAAGATAAGCGGTAACTAACCGAGCAATGTGAGTACGGATATCATGCATAAAGATTGCTTCTTCTCCAAAAACAACCATGAATGGTATAACATGATCTTCTAGAATCTCTGTCAGGTACCTACGAGCAGCCAAAGTCCAATTTTGGATAAAGACGTGCTAGCTTCAAAATAAAGGATTTTCAAATAAAAGATTTCATGTTGAATGTTACAAGCAAATCAAATTTTAAAAAGCTGATGAGTTCCAAAACAAGAACGAAACATATGCTGAAAACCTTTATTTCAATCGTAGATACTTTCAGTTTCTTCAATTCTTTTTGAATTCTTATAATTAAACAATAAGAAATTACTTCGTTTTCAATCACTTTTTTATTATTGAGTTTCGTAGTTTTTACTTCATTTTCAAACTGGTGTATAACACGTTGTATTTTATATTATTATAGTCCGGTCAAATAAGACATTGAAGGTTAGAAAAATTCGCATAAAGCTAAAAATTGGTAGAAATATTCAGAATACTATTATAAATTAATTGTGAAAAGTCCCCATTGATCCTCCATGTGCGAAACATTTTATTGATGGTGAAAGTTTGCAAAAATGGGGTTTCTGCGTTTTCCAGCTGAACCGTGAGTTTTACAGCAAAAATTGTTCAGACAAAAATTGTTGTAAGTCCAATTCTCTACAAAAAATGTCTCCACACTTTTTTTTGTGTAATATGGCGATTCAAAGAATTGAAAAAATCTTTTTAATCGTAATATGCACACGTTTCAACAACACTTATGAGGTAGTGCGCCACTCAGAGGGGGAATGCTCAATCTCAAGTTCCTGCATCAAACCATCAGTACACGCAAACAACGAATTTTCCATTCTATAGAATCTAGAAAACGGAGCATTTCTTCTTCTGAAATTCGTAATTTTCGTTTCGTTGCCTAATAAGTTCCACTCCTTAAGACGGGAACCAAGAAGTCCTTACAAGTTTTCTAACCCCAAATCAAGTAGTAAATTATTAAGCTCACTTTGAACAATTAAATGTGGCTCGCCGGAACTGGGAGTGAAAGTAGGGTCGGTGCACTGTTCTTCGGAGCTACCTGATGATGCGTTGTCTTCAATGTCTTCCAAAACAACATTTTGCGGATCTAAAGGTGCTATCGGCACTGGTAAATTTGCCTTATGAGGAACAGGTCGCATTGCAGACTGCAAATTTGGATAATCGATCTTGTGCCCTTTTGGAATAACCTTAAGTCTTTGTCAGGCAAAAATAGCAATCGTCTAAATGATAAATGGATTCTCGCCATACCTTAGAGACTTCAAAGGCATGCTTTTTCTCTTCCCATTCATTCACCAATGATCCGCTACAACTAACACAGTACACATGGAAAGCCCAATGCTTCTCTTGATTTCCAATTAAAACACCAAAATATTGGAAGTAGGCTTTTTTTTAACATTTTCAGAAAATGGCCTGGCTTGTGATTTCACCATAAATTCTCCACAAATATAACAAAATTTGTCAGAAAAGATTTTGCAGCTGCGTCTCCACATTTTCGTACTTAAAACACTTTCTTATCTACACACAAGGAAACACTCAATTCGAAATTCAACAGAAGACTGATTTTTAATCTTAATTTTATGTCTAATATTGTAACAACACAGTTTAGGTACTCTTCCTTTTATAAAATGCATCCATTTTAACCTTCCACTCATAAAATTGACTACTTGCTAATGTAAAATCGTCTTATTGAGTTATTGAAAAGTGGTACGTGTTAGGACTTTAGGAATATTTTTCCTATTATCAGAAGAGTATTTTCATCTAAAAAATAAAGATCTGCTTCGTGTTACAAAAATCTTGTCGACTAGTGTTATACGATCTACAGGAAATGCTGTACGAACATGCGCTTCATCATTTTGCTTCTAAATATCAAATTCTAGATCAAACGTAACTATATTGGAGGACAATTCAAATTTGAATAACTGCGAAGCCATTGGACTAATTTTGCTCAATAACGAACTCAACTGAGATATTCAGTCCTCAAACTTAGCTCGAAAGTTTCAAGTCTCTATGTCTTTCCGTTCGAAAGTTCTAGTGTTTAATATAGCGTTCAACGCTAATCCGCTCACAATTTTTTTTTGAACTACTAATCCTCAAAAAATTTCTCATGAACATGCGCGTTGAAACTCATTTTATATCGGTCGGATTTGAAGTTCGAAGAATTGTATAAAAATAAGAGAAATTCTATAATACGAATAACTGCGAGACCATTTGACTGATTTTGTTGAACTGAGATATTCAGGCCCTGAACTCAAGTTCAAAAGTTTCTCCGTCTGTTCGAAAGTTATAGTGCTTAAGATGACGCTTAACGCTGACCCGCTCACAAAATATATATTGTTTGGAACTTCTAATCATACATTGCTTAGAAAATTTCGCACGAACCTGCGCATTATTATTCTACTTCTTAATGCCGAACTTTAGATCGATAGAAACTGTAATTTAGGATATATTGGGAAAAATATGAAAACTTTTCAAACGTGACGGACGGCCAGACACAATTAATTTTGACCTCGAATTCTTCATCAGTGAGTCCAGAACTCAGAATATCATAACCATATCACCGTTGCATTAGCTTCAATTGGAATTGTTTTCGTTTCGGCGAATAAAATTGTTTTTATCGCATTTTTTTCGTAGTTTGGGCACTTATCTAATACTTCTAAAAATTGAAATTTGAACTCTCCTTGATTTTCTGGGAAATAATGATCTACGTTCATTTTCAGGCTGCAGTAACCCCTTTCAAACGTATCAATCGATTTCCAAACAGACATACCAATGTTACGTGTGCAGTTGTTCTAAGCAGAAGGATAAAAACGATGATCAAGAAGGGAAAAACGTTCAACAACAGAACAACCAAGACCTAGCAGAGAGAATCGACCGTCTTCTCAAGATAGACCCTTTATCCCCATGTAAATGTGTAGATTGTTTGGTTCCCAACGTGCAGAAGGAAAACGCAAAGGGATCCAGAGAGAAATGTAAATGTTTGAGAAAACAGGAAGACAAGGCAGATCCTTCTCGTCAAAGATGCCGATGTAATGGAGGCAAGAAAAGATCGACTCCAAAGTTGGAGGGACCTAAACAACAAGGGGATAATGTGCAACACGGTGAGAACTGCACCTGCGTCGATTGCATCTGCAATCCATGTCATTTTAAGAAAAATGTCACGGCTTGTGATTGTGAGAAATGCGAATGTGATCCCTGCTGCGCTAAAGATAACCACTTGAATTCGATAATAGCTTTTGAAATGAACAAACCACTTCAAGAAATAATGGTGATGAACGTCACCATTCCCTGTGATTGCAGTGGGAAATGCTCCTGCAGTCCATGCATGGATGAAAGCAAGAAACCCAGGAGCTTTTCAAGAGAGCAGACGCAATCGAAGACTCAACCTCAGGTTAAATCATATCAGAAGGGAATTGCTCAAGAGACATCCTGCAAACGGTGTGCAAATAAGATTCCAGAAGCCCAAACCGAAGAACCGAAAAACACTAAGGTTGCAGTGGATTCTTCTAGGGCCAAAAAGGAATTTCAGGTTGGTTCGCCTGTAACTACACTCCCCGACACATGGAAAAACGTAGTGGGGTGTTCTTGCTCTCCGCCATTCGATGAGAAGAAAGCCGTATGCGATTGTAAGCCGTGCGAATGCAAGCCTTGTGGCTACCAGGAAAAAGCTAGAAAACCTTGTGACTGCAAACCATCGAAGAGTGAATCAAAAACATATGGACCCTCAGGTAAATGTAACTGTGAAACATGCCCATCCGAAAATTGCAATAATTCGTCGGTCGGTGCTATCAAAAATTATATTGACAAAGATCTTGGTTTTCGTTCTTCATTATTAAATTGCCACTGTCAGCTGTGCGAATGCCTATTCTGTTCTGATCCTAACGCTAGGAAGAAATCTCCCGTCACACCCTTAAATATTCTGGAAAAGCATACCACTAAGGAAGAAAACGTGTCTAATGCAGTTAAGAATATGCCTTTAGATTCTCAGCAGGATGTATGTGTATGTGCAAAATGCATGTGCGACCCTTGTGTTGTCTTGGCAGATCAAAAGGGCGATACTGATGGCACTAAATGCAACTGCAACAAATGTGAGTGCAATCCTTGTTTCGATACAAATCTACTGGTGGCAGGAAACTTAAAAACCATTCTTCATCCCAATGATATGATTGAGGAAAGAAAAACAGTGAAGACAGACAAAATAGTGTCTTGCGATTGTGGCACATGCGAATGCCTTGATTGCGTTGCTAAACACAAACAATCATCGTTAAATGATAAAAACAGAGGAAATGAATCTGACAATAATGTTATGACATCAAAGAATCAGTCTAATGAGAGTAAGAAACACAAGTGTCCATGTGGTATGAAATTTGATACCAACGAACCAGTAGATTGTAATAATTGTTTTATATGTGCTGAAGAAGTTATCGATGAAAAACGTATGGATGAAAAACCAGCGATTGATAAACCTATCGAAGAAAAACCTGTGGCTGAAAAAACTATCGATGAAAAACGTATTGCTGAAAAACCTATCGATGAAAAACGTACCGATGAAAAACGTATCGATGAAAAACCTATCGGTGAAAAACGTATCAATAAAAAACCTATTGATGAAAAACGTATCTATGAAAAATCTATCGATGAAAAACCTATCGATGAAAAACCTATCGATGAAAAACCTATCGATGAAAAACCTATCGATGAAAAACCCATCGATGAAAAACCTCTGGATGAAAGGTCTATCGATCAAAAATTTATTGATGAAAAACCTGTTGATGAAAAATTTACCGATAAAGAACTTATCGATGATAAACCTGTGGGTAAAAAACTTACCGATAAAAAACCTATCGATGAGGATGTTTCAAGTGAGATCCCATGTGATTGCAACAAACCATGTATCTGTTGTTTTTGTCCAGATCCGAAAGTGAGAAAGTATAAGTTGCCTCAGATGATAGGTGATGCAGACAGGGCTAAAGAAGAAATAAAAAATGTTTTGAATAAAATATGTTGTACTTGCAACCAAGCAGAAGATAACTTGAAACCTCTTGTGAAAAAAGCCTCGAATTTTGAGACTACCATATCTAAAATGAAGATGAAGTTAAACAATCTGCAGCAAAAGTGCAAAGACAAAGACCAGATCATCGACGCTATGACTACTGAGTTGAGAATAAGGAGTCAGTCTGGTATTTTTGAAGATCTTCTTTACGATTTGGCACATCCAAAGGAGAAAGTCACGCCAGACTTCACCAGGACCTATGTGTGTGATTTTCTACCAAAACCAAGGCATAAAATTGGGACCAAGTTGCAATCGAAACGAGGCCCACAGTATCGCTACGATAATATGTTAGAGCCCATTTTGGAGATAGATAGGTATTTACCGGGTTTTGAACACGACACTTATGGCTATTCTAAAAATTTGGACGTATCAGGTATGGAAATAACAGATATAAGAAGGGTGACCATAGACAGCATCCTCATCAAATGGCGTGGTCCTCCTAGACTTAACGGCATAACCGGGTATCAAATTTTTGTGAACGAAGAACTTAAATATAGGGTCCTTAGTCCAAACAGGACTAATGCTGTTATAGATTCCCTTGATTTGAGTAGTTCTTTAGAAATAATGTTATTCGCGATTACGTCTTATGGTAGATGCGAACCTCCTGCCCTGGCCACATATAAAATATAATGTATTGTTTGTTCATTCGTAAAGTTTTAAATATAAACATTTTTAGATTTTCATTTTGTGTTTTACTTTGATTACTGGAGAAGGTAAAACAGGATGAATAATTTTTCATTATTTTCATGAATCATAACGTCTCTTTTTTATCTTTCCAGGTAAGCGAAGATGTTGCTGAAGTATAAAAGATTTACCAGTTTGGAAAATCTCACCGACTTTGAGAGCTGAATATGACGTTACTTGTGATTTCTAAAGTGTAACCCCAAATTATATGAACAATAAAAGGCATTTCAATTTCATGGTCTCAATCCATTTCTTTATTCTGGATCCGACTGTTGTTTCTGTTTCAGAGAAACTTGATCAAAAAAGTGAGATTTTCCAAAAGGTTGGAAATTTAGAGCTCTGAAAATAAATATTATAGGGAATTTAATAGTGATGAATTAAAATGAATGCCGATAGCTCAGTAGTGAGATCACAGGGGTCTTAACCGAAAGGTCGCGGGTTCAAGTACTCTTCAAGTGTGAAAGAAATTATAAAAGGAAGTTAATTAAAAGTGATAGAAAATAAAGTAATTTCTTATTCCATTCCACACATTCTTCGACCCTGTCCTTCCAGTAGTTTAATTTATTCATGAAGCTGAAGATTTGCGTGAACCTTCGATCCCACATGTGCAAAAAATTTTATTCAAGGTAAAAGTTCGCAATAATAGGTTTTTTGGAGATTTAAAAGAAACGATTAGTTTTATCATGAGAATATTCCAGAAAAATGTAGATCATGCAATTATCTACAAAAATTATTCCTGCACTTTTTTCATAACATAAACCATTTCTAAAAAAAAGTGGTTCTAAAATTTACTTTGAAGCTTTCAAGGAATGCGGGTTCTTATGAGGGAGCTTCTACCTCTTAATTTGGGAGGCTGCGTTTCGTTCCGAGCATGCCTGTGACGCCTGTACTCTGCCCAACTGTTTACCGAAAATGACAATGTCTTTTTCAGTAAACACGGCATCGGTGTAAAATTTTTAATTACGACGCAATTTTGTTTGCCGTGAATGAATGTTATGGATAAATTTTGTATGGAACCTTACCAGTTATTTGAGGTTTATGAAATTAGTTGTCTTAGTGAGAGTGAGCCTAAACTGAATAGAACATTTTATCGTCTGTATTATTTATACACAATAAGGAAACAATCACGCTATATGTATGTCTTGTTACTTTAGTCTTTTGTTATATTGATGGTATTTTTTTTGAATTACAGATCCTTGAGAAAGATAAAAAAGTTTAAGGAGGGAATTGCTTGGAACAATGCAAAAAAGCTAATGGACATAACCCTCATAAGGACTCAACCGTAAACACGTGTTTCGGGCTTTCGGCCCTCATCAGTACGGTGAAAAAAGTGTGAAAGATAAATTGGCGACTGGCTTCTGTTGTTGACTCTGTTGATTTGTTGGTTTTTCTTTTTTTTTTCACCAAGTGTAGCCCATCTTTCACACTTTTTTCACAGTACTGATGGGAGCCGAAAGCCCAAAACACGTGTCTTGAGTCCTTATGAGGGTTATGTCCATTAGCTTTTTTGTATTGTAAAAAAGTTTACCGAAAGACTGAATGATATGAAAGTGTTTTACTAATCTTTCAAGACCAAATATTCTAAAAACTTTTTAGGATAATATAATTATTAATTCAATATTTGTTGCACCGTACAGTTTAGGATCAAGAATACATCTTCAGTAATATCTTAGATAAATATGTTCAGTATAAAATTTGAATATCAAAGCAGATTTAATCTGTTAGTCTTCTACAATTTTAATTTCAAAAAATTTATTTAAGAAACTTTAAGAATTAAATTAATGTCTTTATAAGCACTGCTCATATTTAATAGACGTATAAAATCGAAACTCATTATACAATATCAAATGGAATTGAGAAAAACCAACGAATATGAATTGTAAATTAAAATTAATAAATAAATAAACATTTTTTGTTTCGTTCCAGGCATGCGTACTGAACTCTTCAGACAAACGTACGAGCCCTGTTTGTTACAAAATGTATTGTTTTCTGATCTTATATTTATGAAAACTAAATCTTTCTCAAAAAAATAAAACATAATTTTAAGAACTTCTCAAAAACAAATTTATTTGAAATATTTGAATAAATTATTTCAAAATATCTCAAAACATGTATGTAGCACATCCTCAAAAAATAATTAGAATTCATATAAGACCCGTTGGTTTTTCTTAATTCCATTTGATATCGTATAATGAGTTCCGATTTTATACGTCTATTAAATATGAGCAGTGCTTATAAAGACATTAATTGATTTCTTAGTTTCTTAAATAAATTTTTTGAAATTAAGATTGTAGAGGACTAATAGACTAACATCTGTTTTGATATTCAAATTTTGTAATAATCCTTCTATCAAGTAAAAAACCGTTCCTTATTATTTTATGTACAGTATACACGCAGATATTCTGGTCAAAGAGTAACTGTAGCATTTGATGGCTGCACAGATTCATTCTACCAAAAATATTAAAGCCGCAGAACCAAGTCGCCGTATGGCAAAAACATCGGCATCTTCTGATATTTTCTTTGACCAATTTATGACTGTTCCAACTAGTCAACAACAGTTTCTATCAAACATTCATAATAATTCTCGATTAATTACAATGCTAAAATAAAAATGTACCGCTGAACATATCGGGTGTTTTTTTTAGAGTGATAGAACTTTAAATTGAAATAAAACACATTTAAATTAAGATTGAAGCCAATTTTTTTTATTTGAAAGATAATTTCATGACATTTATGTTTTAAAAATAATTTTCGGCATATGTGCACCACGACTACCTCTGAGAAACCGATTTTGGACCACTTTTTCAAGTAATTCAGGCCTTATTTCATCAATAACACTAGTTATATTGGCTTCTAAAGCGTCTATTGTTTCTGGTTTATCAGCATAAACCAATGACTTGACATAACCCCAAAAAAAAAGCCAGTGGAGTTATGTCACATGATTTTGGAGGCCAATTAATTGGACCATTTCTAGAAATAATGTTAACGCCAAAACTTTCTTTCAATAAATCAATGATTACGGTAGCAGCATGAAGTGTAGCACCATCTTAATGGAACCAAAACACTTCTGGGTCGATACCATTCAAACTTTGAAACAAATAATCATTGATCATCGATCTGTAAGGAGCACCATTCACTGTAACATTAGCTCCAGCATCGTTTTTGAAGAAATATGGACCGATGATGCCTCCAGCGTGTAAAGCACACCATACAGTGCATTTTTCAGGACGCAATGGAACCTGCAGAACTTCTTGAGGATTGTTTTCACTCCATATAGGACAATTTTGCTTGTTTACATAATGAAATGAGCTTCATCACTAAACACAATTTTACGATAAAAAAGTGGATCAACTTCAAGCTGTTCTAGGGCCCAATCAGCAAACAGATGACGCTTATTATGGTTAAGTGTTTTTAGTTCTTGAACCAGTTGGGTCTTGTAAGGGTGTCGAACAACATCTTTACGCAAAATTTTCCATGTAGTGGATGCACAGAGTCCAACTTGTTGTGAACGTTGACGAATAGACAAATCTGGATCATAATTAACACTATGACTTACAGCAGCGATATTTTCTTCTGTACGTACAGTTCTTTGTCTTTTTGTTGTTGTTGCATCGGGTAGAGAAAATGTTGTCCGAAATCTATCGATAATTCGACGAATAAGCTGCTCTGATGGACGATTATGTAAACCATAAATTTCACGAAGTGCTCTATAAGTTTGGCGAATAGAACACTGATTTTCAAAATAAATTTCAACAATTTGTAAACGTTGTTGCGGCGTGAGTCTTTTCATGTTAATTTGTCAATGCTTACTGAACAGAAATGTTAAAACAACATGGCTTCTAACTTCTGTCAAATCACAGTTATTCCTATCGAAAGTTCTATCACTCTAAAAAAACATCCGATATTTTAGTCAGGCAAGCGGATAATGACGCTGATGTATTCATTATATAATAGAAACAGCAATAAATCAATTCAGTCCAACTGTTATAAATGTTGTCGTTGTTGAAGATGATGATTGGTATTACCTACTACACGAACTCCAATTAAAAAAAATTATTTATTTTTTGAAACCCGGCAAGACTCAAAAACCATCGGAAATATTCTCATTCATGAGTTTTTTCGAATTATTCTAGAAGTAAAAATCATAAACTATTTTTAATCAACAAATTTTTATTCTGCACATTCTGCACGGAATTCCCTCACTTCTTTCTGTAAATGGAAAAAAATAACTTGCATAGACAAGTAAAGTTACTCATCTTTTTTGAAACATGTAATAAAAAGCGTGTGCAATAAGCTTCTTTTCCTCCAACCGCGGCTTCTACTCACGAATATTTTTATCGTGTATATAACCAGGTCAAAGTGTGGCTTTGTAATCAACTAGACCCAAAAAAATGAGGTTGGACGCTGATTAAAAATGTATTGGAACCAATCCACATTCTACTTCCATCCAAAAAACCTACTTCATGATATTTTTTTGCAACTGCAAAAAAAAGTGTAATTCGAATTGCAGCTGCAGAAAAGTAGGTTTATCTTATCCATCAGCATCAACTGTCCAGTAGTGTTCAAATGTTGAATCTCTAATAGAAGAAGATCCTTACATCAACGACGAAACAACTGACGTATCACTATTTTTGTATTAATTTACATCAACTCAGAAATATATATATATGAGGAAGAAGAGATAAAAATAGAAGAAAAAGATGGAGGAAGAGAAGATGGAGAAGAAACAGGCGATGACGATAATGATGAATAAGATGACCCGAAAGTTCATTGAATTTTACTGAGATAGACCGCGGAGTAGGTCTACCAGAAAAACCATTTAAAAAACGCGCTATGTATTCTACTTCGTAGGTAAGTTCCGCAGTGTAGATTAAAGTGGGCTGCCTGCTCGCTGGGCCTATGGTCACTGCCCCATGGGCGCGGGATTGGGATACGCCCAAACAGCACGCAAAATGAAACATTAGTTCCCCTTTGCTTCCAGTATAGACTGGTAGCTTCGAAGCACTATCCATCCTCTACTGGCTACGCAGTGAGTTGTTTGGGACGCGAGTCACACGCCGAAGGGGCTTCTTTACATCCACCGTCCTTCGACCGCTTATGGCCCAGAGTCGCCAAGGCACGGTCAAGACCCCTAAACCTCCGGGCCAGTCCCGGTTATCCAGGCACAAGAACTACGACCTTGCACAGCAGAGTACTCTTCTAGCCTAGCAAGCAGGCTAGAACGAGTCCAACACCAATTAGGGTGGCCAGAAGTACGAGTACCTCTGCGGGCCACCCGTGGTAGCCTTGTTTCTAAAAGGAGCCATTGAAGGCTAACGGTCTCCAAGAAGAGTTCAACTTGAGGCGAAAATCCACGAACCTCGTAGGTGAGGTGGAAACGTAATCATATGGTCTTGCCCACAGGTGTTACTTGTACCACCTGGCCACCCCATTGGTGTTAGACTCGAGGGGGCAGTGTTGAAAGTCCGCATGCTGGACTAGGGGGGTATTTCATTTATGTGTTCGCAGACCCCCATTTTCGGGATATTCTCATGAAACGACTCGGGGTTTAACGGGACTTGACGGTTCGACCGGCCTGTCCTGGCCCCTGGATCTGTGCGTAACTATTTAGGGTTTGTGGATCTCGACGAAATGGCTCCGCCATTAGTGCTTGACGCCAGGATCAATCAAATGACTTCACATGGGTTCGGTGGGTCAGGACGTATAGTCCGCTAGACGGTGCTCGTACCAGGATCAATTGTAGTCGTCAATCTTGAGTTTATCTTAGTTCATGGGACTGTGTTCGGGTGGATGGATAAGAATTCCCTCCGGCGGGTGAGTTGCGTCTCAAACCAACTCGGGTACTGACCTGCTGAGCCAGTAGAGGTTGGATAGTGCTTCGCTGCTACCAGTCAGACGGTTCTGGCTTTCGAGTCGGGGCCCAAACTGGAAGCTGGTGGTTTCATCTCTTCGGAGGGGTTCTCGCCACGCGCGATGATATGGCGTAATCCTTATCACACTTTCTACCTCTAGGGGTGGACTGTGGAGACTGCTTGGTAGTCACTTGGAAAAGAGGCCTTTCTCAAATAGCCAATAACTATTCTGGTAGAATTCACCTGTCTGTATTCATGTGGTCAATAAATAAATAAAAAATATTATAGAGAATAAAACAAAAGTGACTTTTGGAATTGCTTTTTCTTAGGAATAATGTTATGAAAAAAGTGTAGGAATAATTGTAAATAATTGCAATTACAATTTTTCCTGAGATATTTTTATCAATTTTAACCTTTTTTGCGAACTTCGACCTTGAATAAAATTTTTACACACATGGAATCGATGGTATCCCTAACGTTCGTGCAAATTGAACAGTTTATTAGGAATTTATGCAAGGGTGAATGTAGAAATTCAGCGGACTATTGGGAATAGGAACATGTAACAAAGATCTTCGAGGTAACTTAACAATGACGCTTTGGATGGAAATCCTCCATTCATACACCTACTTACTATCTAATTAGATTATTAAAATCTGGTCGCCTAATATCGTTGGGCAGAGATGCATTGTTGTGACATATTCTCTGCAACATTTTGCTTTAGTGCGAATTTAACTATCTATTCGTTATAATATTTATACCTAATAATATCATTGTTCACGAATGTCTTGTTGCGACATTCTGAAGACACAGAGGTTGTTGTGTCAGTTATTCAATTATGGAACCACATTTAATTTAAACACTCTGAATTTTTAAATAATTGTTAACCACTTCTAGATACAAAGACATGAAATGAAGATAAAGGTGCTCACATGTATAAAATATGTTAAATGGTCAATTCAGATTAAAAGTGAATAGGGCACTACCAATTGCAACATCAATACAGAAAAATTCAATATTGAATAAAGAATGCATGATACGAATAACACTCACGTTGACATCAGCTAATTCAATATGATACAATAAGTTTACATCTTAGAACAACTCAGTCGGCTCCTTTTTGTATCTTACTTTTACTGAATAATGAATAATGGCGTTTTTTTTTAACAAAGAAAAACTGAGCAGACTGGAGCCAGTGTTCTGATTCCGATTCCAAAAACAGACGCTATCATGTAGAAGATTTTTTTGCACACGCGTGCAAGTCTACTTGCTTCTCTTACTTCTGGCATTGACAAGTAGGCATAACATTCTCTATGTGGTTTTTCCCGCTTAATTCTCTCTTATTAAAATATGTGGATCTCTTCACAATATTAAACACCTTTATTTCAAAAGTATCCCGACATTGTTCAGTAAAACCTATAAATTCAAAATCACCTATCTGAAAGCAATCTTTTCGGCGTCTATGATTCTCTTGCACAACATATTGATAAAAATAAATCCTAGATAGCCACAGAGGGTTGATCTATGGTACTGGATAGGGGGAGGAATATATCCAATAATTTATAATTTTCAAATAAAAAAATATTCTTTATTCATTTCAATTATGTTCACTTTGACCATGTCTCTGTAAAGGTTAATAATACCCATTTCAAATTTTAATGTACATGCCTAGGATTGTTGAAAGTGAGCATTGTATTGAATTGACGAATTGCAATAGTCAATATGAAAAATTTATTCAAAATAATGAGTTATATAAGTTTCACAAATATTTCCGGGGTTTGTCAGGAATTATTTCAAGGGTGTGTTCCAGCATCATCTGGGTCGAAGCAAGGTCCATGCGGTGCGCATATTTGTGAACTCAGTTCATGCACACCTTTCACTATTCTGCCCGTCCCATAGGTTTGGTGTTGGCTTTCAGAGAGCTTGAGGAAAGCTTTGAACATATCTCTACTATAAGCATCAGTGTAACCATTTTCCTGGAAGAAAAAATATCAATTTTATTCATCATAAAACTAAATACTTATAAAGATATTTAATTATGAAAAGTAAATATTATGTGATTTCAGAAAGAAGCTTACATAATTTTCAGTTGTTACGTTGTTCTCTACAAAAAAGCCTTTCGCCACATGATACTGAATAAAGTGTAGCTGATCTGGAAATGAAATAAAAGGATCTTAAAATCAAACTCGTAGGTTACTAAACAAAAACACGGAAATTCAGTAAGAATTCATCCATCTAATTTTTTCCTTCTCTTCGATCAAGAAGAAATAATTAATTTATTTCTTTTAATCCTATGACTTTTTGATTATTATTAATTATCCTTCGTTTAAGTCTGCAAGAGATATGTTACTTCTGTATTTTACAAATCAATTCCCACCATTTTAAACGATTGACAAGGCATGAAATGCGTTGCTGCTCGACTAGTGCCGAAAGACCAGAGTAGCAAGGCGTGTTTATTTTAGAGTGATAGAACTTTAAATTGAAATTAAACACATTTAAATTAAGATTGAAGCCAATTATATTTTTTTTATTTGAAAGATAATTTTATGACATTTATGTTTTAAAAATAATTTCCGGCATATGTCCACCACGACTAGCTCTGAGGAACCGCATTCGACCAGACCAATTTTGGACCACTTTTTCGAGTAATTCAGGCCTTATTTCATCAACAACACGAGTTACGTTGGCTTCCAAAGCGTCTTTTGTTTCTGCTTTATCAGCATAAACCAATAACTTGACATAACCCAAAAGAAAATAATCCAGTGGAGTTATGTTGCATGATCTTGGAGGTCAATTAATTGGACCATTTCTAGAAATAATGTTTTCGCCAAATCTTTCCTTCAATAAATCAATTGTTATGGTAGCAGCATGAGGTGTAGCACCACCTTGTTGGAACCAAAACACTTCTGGGTCGATACCATTCAAATTTTGAAACAAATTATCATTGATCATCGATCTGATTCGTGCAGGTACCAACTTCTTCGATAGGACATATGAATGGCTACAGAAGAACGAATTGACCCTTAATGTGGAAAAAACCAACCTTATAGTTTTCAGTACTAACAGAACTAATAAAAGCAAACCAACCAGCATTACTTTAGAAAATAAGGTTATAAATATTGTAGACAGTACTAAATTTTTGGGTGTATTCATAGACTCGTTCATGAATTTTAGAGCACATGTGGAAAATTTAAGTCAGAAATTGATTCAGATTAAGTTTGCAATTAGAATATCTAGAAAATACCTGAATGATAAATCAATGAAAATTTTATATTATGCAAATTTTGAATCTAGACTCAGATATGGGATTATTTTTTGGGGAACTAAAAGAAATTTAGAAGAAATGTTTAAAATACAAAAAAGAACAATAAGGGTAATTTTTAAGCTGAAATATAATGAAACTTGTAGAGAATTGTTTAAGCAAAATAACATCTTCACAGTCTATGGGTTATACATTTACGAATGTGCTGTATTCTTACATAAGAACAAAGAAAAATTCACTCAATATAATCACAGTAATAGTTACAACACAAGAACACAAAATTTAAATTTTCCAATTCATAGATTGACTTTAAGTGAAAAACACCCGACATATAGTTGTATAAGAATATTTAATCATTTGCCAAATAAAATTAAGAACATAAATAATTTAAGAATCTTCAAAAACAGAGTGAAATCTTTGATTATAAAACTTGAGCCTTATGAGCTAGGAGATTTTTTTAATGTCACATTAGAGAGCTAACCTATTAATTTTATTTAGACACTATTTCACTTCAGGTGAGCATCTTATCTGTAAGCCTTATTTGAAATAAAGAAGTATTATTATTATTATTAATATTATTATCTGTAACGAGCACCATTCACTGTAACATTAGCTCCAGCATTGTTTTCAAAGAAATATGGACCGATGATGCCTCCAGCGTGTAAAGTACAGTGCATTTTTCAGGATGCAATGGAACCTGCAGAACTTCTTGAGGATTGTTTTCACTCCATATACGGAAATTTTGCTTGTTCACATAGCCGTTCAACCAGAAATGAGCTTCATCCCTAAACACAATTTTACAATAAAAAGTGGATCATCTTCAAGCTGTTCTAGCGCCCTATCAGCACGACAAAGGATTATGGTCAAGATGCTTCAGTTCTTGAACCAGTTGGATCTTGTATGGGTGTAAACCAAGATCTTTACGCAAAATTTTCCAGGTGGTGGATGCACAGAGTCCAACTTGTTGTGAATGTCGACTAATAGACAAATCTGGATCATCATTAACACTATGACATACAGCAGCGATATTTTCTTCTGTACGTACAGTTCTTTGTCTTGTTGTTGTTGTTGCATTGAGTAGAGAAAATGTTGTCCGAAATCTATCGATAGTTCGACGAATAAGTTGATCTGATGAATGATTATGTAAACCATAAATTGCACGAAATGCTCTATAAGTTTAGCGAATAGAACACTGAGTTTGAAAATAAATATCAACAATTTGTAAACGTTGTTGCGGCGTGTGTCTTTCCATGATAATTTCTCAATGCTTACTGAACAGAAATGTCAAAACAACATGGCTTCTACCTTCTGTCAAGTCACAGTTATCCCTATCGAAAGTTCTATCATTCTAAAAAAACACCCGAAATAAGAGGTGGGCCATTCAAAATTTGAATTTTTGATCGGCTGTAAATAAAAAACTAATGAATATTTTTTCTAAGTTGACATTTACGAATGAAAAACAATATCATTCAAACTATTGCCACGAATGGCTGCAGTACCCTATCCGATCAACCCAACTTTTTAGTACCTTGACGATTGCTTGGTGCTCAATTTCATGAATGGCAACTTCAATTGAATGTGTCAAGGCATGCTTAGCTTAGAACTTATCTTTAATGGAACCCCAGAAAAAAATAGTCCTCTAAGGTAAAAATGAGCTTCATCACTTCATCGATTTTTCTGGGAAAATGTTGATTTTCGGCCATGCGATCATTAGCCTATTGAGCGAAGTGAAACTCATCGGATGGTCACAAGGCTTCATTTATTGCAATAGTCAAACTTCATACCGAGGTCTTTATGCAAAATTCTCCTCAGAAAAGTTCGAGAAATGTTCAGTTCTTGAGCACGATGATGAATTGATGTTGATGGATGTTCAGCCACATTTTGGGCTACAGCAGAAATGTTTTCAGGTGTGCTCACTGGATGAGAACGGGAACGAGTTGCTTTATCAATAACGATCCAGTTTCACGAACTCGCTTCAGAAATTGCCGTGAGGGTATTTCGTTCCCATTGAATTTTCCACGTAAATTTCTAACAATTTGGTTAAAAGATTCATCACTTAGGAAATAAATTTTCAATATTTCCCAGCTTTTTTCAAGCGTAAATCGACTGATTTCATTAATGCCAAATACTAAACTAACTTTCTATTAAAGCACGAATGTTAGAAGTGTTGCCCAACTCGAAATAACCACTACTTCAAAATGCAAACTCTAGATGGCCCACCCTTATATGAAAGAATTTCTGGGCAAAACTTCAAATTCTATTTCCCTGATTTAGCTCCGGCGTTTTTTTCAGTCCAAAACTGACCATTTTGAGACACTCGTTTTCCGTCGATAGAAGACCATAAATTTTGTTTTGATTTTTTAGGTATTATTTCGAAAGGAGCTTATTTGTAAAGCCATATATTTGGATGGATAATATCTACATATGTTGTATTTCATCTGGATTTATTCAAAGAATTAATTTATCATTGACCGATTCCCGGTACTTGTTCGAGACTGTAGTATAGAACAGAATTAAAAATTGTAGATTATGGAGTATTTGTTATAAATTTTTTAAGACGGGAAATAAAAAATCCCTCTTTAAATTCTATGTAGAGCATTTTAGTGACGGAATTTCTTAATATCCACTCGAAACAGAATGTCTTGGATGATGTTTTCTGGAGGATCACGTTAAATTTTCCAGGTTTTCTTTTGATTCTTTATTGGTTAACTGCCGTACATATGTATTGATAATTCTATATGCCTAAAAAGTGAAAGTGTTTCTAAGATATTTCAGTGAATTCCAAAAAAAAATTCAGATTAAATTTGTAGAAGTTTCGGGCAATTATTCCAGGTATTGTATGTAATATTTCAAATATGTAGTCAGTTACCATACTCATCTGAAGGAGCCATGTTAAAATGACGAAACAGTTGTTGTGAAATGAATTAATTAGAAGAAAATTAAGTTATTTTACTTTTAATCATCAAGATGTATTTCCAACAAGTAAAGACCGAGACAGTCAAATAGGTAAATTGTTAATGAGCGATGAATTCTGATGAATAAGAAATAAAAACATTGTTTTAAATTAATTCACTTTATTCATTTAATTTTGAGGATTGTAATAAATAACAATAAAATTTGGCCAAAGTCTTTTTGAAGTTCTAAGCTTATAAAATTTATTTCCGATATCCATTTTTCTGAACTGATTATTCAAAACGTCGTCTACAATTTGATAAGGTCAATTTGTTTTCTTTATTCATTCTTTATTATTTACCCCTTGAATTTAACTTACAACTAATCGCTAAACGAATTATGCAGTCAACAGCTTATTCTCATAAAAGTGCCTCTTGCCTCTTGTCATGAGCTTCCACGTTATACTTTAAAATATAAAATTTTGAATAGCGTCATAAATTCAGATATTATCTTAATTCTTGCTTGATACTTCCATACTTAAAAATATTGATTCCAAAATTTGAATATCAAAACAAATTAAAATATCTTTATCTTCTACAATTTTAATTTCAAAAAAATTTTTTATTCAAAAAAACTTTTAGAATTAAATTAATGTCTAAAACAAGCACCGCTTACATTTAATAGACGTATATAATCAAAACTCAATATATAATGTCAAATGGAATAAATAAACCAACAGATATACGAAAGTCATTAAAATTAATGAATAAATATTTAAAGGAGACAAAATTTTGTTTCTGGTCTTACCTTTAAGAACACCAATTGCCTTTTAAAAACATGAACACACTTAAAGGATTTCTCAAAGAATATAATTTATTCGAAATATTTAATATATTTAAATATTCGAATAAGTTAATTCAGAAATCTCTCAAAACATGCACTATATCTTCTAAAAACAAATCCCTTCTTCGGTCCTGAATAATATTCCAAATATCAAAATCAAAAAACTAACCTATATCAACAACGCACCACGTATAAACGAATAGTGTTTCGAAACACAGATCAACTTTATAATTCAAGATTGATCTATGTTTTAACAAAATCAAAGAACAGTGTGAATTATTTTTAAGGCTTATTTAAATTCATTGACATTCCATAATGAGGTTTATTGAAGCCAAAATATAATTACATATTATATATAAAATAAAATAGACGTCTATTAAATGTAAGCGGTGCTTGTTTCAGACATTAATTTAATTCTAAAAGTTTTTTTGAATAAAAAATTTTTTTGAAATTAAAATTGTAGAAGATAAACGTATTTTAATTTGTTTTGATATTCAAATTTTGTTATATTTCTTCTATCAAGTAAAAGGCCTTTCTATTTTATATTGATTCCAGTACTGACGAATAATTAATTGGTAATGAAATATGTTTTCGCTATGATATTATGATATAATATTATGATATCCCACGAATATCCAGTCTTATGTCTTCCACGGTTACCCTTTATGTAGATATTTTTTAAATCCATTCATGGGTTATATAGTTCTGAATATAAAAAGTCTTGCATCTCCCATAGGCCATCACACGTAATCAGCCCTGTCCAAGCAAAACAAATGGAAACAACTTAAAATTTAGTGAAAAAAAATTTGAAGAATGCAGTTAACTAACGAAATAATATTTTGTTCAGACAGATAAAGTACAATTAAAAAAAAATAAATAAAATTAGCGCCACTTTGATGTACTTTGACTTTTAATAAAGATATATTGTTTTAAATTTTATCAGAGGTAATAATTACCTTGTGTTGTTATATTTTGTAAAATGTTGATGAACTCATCAGTATTTGTTGCAATAACGCAACTCACTAAAAGTATACCAGTCAAAAGTTTAGGGAACATCTTGAAACTCTTTTGAAATATATTTTGAGTTTTTGTACTGATTCATCGTAATAAATACCAAAGACATTGATGCTTTAATCCCGGCTTAGAAGATTAAAGATAGGCTATAAAGAAATAAGTTAGTAATAACCTTGTTTGTAGACAACTGAGGATAATCCCATGGCTTATTCGTTCATAGAAATTGCTTTTGGCAAACAGTGGAAATTTTTTAGATCAAAGTACATAATTTTTATCGATTCGGAGAGTGGTCTGCTTGGAAAATCAGATGTTTGATAATTAAGCAGGTTATTTTATCGATACACGTATCGAATTATTTTTAGAAATCTTAATGGTAAAAAATGAATTATTTTAAGAAATTCCTGAAAAATCTATTTATTATTTCTTCGGAATGTGTTTTTGGAAAATATTTTGGAATGGAAATTTTATTGAATCGGTTAATACTTGATGGAAATTCATTTTAATTAATCAAAATAATATAGATTATTTCCACAATTTATTGAGTTAACGATAATTGTTTCGCCAACACTGTGGCTTTGTCAAGTTTCCATCTTGTACTAACTCTTAACATTACACTTAACTCTTAACATTCTTATATAGCTAAAAACTTGTAAAAAGCGGCGGTACAACTAACTAACAATCTTTAAAAATAAAGATAAGAAGAAAAAATTGTAAATAGGGGACACAAATAGCCATCAATTCACAGAAATACCAATAAAGAAAAATATGTGATAAAGGGGTATAGATAACCATAAAATATAATTTTAAAATGATATTTGATGGTTAATAATTCAGGAATTCATATAAAAAATAACAAAAATAAAACAAATAAGGACAATAAATCTGGAATCTGTAAATTGACTCGTAGTAATTGCCATATGGTATATATTGGTCAAACAGAAAAATCTTTCAAGAAAAGAATTCACGAACACCAGAGGAGTTACACGTCAGACGGGGTGTGGTAGATTGATCTCCAAGTGGGCAACGTTATACGGTGACGGCGAACACTACGCCCCTACCCAGCTGTAGTGTCGTAGTGAAGGGTATTGCACAGGGGAAACGATGCCAGTTGAATATCTCAACTGTTATACCACTGATCGGATGTTGTCAGTTGTCATATCTAGTGGACACAGCCTCGGTGGGGATCTGGGCTCAATTGTACAGATCAAGTGCTTGGAAAACACAATAAAATTTCCCCCAAGGCAAGATGAAACAGTCTCTGCCGAAGTCTGCATGGCTGATGGGTAGATCAGTCTATTATAGGCGAACTCTAGTTAGCCTTACCACAGCACCACGAGGCTCTACTGGAGTGGACATCTTGCTATTCGTGGGACCATACATGGATACACAAATAACAGAATATAACCCTAACAAGGAGTGACAATCCCTTGTTCCTCAGGCGACTGAGAAGCTAATGGAGGTGGTTACTCAAACCACTTCAGCCCATTCGGACAGGGAATCCGATACGATGGAATCCCAAGTGTTGGATGGAAAACCAAAAAAGAAGGCGGGGTTAACGGGGTCGAAGAGAAAACGACTCCACAGATTCCTCAAGAGCGGTATATCGTACGACGCCGCCTTGAAAATAATCCTGGGCGAAGAGTCCAAGCTGCCGACTGTTGGGGAGGAGGATAAATTCATCTCGGAAACAGAGGTCGGTGGCAAAAGGCTCAGATCCGAGGGTAGCACAACAGAGCGACTCTCAAAGAGACCTTAGACCTCCTACGTTGTGGTGGCGAGAGGGGATCAGGGTCAACAGGTGAGATTCCATGGCTGTTCACATCGGCCTGGATGGCTCCAAATCACTTGTACCGACAAGGAGAGTGTGAGGTGGATCGAGGAGACGACTCCCTCACTCAAACCATGAGAAGCAGCGGACCTCCAGCTCGTAAGGGGCGGGTACCTTCCCAAACCTAATATCTGTTCGGTCTTCATCGTAAATGAGGACCCAGATAACAGATTTCAGTCTGAGGAGATACTCAACAGGCTGAGAAAAATAACCATACCCTGAGGACTCGTGAGTGGTTTATTCTACGTAGCGAGTTGTCAGGGCCAAGCCAAGTCTGGACAGTGGCCATGGTGACATTTCCATCCAATACGCTGCCGGCTTTTCTCGAGGAGACTATCTCTGCGAGAGAAATTGACACGCTAATTTGTAGATGGATACAGGCAATGCTTTGCTACAGAATAATAATGACTTCATACCAGGGTGAGGTCTTCGACTTCAAGGCTGCGAAAGGCTGATCGCAGGGTTGTATTCTTTCACTCTGACTGTGGACCCTTCTCGTTGATGACTTGTTAGCGATCATTTCACTGTCTCTACGTTCAAGCATTTGCTAATGACCTGGCAATTATAGTGAACGGTAAATCGGAGGTGACGATATCGGCCGTCCTTCAAGATATACCGGATACTATCGACAAATGGTGTTTATATGTCTTTTAACACACAAAAGGTAGTTATAGTACCATTCACCAAGAAACGGAAGTTGGATGGTTTAGAACCTCCGACTATCCGTGGTGAAATAATACAATTCTCTTATGAGGCAAAATACCTGGGAATAGTCCAGGACAAAACTCTCATGAAATGCACATCTAGACAAAGTGTGTCATAAAGCCAGAATGGGATTCTTGACCTACCGGCAAATCTGCGGTAAAATCTGGGGTTTAAAGCCCAGGCAGATGTATTGGCTATACACTATGGTAATCAGACCACAGATCATGTATGGCGCTGTACCAGGGTCCTCACCCGACTACAAAGACAGGCTTGCCTTGCAATTACAGGTGCGTTTCGCACTACACCCACGGCAGCCATGAAGGTTGCGAGCTTTTAACGAAAAGCACCTTATCGATGCCCTCGGATCTAATGTCAAGAGTCACGAGCCAAGAACGGCATTTCAATGTAATCGTCTCCAGCCAGGATGAATGGACCCAGCATGCTGAGGATCGACCTTGGCTTGTTCACAGACGGCTCGCGAACGACGAACGGAACGGAAGCGGGAGTCTATGGGAGCAAACCGAGAATCAACATCTCATTGAGTCTCGGTCAAAATGTAACCATATTCCAGGCAGAAATATTTGCCACTGGGACCGCGACAGATCTGCTGATAATACGGCAAATCCACCACGACATAATTAAAATATTTCCTGAAGGTCAGTCGGTACTAAAAGCTCTGGGATCCAGCTGTGATTCATCAAAAACAGTCTGGAGTTGCCACACGGCTTCAAACAGGCTCGGTATATATAACAGAATCACTCTTGTTTGGATACTGAGCCACTCAAACTATTTACGTAATAAAGAGGCAGATCGGCTGGCGTTTGCTGGAGCTGCGCTGCCTCTGGTAGGCCCGGAACCATTCCTGGGAATACCACATGACGTGGCTAAGCGGACTATAACAGGCAGAATGAACTCAAGACTAGAGTCTTTCTGGCTGAGACATTGTGGCCTTAAACATTCGAAGGTATTCCTTGGAACAGCTTCGAACAAAAAGATGACGCACCTAGCGCTAGGTCTGGATAGGGCCAAACTAAGAACACTTGTCGGAATTATGACAGGTCACTGCAGGCTGAAAGGGCATTTGCACAAAATCGGTCTGGCTGAAGACGATTAATGCAGGCTGTGTCTTGAGGACACTGAAACAGCAGTGCACATCGTCTCAGAGTACCCAGCGGTGAGTCGCATCAGATTCGAGGTTTTTGGTAGGCTTTTATAGCCCACAGCGAACTTAAAAAATTACCCCCGAAAAATATTATCAGTTTTATCCAAAAACTGGGTCTCGTCGGGGAAATATAAATCAGGGGTGAACTGCGCGTGGACGCAGTGGTATGATGGACAGACGCCCGCTTACTTTAAAATAAAAATAATACACATCAGACATCTCACATTCAACATATGCTAGTCATTTGAAAGAATTTCAACAATAAATATGAAATTATCCATAATGAAAATAAAACTAACGGACTCACGCTTTTGGAATTAGTAGGTACAAAAACCTTAAAATTTTTCTCAATGACCTATACTAACAGATGTCGCAAGATCCCGAGTGTTCAATATTTTTACTTATTGAGGTAGTTCCGATAATTGGCTTTAATATAATTTATGTTTATTTATATCCCTTTTTTTCGCATATTTTCTTTATCGGTATTTCTGTGAATTGATGGCTATTTGTATCCTATCTTTATTTCCGAAAATTGTTAGTTGTACCGCCTCTTTTTTTAAGTTGTCAACTATATTAGAAGTGAATGTTAAGAGTTAGTTCAAGATTTAAACTTCATAAAGCCACAACGTTGGCGACACAATATCGTTATCTTAATAAATTGTGGAAATAATTCGTATCTTTTTTATTTAATTTTGCAATGGGCTTGGGAAATATAATATATAAGTTGAAAAAAATGTTCGTTAGAACGGAATAAAGAAAAAATATCAGTATTTGACGTTGATTTCCATTTTCTCAAGTTTTAAGAATTTTTAACAGGTATTTTATTTCTTCTCAAACAAATGCTGTTATCTTAAATTATTTAGTGCAAACTAGGACCGTTATCAGATGATGAAATTGAAGTATATAGAAGTTTATACAGGGTGTCCCAGAAAGTATTAATAAGCGGAAGTGCAGAGATAGAGTTTAATCCGGTCGGCTTTAAAATTTCTCTTTATGATCTGTAGAATATTTTCAAGAGTATCTGTTGTAGTTCATTCTTTTTAAATAATAGACATGTAGATTAATCAGATCAGTAAACAAAATGAAAATAACACTAATTTTAACCTAAAATGGACAATTTAAGACAGAGCGAGTCAGACCCGAAGTTTCAACTGTAATTGAAAACGTAAACTAGCAATCACATAGTTTTCGGCTGGTTAAACAATTGCACTAGATTTTAAGCTTTCATAATAAAAAAAATCGAGAAAAGCACTGTCGCCAATTCAGTAGTTTTTGCGTGCTCGTTCAATATTCCAATTCCCTGCAAATTTTGAATTTATTGATTATTTCTCGAAAAAGCTGCATAACAACAGGCCCTAAACCTATCCCGAAAGTTTCAAGTCTCTTTCGTTCGAAAGTTATAGTGTTTATAGCGCCCAATGCTGATCAGTTGACAATTTTTTTTTGAAACTTCTAATACTACATAGGATTCTCACGAAAATTCGCACGAATATGTGAGTAATAATTCTACTTCTAAATGCCGCATATCAGATTCATCGAATCTGTAGTTTCGAGAATTTTGGGAAAAATATGGAAAATTTTGAAACGTGAATAACTGCGATACTATTGAACCGATTCTGCCCATTAAATCAGTCGAGATATTAAGACTCCAATTCTTTCCTGAAAGTTTCAAGGCTCTATCTCTTTCTGTTTGAAAGTTACGAGTGTTCTATTGACTCGATAAAAAAATCAAAATAATATAAAAAAATTCTGACTAGAACATTTCAGTTATTTTCTGTTCTTTTTTTCACTTTCTGTCATAATCAGATTGAGAATGTTCAAAAATATAATAATTATTTTTTTTGATCAAATCACTTGATTTAATTCTGTCATGTTATTATCCTGATACTCCTAGATTTTCTGTGAAGATCCTTCAGAAGTTTTCCAACTTGTGCGAGTTAGTAGTTCAGATGTATTCTGGTTAGGCGTTGTAATTGCGTCCCTACGCCACCTTAGGCACAGTATTGTTAATTTTGACCCAATAGTGAAATGATAGCCGAAACCCGTTTAACTAGAAAATTTCTTACCCACCTAAGTGAGACCTGAACCTGGGACAGCACAGGGCTATAACCACTGAACTATCAGCACTCATACTATCTTAGAAATATTCTACCTGGGTATCTTTGAAAGCTGATTTCAGCAGATAATAACCTATTAAGTTTTAATGTTAAAAAACGCTCCACTGTTGATTTGAATTTCGATCGCTGAAAAAAGCTCCAATAATGTGATTAAACTAAGATTAAGAAGTTTCCGTTAACGGATATTTTTCATCTTTCTGTGTGAGCTCGAGATGTCTTAGGGGGTCTCTCCTTGGGCCTCTATTATATATAATTTATATTAATGATATAAGTGGATGTTTTAAATTTAGTACATTTTTGATATTTGCGGACGATGTGAAGATCTTTTCCCTTATAGCTGACGCTTCGAACTGCTTAAACTTGTAACGTTAACAAACGCTCCACAGTTGATTTGAATTTCAATCGCTAAAAAATGCTCCAATAATTCGATTAAATTAATACCATAAGAAGTTTGGAGTTTCCGGAATAAAAGTCAACGTTGTTATCGCATGCGCTGTAGAGTTGTATTGTTTTCAAGAGTGTAGAATTTCCCAGATTTCTTTCTTTTCGTACTGTGAGTTTGCACGAAAACACACCTTGTGGTATTTTTATCGAATTAACGTTCTTATAAGAAGTCTAATCAGAAGGCATCTTAGTACCGGATGATCTTAGAACTGAACAATCTTGCTGGAGTGCCTTTTTGCTTGGATTATCTTAAAACCAGACAATCTTCCTTGTGCCGAATTTAGAGTTTATTATTACCGAACCATCTTAGTTCTGGGTGCTCTACTGGTCATTTGGAAGAAACTGTTCCAACTGAAACTGAAGACCTATTGATTATATGAAGAAACTATCATTGGAGAAAGCACTATCACTCCGACACCTTGGAAAACAATACTCCAAGAGAATCTCAAAGATAAGTCCTTATATAAATCTCGGACCTCAAGCTCACTTTAAAACTGTATTATATTGTAAATAAGAGTCACTATTGTGATTGTAAAGATGAAATAAATAGATAGGGAGTAAAAGTATCACTATTTTCTGTATGATTATGAAAGCTTAGAGTCTAGGGTAGTTCTTGAAATTACGTAGGAACTCATGAATTGCCTTTTTGGCTTTTCAATTCACAGTTGAAAATTCAAATTGTGGCAAACTTTTTGTTTCATTCAATATCAAGCAGAGTATTTCTGTTGCACTTCTCTAGAAATTTAAATTTTAGAAAATTTCGGTGAGTCTAATCTAGTCGCCTAGACCTTGTTCGGCGCAAAATTCGAAAATTAGAGACATTTAGGTATAACGAGTACGCTGTTCACTGGTAAATCATTTGAAATAAGCAATTTTAGTGGAACAAATGTGAAAATTTCATGGTTGGTATTAACTACGGTCCCAAACCGGTTCGCTTCCCAGACTTTCCATTTGAGCGTTTTTAAGTACGTTTTAACGGGCTACGCAACAAGTGGTCGTGCAATGTCAATAACTTAGTCGTATCTGTCGGCGTATTGCGACTGTTTTTCTCGCAATGCTCGACTCAAAAGCATCAATTAGCATCGGTAGACCTCCCCTGTGATCCCTTCGTTCGATAGTAGCTACTCAAAATGCACCACATCCAGCTGGTCCCACCTAATTCATAGCATGATCTTCTCGCCATGAATATTCGGCTTGACAGTTGATGATGAGGCATCCATACTTTGCCCGACGTTTTGGATTGTCGTAATGAACCCACTTTTCATAACCAGTCACAATTCGATGCAAAAACCGATTTCTTTTTTGCTGTTGGAGCAGTTAATTACGCGTAAAAAAACGGTGTTCAACGTCTCTTAGCTTCAGTTCATACGGCACCAAATTTCCTATTTTTCGGATCCTTCCCATTGCTTTTAAACGATGGCAAATGGCTGGTTGAATGATGTCAAGTGTTTTTGCGAGTTCCTCTTGCGTTTGTGATAGATCATCGAGCCTTGCCTCTAACTCTTCATCTTTAAGCCTTCCGGATCGTTCTTCGTCTTTAAAATCAAAACTATCATCTCAAATCGGGTAAACCAATTCTGACACGTTCGTTCAACTAGAGCATGGTCACCACAATAATCCACTAAAAGACGATGACGCAAAATTGATGTTTCAATTTCGCGGAACCGAACAAAATCGATCAGCAATGGGTGAATTGATGATGAGGTAGAAGCGCCCACGTTAAGGCTTTGCGACCTAGCCTGGCGAAAGTTCACTTTACTGCCGCTTTAAAATCTAGGGTATAGGTATCGTAGCGGTTCCGCAATGTCCAACTGAGACAACAACAATTCCCAGCCAAGTCGCCATCAATGGGACGTCAAGACCGGCGAGAGATCTAACAATTTAGCGGCAGTGGGCGAACTGACGAGGAAGGAGCGCCAATGCAAAAATTCAAGTCTGGAGATCGGGCCAACCAATTTTACAGGCTCTACGACTTATTCAATGTTTTGGATAAACTTCGTCTATGAAGCGAAGAATTTCATTATTGAAATGGGCTGGAGCACGATCTTGCATGAACCCTAGTTCTTACCTGATTTCTATTGGAATATCCTCAAGAAGTAAAAAACATATACATTTCAAAAGTTTATTGAAATACTGGATATAAATAAAATAATGTTACAAATCGATATATTAATATGTAAAACAATAAGAATAAAATGTGCAATTTTGACTTGAGATCACAATTGAAATATACCTTATTAGAAACCTATGCAACAGATTTCTTTCTCAATAAATGCAATAACTGAAATACAATTAAAAATACAATATCACAAAGTTATTTTCATACCTTTATCATTAATTAATTGAATATTAAGATTAATTAAATATACCGATCATATTTTACACAAGTAGATCAGTATTTGGAAATTGTTACCCCACAAACTTGTCGGTTTGGGGCGCTTTTAATTTAACCAGTTCTGTAATAAAAATTACATCTTTCAGCCTAACAATATCGGAAAAAGATATTGGAATATTGTCACTTATTTTGTATGAATCAGAAATCAAAACTAAATGAAGGAAATCAATATGAGGCTTCTGAAATTCTATTTAGATATCGAAAATGAAAAAGGTTAAAAGAAAGAAAATCATCTCTAATGTTTATGACACTATGATAATTGAATTTTACTCTAGAGATAATGAAAAAGTAAATGTCTGGTATATTTATATATAACTTTAAAAATCAATCAATCTTTTTGTTTATTGTTACTTTAAACAAAAACTATTCATGGTTATACTTACCATATTTACAATTCAATGTTGATAAAGGAGAATTTGGATTTACTTAAGTTACCAGAAAAAAAGAGTGAATCTTAAAAAAAATTGTATATCCTTTAAAAGAACTTCTTTTAAGAAGAGGAAATAATACCATCTCACTCCCACTTTTTGAGATATATATATATCGAAACAAACTTGACTTAGAAACTAACAATATAAAATTTATACTCTCTTTGGGATGTTCACAATAAAGACTAGTTTACAATCGACAAGTTTTGAATGAAAACATAACAATACCTTTTTCTTCAATCATACTTACATAGTTAAGTCTAAAAAACATGAACGATGGGTTAATGACATATTTTTCGATGTATATATGATTTGACACTAATCTATTCATTTTAAGCAACTAGCAGTTTCTAAATATATGTGGTCATATTCTCACTTTTCAACGAAAACGGCCTGTGGTAAATTCTTATTCGTTACAACGCTCATGTCAAGAAAAAACCACAAAAAAACGAATTAAGCTCGAGGTTTTTCATTCTGAATGCGAATTAATTTACAAGTTTAAAAAATTTTTGCTAAATTTCCAACATAAAGTATGTATTTAATAGTGCTTATTCTGTAGCTGTGCAAAGTTTATGAAGCAATGTTTAATCTGGAGTTAAGATTTTAATAATAAAACTATAATAACATTTTCAGAGTTATGCAGTGAATTCACTCAGAAAATAGTAATCACAGTGTAGAACACTTGAAATTCGAATTGAGAGAAACCCCATCGAACTCAATACAAAAATACGATGCCTACTAAAAAATTATATTGTAAGGGGGCTGTTCAAAATTTAAAACATTTTTATAAAAAAATTATCAGTCCAGACAGGCCCACCATTCTTTGGAAAACAAACGTCGTAACAAAGCAGAATTTATATTTTGGAAGTCCTTTCTTATATTTGGCTAGCCTATCTAACAACCAGAGTTGTGTCTTTTGTGGACCATCAGTTTTAAACCTTCTCAACTTTTTGTAGGAAAAAGACCAAAATATTTAAGATGATATATCTTGTTTTAATTCGATTGATTGATAACAACACTTGGTTGAGAGAATGGTGTAAATTATTCAAGATTATTGTATAAAAGAAAAAATAACATTATCAAAAAATATTTATAGGAATCAATAGAAAATACATTTATGGCCAACATGGATACTTCTTGCATGGATAGAGTGGCACAAAAGGTCGCCTTAAAAAGTTATAATTTCGGGCGACCAATCTTAAGTCATTTTTCATTTAAAATCCAAACTGTCATCTTGATGTTGTAATCCATAAACAATATTACATTTAAGAAGCAAAAAGTATGCATGTAAAGAGCCTTACAACTTATAGTGAAATAAATACTATTCTAAGTTACAAATAAAAATTGTAATTACCTCCGGTTCAACTCTGATTTGATTGCTGCAAGAATATATAAAAATTAGTCAAGTAATGTGAATAATTGTAAACTTTTCAACACAATTTTATACAAAGATCTGTTTGATTTAATGCCATCATTTCTCTCTAAGAGTTGACGGATTTTCAACATTCATAAAATCATGTTCCATACACCGGTATATTTTTTTATAATCTTAAACCATTCCAGTTTTGTGCCTAAGAACTACTTCAGACAGCATTGGTTTTCTGTTACCGTTTGATGGAAACTGCTGCAGAATCACATCGACTGTTTGTCAAAGCTTACGATGAACATATGGCTTGGTGAAACAGTATTTCGAGAGTCCCATAACATTCAAATGTGGTAATTTCGACATGAGGAACGAAGGGTGTGGGAAGCCACAGAAAAAGCTCACCAACAACGAATTGTAATTGGATGAAAATGATACTCAAATTAATTAGCGGATCAATTGAATGTGATGCAGAAAAACGTCTCCATTCGTTTGAAATCTATGGGCAAGATTTAAAAAGTGATAACTGAATTCTGTATGAAGCGAATGAAAGGCAGGAAGAAAATAAAAAAATTTTTTGAGAATCCTAATCATGGGTGAATCCAGGTGAACCATCGATATCTACTAAAAGACCAAATTGCTTCAGAATAAAGATGTTTGGTGAGATCAGAAGTGTGTTATCCACTATGAGCTGCTAAAACCTGATGAAGTTGTTAACACTGATCACTACCAACAGAAAGTAGTTCAATAACTGGTTCTCTTAAAAAAAAAATTTCCTTTTGCCGTGGCATTCATAAACTGCCAAAATGTATAAATACCAATGAAGATTATTTTGAAAAAAAAAATTTTTCATCGTTTTCAAACAACAGACGTGTAATTTTTACAAAAAAAATTCCATTTCATACTTGTTACACCTGGTATATAGGTAATTTTTATTAAAATGTTTCATTTTGACAAGTTCTATCTTCATTTAAAAAACACGTATCATTTTGGAAACACCTTGTATGGTTTCCAATGATCCTTGAGATTAATGAAAAAATTTAAAGGAAATGGTTCATTCCATAACTATTCTTAATTTTCGTCAAATATATGACAACTGAAAAGGGGTAGTAAGCCCAATTAATTTCTGATATCTAAATTGATTATGAAATTAAACATGAGATAAATGGAATACTAAGAAAAAAAATATAATCCTAAGATTAGGATTACAAACATTGTTACCGATGAAATTCAACATTAAATACCAGTCTTAATGAATTCTGAATCCTTCAAAATCAGCTTATTTCTCAAATACCATACCTGATCAGATATTCTGCAATAACGAATTGAAGACAAAATTTAGGGTATGCAGACAAACATATAGAATTGAAAAATTATGAAAATACATTTTTGTGTTAAATTTTCAGCATGTTCTTATTTAGTGGCAAAAATGAATGTATCTAATTAAATCATATTTTCCAAAAATAATCATAGCATATTATCGCTTACCCTCTATTATTTCCTGCTTCATTTTGTTAAAGTCTTTCCTCAGTCCATCCATCATTTCCTCTTTCATTTTGCTCACATCCTTCCTTAGCTCTTTTATGAGTTCTGCCTTGATACTTTCAAGTTCGCTTGGACCAAGTGCCATGTCGCTCAGACCATTAAGTTTGATCGTCTCTTCTGAAGCAGAGCCGAAACGTTTTCTGATGCTCTTTGGCGATTCCGCGTTAGAGTGCTTGGAAGAACTAGCTGGGAGAGTGTTCGTTTTTTCCCAGATGGCGGCTTTTTTGTCTTCGTCGTCGACAACCTTGTCTTTCTTCTCCACCTGATAAAAGTGAATTAAATTATTAAATTTGATTGGTAGCTGACGACAATAAAATTCATAGTTTCGCACCAAAATGCCAATCCCTGGCATTTTTAAACTGATACTTGTAAGGGAACTACTGTTAAAGGCATCAAATGAGAGAAACTGGAGAGAGCTCTGTTTGTGAAGATTAGGGAAATCTAGAATAAACCGCATTACCTACAGAAAGCCATTGGATATTAGTTTTCAAACTTGTAAATAGCCTCTGTAAGTATGTTCATTGTGGTAGACAGATTTTTGTGTAGAATTTTTATCACGATAGTTTAGATAGTTCAGAAGTTTTACTGTGGTAATAGGTTTCAGAATTTTGCATTGTGCTTGATGCTGTAATTTCATTAATTTTCAATAGTGCATAACAGTAATGTCCTTTTCGTCAAATAATTTTGTTGCTATAATTCGTTCAAAATGCGATCGTCTAACTGTATTATTAGATATGTTTTCGAGAAAACACTAATTCAGTTGCCACTTATTCTCGATGCTTTTTGTGTTTTATTAACTTCCTACTCTGTCTTTTCGGGATGCGAGATTGTATTGTAGTTTAAATCAGCCCTATTTTAGCTATTTTCTCACGTTTGCTTATTACATTAGCTCACTATCAGTTTTCTTTTAGTTGTCTCTATATTTCCCAGTCATTTATACAGTTTTTTGTTGCATTAATCTCTGACGGTTGTCTCTTCCTGAATTTAACATTTTTCACATTCACAGGTTGAATCAACTATTGGAACATGGGTTAAGGACAGGTTATTTGAACCAAAATATGGCAATTGAACCGAATATCTGAACCGAATGTTTGGTGGAAAGAAGGTATTTATATATTTTTAATGATCATTTTATTTATTCAAATAACTCCTT
Organism: Megalocaria dilatata; assembly: GCA_034642435.1. Classification (NCBI taxonomy): domain Eukaryota; kingdom Metazoa; phylum Arthropoda; class Insecta; order Coleoptera; family Coccinellidae; genus Megalocaria; species Megalocaria dilatata. The sequence goes on from CM067854.1 coordinate 76,911,590, forward strand.
ACTGAAGAGATTTGGGTCCGAATTTATCAGGTTCCTTTTTGGAGAATGTCCTATATATTCTTTAAAAAGGGAAATAAAAAAAGACCTTTTCGAATTATATGTTGGTCATTTTTTGGCAATGGAACTTGTAATTCCTTAACATCGAATCAAAACATGTATAAGGTAATGTCTAAATAATTTGGTCATCATTTTATATTTCTTTTGATTCTTTCTTGGTTAATTTTCACCAGATGTGATGATAATATATGTCTATAAAGTGATACATTTTTCATCTACTCGAACCAAAATTTCATCTTCTTCATTAGGTGTCATTTGTTTCAGACAACCACCCAGATTTTTACTACGAAATTACCCAGTTTCACCAAAATGATGAAAAAATTTGCAAAAGTTTTATGATTTGATCGCCTCCTGTCTGGAATTAAAAATTTATACCTTCTAGCTGCAGAGCGACCGCAAAATTTTTCTAGTGCATGTACACAAATCATGTTCCTTACTTCTTCATTCGTAAAATGATTGTGACAAGGCATTTCAATCGAAAAGCATTATAAAATGCAACAATAAACTATATCTCACAGCAAAAATAATTCACTGAGAAGAAATGACATTTACCAGCCAAAAGAATACTTCTCTTAAATGAAATAATATTTGAAATTCCTTTCTAAGACAATAAACTCTTTAATTGCGTTCTTCTCGAAAATGGTGAAATTATTGTGTTCCAATAAGAGTACGACGTAAAAATGAATTTTACGTCGTATTTTCCAATCAGGATTGAAAGAATTGATTGGAATGTTGAGATACTTTTTGAATCCTTCCTAGTAATAGATTAAACTCAGTGGTACAGCATAGGGTTCGTGACCTGTAGGTCTGGGTTCGAATCCTGTTCAGGTAGAACAGAAATTTTCTAGTTGGATGGGTGTCGGCCACCATTTCACTGTTGATCAAAAATTAACAGTGCTGTGACCTAAAGTGGCGCAAGATCGCAGTAACAAAGACTGAGCTTTTTCACCATTGTTCACTTACACTGCACTCTTACTGGTTTCACTGTTGGGTTAACTTTTCACAAATTACTATCTAATTACAAATAATGTATTTAGATAATACATTAACTTCCAGGTACTAAGAGAGAGTGTTCCTTGGAAGTTTAAATGAAATGCGAATATAAAATAATTCAAGAGTAGAGAAAGATGTGGGTTATAACTTAGGAGTTGAGACAAAGAGAAAAATGTGTTCAGAGCTTACTTGTTTCTACAGAGTGAGTATTGCGCGACCGTCTGGACGAGGGGATGTCTTCAACCAAACCTTTTTGGCTAACTCGCAAAATGAGAGACTCTCTTAGGGCTCGAAATGTCGTCAGGTAAGTTCCGAAACGACATTCGACTGTTGTCGTCTCGAAACGGCGTTAGTTTTTAATGGATTTCTATCTAAGAAAACTGTGAAGGACAAATATTTTTGGTCCTTAATAGGCCCAAATTCCATTTGTAATAATATTCTCTATTCAATTTCTAAGTTTGAACAAAGATCACTATCAAATTTCGTCAAAAAAAAAGCTACCACTTAATTTTATCATCAAGAATGATGCATATAGGGTCCCTTATAACAAAAAGTTAAGTAATACATAAAATAATATTCCTCCTTCAAAGTTATGCCTCTGCCGATTTTAATAACAACTGAGAAATAAAGAGTGAAATCATTAGCAGAACATGAAAAAAATTCAAATTGAACTGCCTGTATCTTTTTCTACAGCAATATTTTATTGAGGCGGCATACTTGGACCAATCATCATATTTTGGTCTAAATAATCTATTCTTAGCCTATGTCCCATTAGTTATGGGTCCACCTGTACATAGAAATAATTACCTCAAAATGGCCGCTTTTTGGAGATTTCAATTCAGACTTCCTTTATATGAAATTTATTCCAATTATGAAAATTTCCTCATAGATGGTGCTAGCCATACGTTTAGGGACCATAAGACCTTTTCTGCAACTCCATCATCTCCTTCTAACATGTGACGAAGATTTTCAACACATAAAAAACCAAGTACCATACACTGACATATTTTTCTATAACCTTGTTTTGTGCCTACGAACTATGATTTTTGGTCAGCATTGGTTTTCCGTTACCATTTGCAGAATGGTAAGCTTCGACAGGCATTCAATGCGATTTTGTAGCATGTTTCCATAATTTGAATATATTTCAGATAAAGAAATCTGAATTGAAATCTCTTAAACGAGAGTTCCTATAGAATAGATAGATTCTCAGCAAGTGATATCACTTGCTATAATTTTATTTTTAGGGGGTAACTTGAAAATCAAAATATCAAAGTTCTTCTGCCACGGTCAGTGAAAGACTAAATGAATAACTTACCGCCGCTCTTCTTCTAGCTAATGTTTTGGCCATCTCGTCCATCATAGACGCCATACTAGTTCCAGCGGCTCTACCCAAAGTACCATAATTACTGCTACCACCACTGCTCGTTGAAGATCCACTGTTTTCCGTTGGTGGTGGAGGTTGTGCAGTCTGAAACATTTTGAGCATCTTTCATTATTTTAAATGATAAACGTGAGTGATACTTGTATAAATGTTTCATTCTGACTCAACTGCGATATATACAGTCACTCATTTGATCTCATCTCAAAATGAGGATATTTCAATTGCATTTATGGCCTGCCTGACCTTGATTAGAACAGTACTTTTAATGTCAAGGGAGACGCAGTCTGATTGATTTGAAAGTAGATGTCTTTTGAATGAAAACGAGAATCATGATTAATATACTCTTGATTATGGTGAAAAACGAAATAATGGGGAACATGAAGTTTTGTGTAACTTTACCTTATTTTTCTTGAGCCTAGCGTTCTGCAATTGCGCTGCTAATGAATTGACCTCACTGTCACCGCTACTCTGCGACCGGGTCATACTCGGCAGCGGTGGAGGTGGTGGTGGCGCCAAACCTGGAGGTCCCGCTGGAGGACCTCCCATCATAGGTAGAGGACCTCCCATCATAGGCGGAGGACCTCCCATCATAGGCGGCGGGCCCCCCCCTGGAGGAGGTGGAGGAGCTGGCGGTGCGCTAACCGTTCTTTGGTGACCGCTGCCCGTCTGCATAGAAGGGGGCGAAACTGGACTAGGCGCTATGTGGTTCGAGGGAGGTAGCTGGGGAGCGACGGGAGGGGTGCTACTCTGTGGTGCCATTGGCGAGGTTTGTTGTAGTTGAGGTGGTGGTTGTTGTTGTTGTTGCTGCTGCTGCTGTTGAGGTGGAGCATAGGTGGAGGATATCCTGCGCTCTTGCATCGCAGCTAGGTCTTCCTGGGTCATGGTGCGGTAGCCAATATCTTCTTCGTATTGATGTTGGGGAGGTTGAGGAGGCTGGGTGTGTTGTTGTGGTATAGGTGGAGCGTATTGTTGTTGCTGTATAGGAGGGGCATACTGTTGTTGCTGTATAGGAGGGGCATACTGTTGTTGCTGCATTGGGGGAGCATATTGTGGATTTGGTTGTCGAACAATATTACTAAGAATCTGAAAAAATGTCAAAATATTAACGTTTTGTTCTTGATACATCCAAAGAAAAATATGAGATAAAGATATATCCAAAATAATCGAGTTATTGTAAAACTTGTTTCGTACAATAAAAATTATCTTCGTGAAGAATTCAAGGTTCTTCCATAGGGGCCCTTAACATAGCAGAGAACCTCAAGAAATTAATGGAGGTCATTGAATAAAGTTATAAATATGTGTAATGAAAATTAATGGTTAATAGGTACCAGGCCTAAAGTCGCTTGAGGACAGAGTAACAAAATTTAAGAAGAATACAACTGCTCTCTTCACTCATATAATTTATTAAGCTCATGTGAGAACTTCACAAAGGATTTACGAGTTTAACAGAGATATCCAAAATATATGTGTCCAAATTGACGCTAATATTTTCGAGGGTGATTGTTTAATTCAAAATTATCTTCCCCAATCTACAGTGACCCATCAAAATGTTCATTAGTCCCCATATGTTTTCAATGAGACTAAGATCTGGTGAAGCTGCTAGCCATGAAATGGTTGTCACTTGGTGTTCTTGCATCCAAGTTGAGTATATTCCGAAGTATCTTGCATTATCCTGCTGAAAACGCCACCCCTTTGGATATAAAGCATGCGCCGTTTCAAGGAGAAAATCTCCACAATACTTTTCACTTTTAATGGTACCATCAACTATAAGAGAGGCGTAGCGCCACGCTGATATATTGCTTCCCAAACCATTATTTTGGTGGGAAATTTGAACGGTGAAAACAACCTGTTTTCATAGGATTTTTAAGTGATTTCCACCAAGTTGGAAATAACTCTCATCAGATATAAGGATATCATTAAAATTATATTCTTGAAAACGTTGACAAAATTCTATCCTTCGTTCCTTTTGTAAAGGTGTCATTATAGGAATTTTTTGGTTTCCTTGATATGTAGCCTTATCTTTTCAGTGGCATACTTTCATATTCCGTTGATTTCCAAATTTTCCAATTTGAGAAACTCCAGGCGCGGATTGTGTCGTCCTAAGGCCAATAAAGCATTTAAATTGTTTCCTTTAATATTCCTGAAACTGGTCTATGCTTCATATCCATGCCATTTTTTATCCTCTTTATTGTCGCATATACATACATCTCACTTTTTCCCAGATCAATCAATTGCACTAATTTTTTAACGTTTCGAAAACCTTTTCTATACAAATATTCTACCTGTTTTATTTTTTCTATTTGCTACATTATTCTATAAATTGTATACAATTTGCAAACAATATTTGACAAGTAGTGTTGCCATGCAACTTTGGCCATAGCCGACTATGTGCACAAACTATTTTATACATTACTTTTGTCTTAGAATGTTACAAAAAAGAGATATATCAAAATTATGAAAAATAATAAATTCCGGATACTTTTTAGAAAAAAATTCAGTTAGCTGGTATTGACTGAAGTCAGTATTATTTCCAAAAACCAATAAAATGCCCTTGACGCATACTCTCAGATTTTCCATAGTATTTTGGTTATTTAGAGCGATGTTTTCAAATTGATACAGGGTATACTGAAGATGCATATTGCCAGTATTTGTTGATAATAAAATCTTTAAAAATTATTTCGAATAACTAATTATATTCTTAACAATGTTTTCTTCGTAGAGGGTTTTCAAGTTTACAAGAGTTTCTGTGCCAATTTTTCTGCGTAAGAAACAGAATTTAGTGCAACACGCAATCCCTAGCGGAAAATAGTTTTATTCCATTCTTGAAATATCCGTATACACTTTGAGACATACATTCTAAAATATTCAGGAGGAATCTAGTTTTTCTTTTTTCCATAACAAAGACATATTATTTGGCAACAATGCTTGGCTTACTGACTCGGCAACTGTGCTTTCTAATGATGAAATGCGGTAGTACAGAAACTTTGCCCACCACCAACAACACTACTTTGTTTTTTTTTGTAAGTAATGAAGTAATCCTGCAAGATGATATTTGACTTTAACAGTGATAAATTTTCCTTCTACCCGTGGCGGAAGAATAAATTATTCTTTCATCATGCTTCCACCATTACTGTGTTGAATTAGAGAAAAAATTGTTCCAGAAAATTACATCTGTTTTTGGTCAGAAAAATAATTGCAGGCATTTATATAACTAGTTATAATTTAAAACGACGATGTCATTATGGACTCGTGAAATTTCGCGAGAATAAATAACTTCCTCATAAAATTGTTAACTCCAGTGCGCCTCAATTAAATTTATGCACGATTGCATTTTGTGGTGGAATGTTCAATTATTTAATTTATCAATGTTGCAAATGAATAAACAATGTAGAAGAGGGAATTTAAATTACATATAAAATATACACATCGTTTTTCTTCTTATTACAAAACATTAGGTCCGAGTCCAATGCTAAAAATTGTTCAATTGGTCAGAGAAAAATAATTTTGTCGAGTATCTTTTTAAAATTGAAATAGTCCCAAACGATTTAGTGGGATGAAATTTTTCTAGTCAAATTGAATTGCTTTCGTCCGTTTGTAGCATAATTTCCGAAATGATTTTTTCGGAATACTTAAAAATTTATGATTAATTAGTTTAAAACACTAAGAGAAATTCCAAGTTTTGGATATAACAAAATATAGGACAAGGAAATATGTCCATCTGAAATATTTCTCTCCGGATATAAAAAATAAAAGGTGAAAAGCACTAACGCGAAGTCAGGAGCTTTTGCGCGCAAGTTGATATCTCCAATGATTCACACAAAATTTTTTTTTGGTCTTCTAATTATTTTTTTTGGTAGATTTACGAGGAGCGCTCAATGTATTATAGGTATTGGGATGATTTGTTAACAATGTGAGTAATCTAATTATCTCATTTACGAATGACACTATCTGAGGATATAAATATAAATTTTCACTAATTTACAATCATTAGATTTCTAGGTATCCTCAGTGAAAGATGATCAGAATGACTGACGCCACAATGATGAAGAATAATGAGCATTGCGCCGTTATAAAGTTCCTAACTAAGCAGGAAAAAAGTGAAAAAAGTCAAAAAATCATTCATGAAGAGATGGTTGCTGTTTACCAAGACTGTACCCCATCGTTATCCACCATTCAAAAGTGTCAAGTGAATTCAAAAGAGACAGAGAAAGCATGAGGCGAGCCCGTTAGCGGCACCACTGAAGAAAATGCGAAAAAAGTGGAAAAGCTCGTACTTGAAGATGCCAGAATAAAAATCAAGTTAGCAGAGATGACAAACATATCCGTGGGTACCATACATGCTATCCTTCATGATCATCTTACCTCCTCAGTGCAAGATGGGTGCCGAGAATGCTCACCGCATCTTAGAAACAAGTGCGAGTCGAGTGCTGTATGGAGTTTTTAGAGCCCTGTGGAGAAGACCCATCGACTATTTTCAACCGGCTGGCTACAAGTTAATCACTATGACCATGAGAGTAAACAAGAGTCTATGCAATGGATTGAAAAGGGTGCACAGCCCCCAAAGAAATTTAAAGTCGCCCCATCCATTGGAAATAATGGCTACTGTCTTTTGGGATTCTAAAGGTATTTTATTGATAGATTACACTAAAAAGCAGCATCATACTACTCTGTCAAGAAAGTATCGGGAATTTTCAATTAAAACAACATTTTTACATTTAATCGTCAAAATTTATTGGGTCGCCTTCAAAATAAGCTCCATTTGCTCCAATACATCTATGCCAACGGCACTTCCAATTATCGAAACATTTTTTATAGGCGCTTTCCGGGATGGACTTTAGCTCTCGCGCCGAATTTTGTTTTATGGCTTCAATCGACTCAAAACGGGTGCCACGAAGGGGCAATTTTAGTTTTGGGAAGAGGAAAAAGTCGCAGGGAGCCAAATCCGGCGAATACGGTGGTTGCTGAAGCACGTTTGTTGAGTTTTTGGCGAGAAAGTCAGTCACAATCGTAGCTCGGTGAGAAGGCGCGTTATCGTCATGCAAAATCCATGAGTTGTTCGCCCACAAATTTGGCCGCTTCTTACGGATACGCTCACGCAAACGTTTCATAACGCCTAGGTAATACTCCTTGTTTACCGTCTGACCCTCTGGAACGAATTCGTAGTGCACCACGCCACGGATATCGAAGAAAACAATGAGCATCACCTTCATTTTCGAGCGGCTTTGGCGTGGTTTTTTCGGTTTCGGCTCATTTTTTGCCACCCATTCCGATGATTGCTGGCTTGTTTGCATATCGTACTCGTAGACCCAGGTCTCATCACCAGTTATAATGCGTTCCATGAATGAAAAATCGGAATTACAGCGATCCAGCATGTCTGAAGCAACCTGTTCGCGATGAAGTTTTTGAAGAAAATTCAGGTCTTTCGGTACGAGTCGTGCGGCCACCTTTCTCATGCCCAAAATATCAATCAAAATCGTACGTGCGGTTCGTGGGATATCTTAAGATCATGTGCTATCTCTCTCAAGCTGGTACGACGGTTTTCCAGCACCCTTTCCTTGATTTTATCGACGTTATCTTCGATCGAAGCCGTCGATGGGCGACCACTTCACGACCGTCCTTGAAGGCTCTGTACCACTGATATGCACGAGTTTTCGATAGAGCATTATCACCAAAGGCCTTTTGCAACATTTTCAATGCATCGGCACACGAAAATTCATTTGCAACACAAAACTTTAAACAAATTCTTTGCTCAACGTAATCACCCATAGTAAAAATCGGCACGCACTCTGACATCGACTGACTTAATCACTTGTTGCAAACACACTAGTTGACAGATCCCGCTCAAGCTTGGCATAGTAATTAAGGACAGTGGTACCAACCTAGGAAAAAAAAATTCTACCTGCCTCATTGCCCCGCCAGATTTAAATCGATAATTCACGGTACTTTCTTGACAGAATGTATACAACCACTTTGGCGTAATTTAAGAGAAGCTATTAAGGGAAAACAGCGAGGAAAACTCACACAATGCGCCGGTTCACAAGGCCCGCGTGGCGAAGGCTGCTGTGCAGGAACGTGGCTTCGAAGAAATTTCTCATCCTTCGTACAGTCCAAACTTGGCCCCAAGTGACTACTACCTAGTCCCAAATGTGAAAAAATAACTTCGTGCAAAGCGATTTTTCCGATTGAGAACGGAAGGTAGCAATTGATACCTATTTTGAGGAGAAGCCGGAAGAATAGAAGGCATAGAAGAGCTTATTTCTCGATCTAACAAATGTATTGAAGGTTTTGGGGACTAAATTGAAAAATAGAATTTTTTCCAAAATTTTCTGAGTTTTCTTTCATGCCTATACAAGAATACTATACATTGAACGCTCCTCCTACATATAAAAATTCATGATACTTTAGAAAGAAACAACTTCTAGATGCGTTGATATTTACGAACTGAAATTCTAATTATTTAAAATCGCAACAAACGAATACGGTGATTATAAATATTTATCTTTTTTTTCGATGTTATGTTTGAAGACTTTGAAAATTTTTTTTTCGGTTTGTGCCAATTAGCTGCTAGCAAAAACAAAATTTTTAAATTTTCACGATATTAATACCTATAGATCGATGGCTTGATCTCTACAGAATTGGACTCTGTAGCTTATAGCTGAGAGGTTGCAGGTTCGATCTGGTGCGATCCACTTTTTTGATTTTTGACTTTTGTGGGCGATAAGAAGATGCCGAGAAACATTAGAGGCTACCAATTGTATGATATGATATTATTATATTATCCTGATACTCCTAGATCTTCTGTGAAGATCCCTCAGAAGCTTTTTCAGCTTGTGCGAGTTAGTAGTTCAGTTGTGTTCTGGGTGGGCTTTGTTTTAGCGATCTTACGCCACAGCACTGTTAATTTTCGACCCAACAGTGAAATGGTGGCCGAAACCGGTCCATCTAGAAAATTTCTCTCCCACCAAATAGGCTTGAACCCGCGACCTTTCGATTACGAGCCATGTGCTCTTACCACTGAGTCATTGGCACTCATATATGATATACTACTCTGTCAAGAAAGTACCGGGAATTTTCAATTAAAACAACATTTTTACATTTAATCGTCAAAATTTATTGGGTCGCCTTCAGAATAGGCTCCCTTTGCTCCAATACATCTATGCCAACGGCACTCCCAATTATCGAAACATTTTTTATAGGCGCTTTCCGGGATGGACTTTAGCTCTCGCGCCGAATTTTGTTTTATGGCTTCAATCGACTCAAAACGGGTGCCACGAAGGGGCAATTTTAGTTTTGGGAAGAGGAAAAAGTCGCAGGGAGCCAAATCCGGCGAATACGGTGGTTGCTGAAGCACGTTTGTTGTGTTTTTGGCGAGAAAGTCAGTCACAATCGTAGCTCGGCGAGAAGGCGCGTTATCGTCATGCAAAATCCATGAGTTGTTCGCCCACAAATTTGGCCGCTTCTACGGATACGCTCACGCAAACGTTTCATAACGCCTAGGTAATACTCCTTGTTTACCGTCTGACCCTCTGGAACGAATTCGTAGTGCACCACGCCACGGATATCGAAGAAAACAATGAGCATCACCTTCATTTTCGAGCGGCTTTGGCGTGGTTTTTTCGGTTTCGGCTCGTTTTTTGCCACCCATTCCGATGATTGCTGGCTTGTTTGCATATCGTACTCGTAGACCCAGGTTTCATCACCAGTTATAATGCGTTCCATGAATGTAGAATCGGAATTACAGCGATCCAGCATGTCTGAAGCAACCTGTTCGCGATGACGTTTTTGAAAAAAATTCAGGTCTTTCGGTACGAGTCGTGCGGCCACCTATCTCATGCCCAAAATATCAATCAAAATCGTACGTGCGGACTCGTGGGATATCTTAAGATCATGTGCTATCTCTCTCAAGCTGGTACGACGGTTTTCCAGCACCCTTTCCTTAATTTTCGACGTTATCTTCGATCGAAGCCGTCGATGGGCGACCACTTCACGACCGTCCTTGAAGGCTCTGTACCACTGATATGCACGAGTTTTCGATAGAGCATTATCACCAAAGGCCTTTTGCAACATTTTCAATGCATCGGCACACGAAAATTCATTTGCAACACAAAACTTTAAACAAATTCTTTGCTCAACGTAATCACCCATAGTAAAAATCGGCACGCACTCTGACATCGACCGACTTAATCAGCTGTTGCAAACACACTAGTTGACAGATCCCGCTCAAGCTTGGCATAGTAATTAAGGACAGTGGTACCAACCTAGGAAAAAAAAATTTACCTGTCTCATTGCCCCGCCAGATTTAAATCGATAATTCCCGGTACTTTTTTGACAGAATGTATTGTCCCGATACTCCTAGATCTTCAGTTAAGATCCCTCAGAAGCTTTCTCAGCGTGTGCGAGTTCTGGTTAGTCTTTGTTACTGAGATCTTACGCCACTTTACGTCACAGCACTGTTAATTTCCGACTCAACAGTGAAATGGTGGCTGAAACCCGCCCAACCAGAAAATTTCTTTCCTACTTGACGGGACTTGAACATGGGACCTTTCGATTCCTAGCCCAAGGCTCTAACCACGAAGCTATCGACACACATGATGATTATAGATATTGATTCACTAATGCACTTAAAACTAAAGCAAATAACAGATACGATCTTTTTGGAGAGTCAATTGAAATATTATTTCAGTGTGTAGACTTTCAATTATTTTGATGAAAGTTAATAGTAAACTCACTTCCAAGGAATGAAACATCGCCCTCGCGAATTGATCTGCATCCTCTTTTGAGCTGAAATTCAATCCATACACCTGCTTGTTATCCCGCCATTGATGAAACGTGGCCGTCGCTTGATTATACTTTAATCCTTTCAGAATGGCACAGTTTATAACTACCTGAAAACGATTATGAACAAGTTAATTAACTCATTTTAAATCATTTGTAGAAAAAATTTAATACGAAATTTCCTCACCTCATGGTCCTGCAATTTCCTTCCCACTACCCTAAACGTCTGTTGAACTGTGTGTTGGTATATGTGAACTTTAGAGAGACCAGAAGAGGTCCCTGAGGGAACCCATTTTTTGTTGATGTCATCATAGATCATAACACTAGCTCGGGCGCTGGCAATGGACTGCTCACTGGAAAACAAAGTCGTTAGTTGTATGAATTCATCTCGACGTTTATGGTATATGTGTTATTAGTATGGTTCTCCAAAAATACCTTAGAATAGTAGTTGTAGTGTAGTTTGAACAGGCGTGATTTTTCCCATAAAAACAAAAAATTGGATCAATGAACTTTTTTTCTAAAGAATTGACTGTTGCTTATAAAAGATTAAGAATTTGCTTATTATATGATTAAGCAGCGTATCACTATTCAAATTCTGATTCATATAATAATCTTTTTGTAATATCAACTTCGGAAAAGTTATAAAAATCATTGAAAAAACCTATCCCATTCATGATTGATTGAGCCCCAAAAAATCGACAATGTACTGAAAAATTAGGTTATTGTAGCCAGTTGTGGCGGTCATTTATATGGCATTGGTTTTCATTCGTAAATGTAAAGGTTTTTCAACCCCTTCATAAAACCCATAACTTTGAAAGAAAATTCATTAGTTTTTTATTCATAACAAAGTTGAAACAGTTCCAAAACACAAAATAGATATTCATCAAAATGTATTATATCGTTTTCAAAGAAGGGTGCTTCCGAAATAATACACTTACGTCAACGAAGAATCTAATCATTAAAGCATATTTTAAAAGCATTTTCGGAAATCGGCTTCAGTACGACTTTATGTGTTCTTTCAACTGAAAACGGATGCTTCGAAGTGGTAATTTGAGTTTTGAAAATAGAAAAAAGTCGACCGGAGTCATATCAGGGAAATACGATGATTGTTTGATAAGCTTTTGTCCAGAAATTCGTTCATAATCATATCCTTGTCAAATGATCCCTTATCGTGGTGAGAAATCAACGATAAAATTGAGTTATCAAAAAGAATGGGTGTTCTTTCCGGGAAACGTTCCGCGCGCTTCGCCTATTTTACGGCCGCCATAATCGTCCTACTAAACGGTTATGGTGGATGAATTTGAGTCCTCTGGTTCAGTAAACAATGAACCAACATGTGAATGTAGTGAATGTGCAGGAGAATACGAGACAATCGATCTCGCGTCACTCACAAGAACTCGGCCTCTCACACTCCACAACTTGGCGAATTTTGCATCGTGACTTGGGCCTGCAGCCGAACAAAATTCAACTGACCCAGAAGTTGAAGGTAAATGACTATCGACAACGACGTTTGTTTGCCGAATGTGCCCTGGAGCATCTGGAAACTGACTGTAACTTTCATCAAAAAATCATCTTCAGTGATAATTTCTGGACGTCAACAAACGAAATTGTCGAATTTGGGACGATACAAATCCACATGAGATCCAAGAGCGTCCAAATCATCCCTAAAAAGTCACTGTTTGGTGTGGATTTTGAGCTGTAGGTATCATCGATCCATATATTTTTTTTAAAGTTGGCCGTTAACGGCGAGCGCTAGGGGATGATAATTATAAACTTCTTTTGGCCTGAATAGGATGATATGAACACCAACGCGCCTAATAAAAGATCCTTTATAAAATCCCATATAAGTTCTCACACCTAATCAGTTTACATGTAGAACCTGATGGAGCCACAGGATTGTGAAACAATGGTTGTTCATTCATAGTTTTTGGAAATTGAATTTTATTTACTATTTATTGAGTCTTCCCTTCGTTGCTCTGGAAGAAACAATCGTTCATATATATAATTTTTGTGAATTTTGTGCCGAAAATGGTGTCAAACGATTACATTAAGACTTACCGAGGAAGATTTCGTGGTCAAATTGTCCCTTCGACCGGACGGCAAATGATTTAAGTATGCTTCAAAAATACTATTTATTTTTAATGAATGATATTGATTTCTCGCATATCACTTGGTTAAACATTTTTAACTTAATAAAGTAAATAAAAGCAACTTGGCTTAAGTTTCACTGTTTATTTCATGTCTGTTGACATATATGTTTCGGGTTTTTTAGCCCATTTCAAAATTGAAGAGAACAAAACTTAAAATCCTATTTATAATCGTAGGGTAGATCACAGGTACAATTTTGAACAGTGTAAAAATATTGTGTTAGTTGGGTCCTGATCTTTTACATATAAGAGCAATGGTGATAAATCAAATTAAAGTTGTTCATTTGTAATTGGTCTTACCATGTGCTGAACAACTTTCCAAACTTTCTGAAAGGTCCATTCTTCTGCCTACGAGTAAAATATTGGTTCTACTGAAATTTATGAAATGGTTGTTATTTATACAATGTTCTGAAAAACCAGATGTTATTTTATTATTTAATATATTTTTTTATGTTCTTCTACCCTTATACTTATAGATCTCCCTGTCTGATAAACATAAGGATAGAAGAACAAAAAAAAGTATATTACATAATAAAATAACATCTGGTTTTTCAGAACATTGTATAAGTAACAAACATTTCATAGATTTCAATAGAACTGAGATTTTACACGTAGGTAATAAAAGCAGAAGAATGGACCTTTTAGAAAGTTTAGAAATTTGTTTAGCACATGGTAAGAAGCTACCAATTACAAATGAAAAACTTCAATTTAATTTATCACCATTGCTCTTATCTGTAAAAGATTAGGACCCAACTAACACCATATTTTTACACTGTTCAAAATTATACCTGTGATCTACCCTACCATTATAAATAGGATTTTAAGTTTTGTTCTCCTCAGTTCTGAAAATGGGCTAAAAACCCGAAATATATATGTCAATAGACATCAGATAAATAGTGAAACTTAAGCCACGTTGTTTTTATTTACCTCATTAACTATTTGTTCATATACATTAGTCTTGATCATGTCTTATTTAAATTTTATAGGGTGTTCAATAGTTTTTTAGACAGATGATGTGAAAGTAGCTTAAACGTCAATTGCATTTTGAAAAAACAAATTGAATCATTGAGAAGTTGAGCATTGAAGATCGTGTTACAGAAAATGGAGTCTTTTACGAAAATGGACGTTCAAACAAAAGTGTATTCCGTGATTTTATCGTCCCGAGAGAGTTATTGGGAAAATTGTGAAGGAATTCCTAGAATTTGAGTCGGTATTAGACGTTAAGAAGCCAGTACGTGCTCGTGTAAGATGTTCAGATGAAAAAATTGCTGCCGTGGAGGAGAATGTGGCCTAAGAGTCCAAACTCTATGAGACGTTGAGAACAGGAATCGCATTTGTCGAAGTGCACTTTGCATAATATAGACGAAAGATCTATCGTTGTACAGATATAAAATCCAATTAACGCAAGAACTTAAATCGACAGACCATTTAAAGCGCCGTACGATAACATTAATATTCCTTATTGTAACGACCTTAATGAAGTACTTTACCAGATAAAAAAACTACTTTCAGCGACATCTTTAGGGGCTCATGTATTCGTAAGACACGACTGCAGGAAGAAACGTTGATAGAAACCTGTTCGTATCGCATTTTAGTGTTTTGTCTGAATCGGAAAAATTGCCCACATTTTTCTGGACACCTGTATATAATAGGAGTACAATTTAATTAGGTTCGTTAAATAATGAATTAACAAATTAATCAAAATATTGATACTACACTACTTTTCCCCACCTCTCAGGCAATTTCTGAATCCCGTCTCGAAAAAATTTCTTGTTTTTTGAGGTGATCCAATTTTGAAGTCAATTTTCGATTTCTTCGAAAGATGTGAAGCGGTTACCTGCCAAATCGTGCTGCAGCAAGTAGTCAGAAGGAGCAATGTCCAAAGAATACGGCGAAGCAGTAAGATATGCCATTTGATAGTTCCTAAATATTTTTGAAAAATTTTGCAAAATGAGGCCGAACGTTCTCTACCGATTCAGGATTTCTCGAGAAGGGTTTAGCGAGACTTGACGGTTCAACCGGCATCGTCCTGAACTAGGATTATTTGCGAGACGTTTCTGGGGTTTTTGGATCTCGACGATACGGCTTAGACGTTGATGCTTGAAGCCAGGATCTATTGAAAGATTAAAACAAATTTTTCATTACTGTTTTACTACCAACAATTTTTAGATGTTTTACAATATGTTTACATTTTTGCAACTAGTTTCGAACTTTCGTTCATCTTCAGGCAACTGACTCCTAAGCACATGGTACAGGGTATTTTATGTGGATTCAGGTACAACGTAGTGATAATAAAAATAGAGTTACAGGAATTTTGTCTCGACCAGATGTTAGAAAAAATAAACATTTTTGGGTAATTATAAGGGTAGGATGTTATTTGAATGCATTGAAAATTTGGGAATTACATAGATAAGTTTTCTCATTCATTATCTCATGAATATTTTTCTGCACCAATTTATAAATTTCAATGGACTCCAGATAGGCGAGCTTCCTTCCTTTTGATTCCACATGTAATATTTTTAGGTTGTCCATTGTTGGGAATATGTGGCCATTCTCGATGCAATTTGTTGCGACGGTGGAGCTTCCTTTATTTTTGGAGAAATCCATTCGATGTTCATTATACCCTGTATAAAACGAACGTCCTGTCTGACCTATATATTTTTTATTGCAGGTTGAACATATTTACTCATAAACTCCTGATTTTAGTAAATTTGGGGTTGGATCCTTCGCATTGAATAACAGGGACGACAATTTATTTTTTGTTTGAAAGGTATTTTGATATCAGGTTTTGATATATTATTTTTTCACTGGTCACCGAAGTACGAAAGAGAAATGAACTTTTTGGTTTTTTCTGTTTTAATAGAAGGGTAAATTTGGTTCATGGCTATTTGGGACATTTTGTGTTTAATTATTTTATCTTATGACTGAAACCATCGTTTGCGGCTATTGTTTTGATAGTATCAATTTCGACTTCACGGTTGTTCTTGGACAGGGGAAAAGAAAAGGCTCTATGGATCATCGATCGATAGGCTGAAATTTTTTGTGAGTATGGGTGGTTTGATTCTATGGGGATACTTATATCGGTTTAGGTGAGCTTTCTGAACACGTTGAACAGTTGCCTGAAGATGAACGGAAGTTCGAAACTAGTTGCAAAAATGTAAACCTTACATATTTTAAAACATCTAAAAATTGTTGGTAGTAAAACATAGTAATAAAAAATTTGTTTTAATTACGATCAACTACCAAATAGTAACGGCTGAAACAGTTCAATATCAATTCAAAGACTTCACAAGGGTTCGTGGGTCTTAACGTACGGGCCGGATTGATGGTGCTTGTACCAGGATTGAAGCATCGATTCTTGGGATTTTCCTGTTTCTTGAGTCTGCATTCGGGTGGGTGGAAGTAAGAAGACCCTTCGGCATGTGAGTTGCGTTTCAAACAACTCGAGTACTAACACTGCAGACCCAGTACTGGTTGGATTAGTGCTTCGCTGCTACCAGTCACGGTGTAGGTTTTCGAAGTGAAGCTGCAACTGGAAGCGGGGTAGGTTCAACTCTTCAGAGTGGTTCTCGCTTTGCGCGATGATAGGGCGTACCCTTATCACACAACTGGATATATTGTGGAGACTGCTGAGTAGTCACCTGGTGAAAGAGCCACGCTCATATGCCAGTTACTTAACCCGGTAGAATTTACGATGTTCACTGGATGAGCACGTGAACGGGTTGTTTTATCAAATAACGATGAAGTTTCAACGAACAAATTGATCCATACATTGCCGAGAGGACATTTTACTTTAATTGAATTTTCCGCGCGAATTTCTGACAGTTTAGTGAGAAGATTCACCACTTTGGAAATAAGTTTTTACGATTTCCCAGTTTTGTTCAAATGTCGTCAATGTCAAATATTAAACTAACTTTCTATCGAAACACGAATGACAGAAGTGTTGATATATTCAAAATAACCACTATTTCAAGGTGTCCAATCTGTCTAAAACAGATGTTACTATTTAAAAATTTAATGTCTACAGAGCCATCTTTTGAAAACAGACCGAATTAATTTGTACTCCTAATATGTTCATTTGTTCTGAATAACGTTTAAACTGAGCTCATCCGATACACCAAAGTGAAACTTGCACTAAGTATTTTGATATGGATGTGAAGCTTTGAATTCCTACAACATAGACAAAAATGGAAAACAATACAGACCGTAGCAAAGCATTCGACGTGTTTCCCATCGCGATCAATTCGGAAGTCGTTGGATGTCCGATTTGTTATTGTTATCGAAACACAACATTGTAGAACTGTTTTATGAATTTTGTTTGCGATGCGTCTAATACTCCGCGTAAGCAGCGATATTTCGCGTCAGTGAATCATTGAAATATTTCGTAACTGAATGTTTGCGACCATTGTTTACTTTTAACAACGTTGCAATCTTTTCTCTTCGGTATTCTAGTAATGCGGTACTAATTTGGTCGAGATACTTTTATCGACATTGTTAGTTAATGTATTGATTTTCTCGTAAACAGAAGCCAATCTAACTAATTGGGGTACCGCAGGGATATGTTTTGGAACAAACATCTTTTCAAGCTTTGAGTTACCATTGAAGTTAAAATCAATGTGTTACCATATATAATGATAAAAATATCACACTGACTACGTATCAGCGATTATCATTGTTTATTCTTAAATAAACTATCAGGTGTTTTTTTAGACTGATGGAACTTTAAATTGAAATAAAACACATTTAAATTAAGATTGAAGCCAATTATATATTTTTTTATTTGAAAGATAATTTTATGACATTTATGTTTTAAAAATAATTTCCGGCATATGTCCACCACGACTAGCTCTGAGGAACCGCATTCGACCAGACCAATTTTGGACCACTTTTTCGAGTAATTCAGGCCTCATTTCATCAATAACACGAGTTATGTTGGCTTCCTAAGCGTCTATTGTGTCTGGTTTATCAGCATAAACCAATGACTTGACATAACCCCAAAGAAAATAATCCAGTGGAGTTTTGTCGCATGATTTTTGTGGCCAATTAATTGGACCATTTCTCGAAATAATGTTATCGCCAAATCTTTCTTTCAATAAATCAATTGTTACGGTAGCAGCATGAGGTGTAGCACTATCTTGTTGGAATCAAAACACTTCTGGGTCGATACCATTCAAATTTTGAAACAAATAATCATTGATCATCGATCTGTAACGAGCACCATTTACTGTAACATTAGCTCCAGCATAGTTTTTAAAGAAATATGGACCGATGATGCTTCCAGCGTGTAAAGCACACCATACAGTGAACTTCTTGAGGATTGTTTTCACTCCATATACGGCAATTTTGTTTGTTTACATAGCTATTCAATCAGAAATGAGCTTCATCACTAAACACAATTTTACGATAAAAAAGTGGAACAACTTCAAGCTATTCTAGGGCCCAATCATCAAACAAACGACGCTTATTATGGCCAAGTGGCTTTAGTTCTTGAACCAGTTGGATCTTGTATGGGTGTAGACCAAGATCTTTACGCAAAATTTTCCATGTGGTGGATGCACAGAATCCAACTTGTGAACGTCGACGAATAGACAAATCTGGATCATCATTAACACTATGACTTACAGCAGCGATATTTTCTTCTGTACGTAGAGTTCTTTGTCTTGTTGTTGTTGCATCGAGTAGAGAAAATGTTGTCCGAAATCTATCGATAGTTTGACAAGCTGCTCCGATGGACGATTATGTAAACCATAAATTTCAACAATTTCTAACCGTTGTGGCGGCGTGAGTCTTTCCATGATAATTTGTCAATGCTTACTGAACAGAAATGTCAAAACAATATGGCTTCTACCTTCTGTCCAATCACAGTTATCCCTATTGAAAGTCCTATCACTATAAAAAAACACCCGATATATAACGTTTCAGGGATCTAGGAATATCAGTATAATATAAAAATCATCTATATCTGTCCTGTCATGACGTAAAATATTTCAAATTCTAATAAATGATCTCTAAAGAACGAATACGAACCTTCATATCTATCTCACATAACTCTTTTCAATCTATAGTAGGTTGGTTTTTTTCAAATTTTGCAAAAATAAAATTTCCAATGAGCATAATTCCGTAACCCAGTTACAGAATTGATCTTCGCTTGCATTTTCGGAAGTTTTAGTGTTTATAATATGTACGGACGGACGGCAGAATTAACCACTCATATACAGCATCAAAACCATTTTTGGCTCTAAATTCGTAAAATATAGACATGTGAAAGAAATAATAGGTAGATTGGAACGAGGGGCCAAAATGCAGTTTTACCTAATTTGCAGAAATCGACTGTGAGCATAAATAAAGTATCAGGTTTCCAATAGGGAAGATACACAGATAAGGAAAATGTCTAAATTAGCATAGTGTTGCTATTATAACAATTTTAAATTGTATCATTCCTTATAAGAAAGGCAAATGTTAACTTCCGCTATTTTATTGATTTACACGACAATTGTTTCGTCATACCATGACTTCATCAGGTGAGTATTTAAAACTACTATTTGTATCATTCCTATTGGAAACCCGTTATAATTAACTTGGAAGGGAAAAACAAGCTCTCTAATCAATAAAATTTCGTTTGAAAAATTGTAGAATATAGATGCAATTCTTTTTGCTCGATACCTACTGAAATATACAATTGAATATGAATGAAATAAGAATATTTTTTAGAAACTATAACATTAAACTATGATTTACTACTAAAACATTCAGAAGTTAACACATTTTTGTGACTGCAATTTTGAAGTATTACTTCAATATTTGACAACCAAAATATTTTCAAGAAGTACAGGGTATTAATGCAGGATCAGGTACAAAGAATGATACCAAGAATTATAAACTGTCGGCAAAGTAAAGAGACGTGGTCAACAGATCTTATTCAAATATATTTAATATGAAATGAACAAGTTACTTAGTTTTCCATCACTTTTTATTTACTGAAACGACAGTGACTCGAGTTACTGATAGAAAACTGGATAATTTATTTAATTCCATTGAGAAAAAAATTAAATATCTACAGATTTATTCTTTTAACGTCCTACAAATTTCAATTTCGAAAAATTTTTAGAATTAAATTAAATAAATGTCAGAAACACACTGTTTCAATTCAGTAGACATAGTAGACATTTATTTAATTTAATTCTGAAAGTTTTTGAATAAAAATTTGTAGGTTAACAGAATAATTCTGTGTAATATTTGAATTTTTGTAATAATGCTTTTAACCAGAAAAAACCTCATTTTATTATTTTATTGTATATACAATAATTATATACTTTGGTTTACATTTATAACATATAATCATAAGATTCGTGAAGGACTGATATGTTTTATTGATTGCTTTTCTTTTGCTGAGTGAAAGTGGACTGAAGATTATCGATGAGAATCTCAAATTGCCTCTTTGGGGATGTGCTACAAACTTTTGAAGAAGCTTTTTAAAGAGAGGTTGTTTCGAAGAATTTCTTAAGTTTATTGGGAAATATTTAGAGTGGAATTTGCTTTTCATAGTACCGGTATGAAAGAGTGCTCTCTCCACTAAATGTTTGTTGAATAAGTTCGATCGATATTCTATATTTTCTTTGGATTCTTTTATCCTCTTTTCATCTTGTCTTCAGGAAATTTATAAAAATAAAATTTGTAGCTTGGTATAACAGAATTACTGTTTGATATTCAAGATATGGAAAGAAACCTATCAAATAAAAAACTGCTCCACTCTTTATTATTTATTTGTAATAATTACAATTTTGTTTTTTTCTCTCATACAATTGTTATGTTTTGAATAAAACTAGGTCTTGAAAACCACTTTATAACCTCTGCGTATTTTCTGTTAACGAACATAGAATACGTGGTAACCATTAAGAAATCATTTGAGTTCTATCTTAGTTTGGAATACCAGGAGGTCGTATAAGTATGATAGATATTTTTTATTGTTGTTTTTATTTTGCTGGCATGAAAGTGGACTGAAAATTATCGCTGAGAATCTTCAATCGCATTTTTGAAGGTGTGCTACTTATTTTTGAAGAGTTTTTTGAAGGAGGTCGTTTCTAAGAATTTCTCAAGTTTATGTTCGGCAATATTAGAATGGAATTTGTTTTTCATAATACCGGTATGAAGCAGTGCTCTTTCCACTAAATGTTTGTTGAGTGAAATAAAATAGAAAAAGGCTTTTTACTTGATAGAAGGGATATAACAAAATTTGAATATCAAAACGGATTTAATCTGTCAGTCTTCTGCAATTTTAATTAAAAAAAAATTTTTATTCAAAAAATTTTAAGAATTAAATTAAGCACCGCTTATATTTAATAGACGTATACAATCAAAACTCAATATACAATATCAAATGGAATAAATAAACCAACAAAGATAAATTGTCAATTAAAATTAATAAATAAATATTTGAAGGAGAGAAAATTTTGTTTCTGATCTCACCATTATGAACACCAATTTCTTTTCAAAAACATAAAACACAATTTAAGGACTTCTCAAAAAATATAATTTATTTGAAATATTCAATATATTTAAATAAGTTAATTAAAAAATCTCTCAAAACATGCACTATATCTTCAAAAAATAATTAGACTTCCGATAATCTCTTCATCGGCCCTAAATCATATTTAAAAAATCAAAATCATCTAACAAGTCTAACAAGTAAAAAGCCATTTTCTATTTTATTTTACACATAATATATGATTATATTTAGGCTTGAATAAAATATCATTATGGAATGTCAATAGTTTAAAGAAAACCTTATAATGCCTTACAGTTTTCTGTGATTATTGTGACGAACATAGAATATCTTGATTTTTAAAGTTAGTCGGTTTAAGCAATTATCCGGTTACCACTCTGAGGTAAGATATACTGATTGTTAGTTGATTTTGATTTTTGAAATATGATTTAGGGCCGATGAAGAGATTATCCGAAGTCTAATTGTTTTTTGAAGATATAGTGCGTGTGTTGAGAGATTTTTGAATGAACTTATTTGAATATTTAAATATATTGAATATTTCAAATAAATTATATTTTTTGAGAAATCCTTAAGTTGTATTTTATGTTTTTGAAAAGGAATTCATAATGGTAAGACCAAAAACAAAATTTTGTCTCCTTAAAATAATTATTTATTTATTTTAATTGACAATTTATATTTGTTGGTTTACTTATTCCATTTCATATTGTATATTGAGTTTTGATTGTATACGTTTATTAAATATAAGCGGTGCTTATGTAGACATCAATTTAATTCTAAAAGTTTTTTGAAATCAAAATTGTAGAAGACTGACAGATTAAGTCCGTTTGGATATTCAAATTTTGTTAAGTGAGTTCGATCAAAATTTTATATTTTCTTTGGATTCTTTTATCTCCTTTTGATGCTGTGTAATGAGTTTTAATCCTATATGTCTACTATAAAAGAAAGTATTTTTAAGGCATTTTTTCAAATTTAAAGAGTCGTTAAGGAATTTATAAAATTAAAATTTGTGCCGAGATATAACAGAATTACTCTGTTTGATATTTAAGATATGGAAAAAACCTTCAATCGAATAAAAAAATCCTCCCCTCTTTATTATTCTATTTATAATAATTACAATTTGTTTTTTCACTCCTCTGTGTATTTACTGTGGACGAACATAGAACACGAATGGTAACCATTAAGAAATCATTTGAGTTCTACTTTAATTTAAAATACCAGGAGGCCGTGTAAATATGATAGATATTTGAAAATCAAAACAGATTTAATCTGTTGTCTTCTACAATTTTAATTTCAAAAAATTCTTTGAAGAAACTTTAAGAATTAAATTAATGTCTTTATAAGCACTGCTCATATTCAATAGACGTCAAAATTCATCATACAATATCAAACGGAATTAAGAAAAACCAACGAACATAAACTGTCAATTAAAATATAAATAAGCAACATTTTTTGTTTCGTTCCAGGCATGCGTAATGAACTCTTCAGACAAACTTACGAAGCCTTGTTTGTTACAAAATGTTACAAAATGTATTGTTTTCCGATCCCATATGAATGAAAAATAACTCTTTCTCAAAAATATAAAACATAATTTCAAGAACTTCTCAAAAACTAATTTATTTGAAATATTCAATATATTTAAATAAATTACTTCAAAAAATCTCAAAACATGTAGCACACTCTCAAGAAATAATTAAAGTTACGATAAGATCAGTTCAACTTTACATATAAAAAATAACTGAGGCCAAGTGCCTTATGAGCTTTGTATGATGTTCTGTGAACTTGGAACATAAGCACCTTGGATATATAAAAGTGTTCACTTTTATTTCTATTGAGGGCCGTGTATTCCTAAGATTCACTGCGTAAGTCTATACATTGTTTAATTGATTTTATTATTTTTTATATGTAAAGTTGAACTGATCTTATCGTAACTTTATCTATTTCTTGAGAGTGTGCTACATGTTTTGAGATTTTTTGAAGTAATTTATTTAAATATATTGAATATTTCAAATAAATTAGTTTTTGAGAAGTTCTTGAAATTATGTTTTATATTTTTGAGAAAGAGTTATTTTTCATTCATATGGGATCGGAAAACAATACATTTTGTAACATTTTGTAACAAACAAGGCTTCGTAAGTTTGTCTGAAGAGTTCATTACGCATGCCTGGAACGAAACAAAAAATGTTGCTTATTTATATTTTAATTTTAATTGACAGTTTATGTTCGTTGGTTTTTCTTAATTTCGTTTGATATTGTATGATGAATTTTGACGTCTATTGAATATGAGCAGTGCTTATAAAGACATTAATTTAATTCTTAAAGTTTCTTCAAAGAATTTTTTGAAATTAAAATTGTAGAAGACAACAGATTAAATCTGTTTTGATTTTCAAATTTTGTAATAATCCTTCTATCAAGTAAAAAACCGTTCTTTCTTATTTTATGATAGATATTTATTGTTATTTTGTTTTGCTGGCATGAAAGTGAACTGAAGATTATCGGTGAGAATCTCAAATGGCCTTTTTGAAGATGTGCTACATATTTTTGAAGGAGCTTTTTAAAGAGAGGTTGCTTCAGAGAATATTTTAAGTTTATGTTGGGCAATATTAGAGTGGAATATGTTTTTCATAATACCGGTATGAAACGGTGCTCTCTCTACCAAATGTTTGTTGAGTAAGTTCGATCAATATTTTATCTTTTCTTTGAATTCTTTTATCTCGATTTGATGCTGCGTAATGAGTTTTAATTCTAAGAAACAGTGTTTTCTAAGAATTTTTTTTTAACTTAATTTCAAAAAGTTTTTAAGAAATTTTATAAAATTAAAATTTGTACCGAGGTATAACAGAATTACTCTGTTATTATTCGATTGTTTTGTTTCTACAATAATTTTTCTCACTCACTGTATAACTGCAAATGTCTCATCAAAAATAACGAACCAAATATCGATAAATGGGTACGAACCACTGCCAGTACTCCTTCCACTCGTCCTGCAATGTTTTCTGGAAACTCTTGTTTATCTGTTTGATCTCCTGGTAAATGTCCTCCACCGTAGAATCCATATCGAACGCACCGGGTTTCCACACTCGGACACCACAATGTATTAAATTTCGTACCGATCTATCGACAGTTCGTTCTGCAAGCGACACGTGATCCTTCGAATTATTAATATTAAATTGCCTCAATAAATAACACAAACATCGACAAATTCCTACGCACTGCCTAGGCCTGCTCCGAAACTTCCTTAGGTAAGTGGCCGCACAGCACTGACACAGTAAATGTCACTAACGAGGAAGTGACTATCACTGTTCAATTTGGAAACGGGAAGACCGAAACCGCATCCATGGGAGCGATAAAGGATGGCAAAACAAGTCTGTTTTTATACGGGGCGCCAAAACTTAACTAACAGACTTGCAGGCAACGTCCGCAATGTGCCGCGCTTCCGAGGTCGAATTCGAAAATTTCGTACCATTTGGGCATCACCAGCATTTCTTTGAAGGTCGGTGGTAACGTTTAGGATCACCCTAACCGCATTCCGGTTGCTAGACGTTGGGTCTTCAATAATAGAAAAATTTCAATACTTCAACCTTAATGAGAAACTATTCTGAAAGTATACTCGTTGAATTTCAGCAACCTTTAAAATTTTATTCTTTCAATAGTACGCTAAAAAAATTTAAATAATAAAAAGAGGATTTTTCGGTTTTTTCCTTGATAGAAATATTATTTAAAATTTTTTAAATATCGTACAGATTTATTCTGTTAACCTCCTACAAATTTCAATTTAAAAAAATTTTTATTCAAAAATTTTTAGAATTAAATTAAATATCTTAGAACACACTGTGTCAATTTAGTAGACATAGAATTAAACACTTATTACACAGTACCAAAGGGAATAAAAGAATTCAAAGAAAAATATAAATTATCAATTAAATCTACTAAATAAATACTTTTTTAATTCTATGTTTACTAAATTGACGCAGTGTGTTCTAAGACATTCATTTAATTTAATTCTAAAAGTTTTGGACTAAAATTTTTTTGAAATTAAAATTTGTAGGAGGTTAACAGAATAAATCTGTATGATATTTAAAAATCTAAAAATGTTAAATTTCAATAAATAAGAATATCGAATCCTCGACATTTACGAGTTCAACGACTCGTGCAAGAGAAGGAATTCTGTAAAATTGAACCCTAACTCAAAATAGAAAAATTTTGAATAACTCAAAATATAAACTCGCCTGATGGTGCTACTGCGATAGCGAAACAATTGTTGTAAGCATAACAATAAAAATTGTGAAAATCAGAATAACCTTAATTAAATATTATTTAATATGAATTTTCGCCAAGTAAGAACTGATTCAATTCAATTCAAAATCTAATAAGCATATCATTTAATGTAACAGCACGAATGAACTACAGTCTACAGGTATTTCTATTATTATCAACTCCATCTTTATTTCATGTGAAGATGAATTTGGGAAAAGATTGGATCTTGGAAACAATTGGAGGTAAAATCTTATTACAGAAAAAAATATTCAGCATCAAACCTACTAGCTCTCCATTCATTTAGATACGTAATAGAACTGTTCGACATAAAATCGGAAAACCAGAAATTAAATCGAAGTTTAACTATTAATGTTTGTATTCCAAACTTCTGAACACTTCAATAAATTCAGAAGTTATGGAAATTGAAATATATAATATATTAACAATTTCGATAATGTCTAATCGATTTGATGAATAGTAGAATTAATGAAATGCAGAAGGGGTTGGAAAAATGTATAAATAACAATGGGGATTATTTTATATGAAATGTTTTTTATTTTATTTTCCAACAACTGACGGGTAATTTTTACAAAAACAGTCTGATTTCCAAGTTCTACACCTCGTATATATCATAAAAATATGACGAACACTGATATTCTTGGTAAATAGTTTTTCAAGTTCTAAATATATAAAATACATAGTATTAAATTTGGTTAGCAAATATGATACGAGTACTTCTATTAATACGTTCAAGATTGTTAAATGAAAAAGTGGTTTTAAATTTACTATATAAAATCTAAAAGTGACAAATTTGGTTCAGTGTACAAAATGAAGATCTAGCTAGCAGATCTGAAGTTGAAATAACCAATAAATTACAAAAAAATACTAGTTTCGATGAATTAAAAAAATAACATCTCTTGATGTATTTGCAACGTTGTGTTAAGAAAGTAACCCGTAATTCTGTAATGCTTCATGTTTTCAAGTCACTTAATTGAATTCTTTTGCATTAAACTAACCTTCAAACTAGCCACATTCAGTCTAGGAGATTTCTACCTGTTTTTTTTTTCTCAAGTGAAACATGTATTGAAGGGAGTAAATATTTTCTACTGATGAGAATTTTGATTTCTGAATGATCTACACCACTTTTATCGCGCATGAAGTGTTGGAGGCTATAAAAGTTAAATATACATATTTTTTAAACACATTTTTCACACAAATTTTATTACTCAACTGCAGACTTTTTCCAAAGGTAGAATTTTATTTTTTCTGATTTCTATATGATGATTTAAAAACAAAATGGATACAACAGAGAAAATGTTCAAAGACATTTAAATTATATTTTTAACAGGTTTAGAAAAAATTTTGCACCCATTTCCCAGAAGAAAGCTCAAAGAATTTTAATACAAAAATAGCTTTTACACCCTTATATAAAATTTCTATCCTTTTTTTTAACGTTGGAGATAAAAACAACCGGCATAATAAATAATTCAGGAGTTTATGAATTAAGCGGTCATGAGTGCGGTTGTTTATGTGTAGGACAAAAGGGGAAAACTATCATAAAAAAGTTCAAAGAACATCAAGCATCATTTAAGCATCGGAAAGAACTCTTATTTTTGCGAAACATTTTGTCAAAACAAGTCAATGTGTCCCAGAGGTTTATAAAAATTATAACGATCCCGCAATAAGACTATTAAATGAGCAGAGGAATCTTTGGTATTCCCCACTTTTGGAAGTTATACACAAACCGAACCTTTCCGTTAATATATAAAATCTTTGAAATACAACTTATTATACACCAGTTTGAATAATGAAAGTGACAGAAAGCGAAGTAAATTTTTATTTATTCCATTTATGAAATATCACAAAGTACCAGACTACTGGGTCCATTTGAATTTTCTTCTGCTAGTCAGAAGATGCTGAAAGAAATATTGACACACAGCATAAAATGTCGTCGAACAGATGTCGATTATATTGTTACTTGTCATCGCTGCCTCTGTTCTACCTCTGCTTCCGTTAAACCCTGATAGAAAGTATATCTGGTGAAAAACATTATTTTTAGGGTACCTACCCTGTATAATCTTCATGGCGGATCTTAGACCGACAGTAGTTACTCTCAATATCAGGAAGGTGTCAATAAACGTTCTCACCTTAAAGGTGTGCTCCGGCGATTCGAAGAAGAGATCTGACAGATGCAGAGTAACTGCGATCTTTTCAACCGTAAGTGAAAGCTTATCTCCAAATAAAATAATCTCCGAACAGGATAATTTCTGACGCAATAATATTGCTGCCTTATACCGATCTTTTCTAGAATTGAGAACAACGTAAAAACGTGTCGTTACAGCCTCGTACGTTCTTTCTTTGCCGATAATAAACAAATATTTGTCTTATGATTCACCTGAGAACGAATTAACAAATCCGTGGAATTTTTATCGGAATCATACGATTGAGAGAGGATGTTTATAAAGAGGCTTTTCTAGAATGACTCAGCTACTACAGCCGTTACTGTTAGTTTTTGTACAAATGACACATTACTAAATCGAAAGAAATTTGAAAATATTTCAGTTTATTAATCGAATTTCACCTTCGATTTTGGTTTATGCATTTTTTCAAATATCCATCTGGCTACATCAACAATTGGAATTTGTCGATTTATTTATAGATATATTTGCCGACTATTCAATTGAATCTACTTGATGAAAATCCATATTAAATAAGGTTTATTCTGATTTTTATTGTTATTTAATAAAAAATTTTCGTATTTTTACCTCCAGTCGTTCACCTGGACAGCCGATCCTCACGAAATTTGACATAAATCTTCGTGTAGTTATGATACATCTTAACACCTAATTTGATTTTGATCGGATCAGCAGTTTCGGAACTATTGAAAAAGTAAGAAAAGGTTTCAAATGTGACTAACTGCGACCGATGTTGCCCTTAACGAACTTAACAGAGGTATTTAGACCCGCAAACCTTTATTGAAAGTTTCAAGTTCCTCTAGCTCTTAAATAATAGTAAATAAGGTTATTCTGATTTTCACAAATTTTTATTGCTATGATAATAGAATAATTGTTTCGCTAATTCAGTAGCATTTTCAGATAGGCGGTATCTGACATTTATGAATAACTAAATTTGTTTTCGAAATCGGCTTCTATTTATAGAGTAGATAGATTATTGAGTACTAAAATCCAAAAAAGGGGGTCTGTCTCTACAAATTCCAATGTATCTGAATGATTTTAACATGGTGAGTTATTCCGGTCTATTTGTTCGTTAAGTACCATTTGTTGTATTAATTTATCTGTAGTGATTCTTATAGGTTTAAGGCATAACTTCAACTTTCTATATGAAAAATTTTTAAATTATGGTTGAAAGTGTGTCCTGTTTCTAATGGTACGAATATGTGGAATTACTTTTGTTATTGAGGAAACTCTTCAAAAGTTCACAAATTCTATATCGGAAAATTCTTCATTATTTTTAATGAATTTAGTCAGGTTTGAATAAATTTTGAATGAAGTCCTTAAATCATATTTATTTTTGAGGTAGGTAACAATTTGCACAGAAATACCTTTAGTATATTTTAAGGAAATGTATTTAAATTTTTTTTTAATGGGATATACCATATTTAAATGTATTTTACTATTTTCATTCATCAATTTAGGATCGTAGTATTTGTTTAATGACGTTGAGTTCAAAAATATAATTTTCTCGATTCATGGGGATGTTAATTAATCTGTGGATCATACAATTAAATGCTGATAATTTTTGGTTTATAGAATGATTTCATTTATTGTGTTTAATAGTATCAGTATGTAAGTCCTATAAATAAAAAATTATTAGCATTTAATTGTATCATCCACACATTAGTTAACATCCCCATAATTGAGAAAATTATATTTTTGTACTCAACATCATTAAACAAATATCTACTAATAATGACTTCGATCCTTTACTGATGTATAAATTGTTGATGAATAAAAATAATAATAAAAAAACTTTAAATATAGTGTATCCCAATACAAAAGAAAATTTTAAATAATTTCTTTAAAATATACTAAAGGTATTTCTGATAAAATTTCTACATACCTCAAAAATAAATATTATTCAAGAACTTCACAAACCTGAGTAAATTCATTAAAAATAATAAAGATATTACACATAAAGATGATATATCGGGAATTTAGAATTGGTGAACTTTTGAAGAGTTTCCTCAACAAAAGTAATTCCACATATTCGAACCAGTTGTTAGAAACAGGACATACTTTCAACCATAATTTTGAAATTTTACATATAGAAAGAAAAAGTTATGCCTTGAATCTGTAAGAGTCATTAGAGACAAATAAATACAATAAAATCGGAATAGTACATAACGAACAATCAGACCTAAATAAATCACCCCTAAATATATACACATGACCTGGAAATTCCAGAGACCCCCTTTCTTGGGTTTTAGTACTCAACAAGAATTTTTTGTGCCTACTCTAATATAAATAGAAGCCGATTTCGAAAACAAATGTAGTTTTTCAAAAATGTAAGATATCACCTACCTGGAGATGCCACTGTGTTAACGAAACAATTGTTTTATCATAATAACAATAAAATTTGTGAAAATCATAATAATTCCATTAAACATTCTCTAGTTCTTTCCATTCGAAAGTTAAGTGATTACAAACAGACCGGCTACCGGACATTATTACTTGCAACCTTGGATTCTTCATCACTGAGTCAAATCTAGTCATTTGATACCATTTTTGGTTCAAAATTAAAAAATTACAGATATTTGCATACCTCAAGAAGCTAGTTTAAGAAGTGAACTGTATTCCCGATTACTTCTAGGGTTACAAATGTAGAAATCTTCGTCGTGCTCAAGTCATATCCTGTTACGCCGTAAAGTCAATAGCATTTATCTCTGAATGCTTTCATTAATACTGCAGATATTTATCAGGATCACAATAACGGGAGTATGACCTATGATTAACAGAAAGTTCTTTAAATCGGAACTGTGCAACTTGAATCTGTGAAACAGTTCAAAACTCAAATAGAGCCGAATAGGCATACATGCAGGGCGAATATGGGTGCGTGGTTGTGTTGCATTCGTTGGCATTAGAGCATTGCACTGATTATATGCCAATAAACATTGAAACATGCAGGTCTGTTGCCTATGCTTACTTATCAATTGCATAGAAATTTGAAAGAGAGTAAATTTTTTGCTTTCAACCCAAATATTTCATTAAATTGTAAAAGCATAACGTCCTAATTTGAAAACCTCTTACTTAGTAGAACTTTCATTCGTATAAACTGAAACCTAGTAACTGTGATGTCTAGACAAGCAAGCCTTTGAAGTTTTTGCAAATAATGTTGAATTGTTTTTTCTCTTGGTTCTTCTTGGTCTTGGTTTGGTCGATCAAACAAAGAGGAGAATACATAGGTCCAACTACCGTTGCATACAAGCAGATATTTATTCAAGTAACGAATGCTCTGAATATTCGAATGAACTTAAACTAGTAGTGTCACAAATAAATGAAATTTATTCAACTATTGATGCACGAGCGCGCCAAAACAGTAATACTTCCGGCGCCAACTCTATGCAGTGTATCCTCCCAGCGAAACGGCATAAATTCCATATTTCAATTATGGTGCATATTTATGAAACATTTGGAATATTTAAACACTGAGATATAGTTAGAATTAAAAAATCAATAACTCTTAATGACACTTTGCGCAATAAATTTAACACTTTTGTATAGAGAAGCGGTTTAATTTTAATTAAGATAAAAGCACAGTTTTCGAATTGTGTTGGCTTTTACTTGGTAGAAATCCACTAATAATATAATCCACATATATTAGCCATATAATAAGATTATGTTTAAAGGGTTGAAAATTATAATTAATGAGTCAGAATCCAACTTCTTCACTCCTTTGATGACACAACAGCAATTTCAAACTAGAAAACAAAAGACCCTATGGATAAACTACAGGCCTACATAATCAACATCACAACATGGTTAGCTAGGTGAAGATTGAAGGTCAAACTAATTTAATAAGCAATAAAATAGTGAAATCAACTCCATCAATAAAACACCTAGGAATTAAAAGAGATAACAAAGCTAGACTGAAACAGCACGATAATAATACTAAAAAAAATTATCACTAGTGCAAAAGACAGATGTTTTACATATGGGACCAAGGAATTAATACGAAAGCAGCAACAATTTTCAAATCCATATTATTTTATTATTAATATCCTGATACTCCTAGATCTTCTGTGAAGATCCCTCAGAAGCTTTTTCAGCTTGTGCGAGTTAGGAGTTCAGTTGTGTTCTGGGAAGGCTTTGTTACTGCGATCTTGCGCCACTTTAGAACACAGCACTGTTCATTTTTGACCAAACAGTGAAATGGTGGCCGACACCCGTCCAACTAGAAAATTTCTTTTCCACCTGAACAAGATTCGAACCTTCCGGTCACGAGCCCGATGCTCTACCACTGAGCTGTCCGCGCTCATATGTAGACTAATAATTGAGTATGAATATCCCCTGTACGCGAATTGCAGAGAGTCAGTGATGAAAATTCTGGAGGTGCCTTAAACATCATCCCTCAGAAGAATAAAAAAGTTGAGGCATACAAATAACAAACTGCACAACCCTCTAGCGAACAGTTCGCTAGAGCGAGTGGAAACACTGTGATCTACGAAACTACTGGTGATGAGACCTGGGGATTAGACAGATTGAGACGCGGCCAAACCCTGAATCTTCATATTCCTAATATGACTAACCGCGGAAACTTATCCGAACACACATATAGGGTGTCTCAACGAAATTTGACCCCCCAGAAGTCAGGAATTTTCGAAGATTTTAAAGAACACGCCAACTCCTCTTTTGAGGGGAACGAATTTCCATCATGAGATGTTCCGAAAAAACCACCCCCATGCACGTAGCATCAACCCCCAACATTTCTTGAATAAGGAAGATATGTCGAGTGTTGGTTAGTTTGAAAGTTATTTTTTGTTCTGTGCACAATCCACTTAAAATTTTCAAAATCGGTTCACTATCCACGAAATAATGTAATATTGAACGTACCGTCAAAGGGTTGAACAGATAGTTGAACCGCCCAAACTCAAGAATCTAAGAGGGTGGCAAAAACCCCCAATTTTTTTCCTGCCATTAAATAAACAAATTGGAAAATTTCAACTGCTATGTTTAGAGAACTGAAAACACTTCTCAACTAAACTACATCCAATACCTCCTCCCTATTACAAAAATGTTGGGGGTTGTTGCCATCCTCATTTGGTCTTTTCGGAACAATATCCTCATAGGAATTCTTTCTCTCTAATACAGAACTTGAAAATTATTTTTGGATTCTTCAGAATTCTTTAAGTTCTTGAGTTTGGGCGGTTGAACTGTCTGTTCAACATCACCTTTTGACGGTAAGTTCAATGTTACATTATTTCGTGAATAATGAACCGATTTTGAAAATTTTAACTGGGTTGTGTACAGAACATAAATAACTTTCAAACTAACCAACACTCGACATCTTCTACCTATTCAAAAAATGTTGGGGTGTTTTTTTCGGAAGAAACTTGTGATGGAAATTCGTCCCCCTCAAAACAAAAGCTGGCCTGTTTTTCAACAACTCCGAAAATTCTTCGTTTCTGAGTTCTGGGAGGTGAAATTTTCGTTGGGACACCCTCTATATATACATATATATATATATATATATATATATATATATATATATATATATATATATATATATATATATATATATATATATATATATGATATCATGAGATATAATTTCTTAAAAGCTTGGGACTATTATTTTTTTCTCTAAATATATATATAGTTCTTCATCGAGTCCTGTGTATTGTATTTTCTTGTCAACGCTTTTCCCTTCAACTTTTTCTAGGTCTTTCCTTTCTTCTGCATCCTTGTGGGGTCCATTTAAAGATTTTCTGCGGAATTCTATTGTCATGCATCCTCTGGATATGCCTGAACCATATCAGTTGTTTCGTTCGGATGTCGCCTACGATGTTACCTCTAACGCCCATTGTTTCTCTTATTCTATCCTTTCGTACTCTCTCTATTCTAGATCTCCCAGCCGATCTTCGCCAGAAGTCCATCTCCTCCGTAGCCATGAACATTTTTTCAGTCTTTGCCTTTATTGGCGAACATTCAGAGCTGTATGTTATCTCGCTCTTTACAATTGTGTTGTAAATTCTTTTTTTTTGTTTTCATTGGCTATTTCTTTATTCCACAAAATATTGGGTTGTTCCGAAAGTAATTTTTCGTTTTATTTTTGGGAAAATGAAGGACAATTTTCGTGTAATGAATAAATATTTCATTAAATTATATATTGGCCATTCTGGCCCAAGACCTTTTGCCATTTTTCTGGTAGTAGCATGATTTCACGCTCATAAAATGTTTGGTCTTGGTTGGCAAAAAAATGATCTAGGTGATTTTTGACCTCTTGAATTGAAGTAAAGGTTTTACCGTCCAAAAAATTTTGCAATGACCAAAACAAATAATAATCCGAAGGCGCCAGATCTGGAGAATATAGTGTGTGTAGGAGTTATAACACTATAACTTTTCCGTTGATTAATTCTGGGCTTTTCTGTTGAAGTATTATACATCATTCAGTTTGTCCATCTGATCACAGTAGACTTCCGTATTAACTGTTGTGTTATCCGATAAAAGCTATAAAAAAAAAACCATTCTTTTAAAATCCCACCAAACAGACAGCATCACCTTTTTCAATGGATATTGGCTTTTGAAGTGCTTGGAGTCGGTTCATCTTTTCTGATCTTTGATCTCTTGCGTTTGACATTGTTATATACAATTAATTTTTCGCCCCTAGTAGTGTTGCACTTCAAACATGGATCATGTTCGTGATGTTTGAGAAGCGAATCACAGGCGTCAAGGCGACGCCACAAATTTCTCTCCGTGAGAACATGGGAAACCCATATATCGAGCTTCAAGGTTAAATCCAAGCCTTTCAAGTGGCCATAAACAGTTGAATTCGATAAATTCAACCTCTCCCTGATCTCACATGTTGTTATTCGCCGATTTGCATCAATCAACCGGCCTTTTGGAACGTGGTGCATCTTCGACATCAAAATTGCCAAATCTAAATTTTACAAACCAGTTCTGGCACTGGTGTACTGTTAACACATGTTCTCCATACACATCAGTTAATTTATTACTGGCTTGAACAGCATTTTTACCTTTTCTATAGTAAAAAAGTAAAGTATAAGGAAAATGCTGCTTATTGCTCTCCATGTTTAAAAGGGCACCAAACAAAAACTACAGCGCAGAATTAATTGAACTTTTTCACTCACAAGCCTTGTTATATCAGCTCTTAAAACATATAATGATTATGCGGCTTAAGTGTAAAATTGGGTTAAAAAAATACAATTAAATTCTCTGTCGGGAAAAAACGGAAATATTTTCCGAACAACTTTATAAAGGGTCTTTCAATGGGAACGCCCCAGTTTTAAATTGACATTACTCACGCATGGCAGCCATTGTTTATTTGTGACATTGACAGTTGTATTTATCAATGTCTACCATTTAATCATGGAATGGTACACACTCCAACAACGTTCACAAATAATCCAAATTTATTATGAAAATCTTTACGTGCTTCAACTCCAATTTTTGGTCGCTATAATCGTTCAGATAAAAGAACAGTTGTACGTTTAGTGAAGAAGTTTGAAACAAACTGTACACTTCATAATGTTACAGTGCCAATGAGACAAAGAAATTCAAGGAGTGAGATCGTGTTGGGTAAGTTTATTTATTGTTAATTGATTACACCTTTTAGATGTGAAGTTGAACTGGTGTTATCTGAATTATAATTATATTTTGAGGATTTGCTACATGTTTTGAGGGTTTTTGAAGTAATTTAATTAAATATATTAGATATTTCAAATAAATTAGTTTTTAAAATTATGTTGTATATTTTTGAGAAAGATTTAGTTTTCATAATCATAAGATCAGAAAACAAAACATTTTGTCACAAGCAAAGCTGCGTTTCCGCTTGTCTGAAGAGTTCAGTACGCATGCCTGGAACGAAACAAAAAACATTCATTTATTTATTAATTTTAATTGACAATTTATATTTGTTGGGTTTTGTCTTAATTCCATTTGATATTGTATAATGAGTTTCGATTTTATACGTCTATTAAATATAAGTAGTGCTTATAGACATTAATTTAATTCTTAAAGTTTCTTGGATAAATTTTTTGAAATTAAAATTGTAGAAGACTAACAGATTAAATCTGCTTTGATATTCAAATTTTGTAATATTCCTTCTATCAAGTAAAAAACCGCTTTCTTATTATTCTATTTTATATATAATATATAATTATATTAGGATTTTAAATAAAGAAATTTATTATACAGTGTTGAATGTTTTAACTGAGATCATTAAAGTGCCTTATAAACTTTGTGTGTTTTTGTTGTGAGCATAGAACATAGAGTACCTTGGATATTAGATATACCTAGTTTCAATGTTCAACAAACACATATTCCTAGAGATCGTATTGGGTAAGTTTATTTATTGTTAATTGATTTTACCTGTTAAATGTGAAATTCAAGTGGTCTTATCTGAATGCTAATTAATTTTTGAAGATTTGCTACATGTTTTGAGAGTTTTTGAAGTAATTTATTTAAATATTTGAAATAAATTACTTTTTGAGAAGTTCTTAAAATTATGTTGTATATTTTTGAGAAAGACATAGTTTTCATAAATATAAGATCAGAAAACAAAACATTTTGTCACAAGCAAAGCTGCGTTTCCGTTTGTCTGAAGAGTTCAGTACGCATGCTTGGAACGAAACAAAAAACATTTATTTATTTTAAATCACAATTTATATTCGTTGGGTTTTTTCCTAATTCCATTTGATATTGTATAACGAGGTTCAATTTTATACGTCTATTAAATATAAGCAGTGCTTATAGACATTAATTTAATTAAAATAAGAAGGAACGGTTTTTTACTTGATAGAAGGATTATTACAAAATTTGAATATCAAAATAGATTTAATCTGTTAGTCTTCTACAATTTTAATTTCAAAAATTTTTTTTGAAGAAACTTTAAGAATTAAATTAATGTCTTTAAAGCACTGCTCATAATTAATAGACGTATAAATCAAAATTCATCATACAATATCAAATGGAATTAAGAAAAACCAACGAATATAAATTGTCAATTGAAATTAAAATATAAATAAACAAACATTTTTTGTTTCGTTCCAGACATGCGTACTGAACTCTTCAGACAAACGTAGGAAGCCCTGTTTGTTACAAAATGTATTGTTTTTTGATCCTATATTAATGAAAAATAACTCTTTCTCAAAATTATAAAACATAATTTCAAGAACTTCTCAAAAACTAATTTATTTGAAATATTCAATATATTTAAATAAATTACTTCAAAAAATCTCAAAACATGTAGCACATCCTCAAGAAATAATTGAAATTACGATAAGATCAGTTCAACTTTACATATAAAAAATAATAAAATCAATTAAACAATGTATAGTTGTGTAGTTTTAACTAAGACCAAGTGCCTTATAAGCTTTGTATGATTTTTTGTGAACATGGAACATAGAGTACCTTGGATATAAATGTACCTATGTGCATGTTTTTTAAGATCATATATTTCTGAAGATTGCACTCGGTAAGTCTATACATTGTTTAATTGATTTTATTATTTTTTATATGTAAATTTGAACTGATCTTATCGTAATTCCCATTATTTCTCGAGGATGTGCTACATATTTTGAGATTTTTTGAAGTAATTTATTTAAATATATTGAATATTTCAAATAAATTAGTTTTTGAGAAGTTCTTGAAATTATGTTTTATATTTTTGAGAAAAAGTTATTTTTCATTAATATAGGATAAGAAAACAATAAATTTTGTAACAAACAGGGCTTCATACGTTTGTCTGAAGAGTTCAGTACGTATGCCTGGAACGAAACAAAAAATGTTTGCTTATTTATATTTTAATTTCAATTGACAATTTATATTCATTGGTTTTTCTTAATTCCATTTGATATTGTATGATGAATTTTGATTTTATACGTCTATTAAATATGAGCAGTGCTTATAAAGACATTAATTTAATTCTTAAAGTTTCTTCAGAAATTTTTTTTTTTAAATTAAAATTGTAGAAGGCTAACAGATAAAATCTGTTTTGATATTCAAATTTTGTAATAATCCTTCTATCAAGTAAAAAACCGTTCCTTCTTATTTTATTTTATAAATAAATTAGTTTTTGGGAAGTTTTTAAAATTATGTTGTATATTTTTCAGAAAGATTTAGTTTTCATAAATATAAGATCAGAAAACTAAACATTTTGTAACAGGCAAAGCTGCGTTTCCACTTGTCTGAAGAGTTCAGTACAAATGATTGGAACGAAACAAACATTTATTTATTCATTAATTTTAATTGACAATTTATATTCGTTGGGTTTTTTCTTAATTCCATTTGATATCGTATGATGAATTTCGATTTTATAAGTCTATTAAATATAAGCAGTGCTTATAGACATTAAATTAATTTTTAAAGTTTCTTGAATAAGTTTTTCGAAATTAAAATTGTAGAAGACTAAGAAATTAAATCTGTTTTGATATTCAAATTCAAATAATGGGTTTTATTTACAAAACAAAATGGGGCGCTGTTAATGAAAGACCCTTTACTATTGAGCATCGATATCGCCCTCCAGCCAAGAGTATTCCTCTCGTGTATTGCCTCATCGAGATACCCATCCTTAGGTTAGGTAAAGCGGCTGTTACAAGGCGCGCATGGTACCGCGCCCGCACTCGTCGAGAAGCGTCCGCTTATCAATAAATTTGTGCGGTACTCATCGCATTCATTATTCCTAATTATATCGGCCCGTTTTGGCGAAGCCCACGCGCTTCACGGACGTATCTCCTAAACGCCGCTGCGTTCCTTCTCGCGTCTTCCGTCTTCTCTGACCAGGTCCCGTTTCCGGTCATTTATTTATTACGTATCGCACTCGCGAATACGAAATTTCCCCGCATCATTATCGTTCAACATTCATCCCAACGTCCGTTTGAGAGTTGGCATCTGTGTAGACGGAAACGTCGCTTTTTCGGCGATAACGTTATCTAACTTATGTTTACATAGTGTCTCTTGTTGGATGCGGTGATGACATGCGTTGACTGTCACGTCTAGTACTTTTGCACCAAATTCAAGAGAAATGAAAATTTCAGGGGAGTCAAAATTTATTCTTGTTGAGTTACATAGCTTTAACATTTGAAAAAATGATGAAACAAAATTTCATTCCACTATTAACCGGACGAAAGAAATGTATTGTACCACGTTTTGTTTATTATTACATTATCTGTTGATGTGGACTGTATCGAAGTCCTGGGACGGTGTCAAACTTTGTGAAAAAAATTCTAATATCAAAACAGTCAGTCCTCTTCAATTTTAATTTCAAAAAAATTTTTATTCAAACAACTTTTTAGAATTAAATTAGTGTCTTATAAACACGGCTTATATTTAATAGACGTATAAAATCAGAACTCAATATACAATATCAATCTTTTTTTTAAATTAAAATTGTAGAAAACTGACAGATTAAATCTGTTTTGAAATTCAAATTTTGTTATATTCAAACTTTGAATATCAAAATAGATTCAATCTGTTAGTCTTCTATAATTTTTATTTCAAAAAAATTTTTTCAAAAAACTTTTAGAATTAAATTAATGTCTTATAATAAGCACAGCTCATATTTAATAGACGAATAAAAATCAAAATTTACTATACAATATCAAATGGAATAAAAAACCCAACAAAAATAAATTATTAATTAAAATTAAAAATAAGTAAAATTTGAATATCAAAACAAATTAAAATCTTTTTATCTTCTAAAAATTTAATTTAAAAAAAAATTTATTCAAAAAACTTTTAGAACTAAATTAATGTCTAAAACAAGCACCGCTTACATTTAATAGACGTACATAATCAAAACTCAATATATAATGTCAAATGGGATAAATAAACCAACAGATATACGAAAGTCATTACAATTAATAAATAAATATTTAAAGGAGACAAAATTTTGTTTCTGATCTTACCTTTAAGAACACCAATTGCCTAATAAAAACATGAACACACTTAAAGGACTTCTCAAAGAATATAATTTATTTGAAATATTTAATATATATATTTTACTTTTTTACTATAGTCCCACTCAAAATTTTCAGTAGCTATTTGAGAGACAGAACTCAGATGGAACGAATTGGTGATACACTCAGTGATGCATGTGGTGTGGTGTTCCACAGAGCACGGTTTTGGGACTGGTTCTTTTTACGCTTTATATAAAAGACATATTGATTGTCCACTCTTGTGGACATGTTGTCAGTTTCGCCGATGATACGGCTGTTCTTTATAAGGATGTATCCTGAAAGGAATTGAAACTAAACATTGAAGATGACATGAGGATAATTTTGAGTGCCTTCGATCATAGATATTTGACTGTGAATCCTGAAAAAACTACATATATACAATTAACCTGCTTTATTTTGATGTTCTCTCGATCACTAATAGGGACATCGTGAATTCTACCAGTTAGTTTATTGGCATGAGAGCATGGATGGCTCTTTCACCAAGTGACTACTCAGCAGTCTCCACAATCTGCCCCAAGAAGCAGAAAGTGTGATAAGGGTTACGCCTTATAATCGCCCATGGCCCGAAGAGATGAACCCACTAGCTTCCAGTTTCGGTTTCAGTCCGAAACCTACACCATGATTGGTAGCAGCGAATCAACCTCTACTCGTTCTGCATGGTCAGTACCCAAGTTGTTTGGGACGCAACTCACACGCCGAAGGGGTTTCTTATCCACCCACCCGAACCCAGTTCCATGAGCCAAGATTGATGCCTCAATTGATCCTGGTACTAGCACCGTCAATCCGGCCTGGACGTCAAGACCCAGGAACCCTTGTGAAGTCTTCCAATTGATCCTGGTTTCAAGCACCAACGGTCTAGCCGTATCATTAAGATCCACAAACCACAGAAACGTCTCGCAAACGATCCTGGTTCAGGACAAGGCCGGTAGAACCGGCAAGTCCCGCTAAACCCTGAAGCATTTCTCGAGATATCGTGAAAATGAGCTGCTGCGAACAGATAGATGGAATACCTTCCTAGTCCAGCTTGCGGACTGTCAACCACTGCCCCCTCGAGTCAAACAAAAATTGGGTGGCCAGATCGTACGAATCGCGCGAATAGCATTACTTTAGGCATCAAGACTTAACCCTCCATTTCACCGGGATGAAACTAAGGTCTAATCAAGACAAACGCCCCCAGCGCGTAATGCTATAATGCCATGGAGAGCATGGGGTCAGAAGATTCAAGATTGCCCCGGAAACTTCTGTCAGATATTAGGGTATTCACATTGATCGATGTTTGCGATGAAATATTCATGTACGCCATATGGTTGGTACTTTGAGGTATCTTCCACACAGATTCCGATTTTTTCGCCAAATACTTGAGCTGAAGTATCTGCGGATTTTATATTATGCTCTGGTGGAATCTCCTCTACGCTATAGCATTTTGGCTTGGGGTGGTCTATATGAAGCACATTTAAGAGCCTTGCAAGTAACACAGAATTCTTTCTTGAGGATGATTTTCCATAGGGAGAGTTCATATTCCACAGATAAACTATACCTGGAGTCGGGAGTTTTTGATATAATATATACACAAATATATGTCCAAGGTATATTAATGTATATCTTCAAACATGTTGGGTAAATAAGGCAATTGGGCAGCGTACCTATTCACATCTTATTCCACATGTGTTCAAACATTTGCCTCCTGAATTGAGAAGTAAATTGAATTGTTCCAAAATGTTCAAAAAGAATATAAAGTATTATTTGGGGGGCTCAAAAAAATTAAGTTTATATGAAATACCTACCCTAATTTTTGACAAGGAATCACCCCCTAAATATTTCGCAACTATTTATATACATCATGTATATTATTTATGTTAAGTTTAGTTGAAGACTTTAATGGCAGGCCAGAGTAAGGTACATCGACCGCTCTTGAAGGCACTGTACCTACCAGTCATACATACTACGTGCTTTTGAAGTTTATACATCGTAAGCCTTACGAATCATTTAAAGCGTTTTCGCACACGATATTACATATCCGCAAACTTCAACAAATAATTCTATCCGTTGTGAAAATAGCAAAACAAGACTGAAAAAATGGGAGCACTGTGAAGAAACTAAATGGAAGATAACGCTCAAACTCCGCCTGAGTACATACTAAATTAGCCAAATTAGCGAGAAAAAAAATTTCGACGATCCCTTCAAGCGAACTTTTGAAATAATCAATTGTCGGTTACTTTGAAATAATGTATGTTCTGCATTCTTCATTATTAAGCAAATGCGATCATTTCAAAACAGGATTTTTCCATAATAAATCAAAACATCCGATTTAAATACATCAATGATAAACTGGGCTCCAAGAATTATAACTTTGATATGTGTTATAATGCTTTCAATTACATAAGTTTGGGGAAATGAAATCCATTATTTTTTCGGCAGATGGCTGTAGTGATGGATATTTCGTAAATTATAGATCAATTTCAGATTTATTCTCGTCGTCAAGGTGAAATTTCACACTAAAAATATTCTTTTGCTGTTTTTTGTTTACTTCATTCAATAGTGAGTTACAGGGTGTTAAGTATAGAAGTCAACATAAAGAAAATTTGGTACATATTTCAGTTTTTCTTTGATAAAAGCGAAATGCAAGACGGGCGGCTGAAATTGTGAATGGTGTTCGTGGTCCCGATACTGTTACAGCTAATGACGTGTAATTTCGCACGTGACCCCACCAATTAACAACAAAAAACATAATGGATCGAATTTCATCTGCGAAGCCGTGGCCAAACGGAATGAAATCGATCCATTTCTTAAACGGATGGTGACTGGGGATGATGAATGGGTCACACTCGTCAATATTGTGCGAAAACGATCGTGGTAAAATCGCAGTGAAGCAGCTCAAACGGTGGCCAAACCAGGACTAATCGTCAGGAAGGTTCTACTGTGCATTTGGTGGGACTGAAAAGGAATAATTTATTATGGGTTGCTTTCATATGGCCAAACACTAAATTAGTATCTCTACTGTCAACAACGTTTAAAGCTAGCGATTGACCAGAAACGGCCAGAATTGACCAACAGAAGAGGTGTTGTGTTCCATCAGGACAACGCCAGGCCACATACGTCTAGTAACTCGCCAGAAACTCCGGGAGCTTGGTTGGGAAGTTTTAATGCATCTACCATATAGTCCGGACCTGACCCCAAGCAATTACCATCTTTTTTCGCACTGCAAAACTTCCTTGATAAGAAATTGACATGAAGAGAAGATTGTGAAAATCGATTACTACAGTTTTTCGCCAATAAGGACCAAGACTTCTATGAGAGGGGCATTATGAAGCTACCTTTAAAATGGCAATAGATTATAGGACAAAACGGTGCATATTTGACCAAAATCGGTCGATCCGAAATATGTTAAATCAAGCCTTGAAGTTCAGGCAAAAATAATGGATTTTTTCCCTAACTTGTTACTTTTTATATCTTTTTTTTATGATGAAGGTCAAAATTGAAAGTACCAAATAAATACATATAAACATATGTGATTCTTCAAGTTTAATGAGTTAGGAAGAAAAGCAGAAAAGCTTTAGTTAGTAAAGGGTCAGATTCTTGACTTATTATGGGGAGTATCTACCTCTTCAACTCGAGAATCATCACATCTTCTTATTTTTTCTTAGTCTATACTCTTAATACATGTGGGTAGTCCATTGAAAAAATAGAACTTAAATTATGAAAGAACATAAAAAACATCGAAGCCAGTAGACACATTTTATTATTCGATTTTTGAGTTCTACTTTTCAGGACCGTAAAAATGTTTATGGCCAGAGTAACAAAAAACGAGGCTTTATTTGCAAAAACAATAATCTAGGACGTTTCACATTGATAAATCAAGAAGTCGGAGTTTGTTAAATATTAATGTCAAAATTTTTTTGCAAAAGAATTTATAAATTAGCTTTAAATAAATATCTTCAAGTCGACAACATTCGTTGGGGTAATTCGTGCTATAACTTTCCACAAATCTTTTATTTTGAAAACATTTGTTCAGGGGAATGACTCAACATCTGTTCTTCTTAAGCCTCCTTATTTCTTTCTTTATCTTATTTAGTACAAATCCCGGTATACACAATTCCCTTCACAATTTTATGAACAGGTACAATCAAGGTTGTTACATGGTTGTTATTATTAAATGAGTAGTTTATCGCTAAATTTATAGTTTACAAATATTTCACCTGATCTGAATCAACAAGATAACAAGATTTTTCCGATTCACACCAAAACAAACAAGATACATCAATTTAATTTCAACTATTTGAGTGACCAATAAAACTATTTAAAAAGGGAGTATAGCCCAATGCAAAATAGAAAAAACCCTTCAGAGAAACTGTTTTATTTATGGAATACGTCAGAGCTTCTGTCATATCTTTTTGTTTCAACCCTCCTGAGAAATACTGATTTAACAAGAACACCATTTCTTATATTGAGCTGATCTTTCAACATGTGAATGGAATA
This sequence comes from Megalocaria dilatata, assembly GCA_034642435.1. NCBI lineage: Eukaryota > Metazoa > Arthropoda > Insecta > Coleoptera > Coccinellidae > Megalocaria > Megalocaria dilatata. Next base: position 76,956,331 of record CM067854.1, read on the forward strand.
CAAGGGATGTCCATATATACAGTGGGTAATTTGTTATTCAAATTATGCCGTATTAAAATAAAAATTGTAGAAATAAGCCGAATACCTACCTCATTTTCTCAATCTAACAATTAAATTACATTCCAAGCACTAATTTCACTTGAACTACATGGAACTGACATCGATACCTATCGTAGCATCGTCTATCGCCAATTATTATTGTTGTTTCATTTAAAAACACCGTATTTTCTTCACGAACACTATCACATCCGAAAAGCAACAAACGCCATTTTTCTTGAAGTATGACAAATTCGACCAGCCCGAAACTCAGCCAATAACAGTGTAAGCGGCGCCAAATTTGAATTGAAATATATGAACGTGTAGTCTTACTACAAATTTCTTAAAATCTGTGGAATATTTATTTGTTAAAGTCGAATATTGTAATTCTATATTAAAATTATTTCTGTTTGTGAAATGGGCAGTACTTCAATCAGATTTCCCTAGCTTAAAAAATTTAATGAACTGACATTTCCGGAGAATTCCTCTTGGATTAGTCTAGGAGGTATATGATGGAGTTTTGCGATGGACAACAAATTTATCATATAATGCATATTGAAATACTTTTAATTTTAGTTAATGTTTTATATAGGTAAGTCGATAATGAAACAAGTCCTGACCTCTGTCGGTGATTCCTTGCAGTCTGCAGCAATTCATTACAGTTTTCTTCCGTCAGAAATATATTGGTAAATCTGTGAGTTCCTTAGAAATATTACTATTCATAAAAAAACGAGTATATCGCACGTATAGTTTTAAGAATATTTCGAATATTGTATATTACGGTTTATATCAAACATTTTTGAAAACTTATCAAATCATCAGGAAAGAAAAGTTTCCAGTACAGAAATAGTGAGATATACCTATCCGTTTTCCTGCTTGTTGGTTTTTGATTATATAAATGTTTTTAGTTGTATTTCTGTAAATTAAACTAGACCATAGCGTTTAAAAATATCCCTTTCAGCAATACAAAGATTGAATATATTTTCATCAATTTCTAAAGCTAAAATTAAATTTTCTAATGCTTAAATTAATTTGACATTCGGATAATAGGAAATACTTATGGAACCAAGTTTCATCTAATTCTAAGAGCAATATTTATTGTGAAAAAGAGTTTTAATTTTCTTTCTTGTGCTGCATTCAATAAGCTGCATTATCGCATATGAAATATCAAAACGAATGTTTTATATTCCTCTGTAATTAGTTAGGCAGAACTAAATTTTGAATTAAAAGGTGATTTACTGGAGCTTTTTGTTCTCTTTTGTAGATGGCACTGCCGAATTATATTTTGAGATTTTAAATGTGTTTATGTTATCTCCAATTCTCAGGTGTGTACATTCATAAAAGTAAAAGGTTGAGAAAAGCGATAGTTATTAGCACACTTTTGAGGGGGATCACTTAAATTCCAGATGGTAACGACGCAGTTTCTTATGGCACTCAGATTGTTTTTATCGAATTAATTAATTAATTTGCACTTTTTGAGGTTAGATACAAACTGAAAAATTCGTAATATCAGAACCTCTGAATATTCCTTCATCACGATAAAGACACCATAAACGCATTATTTGATGCAAATCGGCGAATATCAACACGTGAGATCGATGAGAGGTTAAATTATCGAATTCAACTGTTTATGACCATTTGAAAGGCCTGGGTTTAACCTAGAAACTCGATATATGGGTTCTTCATGTTCTCACGAAGAGAAATTCATACCGTCCCGTTGGCCTATTTGATTGGTTTCTTAAACGTCACGAAAATGATTTTTGAAGCGCATCATTACTGGGGACGAAAAATGCGTTATATATTGTAACGTACTACGACTAGTTTTTTTTTCAGTATTTTGACATAACAGGCAAATGCAAATTAACTAATCTCGATGATTAATTTCGATGGGTTTAAGTGGACTGTATTTTGGCGTAGTTTAACGAAGAATTTTACTTCAAGGACACTTGTATGCGGTTCTTTTTAAAGTGATAGAATTTTCGATAGGGATAACTGTGATTTGACAGAAGGTAGGAGCCATGTTGTTTTGACATTTCTGTTCAGTAAGCATTGACAAATTATCATGGAAAGACTCACGCCGCAACAGCGTTTACAAATTGTTGAAATTTATTTTCAAAATCAGTGTTCTATTCGCCAAACTTATAGAGCACTTCGTGTAATTTATGGTTTACATAATGGTCCATTGGAGCAGCTTATTCGTCAAACTATCGATAGATTTCGGACAACATTTTCTCTACTCGATGCAACAAGACAAAGAACTGTACGTACAGAAGAAAATATCGTTGGTGTAAGTCATAGTGTTAATGATGATCCAGATTTGTCTATTCGTCGACTTTCACAACAAGTTAGACTCTGTGCATCCATCACATGGAAAATTTTGCGTAAAGATCTTGGTCTACAACCAAACAAGATCCAACTGGTTCAAGAATTAAGCCACTTGACCATAATAAGCGTCGTTTGTTTACTGATTGGGCCCTATAACAGCTTGAAGTTGATCTACTTTTTTATCGTAAAGTTGTGTTTAGCGATGAAGTTCATTTCTGGTAAATGGTGATCGTTACAGATCGATACTCAATGATTATTTGTTTCAAAATTTGAAAGGTATCGACCCAGAAGTGTTTTGGTTCCAACAAGATAGTGCTACACCTCATGCTGCTACCGTAACAATTGATTTATTGAAAGAAAGATGTGGGTATAACATTATTTCGGGAAATGGTCCAATTAATTGGCCTCCAAGATCATGCGACGAAACTCCACTGGATTATTTTCTTTGGGGTTATGTCAATTCATTGGTTTATGCTGATAAACCAGAAACAATAGACGGTTTGGAAGCCAACATAATACGTGTTATTGATGAAATAAGACCTGTATCACTCAAAAAAGTCGACCAAAATTGGTCTAGTCGAATGCGATTCATCAGAGTTAGTCGTGGTGTATATATGCCAAAAATTATTTTTAAAACATAAATGTCTTAAAATTATCTTTCAAATAAAAAAAAATTTTAAATATTATTTAAATAAGGTTATTCTGATTTTCACAAATTTTTATTGTTATGTTTACAAGAATCGTTTCGCTATCACAGTAGCATCATCAGGCAGGTTTACATTTAACTATAACTAAGCTTGTTTCCGAAATCCGTTACTATTTATATTACAGTAAGTACAATAAATTTTTATTGAGCACTAAAACACAAGCTTATCTGAATATATTTAACAGAGGTAAGTTATTTAAATCTATTTGTTCGCTAAGTAATATTCCAATTTTATTATGTTTATTTATCTCTAGGGATTCTAACAGATTCAAGGCATAACTTTTACTTTGTATATGTAGAATTTCAAAATTATGGTTGAAAGTATGTCCGGTTTCTATTATAACAAATGGTTAGAATATATAGAATCACTTTTATTATTGAGGAAACTCTTCAAATGTTCACAAATTCTATGTCGGAAAGTTATTCTAGTCTGTCCTATGTAAACTTTAGGACAATCACCGCAGGTTAACATATAAACCCCCGATTTATCATCTTTATGTGTACAGTCTTTATTATTTTTAATAAATTTACTCAATTTGAATTGGTTTTAAATGAAGTTCTTAAATTATATTTATTTTTGAGGTATGTAGCAATTTTCTCAGAAATACCTTTAGTGTATTTTAAGGAAATGTATTTAAAATTTTCTTTTGTATTAGGATACACCATATTTAGAGCTATTTTATTATTTTTATTCATCAACAATTTGTCTATCAACTTAGGATCATAGTCATTATTAAAAGCTATTTGTTTAATTATGTTAAGTTCTGAAATATAATTTTCTCGATTCATGGGAATATTAACTAATATATGAATCATACAATTGAATGCTGATATTTTTGATTTAAAGGATGGTTTGATTTATTGTGTATAATAGAATCCGTATAGGTTGGTAGGTGAAATATTGAAACTCTTGTGAATTATTTATTCGAGTAACAGTTAAATCAAGAAAATTAATAGAATTATTATGTTCGGTTTCCATAGTGAATGTTATTGAAGGATGTATTTTCGGAATCCAGCCTCTTTCGGAATACCTCAAAAAATAAATTAATTTTAATGAATCCACAACCTCCAAAAATGTATTCTTTGATTAAATTACACAGGGAAGATTATCCTATTAGACCGGTTGTTTCGTTCGTTAGTGCACCTTCGTTTAAACTTTCTAAAGAACTTATTCAGATTATTTTAAAAGAAACTAAATTCCAAGCTAAATACTCGATAAAAAAATCACTACAGCTAGTAAATAAAATAAAGAATATCCACTTACCACATAATGCTAAATTCATTTCATTTGACGTACAAAATTTATTTCCAAGTATACCACCAAACGAACAATTGAACTAGTAGACAATCTAATCAACAACAGATATAATACAATTATCAAAGAAGATATTTTAGAATGTCTAGATATTTGCATTAAATAAAATTATTTTCAATTCAAAAATAAAATTTATAAATCTGAAAACGCTTTGATTATGTGAAATCCCTTAAGTCCTTTATTAGCAGAAATATTCATGGACAATATTGAAACTGAAATTCATCAAAATCTTCTTAAGAAATACTTTTTATATTGGTATAGATATGTAGACGATATTTTCTGTTGGTTCACAGGTACAGAGTTTTAAAAAAATTCTTTTTATTCATCAATGAAATACATCCTTCAATAACATTCACTATGGAAACCGAACATAATAATTCTATTAATTTTCTTGATTTAACTGTTACTCGAATAAATAATTCACAAGATTTTCAATATTTCACCTACCAACCTATACGGATTCTATTATACACAATAAATCAAACCATCCTTTAAATCAAAAATATCAGCATTCAATTGTATGATTCATAGATTAGTTAATATTCCCATGAATCGAGAAAGTTATATTTCAGAACTTAACATAATTAAACAAATAGCTTTTAATAATGACTATGATCCTAAGTTGATAGACAAATTGTTGATGAATAAAAATAATAAAATAGCTCTAAATATGGTGTATCCTAATACAAAAGAAAATTTTAAATACATTTCCTTAAAATACACTAAAGGTATTTCTGAGAAAATTGCTACATAACTCAAAAATAAATATAATTTAAGAACTTCATTTAAAACCAATTCAAATTGAGTAAATTTATTAAAAATAATAAAGACTGTACACATAAAGATGATAAATCGGGGGTTTATATGTTAACCTGCGGTGATTGTCCTAAAGTTTACATAGGACAGACTAGAATAACTTTCCGACATAGAATTTGTGAACATTTGAAGAGTTTCCTCAATAATAAAAGTGATTCTATATATTCTAACCATTTGTTAGAAACAGGACATACTTTCAACCATAATTTTGAAATTCTACATATGGAAAGTAAAAGTTATGCCTTGAATCTGTTAGAATCCCTAGAGATAAATAAAGATAATAAAATTGGAATATTACTTAACGAACAAATATATTTAAATAACTTACCTCTGTTAAATATATTCAGATAAGCTTGTGTTTTAGTGCTCAATAAAAATTTATTGTACTTACTGTGATATAAATAGCGACGGATTTCGGAAATAAACTAAGTTATTCAAAATGTAAACCTGCCTGATGATGCTACTGTGATAGCGAAACGATTGTTGTAAACAACAATAAAAATTTGTGAAAATCAGAATAACCTTATTCAAATATTATTTAATATGGATTTTCACCAAGTAAGGACTGATTCAATTCAATAAAAAAAATTTGGCTTCAATCTTAATTTAAATGTGTCTTATTTCAATTTAAAGTTCTATCACTCTAAAAAAGTAGTAGTTATCTGAACGATGAATTAACTTTGTTTATCCAATAAGACAAACCAACGAAAATGATAAGGAATTAAAGTATAACACTCGCAATACACTATGACAACAACGAATTTTAATTCTTGGTTTACTGTATATAAACGAAGTCAAAAGGTATGATTATTACACTAAAAACAAATATAATGAATTTGCCAATACTTTGGCAATCGACTGGATTACTATATTAACAATAATAACCGCGATAGCTTGGACCGAAATGTCACAAGCTACGTAGAACAAATTTGACTATCCGAATGATTGTGCATAATGTAGCAAAGGCTACATGCGACATTGACTATTACCAGAATAATTTTTACAGTCTTTTTAGAAATTGAACGTTGCTCGATGCATCCCTTCTAACAAAAAGAGGAAAATTAACATAATTGATTGGAAGGTCTGGACTGAATGAATGAAATAAACCTTCTCATTGGTTACAAAAAAGTTATGAGATTAATGCAAGTAAAGATGGAGGATAGAATGAGCTTATAATTCCGAATGCTGTGTCATGTGAAATTAACAGGCATAAATATATCAAAATCTCTAAAAGACTTTGCATGTTTTCTAAGGCCATATCAGAAAACAAATAATCTGAAATGTAAACAGTTCGAACGACAATTCTACAAACTGCTAGATTGGAATATTAACGTGAAATACCCAAGTATCGATGACAAAATAATTTCGAACGACAGAGCCGTCTATAATCAGACGCAACATATATAATAAAGTGAAACGCAAGTGATCATGGAAAAAAAAGAACCGGCTCAAAGCATTTTTGAAGCCAATATTCATCAGCTGGATAAACTGAATGATGCACTTCAACAGAAAAGGCCAGAATTAATCAACAGAAAAGATGGAGGGTTCCACCAAGATAACGCGAGACCTCATACCAGTTTGGTCACTTGCCAAAAGCTTTTACAGCTTGAATGGGATATAGTGTCACATAGAAGGCACCATATTCTCCAGATCTGGCGCCTTCGGATTATTATTTGTTCCGGTCATTGCAAAATTTTTTAGACGATAAAACCTTTACTTCAAATGATGAGGTAAAAAATCAGCTGAATCGGTTTTTTACCCCAAAAGACCAAAAATTTTATGAGCGTGGAATCATGCTACTACCAGAAAGATGGCAAAAGCTGTTGGGCCAGAATGGCCAATATATAATTTAATAAAATATATAATCATTATACGAAAACTGTCTGTCATTTTCCCAAAAAAAGAACGAAATTACATTCCGAACAAGCCAATACAATGTCTCTTTTTGACAGTTTTGGTAATTCATAAAAATTAAAAAATCTAGAAAAGCGCTGACGTGATGTCGGAAGCTTTTATGCGTTTGTTTAACAGTTCGTTCACCCTGAAAATTTCAGATTTTTGAATGATGAATATGAAGGATATGATGAATACATTATTCTCGCCTGGATACGAACACTGGTTTGAAATTTCGTACGATGCATTAGCCATCTGGCTGGCTTACTGATAAGGATATGACGGTTTCTTTATAGATATATTAGCAGGTTTCAAATGTTAATTTTTAGAGATTGGAAATTTTAAAGAATTCTCCTAACTTATCTTCATGAAATTATGTATGAGCCTTCGTGTCCTTATTTCACATCTGAAAACGAAATTTCAAATCTCTGTACTTTCGAAAATATATAAAAAATAAAATTTCAGTTGGAAATAATTCAGTAACCAGTGGGTCGATTCTATCCATTTTTTAACATTACTGATATATTTGGACTCCAAATCCACCCTGAGAATTTCAAGTTCATACATCTTTTCGTAGTTTTCACCTCCAGTCATCTGTCCGACAGCCGATTCCCATAAAATTTCACACAAATTCTTGTGCCCTCATTATTATATCCAAAGAAGAAATTTTATTTCGGTCGGATCAATACTCTTCATTCTTTTGTAAAAATGACAAATGCTTTAAATATAAATAACTACGGAATCATAAGAGCAATTTTGTTCATTAATAAATTTAACCGATCTATGAAGGTCCAAACTTACTCTGTTCAATTCTATAGCTCTTTCCATTCGAAAGTTTAGTGTGTTCAAGGAAGGTCCGGAGCGGCCTTTTTTCTATACCCGGAGAGAAAATTCTAGTAATTTATCCTCACGAAAATAAAGTCTTCGAACCTCTGTTCCACAAATATTGTGAAGTCCTTATTATGTAGGCCACTGGTGGCTCCAGATGTTTCACTCATTTCAGAAGACTGGCTCGATACTGAACAGACGGAAGCTTCTAGAACATAGAATGCATGAAAAAAACGACTGATCTGAAACGACCCTTATATACTCGGGATTTAACTTTCGAGTTTGAGTTACTTCTCATCTTGTGTGAACTTCGTGCAATGTTCCTCATTCTGTGTTTCACGATAAGATTAAAGTCGTTCACATCCGACATATGGTCTTATGATAATTGATATGTTATTTCAAAATGAGAGCAGAATATTCTGTAACATTCGAATTTATAGTGAAAATTTCACATCTAAATACAAATTTGAACTCGATCGGATTTGTAGTTCAAGAAATAATTGATAATTATTAGGAACTATTAAGCCGATTCCATTCATTTTTGGATGGAAATCATTTATTCAGACTCTAAATATGTGAAAATTTCAAGTTTCCAGGTCATTTAATTCAGAAATTAGCATTTTTACCTCCAGTTTTAATTTCTGTAGATCTAGACAAAGCCTTCGATAAAGTAAACTGGGAGCTTTTATTTAAATCATTGGGAAAAGCAGGCTTGGACTGGAAAGAACATGGATTCAACCTTCACAAGACACAATCTACTATTATAGACATAAACGGTTATAAGAAAGAAGTAAAAATAGAAAAGGGTGTGAGACAGGGTTGCTCTTTGTGCCTTTTCAATCTTTTCATAGAAATGGCAAACAACGAAATGAAAGAAAAGACCAGTGGCATCAACATCAACATTATTCACTGCATCCCTTTTGCTGATAATATTGCACTTGTCGCCATGCTTCACATGTTATATAGATCCCTAACAAAATTTAAATTGGAAATAAATAATAAGAAGAGGTTTTTTACTGGATAGAAGGATTATTACAAAATTTGAATATCAAAACACATTTATTCTGTAAGCCTGCTATAATTTTTAATTAAAAAAAATTTCATTCAAAAACTTTTAGGATTAAATTAATATCTTATAAGCACGGCTTAAATTTACTGGACATATGAAATCAAAACTCATTATATATAATAATATCAAATGGAATAAGAAACCAAAGAAATATATAATAATAATATAAAGTTTATTATTTGATGAATAAACATATTACATCCCTGAGGTACATAATAGGGTATATAATATAAATTGTCAATTGAAATTAATAATTAAATATTTGAAGGAGACAGAATTTTATTTCTGATCTTATATTTATGAATACCAAAAATTTTTCAGAAATGCAAAACATAATTAAGAACTTTTCCAAAACTAATATATTTAAAATATTAAATATATTTAAATAAGTTAGTTCAAAAATCTCTCAAACCATATAGCACATTCTCAAAATCAATTTGAAATCAAATGAGGTCTTCCTCTATACAACATCACATTTAAAAAATAAAATCAAGTAACAATAAATAACTTACCAGAATGATTTCGTGGTATCCTTGTTGAACAAACACTATAATTAGAGAAAAATCCAACGTATTCCATATTCATCACAAAATTTTCACTCCTTCAAATATCTATTTATTAATTTTAATTGACAATTTATATTTCTTGGGTTTTTTTATTCAATTTGATAATATATAATGAATTTTGATTTTATATGTCTACTAAATTTGAGCACATTAATTTAATTCTAAAAGCTTTTGAATCAAATTTTTTGAAATCAAAATTTATAGTTGACTAACAGAATAAATCATTTTTGATATTTAAATTTTGTAATAATCCTTCCATCAAGCAAAAAACATCTCCTTATTATTTTATTGTATATATAATATATAATTATATTTTGGTTTGATCTCGTTGTATCAACGTAACTTGGTTTTAACTAAGGCCATAAAACAACATTACAAGCTTTGTGCGATTTTTGTGATGAACATAGAATACGTTGGATTTTTAAAGTTCTCTAATTTTAGCGTGTTTTCAACAAGGATACAAGGTCTTTCTGGTAAGTTATTTTTTGTTAAATGATTTTATCTTTTAAATGTGAAGTTGAACTGGTCTTATCTGAATTCTAATTATTTTTTGAGGATTTGCTACATGTTATGAGAGTTTTTGAAGTAAATTATTTAAATATATTAAATATGTCAAACAAATTAGTTTTGTGGAAGTTCTTAAAATTATGTTTTGCATTTTTGAAAAAGATTGGGTTTTTATAAATATAAGATCAGAAACAAAATTTTGTCTCCAAATATTTATTTATTAATTTTAATTGACAATTTATATTTCATGGATTTTCAATTCCATTTGATATTATATAATGAGTTTTGATTCGTCTTCTAAATTTGAGCAGTGCTTATAAGACATTAATTTAATTTCAAAAAGTTTTTGACTAAAATTTTTTGAAATTAAAATTTATAGCAGGCTAACAGAATAGATATTCAAATTTTGAAAATAAATACTAAGAGTATAAAAGCCATGATAGTAAGAAAATTGAAAATACTCAGAATTCAAATTTCCATCTCAAAAATATTCCAATCGAGCATGTAAAAGAGTTTTGCTATCTAGGAAGTCTTGTAACAAGTAATAATGAATCTATTAATGAAATGAGAAGAAGAATCACCTTAGCAAAACAAGCTTTTGAAAAGAAAAGATCCCTCCTTACAAATAAATATCTTAGGTTTGAACCTCGTAAAAAATTAAAAAAAAAATACATCTGGAGCATCCTACTGTATGGATATGAAATATGGACGATTGGACAATATGAATGAGATTAATTACAAGCAATGGAAATGTGACTGTGAAGGCGAATGACTTGAACAAAATGGATTGATAAAAAAACAAAGGAGCAAAATATTCATATCTGTGAATGAAAAAAAACGGCTTATAAACACCACGACTCTGAGGAAAAAAAACTTCTGGACCACATTCTGTTGAGAAAAATAAGATCAATACTCGATGTTCTATTGTCATGTCAATGACAGACGATTTCTATGTTCATAGTAGAACTCTAGTAAGAATAGGTTACAAATTGTAAATTGTTTTTTCACGTTTAATCTAAATAATCATAAGTTTAAATAAAGAAAATAATAAAATAAAAAGATGCGGTTTTTTACTTGATAGAAGGATTATTACAAACTTTGAATATCAAAACAGATTTAATTTGTTAGTCTACATTTTTAAATAAAAAAATTTTTTTTTAAATTGAAATTGTAGAAGATTAAACCTGTTTTGATATTCAAAGAATATAATATTGAATTCTAGTTATTCTTCCACAAAAATAATCCTAACACATTCTCAGGCATAACCATTACATAAAAAATATTTTGGAAGGCTAAATAATTGGCAGAAGACCTCGGACTATCAAGGAAATCTTATTTTGAAGAAGTATTCCATCTTATAGGCTGCTCATAATATTTCCAGCTTAACCGACAAACCTGGCTACAACGATAAAGCGGTGCCTGTAGAAATTGATGATGATAATGACCTCCAGGCTGATTTTCACGAAATTCAGCACAAATCTTTGAGTCGTCTTTATACGCCCAAGTACCAAATCTCATTATGATCAGATTTGTGCTTTCAGAATTATCAGGAGATTAAAAAGAAAATTCCAAGTTAAAAATTGTGGAGCCACTGATCCGATTTTGCCCATTAACGAACTTGACTCAGACATTTATGCCCCAAACCTACCTTGAATGTTTAAAGAGTCTAACTCCATCCATTCAAAAGTTAGATTGTTCACGGACGGACTGGCCCGACAGAATTGATTTTGACCTCTTATTATTCATCAGTGAGTCCACCTAGTCGTTGAAACGATTTTAGGCTCAAAATTCAAGAAGTACAAATTATTCGGTTAAACGATAGCACGCAATTCTCTAAAAGAATCGTACAAAAATTGTTTTGAAAAGAAAAATTCAATACAACTTTTTATGCGTCTTGACTTTTTCTACCTAAATTGTTCAGTTTAATGAAAAAATAAGAAAAAACACTCTTTTTCCATAAATTCACACGGACCATATAATTTGTTGAAAAAATTGAGTTAGCTGCTCTCAGTTCTAGTCCTATTAATTAATATCAAGTACGTTGATGTGAGATGAAGTCCTAATGAGGTTTTCCTAAATAATGAAGGGTGGGCGGGCCATCTAGAGTTTGAATTTTGAAAAAGTTTCGAGTCTGGCAACACTTGCATTCGTGTTCTGACAGAAAGTTCATTTAATATTTGGCAGTAACGAAATGGGCCGATTTACGCTCGAACAAAACTGGGAGATATTAAAAACTGATTTGCAAAGTGGTGAATTTTCTATCCAATTCAACAGAAACGAAATGCAATTTGTGGATAAATTTATTCGTGAAAACAAGATAGTTATTCCATAAAACAACCCGTTCTCGTGAGCACACCTGGAAACATTGCTTCTGTAACCTAGAATGTGATTGAATATTCATCAACATCAATTCGTCATCCTGCTTAAGAACTGAATATTTGTCGCACTTCTCTGAAGAGAATTGTTTATAAAGACCTCGGTATGAAGGCTCACAAAGTGCAACTAGTGCAAGAAGTGAAGCCTCGTGACCATTCAATGGGTTTCCACTTCGTTCAATGGGCTAATGGTCGCATGGCCGAATATGAGCATTTTCCTAGAAAAATCATCTTCAACGAAGAAGCTCATTTTCACCTCCTAGGATTGGGGATCCGTTAAGGATAAGTGTTATGCTAACCATCCAGAAGCGATTGATCCCTTGAAAGATGAAATTGAAGTTGCCGTTCATGATATTGAAACTCAAACAGTCTACAATGTACTTAAAAATTGGGTTGATCGGATGGAGTACTGTAGATAGTCGTAGCGGTCATTTTAATGATATTGCCTTCATTCGTAAGTGTTATGGTTCAACCTTTCTAATAAACACAAAAAAAAATTTCATTAGTTTTTTATTTATAGCCGATCGGAAATGCAGACTCTTAATGGCCCATTCGCTATTACACAGTAAAATATACTATTTTGATGTTTTCACCAAAATCAAGAGACTTAATGCGATGGAGTTTTACCGATCGTTGTAGTGAAAACTGTATATTGTTTGTAGAAGAGTATATCGATGGGCTTTTTCACTGTCGTATACCTGGGTTCACTGAGTTTACATCACAAATTCACCAATGTTAATTACAAGTGTGAAAATCATAGATAATATATTGACTTTCAGGCTTTTCATTTGCGATATTTGTCTCATCACGGGAGGGTGAACGAAAATATTCCTTGAGATCGAAAATGAGATCGAGAGTGCGTTATAAAATATTTTATCTACGTGCGAAAGATAAACTTCTTTAACTAACCCAGGGTTTATTCGGGCCATATTCATTGTTAAAGTGAAATGAGTCTTACTATTAAAGACTTTTATTAACATAAAATTCAATGAAATAAATTACTACGTACTTAGGTAAATATCTTACGATACATATTTTGTCAAGCAATTTGTCTAAAAAAGACAAATTGTAGAATTCATCAACTGAAATTTGTCATTTTTAGAGTTAAGCTTCCTTAACAAAATGTGTATCGTAGGATGTAAAAATATCGTAAGATATTTACTTAATTTATTATGTAGTATTTAATTTTATTATATTCATTGTCTAAATGCTTTTGGGGTTAAGATTTCTGCGAAACCTGACGGTATTTTAGAAAGTTGCTTTGACGATCGGTTTTCTAAGAAAAGAACAGCATTTTAATATAAAATGAACGAGGAAAGCTGAATTGTGAGGGATTTTATACCTGTTGAGTTAAGGTCGATAATTTCTTTTTCATTTTCGAAGAATTCGAATAGAATGTATAGTCCGTCTGGAAATTATCCGGAAATTATTATTTTTCATAATTATAATATGCTTCTTTTTCTTTTTTTTTTCTTTTTTGTAACATTCTAAGACAAAAGTAGTGTATAAAATAGGTGGTGCAGATTGTCAGCTATGGCCAAAGTTACATACATGGCAACACTATTTATCAAATATTGTTGATTATCAACAGGTATACAATTTATGAAATAATGTCGCAACTAGAAAAAAGAAAACAGATAGAATATTTGTATAGAAAATGTTTTCGAAACGTAAAAAATTTAGTTCAATTGACGAACTGGAAAAAAGTACTGTATATGAGACAATGAAGAGGATAAAACTGGCATGGATATGAGGCATAGACCAGTTTCAGGAAGACCGCGTAAGATGAAAGGAAACAATTTAAACGCTTTATTGGCCTTAGGATGCCACAATTCGCGCCTGGGGTTTCGCAAATTGGCTAACAGATTTGAAAATCAACGAAATATGAAAGTATTTCTAGAAACCGTCCGTATATCACTGAAAAGACAAGGCTTCATATCAAGAAAACCAAAAAAAATCTCTATAATGACACCCTTACAAAAGGAGCGAAGGATAGAATTTTTCCAACGTTTTCAAGAAGATAATTTTAACAGTGTCTCCATATCTGATGAAAGTTGTTTCCAACTTGGTGGAAATTACTTCAAAATTCTATCAAAACAACCTCTTACCGTTCAAATTTTAAAATTTCCCACCAAAATAATGGTTTGGGGAGCAATATCTCAGCGTGATGCTACGCCTCTCTGTATAGTTGATGGTACAATTAATAGTGACAAGTATTTAGGCATTCTAAAGGATTTTTTCCTTGAAACGACGCATGCTTTATATTCAGAGGGGTGGCGTTTTCAGCAGGATACTTCGGTCTATACTCAAGCTTGGATGCATGAACACCAAGTGACAACCATTTCATGGCCAGTAGCTTCACCAGATCTTAGTCCCATTGAAAACATATGGGTATTAATGAAGATTGAAGTTAAACGAGCTGCGCCATGAAATAAAAATGATTTAATTCAGTCAGTTTCATAGTCCTGGACTACCATCAACGAAAATAATGGAGGTGATCTAGTTTCGGGTGTATCTCGACGTTTGGTCAAGTGATTACAGCTGAATGGAGATTGTATAACTGAATAAGATGAATATTTTGTTATAATTTTCTAATTCAAGAATTAAAAATATATAATAAATAATTACAATTGAGCGCTTTATTTTTTCCTGATACTTTCTAGACAGACTATAAATTTCATTAATCAAATGAGTAAAATATGACCTCATTATTTATATGGAAAAATTTATGAAATTCATAAAAAAATTGTAATTGATCGATAAAGAATATAATCCTGTGGAATTCAAAACTCAATCTTTATTTTTTTTATATTATATAATAATAAAAATCGTGTGGTTAAAGTTTAAATATGAGGGGTGTAAAAAATAAGGGAGTTAGATCACTTTAGTGGGGAAAGAATGAATCTTTCTGTAAAACCCACAACGTTTTTCAGAAAATAGACCGATTAGACTAATTCATGATTTAATTTTTTTTACTGGTTTGATTTAGAAATAGGGAAAAATATCAACTTCTATTTCGGCATATTAAATTTTTTATAAAAAAGAAAAAGGCTTTTTACTCGATAGAAGAAATATAACAAAATTTGAGTATCAAAACAGATTTAATCTGTCAGTCTTCTACAATTTTAATTTTAAAAAAACTTTAATTCAAAAAACTTTTAGAATTAAAGTAATGTCTAAATAAGCACTGCTTATATTTTATAGACGTATATAATAAAAACTCAATATACAATGTCAAATGGAATAAATAAACCAACGAATATAAAAAAGGTCATTCAAAAATAATTAATAAATATTTAAAGGAGACAAAATTTTGTTTCTGATCTTATCATTATGAACAACCAATTCTTTTTCAAAAACATAAGACACAACTTGAGGACCTATCAAAAAATATAATTTATTTGAAATATTTAATATATTTAAATATTCAAACAAGTTAATTAAAAATTCTCTCAAAACATGCACTATATCTTCAAAAACAATTAGAATTCCGATAATCTCTTCGTCGGCCCTAGATAATATTTAAAATATCAAAATCAACTAACAATCAATATATCTTACTTTAAAGTGTAACCGGAACTTGTTAAAACAGACTATCTTAAAAATTCAGATAGTCTATGTTCGTCACAAAATCACAGAAAACTGTAAGGTTTTATAAGGTTTTCTTTAAACCATTGACATTCCATAATGAGATTTATTCGAGCCTAAATATAATTATATATTATGTATAAAATGAAATAGAAGAAGGCTTCTTACTTGATTATTTAGAAATTAATTTAATTCTAAAAGTTTTTTGAATAAAAATTTTTTTGAAATTGAAATTCTAGAAGACTGACAGATTAAATCTGTTTTGATATTAAAATTTTGTTATATTTCTTCTATCAAGTAAAAAGCCTTTTTTTATTCCATTTTATACATAATATATAATTATTTTTAGGCTCGAATAAATCTCATTATGGAATGTCAATGGTTTAAAGAAAACCTTACAGTTTTCTGTGATTCTGTGACGAACATAGACTATCTGAATTTTTAAGTTAGTCTGTTTTAACAAGTTCCGGTTACACTTTAAAGTAAGATATATTGATTGTTAGTTGATTTTGATATTTTAAATATTATCTAGGGCCGACGAAGAGATTATCGGAATTCTAGTTGTTTTTTGAAGATATAGTGCATGTTTTGAGAGATTTTTGAATTTACTTGCTTGAATATTTGAATATATTAAATATTTCAAATAAATTATATTTCTGAGAAGTCCTTAAGTTGTGTTTTATGTTTTTGAAAAAGAATTGGTTGGTCATAATGATAAGATCAGAAACAAAATTTTGTCTCCTTCAAATCTTTATTTATTATTTTTAAATGACCTTTTTTATATTCGTTGGTTTATTCATTCAATTTGACATTTTATATTGAGTTTTGATTATATACGTCTATTAAATATAAGCGGTGCTTATTTAGACATTAATTTAATTCTAAAAGTTTTTTGAATGAAAATTTTTTTGAAATTAAAAAGACTGAAAGATTAAATCTGTTTTGATATTCAAATTTTGAATTTTTTTATAACCTAGGAAATAAATGAATGATAAAACTATAGTTGACTTGCAGATTATTTATTAAAAAATATATTGTACATTATACACACAAATCTTATATATATAATACTTCTTCTATATAAAATAAATATGGCATATAATATAATACAAAAACGTATAACATGAAATGCGATATAGAGACATATTCACATTCGTCATTCCTCGTTTAAATCCAATTCGTACCAAGATCAAAAATAACCGGAGACTACTGGGATACTACTAATTAAAGCTATACTCGTAATGCCCAAATCAGAGGACAAGAATACTGAAATGTTCGATGGTTCCATACATCTTTCCCATCGGGAGAATGATGTGACTAGGGAGGAATCAGAGATGATTCTGATAGAAGGAAGAATGGAGGGTAAAGGTAGCGTTGAAGTGATTGAGCCGTTTAGATAAATTTCGATGGGTTGATGTGTGGAATCATCATGTGGTTGGAATTGAGGTTTAGTATTGGTATCCACCGTTGCTTGGGCGTCCACTGCCGTATCCACCGTTTCCGTTGTAGACTTGTTCGTAGGTTACCTTTGGTTTGTAACCTTCAGTATCAGCGGTGTATTCTACAACTTGCCTTCTGCCGTCAGGAAGGAGAACGTAGTATCTGCCTTGAGCGACATCTCCTTGGCGTTGTTCTTCGTGTCCGAAGTCGTTTCCAGAAGCTGCGTCTTCGACTTTGTATTCGAATTGATAGTTGGCTGGTTCCTGGAGGAAAACAGAAATGAGGATATGTTTTTTGCAGGTTATGTAGAAAACTTACAGTCCTTTCTTCGTAACCGTAGCCTCCGTTGCCACTGGGTGGGAGATAGTTGTTGGTGGGTGGGCCATATTGGTTGTTTGGTCTGATAACGGCTTGAGTTTGAGCTGGGGCACCATAGGTGTTACTAGGTGGTCCATATTGGTTGCTTGGTGGTCCGTACTGGTTGCTTGGGGGTCCATACTGGTTGGATGGGAGGTACTGGCTAGAGGGTACTGGAGGCTCAGCCATAACGGCAGCGACCAAAGCGAAGAATGCGAAAGTAGCCTAAAAATTTATAAAGACATTTTGTTTTGGCCAAACGATAGTTCACGAAAGACAGAAAGCTAGATTATCTGAGCTTCTTTGTGCTCTTCGATATTCTTATTGTTCACAACTCTATGTTGCATTATTGAAGAAACTCATTAATTCTAATAATTGAGTTCTTGCGAAATTACTAATCAATACGCGGTTTTGAAGAATACAATGCGGAAACTGCGCGTCCTACACGAATCACTTATACTTTTCTAGCTTGGGAGCTCTTTACGTACCTGTCTATTGGGAATATGAAAAACTAAATATTATTCACTTTTACTTATCGCAGAATAACTGGTCTACGTTGTGTAATAGACGCAAATCTATATTATTAGCTAATCAAATCTCACGCCTTCATCGTGCATTTAAAGTTGCTGTACATGGGATGCAATATGATAGGGTCATAAATCCAGTGGATTATTGAACCGAAGAGTTCATCAAGGAGGAAAATTGGCCGGCAGAACGTATCAAGTTGACATTAATTGTTCTCTTCCAAGTAATATTTCAAGAATTTTACGGATTAAGTTCTGAAACGCAAGCGCATTGATGTTTGTGTCATATTCTTTTTTAATTGCAATGAACTGAAATAATATATTCATCACTTACTTGATCGTCAATAGAAATTTTGTCCAATTTATAAGCCTCATAATTTATTTTGAAATTGGTGAAACGATATCATTTAGATTAACTTGAAATGTATTATTTTTTATTTTTCAACAGTTGAATATAATCATGGATTCTTATTTCAACTAAAACCATTCTTCAATAATTTCAACTCCAATATTTTGCGATAGAAAACATTTTGGAAAATTTGTTTGAGTATTTCATTTGGAATGAGGAAAATTTGCAAAATGAATATTTGTGTTGATATGTTCCGATTAATCTTCGATTGCAGACTTTTATATGTATTTAGGGATGCTTGCTTACTATAAGATCTAAATTTGATATAGGTCGAATGAAACTTTCAGAAAATTTGCCTTAACAGAAACCATACCTTCATTTTCGATGAGCTGGATTAGTTTTTATCACACAAAAACTGAACTGTGATCAGGTAACTGATGCTAGAAGAGGATGCGATTGATCTGATTTCTGAGATCCACCCGTGAGCTTATATACAAAAATCCAAAATAGTGGGTGTATTTCGCTAAATGCTTTACTTTCATCCCAAAACAACGTATCCTATCGACGATTTGAACCCCCTCTCACTATTAGTTAGACTTGCGAAGATGTTACCTTGTTCATCTGCAGTAATCATCCTTTTACGGCGTTTGGTTTATTATCTTGCGACGGTTTAGTTGTTACAGTTCTGCAGCAGAGTCACGCGTATCTGGATCTAGTTCAAACTATGTCACGCTTGGAATTTCGCACTTCGTAATTTCGCGGGCTCTGTTAAGAGCGTGAAAATTATTTTGGAACGTAGCCAAGTAAATTGTTGGTTTAAGTGCATATTATGACAGGAAGTTTTTGTCGACTTTTATCAATGGATTTTCCATAGAATTTTATATAAAAAGTTTTTTAAGCTTGTTATCTATATTTATCATGTTAGTGTTCTTGCGGAAGTGTTTTAAATTAGTGTATTTGTGATCATTGAAATACATTGTCTCATTGAGACTCGCATAAAATATGAATGATTATCTGTTTATTCGATCTTACTTTCCACTTAATATAATACGAGTTATCCATCAATTTGGGGTAATTCTTCGCGGAGAAGCCAAAAAAATTTTTGT
Source organism: Megalocaria dilatata (assembly GCA_034642435.1). Taxonomy (NCBI): domain Eukaryota; kingdom Metazoa; phylum Arthropoda; class Insecta; order Coleoptera; family Coccinellidae; genus Megalocaria; species Megalocaria dilatata. Next base: position 76,976,131 of record CM067854.1, read on the forward strand.
TCCTGAGATTTTTATTACAATTCCTGACGAAATTTTCAGTTGGAGTGAATTTGTTCATTGTAATATTCAACAACCCGAGTTTCTGATTTGAAACCTTTGTAAGATGTCCATAGATAAATTGGATGAAAATGTTCTAAGAAGTATCGTTACTAGTATCCTAGTTTTCCTTCATGGAAAAAAGTGTAAGACTCTTTTAAAATTAGAAAAGAAGTTAATTCATAAGAAGAAAGGTACATCCATGATGATGTCTAGTCAAAAAATTATATAATAATCATAAAGTGGGCATCAACAAGAGGTTCTTAATATGTGATATTAGTTTGATTAGTTAGAAATGGAGGTAAAATTTCACAGAAAAAGTGTTAAATAGAATTTCATAACACAGGAGTTTCAAACTAAATGTAACTTTATTTTAGAATTTTTTGATGATGACATTAAATCATTATTTCAATTTGGTTTTCTATGCAGCAATTAATCTCATTAATCTCATGCTGCCAGTTGAAAAAATATAGGGAATAATCATATTTTTTTAGCTGAAATATAGGTCAGTCATTTTGGTGAATTGAATAGATTTTTTCATATCCATGCTCAGCATGTTGTTGAAAGGATTCAGACCAGAAAATGCGAGCTTATAATTGACAAAGATCCTAAATGAAGAAATGAAATCCCTTGATTCGTTTATTAAGATATTCAATATTATTGTGAGATGATTTCCAAAAAATTTGTAATAAGTTCACGAGAGTCAGAATATCAATTAGATTATTACAAAATTAATACTTTTCTAGAAAAGATATTATTTATGAAAAAGTATACATTATGTATAAAAGAAAACTCAAATTTATAATTTATGTAATCATTTATTTATTTCTTACATACATTTTCTCCTTGAAATAAACAAACAGAGTAGGATCATATAAGTTTAAGTTGTGATAAGAATATGAACACTGGTAGTCTCATTGAAACTAAATTTTGGTTTAACTTCTTTATTCATTCCTAAAAGACAATAGGAATAAATAATTGGTGTATCATGAATTGAGTTTTACCAAGAGAAAAATGTCAGCGAAATAATATTTTATTTACAAGTAATGAAAAATATTATTTCAAAGCAAGAAATACTATTTTTCTATGCATATTGATATTTCACTTTTTTCCACAAGAATGGAATCAGTAGTTGAATCTGTATTGTTTTACGCCTTTAGCAATATCTCCCAAAATAAATATTTTACTGAAAAAATAGAAGATTTGGAAACATAATATATGTTCATTATAATATAACAAAAGTGGAACAAATAGAGTTAATTTTCCTTTTACACAAATTATGTCTTTTGATAATCTTCTGATTAGGGGTATTTAAAATAAGTGTAAGATCTCACTGCATATCACATATTAGAAATAAACTCAATTTTGCGATATTTTGTTCCTGAGATTGTTATCTGAATTCCTGAGAAAAATTTCAGTTGTAATTAATTTACTTATTAATTTATGCAAAACATCAAATTTGATTTGTATCCTCTGTTAGATGTTTCTGCATAAATAAGACGAAAATTTTCTATGAACTATTGAATTTTTCAGGAAGCTTTTTTTTCTCCATGAAAATGAAGCGTATGTTTTCTTTATAATCAGAAAAAGGAAATTCTTATACGGTTGATTCAAAAGAAAAAGGGCTCATCCACAGAAAATTGCTTGTCAACAAATTAGATAATAATGATGTGGTAAATATCAATGAGAGGCTTTCAATGTTATAATATATTAGTTTAATAATTTTAAAATGGTGAAAGTTTCAAAGTAATCATGTTTTGATAATTTTGATTTGTAAAAAAATTAATTTTTGATGAAACAGTTTCATTAAACAATATAAACTATGTGAAATTTCATTTTTGAATTTTCTGGTGAAGCAATTAAATCATTATTTCAATTGAGGCAATTATTGAATCTGGTGATACCAGATGAAAATTTTTCGCTTTCCTCTGCGTTACGTGAACTCATCAGTATGAAAAATTATATCAACCTTTCTGACGAAGCTGAAATATTGATCAAGCCAATTATAGCCATGTTCATTTTGTTGTTCGAATAATTCGGACCAGACGATGTGAGCTTATAAGTGACGAAGATCACAAATGAAGTAATAAAAAGCTTTGTTTTTAATTTGATTGAATAATTTTATTATTCAAATAATAAATAACATTATTTCAAAGCAAGAACTGTGCATTTCTATGCATATTGACTTTGCATTTTTCCACAAGAATAGAATGTAGTAAGCATTGTTTGGGGTTTATATTATTAAGAAGAAATTTGTTTTTTCATAATATTATTCTCATCATTCTTCAATCTGATTCATGATCAATTGCATAAGGTGGTTAATATAACTATCAATGTTATAAATATTTTAACCCATTATATGTATCTAAAGTACTAGTGAATTTTTTTTTAATTTCTAAGTAATTTTTCATACTTCAGCAATATAACCCAAAATAAATATATTACTGAAAAAATAAAATATTTGAAAACATAATATGTGCTTATCATAGTATAACCGAAGTGGAATAAATAGAGAAATTATATATTGTTTCAAACAAATTAGGTTTTTTTTATTGTCTTCTTATTATAGATACTTAAATTTAATTTAAACCCTCTGGATATAATGAAGATTGATATGAAACAGTTTAATTTAATGAAATTATAATTTTTATCCATATATAGATATCAATCAGTTTTATGTTCTACAGAATCGATGAAATTCAATCAGTTTTTAACGAAAAAGAGCTCTAGGACTTCTCACGCCATTATTTTGTTATTTTTTCCAAAAAAATTTCCAGTAGTCTCCAATGATTGGTTTTAAATGTATCGATTTTTTAAACTTCGTATGCAAACCGGAAGACGTTTCGAGTCTAGAATAATGGAACATAGACTTTTCTTCCTCAATAATAAGTTGGTTTCTACTTATGCGAAACATATTGTAAAGGAGAAACATGATTTTGACGAACGTTTTGAGATGATGAAAATAAGACCTTAAAACTGAACCTTTTGGATACTTTGAAAATAAACCGATTTAGAATTGCGGAGAATTTATTGAACGAACAAACTGAGTTATCTAATTTACTTTTATGTAACCATTAATGGGACCTTTACTGGAACTATTCGATTAGACACCTTGTGGTTTTACCAAAAGTAATAATAGTTATTTATTGTACAAGACTATTAATTTGTACTTCATTTTTGGGAGTGTCTTTTAGCGTCGAGACGTCAGTCAAGAAGATAATGCGATTTTATCGTCGTGTGCAAGACATTTTTTTCTATAGTAAGATTTCAAATTCAGGTGAAAAATTAAATTTCAAAGAAAATTGTAATGTTTGGCACAAAAATCGTGCCAAATGTGTTGCTCCGTTACTGGGTATATGAGTTACTCTGTCAACAAACGAAAAGCCAATTTCACATTCTGTTTTTTGCGGAGTGTTCAGTATTTTTGCGTTTTGTGTACGAAGCGAATAAGAAATGTACGGAAAATAGTTAAGACAAGAAAAAGAAAACCTGCCATCAAATGTAGAAGATGCAGCGTTAGAAGCAAACGAGTACAAGTTGTGGTGTTCCAAAAATAGATGTTTCTAATAATGTTAATTGTAAAATTACACTTGTTGTTAATCCTTTGAATTATGATAACTTTATCTACTCAAAAGAGCTACGATAACAACATTTCAACATTAGCTATAGAAAAAAATATTTTATTGTACCCTTATCTCTAAACAGAAAATATTTATAAACTGCATGATACAAAATTTCAGACTAGTTGTTTGTAAACATCTGAAGGAGTTAACTATAGTAGCGAAACGCGTCATGTGAACAACTCATGATGATAAATAGAAGTCTACATATATACATTCTGTCAAGAAAGTACCGGGAATTATCGATTTAAATCTGGCGGGGCAATGAGGCAGGTAAAATTTTTTTTCCTAGGTTGAAACCACTGTCCTTAATTACTATGCCAAGCTTGAGCGGGATCTGTCAACTAGTGTGTTTGCAACAGCTGATTAAGTCAGTCGATGTCAGAGTGCGTGCCAATTTTTACTATGGGTGATTACGTTGAGCAAAGAATTTGTTTAAAGTTTTGTGTTGCAAATGAATTTTCGTGTGCCGATGCATTGAAAATGTTGCAAAAGGCCTTTGGTGATAATGCTCTATCGAAAACTCGTGCATATCAGTGGTACAGAGCCTTCAAGGACGGTCGTGAAGTGGTCGAAGATAAAATTAAGGAAAGGGTTCTGCAAAACCGTCGTACCAGCTTGAGAAAGATAGCACATGATCTTAAGATATCCCACGAGTCCGCACGTACGATTTTGATTGATATTTTGAAATGAGAAAGGTGGCCGCACGACTCGTACCGAAAGACCTGAATTTTCTTCAAAAACGTCATCGCGAACAGGTTGCTTCAGACATGCTGGATCGCTGTAATTCCGATTCTACATTCATGGAACGCATTATAACTGGTGATGAGACCTGGGTCTACGAGTACGATATGCAAACAAGCCAGCGATCATCGGAATGGGTGGCAAAAAATGAGCCGAAACCGAAAAAACCACGCCAAAGCCGCTCGAAAATGAAGGTGATGCTCATTGCTTTCTTCGATATCCGTGGCGTGGTGCACTACGAATTCGTTCCAGAGGGTCAGACGGTAAACAAGGAGTATTACCTAGGCGTTATGAAACGTTTGCGTGAGCGTATCCGTAAGAACGAGCTACGACTCGCCAAAAACTCAACAAACGTGCTTCAGCAACCACCGTATTCGCCGGATTTGGCTCCCTGCGACTTTTTCCTCTTCCCAAAACTAAAATTGCCCCTTCGTGGCACCCGTTTTGAGTCGATTGAAGCCATAAAACAAAATTCGGCGCGAGAGCTAAAGTCCATCCCGGAAAGCGCCTATAAAAAATGTTTCGATAATTGGAAGTGCCGTTGGCATAGATGTATTGGAGCAAATGGAGCCTATTTTGAAGGCGACCCAATAAATTTTGACGATTAAATGTAAAAATGTTGTTTTAATTGAAAATTCCCGGTACTTTCTTGACAGAGTAGTACGTATTTCATTTAACTAAAGTATCGTTTTTTTCATTACCAAAAAAGCAAAGCTTTTTTTCTTTCAATACAACGCAGCAATAAATAAGTACCAAAATATGGAATAATAATAATAATATCTTACAATGTTGAGATTGTATGAGAAATATTTATATTCATTATTTTAGAAAGTGTCATGGTATCTTTATTTGAAGATTCTGCTATCAATAGAGACAGGCGTTTGTCGCTCTGACATCTTCAGATATCAAAAAAAACTCCGAAAAATAATTTTATGGAAAATACTATAGAGGCATGGATTTTTACTTTCGAAAATATTTGAAAAATAAAATGTTGAATGAAAATAACTCAGGAGTCATTAACCAATCCTCTCCTTTTCTAAATATAACTGATATATTTAGACCCTAAACCTATCCGGAAAATTTCAAGTCTCTAGGTTTTTTCGTTCGGAAAGCATTTTTGTCTTCAGTCATCCTCATGAAATTAAACATAAATCTTCGTTCCGTTATCACAGACCTTAAAACAAAATTTCTTTTCAATCTAATCAGTAGTTTAGAAACGATTGGGAAATAAGGAAAACTTTGAAATTTGAATAACTGTGGAATCATTGAACCGATTTGCCTATTAACGAACTTAATCGAGTTATTCAGGCACAAAACATCGAGCTATTGTTTTTCCCAAGTGTTTGACACTGATGAAGAATTCGAGGTAAAGAATAATTCTGTCCGGCCTATCCTATCTAATTTTTGAACGGAAAAAGCTGGAGAGTTGCAATTTCAGGGTAGGTTTAAGGCGTTAACATTTCGGATGAGTCCAGTAATGGGCCAAATCGATTCAATGGTTCCAGAATAATTGTCATTTGAAATTATTTCTTATTTTTTCTGATATTTTAGAAATCACAGATCCAAATGATAAGAAATTTGGTGCATATTCGTAATGAGTTTCGTTAAGATCGTATAATTCTTGTTTATGGGCAGAGTTGGTCCCATGGTTTCGCAGTTATTCTAAAATTTAAAACTTTTGCCTATTTTTCTCAATGTTTTCCAAACTAAAAATATGATTGATCTTAAATTAATTATTTAGCATTAATAAGGAGTGTGAGCTATGGTAAATGAAAGTTCTATAAATCGAGACAGTGTAACATACATCTGTATAACAATTCTATACTCAAACAATCTCGACAAGGTTTTGCTGATCATAGGGACAAATTGCAGACATGCGCACGTTTCGAACTGATTGATTTTCGTCAGTGCAATTTATGCTAGTGACTCCAAATCTATCAAGCATGTATATTCTCTATACACAGAGACATTAAGGTATTAATAATACACTAGCCCCATCTGAAGTATGCAAAATATATACAAGACATACCTTTGCGAGTTAATTCAAGTAAAGAAATGTATTCTCGATATTTTCACATTACTAATGCAGAAAAAAATTTCCTCATGCTCAAATCAAACCATTATTTGCTGTAATGCAAATGATAGTAATAATAATAATAATAATTATTATTATTATTATCATATAGAATAATAATAATTATTATTATTATAATATCATTATCCTGATACTCCTAGATCTTCTCTGAAGATCCTTCAGAAGCTTTTTCAGCTTGTGTGAGTTAGGAGTACAGTTGTGTTCTGGGTAGGCTTTGGTACTGTAATATTGCGCCACTTTAGGTCACAGCACTGTTAATTTTTCGCCCAACAGTGATAAGGTAGCCGACACCCATTCAACTAGAAAATTTATTTTCCACCTGAATAGGACTCATTTTATTAAATTTAATTCCAAAAAGTTTCCAAGAAATTTTTCAGATCAAATCTGTAAGGATATCGGAGAATTAATACCTGAACTACCTGAATATTGAAATCTTTATTCGTGAATTTCTGCCGAGCAATGACCGAAACGTTAAATGGACTTCCTTTCAGTATTTTTATGCAAGATGATACGCCAAATCTCGTAACCATTGTCTACAATGAAGATGTTAACAACATAACTGACCATTCGTTTGATTTACGCGACGTTTGAAATCGCAAGTAATAATAAATTGTACTATCGAAAGCTTGGTTTTCCAACGTGGTGATGATTTATTGTAATAAATCGAATAAAACAACCTAGGTGATTGGTGATTCCAACTATGGAGAACGAAATTCATGAAGCTTGTAGTACAATTTGAAGTACATGTAAATAAGTGGAACAAATGTGAATGAACCAATAAATTAGTAATGCAATTTTTAATATTTTCCAGTCTTGCACGTTCAATTGCGATAGCATTTTATGTATTTCGCGAATGTTTAGCTTAAAATGGCTTCTAACGATTTAGATCGGATCTATTGATGTGAATACTGAAAAATTCAAATTTTTGTGCTAAATCTGGAGAATACGGTGCTTGGTCGAGGATATGGGCGTCTTATTTCATCAAATAATCTAGATCACTTTGTGGCATGGTGCGTTATCATGGTACAAAATCCAATTGTCGTCGCTCCACAAATCCGGTCGTTTCATACGCACAACATCTCTAAAACTCTTCATCTTGCCTAAATAATAACCCCTATTAAGAGTTTAATAAAGTAGTAAGGAACTTATAGTACACAACACCACGATAATCAAAGAGGACAATTTTCGAGTAGGCATGTATACCTACTACATTCGGAGTCTATATATAGAGCTGCAGTAATTCGAACATGTGTCTAATCTGCTTCCCATAATAACAGAAAACTCACATTCTGCTGATTGTAACCACATATACGGATGAGTCTTTAAGTTGTAAAGCGTGGGCCATCTAGAGTTTTCATTTTTCAGAAGTTATTTAGAGTCTGGAAACCCTTCGTCGCGTTTTGGTAGAAGGATAGTTAAATATTTGACATTAACGAAATGCGGTTAATTTGGGAGCTTCTAACTATTCCATAAATATGATAATTTTTTATGATTTGAGATAACATAATATAATAGTTTATTTCTTGCGAAAATTGTCATGCTTACAAATAAATATTCAAACAGAGATTGAATTTCACCATGATTTCTAATCAAATAGAAGCTCGACACTATTTTGGTACGAAATTAGTAACATTCGAGCATAATCGTTTCAGTATATGAAGAGCAAATGAGATGTCTCAATATCGAAGGTTCCGTTAGGACATTGGATGAAAACATTATTGAGAAAATAAGCTTTGTCATTGAAAATAATAAGATACATCAGGTCAAACCTGGCGCATTCACCATTTAGTACGATTTACAAAATAGCTTACTTTTAACGGCTGATTTGGCTATCCATTCAACAGCCTTTAGACTTAATACCAAAATATCATTAAATTTCTTTATCTCAGTTTAGAAACCCTATAACAGTTTCTTGAAACTTGTTATTCCTCCATCTTTTCCTTCTAATAATATATTGTTGGGTTGAAAATTATCCAACTTTTCGACATTATTGAGTAATCCCAAAATTAAGTTTTTAGCACAGTCTTTCAATCTTTCTGAAAATGATTCTATTTTAGGGTCTTTAGTGATAGAATTGGTGTCAATAATCAGAATATTGAAATTTTTTGAGGTACGATAATTTTTGAAAGAAAACACTTGAATTATAAAAAAAGATGAAATTTCGGATTTAAAATATGTACCAACTAATGTTATATTATTTTTTTAGGGAAATTTAATTTTCATTCAGGTTGACTGATAGCATTTGGATATAGTGAAGCAGTATTGTATCAAGTAAGTAGGTATGCACTTAATTTTTTATCAATTTTCTTTCTTTCATATAAATTCCTTTATATTTTATAAGATTGTTAGGAAAGTAATTTCGTTTTTTCCGACAGAGGAGTTAATTGTACTTTCTCGAACTCCACACTTAAGCCGCATAATCATTATATTTTTTGAGAGCTGATATAGCAAGGCTTGTGTGTGAAAAAGTTCAATTAATTCTACGCAGTAATTTATGGTTGGTGCTCTTTTAAATATGGAGAGCAATGAGCAGCATTTTCGTCATATTTTAAATTTTTACTCTAGAAAAGGTAAAAATGCTGTTCAAGTCAGAAAGAAAATAACTGATGTGTATGAAGAAGATATGTTGATAGTACGCTTATGCCAGAATTGGTTTGCAAAATTTCGATCTAGAAATTTTGATGGCGAAGATGCATCACGTTCCGGAAGGCCGGCCGAGGCTGATGAAGACGTGATAAAGCCATTAGTTGATGCAAATCGGCGAGAGGTTAAATTTATCGAATTCAACTGTTTATGAATACTTGAAAGGCCTGGGTTCAACCTCGAAGCTCGATATATGGGTTTTCTATGTTCTCACGGAGAGAAATTTGTGTCGTTTCGTTGAAGTCTGAGATTCGCTTCTCAAAAGTCACGAAAGTGATCCATATGTGAAGCGCATCATCACTGGGGACGAAAAATGGGTTGTATATAACAATGTCAAACGCAAGTGAAATGTTGTACAATATTTGGGAATTCCATATGTTTAAAAAATGAGAAACAAAGCTTTTTTATGCCTTTTAGTTTGATTTTTTTAAATGAATTATATAGAAGTTTCGCAGAAAGTTCTGAAAAATACATATAATTTTCTTCTTCATTCTCCACATATAATTTATTTATTTTTCTTTACAGTAAGTTACGTGAATTAAAGTTTGGTATATTCACGCTTATATATTATAATAATGGGCTAGTGAAGCCGCCAATTTAAAGCTACTATGAACCTCATATCGAAAGCTGTGTTGGGAAGAATTTCACTCTTCAGATTGGTTATTGGGTGTAAGCCTGACAATGAAGCTTGTTGCCATGTTCCATTGTGAAGGTTACTATAAAACTAAAATTAAAATCAGACTTCTGAAAATCTTCACCATACATATTGAAACATATACAGGGTGACCCAGGGGTGCGTAAATGGCCCATAACTTCGTTTTTATTCAAGCTATCGACTTGATTGTTTTTTCCAAACGATAGGTGCTACAATCCGCACATCCTGAAAATATTTTCATCCACATACAAGATGTCTGAAAATAAAATACATATATAGGTTCGGTTTTTTTTTTAATGGCAACCCCCTATTTTTCATACATCTTTGGCTTTGGTTTCATTGACTTATCTGCAATAGTTTTTGACCTATGTCAATTTATGTGTCGAAAAAGCGTCGTGCGTAGACCCACAGAAGAAGTCATAACTTCGGAACCGTTCAATATAATTCAATCATCATTTCCATTCGATTCTTTAAACTTCTGCGCTGTAATGGATAAGAATTCGATGTCAAATAGACATCGTCAATGGAAAATAAAAGTCACTTAACGTGTTGCATGCAGGTAAAATTTGAAGAAAATAATGTCTCACGATTATGATTGCGACTCAAATGATATTCTACATGAATTAAAAGAAATAGCCGAGAATACAGAAATGAATTTATTGCCGGATAAAAGCAAGGGCCGTTACGAAAAACGTTTGACATCTATAAAAACTGGTGCATTGAAAAAAACGTGAAGAATAATATCAGTTAAGAAACTGCCCTGTTGGTTTTTTTTGGGGAAATGAGTAGAGATAAGAAACCGGCAACGATATGGTCAATGCACAGCATGATGAAGGCCGTTCTCTACGTTAGAGAGAAGGTAGATATTTCAAAATTCGGTAGGCTCCTTTTTTTTCATTTCTAAAAAAACGAAACATACGCTACCAGCCAACAAAATCGAACACTTTTGAAAAGAGAGAACATTGCTAATTTTGTGCAAAAAGCACCAAAGGAATTTCTTCCAATCAAGGTATTCTAATTTTTTCCTGATATTATGAACTATATCTATCTATTTCATCATAATTTTAGGTAGTTCTTGTGATAGGAATATCAGGTGCCTGCAGAAGTGTAATTATTCAAAATGAAAACTTCGGACTTCACTTTTTTAACCGGAAAAGTATCAATTGAGATAGCATCTATGAAAACTTATCGAAGCAAAGTATTTCTTATTACAGAGGAAATTTGGATACATATATTGATGGATTACATGAATTTTAGAAAGGACATCCAAAATGAGAGATTTTTTATTTAAAGCCTATTCGGAAAGGCAACCAAACAACCTTATGAACATAACACCGTAGCGCAATTTCCAAGGAGTATAGCTACATATTTGGGTCTTGCTCAACCAGAGAAATATATTGGCCATTGCTTCAGAAGAACATCGGCAACATTACTTGTTGACAGTGGCGCAGATTATTTTAATGCTGAAACGTCTATGAGGTTGGAGGTTCAACACAGTAGCCGAAGAATATGTAGATAGTTTCATTGAAAATGAGTCCAAAACGCCTGTTCTGCTCTCAAGACCTTCTACATCCTCTGATATGTCAATAATTTTCCAAACCATAAAACGATAAGTGAAAAACCTCAATACTACTCTGTCAAGAAAGTACCGGGAATTTTCAATTAAAACAACATTTTTACATTTAATCGTCAAAATTTATTGGGTCGCCTTCAAAATAGGCTCCATTTGCTCCAATACATCTATGCCAACGACACTTCCAATTATCGAAACATTTTTTATAGGCGCTTTCCGGGATGGACTTTAGCTCTCGCGCCGAATTTTGTTTTATGGCTTCAATCGACTCAAAACGGGTGCCACGAAGGGGCAATTTTAGTTTTGGGAAGAGGAAAAAGTCGCAGGGAGCCAAATCCGGCGAATACGGTGGTTGCTGAAGCACGTTTGTTGAGTTTTTGGCGAGAAAGTCAGTCACAATCGTAGCTCGGTGAGAAGGCGCGTTATCGTCATGCAAAATCCATGAGTTGTTCGCCCACAAATTTGGCCGCTTCTTACGGATACGCTCACGCAAACGTTTCATAACGCCTAGGTAATACTCCTTGTTTACCGTCTGACCCTCTGGAACGAATTCCTAGTGTACCACGCCACGGATATCGAAGAAAACAATGAGCATCACCTTCATTTTCGAGCGGCTTTGGCGTGGTTTTTTCGGTTTCGGCTCATTTTTTGCCACCCATTCCGATGATTGCTGTATCTTTCGGTACGAGTCGTGCGGCCACCTTTCTCATGCCCAAAATATCAATCAAAATCGTACGTGCGGACTCGTGGGATATCTTAAGATCATGTGCTATCTCTCTCAAGCTGGTACGACGCTTTTCCAGCACCCTTTCCTTAATTTTATCGACGTTATCTTCGATCGAAGCCGTCGATGAGCGACCACTTCACGACCGTCCTTGAAGGCTCTGTACCACTGATATGCACGAGTTTTCGATAGAGCATTATCACCAAAGGCCTTTTGCAACATTTTCAATGCATCGGCACACGAAAATTCATTTGCAACACAAAACTTTAAACAAATTCTTTGCTCAACGTAATCACCCATAGTAAAAATCAGCACGCACTCTGACATCGACTGACTTAATCAGCTGTTGCAAACACACTAGTAGACAGATCCCGCTCAAGCTTGGCATAGTAATTAAGGACAGTGGTACCAACCTAGGAAAAAAATTTTTTACCTGCCTCATTGCCCCGCCAGATTTAAATCGATAATTCCTGGTACTTTCTTGACAGAATGTACATTGAAATTCCAATAACTAGCTTGACTAAAGAAAGAGATTTATCTATTTCAATCAACGCCTATGAGACATCAACAGTCACTGTTAATTTCAATAAGTAGTGGAGTTCTATTTGTATGAAATCCAATTTATTTTCAATTTCTGTTCTTGTGTTGTATATATTGAAATAAAATCAAATGTTCTTCTGTTCTGCCACTACAAAATTACTCTCCACCCGCGGGTGGAAAATGTTGTACTTTTTCGTACGAGATTGCCGTTGTCCAAACGACGCAAAGCGGAGTTCGGTCACAAAATCGAGTACGTAAAAGATACTTTACGTTCATGACAGGAACAAAACCAACTTATAAAATAAAAGAAAAACTTTTTTTAATGAGGATAAACCATATTCAATAAGTATTCATTTTGACACATTGATTATGAGTAACTGGTTGCTGTGGAAAATAACGAACAATGAATTAAATGAACAGACCTACGCGTGCCTAAATGAGTTTTGATAGACGTCTAGATTTCTTCGAAAACTCGACAATTTGAAATGGAAAAATTAATTACATTAATGATTATTTGCACATGGATAAAACTGTATAAATTGGAAAATTCAAATGAAGATATAAGTGAGCACATCAACTGATCTCATGTTAAAAGTATTACAATATAAAAATTTATCGAAATTGAACCAGCGCGGGAAAGTAGTTTTGTGGACACAGTTGTAGAAAAAATATGGCAAACTATAAGGAGTAGAAATAAGTTCGTGCGGTTTTGATAACAGATGTCGCCATTAGTTTATTATTCCAGTGTTACATCTGGAAACACCTCATATTGTAAGGTTATCATTAGGCTTCCTTTTCAGCATCTGAGATTTCGCTGAAGTGTGAACGAAATATTTTCTATGTGCTCTGAAAGTGTCAACTTTTGTACCGAATAATGTATTTTTGCGGGAGGGGTTTACTTCATTATTTCAGTTGAAGACAATCTGGGAACGAAAAGAATGTTCACGAAGGTTAAAATTCAGCAATTCGTTCACAGCTTAAATGAATACTTCTGGCATGATGTATTACAAGAACAGGATCCAAACAAGGCATACTTTCTCTTCCCCAATACAATAACATCTTTGATGAACTTGGTATTTCATCTAAAAAAGCACGGGAGAAGGAGAGTCTTAAATGAAACATGGATTACAAGAGAAATAAGAGCTTCTAGTAGAAATAAGAGGCGGATATATGAAGGTATGATAAGGGGACTATACACTGAGGAATATTACAGAAAGTACTCATCAAAACTAAAATCAGTTGTAAAATTAGCTAAAAAGAAGAGCAATGAAACTTATATTAATAATGCTGAAAAAAAGACCAAAGCATGTGAGTAGGGCGTTACAGAAAAAAAATCCTGTAATAGTTTGTTCAGAACGTTTGAAAAAAATGAAAAAGAAATTCTGAATAATTTCAATAGAAAATTCATACATCTATGCAAAAGCAATGAACAGCAGGAAACACACAATATAGGAAATATAAAAACATCTAGCTCAAGCATATTTTTACACCCTGTAGTAAAGTATGAGGATTCAAGATACATAATGAATCTGAAAAATAAAAAGTCAGTAGGATTCGACGAGATCATCGTGGAATTATTGAAGAAAAGTGCATCGATAATAATTACACCTCTTACCCACATCATCAACCAAATTTTTTTAACTGGAATATATCCTGAAGAATTAAAGGAAGCATGGGTGAGGGCACTCCACAAAAAAGGTAATAAAGAAGTCGCAGAAAACTACAGACTGGTGTCATTATTCTCAAATATAAATAAAATAAATAAATCAATACCTTTTTAGAAAAAAACGGGATACTCGTGAAAGAACAATGTGGTTTTAGAAAGGGAAAATCAACAATCCAGGCTGTTTATCAACTATTACAGTCAACCATTAAATCCATCAGTAGCAGTAAGCCTGGATCTATCAAAAGCATTTGATAGAGTAAACCACAATATATTGCTGAAAAAAATTGATAAGTATGGCAGGTATTGCCTTAAAGTTAATAAAGTCCTACTTAACCGGAAGATCCCAGATAGTAGTAGAGACCAACAATGGAGGAAAAAAATTAAATCTGATTCATTGTGTACTACTCTGTCAAGAAAGTACCGGGAATTTTCAATTAAAACAACATTTTTACATTTAATCGTCAAAATTTATTGGGTCGCCTTCAAAATAGGCTCCATTTGCTCCAATACATCTATGCCAACGACACTTCCAATTATCGAAACATTTTTTATAGGCGCTTTCCGGGATGGACTTTAGCTCTCGCGCCGAATTTTGTTTTATGGCTTCAATCGACTCAAAACGGGTGCCACAAAGGGGCAATTTTAGTTTTGGGAAGAGGAAAAAGTCGCAGGGAGCCAAATCCGGCGAATACGGTGGTTGCTGAAGCACGTTTGTTGAGTTTTTGGCGAGAAAGTCAGTCACAATCGTAGCTCGGTGAGTTGTTCGCCCACAAATTTGGCCGCTTCTTACGGATACGCTCACGCAAACGTTTCATAACGCCTAGGTAATACTCCTTGTTTACCGTCTGACCCTCTGGAACGAATTCGTAGTGCACAACGCCACGGATATCGAAGAAAACAATGAGCATCACCTTCATTTTCAAGCGGCTTTGGCGTGGTTTTTTCGGTTTCGGCTCATTTTTTGCCACCCATTCCGATGATTGCTGGCTTGTTTGCATATCCTACTCGTAGACCCAGGTCTCATCACCAGTTATAATGCGTTCCATGAATGTAGAATCGGAATTACAGCGATCCAGCATGTCTGAAGCAACCTGTTCGCGATGACGTTTTTGAAGAAAATTCAGGTCTTTCGGTACGAGTCGTGCGGCCACCTTTCTCATGCCCAAAATATCAATCAAAATCGTACGTGCGGACTCGTGGGATATCTTAAGATCATGTGCTATCTCCCTCAAGCTGGTACGACGGTTTTCCAGCACCCTTTCCTTAATTTTATCGATGTTATCTTCGATCGAAGCCGTCGATGGGCGACCACTTCACGACCGTCCTTGAAGGCTCTGTACCACTGATATGCACGAGTTTTCGATAGAGCATTATCACCAAAGGCCTTTTGCAACATTTTCAATGCATCGGCACACGAAAATTCATTTGCAACACAAAACTTTAAACAAATTCTTTGCTCAACGTAATCACCCATAGTAAAAATCGGCACGCACTCTGACATCGACTGACTTAATCAGCTGTTGCAAACACACTAGTTGACAGATCCCACTCAAGCTTGGCATAGTAATTAAGGACAGTGGTACCAACCTAGGAAAAAATTTTACTTGCCTCATTGCCCCGCCAGATTTAAATTGATAATTCCCGGTACTTTCTTGACAGAATGTATACGTTAGGGAGTCCCACAAGGGTCCATTCTGGGACCACTCTTATACATACTGTATACTAATGGCATAGTGCAAATATCTAAACGAGGCCGTGATGTTTGCAGATGATATATCACTGATATGTAAAGCTGCAGATAAGAATCAATGCAAAGAAGTTGTAGAAAAGGAATTAGGGAGCATTAGTAAGTGGCTAACGGAAAATGATTTACTATTGAACATTACAGAAACTAAAATAATGATATTCAGAGAAAATGATCAGCAAAGTTTCAGAGTAATAACCCAAAATACAGAAATCAAAACCGTGGAACAAATACCATTATTGGGAATAACAATAGATCGTAATTTGCATTGGAAACCTCAAGTGGAGAAAGTAGCGACCGATGTTTCAAGATATTGTTATGCCCTTCGGGTAATAAGAGAAAATATAGGAGTTAAAGCGGCTCTATCAGCGTTCCATGCCTACGTTCAATCTAAAATAGGGTACGGAATAATTTTTTGGGCAAGAAGCTGATAGATTATTTAAATTACAAAAAAGAGCTTTGAGAGTGACATTCAAGATGAAACCAACTGATAGTTGCAAAAATCTCTTTATTGAACATAAAATTCTAACATTATATGGTCAGTATATATATGAATGCATTATCTATGTAACAAATAACTACAATGAACTTCAAAATTATGAACTGAAACACAATTATGAAACAAGTAATAAAAATAATTTGATTCAGGATATAAGAAACAACCTATATACAAAAAAATGTGACATATATTATCTTTGCAATATGGGATAAATTACACAATAGTTTCAAGGCAAAAATTAATTGTAAAAGTAATAATAGGCAAAAAATGGCGTTGATAAAATTTTTATACACTAAGTGTTATTATTCTTTAGGAGAGTTTTTTCTTGAAGAAAATTTTGAGGGCTTATAGAGGGGATATTTTCATTTATTTTCATTCATTATTCATTGCTGAATAATTTATTTTTAGTTTAAGTTTCATTTGTTTCACGATCTACACCTCTTGGTATTTGTGAGAAGAGTGTTTTTTAGAGTGATAGAACTTTCGATAGGGATAACTGTGATTTGACAGAGGGTAGAAGCCATGTTGTTTTAACATTTCTGTTTAGTAAACATTGACAAATTATCATGGAAAGACTCACGCCGAAACAACGTTTATAAATTATTGAAATTTATTTTCAGAATCAGTGTTCTATTCGCCAAACTTATGAGCATGTTGTGAAATTTATGGTTTACATAATTGTCCATCAGAGCAGCTTATTCGTTGAACTATCGATAGATTTCGGACATTTTTTTAACAACAAGACAAAGAACTGTACGTACAGAAGAAAATATCGCTGCTGTAAGTCATAGTGTTAATGATGATCCAGATTTGTTTATTCATCGACGTTCAGAACAAGTTGGACTCTATGCATCCACCACATGAAAAATTTTGCGTTGAAATCTTGGTCTATACCCATACAAGATCCAACTAGTTCAAGGACTAAAGCCGCTTGACCATAATAAGCGTCGTTTGTTTGCTAATTGGTCCCCAGAACATCTTGAAGTTGATCCACTTTTTTATCGTAAAATTGTGTTTAGTGATGAAGCTCATTTCTGGTTGAACGGCTATGTAAACAAGCTAAATTGCCGTATATAGAATGGAAACAATCCTCAAGAAATTCTGCAGTTTCCATTGCATCCTGAAAAATGCACTGTATTGTGTGCTTTACACGCTGGAGGCATCATCGGTCCATATTTCTTCAAAAACGATGCTGGAGCTGATGTTACAGTGAATGGTGCTCGTTACAGATCGATGATCAATGATTATTTGTTTCGAAATTTGAATGGTATCGACCCAGAAGTGTTTTGGTTCCAATAAGATGGTGCTACACCTCATGCTGCTACCGTAATAATTGATTAATTGAAAGAAAGATTTGGCGATAACATTATTTCGAGAAATGGCCCAATTAATTGGCCTCCGAGATCATGCCACATAACTCCACTGGATTATTTTCTTTCGGGTTATGTCAAGTCATTGGCTTATGCTGATAAACCAGAAACAATAGACGCTTTGGAAACCAACATAACTCGTGTTATTGATGGAATAAGGCCTGAATTACTCGAAAAAGTGGTCCAAAATTGGTCTGGTCGAATGCGGTTCGACAGAGCTAGTAGTGGTGGACATATGCCGGAAATTATTTCTAAAACATAAATGTCATAAAATTATCTTTCAAATAAAAAAAAATTGGCTTTAATCTTAATTTAAATGTGTGTCACTCTGAAAAAACACCCGATATCTATCTATTCATCTATAAGCAAAAAGCTGCCGAAAGTAATCGTATTTAGTGGATATTTATGAAAATCATGCACTAGCTCAACGAACGTGTCCGAAGTGGTTTGCCCAATGTAAAAGTGGCTATTTCAATTTGGAAGATGTAGGACGACCCGAATTGGGTGCCTTATGAACTGAAGCCAAGAGACGTGAAAAGCCATATTTTTAAGTGTGAACAACTAATCCAACGAAAAAAAGGGGTTTTTGCATACAAATTTTAAAACTCAAATGTACCCAGTACCTAGACATCGCTCCTTCGAATTAATTATCTTGTCTCCTAATCGATTCAACATGGTCTGGCTGGCCAGCACATCTCCAATTACGATGAAGTCAAAAAATGGATCCATGCATGTATAGCGACCAAAAAACTGGCTTGTTTTCGCGATTGGATCCGCCAATTGCCAGAAAAATGGAGATGTAGTGGCTAGCAGTGGACAATACTTTGAATGTATAACCAATTTTTCACAATGAAGCTTCAATTTTCGAAGAAAAACTTATCGATGAACTTAATATCCTCCTTATATTATCAGTATAAAATGGGACACAGTTAAATTTATTATACATTCGTGTTGTTAAGAAGGTACAAGGCTGATTTTATATTTCTAAACTTAGCATTTTTAAGTAAACTGCAACCATAATGTCTTCGACAGGAGATACTCAAAGAAGAAATGTAAAATGACATCATCACTGGATGCAAGAATTTTAAATAGTTGGAAATATTGCAATTCGCAACAACACAGCAAGACGGCAAAGGGACGGCAATGACAGACGAATTGATACTTCATTATGACGCCTCTGTACGTTCAGCCAATCCTGAAGTTTTCAAGAATTTCTCCTCGGATTATGGTCCATCGCTTTTAAAATATCTAGGCTATGCCGATGTCAAGAAAATACAATCTTTTTCGCAGTGTCAAATAGTTATTGAAGAAAAGAAAGTGTCTCAGGTTATCTTGAAGAAATTTATACTTCGTATTATTATCGCCATTAGTCGGATATACTCAACACAAAGCGCAATGAAATTCCTTGAAAAATTCAGAATTCTGCGCCACAATTCATAATTATTAATACAATGTTACATCCTCGGAATCGTATCGTAATCATTATAATTTCCTGCAACAGGCCATAAAATATCTTCGTCGTGTTATAGTCGCGTTCTTCTTCGGTTATTTGAATGGCTTTTGCGGACATCGGAGATGGCCAGCTGCCTGCCATATTCGGTCGCGTTGTTAAGCAATCATTTATTCGGCATTTGGATTACTTTTACCTTTCAACTTCAAGTGGTTACTTCGTTCAGAGTGATGGATTGCTTGATTAGATGTTCATGTAGGTATTCAGTTTTTACTTGTAAATAATAAATTAGTATATTTGAATACGGTTGAATACTGTTAGATATGCTAATCCGGCTAAACGATGGCAGCAAAATCGAGGGTCATCAATGCGTGTTGCGGTTTAATTTTGAAGGAGACTCGAGTAACAAAAATTTAATTGAATCGGTCGAATTTTTTCACTGTGTTAACAATTGTATGCTCAGATGATCGACCATAATCTGCCCGTAATGCACGAAACGTACTTACTACAGAATCATTTTTTTTTTGTACTAAGTTTTCTTCACAATTTTCACACGTTCACCAGTAGATAAACGATCCATATTGTTAAATGACCAACCTTCAACTAAACATATGAGTAAATGATTTAAAGTAAAACACTTTATTTCCGCTAATATTTATTGTCTACACAACAATTGTTTCGTCAATAACATTTTGACTTCTTCAGGTGAGTATGATAATTAACTACTTTCAGAAAATCATTCTCCTTAAAAACAAGTTTGAGTAAAAAGAAACGTGATAAAATGAAGTTTTTTGGGAATTTCCAGAATGTATTAAAAAAGATCAATATCGGAATCGGTTCACATTTGTTTGGTCGTAAAGTTGAATATTTTTTTTTATAATGCCGGTTTATTTCTATGGCTTTTAAAAGTTTCAGTCTATTGCATTTGTTCTCGATATGGAGAACTTCGAAATTATGGTCGAAATCATGTCCTGATTCTTGAAGATGCTTGGCATAAGTAGAATTCGATTTATTCCTAACGAATGACTTCTGATGTTCATTAATCCTATTCTCGAAAGCTCTGCCTGTTTGGCCATACATATGGACATCTTCCGCAGATTCATTGACGATAGATTTTGTGTAGACAAAAAATATAAGTGATTTAATTTAAATCATATCCGATGAATTTTCGTTAAGTGGAGACGGAAACAATCAACAATAAACATATGAAGCTTCGGATCACAGTTCTGTTTGACATATGCCATTGAAACAGGGCTGTGAAATCCGGACCACGAAATGGATAACTGGTTATAAGAAAGTACTGGTCTTAGTAATAATAATAATAATAACTTTATTCACAATTACAATTACATGATTCTCCTCTCAGAGAAAAGAGAGGAAAAGAAAGAATCGGCTAAAGGCGCACCCTGAAAGCGGCTCACATTTTCCTACTCAAAAGAAGTAATTCTACATGTGAAGAGATGTGAATAAGGAAGTAAAACTATTCAAAATAAATTCATACAATAAAAGTAACATACAAAAAAATATACATTGCAATTTTTAAATAGAAAAAAATACAAGTAAGATACACAATTGATAAATAAACAATTAAATAATGGGTGTTTGTTTTAGAGTGATAGAAATTTAAATTGAAATAAAACACATTTAAATTAAGATTGAAGCCAAATTTTTTCTTTTTTTGAAAGATGACATTATGACATTAATGTTTTAAAAATAATTTCCGGCATATGTCTACCACGATTAGCTCTGAGGATCGTATTCGACCAGACCAAGTTTGGACCACTTTTTCGAGTAATTCAGGCATTATTTCATTAATAACACGAGTTATGTTGGCTTCCAAAGCGTCTATTGTTTCTGGTTTATCAGCATACACCAATGACTTGACATAACCCCAAAGAAAATAATCCAGTGGAGTTATGTCGCATGATAGTGGAGGCCAATTAATTGGACCATTTCTCGAAATAATGTTATCGCCAAATCTTTCTTTCAATAAATCAATTATTACGATAGCAGCATCAGGTGTAGCACCATCTTGTTGAAACCAAAATATCTCTGGGTCCATACCATTCAAATTTTGAAACAAATAATCATTGATCATCGATCTGTAACGAGCACCATTCACTGTAACATTAGCTCCAGCATAGTTTTAAAAAAAAATGTGATGATGTTTGGTCAAATCGATTTCTCGAAACTTCTCTGTAATATACAACATTAAGAAATCTGCAGAGTATCTATATTCGCATCCCATAGCATAATATATAGATTTACGTTGAAATGCTGAAGTCAGACACAGTCATTCCGTGATTACGATTTGGAGTAAAAAAATTTTTTTTGAATATAACTGTTAGGCAGATCTTTACCGTATATATCTAATTAAGAGAATAAGCTAATTTAATACATATTTCCATATGTCGGGTCATTTCAACAAACATCCTTATAAACATTTGGAGCAAAAAGTAGCCCGATTTGGTCAAATCGATTTCTCGAAACTTCTCTGTAATATACAACATTAAGAAATCTGCAGAGTATCTATATTCGCCTCCTATAGCATAATATATAGATTTACATTGAAATGCTCAAGTCAGACACAGTCATTCCGTGATTACGATTTGGAGTAAAAAATTTTTTTTTGAATATAACTGTTAGGCAGATCTTTACCGTATATATCTAATTAAGAGTATAAGCTAATTTAATACATATTTCCATATGTCGGGTCATTTCAACAAACATCCTTATAAACATTTCGAGCAAAAAGTAGCCCGATTTGGTCAAATCGATTTCTCGAAACTTCTCTGTAATATACAACATTAAGAAATCTGCAGAGTACCTATATTCGCCTCCCATAGCATAATATATAGATTTACGTTGAAATGCTCAAGTCAGACACAGTCATTCCGTGATTACGATTTGGAGAAAAAAAAATTTTTTTTGAATATAACTGTTAGGCAGATCTTTACCGTATATATCTAATTAAGAGTATAAGCTAATTTAATACATATTTCCATATGTCGGGTCATTTCAACAAACATCCTTATAAACATTTCGAGCAAAAAGTAGCCCGATTTGGTCAAATCGATTTCTCGAAACTTCTCTGTAATATACAACATTAAGAAATCTGCAGAGTACCTATATTCGCCTCCCATAGCATAATATATAGATTTACGTTGAAATGCTCAAGTCAGACACAGTCATTCCGTGATTACGATTTGGAGTAAAAAAATTTTTTTTGAATATAACTGTTAGGCAGATCTTTACCGTATATATCTAATTAAGAGTATAAGCTAATTTAATACATATTTCCATATGTCGGGTCATTTCAACAAACATCCTTATAAACATTTCGAGCAAAAAGTAGCCCGATTTGGTCAAATCGATTTCTCGAAACTTCTCTGTAATATACAACATTAAGAAATCTGCAGAGTATCTATATTCGCCTCCCATAGCATAATATATAGATTTACGTTGAAATGCTCAAGTCAGACACAGTCATTCCGTGATTACGATTTGGAGTAAAAAATTTTTTTTTGAATATAACTATTAGGCAGATCTTTACCGTATATATCTAATTGAGAGTATAAGCTAATTTAATACATATTTCCATATGTCGGGTCATTTCAACAAACATCCTTATAAACATTTCGAGCAAAAAGTAGCCCGATTTGGTCAAATCGATTTCTCGAAACTTCTCTGTAATATACAACATTAAGAAATCTGCAGAGTACCTATATTCGCCTCTCATAGCATAATATATAGATTTACGTTGAAATGCTCAAGTCAGACACAGTCATTCCGTGATTACGATTTGGAGTAAAAAAATTTTTTTTGAATATAACTGTTAGGCAGATCTTTACCGTATATATCTAATTAAGAGTATAAGCTAATTTAATACATATTTCCATATGTCGGGTCATTTCAACAAACATCCTTATAAACATTTCGAGCAAAAAGTAGCCCGATTTGGTCAAATCGATTTCTCGAAACTTCTCTGTAATATAGAACATTAAGATATCTGCAGAGTACCTATATTCACCTCCCATAGCATAATATATAGATTTACGTTGAAATGCTGAAGTCAGACACAGTCATTCCGTGATTACGATTTGGAGTAAAAAAATTTTTTTTGAATATAACTGTTAGGCAGATCTTTACCGTATATATCTAATTAAGAGAATAAGCTAATTTAATACATATTTCCATATGTCGGGTCATTTCAACAAACATCCTTATAAACATTTCGAGCAAAAAGTAGCCCGATTTGGTCAAATCGATTTCTCGAAACTTCTCTGTAATATACAACATTAAGAAATCTGCAGAGTATCTATATTCGCCTCCCATAGCATAATATATAGATTTACATTGAAATGCTCAAGTCAGACACAGTCATTCCGTGATTACGATTTGGAGTAAAAAAATTTTTTTTGAATATAACTGTTAGGCAGATCTTTACCGTATATATCTAATTAAGAGTATAAGCTAATTTAATACATATTTCCATATGTCGGGTCATTTCAACAAACATTCTTATAAACATTTCGAGCAAAAAGTAGCCCGATTTGGTCAAATCGATTTCTCGAAACTTCTCTGTAATATACAACATTAAGAAATCTGCAGAGTACCTATATTCGCCTCCCATAGCATAATATATAGATTTACGTTGAAATGCTCAAGTCAGACACAGTCATTCCGTGATTACGATTTGGAGTAAAAAGTTTTTTTTTGAATATAACTGTTAGGCAGGTCTTTACCGTATATATCTAATTAAGAGTATAAGCTAATTTAATACATATTTCCATATGTCGGGTCATTTCAACAAACATCCTTATAAACATTTCGAGCAAAAAGTAGCCCGATTTGGTCAAATCGATTTCTCGAAACTTCTCTGTAATATACAACATTAAGAAATCTGCAGAGTACCTATATTCGCCTCCCATAGCATAATATATAGATTTACGTTGAAATGCTCAAGTCAGACACAGTCATTCCGTGATTACGATTTGGAGAAAAAAAAATTTTTTTTGAATATAACTGTTAGGCAGATCTTTACCGTATATATCTAATTAAGAGTATAAGCTAATTTAATACATATTTCCATATGTCGGGTCATTTCAACAAACATCCTTATAAACATTTCGAGCAAAAAGTAGCCCGATTTGGTCAAATCGATGATGTCTCCAGTGTGTAAAGCACACCATACAGTACATTTTTCAGAAATTCTTGAGGATTTTTCATTTTTCAGGATGCAATGGAACCTGCAGAACTTCTTGAGGTTTTTTTTCACTCCATATACGGCAACATTGCCGTTCATCCAGAAATGAGCTTCATCACTAAACACAATTTTATGATAAAATAGTGGATCAACTTCAAGATTTTCTAGGGCCCAATCAGCAAACAATTCATATTCATATTCAATAAATATAACATCAATCAACAACAAATATTTACTTACCCTTCAACCGGTTAGAAAGACTTCTGCCAAACTGAAAAATCTTTAAATGTAGTGTGACGGTTCACTATATATAAAAATATTTCTGTGGTTTACCCTTGATCTAAAAGATTGAAAGACAATTTAATGGCCTCTGTTATAGCACAAGGACTATCTGTACAAAGAATGTTAAGGGTTGAAGGGTAAGTAAATATTTGTTGTTGATTGATGTTATATTTATTGAATATGAATTATTTGAATACTGACGAAGCAGAGTCCCTCTTAAAACTTGTTTTTCAGTAATGTTTTACATATCTTGAGTTTTTATATAAAGTAACTTAGTTAGATATCCAATAATATTGAATATTCTCAGAAAGATAGTTTTATGATGAAATTCTTAAGATTATGTTAGATATTTTTGAAAGATATTGGTTTTCATAAGATTGATCAGCAGAAACAAAATTTTGTCTATTCAAAATATTTAATTTATAGGATTTTGGTTAATAAATTTTATTTATTGGATTTTGTTATACCATTCGGATGTCTTATAATGAATGTTTATTTTATATGTCAATTGATATAAGTGGTACTTATATGACATTATTTTAATTTATTTTCAGAAGTTATAATCATTGAATATAATTTTTTGGAATTAAATATGTAGAAGGCTAATATTAAAATATTTAAATAATTTTATATACCTTCTATCAAGAATTAACCTCTATTTATGTTATCACAGTTATCCTTATCGAAAGTTCAATCATTCTAAAAAAAACACCCGATATATACAGTAAATCATCAAAAAACAGAAATTATAAACAACATATTGAAGGCAGAGGAGAAGACCCAGTATTCAGTACGTGTATATGTTATTCACATCAAGACAATGATGCATCCATAATCTGGGTCAATTTCGGCCATCTTTTCAATTTAGTTTTAAATAGCTCATAAGAATTTACTCTCTTTTATTCTAGAGGCAGTGAAGAGAAGAATTTCGGTGCCAGATATGATGACATTTTTGAATGATGCATTTTTCAGGTTCAGATGTGATGTTTTTATTCATTTATTGCATCATATCTGTGTTTCATGTAGACAAGCTCAGACCTGTACTTAAACTGTCTACATGTTGCAGTGAAGAAATAGAGTTGCCCTAAGTCAAAAATGCCCCTTAGGTACAAGTTAGGTACAACTGATCCCTGGGGTGAGTAATAGGTTTCGTGTAAAGGAACTTCAATAAATATTTTTGGATGATTTGAAGTCTTTTAAATCTGATCCCCATGCTATGATACTATACCTAAGATGACTTTCCACCAAAACATAATAAAACACTCTCATTTGATCTGAGCTGAGTATATAATTGACGCATTTCAGCTTGTATAAAATGGAACTCAACTTAATCACAACATTATTTGTGTATCCCATCTCAAGTGTGGATCTAGATATGCCCCAAGGTACCTGATACTCTGCGCTGAATTAATTTTGACCAGCGATCAACCACAATTAACTTCCAGGATGGGATAACCGGGTGAATAGCGTGCGTATGAAGTAAACGGCATGAAACATGTTTTGTCAAAATTAACAGATAAAAGACGACTATTAAACCAGTTTACTACATTCACAAAATCCCTTTCAGCTTTCGTTTTCAACATGTTCAAGTTCAACGCACTGTACATCACCACAATTTCATCAGCAAATCCCATTATGTCTTCTTTAAGATTAAGTTTAAACAGATCGTTGATATAAAAATTAAAGAGCCACTGGCCCAAAACTGTAGCCTGTGGTACTCCACACTCGACATTTATGGCATTGCTTTTGCATTTTCCCATTTGTATTTGTTGAGTTCTACCCTTCAAGAAATATTTTAGGAGCCCGTATGCTACACCTCTGAACCTCGCTCTTCCAAGCACCTGCATCAACAGCTCATGGCTCACCGTGTCAAAGGCCTTGGCCAGGTCAATTAATACACACAAGGTAGGACATTTTTCGTTCAGTTCTCTACAAAGCATAGCCGAGATCAGCGCTATGGCGTCCTCTGCAGACTTGCCCCTCTTGAACCCAAACTGCTTATTCGAAAATATTCCATATTTCTGTGTATGGCAATTCATAACTTTCATCAGTAATTTTTCGAACATTTTGAATATGTTTCATGTAAGGGATATTGGTCTGTGGTTGTTCACATTTAGCCCATCTCCTTTTTTATAGAAAGGTTTTATGACCGCATGTTTGAAAGCAGAGGGACATATTCCATCCCCAAAGAATAAGTTTAAAATATAAGATAATGGTTTGGCGATAAAATTTTTTATGTTCTTCAATATTTCAGACGTAACTCCGTCCAGACCTGGTGACTTCTTGATATTCATTTTATTGATTACTTCGATTATTTCTGTTTCATCAACCTCGCCTAGATAGATAGAATCTCTTCTTGATGCTTCCCTAAAATTAATAATATTTTTATTCGATTTCAACCTTTTAGACAAATTCCTCCCCATGGTGGCAAAATGCACTTTGAAGTCCTCCGCAATTTCATATCCATTTGTAGAAATACATCCTGTTCTTAACCGAATATCATCTAACCTATTCTCCCTCAAAACGCAAACGAAGTTTTTTTGTTACCTGAAATTTCATTTTGATAGTAATTCACCTTTGTTATCTTCATCAACTGGTTTATCTCATTTCTATATTTCTTGTTCGACTGCTTGTTATCATCACAGGGGCTAATTATTATTATTTTTGTAGTTTCATCAGAGAAGAAAGTTTTGGAATTTTTGTCCGTTTTCAAGTGAATATTCACTTCGGAACGATCAGAGATTCCTAACTAACCAAAACGTCGTGGAACACACAATACAATTCCTTTTTTGATGATTTCTATTGCGAACTTACCTAAACAATATCTTTTATTATTTTAACTACTTTCATGTACATAATGTCAATGAACGAAATAAATAACTGTATTTAAGGCAATTAACTTAAGTCCTTCAGCTCAAAAGGTTTAAGTTATATTTGTTATAACTTGGTTCAACTTTCGTCAACTTATAAAGGAGACTTTTGGACGTTTTTTTGGGTTTCTCAGCTTCGTAATTGTCTTGAGTGATAAAGTTTCAGCCACTTCTATTATCTTCCACAAGGATTTTTTGCAATTTACCTATAGGGGACGTCCATATTCAATAATTGGTCTACATGTTGTTTTGTAGATTGCTGTTGCCGCTTTCATGCCAATACTTCGGTACTTATATGTTAGACGTTCAAAATAGTTAGGTGTATTGATGCCTTTTTTATGCTGTTGACGTGAATTGGTAGGTTGGCTTTGTGCTTTAATGTGAATTGTCTATATTTAACACATTCTGTACTCCTCTAACAATGACAATGATGTAATAGTCAAAACACGTCATGTTTTACATTCGCAGCGAGTAAATTGTGAATATAATAATATTGTGATTTTTCTACAATGGATTTCAACAAAATAAAATATTTATCATTAATATCTATAATTTTTTTCATTGGGGGACAAAGCTTGTATAACAATTATCTTGTTCCAAACACGAATTTTCAAGCAAGTTCTTGGATGATGCTCGAATAATTTATAATTTCATTATACCGCGTATTCCTAGGGAAAATGTCATCTATTTTGCTTTAGTTGAATTCAATGCTTCCGTTTGTCTTTAATCTATTATTCGTCTCCGATGTAACAAGCAGTATTGTTTTTGTGGATGCAACATCAAAAGAAATATCTTTCTCTACTATAGCACCCATGAAAATAGATCAATTTCAACATCAGATCGACAAAATGCATCATTATTTCTGTACATTATTTCGTTTGGAGTGAGATCGAAATCAGTAGCCATTCGTGATTCTTATCGGCCAATCTAAATTACCCATTCCATCCACCAATAATTTCATTGAAATACCAGACGATTAATGCTTAGCCGACCAGTTACTTCTTTAATTAAGTAATTATATCGATGGGCTCATGTTTATCGAATATTATTTGTTCATAAAAGTCCATCGACAGGATTTTAGATTGTGGAGGTCACGAAAAGCGCCCCAGGCTAAGTTTATGTACGCAATGACATTTATTTAGGTGAATTTGGAAGGAAATAATATAAGAATATATATTTAGGTCTTCCTTTTGAAGAAGACTATGAATATCACATAGAAGTTCAGTATTTTCTACTGAAATATACAAATAAATTCTTTTTCTGAATAACCCATGGTTAGTTCAATGCCGTGTTTTGCTTATTGCTCCAATATTCAAAAACAACAAATAAGAACAAATTAATCAATCGCAATTATTAATTACACTAGATTTTGTGGTCTGTTTCCAACTTTGTTTATCTAATAATGATAAATACCAATGACGATGAGGAATTGAAATTAAATTTTAACACTTATAACAAAGAACAAACTATAATTCTTGATTTAGTGTATATAAAGCATGTCAGAATATACAATTAATACACTTAGAACAAATGTAATTAATTTGTCACTAATTGGGCATCGACAATATGTGGATTACTACCTTTATATTATAGTAATCGCGACAAAAGTTACTGTTACAATGATAATGCGATAATTTGAGCCAAAGCCACAAGCGACAAGGGTTGATTATTACCGAAGTATTTATGCAATATCTTTAAGCGAAAGACCACAAGCGACGAAGTGATTATTACCGCAGTGATATTGCAATATCTTGGTTGATAATCACAGGGATAATGAATAATTTCGGCCGAAGCCACAAAGGTTGATTATTACCGAAGTAATAATGCAATATTTTGAACTGAAAGGCCACAAGCGACAAGGTTTGCTATCACAGGGATAATAAATTTTTCAGGATATTCAAAAACTGAATGTTAGAACGTGTCCCAATGCATACATCTCTTCTAACAAAAAAAAGGAAATTAGAGAAATTGATTGAAAAGCTCATTTGTGGGTGGACCGAATGAGTGAAATAAACTTGCTTATTGGTTATACAAAAAATTATGAGATCAATGTTAGTAGATAAGGATAGAATGGAACAGTTTATAATTTCCAATGCTGTATCCTTGAATTCAACTATTTCATAGGCACTTAATATAACCAGAGCTTCAAAGACTTTCTATGTTTTCTAAGGACCGTTCAAACAGATAAGTCAAGAGCACAGTTCAAAAACTGCTAGATTGAAAATATCAACATGGAAAGATTCAAGTATCGCAACAGCGATGAGAAAATAATTTGAAAAATTAAGATGATTCAAGAGTGTTGCCAGTTGATTATGTAAACAATCGTAAAGCTTGGATGTCTGAACTTTTTGAGAAATGGTTTCGAGATTAGGATTGCGATTTAGAAAAGAAGAATAAAATGTTTTTATCGGTGGTTTATAATTACTCGGCGGATCCAAAAGTTACTGATGTAAATTGTACATATAATATCGGGTGTTTTTTTAGTGATATAAATTTCGATAGAGACTGTGATTTGACAGAAGGTAGAAGCCATGTTGCTTTGACATTTCTGTTTAGTAAGCATTGACAAATCATCATGGAAAGACTCACGCCGCAACAGCGTTTACATATTGTTGAAATTTATTTTCAAAATCAGTGTTCTATTTGCCAAACTTATAGAGCACTTCGTTAAATTTATGGTTTACATAATCGTCCATCAGAGCAGTTTATTCGTCGAACTATCGATAGATTTTGGACAACATTTTCTCTACTCGATGCAACAACAGCAAGACAAAGAACCGTACGTACAGATGAAAATTTCGCTGCTGTAAGTCATAATGTTTATGATGATCCAGATTTGTCTATTCGTCGACGTTCACAATGAGTTGGACTCTGTGTGTCCACCACATGGAAAATTTTGCGTAAAGATCTTTGTCTACACCCATACAAGATCCAACTAGTTTAAGAACTAAAGCCACTTAACCATAGTAAACGTCGTTTGTTTGCCGATTGGGCCCTAGAACAGCTTGATGTTGATCCACTTTTTTATCGTAAAATTATGTTTAGTGATGAAGCTCATTTCTGGTTGAACGGGAATGTAAGCAAGCGAAATTGCCGTATATGTGGTGAAGACAATACTCAAGAAGTTCTGCAGGTTCCATTGCATCCTGAAAAACTGTATGGTCTGCTTTACACGGTGTAGGCATCATATTTCTTCAAAAACGATGCTGAAGCTGATTTTACAGTGAAT
This sequence comes from Megalocaria dilatata, assembly GCA_034642435.1. NCBI lineage: Eukaryota > Metazoa > Arthropoda > Insecta > Coleoptera > Coccinellidae > Megalocaria > Megalocaria dilatata. The sequence continues at coordinate 77,007,077 of CM067854.1, forward strand.
GGTGCTCGTTACAGATCGACGATCAATGATTATTTGTTTCAAAATTTGAATGGTATCGACCCAGAAGTGTTTTGGTTCCTACAAGATGGTGTTACACCTCATGCTGCTACCGTAACAATTGATTTATTGAAAGAAAGATTTGGCGATAACATTATTTCGAGAAATGGTTCAATTAATTGGCCTCCAAGATCATGCGGCATAACTCCACTGGATCACTTTCTTTGGGGTTATGTCAAGTCATTGGTGTATGCTGATAAACCAGAAACAATAGCGCTTTGGAAGCCAACATAACTCGTGTTTTTGATGAAAGAAGGCCTGAATTACTCGAAAAAGTGATCCAAAATTGGTCTGGTTGAATGCGGTTCCTCAGAGCTAGTCGTGGTGGACATATGCCGGAAATTATTTTTAAAATATAAATGTCATAAAATTATCTTTCAAAAAAAAAAAATTTGGCTTCAATCTTAATTTAAATGTGTTTTATTTGAATTTAAAGTTCAATCACTCTAAAAAAGCACCCGATACTTTGAATCAATGAATCAAGGAATAATACAGTCAATGAACAGCAACTGGGGACATAATGACAATTCATTCAAAACGATAGCGTGATGTTCTCTGAAACAAGTTCGCAGAAACACTGACTTGGTATGAACAGTCCTGAGTAATCCTATTTTTTTTTCAATTAATTTAAAATAAATTAATTCGGCTGATCCTTAATAAGTAGCATGAGATATGGTAATAGAAAGTGACAGTGTAGTAGTTGGTTAATAGATAGTGTAATAGTATAACAATTCTATACTCAAACTCGACAAGGTTTTGTAGGTAACAGAGGCAAATTTCAGACATGCGCACGTTTCACACTGCAAGAAAAGAAATGTATTGTTCATATTTTCATGTTACTAACGCATAATAAACTTTTCTCATGCTCAAATCAGACCATAATTTGCCGTAATGCTCATAATTAACATATTCAATCAATTTGAAACGTGCGCATGTTTGTAATTTGCCTCTGTGATCTACAAAACCTTGTCGAGTTTATTTGAGTATAGAATTGTTATACAGACTGTCTTGAACTTTCTATTACCATAGCTGATACTCCTCATTAATGATCAATTAATTTTATTGATTATTTACTAATTTACTTTAATTTCAATATATTGAGAATTGAATGAATTATCAAATCTACTCAGAATACAGAACACGTCATAATGATTCTCAATTTAATTTTTCAGCTGAATGTCTCGGAGAATTTGATCCTTGGAGAAAAATTTTTAGGAGTGATTCTTTGTGAATATATTTGTATTACGTACAATCAATTTCAACATTTAGTTACTTTCACGAAATAGAAATAATCGGTATGCTAATCAGATGGTTTATCAGAATGAATTTCGATTCAAATAGATTCGAGAGTCATCAAGTGTGAGAAAGAACGGAATAATGCATAATGAATGAAACGAGATTCCAAATAAGAATCTACTCATTAATTTGGAGTAATTTACTTTTGTTTCATTGAATAATGTATTGTACCATTTAAAAAAACGTTCTTGATCAGTTATATTAGTTAGAAAGGATCAATTATATATGTCAAGATGAACGATAAGGCACTGAAATTTTTATATTTCAATATTAGACTGAATCAATTACGAATATTTTCATATTTTATTATATGATTGTTTTTAATCACTGAATATTCACGTATTATTCTTCTCAGATGTTTGTTTTGTTTTATCAATCAGAATTAATGATACAAATGGTCCGTTTTTGACTTCAAATGCATTTATTTGGAAAGATAATGGATTAAAAAAATAATTAAAATACTGTACATCACTGCTTGCTACTTTTCCTCCCTAAGGCAATTTCCGAATTCCGTCTCGGAATATTTTCTTCTTAGAGTTGTAGAAGATCCACTTTTCGTCAACAAACCATTTTTTTTTTGCCTTTGAAGCAGTTGCTCATAAGAAAATAATCGTCTTTCCAGATTGTCTTTGTTTCAATTCATAAGGATGCCAATTGCCTTACTTTAGAATTAGGCCCATAGATTTCAAACGTAATGACACCCCCAACGTAAGTGCAAACTCGTCTTGTATTAAACTCGGATCTTCATCGAGTAATGTCTGTAATTCATCGTCTTCGAATTCTTTGGCTGGCCCGAGTGATGTATTTTTCATATGTCAATTGGAGAATGGTCACTGTAAACTCCCACAAGCATAAGATGAGATTCAGGTGCACTTCTTTCAAATTACAAAAAATTGAAAAAAATCTGATATTTTTAACAGCGCAACAAAAAATTTTTGCATGAAACTCAAAATAATTCGAACTGGATGTTATCGGCAGAAGTCTAATCTGTTTAAAACCGCGACAATCCGCTATTGCTTTTTAAAAACTTGATGTTTTTAGACTCATCTTTTGAAGACAGACCGAATTAATTTGTTCTTCAATAAAATCAATTATTTACATGACAGCCTCCAATTTTTCAATTCGGATGCATTCTAAATCCCAAGAGTTACTAAGTGCAAGTAAATCATGTTTAGATTAAGAATTCACCACTAAAAGAGGCTGATTACTTCGAAGTGTGTAGATTAGGTCTATTAAGAGAAATATTCGATGTTTTAAAGCCACACAACAATATTTTTACCAAATTGAGATTTTCTCAAAGCTTTATAAAGTTCATTCAAATAAACGAATAAAATCATACATCTACCGAACGTCTAAAGAAGTTGGACGGGTTTCGGTCACCATTTCACTGTTAGGTCGAAAATTAACATTAGTGTGACCTAATGTGGTGTAAGGTCGCAATTAGAAAGCCTAACCAGAACACAACTGAACTCCTAACTCACACAAGCTGAAAGAGCTTCTGAGGGATCTTCACAGAAGATCAGGATAATATATCATAATATATCGTCTGACCCTCTGGAACGAATTCGTAGTGCACCACGCCACGGATATCGAAGAAAACAATGAGCATCACCTTCATTTCCGATGATTGCTGGCTTGTTTGCATATCGTACTCGTAGACCCAGGTCTCATCACCAGTTATAATGCGTTCCATGAATGTAGAATCGGAATTACAGCGATCCAGCATGTCTGAAGCAACCTGTTCGCGATGACGTTTTTGAAGAAAATTCAGGTCTTTCGGTACGAGTCGTGCGGCCACCTTTCTCATGCCCAAAATATCAATCAAAATTGTACGTGCGGACTCGTGGGATATCTTAAGATCATGTGCTATCTCTCTCAAGCTGGTACGACGGTTTTCCAGCACCCTTTCCTTAATTTTATCGACGTCCTCTTCGATCGAAGCCGTCGATGGGCGACCACTTCACGACCGTCCTTGAAGGCTCTGTACCACTGATATGCACGAGTTTTCGATAGAGCATTATCACCAAAGGCCTTTTGCAACATTTTCAATGCATCGGCACACGAAAATTCATTTGCAACATAAAACTTTAAACAAATTCTTTGCTCAACGAATTACCCATAGTAAAAATCGGCACGCACTCTGACATCGACTGACTTAATCAGCTGTTGCAAACACACTAGTTGACAGATCCCGCTCAAGCTTGGCATAGTAATTAAGGACAGTGGTACCAACCTAGGAAAAAAATTTTTTACCTGCCTCATTGCCCCGCCAGATTTAAATCGATAATTCCCGGTACTTTCTTGACAGAATGTACTATACATAACACAACCATGGGCGCAGAGGAATTCGAACCCATGATCACTGCCACTTTAGAGCACATCTCTGCCCGTTAAATAAAAAGGTTATGCTTTTGTTAGTATTGATGACACAATGTCGGATTTGACAACTGAAAACTGACATTAACCTAAATAAGAAAAGTAATTTAAAGTGGAATTTCATTGGATATATTTGCAAAACCTACAGAAAATTCATCTCCAACTTCCATATTTTTCACATATTCGTGCTTATTGTCGATGATTTAATGCCCTTAGAAAATATTGTACAAAAATGGAAAGCGAACGACCCGAAATAATATTTTCAGAAAAAATTCCATTTTGTTTGATTCCTTTATATTTCAAAATGTCGAAATATAATTTTCTTGTCGTTTTTTGACTTATAAAAAAAGAAGTTTAAGTTTTCTAGAGAAGGGATATGTGTATGGAAGTACCGAACAAAATTTAATCAGTCAATAAATCAGAATTTCATATATCTTCAAATGTGAATAAATGGGAAACTACTCAAACGATTTTACTCATCAAAGAAAATATTCACGGCACTCAGACCTCGAACCTTCCCTGTAAGTTTCAGGTCTCTAGCTGTACCGTTCGAAAGTTAGCAGACGGACGCACAGAATTACTTTTGACCATGGATTCTTCATCAGTGAGTCTAATCTAGTCACTTGAGACCATTTTTGACACAATGTTCCAAAATTACAGACATTGATCGAAACCATAGCACGCTGTTCCCGAGAACTAGCGCGCATCAAGTGATATATAGGGTGTCCGGATTTAACGTTCATATATTTCGGGGTTCATTCTAGAAGTAAAAATATGAAGAAAACTTCATATCAACTTATGTCCTATAATGCACCCTATGGGCGTTAGAGCTTCTTCAACATGACCACCAAAATCAATAAACTAGCGATATCTTTGTCAAAATTTGGTGGATTCAAATTAAATTCAGTCATCAAAAAACTTATCGATTCTCATCAGTGGCGGAGATAATAGGGGTCTTTCATAATATTACTTCTAATTTTTGACTGAGTGATCAAATTGAAAGTTAAATCAAAGAAATAGACTCCTCCTTCATTTTTGAAGAAAAAAGTAATTTTCGTTGAAAGCGTTATGGAGAACCATTCTTGAGAAAAAAGTTATTTTGCGATGATATGCATTCTAACTGAGTCACGGACTGCTTATCTCAAAAAACATAATAGGTGTCTGTCACTTTGACATTGGTCAGCAATAACGTCATATTGACTTCAGTCATACTGAATAGTATTGAAAAAAATTAAATTTAAGATGAATAATCCAAAAGAAGATTAAAAAAATTTATTCGAACATAATTCTCGAGCTTAACTGGGTTAAGGACAAAAAAAATAAAATGTCTATAACATGAACGATATAAAATAAATCAGAGTAAATGTTAAAAATGCTCACCGTAAACTTCAATACATTTTCTAAAACGTTTTCGCATCCACGTTCGCACATTAGCAAAAATGCCTGAAATATCCCTAATGTGTTCGCAACCATTTATTACACGTTGCTCCAATTCTTGAATATTTCGAACTGGAGCTGAGTGCACGTATTCCTTCAAATATCCCCATAAAATTTCTAGGGGATTCAAATCCGGAGACTGAGCTGTCCAGTGTACAGGTCCTGTTCGGCCAATCCATCTTTGGATTATGAATTTCATCCAAATATTCCCTTACACCCCGAGAGAAATGTGCAGGTGCCGCATCATGCATGAAAATCATATTCAGTCTATTTAAGCAAGGAACATCATCAAATATGGTAGAATATGTTGTAAAAAATACAAATAGCTTTCTCCATTCAAACGATTCGGGAGTACATAAGGCACGATCAAAGAGTCATTTATAATTCCCACCCAGACATTTATGATGAATTTGTCTTAACGGTTCAACTCCAAACTTTCAGTGGGGTTTCGTCTGCCCAAACGTGAATATTACGAAAATTGAATACACTATCACTCGTGAATTTGGCTTCGTCAGTCAACAATATTCCTGAAGTCAGCTTTCAGTCTTAACTACTCTGTTAACAAATAACAGAATTTCAATCTTGCTGGGAAGTCTTCCAGTTTCAAGGCTTGAACCTTTTGCAGGTGATATGGATAGAGTAATTGCTCATGGAGAATTTTCCACACCGTGCTCTTCGAAATTCTTTTCTGTACCGAAATTCGTGGCACACTAATATTTAGATTTGCTGCTGCTATTTCCAAAATGATTTCTTCATTTTCAACAGTAAGGTATAACGATCTTTACCACATTCAGATTTGGAAGTGATAAAAGTGCCCTTTTCGCATAATCTCCGGTGGAGGTTCGCGATCGTTTTCTCGCAGGAAGGACTCCTTCAGAAAACGCTTCTTCATATAATCGTCTGGCAGAAAGCCAGTTTCAATCAACTTTTCGATACATAAAATACATATTAGCCATTTCTTGATTTGAATCTGGAACCATTTTTATCAATTCAGATTATTTTTCAGATACAGGAATGTACGAAGAGCCCAATTTTTCGGGGTTATTGATTATGTTAAACCAACAGACGCCTTTCATGTTTTTCGAGATATGCAGTCCATGGCCCAGTTTTAACGCATATCATCACAAAATCACTTTTTCTCAAGAATGCTGCTCTTTAACGCTTTTAACGAGGATTATTTTTTTCTTCAAAAAATGTACGAGGAATCTATTTCGTTGAGTAACATTTCAATTTGATTATACAGTCAAAAATTAGAAGTAATTTTATGAAAAACCCCCTATTATCTGCACAACTGATGGGAATCAGTAAGTTTTTTAATCACCAGATGATCCAGTTTATTCAAAAACCTTCATGTACTAAATTTCATTCGAATCCATCAAATTTTGACAAAGATATCGCTAGTTAATTGGATTTTGAAGAAGCTTTAGCATCCATGGGGTGCATTTTATGACCTGAGTTGATATGAAGTTTTTTTCATATTTTGACCTCCATAATCACCACCTGAAATATATGAACGTTAAATCCGGTACCCTGTATAGAGGAATAAAGCAATATAGCGGAATCTCTAGATTGATTTTATTGATTCTTAAGAGATAAAATGTCCTAATTTGTTAATTCAGCTTGATCAATCATGATTCATCTATACCCAATGTATGAATAATTGAGAAATACCATAAACCACTGGAAGCAGTTCCTCTTACGACTTCATGTAATTAATCATAATGAGGGCGACGGGGTAACCTCTCATGTCTTCTCTAATTTCATCTTCCTTCATATCGAGATGAGTTACTCCATTTCTTTCACTCGGTTATCCTTCCATACCCACGTTACACCTTGGTGATCGATCTTTCATACTTCACGAACCTTGAACTTTGTCTAATAGGTGGTATTTAGTAACTCAAAATCATATATCACATTCTTGGTGCATCATTAAGAAGAATCTGAGTTCTTCGACTGTGGGTCCAAATTTAATTTAATCCAGTTTCAATGGAATAATGATGCCATTTTAGTTTTCGGATGAACGAAAGGAAGAAGGAGTGTTGCTGATTATTATAATTAAGGATTTTTCTTTATACTTAATCTATTAGCTGAACGTGGATACAAATTAACTCAGAGATCGTGAGAAGATAAAAGAGTGTTTAGTTCTGCTTAAGAAATATGCAGATAAAGGTTAAAGATAAAGGTATTATTCTATGTGTTTTATCATAAATAGATGCACAATGCAGAGTACTTGTGATAGTTAATCTCTCATAATTCAGATTCGTACAAAAAACTGAATTAATACTTACTTTATTTTATGATCTAGGAGTATCAAGATAATAAATGAATCAAGATCTATAAAATATTTGCATATTCACTGATTTTATTTTTCACAGGTCATTATTGGGAATATCAGCCGTCAGTTTCAATGAAACTTCTATTTCTCTTCGGATATTCAAAAACGCGGAAGGAATGATTTGATCATTTGAATTATATATAAGTGGTTGTTTTTGAGTTTTCTGATTGAAGTTCCTCGTAAATTTGTATAAATCTTTGCATATGTTTATTATGTATTTAAAATTTTTCGAAAACTATTTTCTATTCATAAACCTGTTTTATTATTGGAATAAGATACTCATATTTGTAATTAACATGTAATGTTCACAACGAGTATACAATAAACAACCCATCAAATATACACAGGGTGTTTGAATCTGAAGTAATATATAAGAAATAATAAAAAAAAAATAGTTGGAGTAAATAAATAAAATATACATAGAACAGTATAAAACTATGAGCACTTTCACATATTTCACAAAAAATTCAAAATAAAGCATCTCTGAAGTGATAGTAGGTTATTTGCAACAACTTCCGCTTGAGTATATTCCGAATATTTTTGTTACTCAAGTATTTATAATCCACTGGTAGCACGTTATTCATCTTCACTGCTACGTGGTTTATACTCAGCTGTGTTGAGAGTATAAACTCTCAACACAGCTCTCTTTGTTGTTATTTCGGGTATTTTTCTTGTGACATTATTCCTATTGTCATGGATATAACTGACAGAGTAAAGTATAAAGTTCATTTAGCATTGCATATTATTAGTACGGCATGTTTCAGCTTGATAAGTATTCTTTTTTCTTCTAGCCATATTGCCCCAGCCTAGCAAACTAGACAGCTAAGTGGAATACTCCAAAATAAGCCACTTTTGTAGCCTGTTGGCCAGCTGTTTGATTCATTCTTCATATGACAAAGATTGCAAATCTCATTTATATATTAGAACTCAAGATCTAACTGGAAGTTGATTTCCAGAAATTTTAGGTGAGGTGTTTCGGCGGATCTTGTTGAGAAACATAACCACTGAGTGTTCTTAGGATTCATCTTGTTCGCACTGAACCATTGTTTAGCCTTCATCAATGTTGCTGCAGTATCTTGGTTGAAAACAACATCGATAAAACTGGTAACAAACAGAACCAATTCTTCCTGTTTCAAATTCGTAGGAAAGTCATTAATACAAGAGTATTGGTTCCAGAGTTGATACTTGCGAGACTCCACATATCACTAGTTCTCCGTTAGAAATTTCATTATCAATCTGAACTTTTGGTAAATATTTTTTAAAAAGCTGGTGACCATACACACTCCTTCCTTTACAACATCTATTGGTCAATACTCACAAAGACTTGACTGGGGTCATATAAGCACAGTATAAACTTATTTTCATTGTCGATGGCATTTGCCATTTTCTGGAGGATTTCCGCAAGTGCTGATGTTCTTGATTTTCGAATCGTGTTGGCCTTTACTTGATAGAAATCCAATGTAAACAACTGAGTTGTTTATAAGCATTAAAGAAGTTACTATGTAAACTAAACGCGTCATGTGGACAATTCACAATAATGAATAGGAATAGAAACAACTGAGTTAAGCATTTGAAGAAGTTACTATGTAAACAAAACGCGTCATGTGAGTACCTCACAATAATAAATAGAAATCAACATACTACTCTGTCAAGAAAGTACCGGGAATTTTCAATTAAAACAACATTTTTACATTTGATCGTCAAAATTTATTGGGTCACCTTCAAAATAGGCTCCATTTGCTCCAATACATCTATGCCAACGGCACTTCCAATTATCGAAACATTTTTTAAAGGCGCTTTCCGGGATGGACTTTAGCTCTCGCGTCGAATTTTGTTTTATGGCTTCAATCGACTCAAAACGGGTGCCACGAAGGGGCAATTTTAGTTTTGGGAAGAGGAAAAAGTCGCAGGGAGCCAAATCCGGCGAATACGGTGGTTGCTGAAGCATGTTTTTTGAGTTTTTGGCGAGAAAGTCAGTCACAATCGTAGCTCGGTGAGAAGGCGCGTTATCGTCCCATAGTAATCACCCATAGTAAAAATCGGCACGCACTCTGACATCGACTGACTTAATCAGCTGTTGCAAACACACTAGTTGACAGATCCCGCTCAAGCTTGGCATAGTAATTAAGGACAGTGGTACCAACCTAGGAAAAAAATTTTTTACCTGCCTTATTGCCCCGCCAGATTTAAATCGATAATTCCCGGTACTTTCTTGACAGAATGTATATAAGTGCTTCTGCAATTCTCTAAATGAGTAATTTTTTGAAGAAAAAACTTCAAACGCATTTATAATTTTATATATGTATTTTCTTACTTCTTCAATTTTGTTCCAATTATGCCAGACTGAATAAATATTTCATAAGGCATCCAAGTTTCTCTCAAAAACATAACATTGAAATAATCCGCGATTAACTACATTAATATTAATTGATTCACTTAACTAAATGCATTAATTACATGCTATTGAAGTGTTTTCTCTATTATATATAATCGTGGTTAAACGTAAGTACTACACGTTGACTCATTTCCAACCTTTTGAATGTTTATACAACAGATGTAAATATAATTATTGTTTTCTTCAAGTGCCAATATAACTTTGTGTTTACATATAATGTAGATTGAGTTCATTAGAGATCAAGCGATATTTGGCGAGTAATAGGTGATCTTTTTTTTAAATATCATACAGATTTATTCTGTTAACCTACAGATTTTAATAAAAAAAAATTATTCAAAATCTTTTTAGAATTAAATCAACCAAATGTCTCAGAAAGCATAGTTTCAATTTAGAAGACATATAGAATTAACACTCATTACACAGTACCATAAAGAATAAAGAAATATATAATAAATTATCGATTCAAAACACTAAATAAATACTTGAAGAATACAAAATTTGGTTTCGTATCTTGTATTATGAAAACCAAATCTCTTTCCAAAAATGCAAAACATAATCTTAAGAACTTCTTCAAAAAGAACTGATTCCTAAAATATGCAGCACATCTTCAAAAAGAAATTTAGAATTACAACAAAAGATAACTCTTCAGTCCCACTTCATATTTAAAAAAAAATAATTAACAAAAAATATCTTACCAGACCAGCCTCGTGTATTCCTTCAAACAAACACCAGAATATAGTGAAGTTTTAAAAATACTAATTATTCTATGTTCATCAAAGAAATTATATGAAGCCTGCAAGGTATTTTTAAATTTAGGACTCGGTTTTTGAAGATGTGCCGCATGTTTTAGGAGTTTTTTTGAAGGAACTTATTTGAAGTAAGTAATTTTTAAGAAGTTCTTGAGGTTATGTTTTGAAATTTTGGTAAAGGATTTGGTTTTCATAATACAAGATACGAAACAAAATTTTGTATCCTTCAAGTGTTTATTTAGTATTTTCAACTAATGATTTAAATTTCTTGGAATTCTTTTATTCCTTTAAGCTGTGTGTAATTAGTGTTAATTCTTTATGTCTACTGAATTAAACTTAATTTAAATAGTATAAACAAACCTCGTAAAAAAAACTAAACTCATATAGCTTTAAGATACTCGCTCGTACTCAAAAACTATACTCATTTAGTGAAACTTTGATTTTCTAAACTTGTTGTTTTATATACTATTAAACACTTGTTTTAATGCTATTCGTTTTAAATAGTTTGAATTAATCAACTAGAAAACATTTGAGTGAACTGCAGTGAAATCAATTTAACGCACCAGAAGTCGTAACTTCAGTGAAGAACAAGTTGCCATGCTTCAGGACTCCTTGCGTTAAAATGATGTATTGTTATCTAGTCGTTTTGCAATAACACTGTATTACAATAATCAGTCCTATAATTCATCTTGAAATCAGCACCGGCCATGTGGGTATCTACGATTGCAACTTAAAAGCATCCACAATAAATTTACCTGAGTATACTCATAGATTGGACATATTAAAACGGAGCTGAAAGCAACTCCATATTTCAAGAGATGTAGGAGTATCTTCACAGCGTTTCTCATCCCAAATTAATCGTTTTGTCTACCAGATTATTTTAATTACGAGTCGAGATGAATGGGGGGCATAATACATTTTTCAAAGTGGTGTGAAACAAAGGTCGAGTGTTCTGTGTAATTGCGAAAACGAAACGTATACGAAGATGGAGCACTTAAGATTTCGACATTTGAATTGGAATATGCAAGTATCTCGTTACACGAAGGCGGAAATACGTGGTTTGTTTGTGAATAGAGTTGGTCTCACAAGCAGAGGTTCGATAGGATTTCACAGAATGGATAGTGGAAAAATTGCCACTTTATTGATGGTTAATTAATAATAAAGGGTGTTTTTTTAGAGTGATAGAACTTTAAATTGAAATAAAACACATTCAAATTATGATCGAAATTATGATCGATTTTTATTTGAAAGATAATCTGATGACATTTATGTTCTAAAATTAATTTCCGGCATATGTCTACCAGGACTAGCTCTGAGAAACCGCATTCGACCAGACCAATTTTGGACCATTTTTTCGAGTAATTCAGGCCTTATTTAATCAATAACACGAGTTATGTTGGCTTACAAAGCGCTACTGTTTCTGGTTTATCAGCATAAATGACTTGACATAACCCCAAAGAAAGTAATCCAGTGGAGTTATGTCGCATGATCTTGGAGGCCAATTAATTGGACCATTTCTCGAAATAATGTTACCGCCAAATCTTTCTTTCAATAAATCAATTGTTACGGTAACAGCATGAGGTGTAGCACCATATTATTGGAACCAAAACACTCATGGGTCGATACCATTCAAATTTTGAATCAAATAATCATTGATCATAGATCTGTAACGAGCACCATTCACTGTAACATTAGCTCCAGCATCGTTTTTAACGAAATATGGACCGATGATGCATCCAGCGTGTAAAGCGCACCATACAGTGCATTTTTCAGGATGCAATGGAATCTGCAGAACTTCTTGAGGATTGTTTTCACTCCATATACGGAAATTTTGCTTGTTTACATAGCCGTTCAACCAGAAATGAGCTTCATCACTAAACACAATTTTACGATAAAAAATAGATCAACTTCAAGCTGTTCTAGGTACCAATCAGCAAAAAAAGACGCTTATTATGGTCAAGTGGTTTTAGTTCTTGAACCAGTTGGATCTTGTATGTCATGTAGACCAAGATCTTTACGCAAAATTTTCAATATGGTGGATGCACAGAGTTCAACTTATTGTGAACGTGGACGAATAGACAAATCTGGACCATCATTAACACTATGACTTACAGCAGTCTTGTTGTTGTTGGTGCATCGAGTAGAGAAAATGTTGTCCGAAATCTATGGATAGTTCGACGAATAGACTGCTCTGATAGATGATTAGGTAAACCATACATTTCACGAAGTGCTCTATAAGTTTGGCGAAAAGAACACTGATTTTGAAAATGAATTTCAACAATTTGTAAACGTTGTTGCGGCGTGTGTCTTCATATGATAATTTTTCAATGCTTTCTGAAGAGAAATGTCAAAACAACATGGCTTATACCTTCGGTAAAATCACAGTTATCCCTGTCGAAAGTTCTATCACTCTAAAAAAACACCCGATGTGTGGAGAGAGAGAGAAGAAATATAAATTATTCTAAGTCTAGTAGATTTAATAATATTTTTATTGAAAGGAAAATTCACACAGTTTTTATGCACAATTTATTCAGAATCCTGACACGTGTTTCGGTCTTTCGACCATCTCTCAAATGACTACAAAAAGGAAATAAACTTAAAATTGAAAAGATTCTTGCATTAAAGTGAGGACATCTGTTTATTTTTAAAGCGAATGGAAATAAAGGCATCCAATATAGGGGTTTTGCCGAAGAGTATTTGGAAATTTGTTGAATTCCCTTTTTTCTCACTGGATTTTTCGATTGAAAGAATCTCCAAATAGTTCATATATTTTTCTTATTAACATCTTAGAGTAAAGTGACATCTTTTTCAGTGAAAAAATGATTATTTTTCTATACAATATTCTGCCAAGCCAGTTGATTTCTGGTTTTCCAAAATAGGCATCCTATGTTCTTTCATTCTATGTTGTAAACATCGGCCTATCTGTCCTATATATGTAGCATTACAATCATCACAATGTTACTTTCTATAAGTAGAATTTTAAAATTATGGTTAAAAGTATGTCCTGTTTCTAACAAATGGTTAGAATATGTGGAATTACTTTTATTATTGAGGAACCTCTTCAAATATTTACAAATTCTATGTCAGAAAGTTCGATGGTTTGTAAGTTAACCTGCGGTGATTGCCCAAAAGTTTACATAGGACAGACTGGAAGAACTTTCCGACATAGAATTTGTGAATATTTGAAGAGTTTCCTCAATAATGAAAGTATTTTCACATATTCTAACCATTTGTTAGAAACAGGACCTACTTTCAAACCCAATCTTGAAATTCTACATATGGAAAGTAAAAGTTATGCCTTAAACCTGTTACATTCCCTTGAAATAAATAAACACAATAAAATTGGAATATTAAATTAATTAATAACGAACAATTAGATTTAAATAACTCACCCCTGTTAAATATATTCCGATAGGCTGGAATTTACAGGGATCTTTTTGGGTTTTAGTGCTCAATAAAATTTTTTTGTGCCTACTGTAATATACACACATCGTCAAAAGTCTTGGCCCCCCTAGGTTTTTCAAGAAAGTAACAAGCTATGTCCTGGAAATGAGATGAATATTTTCCTCTATTTCAACTGCAATATATTTGAAGGAAATCTTTGTCTGTTACTCTTTGCTGTATGCAGGATGAGACAAAATAGGGGAAATGAGAAAAAATGTAAATTTATCGATTATTTATTTTTAATTAATTATAGTTATTCCATAACTGAATCCAAATTCAATAGTCTGTAATACCACCTCTTCTTTCAATCAACTGCCCAATACGCCTAGGTATCCCACGAATCAAGTCAATAATGAAATTTTCAGGCATATAGTTCCATTCTTCCTGAAGGGCTAAACTTAATTCATGAAAAGTTGAAGATGGGTTTTGGCGATTGAATATTGCTCTCCCTAAGTAATCCCATACCTGCTTAATTGGATTCATGTCTGGTGAGTTTGCTGGCCAGTTCATTCTCTGGATATTGTTCTCTTGAAGGATGTTTTGAACCCTTCGTGTGGTGAGGCGTTATCATCCTGATAAATGAAATTATTCCCAAAATCTTTGCGCAGAGGAGCAATGGTTGGTTCAATGATGTTTTTTACTTAGATGGCACCAGCCATTGTTCGTTCAACCATAATAAGAGGGGTACGGCTACCGAACATTATACCCCCCCAGCACATTATTGATCCGCCTTGAAAGCGCACAACTTCTTCGGCGAAATTGAGTCGCTCTAGTCTGCCTGGACCTCTCCAAACCCTTTCTCGTCGACTATCACTTTGTAAACCGAATCGTGACTCGTCCGAAAAAGTACGTTGCGCCATTGTGGTAAAAGCCAGTCTTGGAGGTGTTCTGCCCATTGCCGACGGGTAGCTCTATGTCCAGGTGATAGCCGAGGTACTCTTAAAGGTCTTCTTGCCCTTAAATTCGAGGAATGCAACCGTCTCCTTATGGTAGTGGTTGAGACTACCCGTCTATAGGTCCTCAAAAAGACTTCAAAGGGCTGTTACAGATACCGTTCGATACCTTCGGGTAAAATTCGCGATATAATGGTCTTTCTTTGCAAATGTTACACTGGGTTGACCAGGCACTGGTCTCCGGGAAACGCTACCAGTTTTCAGGAAAAGGGCCACTATGCGGCTTACTGAAGTCCGTGGAATATTCAAATGTTGCGCAATCTCGTGGTTCGACAAAGCTTCTTGATGTAGGGCTACTATTCTTGCCCGGTCAAACTGAGAAATTGGATGTCCCGGCAGTTTCTACGGAATACTCTCGTTATTCGCTGAAAACTGATTAACTTCGAATACACCTGTATTCTCCCGAACAAGAAACATTTTTTGCTGGTTTATTGTTTTCATGTAAGTGATAAGATAGTGAGATTCCAGACACAAAAAATTGTCATGTTACATTCAAAAAGTTGAGAGTTGATAGGGGTAGCCAAGACTTTTGACGATGTGTGTAAATAGCAACGGATTTCGGAAACAAGCTTAGTTATTCAAAATGTGAACCTGCCTGATGATGCTGCTGTGATAGCGAAACAATTCTTGTATTAAATAACAATAAAAATTGTGAAAATCAGAATGACCTTATTTAATATTATTTATCTGAATAATAAATAATATTGAAATAAGGTTATTAGTTAATATTTTTTATCTGAATATTAAATAATATTCAAATAAGGTTATTCTGATTTCCACAATTCTTGTTGTTATGTTAACAACAATTATTTCTTTATCACATTAGCATCATCAGGCAGGTTTACATTTTGAATAACAGTTATTTAAAATGTAAACCTGCCTGGTGATGCTTCTGTGATAGCGAAACAATTGTTGTAAACATAAAAATAAAAATTGTGAAAATCAGAATAACCTTATTTAAATATTATTCAATATGGATTTTCACCAAGTAAGGACTAGTTCAAGTCAATATCTGAATATTGTTTTTCATCAGCCATTAATCTGGTAAAAACATAGTTACATTATCTGTCTAATTCGATTCAATTTTTAAGTTATTTGAGTGAGTCTTCAACTTGATTATAATAACTGAAATCATCAATGAAGCGATTATGTTTCAGAATTTGATTGTAACAATATCACCAATATTTATAGCTTTAAAAATATCATTCACCAAATAATATTAATTTTATTAGATGTCATAAGGACAGTAAATATCCTCAGCATAGGAAACTTGGAACATTACAAAAAAGTTTAGTTAATTAAATTAGCACAATTCGAATGAAAGTTTTTGGTATATTTCGTGATCAACTTCTACAGTTAGTCTGTATTTGGAATGTAGGTTACTCATTTGAAAGAAACACTTTCATTCTATGCAACGGTATAATACATTTTTGTTCATTTTGAATATAGTCATGACAATTGCTTACATAACAATAACCTTGACGGCGAAAGGATGAATCTTTAATGGGATAAGTGAAAATTTACAAGAAATATATTTTCTGCAAAACTACAAAACGCAAATTCTATTAATTATAATGGTATGGTATTTGAAGTACAAAAAAAATGAGATTATTCTTTTAGGATTGTTCATCTTATAACAATATCAGTATACAATTTTGTCTCTTTGCTTGGAATTAATATGAGTTTTGATAACGCACATACAGTGCAGAAACCACTTATGAAATAAAATTCTTTGTATGCTTATGTTAGAAAATTATATAAAACAATGGGACTCGTCGACTTTCAAATTCAATGGTATGCTTTTTAAGCCTTAATTTAAATATACTGTATGATTCGGGCAAGTCCAACACAGTCCGTCCTCTTTTTTTTTTGAATGGAACATTCTGTATACATTTATATTTTTAAAGTTCTTCAACAACCTGATTTCAACTAATGCATGGTCTATTATGTATAATATCTGTTAAAATAATAAAGTTGAACCTAAATACAGACTCATGAAATTTCTGAACTAGCTATTAATTAAGTTGGTAGAATCTCTAAAATCAATTTTGGATACGCTCATGAATTTTGGTTTTGTTTACATTTTTTGTCATGAATACCTACAAAACAATATTCGTACATTTGCCGATAAATAAGGAAAATCTGCAAATAATGTGGATTTTTATCAGTCAGATATTGCGATGTTGAGATTTACATTGAAATAGTCAATTCCTAATAGAAAACGTATTTCTTGTAGAAGTAATAATGAAATATTTAACTGAGACTCACCGAATTGGGATTTTTATGATGACCGGTTACGGAGATAATTGAAGAAGTCAAGCGAAAGTAATCCCTTGCAGGCAGAGGAGGACATAAATGACATGATGGGGTAAACTGAAGCAAAGCATTATCGAAGCAGCCACTGAAGTACTCGGAAAAAGAAAAGCAAAACAAAAGAACAAACCCGCTGGTTTTGCAAGGAGGTTAAGAAACAATGCGAGAGAAAAAATAAAGCCTATTTGAAGTACAGAACGACCTAAGCTACGGAAGACTATCAGGAGTATAAAAGAATCAGAAATATAATCAACAACTTAGTCGAGCAAATAAAGAATAAATATTGGGAAATTTTCTCAAAAAAAAATGGAAAACGACTTCTATGGGCTTCAGAAACAAATATTGGGGCTAGTAAGAAACCAAAGGCAGGAAACATGAATTGATCAGTAGTAACCGCATATCAAAAGAAACTTGGGCGAATTATTTAAAACAAATTATATGAAAAACAGCAAACCCAAACTGATCCAAACGCCCCACAAATCATAACAAGTGACACAGTAGCTATTGAAAATAAAGATGTGGAATCATCAACAAGATTCTACACTGCAGCAGAATACCTAATGAATGGAGGGTGAGCAAAACAATACTCCTCTTTAAAAAGGACGATAAAAAAGTACCATCCAACTATAGGAGAATTAATCTACTCCCGATCTCGTTCAAATTGACCACAAGAATCCTATCAAACAAAATCAATGAACACACATCTCTGAGAGACGAACAGCAAGGATTTCGATCAGGAAGATCATGCACGGATGCGTTATTTGTCATAAGACAAATAACAGAAAAATCTATTGAATATAATCGACCAGCTTTTATGTGCTTCATAGATTTACAGAAGGCTTTTGATCGAATACAACTAGAAGATGTAATACATCTGCGTCACGATAGACAGATGCCTTATAATATTGTTGAAACGATCGAAAATACATGTCGAGATAATAAGATCCAAGCAGAGATAAATGGCGAACTGACAGAAGAAATGATCGCTAACAATGGCATTGGGCAAGGTGACTCCCTCAGCCCTCTATTGTTCAATATTATCATGGATGATCTGATAAAACATGTGGTTAAACTAAACGGGTATAAACTTGGAAATAGAGAAATCCGAATACTGTGGTTTGCCGAGGATGTGGTATTAATAGCAGAATCTGAAGACGATCTTCAGAGACTATTGCATCAGTTCAACCTAACAGCGAAGAAATTTCAGATGGTAATATGAACATCTAAAACGAAATGTATGACCACGCCAAAAATACCACTCAGAGCTGGAAATTGACAACCATATACTACAGCTAGAAATGAAGTTCAGATATCTCGGCGTAGAGATATCTGGGTATGGAGATGTCGAGGCAGAGGTAAGAAGACAAGCTACAAAGGCTGCACGAACAGCTGGCTGTCTCAACGACATTATTTGGAACAACAAGCAATCTAGGATATATAAGCAATTAGACCATTCCTTACTTATACTGCGGAAACTAGGCCAGAAACCTCTAAAATGGCACAAATACAGGAAGCAACCGAAGTGAAAGTGCTGCGCAAGATAGCAGTGAAATTCCTCGTGGATCGCGTGAGAAGCGAAAACATTAGAAGAACATGCGGACTAGATAACATCAATGTCTGGGTGCTAAAGATAAAGAAGGAATGGAATGAACATATAAACCGCATGGAAGAGAATAGATTAGCAAAAATAACGAGAGACCGATCACCCGTTGGACGCAGGAGCATTCGCAGACCTCGCAAACGTTGGAATGATAATCTTCCAACTGAGTAATTACAGGCAAAGGAACGAAGAAAAACAAGCAATTTGCTTATATATAAGGAAGAAGAAGAAGTTGAAGTGACAAACTTATTTAGTCAGAGGTATCCTCAGTTGCCTAATATTTCACAAGGTACTGTGTCTAATATTCATGCATAATTTAGAGAACTTGGACATGTCAAACGATTAAAAAGAAAACAGCAATTCGTTGAAGATACTGTGAAATCAAGTCATACAACTTTCATAAGATCATCAAAGAAATACTTCATTCATATACAGGGTGACAAGAAAAATCTCGGACAAACCTGTTTTTCATTTAGCTTTATTAAACAAAAGAAATTAAACGAAACAGCATCTAATAATAATTACATAAATATTTGGTAATAATATATTTAAGCGGTTTCGAAGTGGCTTCCTTTGGCGGCGATACATCAGACGCTTCTTGAATTTTTCGGCAATGGGCCGCAGCCCTTCAGCGACTCTAAACTTTTGTGGTGTTTAGCACACGCTCTGACCTCCAAAATCTACCACACGCTGTAGTCATTGGGTTGAGATCCGGCGAGTAGGGCGGCCATTTTGCAGATGTGATGAAACACGGAAAATGGGTTTTACACCATTCTTGCGTCATTATGGCTTTGTGAGCCGGAGCGGAGTCCTGTTGAAAGGTCCAATGGGTGTTGCCGAAGTACTGCTGGGCTCACGGAAGTGCTACGGCCTCGAGAATGTCGCAGCGGTAGACTTCTTGATTGATTTTCCGTGAGGAAGTTGAACTTTTTGGAGATTGTAAGGCTTGAGGTTGAGCTTCTTTTGGGACATTTGACGAATGGATTTACGGTTGATAACGGTCTGAAGGGCTATTTTCCTCATGGACACTCTTGGATTTCGATTGACTCGCTTCTTGACGATGTTGCGATTGCTACGTGTATTGACAGTGCGTTTTCTTCCACTTCCTGGACAACGACCATCATGGCCAAGCTCCTTGAAACAGCAAAATGCATCGGGCACGGTTTGTCGAGGCACATTGAGTAAACGAACAATTTCGCATTGACACTTACCTTGACGAAACAGCTCCAAAATTGTACTACGTTTGTTTGACATTCTTACACTGCCAAATAAACTAATATCAAACTGAAAATTCACATATTAGTACAAGAAAGTGTAGAGAATCTAATAGAACAAAACTTATTTGGCTGCGCTGAAATTCTTTTATTTCAGAACACAGTAAAATTTGTCTGAAGTTTTTCTTGTCACCCTGTAAAATAACTTTTGTGCAGGAGCTTTCAGAAGATGATCCAGACCGTAGAATGCATTTCTGCGAAATAATGATCAATAAACTGAACAGAAATAGCTGTTGGTATAATCATCATTTACATTGAACAGGGAGGTAAAACGACAAAATTGTAGATATTGGTCAGCGGATAATCCTCATTGAATGCGTGAGACACCTACGCAGTATCCTCAATAGGTAAACGTTTGGACCCGTAACATAGGTGACCATGTAATGTAAAATAACTTTTGTGCAGGAGCTTACAGAAGTTGATCCAGACCGTAGAATGCATTTCGGCAAAATAATGATCAATAAACTGAACAGAAATAGCTGTTGGTATAATCCTTTTTCCTGATTGATCATCATTTACATTGAACAGGGAGGTAAACCGACAAAATTGTAGATATTGGTCAGCAGATAATCCTCATTGAATGCGTGAGACACCTACGCAGTATCCTCAATAAGTAAACGTTTGGACCAGTAACATAGGTGACCATGTTATTGGTCCTATATTTATAGAAGGGATTTTGACAGTCAAAAAATATTTGAGTTTGATTAGAAAGGAAGTTGTTCCTGCGTTAGTCAACTCATTTCCTAATGCGATAGACCCAAACCTACCGAAT
This sequence comes from Megalocaria dilatata, assembly GCA_034642435.1. NCBI lineage: Eukaryota > Metazoa > Arthropoda > Insecta > Coleoptera > Coccinellidae > Megalocaria > Megalocaria dilatata. The sequence continues at coordinate 77,028,078 of CM067854.1, forward strand.
GAAAATGTCTGGTTCCAGCAGGTTCCATTATGCTTCAATGGTCAGAACCTACATAAACGCAATCTTCCTCAATAAATGGATTGGAAGAAGAGGTACTATTCTGTGGCCAGCTAGATCGCCAGATATTACGCCGTTGGATTTTTTCTCTAGCGTTATCTCAAGAACAAAGTTTATGCAACACAGCCAACCAGAATCGCAGACCTTAAAGAAAGGATAACAAGAGAAATGCGGAATATTTCAACTCAAACTTTGAACAAAGTAAGGAATCAGTTTTATAGGAAACTGTGTTATTGCCAAGAACGAGGTGGAGAACATTTTGAGCATTTATCTTAATGTAGTAAAATTGATTACATCATGAAATTTAAGTATTCAGTTTCTTGAAGCCAATATCGGGTGTTTTTTTTTGAGTGATAGAACTTTAAATTGAAATAAAACATTCAAATTGAGATTGAAGCCAATTTTTTTTTATTTGGAAGATAATTTTATGACATTTGTTTTTTTTTGAAAATAATTTCTGGTATATGCCCACCACGACTAGTTCTGAGGAACCGCATTCGACCAGACTAATTTTGGAACAGTTTTTCGAGTAATTCAGGCCTTATTTCTTCAATAACACGAGTTATGTTGGCTTCCAAAGCGTCAATTGTTTCTGGTTTATCAGCATAAATCATGACTTGACATAACCTCAAAGAAAATATTCCAGTGGAGTTATGTCGCATGATCTTGAGGCCAATTAATTGGACCATTTCTCGAAATAATGTTATCGCCAAATCTTTCTTTCTATAAATTAATTGTTACGGTAGCAGCATGAGGTGTAGCATCATCTTGTTGGTACCAAAACGCTTCTGTGTCGATACCATTCACATTTTAAAACAATTAATCATTGATCATCGATCTGTTACGAGCATCATTCACTGTAACATTAGCTCCAGCATCGTTTTTAAAGAAATATAGACCGATGATGCCTCCAGCGTGTAGAGCACACTATACAGTGCATTTTTCAGGATGCAATGGAACTTGAAGAACTGCTTGAGGATTTTTTTCAATCCATATACCGCAATTTTGCCTGTTTACATAGCCGTTCAACCGGAAATGAGCTTCATCACTAAACAAAATTTTACGATAAAAAAGTGGATCAAATTTAAGCTGTTCTAGGGCCCCATTAGCAAACAAACGACGCTTATTATGGTCAAGTGGCTTCAGTTCATGAACCAGTTGGATCTTGTATGGGTGTAGACCAAGATCTTTACGCAAACTTCTCGATGTGGTGGATGCACAGAGACCAACTTGTTGTGAACGTCAACGAATAGACAAATCTGGATCATAATTAACACTATGACTTACAGCAGCGATATTTTCTTCTGTACGTACAGTTCTTTGACTTGTTGTTGTTGTTGCATCGAGTAGAGAAAATGTTGTCCGAAATCTATCGATAGTTCGACGAATAAGCTGCTCTGATGGACGATTATTAAATCATAAATTTCATGAAATGCTCTATAAGTTTGGCGAATAAAACACTGATATTCAAAATAAATTTCAACAATTTGTAAACGTTGTTGCGGCGTGAGTCTTTCCATGATAATTTGTCAATGCTTACTGAACAGAAATGTCAAAAAAAAACATGGCTTCTACCTTCTGGAAAATCACAGTTATCCCTATCGAAAGTTCTATTACTCTTAAAAAAACACCCGATGCTTTAGAAATTTCATCCAGTCTTATTCATAATAGAGCATACACGATATTGTTCGTTGAAATCAAGGAATTAAGTAGCTTTAAAAATTTAAAAAGGTACAGGGTGGCCCATTGAAAATAGAAAAAAGAGGATGGACTATACAGGAATCACCCTGTATATTTAAATTTATGTTTAAAAAGCGCACAATTGAATTTAAAAATTGATGTGTCCGAGTGTTTTTAATAATTTTCTTATACAAGGACACAAATTATTTATTCGTTAAATGGTTTCCACACTGTATATTCAGACAGTTGAAAATTCTACAAGGTGATAATGAACTCGAAATTTTTATTTAAGATGTTATTTGCAAGATTATATGAAAAAAAGGAATCTTCGGTCGCGTGATATTTACTTATCTCGACTTTTTCCAAGCATTCCTACTACTCGATCACAGAATCAGGATGTAATTGATTTTCAATGATATTTTTCAAATGGAAATTTGAATTGCTCATTGATTCTCGTACATCCTTATAAAATCGATTAAGGAAGCAATTAGAATTGAGAATTGTATCATAATTTTGAAATCCAATAACACCTGTGGGATGAAACAGCACCTACGACTTTTCATTTATAATAGATTGTTCGGAAAAAGGAGTTATACCTACAGGGTCATCCGCTCAGAAAATTTGAAAGTAGTCTCCACTCGGTGATTCTCGAAGTTATTATCTTTCGAATAATTCATTCAGATATTTTTCCTTATAATGGAAACTCGAAAATAAAACAGAGGAGATCTTTTTATGAAAATAAAAAAAGTTATTATAGAAAAAATTGATATCAAGAAACTGACGGCTTGTTTGGAAAAAATAGGTTATACATTCAAAGTTAAAAGTATTGTACGTTGTACGTCGCTAATCACTACTTTTTCCCATCTTTCTGGCAAGGATTCCATCGCCAAAAAAAGAACGATTCTTCAGCCGTTATCCATGTATCGGTCCATATTTGACTCCATCATCATTGGAGTAAGTGCTGGTCAGCCTAGCCATGATGCATCGATTAGAAGAGATGGAAATCGGAAGGAGCAATGTCTGGGCTGTACGCCGTGTGGGGTAGGACTTTGTTGTGTGTGTCGGCGTATTGCGACTATTTTTCTTGCAATACTTAGCTCAAAACGCATTAATTGTCGTCGGTAGACCTCCACTGTGATTCTTCGTTCCATTGTTATAACTCGCAACAACCACCTGGTTCCACCAAATATACAGTATTATCTCTCGGCATGAATATTCCGCTTTAATGTTGCTGAGGCATCCATACGTTGCTTGACATTTCAGATTATCGTAATTTATTTATATATTCTATTTTTATTTGTTGGTCAGATAGGATATCAACGGGCATAATCCCAAAATGATATTAACGGCAAAATACAAAAACTTTTACAATATGTGCAACATCAGATCAACCCCGAATCTACACATCCCACCAATTTAAGAAAAACAAACTGATAATCCGTAAGAAACTTACAAAATATTAAATCTTAATTTAACAGCTTCATTTTTCCCTTGAATGAACCAATTGACAGAAAAATATATAATTGTTCTTATACTTAGAATTGTATACTCTCATGGTTTTGTTGACCGGAGAGTGTTTTTTCAAATTTGTTCTATGAAACGTAAAAAAACAGCATTACCTCTTAACGGTCTAAATAGAACATGAATGCTCACGTTGGGTAGCAAAGCTGGAGAGTCAACGTAACCATTCAACAATTTATATAAATACATAACATCGCTATGTTCCCTACAGTTTTCCATTGAGACAAACCCATAATTTTTTCTAAGGCTAGTCATACTTGCCAAGAAATTGTAGCTACCTGTAATCTTATAATCTGAATATCTCAAAAATGTATTCCTCACCATCTCCAATCGGTGCTTGTTGACCTCATATCGGGGCGACCAAACAACCGATGCATAAGATAACTTACTGTAAATGAAGGCAAAATATAGAGCCTTCAAGGCTTTAGTTGAAGTAAATGATTTGAAGTAAAACACTTTATTTCCGCTTATTTTTATTTTTCAACGACAATTGTTTCGTCAATTACATATTGACTTCGTCAGGTGAGTATGGTAACTAACTACTTTTACAAAATCTTTCTCCTTAAATACAAGTTTCACTAAAAATACGTGATAAAATGAAGTTTACAAGGAATTTATTAAAACGATTTATTAGAACGACCAAACAGATGTGAACCGTTTTCCGTTGTTGAACCTTTTTTAATAAATTCCTTGTAAACTTCATTTTATCACGTATTTTTAGTGAAACTTGTATTTAAGGAGAAAGATTTTGTAAAAGTAGTTAGTTACCATACTCACCTGACGAAGTCAATATGTAATTGACGAAACAATTGTCGTTGAAAAATAAAAATAAGCGGAAATAAAGTGTTTTACTTCGAATCATTTACGATGAATTTCCGTCAAGTAGAGACCGAAACAATCAAGAATTTAGTTGAAGTGAAATATTTACAAGATCTCATCACAAATTCCAGCATCTGGCCAGATTTGGTCACCACATAATCGATGTATGAATCAAACAACATTTTTGTATCAAATATTACACCCAAATTCCTCACCTCATGCCGACTCTCACCCAAATGGTAGTCAAAATGATGGGTCTTTAGTTAATGACTAAATGTTATGCAGTTACACTTATTCAAGTTGAAATATAGTTATTGAATGCATTTAAGTCTTGTTGGAAGTTAGTCCAAAGCGTCAGCTATACGGAAAAAGATCTTCATATCGTCCACAAATATAAAAAATTTATTAAATTTGAAACATCCACTTATAACATTAATATAAATTATAAATAAAAGAGACCAAAGGAGAGACCCCTGAGCCACCCCCAAGGTCACACAGAAAGATGATGAAAAATATCCGTTAACGGCAACAATTTGAGATATGAAAATAACCAACGTAGCAAGTCTCCATGTACACCTATCTCAGACAATTTTTTCATCAAGATGTTATGATCAACCTTATCGAAGGTCTTCGAAAACTCAACCTGCATCTGACTGTCCATTGCTTCATGAATTTACTCTGTATAAAGGACCAGATTGGACACAGTAGATCTTTTAGGAACAAATCCATGTTGTTCGGGAATAATAAGAGACCTTACAGAATTCATCCCATCACGTACGAAAAAGTCGAGGATTCTAGTTGAAACACTTAATTTGCTAATGGGCCTACAATTTTCAAAATAATGTTTATCGCACATTTTCGGAATTGGAACCAAGTAAGCAATTTTCCATTTTATGGGAAACTCACACTGCATGAACGATCGGATGAACAGAATAGTAAGGGAATATATCGGGTGATTTATATTTGATTGATTCGGTCTTTACTTGGTGGAAACTCATTTAAATTAAAAAACAGATTTGACAGAAGGTAGAAGCCATGTTGTTTTGATATTTCTGTTCGGTAAGCATTGACAAATTATCATGGATAGACTCACGCCGCAACAACGTTTACAAATTGTTGAAATTTATTTTCAAAATCAGTGTTTTATTTGCCAAACTTATAGAGCATTTCATGAAATTTATGATTTAAATAATCGTCCATCAGAGCAGCTTATTCATCAAACTATCGATAGATTTCGGACAACATTTTCTCTACTCGATGCAACAACAACAAGTTATCCAGAAAGAACCTGAACAAACTGATCTTCGGTTACTCTGATCTCATGAATCGAATCATAATTGCTGACACACTAGAACACATTGGAAAACTTCTGTTCATATGGTTGAAAAACACTACTACAGTAATTTGAAAAAAGGTTGGGTACATTCGAACCTTCAGGTGTCTTATTTTTATATATCATTCTATTGGGAAACTAGGTACGTCCATTCTTTAGGTGCTGCCAGAAACGATTTGAATTACCTGGCAGTTCATCCTCAATTGAAGATATGTAAGAAGTGTAGTCAGACCGAACAGCTTTTTTGGTTTTACGTCTTAACTCAGAGAACACAAGATAATCGAAACTTCTAAAGTTCAACTTCCACCTTTTATGAGCCTTATTCTGCTCTTTAATGTGGTTTGTAATGCTCTAAGATAAGCCGGAAGATTAGTATGAATCTTCATTTTGGGAATAAACTTGTCGACGAACTTATAAACTTGTTCATAAAATGTATCAAACTACACAGTTACCGCGAAACACCCTCCCAGTCAACATTCTCCAATCCAGAATTTATGGCAACAAAATCCACATTTCTAGAACTACAGAAATTAATGGATCCACTTTTCATCGCCAGCCACATTTTGATGCAAAAACCCTTTTTTTGCCTTTGGAGCATTGTTCACACCTGAAAAACGGCTTTCGACGTCCCTTGGCTTCATTTCATACGGCACCCAAGTTTCTACCTTTCGGATCATCCCCATTGCTTTTAAAAGATTGCAAATGGCTGGCTGAATGACTACGAGTGTTTTTGTTCCCCTTAAGTTTGTGATTGATATTTATCGAGCCTTGCCTCTAATTCTTCATCCTTAAACATTGGTGGAGTTCGTGATCGTTCTTGGTCTTCCAAATTAAAATTTTCACTTTTAAATCGGGCATATATTTTTAACAAGAAATGAAAAAAGACTTTTAAAATATAATAATAATAATAATAACATTTATTAATTCCATAGAATCACACAGAGTAAAAATGGAACAAGTCAGACAGAAACAATACTCAGCCTTTAGAAAAGCTCTCTTTAAATTCACAAATACTGTATGGCTCACAATTCAAAACTAAAGCATACAGAGCTTTCTTAAATTTAAGGTGACAGGAAAGATTTCTTACACTCAAGGGCAACACATTATACAAACTAATGGCCATATATTCAACATTTTTTTCTCTTAAGGTGGTTATATGTGTTGGTACAGTAAAAGGACACATTCTTCTTGTATTATTTAAATTTCTATATGGCTCAAAATAATGGCTATGTTTACTGACAAAAATTAACAGTTTATATATATACAACCCACAAATTGTAAGAATGTTGTTGCTTTTAAAGAGACCCCTACATGATTCTCTGTATCCAAGATGCAACATAGTCCTAAGTGCTCGCTTCTGAATAACAAACAGAGCATTCACGTTGGAAGAGTTACCCCAGAAGATTATCCCGTATGACATAATGGACTGGAAATTAGCAAAATAGACTAGTTTTAAAAGCTCGAGGTCTACCTGTTTCCTTAGCATAAATAACAGGTAACAAACAGAATTTAATCTTCCTTTAAGTTTCTCAGTATGAGGTCCCCATTTAAGATGTTTATCTATTATAAACCCCCAGAAAAACAACACTATCTTCAACCGCGACATAATTATCCGAGATTTTAATTGACAGAGGATATTGTATCTTAGATCTTTTGCTATAAAAAAATATACATTGGGTCTTGTCAATGTTCAAAAGAAGATTATGGTTACTAAACCATTCTCCTACAGATGTCAGCAAATTTTTGGTTTCCTCTGTGGCAGTAGAAATATTATGGAGCTTTAGTTGATAGTTGGTATCATCTGCGAACATACCCATTGAGTACTTTGCTGAAACTCCAGCCTTTGGCAACCGGTTTATATACACAATAAAGAGTGCAGGTCCTAGAATGCTTCCCTGTGGTACGCCCATAGTTATCTCTCTCTCATCTGACCTAAAAAGCTCACCATCCACCTCCATGACAACCATTTGCCTCCTGGATGACAAATAACTCTCGATGAGTTTCAACTGATTGTCCCTAATTCCACAGTCTTCCAGAATCTCCAACAGTATCTTATGGTCCACACAATCGAAGGCCTTTGACAGGTCCAAAAATAAGCCCATAGGTAGTTCATCCTGCTCAATAGTCGCCAAAACCTCTTTAATCACCTCATAAACTGCAGTTTCTATACTTCTATTCTTCACAAAGCCATGTTGTTGAACTGAAATGACATTAAATTTATGAAAAAAATTCATCAATCTGTTGTTCAAGATTTTTTCAAAGATTTTTGAGAACGATGGCAGTATGCTGATAGGTCTGTAGCTATTTGGATCCCCAGTAGGTCCTTTCTTGTACAGCGGTTTCACCATGGCAATTTTCAATTGGTCGGGAAAAATGCCTTCCTTAAAGCACCGATTTATAATGAAACTGAGAGGTGACAGAATTATATCAATAGAGGACTTAACAACCCTCACAGGAATCTCATCACAACCCCACGATTGCTTATTCCTCAAGGTCCTTACAGTTTTCAGAACTTCCTCATGTGAAACTTCAAACATGAAAAAAGAATTATTAAGTCTTTCTCCACTTGTTGGAGCAGTTTTATTCAGGCTATCTGTCAGTGTGGAGGGAAAGTCAGTGAAAAAATTGTTTAATTCATCAGGCAGTAGGGAGTTCTGATCGCTGGAAACAGGTGAAGAAGTCCTGCTCTTCGTCAGGGAATTTATGATCTTCCAGGAGGCTTTTGATCTATTATCAGAGTTCCGTATGAGGTTACTGAAGTGTTCTTTTTTTGCTTTGGACAGAAGAAGATCATATGGTTTTCTAGTAGAATTATATGAGGCAATTAATTCCGGTCTTGAAAAAGAAACAATATGCAGGATGTCAAGATGCTTCTTGATATCAATCAATTCAGGTGTTAGTTTAAACTTTCTACTTGATGATGAGATATTGATATTTACTTTAGGAAAACAACGTTCAAATGTATCAGAAAATCTTGTGTGGAATACATACCAAAGTTCATTGGGATCGCCTGGATGAGTAAAAATATCATCCCAATTTAATCTAGATAAGTCTTGAAGGAAAATTTGGATAGACTCGTCATTTATTATTCTTTGTTTAAGGGTTTTTATTTTATTGTCATGAGTTGAACTGAAACTAGTAGTAAACTTGAGAGCTGAGTGATCAGAAATATGGTACTCAACCACCATAGTTTGGCCCACAAGAGATGTCACCACATTGTCTAAACAACTACCTGAGGAGGGACGTGTTGGTTGAAGATTTGTTACTTTCAGGTTGAAACTTTCCAGAAGTGATACGAAATCACTAACATCTGAGGAACTTGAAAGGATATTCAAATTAAAATCACCCACCAAGATGAACTCTGCTTTCTCCAGTGTACATCGCTCCAGAATAGTTCCAAGTCTCTCTAGAAATAGATCCACATCGGCTAGGGGCTGGGAATTAGGTCTATAAATACATATAATCAAAATTTTTTGATTGCCTAGAAAAATTTGAGCAGCGGAACACTCGATAACATTGGGTATTGAAAGTAAATTGTAATCTGACCTTTCAGTGCAGTTGAGTTCATTCCTACTGTAGATTGCCGTTCCACCATGGCTACCTTTCATACGGCAAAAGCTTGAAATTAGCTTATAGTCAACCAGTTTATACACCTGAAGTTCTTCCTTACACCTCCAATGTTCTGTAATTGCAAGTATATCAGCTTTTTCTTCCTGTGCCATCAACTGGAGCCCGTTCAGTGCTGTGCCCAAGGACCTAACATTTTGGAGGATGAGACTAAAGCTTCTAGCAGGCTTCGATTTTCTAACGTCGATGGAGGAGATTACGTCATCTGGTTTTGTCTGTTCTTCCGAAAAAAATTTCTGTCGAAGGAAAAATCTCTCAGGACAACTCCCTGAGGCCAGAAAGATTCACAAAACACCTTATTAAAAGCACCTTCATTCGGTAGACCAATGCTAAAAGCTGAATTTTGTCCTAGAGTGTTAAGTTTTTTCACTATAATATTCTCATTATCTTCAATATCATTCAAGAAAGATAGTATATCCGTTTCTGAGACCTCTTTACCAGCAATTTTACCTACATACAACCAACGTCGTCGAATTGCACCTTTAATTGTTGGGTTATCTGAACTATTTTCTTTCGTTCCATAACAAACTTTAATGTTTCTAGAATGCCGGTTTTTCTTTTGCATCGTAATCCAACCTTCTGTATTATCAGTTTCTTTAATTACACTTACAGAAGTAGTAATGTTTTAACTTGAGTCAGTGTCATCCACAATTATCTCAGGAATCACAGGATAAGAATTGTTTATGTTTACAATTCTTTTCGGCTGTTTGGATGACATTTGCGCCTGGGGACGGAGATCATGCGCACCATTTGAGTTCTTATTCACCACAGAACTATATGTTTTCTTCGAGGATGTAGCTACATCTGGATCAGGTGCAGATACCTTATCTTGATGAGTGTTTACAGATTTTTTTGTTGGGTTTTTACCTGATTTAGTTTGATTTTCGAGGACAATGATCTTTTCTCTCAAAAGATTGTTATTTTCAATCAAAATTGAATTCTTACTCCTTGTTTCATCCAATAGGTACTTCAAATACTCAACTTCAATACGAAGTGCTTTATTCTCCAATTTAGTTGAAGATTCTTCACTATTTTGACCTTCTTCTGTTGGTTGATGGAGACAGCTTGTGTTTTTCCTGTTAGCTGATTTGATTAGGCAAGATGGGTGAAAAATATCATCACACTTGATACATTTGTGGAATTCTCCGACTTTCCGATTACAATAATTGCAAATTTTATCTGAGATTTCAATTGAAATACTCGGACTTGCAGCGCGATCGCATGGCACATCTTCACTCGTTGACATTCTGACGACTATATATATGACTATATATGTATTTTTTAAATGAAATCTGTTATTTATAATAACAATTTTCTATATTTTTTTTTGATTCGTTACTGGTTGACTCCTCACATACATTCTGTCAAGAAAGTACCGGGAATTATCGATTTAAATCTGGCGGGGCAATGAGGCAGGTAAAAATTTTTTTTCCTAGGTTGGTACCACTGTCCTTAATTACTATGCCAAGCTTGAGCGGGATCTGTCAACTAGTGTGTTTGCAACAGCTGATTAAGTCAGTCGATGTCAGAGTGCGTGCCGATTTTTACTATGGGTGATTACGGTGAGCAAAGAATTTGTTTAAAGTTTTGTGTTGCAAATGAATTTTCGTGTGCCGATGCATTGAAAATGTTGCAAAAGGCCTTTGGTGATAATGCTCTATCGAAAACTGGGTGGCAAAAAATGAGCCGAAACCGAAAAAACCACGCCAAAGCCGCTCGAAAATAAAGGTGATGCTCATTGTTTTCTTCGATATCCGTGGCGTGGTGCACTACGAATTCGTTCCAGAGGGTCAGACGGTAAACAAGGAGTATTACCTAGGCGTTATGAAACGTTTGCGCGAGCGTATCCGTAAGAAGCGGCCAAATTTGTGGGCGAACAACTCATGGATTTTGCATGACGATATGGCGCCTTCTCACCGAGCTACGATTGTGACTGACTTTCTCGCCAAAAACTCAACAAACGTGCTTCAGCAACCACCGTATTCGCCGGATTTGGCTCTCTGCGACTTTTTCCTCTTCCCAAAACTAAAATTGCCCCTTCGTGGCACCCGTTTTGAGTCGATTGAAGCCATAAAACAAAATTCGACGCGAGAGCTAAAGTCCATCCTGGAAAGCGCCTATAAAAAATGTTTCGATAATTGGAAGTGCCGTTGGCATAGATGTATTGGAGCAAATGGAGCCTATTTTGAAGGCGACCCAATAAATTTTGACGATTAAATGTAAAAATGTTGTTTTAATTGAAAATTGCCGGTACTTTCTTGACAGAGTAGTATGTCTATGCAAAGAAACAAAGTTTCTAAGACATTTCTTTTAATTTAATTTTGAAAATTTTCAAGAGTTATTTCAGATTAACATTTGTAAAACTTTCAGAGAAATGTTCTAGTTAATAATCTAAAAAACCCTACGAAGTATTATTCTATTTATGCCTATTTTTGTTTTGAAAAATTGAATAGTAGGAAATGAAACAGATAAAGAGTCTTTCAGGTAAGGACATTGCACAAAAAATTTTTCTTACTTATGGACCTGCAAAAAAGTTACCCGGAAGGAAAAATATGCATTTGGAAAATTCATTGGGAAATTTTTGAGTTTAAGCGATCCTATCCTACTCGTAGATTTATGGGATAAAATTCACCAAATCGTATGACAAAGGCAGGAACCAGTAAAACCAAGTAAAATCCCCATTGTGGAAGGAAGATTACGTTGGTTGCTGAAGCTTTTAGATAATAATACGTCATTTCAAAGAAGTAACCGGAATTGATCATTTGAAGAGCACTCAAAAGCTTCTAGAATAATTTTTGTCGTCTTCGCACAATAATTCTCTTTACCTCCTCGAAGTTTGAACGTTATCTGTCATATAAAATGTTCACAGTGCTCCATTCTGTCAGTTTATCTTAAGTGTATTTAATAATGGCAAAAAAATCACGAACTAATAAACTGTCATAAATTTTGCATTGCTAAGGGTATTTTGTCTACCAATCGCTGAAAATAATACACAAGGCTAACGGTGAATCGACTTTATGAAAGAAAAACGTATGTGCATTCAAAAGTGATCGAGATATGATGTATTGACCAAATTGTTAAAATTCATCATCTAACACATTTTGTATTATGCGATGAATTTAAATAATTTGATCAATACTTTATATTTTCTTTGATTGTTTATTACTTAATTACCACCACATGTGATAATATATATGTCTATAAATTCATACAGTGTTATCTAGGGCATGTTCAAATTTTAACTCTGGATGTTTTCAAGAGATTTATTAAGATTAAAAACTGAAGAGGTTCCGGAGAATTAATCCAGCTATTATCTGAAATACTAAAAAAAACTCTTGATGGTAAATTTTCACAAACTTCTAGTAGATATTCTAGACATTATTTCGGACACTTTCGACCCAAATCATATAATTCAAAAATGCTTCGTTAAGGAGCTAAAGTCCTCTGAAGATGACGCCCAGGCAACACTTTTTGTTACATATCTCCAAAACGGCGTCACCTAAAGTGTTGAAATTTTACACATTGGCTAATATTAAAAATATGGTTTGAGTGCATTTTTTTCATATCAGACATAAAGGTATCATTTTGGAGGGGCGAAGGGTATTTTTAGTAGCCACTCTTTTACCTCCCATTATTGTACAAGTTACATTCATCAAATTTATATACTCTGATATATTCTCTTGAAAAAGGTGCTTCTATAAGATATCGCCCAGTTGCACCAGTTTTCAGAAAAATTGATTTGAAATTTTCTCTCCGTCCACTACACAATGCTCGTTATCCAAAGAATCATAATAAAGTAAGTGAAATATCAATTTCAGGTACTCGATTTCAATTACTTTATGGAAGCTTCACCTTATAAAATAATTGGTACGAAATAATTTTATTTACTTAAAGTTTATTTTTCAAAGAAATACTAATGTAGCAACAAAAAACTAAACGATGAAATAACATAAAAAACAAATACAATACATACAAAAAATGCACATTTTGATATCAGCTAATAAAATTTCAACACTTCAGTTGACGCCGTTTTGGAGATATGTGACAAAAAGTGTTGCCTGGAGGTCCTCTTCAGGGGGCTCTAGCTCCTTAGCGAAGCATTTTTACATTATATGATTTGGGTCGAATATACCCAAGAAAAAATATCTGGATCATCCACTAAAAACATGTTGGTCTAATTATCGGACACCTGAATATAATATATTATTTGAAATTTTTTTTGTAGTATCACACATGCGCGTGGCGGTTTTCTAATGCTGAGTCTATGTCGTATCTTCTTTCATTTTATATTTCCGTGGAATAACCTAATTTTTGCATATGCCATACATTATCTAAAAGTTAGTCCTTTTCGCTGAATATGTGGTGATGATGGTATGTATATTTTTTTTTGATTACTTTATTTTTATCCAAATAACTCCTAACTGAAGAGACTTCAGTTAGAATTTTTCAGGTTATTTTTTTGGAGAATGTGATATCTTTTTTCGAAATGAAAAATAAAAAGACCCTTTTGAATTCTATGCGAAACATTTTTTGGCGATTGAACTTGTTATTCCTTAATATCCAATTGAAACAATTAGTATTAGATGACGAATTCAAATAACTTGGTCAATACTTTATATTTCCGTTGATTCTTTAGTTAGTCACCACCACATGTGTTGATAATATGTATGTGTATAAAGTGATAGAGTCTTATCTAGGGCAATTTAATTCTAAATTTTTTCAGAATATTTATTTTGATGAAAATCTGTATAGGTTCCGGAGCATTAATCCAGCTTTTATCTGTTATTATCAAACGACGCCTAAAAGATTCATAAAAAAAATTATATTCGAGTGCTCAAGAGGATACGTTCTTGAAGTTGTACTAAATTCGATGATTAAAGAAAAATTGTTCTGAAAATTTCTATACAATTGACGAGATTATATTACACTCATGTAGAAAGACGCCTTTGATCTACAGGTTTCATCATGAAATTCTCGGTTTTTAATCGATTTCTAAAATATCATCCAGAAAGAATGGAAAGAAGTTATTCCTCACAGATAAATAGTCATTGAGAGATATAAAACTTTCAACACTGTTATTAATCCACAATGATCCACGTTATTAAATAAATGGAAGAATTGTTCCTATAAAACATTGTTAGAACTCCCAGAAACAATATAAAATCATTAAAAAATTCAACAAGCCATTTACACGTCTTTTATGATGTTCGTCACTCAGAAAGCTAACGACATAACTTCATTAAGATCCCGTTATTGCCGATATTGACTTTATAGACACCAAACGTCCAAGGAAAATAGCCATTTCTAGTGTTAATTACGAACAAATACTGGTCGATTGACCAACGTTATTGAACTGGAAGCCCAAATATCGAATCAGATATCTGAGAATCTCTGATATGTCTTAGTTGGAATTCGTTTCGAACTTGATACGAGAGCATTTCAGCCTTACAATAGTTTTTACGTGAGGTGTTTACCAAAGGTTAAATGCTTGTAATTAGCTGAGAATTCGAAGAACTACTGTCGTTATAAATCAGAAATGATAGGTAAGTATCACTTGAGGTCGATCGTTTTGAATTGTATTGAATGAAAAGTATATCCTTATGTTTGATCAATTCATACAGAAACAAATTTTATTTCGAGAAATGTCATATTGATTATTTTTTCGCATTATATTGATGGAATTAATCAGGTATCAATCGATTCAACTACTCATTTTTTTACTTGATTCTCAATGGAACATATATATCGAAATATTTACTATCCATCAAAAAAAGGAATATGAAGTATACATTTTTCGATCATTAGACATTAGTCTGTAATTCATTTCAAAGAAAATATATCTCTTATTTCAAAACAGATTTGGCCACTACTTAGGCTTCGCATTTATTATGAGTGAGGACGGTAGGTAATTTTGTTGTTTCAGTAAAAGACACTTTATTAATCACTACAATTCATTATGTATGATTCGCAGAGGTGGAACTGACCATAGTCTTTAACCTTGTCGTTATCTCTATGATAAACTGAATTTATTCTGGTAGTTTGTCTTCAAATTTTATAAGAGGTCTCCTTTTGGTATTGAAAAAAGTGAGTACATGTCAGAAGAAATCAATGGATGTTTATCTCAATGTGAAGAGGAAGGTATGCCATTAACAATGGAAAAGATATCTGCCAAATGGTCGCTAGGGCTACGGTTGCAGAACCATATCCTTTTCATGAAGTTTTCCATGACCGCACATTTTCGGCTTATGTCTTCGATAACTTCACGAATTCTATCTTTAAGTTTTTTGATCGATTGTGAAGCATTGGCATAGATATTATCTTTCATGTGACCTCCAAGGAAAAAGTCTAAAGATATTAACTCGCAAGATCTCGATGGCCAATTGTGATCACCTTTTCGAAAAATAACACTGCCGGCAAACTTCTCTTGCAAAATTGCAATTGTTTCGTAGCTTGTGTAGCACGTAGTACCGTCTTGTTGAAAATAAAGGTCGTCCACATCAATATCTTACAATTCCGACCATATACACTCATTAATAACAGCTCAGTAGAGCAATCCATTCACCGTTATAGTTGTACTTGCCTCATTTTCGAATAAGTAAGGTCCAATCACACCGCAAACCCTAAAACTACACCAAACAGTGACACGTTGAGGATGGAGACGCTTTTCAACAATCATTTTTGGATTATCAGAGACACAAATGCGATAATTCTGCTTATTAACATAGCTTCCGAGGTGACAATGAACACTGAAGAAGATTTTTCGATGAAAATCTGGATCCTTCTGATGCATTTCAAGGAGCCAATCAGTAAAGATACGATGTTGCTGGTGATCGATCGGCTTGAGTTCTTGTCCTAACTGAACTTTAAAAGTCTAAAGACGTAAGTCTTTATGTAAAATACGATGTAATGTCGTTTGTGGAATGTATTATTTCAAAGACCGACGAGGAATCGACAAACCTGGGTTTCCGTTAACACTACGGGTTAAAGCAGCAATATTCTGAGTTGTTCTTGAGCGACGCACACAGTTTCGACACTTCACATCACTAACTTGTCCTAACAGCTCGAATTTATCAACCAGTTTCACTATTGCCGGTCAAGAAGTTGGTTCACGATGATCCAAAAGTGTTTTAGTTTAGCTCCAGCATCGTTTTTACAGAAACATGGACCGATGATGCCTCCAGCGTGTAAAGCACACCATATAGTGCATTTTTCAGGATGCAATGGAACCTGCAGAATTTCTTGAGGATTGTTTCCATTCTATATATCGCAATTTAGCTTGTTTACATAGCCGTTCAACCAGAAATGAGCTTCATCACTAAACACAATTTTACGATAAAAAAGTGGATCAACTTCAAGATGTTCTAGGGACCAATTAGCAAACAAACGACGCTTATTATGGTCAAACGGCTTTAGTTCTTGAACTAGTTAGATCTTGTATGGGTATAGACCAAGATTTCAACGCAAAATTTTTCATGTGGTGGATGCATAGAGTCCAACTTGTTGTGAACGTCGATGAATAAACAAATCTGGATCATCATTAACACTATGACTTACAGCAGCGATATTTTATTCTGTACGTACAGTTCTTTGTCTCGTTGTTGTTGTATCGAGTAGAGAAAATGTCTGAAATCTATCGATAGTTCGAAGAATAAGTTGCTCTAATGGACGATTATGTAAACCATAAATTTCACAAAGTGCTCTATAAGTTTGGCGAATAGAACACTGATTTTGAAAATAAATTTCAACGATTTGTTAACGTTGTTGCGGCGTGAGTCTTTCCATGATGATTTGTCAATGCTTACTGAACAGAAATGTCAAAACAACATGGCTTCTACCTTCTGTCAAATCACAGTTATCCCTATCCGAAAGTTCACTCTAAAAAAAAAACACCCGATACATTGATTAGCAGAGGTATTTATTAGGACCTACGCCTTGGATCCCAGGTTGGTAAATTACATAGTGTGCGGGTTGGGATCACTCGACATAATTAGTGATTGCCCCTGTTTTTTCTAAGAAGTACGACTGCTCAAACTTAGTCATTCTACTTCCAAATCATCAGTCTCATCATCAAAGCGCATCTGCTGCTGTGGCTGCACTAACTGACTTCTTGCAAAACGCTGGACTATCAGAAGTGCTGTCACCTCCCATTCTTAACGCTGCTAACTGCTAATTCAGTTTTAGAAAGTTCTAGAATATTTGAAGCTTAATTGAAATTATCAAATCCGGAACATTTTCCAAATCCAGATGTAGTAAGTAGTTATTAGTAGGTTATCAAAGTTTTTCATTATATATATCGAAATAAAAATTAATATTTTGGGATTTTGTCTGAGTATTTTTATTTTATAGATAGGGTTATTAACAATGACCACTGGGCGAAAGGATGCATCGTTTTTTTGTGAGTTTTTTACAGCGCAATAAAGATTTGTTGGGCTTAGATTGCATGCTTGATTTGAATGAAATAGCAGAAGAAATGTCGAAGAAAGTGGTCTTCGAACGTTTTTGAATTTTTGCTCTCGGTTCAACGAGAGTTTCTATGAGATCTAAATTCATGATGAAGTCCTTCTTTTCTATATGTATATTCGAATGTTGGAAGTATAACAGTAGCATCTGAATTATCTTTTCTGGTTATGGTGATGATACTGGATTTATTCTTTTCTTATATGAATTTAATCGTTTTTAAAGTATTCTTGTCTGCTATTGTTTTCTTATTTTTAAGGGTTTTTGTAATTTTTGTGGCAATCTTATCTATAAAACACAACTTTATGAAAAATGATATAAAATTATGTGAATCTCCTTTTATTGCTGAACAAAAAACTGTCAGAATACACACGATCTATATCCATAACTTTCAACTTTTCCCCTAAATTCATTCATTGCTTCAGATCTATCAGTTTTGATTTCTTCCATAATGAACAAGATTTTTCTTGCTCAGCAAGTACGAAATTTCTCGCAGGTCTGCTTTTTACGACCTACCGAACGTTCTCGAATTTTTGCTGTCAGTTCACTAATGAGTGCGGACAGCTCAGTGGGAGAACATCGGGCTCGTGACCGGAAGGTCCGGGTTCGAATCCTATTCAGGAGGAAAAGATAGTTTGACGAATAAGCTGCTCTGATGGACGATTATGTAAACCATAAATTTCAGGAAGTGCTCTATTAGTTTGGCGAATAGAACACTGATTTTAAAAATAAATTTCAACAATTTGTAAACGTTGCTGCGGTGTGAGTCTTTTCATGATAATTTGTCAATGCTTACTGAACAGAAATGTCAAAACAACATGGCTTTCTACCTTCTGTCAAATCACAGTTATCCCTATCGAAAGTTCTATCACCCTAAAAAAAACACCCGATACCATACACATAAAAAAATATTTTGTAATATTTAATCCAGATCAATTATTATGTCTTGTTTTTGCCATAATAATTCATCAGGTCAAATGCAAGAACACTCAAATAAAACATTGAAGGAAAAAACTAACGAGAAACTAAGCAAATCATTTGTCTCATACTTAAAGAGTGATTTATAAATGAAGTTTTGTATTTATCGTTAGCATACTGATTATCTATCACGATTGAATCATTACGTCCACAATACGAGATAAAATTTCATAAGTCAATTAAACTATCTTCACAGTCGGGATCATCTTCCATGAATGCATAGATTTCAATTATGCCGGACGCGAAGATCCTCCATGGGCAAATACTGCTCATTCATGCGTAAGCTGAAAATTTCGAAACTGTATCAGGTGCTTGGAGAAAGGCACTGTATAACTTTTGACAAAGAAAAGAATCACGGACATGCCAATCTTTTTAATTGGCCACCATAGATGATTGATAATTATATAACACCGGTCTTCAGACCCGTGGAATTTGGCGGGAAGTGTAATGAGATTCGTTTCACATCATTAGACTGTCAAACAAACGGGCTGAGTCAATAATATACTCTTTGATATAAAAAGATTATTTGATGAAAACTATGGCGATTTTTTGGGGAAGAACAACATATTTCACTTTTTCTTTCTTTACGAGCACAATACGAGGATTCAGTATGGTCAGCAACAAATATATTTAAAGCATTTGTAAAGTTATTTACTCTGAGGTGTTAATTGTGTACAGCACTGTTTTTCAACTCTTTTTTAATACGCGATCCCTTGACAAATTGAAAAATTCGGGTGGCTCCTTCGAGGGCCATAATGATATTGACTTCGACAAAAGCATAAACCTAGAATAAGGAGTAATATTCAATAAGGTTATTTCGATTTTCACAAATTTTATTATTATAACGGAAAATCCATTTCGTGGTCCGGATTTCCCAGCCCTGTTTCAAGGACATATATCGAACAGAATTGTGCTGAACGTGTAAAAATTGTGAAAACGTACTACAAAATCAATTATTCTGTAGCAAGTACGTTTCGTTCATTACGGGGTCGACATAATTGTCCTTCTGAGCGTATAACTGGTAACATGGTGAAAAAGTGCGAAAAGGCTGGAAGTGTTGAAGAAGATCCAAATTCATCGGCGCTTCATTTGGGCCTCTCTTACGGCACGCAATGGCGTATTTCGCATCTGGATTTGCATCTCCTTCCTTATAAGGTTCAGTTGACACACGAACTAAAGCCAGCTGACCATAGTATGTGAAGAACATATGCCGATTGTGGATTGCTTGGACAACAACGTCTGAATGACGATTTTTCGCATCGAATATTCTTCAGCGACGCAGCACATTTTTCACGAAATTTCACTAAGTAAACAAGCAGAATTGTCACATCTCGGGCAGTGAAAATCATCATGCAACTACTGACGGACCATGACATCCCCAAAAAGTCACTGTATGGTGTGCAATTTGGTCTGGTGGAGTGATTGGCCCGTACTTCTTTGAAAATGAAGAAAGTGTCACTCAAACCGTCAATTATCATCGTTATGATTACCGTTTTTTTTATCTGAAATTAATCATATGGAATGGAAAGATATGTGGTTCCAGCAAGATAGCAGCAAGTCACATAATGCAAAAAAAATTTCCAGGACGCGTAATTTCTCGTTTCGTGGATGTGAATTGAACACCAACATCTTGTGATTTATCGCCTCTGGATTTTTTTGTGGGGTTATACAAAGGATCGTGTTTATTCCGATAATCCTCATCTCTCCCCCCCTGTCTCTTTACCTTGTCGTGGTGGCTTGTCATAACGAGTGTCCTAGTTTCATTTATGAAATGGAGGATATGGTTATGATGCCTAAAGCATATGACTCGCAATCCAAACTTCCTTACTTTCTTTCTTTCTTGCATAAGACCATTCCATCATGTTGTCCCACTCCATCCTTTTCCTACCGCAAGGCTTGGAATCGTACGGGGAAGCTGGCTCTGATTGACGACCAGAATCTGCGACCCTGCGATCGATTAGAGTTTTGTAATCCTTTCAATGGCGAAGGCGATACTCTGCTTAATATCAGCGTGGGTTGTCCAACCTTCCTCCTCTTATCCGCTGAAGGATCTTAAATGGTTGCTGATGGAAAAAGGGAAACTACGACGTTTCGAACAAGTTGGGGTAATTGGGAGATTCGCTCTGCTCGCCCCCAAATTTGGCTCCATTTTTTAGATCCTGAAGCTCCCGCTGCGGGGTCCTGATTAGTCCGTTGGAGCACAAAGGGAGACTATGACGTTTTGAATAGGCTGGTGGCCTTGGGAAATTCGCTCTGCTCGCCCCTAACTTCGGCCCCATTCGTGGATCCTCAAGCTTATCTTATCCGCTGCTGGCTCGGAAGTGGTCCGTTGGAGGGAAAGGGAGACTACGACCTTTCGACGAGGTTTGAGGGTCCTAGAAGATACGCTCTGCTTTTCCCCAACTCTGGCGCTATTTTTGATCCTAAATCCCACCTCTTTGATGCTTCGGAGCCTCGCTTTTAGGAGCAAACAGCAACAGCGATCCTGTGATGTCCATGCTGAGAAGCTGTTATTTGTGTTGATTCATTGCTTCAATCTTTCATAACCATAGAGACACTCTGCTCAAATGGCAGTGTTGGGATCGGCACGGCGATCTTTTTTTTTGGGTCGGGGGAGGTGACTTGTGGGGGTCCCTCACCTAGTTATGCTGGCGCAAAGTTCTCTATAAAACTTTCTTCAAAATTCTTATTTTTCTCTTTCATCTTATGGGGGGTCTGCTGGAGTGTCAAAACTTGAGCAGAAACCCGGGACAACGGTGATGACAATGGTACTTTAATGTTATTAGAGAGTTCTGCTCTCATTTTAACTTGTACAATTCTGAGTATGAGTAATCCTCATCTTCGCAGCTCAGGACCCCGCCCTTAAAACTAATGTACTCTATCCTATTGCAATAAATCTCCGGATCTTTCTGTCCAACGGCCGAATGCGTTATGTAGCATACTGCGTTACCTCGGGAGGGTGGAGGCCCTCGGAAAGTATTCGTACGACCTGGCCACCCAATTGGTGTTGGACTCGAGGGGGCAGTGGTTGAAAGTCTGCATTCTGGACTAGAAGGGTATTCCTTCTATCTGTTCGTAGACACTCATGTTCAGGATATCTCGAGAAATGCTTCAGGGTTTAGCGGGACTTGACGGTTCGACCGGCCTCGTCCTAAATCAGGACCGATTTCGAGACGTTTCTGGGGTTTGTGGATCTCGATACGGCTAGACCGTTGGTGCTTGAAGCTAGGATCAATGGAAAGACTTCACAAGGGTTCGTGGATCTTGACGTACAGGCCGGATTGACGGTGCTCGTAACATGATTTCATCTGAACAAGTTTCAAAATTTTTATCTGGCAATGAAGTGGCTTGAGTGAGTGCGGACTTGGCATTATTTCTTTCAACTATGAAACCTTCCATTGTGAGACTATAGATACAAATAACAATTTTCTTTGAGCTTTTTCATTGTTGATAACTTTAACACAATTCACTTCTATTGGTTTCACTGTTGGGTTCACTTGTCACAAATTACTATCTAATTACAAATAAATAATGTAGATAATACATTCACTTCCAAGCCTTTCAGTGTGCTATGGGTTATTAAGAGAGAAAGTTCCTTGGAAGGTTAAAGTGAAATGCGAATATGAAACATTTCAAGAGTAAAAAGAGCGAGATGTGTGATTATAACTTGAGAGACAAAGAGGAATGTGATTACAACTTACTTCTAATATAATAACAATAATGTGTGTGGGATAAGAACTTAATGTTCGAAGAGCAGAGAATATTGCGTGGCCGTTTGATCGAAGCTTGAAGAGAAGACCAACGAGCGACTTCGAGGAATATCTTCAACTGAACCTGTCTAATGAGAGACTCTCTTAGGGCTTGAAATGTGGTCAGGTAATTTCCGAAATGACATTCGACTGTTGTCGTCTTGAAATGACGTTGGTTCTAATGGGTTTCTGAGAAAATTGTGAAGAACAAATATTTTTGGTCCTTAACAGGCCCAAAGGAAAAAATTAAAGGCCTAGATTCCTGACTCGAAAAGTTCTCAAGAGAAATCTGTAGAGGTTCCGGAGAATTAATCCAGCTATTATTTATAATCGAGACAGAAATGTTTTAGATAATTTTATTTTTATTATTTGGATGGCTAGCGTACCACTAATTCTTCACGGATCCTCCCATAAATAGTTTTTCGAGGTGCAACTGAGCTTCGTTGCTAAAGATGATTTTTCTGGGAAAATGCTCATCTTCGGCCATGCGATCATTGAGTGAGGTGGAAACACATGGGGTGGTCATTTTTTGCATTAGTTGAACTTTGTAATTCTTTATAGCGAGATCTTTATGCAAAATTCTTCTCAGAGAAGAGTTAGAAATTTTCAGTTCTTGAGCACGATGACGAGTTGAGGTTGATGGCTGTTCAGCCACAATCTGAGCTACAGCAGCAATGTTTTCAGGTATGCCGGTCACTGTATTGGAACGTGAATGGGTTGTTTTATTAGAAAACGATCCAGTTTCACGAACAGACTTCACAAATTGATCCACAAATTGCTGTGAGTGCGTTCAATTTCTGTTGAATTTTTCGCGTAAATTTTTAAGAGTTTGGAAAGAAAACTCACCTATTCGAAAATAATAAGTGAAAAATTTTCAATATTTCCCAGTTTAGTTCAAGCGTAAATCGAACTAATTCATTAATTTCAAATATTAAAATAAGTTTCTGTCAAAACACGAATGACAGAAAAAACCACTACCTCCATATGCAAACGCTAGATGGCCCACCCTTTATGAATTGAATATGACTCGCCTTTTTTTCAAAAGTGTGTTCAAGAAACTATATTTCGTTACGAAAAAAGGTGAAATATTCGTTTCTCAGGAGAGTGACACAAATAACAACAATAAATACAAAAAAATCAATTTAGGAGATTTTCAAAACCTTCCAGATAGCTGCATAATGAGATAGAGTACCTTCGGTTGTTTCATTTTGAAAGCAGATTGTCAAATTGTCTAAGTAGATTGATTCAATAGATTCATCAAGATTGAAGTGATCAAAACTTTGAGAAAATCAAGGATAAATGATTCGAGCTTATTTTGTTAGTTTCTGAATATAGCTAATATATTTAGATTCCAAACTCACTAAAGTTAAATAAAGTCTCATCGTTTGGAAATTGGTATTTTTTCCCTAGTCGTCTTCCTGGATGGTAGATCGTTCCGAAATTTCTCATATAATATATGCTTATAGACATAAATCAGCAGAACTTGCATAACACCATTTGGTCGGAAAATTAAACCAATCGCTCGATAATCGAAATAGAGCACCAACAGCGTTTCTTAACATTGAAGGTGCTTTTAACAATACGCTGCCAGCTTCTCTCATTGTGGCTTTCTCTACGAGAGGAATCGATCAGCTGATTTGTAGGTGGTTACAGGAAATGCTATGCAGCAGAATTATAACGACCTCATACGAGGGTGAGGTCTTCGAGTTCAAGGCTGCGAAGGGCTGCCCGCAGGGGGTATTCTATCACTCGTACTGTGGACCATTCTCTTCGATAACCTCCTAGTGATCATCCCGCTGTGGAGAGTCGATGTTCAAGCATTTTCTGATGACCTGGCAGTCATAGTGAAAGGTAAATCGCTGGTAAAAATATCGGCCGTTCTTCAAGAGATACTGGACACTATCGACATATGGTGGTGCATAAGGAAAGATCTTAACCCACAAAAGTTAGTTATAGTACCATTCACCAAGAAAAGGAAGCTGGATGGATAAAAACCGCCGACAATCCGTGGTGAACCGCCGACAATTCTCTATTGAGGAAAAATACTTGGGAATAGTTTTATAGTTAACTTTCAGTTGGAATGCACACCTAGACAAAGTCTTCAAAGAAGCCAGAATGGGAACCGGGACCCACAGGCGAATCTGCGGTAAAACCTGGATTTTAAAGCCCAGTCTGATGTAATGGCTATACACTATGGTCATTAGAACACATACAACGTATGGCGCTGTAGCGTGGTGAAAAAGAGTCAACAAACGGTCCTACTAAATCTACCACCTCTGCACCTGTTCGTGCAGAGGGAAGCGGAGCGGACCACATACAAATTACATCAACTGGCGAACGATTGGCCAGAGGAAACAGTGTTGGGAGGCTCAGGACTGCTGGACGAGCTTCTAACGAACATCACTCTATCGATGCCCTCGGGTCTAATGTCAAAAGTCACGAGCCATGAACGGTATTTCAATGTAATCGTCCTCAGCCGGGACGAATGGAGCCAGCATGCTGAGGTTCTATTGAGGACCGACCTTAGCTTGTTCACAGACCGTTCGCGAACGACAAAGGGAACGGGAGCGGGGGTCTATGGGAGTAAACCTTGAGTCAGCATCTCATTGAGTCTCGGTCAATATGCAATCATATTCCAGGCAGAACTATTTGCCATTGAGACCGCGGCGGATCTGCTGATGAAACGGCAAATCGACCTCGGCATTACAACGATATTTAGCGATAGTCAATCAGCACTAAAAGCTCTAGAATTTAACAGAATCACTCTTTTCTGGATACCGAGCCACTAAAACTATTTAGGTAACGAAGAGGTAGATCGGCTGGAGTTTGCTGGAGCAACGCTGTCTCAGGTAGGCCTGGAACCATTCCTGGGAATACCACATGACGTGGCTAGGCGGACAAAAACAGGCAGAATGACTAGAGCCTTTCTGGCTGAAACATTCGAAGACCTAATGCTAGGTCTGTACAAAACTTAACTTAGAATACTCGTCGGGATTATGATAGGTCACTGCAGGCTGAAAGCGCATTTGCACAAAATCGATCTGGCTGAAGATGATGACTGTGTCTTGAGAACACTGGAACAGTCATGCACATCGTCTCAGAGTGCCCAGCGGTGAGTCGCATCAAATTCTTTGGTCAGGTTATTATTGACCACTGCGAAGTGGAAAAAATAACCCCGAATAAGATTATCGGTTTTATCTAAAAACTGGATCTCATCGAGAAATATAAATTAGGAGCGTCCGCTCGGACACACTGATAGGGTCGACGGACGCCCCCTCACTATAAATAGTAATAATAATGCTTATACATGCACATACGAGGTGTGTCCGAAAAGTATCCGACCTGAGTTTATATCTTCACATTGGTGTTATTCTTCGTCATTCGGGTGGTGATATTCTTTGAACTAGTCCTAATTTGAAATGTGGTGAACTGAAAAAACACGTTGGACATAAAAACACGCTGCGAACGACTCAAGCCATCTATCTGGTAACTGCAGCATTCAGGTACTTCGTGAGGGACTTTTGGTTAATCTCATACCACGTCATAAAGTGAAAAAGTTTTTTCTAGACATCAAAAATTATTTTATGTTAATTATATATATCGGGTGTTTTTTTAAAGTGATAAAATTTTCGATAGGGATAACTGTGTTGAAATTTATTTTCAAAATCAGTGTTCTATTCGCCAAACTTATAGAGCACTTCGTGAAATTTATGGTTTACATAATCGTCCATCAGTGCAGCTTATTCGTCGAACTATCGATAGATTTCGAACAACATTTTCCCTACTCGAGGCAACAATAACAACAAGACAAAGAACTGTACGTATAGAAGAAAATATCCCTGCTGTAAGTCATAGTGTTAATGATGATCCAGATTTGTCTATTCGTCGACTTTCACAACAAGTTGGACTCGGTGCATCCACCACATGGAAATTTTTTCGTGAAGAGCTTGGTCTACCCCATACAAAATACAACTGGTTCAAGAACTAAAGCCACTTGACCATAATAAGCGTCGTTTGTTTACTGATTGGGCCCTAGAACAGCTTGAAGTTGATCAACTTTTTTATCGTAAAATTATGTTTGGTGATGAAGCTCATTTCTGGTTGAACGGCCAAGTAAACAAGCAAAACTATGAAAACTTGATTGTCAAGAACATTGATTTCATAAAAGTGGAATAACCTCATTCACCTGATCAAGAGTAGTAGTTACTGTCTATATAATCAAAGTTGGCCGTACCCTGCATTTTCCCTAATGTATGTAGTTTAATCAAGAGCACATTCTCGTAGAGTCAGGTTTTATATATAGGAACAATTTAAGTTGAAAACTTCTAATAGTTTTGAAAACTGCAATGCCATATATATTATTCATCATTACTTCGCTAATATATCATAATACATTTATGTAATATCGGACTCGGAAAGTATAGAATTCTACTAGTTATCCTATTCTGCTTCAATTTGACTTCGTTTCTTCAATAACTTGAGAAATCCAGTTTTAAGTTCATTCCTGAAGCTTGACAGGATCAGGACGTAAATTGAACATAGGTTAGCAATCTGAAAGGAAAGCAAAGTTAATTTTTATTTAATAACTATAAACAAGTAGTAACCTGTAAAAGTCCGCTGAAATCTATTTTGAAGAGTTCCCCAGCCATAAATTCCAGCTTACAATCCATCAGTTTCGAATAAAGGGATTTTATCTGGAGAACATAAACATTTCAATGAAATATGTTTTTAATTAATGGAAAAACAAAAAGCTGAAAGCTCTTAAGAGGTCCATATTCTTTAAGGATCATATTAGTGAAAGAATCCCTCATAGATTATATATATTTTATCACAGTATTTACCCGCCTATGTCGGTGTCAAATATTCTGTGATACTGGAACTAGATGCATGCGCTCTGTGACGATAGCAAAGAGGAGAAACGCCCTTACGGCGTTTCTATTGAATTTGAAGTGGGAGAGAGTGAGGTACTTTAAAGTAAACATCCTGAGAGACTTCTTTTGAATGTTTATGATTAACTGCATGCTTTACGTTTTTAAATTCTACCTTAGTTTTAATGAAAGATTCTCAATTATTGCACGTTAGTTCCTTGTAGTTCCACTCATCGCCCTTTTCGTTCTTGCTTTAGTGATATTTATTCGACCGGAATTGTGAGTCTTTATTTGTGCAATTCATGTTTTTCGCAGTGCCTGGTATGCCTGATTTGCATGTCCTCTTGTGTGATCCCCCAGTACCTATTTCTTTGTTTTCTTTTATTGTAAAGTTCACATGTCCAGGTGATGGGGTACTGTATGTCTTTGTTAATGTCCTAGTCAGTTATATATTTGTCAGGTGCATGCGTCCTCCTACTTTGAGAAATCGTATTCCTTGTGAACCTTTGGCGCTCTTTAGGGTGATTCATTGAATATTTCTGGCAGAGGACATCTTAAGTATAGAGACAGTAAATAGCTCCGGATATCCAATGCAGCTGTGAGAATGTGTGAATTATGCATCATTGTCCCTGAGGTATTGGGATATCCCCAGGATTGGTTCACGTGAACTAAGGTAGTATTCGGTTTGTTCTATAGTAATATCTGTTCCTTCGTGGGTCTTGGCCTCTCCGAGAGGGCCAGATACAGCCCTCTTGATAGTTCTGTTTCCGGTTGACTCGAGTTATGTTAGATCTCGTCTTCAATGTTATCTCTTGGGTATACCACATTATCCACTTTTCTATCTATCCAGATTCCGTCCTCAGGCCCTGTAGCAGAGGTTCTACACTGGTTAGAGGAAGTTATAGCTAAAGGTGTGCGCTGGCTGTAAGACCCTCTGCAGTATAAGAATGATAACCTATACTATCATATCGTTACCGTCCTAACAATATGTAGAAATAATTTACTTATACCCGGGGCGCAACTTTCATTCTTTTGTTGCGCACTTGTTCTAGGGGACAGCATGACCAAATGTATCAGTTGTTTTCAAAAATGGATAGATTCGGTTTAATGGTTTCTGACTAATTCTTATTTGGAATATTATTTTTCGAATATTTTTCAAAGTACAACTCCAATCGGTTTTAAATTTAGTATTCAGCTTTGAAATATTAACATGAAATTCATGCATCATTTCGCGAAGATAACTGACGATTATTCAACAAAAAATTAAATAAATAAGTGTTAACTTTCATTTTATTTTCATAAGTTTTTTCGTTTTTTCAAGAAAACATTTCTGAAATTGCACAAAATTAAGTTTATTTGATTTTCGGATGGCAGAACACAGAATTCTGTGTTTTATTCTTCATATGTAGCTTCTTTGAAGAGTGCACAGCTATGAAATTCTCAGAGAAAATGAACTATTAAATAAGCATGCTTAATGTTCCGACTTCATGTTAATGCTTTTCGTCAAGTTAAAATAATGAAGACCAAAATTTTACTTTGATATGGATATAGGCCAAACAAAAAATATTTAAGTACTTCAGTTACAGATATTTCCTAATCTAACAGTGATACCTAACAGCTTGCAAATGCTGGATTGAATGTTGTATTACATACTGTGGTATATTTTCTCAACCAATATGTCATGAAGTGCTCTAGAATTTCTGAGACCCGGCACATGTCTCCGTTTGGTCTTCGAGCAGGCCAAACAAATCTCAAGATTGAGACCTCGACCAGATAAGTAATTATTATTCGAGTAGTGTGGTGCCATGGATTATCATGCATGTAGGTTGGTTCTTCTTGAAGAATAAGCATAAATTATGCAACTTGGTCTTTAAAAACCTCTGTCAGGTACCTGTGAGTCGAAGTCAAATTTGAGATGAAGACTAACCCATGCGAGCTTCAAATAGTATGCCTCTCTATGCCATAACTGAACCTTCACCAAATGGAAGTCGCTTACTTGAGCATATCCTTATTGTCACTTCATTCTTAAACGTCTGTTTCAGCCCATAAGATGAAAACTCGATTCATCGAAAATAATACGTGACGGTTGTCTCTGGCTATTGTAGTCCTTTTTCTTCCCTAACCAGATGTTCGAGTAAGCAGAGTGTTTTGCCCGATAAGGTGTTAAAAAAGGACAATTATAGGCCACACAATTTACTACCAGCACAATTCCTCACAGAATACCAAAAGCGGAAACGCTAAGAATACTGTCAACATATGCTGCAAAGACTGGAGAAAGATCCTAATTCATCAAATTTTATATATGTGGACGAATGAATCATCGTTTTCCACAGTAGGCGTTTTGAACAGAAAAAATTGACATTCTTGGGAAAACAAAAATCGAGGAGAACGCAAACTATTTCGATTTAGAAAATCTGGAAGAAAGTCTGTTTCCGGTTGGTGTGGCATTGTTTATAATAAAATTGTGGGGCCTATATTTTTCACTATACAATAACACGTGAAGCATATTTAGAAAAGATACTGCCGGAGGTAGCTCAGCTTTTGGAGTAACTATTTTCCACTGAAGAATTGGAGAAAATAATTTGGCAAGAGCAGTGCCACTGCCTAATTATCTTTTGTCCTGTTTTGAGAGTCTTCCGCAGTGTAGATTAAAGTGTCCTATCTTCCCGTTGGGCCTATGGTCACTGCCCTCATGGGCACGGGATTGGAATACGCCCAATCAGCACGCAAAACAAAACATTAGTCCCTTTTTGCTTCCAGTATAGACTAGTAGTTTCGAACCACTATTCAACCTCTACTGACTATGCAGTGTCAGTGCCCGAGTTGTGTTGGACGCAACTCACATGCCGAAGGGGCTTCTTTCCATCTACCGTCCTTCGACTACTCAAGGGCCAGACTCGCCATGGACACGCCAGTCGATCCGGGGTTAAGCCCAGCATAAAGCGTGGTCGAGACCCCTAAACCTCCGATCGAGTCCAGGTTATCCAGGCGCAAGAACTGAGCTGAAGGGGCTTCATGTCTCCACAGTCCATTCGACTGCTAGAGACCCGAACACCCCAGTTGATCCGCGTTCAAGCCCAGCCTAAGGCATGATCGAGACTCCCGAACCTCCGGGCCAGTCCCTGTTATCCATGCACAAGAACTATCACCCCGCACGGCAGAGTTTTGAGGGTCTAACGAAATAGGAATTATTGTGGTCAAATTGCGAAATTCTGATACCTATCGAAAGTGTTATCAAATTCTAATTCTGCTATATTCTGAATTTTATGCAACCAATTGAACCTCCGCCTGTCTCAGTGTTAGAGACTGTCATCAATAGTTTTCTCTCTTAAAGTCACATTACGGAAGCTCATAGATTCGTTATTTGTTTCCTGTCAACTATCCCCACTATTTTCTTCATCAGGTCGTTGTGAAGTACAAGGTGTCCAAAAGGAGTATCGGTTATTTGTTACTTCGATAAAAAACTACTTAAAATAGAAAAAAATTATTGTTAATTATTACAATATGCAGTGGATAATTATTTGGAATCTTCTAATAGGGAATGAAGATTGGCGATCACACGCTGACACATAGTCTCCGATATTGCTGCCATTTCTGACCTGATGTTTTACTTCAATTGCGTCAGGTTCGTCGGATTATTCTCATAGACCTTACTTTTAAGGTGTCCCCATCTAAAATAGTCAAGTGGACTACGGTCGGAGATTCTGGGGGGCCAGTTGATGTTAACCCTACGCGAAATGACATCATTAGGGAATAATTCGTTAACAGCTTCTATATCTTGATTTGATATATGGCAAGTGGCCATCTTGTTGAAACTACTTTTTTGAGTTGAAACCTTGAAATTCTTGTAACTCTAGAGCCAAAAGGTTTCACAGCATATCGCAATAATGATCACTATTCAAATTGAATGGTCGTCCTCGTCGATCTTGATGAAAATAAGGACCGATTATGTCTCTAGCACACATAGCGGCCCAAACAACGACCTTTGGGCTTTGCAGGGGTCGTTCATGCTTTCATCTCGGATTTTCCTCTGCCCAGTACGGACAATTCTGTTTATTGACATGACCATTCAGTTGAAAGTTTACTTTACCACTGAAGAGTATGTTATCAAAATTGTTGAGCCGTCGTTACATTTCGTTGTAAAAATTCAATCGATTAGCATAGTCTGTATCCTTCATTTCTTGAACCAATTGAATTTTATAGGTTTTCAAATGTGAATATTTCTTTAAAACCGAATATAAGGACGATTTTTTGATGTTTTATGAGTGACGTCGCTTTCGGTTGGATAAAGACGGATTTTGACGAACTGACACTTCTCGAATCGTTTCTTCGTCGCAGACTGAGCGAGGGCAGCCAGAGTGTTGAATTTTGACCGTCGCACCTGTATTCTCGGACATCCGGATCCATTTTCTAATGCTGTCGTCACTTGGTGCATGGCGTGTACGATATTTCGAATGATACAAACGTTGAATCACCGTTGCGATAATACGCTCGTAAGCAAAAAGCGCGATGCGCGATCCCTCCCCACTCCCCCTCGTCGCTCAGTTTCAAATGCAGCTCCAAAACAAATACCCGATACGCTTTTTGGACCTGCTCTAGTTGATTCACATATTTCGCAAACATTTTCTAGGGTTTGAGAACAAATGTTTTTTGATTTTCAATGGACCCTTTAGATTTGATGGGAGAAAAAAATTCTGCTAACACTAGCTTAGCTTCATTGACCTCAGTACTTCCTTTAAGCTTTCGTCTTTGATAACCACTCAGATAACGTCTGTCAGACATGATGTCGCATTAATATTAAAGATGTAACTTTAACGATATCAAAATGTTACTTTTCATTCTATATTTATTTAATGGAAGATAATTTACATCACAAAACCGAAAAATTTATATTGACCTGCCGAATACGAACCGATAAGCTGATATACCAAATGTGATTTTGATATTCTGAGAATAATAAGAAATGAATAGACCATTCATTATAGTCTGAA
The DNA here is from genome assembly GCA_034642435.1 of Megalocaria dilatata. Classification (NCBI taxonomy): domain Eukaryota; kingdom Metazoa; phylum Arthropoda; class Insecta; order Coleoptera; family Coccinellidae; genus Megalocaria; species Megalocaria dilatata. Next base: position 77,060,158 of record CM067854.1, read on the forward strand.
TTTTGAGAAAAATTGAAACAGATAATATCATGGTTATTTTTGAACTGAAATTATTTGTTTCGTTTCTCATTCATTATTTGTTTCGTTTCGATTCATTTACTGTCGCTCATTTTCAACCCCCCAACCCTGAAGACGATCTCTGAATCAATTTTAGATTTCGTCTTTCAAGCAAACACTATGAATCTATGAATCATACTTCATATTTTTTGGGGTTGAAACAATATTATCTCGGGTGCCTTATACAGATAATTAATTCGACCAGTCTGTCCCATCATCGCTCAAATATTATCACTCAATGCCGAAATGTTGGAAAAATGTTATTTCGAAAATATGAAACTGAAACTGTAAAGCTTACCTTTTATCGCTGAATGAGAATATGTCGAATGAGTTCATTTATCCAACTGTTGGAATTCTACATCGAACAAGGAATTTTTACTAAGCATTCTAAAAATTCATAAAGGTATCTCTACATTCTTTCACCAACTTTCAGTTTTCGATAATAATTTCTTACATGAAATGCAAATAGAACGAAGATTAAACTGTCCGTTACTATCAACAGTTGCAATCTTCCTTTGCGTTATGAAATATGAATACAAAAAATATGTAGAACATTGTTTTGCACCTTACCCCTCTCGACTCAATATCCATTCGACGGTACTACAAAGGGAATGCCTACAGATTTGTTTTATGACGAATTTGTAAACATGAGGAATCCCGAATCGGTAGTCATTCTGCCGGAATTTATTGCAGGCAGACAGCATCTAATTAAGGTAAGAAAAGTATGCGATACTTTTGATGGTATTTTTTTACTACTAACAGCTGGATTTTGCTCCAGGTCTTTTGTTTGTCATTCAATTGCGTTTCTTATCACTATGACAATATAAATTTTATCGCTGCTTATAAAATCTAGTAGTTTAAGGAGGCAAAAAGAAAGTTTTTAGTATTTTCACTTACAAGCAGAATTTTTATATTGAAAAATATTAACAAGAACGGATCAGGGGCCTCTGTGTACCTCGAGACCCTATGGGAACCATATGGAAGAAAATTTGTGCTAAAATATGCTTGAGTCACCATTAAAAATTTTGTGAGGTAGAAATACTTTCCATTTTTCAAATATACAGGCTGTCCTAGAAATCAACGTCAAGACGGAACTGGGTGACGAGGCAAGTCATACTGGTTAACAAAAAAATATAAAAGAAAATCTTTTTGGCATGCTTTAAAAATGATAGACATTAAAGAAAATTAAGTTTGATTGATTCGGTCTTCACTTAGTCGAAACTCGTTTTAATTGAAAAATATATAGGAGACACTATTTTAATTTCCACAAAAATGTTTATTATAATACAATGATTGTTTCACCACGATGTGGCTTTCTTCAGGTATCTACACTCGACTGGCTGATTGTGTTCAGTGTAACCGAGTTTAAATACATTGTATTAAATGGAAATAACATTTATGTTATTTCTGATACGGTGTGTTCTAGAGACATTCATTTAATTTATTAGGAGTACAAATGAGTTTCCGCCGTTTTATTGTAGATGGCGCGGCACGGAGTTTCGGTTACATTTCGCAGATGATAACCGGCTCAAAAAATTGTTTGGACATTCAAGAACAACATAACCTATTAATATGATTGATTTCATATTGGTAAAATATAATTTTTGTAAGTTGAAAATATCAAAATTTGAGCCAAGTAAGCGTCATTTGCGGGAAATATTAGTTTACTTCTTTAATTTAAAGAAATCTGCCGCTGAGGCGCATCAATTGCTCGTAGAAGCATATGGTGAGGGTGCTTTGAGTGAGAGAACGTGTCGAGAGTGGTTTAAAAAGTATAAAAACGGTGATTCCGACGTAGAAGACAAAGATCGCAGTGGAAGGCCAAAAATTTACGAGGATGCAGAATTGGTGGAATTATTGGAGGAAGATTCATCTCAAATACAAAAAGAACTTGCTCTAACATTAGAAGTCACTATATTACCGTTCTTCTATAATAAATATTCAATTTGTGTTAAAAAACGGCGGAAACTTATTTGTACTCCTAATAATTCTACAAATGTTTGTATAAAGAATTTTTTTGAAACTAAAATTTGTAAAAGGTTTATAGAAGAAATCTGTATGATATTTCAAATTTTGTTCAAGGGAACTTCCTTGTGAATCTTAATTTAATTGAAAACTTAAAGAATCCACTGAATTTTATTTCCAACGCACATTGAAATAGCACATTAGAGTAATTTTGAACTAAGGTAGATAAATTTGTTAAAAACGGGATTATTTAAAAAAAAAATTATCTACAATTTCAGCAACAATTCAACAAGTTAAAACAAATTGTAGAAATTACTATGTTTTACTACCAATAAAAATATATTTTACACATTTTCTTGTGACTCGAGTTTCGGGAAATGAACTATCCCATCATCAGACAACTTTTTTGAATTTACCAAGTGTTATTCCATTTTGGAATTTTTACTAAATGCAACAAATTTTGACGTCACTTGCTAAACTCGCGTAGTACAGTCAGTTTAAACTGGGCAAAACTTTTACTTTGAACATTTTTTTGGGAAAAATGTCTGGAGCAGCTGGTTTTGAAATTTTGACAACAGTTTAGAGAAGGATTATTTAGGGTTACATAACAAAAAAAAATTGGAAAAGTGAAGATTTGTGACAACAGGAGTAAAAAGACCGTCACAAAGTGTATACTTTTTAATTTTTTTTGAAATGGCTATCATTTCGAAAGCATGCCACATTTGTTTAATATTTTTCTGATAACCAGTTCGACTTGCCTCGTCACCCAATTCCGGCTTGACGCTGATTTCTGGAGCAACCTGTATATATTTGCTGAACTTCAAAATTTTAAATACTTACCACTTTTTTATCAGCAGGATTCGAAACTTTATGAAGAAAAATCAGGCGATTCAATGCAACTTTCTTGAAATTTTCAACTCCCCGAATTACCCTTCCACACACACATGTGGTGATAACAAGCAGCATTATATTGGATACTTCCCATGACAGCCAAAAATACCACCAAACATACTCATCTTTGGAACTTATCTCATCGTATGTTGTGACAAATAATACTAAATAAAAATCATAAATAACCCATCCGATAAAATCCATGAAGGAAAGTAGAAAGTAAAGGGAATTAATTCTAGCAAGTGCCTTACACTGATGTAAAACATTTATGAAATCCAAGGTTACCGAATGCACTTTAGAAATGGTAGAATTTCCAACTTGAATATTTTTGGAAAGACAAACGAAAGCATCATAGAAGAGTAAAAATAGGTGAGCTCTCTCAAATGTCATTTTGGTAAAGTAAAATATGTAGAGAAGTTCAAGCACAGTAACCTTCAGTGGTCGGATTTGTGACATCGAGTAAATAAGTAGTGAATCGTAAGCAAAACATATGATTTCTAAAATGTAGAAGAATTGATTAACAATTTGATCGTAGTCTTTACATACACGAGAGTAACACTCCAAAAATTTCTCCAAGGTTTTCCAGATTTTTTTCTGTTTGGTGAGATTGAGATAGATATTGGTGAATACGACTGAAATATTCAAAAAATTCAGAGATACAAATACATAGTATGTGAAATTGAAATCCCATGATTTCGAAGTTAACTGAGATATTTGAAAGAATACAAATGCCATGCAAAGAATAATAACTCTCATGTAGTACAAAAAATTTTTCTTGACCGTTATAATGCTTATTAGTCTCTTTTCCTCTATGAGAGTTTCATAAGGTGAAACAAGAAGAATCGAATTCATTGCTGCCGATATTTTTTGGAAAATTTTCATTTATATCAATTCTGTAATATCAGTTATAATTTCGTCTTGGGGTAGAACTAAGGGAATTGATGAAATGGAATGGTTTTTGATGAAATAGTCACTTGGGATTTAATCAATTCAATCAGGGAACTAGTAAATATTGACTATTTTCTTATTCTGTTCGGTACAATGATTGACATTCACCAATAAATGAAATATGTGAATAGTAAGTCAGGACATTTGGATGTAGATTCAATTCCCATTCAGAGGTAATGTCACGAAGAATTGCTTTAAATGTTCTCTACATTAAGTTAGTCTTCACCTATAATAAGGAAAATTTATCTGTGCTTTTCTTTGAAACTTTTGCGCAACTTATAATTTCTTCTTAAGAATCTATGGTGATATCGCTGAAACTGAAAGCTTTTTATTCAAACCATCCAACTATGTAAATCACAGGAAAACTACTTTCGCAAAATTTGTACTCCAAAGAGAGGAATTGTCGCTCTTTCAGGAATATTTACGAGATCTTATTATAACTTCAATTGAAATTTTCACTGATCCTGTTAATCTGAATTTCAAAAATTGATTAATAATAGTGATTAATTTCAGCTCAATATATTCTTAAGAAATAAATCAAAGTTATTTATTTGAATATCAAAACAGTTTTAATCTGTTAGTCTTCTACAATTTTGATTTCAAAAAAATTTTTACCGCTTATATTTAATAGACGTATACAATCAAAGCTCAATATACAATATCAGATGCAATAAATAAACCAACAAATATAAATTGTCATTTAAAATCAATAAATATATATTTGAAGGAGACAAAATTTTGTTTCTGATCTTACCATACTGAAACCAATTCCCTTTCAAAAATATAAAACACAACTTAAGGATTTCTCAAAAAGAAATTATTTGAAATATTTAATATATTTAAATATTCAAATAAGTTAATTCAAAAATCTCTCAAAACATGCACTATATCTGCAAAAAACAATTAGAATTCGGATAATCTCTTCATCGGCAATAGGGCAAATATTTAAAATATCAAAATCAACTAACAATCAGTATATCTTACCTTAGAGTGAAACCGGAGCTTGTTTAAAACAGACCAACTTTAAAAATCCAGAAGTCTATGTTCGTCACAAAATCACAGAAAACTGTAAGGTATTATAAGGTTTTCTTTAAACCATTGACATTCCACAATGAGATTTATTCAAGCCTTAATATAATTAATTTAAACAAGCTCCGGTTTCACTCTAAAGTAAGATATACTGATTGTTAGTTGATTTTGATCTTTTAAATATTATCTAGGGTCGATGAAGAGATTATCCGAATTCTAATTGTTTTTTGAAGATATAGTGCATGTTTTGAGAGATTTCTGAATTAACTTATTTGAATATTTAAATATATTAAATATTGGGTCAAAAATTAACAGTGCTGTGATCTAAAGTGGCGCAAGATCGCAGTAACAAAGCCTACACAGAACACAACTGAACTCCTAACTCGCACAAGCTGAAAAAGCTTCTGAGGGATCTTCACAGAAGATCTAGGAGTATCAGGATAATAATAATAATAATAAAATAATAATAATAATTTCAAATAAATATTTTTTTTTTGAGAAATCCTTAAGTTGTGTTTTATGTTTTTGAAAAGGAATTGGTTTCATTATGGTAAGATCAGAAATGAAATTTTGTCTCCTTCAAATATTTATTTATTGATTTTAAATGACTTTTTTATATTTGTTGGTTTATTCATTCTATTTGACATTGTATATTGAGTTTTGATTAGATACGTCTATTAAATATAAGCGGTACTTATTGTAGACATTAATTTAATTCTAAAAGTTTTTTGAATAAAAACTTTTTCGAAATTAAAATTGAAGAAGACTAACAGATTAAATCTGTTTTGATATTCAAATTTTGTTTTATTTCTTCTATCAGTAAAAAGCCTTTTTCTATTTTATCAAAGTTATTTATTATCTTCTCGAATGATCAACCTTTCAGATCGAATAAAAAATATATTATCCCAAAAAACTTTTCAGTGAATTTTTGGAAATTAATAATAATTAATATATTATCTATATATTAATTTGATACTCACTCAGTGTGTTAGTTAGTTCTTCTAAGTTTTTTGAAAGCTCTATCTGTAAAAGACTGGTCGATTTCATTAGAAGTTGTAACCTTTTTTTCGCTTCTCAGAATAGTTTTAATAATAATAATCCACTTTTTGGCCGTAAAGAGTACACCATATCTAACACCATCAGACAAATCATACATAATCAGGCAGCTTTTTGGAAAACTCCCAAAAAGGCAAAGTCTAGCAACACTGCTAATTAAGTAAACCTTAACAAATTGCAACCAAGAAGCAGAAAAAAATTACAATATTCAAGAAAAGGAGCTGAATGCATAGTATGAAGGTGTTTGAATTCAAGTTATCAACAATGTTGATGAAAAACAAAATTCTTTTGAACCTAAATTTAAAAGTTAAAGTGCTTAATCATCTTAGTTCAGGTGGAAAATTATTGTATGCAGAAATAGAATTGTAGGTGAAACTTTCCCTGAAAAGATATCTACTGAAATGTCGTATAGCGATAATTAATCAAGATAAGACCTACGTATACAACAATTCAATAATTCTTTAACAGGTTCTAGGTCCAGGGTTAAAGAAACACCAACTTTTTAAGAAAAAGGCCAACTAGTTTCGATTTTATCACAAAATCTTCATCAGGGCTCTGAAATTAAAAACATGAACTACAGCTACAAAATCCCATTTTTTGAGTTGCCTGAAGTTACGATATTACAATACAATATCAAGATCAATACAAAACAAATATAACTTTTTTTTTACATAAGTGAGGAAAATTTTCTGTTTTTTTGTTGATTGATCAAATAGACTTCTTCAACTTACATTTCTATCTCGTTGGGTTTTGGTCGTATGGAAAATGTAAAATTTTGGAAATGACAACTACTGGGAGACTGCCGAAAGACTGAGGTGGAATAATCTGCGGCTTTCGGAGGAAGCGTGTATAAAGATGGCACGATGGAGTTGGAGAATAATGCGTTTAAATATTGTTTGAAAAATTGTTTTTTTTTATATTTATTTTTATTTGTGTCCTATATTTTCTATTAAATAATAATAGGCCGTGTTTAGACTTTCAATGTGGGCTCTCTCATTAATCGAGTTTGGGTCTTGCTTGATAGATATCATCTAATGCATTAAACGTTTTTTCAAGTTTTTTTGTTTGCCTAAAATTTTGATAGATCCAGGATCGAAATTGAAGGAATGAAGGGTGTTTTCACATGTTCTTCTAAGGCGGTATTATTTTCTTTTTTCTTCTTTAGTGGATAAAGGATATTCAAGGAGTCCCTTTTGTGTTTAGAGATCCTGTCCTTTAGATATCGACCAGTTTGACCAATGTATGTTGATTGACAGTCGTTGCAGAATATTTTATCTATGATATCACTAATTCCTTCGGAGTTGCACTTTTCATATTGTCAGTTTTAGATGCTACGTTTATGTTTATTTTGGTGAATATTTTTTTAACTCTTTCTGCCAAATTTTCTATGTAAATTATTTTGAAATATTTTTGGGCTTCCTTTTCCTCTGGTTGTTGGCTTCGCGAAGTTACTTCTTTGTTAAGAATGTTCTTTATAAACTTGGTGGGATAGTCATTATTTTCTAGGATTGATTGTATTTTAATGATGTTAGTTTTGTGAAATTCGATATCCGAAAGTTTTAACGCTCTATGTTTAAAATTATTTATGATGTTTATTTTTTGTGTCATATTAGGATTTGAGTGAAAATTCATAATTCTTCCAGAAATTGTTGTTTTTTGATACCAGTCTGTTATTATTTCGTATTTACTTCTTATTAGTAGTGTATCTAGGAAATGTAGTGAGTTGTTCTGTGTTTCTAATTCAATGGTGAATTTTAAGCGGGGATGAACGCTGTTGAAAACTGTTAAGATTTCATCTGCTCGATCAGATGGAATAGATGTGACAATGTCATCAGCATATCTTTTGAAAAATGGTAATTTAAAGCTTAAATTTTCAATAGCTTTATTCTGAACTTCCACCATTACTATGTCGGATGTTATTGGTGCCAAATTATTCCCTATGCCTAGTCCAAAAATTTGTTTGAATATTGTATCCTTAAATACGAAATAACTATTTTCGATACAGAATTTGAAAAGTTGTAATATTGACAAAGCTGTGTGAGTTCAATTTTTGCCCAATTTTTTTCAATATTGTAATCGCCAAATCAAGTGGAACATTAGTATAAAGGAAAACTATATCTAATGAAATGAGTATGTAGTCTTCTGAAAAGGTGACAGTTTTCAAAAAGTCGTAGTTCATCTTTTCCGTTTGAGAGCCCTGATGAAGATTTTGTAATAAAATCAAAACTAGTTGGCGTTTTTCTTCAAAAGTTGATGGTACTATAACCCTGGACCTAGAACCTGTTAAAGAATTATTGAATTGTCGTATAGAGAGATTCCCTCAGCTGTGGAAAGATGTCCTAAGAATTAGTCTATCATTAAGTAAGCAGGATAATTATTTCTCTTCACACTATGTATATGTTCCGTGAAATGATGAATGCTCCTATCCTTCATTTTCAACCAAGCAACTTCCTGGATTGTAGCTCTTATACCTCGTTCAAAACTCCTCGAAACGAAAATCAACCTTATAAAACTATTTGGTACCCCCTATAATCTGTTTTCTTCCATTACGTTCAAACAATTACCATGAATCACATCTGCGTAATTCAATTCAGAAAGGATAAGTGAGTCACGCAGCTTCCTTCTGAGTTGGAAATTTAAAAGATGTCTGTTGCTGAGCAATACGCTGAAAGTACCGTAAATTCAGCCCACAATTTTACGCAGGTGAGATCTGAAGCGCAAGTCCCCGTCAAAATTTCGGTAGAGATTTTTCACACAAGAGACAAAATTCAACCGTTCAGTGTTAACCTGAATCAATTCAAGAAATGGATTTACGGCTTCAACCCGAAAAAACAATGCGAAGCATCAACTTGATAACGAACTCATCGACATTATCGGATATCCGAAAAAGATCAGAATTTAACCTCGCAACAGACTGAGCTGTATTAGCTGCAGAAAAGCTCATAAGCAACTGAGTGTCATCAGCATAAGCTTCAATTTTACAGTTTTGAACAAATGTTAATATCTCCTCCGCATATACGATGAAAAGCAATGGTCCCATAATTGAACCCTGCAGGACTTTACCTTAATTTTGTGTGCGTAGCTTCACAACTTGGAAACCCTCAGATGAGTAAGTTTGGAGTCGCTGAAGCAATCCCTGCGCCGGAAATGGGATCGATTAACGCTCGAGGAGCTGCGACCCATTGCCGAAAATTTCAAGAAGCGTCTAAAGCTATGTACCGCCGCCAAACGAAGCCATTTCGAAACCGCTTAGATATATTATTACCAAATGTTTATGTTATTATTGTTCGTTGTTGTTTTGTTTTATTTCTTTTGTTTAATAAAGTTAAATGAAAAAAAGTTTGCCCGAGGTTTTTCTTGTCACCCTGTATAAAGAAAGGAAAAATAGGAATAGGAAGTTTCTGCTTTAGGCATCATGAATAAAATCTCCATTACAGGTACAGAGACAATTGGGGGGCGTATAGGTAGCACACTTGAATTCTACCAGTTAGTGTATTGGCAAGTGACCACTCAGCAGTCTCCACTGTCTGCCCCCAGAGGCAGAAAGTGTGATAAGGATTACGCCATATCATCGCGCGATGCTAGAACCCCTCCGAAGAGATGAACCCACCAGCTTCCACTTTGGGTTTCACTTCGAAAATCGCAAAGCACTATCCAACCTCTACTGGCTCTGCATTGTCAGTACCCGAGTTATTTGGGCCAAACTCACACGCCGGAAGGGCTTCTTACCCATCCACCAGAACGCAGTCTCATGAACTAAAATAATCCCAAGATTGATACCCTCAATTGATCCTAGTACGAGCACCATCAATCTGACGTGTACGTCAAGACCCACGAACCCATGTGAAATCTTTCGATGGATCCTGGCGTCAAGAACCAACAGATTAGCCATTTGGTGGAGACATTTCATGAGAATATCCCGGACATGGAGGTCTCTGCGAACAGATAAATGAAATACCTCCCTAGTCCAGCATGCGGCCTTTCAAGCACTGCCCCCTCGAGTCCAACACCAATGGGGTGGCGAGGTGGTAACACCTGAGAGCAAACCACCCCTCCGAGGTAACTCAGTATGCTACATAACGCACTCGGCCATTACACAGAATCCGGAGATTTATACTGTGATAGGGTAGAGTACGCCAGTTTTGAGGGAGAAGCCCTGTGCTGCGACAGACTCCCTGTCACTGAGTTAATCAACCGGCTCAGCCCTCCATTCGGAGATCTTCCACCATACAGGTCCAGTGACTGGCGCGAAATGTCATTACGTTAGACACCAAGATTTAACCCTCCATTTCGCCGGGACGAAACTAGGGTCCTAGTCAAGGCAAGTACCCCCATCACGACAAGATTTAATGCCTGAGTGGCACGCTGGCAGGTCATCGATGAGAAGGGTCCACAGTAAGTGTGAGCTAATACCCCCATGTAAAAGCCCATACTCGGACCACGACAGGGCATAAATGATGAGAATATCCCGAACATGAATGTCTGCGAACAGATAAACGAAATACCTCCCTAGTCCACCATGCGGACTTTCAACCACTACCTCCTCGAGTCCAATACCAATGGGGTGGCTAGGTGGTACAAGTACCACCTGTGTGTATTCACCCTCCCGAGCTTACGCAGTATGCTTCATAACGCACTACGCCATTGGTCAGAAAAATCCGGAGATTTACTGCAATAGGGTAGAGTCAGCTAGTTTTAAGGGAGAGGCCTTGTGCTGCGACGGACTCCCTTGTCACTGAGTTAATCAACGCGGATCAGCCCTCCATTCCACCATAATGGAGAAAAACTAGGGCCCCATTCGGTCGATCTTCCACCCCATGGGTCCAGTGACTAGCACAAATGGCATTACTTTAGGCATCAAGACTTAAACCTTCATTTCATCAGGATGAAACTAGGGTCCTAGTCAAGATAAGCGCCCCCAGCGCGACAAGCTAATGCCTTGGGGGCGGGCATCGGGAGACAGGCAGACTGACCAGAAGACCTGGAAGAAGACAGTACACAACGTTGAGGGATAAAAGATTCATGGTTTGCATAAGTCTTCGAAATCGACATCCTACTGGTGTTGAAGTTCGAAATCGATTGATGGAGGTACGTCAGGTAATTGTAAGTGAATGGACCGTGAGACGTCTCTCTCAGAATCGAATTTACAACCATACAGACCTGCGACAGGTCCAGAACTTCTCAGGGAGCATCGAGTTACGCGACTTCTCAGGGAGCATCGCCCAGTTACTTTTCTCTGATGAATCCAGATTCAGCATTAGAGGAGCTGACGCGTTTATAGACGTCCTGGAGGAATATACTCCAATGCCTGTATAAAGGAGCGAGTTCAATTCGGTGAAGGATATGTTATGGTCTGAGGAGGTGTGTCTTTAGAGGGCCGCAAATAGTTGGTTTTTATAAATGGGTCTTTAACAGCAGTAAGGTACATAGAGGAAATTCTTATGGGCCATGTTGTACTTTATTTACCATTTCTGGGAGAGCAGGGAATTTTTATGCATGACAAAGCACTCCCACATATGTTCGAATACTGACAGCGTACTTGAATGAGGTTGGATTTTCAAGATTCAACTGGCCAACACAAAGTCCTGACGTGAATCCCATCGAACATCTATGGAACCAACTGGAAAAGCGAGTCACAACTATGGTTCCATCGCTCAATAATTTACAAGAGCTCCGTGAAGCCCTTTGTCATGAATGGGAGAATATCCCACAAGAGAATATTCAAAGGCTCATCACGAGCATGCGAAGGCATTTGGAAGCTGTAACCAGAGCTATGGGAGGTCACACTTTATACTGATACTGAAATTTTCACAGTAAAGATACTTTCTTCAATTTCGAAGTTTTCGATTTGTTCAAAAAAGCTTATTATTTTTATACAAATCGAAAAATAGTTTCATTTTTCTTTGGGCAATTCTCTTTTCTCCACCATTCAAGAAATGTCATGATTCTCGTAAAAATTTCAACTAAGAAAGGTATTTGAACAGTAATGATCAAGTGACCCGTTTTTTATGCTCGCCAGTGTATTTAAAAATTTTTTGAATACTCAAATATAACTTTGGATATGTACTAATTATTCGATACAGTGAATCCACTTAAATAATCGAGAGACACTTGGCTTAAATTCCACAAAATATAAGATATGGCATTCCATAAAAATGTTAGATTCAAAACTAAGAATTAAAGAAAACACAAAAGAAACAGATATGATACGTTAAAAAAAATGTATATGAGACAGTAATTTATTTCCACAAAAATGTTTGTACTACTACAACAATTGTTTCACCACGATGTGGCTTCTTCAGGTATTACATTGTACTGTCTTAGACAGTACAAATGTAAACAAAATTAAAATGAGTTTCCACCAAGTAAAGACCGAATCTATCAAATAGATATGATACGTTTCCATTTATAGGAATGTTTCGAAATGTAGAACTTACACCCAGACATTTTTTCAATGAACGATGAAACTATTTGATTGCGTTATTTGCAAGAAATTTAACTATTCGAAAATATTATATGAAAATTTTACTATTCTTTGAATATGAAATTTGAATAGAACGACTGATTGAGCAATTTTTCTGATAATCTTTTTGTCCGAAGCTAGACATCCTGTATAGTGCATTTCAATGTGAGCAAACCTCAAGGCGGCATTCTGACTGGTCTTGAACATTTTTAAATCTATCATATGAGACACGGATCCATTCCAATTCGATCGTCGTCGCATATCCTACTAAAACGTTCTTGCACGACTCTCTTCTTTCTAATCCAGACAGCTCTGTACCGCGGTATCGATCCAAGAAGAATATTGAGAAACGGCTTTCGGTAAGTGTAACAACCAACAAGGTCGTCTCAACGATGATCTCAGATGATGCAAACAGATAGAGAAATTCATTTGCTCCGTCTTCGTAATTATAATTACCAATTACGTATCGGTTATGTCTCTTATAGGAGATCACTCGTTGCCCATTATCATAATTAATTGAATAGGCCACCGGAGAATTGGTTTTGTGCCAGGGGACCCTCCGTTTGCGTAACGGCAAGATTCTACGTAAGGAGATGAAGGTGTAGCTCCAGTTCTTCTGCAACGAAGGCGTTTTAATTGTTGTCTTGTTATGACCAGGATCCAGTGAGAGTAGGCTGGTGTTAGCTCATCGAGATGATCCTTAGGGTCCGCTCCAGTGATTCTATTTAATAGTGTTTGGTTTTTACTAATAAAACATCGTAAGTCACGAGTCGAAGTTTTTCCCGGTGTAGATAGGCCATTTTCAAATGTTGTTTTAATATGAAGGTATTTCCAATATTACATGATTGAGATTGAGTTCTATAAATATTCGAATTGTACAGAAAAGAAAGTAGTGGGAATTTTCAGTTATTTGTTTTTTTATTACTACACAAAGTTTTAGAAAAGGTTAAGTAAGGGGGATTTATTGAGGTCCGTCTGGTCGTTTAGGAGAATCTGTTTTTTATTGTATCTGTTGATTTCGAGGGCTTCTGGGTAGTTCAACCTGAGGTTCTTTTTTTCTAAGTGTACGATTTTGAAGTTATTGTCAAAATCATGTCCTGTCTCCAAAAGATGGTCAGCATATGTTGAATTTCCGTTTTTTCCAAGATAAGCTTTCTCGTGCTCACGTATCCTAGTGCCGAAAGATCTACCTGTCTGGCCCACATATACAGATGTGCAAGTACCGCAGGTTAACCTATAGTCTACAGGCTTTTTGTTTTTATGTATCAAATCTTTATTATTTTTCATTAAATTTCCTAACGTGTTTCTTGTCTTGAATGAAATGTTGCAGTTACTCTTTTTCTTTAAATATCTTGCTATTTTTTCGGACTTTTTGTTTATGTACGTTAAAGAAATATATTTTGTATAAATTGCTATTGTTGGATATACAAGTGATATTGACTGTTTAAATTGCATTCGTTTCAGTATTTTATTTATAATGAACGGATTGAAACCATTATTAAATGCAATCTGTTTTATTATAATCAGTTCTCTATCAAAATTCTCTTGTGTCATAGGTACGTTTTTGAGAATGTGAGTAATTAGAATTTGAGTGGATTGACTTTTCAATCTTCCGAAAACCCACTCATACAGATAATACTATCCACTTAAATTCTAATCACCCACATTCTCAAAAACTAGCAGCTTATGATAGCATGATATTTAGATTAATCAACATACCTATGACACAAGAGAATTTTGATAGAGAACTGATTATAATAAAACAGATTGCATTTAATAATGGTTTCAATCCGTTCATTATAAATAAAATATTGAAACGAATGTAATTTAAACAGTCAATATCACTTGTATATCCAACAATAGCTATTTATACAAAATATATTCCTTCAACGTACATAAACAAAAAGTCCGAAAAAATAGCAAGATATTTAAAGAAAAAGAGTAACTGCAACATTTCATTCAAAACAAGAAATACGTTAGGAAATTTAATGAAAAATAATAAAGATTTGATCCATAAAAACAAAAAGTCTGTAGTCTATAGGTTAAACTGCGGTACTTGCCCATCTGTATATGTGGGCCAGACAGGTAGATCTTTCGGCACTAGGATACGTGAGCACGAGAAAGCTTATCTTGGAAAAAACGGAAATTCAACATATGCTAGCCATCTTTTGGAGACAGGACATGATTTTGACAATAACTTCAAAATCTTACACGTAGAAAAAAAGAACCTCAGGTTGAACTACCCAGAAGCCCTCGAAATCAACAGATACAATAAAAAACAGATTCTCCTAAACGACCAGACGGACCTCAATAAATCCCCCTTACTTAACCTTTTCTAAAACTTTGTGTAGTAATAAAAAAACAAATAACTGAAAATTCCCACTACCTTCTTTTCTGTACAATTCGAATATTTATAGAACTCGATCTCAATTATGTAGTTAGTACCATACTCACCTGACGATGTCATGTTGTCATGACGAAACAATTGTTGTGAAATTAAATAAATTAGCGGCAATTAAGTTGTTTTACTTTAATCATGGAGATGTATTTCCGACAAGTAGAGACCGATACAATCAAACATTTCCAATATTAATAATAATAATGAAGGCTTTTATTTCAGTTGTATTAATCAAACAACAAAAATCATAAAAATTTGCAAAAGGCGAGATTCAGTGCATTTACAACAGTGCACTGTTCAATCTAATGTTAATTCATTGAAACATTCAGATTAAATTTTGAGTGAAAAGTCAATAACGGATATGAAATAAGAAAAGATCCCAACCATTTCCAATTTTCGTAAAGAAGATGAAAGGATTATTTTTTATAATCATATAATGAATACATAGCGAGGTGGAAAGTCGTTGATTACTGTCGAAAGATTATGAAATTTATAACTTTATCTCGAGACAGTAATCAAATTTTCCATCGAGGTTTGTATTTTTTCTTTATTTGCAACCATGAAAATTTTTCTTCGATTCTTATTAAAACGAAAACATCCGAAAAAAATTGCTAAAGTTGGCCAAATTTTCAATTCCGATTAACGACGCAGCGGTTTGTACGAAACAAATAGACATCATCAAAGGAAAACTAAAAGTCACTTAACGTGTTATGTACAGATAAAATTTGATGAAAATAATGTCTACCGATTCTGATTGTGACTTAAATCATATTCCACTTCAATTAAAAGAAATAGCCGAGAAGATAGAAATTAATTTATTGCCGGGTAAATGCAAGGGCCCCTGCGAAAAAACGTTTGACATCTGTAAAAACTGGTGCATTGAAAAAACTTGAAGAACAATATGACTTCAGAAACTATCCTGTTGGCTTTTTTTGGAGATATAAGTAGGGATAAGAAACTGCCAACGATATGGTCAATGTAAAGAATATTAAAGGCCGTTCTCGTCATCAGAGAGAAAGTAGATATTTCAAAATTCGGTAGACTCTTTGCATTTCTAAAAAAACGAAATGTGGGCTACAAGCCAACGAAATTGAACACTTTCACAAGAAAAAACATTGATAATTTTGTGCACAAAGTACTAAAGAAATTTCTTTCTATTAAGGTATTTTAGTCTTTTCCTCATATTGAACTATATACATCTATTTCATCATAATTTCAGGTAGCTCTTATGATAGGAATATGCAGAAGTAACGAATTATTCAAAATGAATACTTCGGTCCTCACTTTTTTAGCCGGAAAAGTATCATTTGAGATATCAGATACGAAAACTTTTCGAAGCAGAGTATTTCTTATTACAGAGGAAATTTGGATACAGATATTGATATATTGCATGAATTTTAGAAAGGACATCCAAAATGAGAGATTTTTTGTTCAATGCCGATTTGGAAAGGCAACCAAACAACCTTATAGACATAACACCGTAGCGTAATTTCCAAGGAAAATAGCTACATATTTGTGTCTTGCTCAACCAGAAAAATACACTGGACACTGCTTCAGAAGAACGTCAGCAACATTACTTGCTGACAGTGGCACAGACATTTTAATGCTGAAACGTCAAGGAGGTTGGAGGTACAAAACAGTAGATGAAGGATATGTAGATATTTCCATTGAAAACCAGTCCAAAACGTCTGTTCTTTTCTCAAGACCCTCTACATCCAGTTCTAAATCCTCTGATGTGTCCTTTAACCTCAAGAATTTTTCAACCCATACAACAATAAGTGAAAAACAGCAGTACATTAACATTCCAAGAACTAGCTTGACTAAAGAAATAGGTTTATCTATTGCAATCAACGCCTATGAGTCATCAACAGTAACTGTTAAATTTAATAAGTAGTATAGTTCTATTTGTATGAAATCCAATTTATATTCAATTTCTGTTCTTGTGTTGTATATATTGAAATAAAATTAAATGTTCTTCTGTTCTTCCACTACAAAATTACTTTTCACCCACTGGTGAAAAAGGATCACATTTCGACCTGGTGGAAAGAAAAGTGAAAAAAGTGACATTTTTCAACCTTCAAAGAGTCAGAAAATGTCACATTACATATATGGTTGCAAATAAATATAATTAAATACTCAGAAATCACACTCATCTATTCACCCAAAAGCTTTCTGAACGTTAAGGCTCTGAAACCATCTGATGTGTGTAGGTAAGTTATTGATCAAATGTGGCAATTATATAGTCCTATGCATAGATAGTGCGACAGCACCTATGAAGCATGTTAAGATTATAAACATCTGGGCGAAAACTAATTTTATTATAAGGGTAGGGATGCGTTTTGGTTTGAAGAATCTTGTAGTATAATATACTTGAATTTAATATTCTTCTGTTCCCCAGTTCACAATCTGGAGTGTGTGATTTCCACGGAATTTTATTTTATCGAACATTAAACTAAGACATGAATTCTGAAGCTTCTGTATCCGTTTGCTTGTCAACATAGCTCAAACAGGAGCTGTACAATGTGTCTCCATAACAAGACTCACAGACCAACATGTTGATTTTTTTATTTAAGTATTCTTGCTTAATATATAAATAATCACACAAATTCTTCGTCTTCTTGAACTTAGTGCTCTATAACATATTTCTATCATTTCTCTTAGGGTATGCGTGGTCCATGGAACATAATTTGTTATTTGATAGGACTATTCCCTGCAATTGATAAGAGATCAATTTGAATGTTTCATAATTCTGAAAATATCTAGAGGACATGAAAAGAGGAACCGATATTAAGGCTTTCAAATTGACCACACAACAAACTAAATCATAATCACTTTAAATTCGGAATTATATCTGAAAGTTTTTACAGTATATATATTCACAATAATATATTAATATATATAATCAATATTACACCTGTTGAGTATTCAAAATACGATAACATAACTAAAATTAGATGAAAAAATGGAATCAATCACAGAAGAGAAGTAATAACTTCCTTCCATCAACGCTACCTCTATTCAGAAAATTAATGTTAGTATCACCGACACACAATTATTATACCAGGTGTTAAAAAATAAAGTTTCAATATTTTGGAAGCTGATTAAGACCTCAAAATGAGTAAAAAATTTTATATAAACATGGGTGAGCAAATGAACCGTTTTGGAGATATAAGCGATTTTCGGTTTTCAAATTAACTACTAGCGCAACCATATCAGATATTCGATTTATTTTCATCTTTCAGATGTCTTGTTTACTGAAATTACAATTAAAATGTTTTTATACGGTTCATTAAAAAAATCACAGCTACAAAGCATGCAGGTTACATTTTTAAACTGAAAGAATGTTAATAATTAATTTATATAATTAATATAATATAATTAATAAATAATTAATGGCATCAAAGATTTGGTTTTCATATGACATTAACGTACTTTTAATGAGTATCTTGTATCCGATTCGAGTTGTTTACTTTCTTTCATTTTGTTGTTAAAAAAAAGTTATTATTACAGAATTTGAAATGCCTTATTTTAATACTGAAATGAGTGGTCCTGAAGCACGTCGCCTTTATGCAGAGGGTTATACCAATCATCAACTTCCTTCTCGTGTGACGTTCAATCAAGTTTTTAGACGATTGAGGAAAACTGGTTTCTCAAGAAAAAAAAACGCTCGTGATACTGGTCGTCCAAGATTTGCAAGTACTCCAGAAGTTGAAGAGCAAATTTTAAATATTGTGACTGAAAATCCCGGTAAGAAGAAGTAGGAGTAAGTGGCTCCCTTGTCTGGAGAACTATGCATCAACAACTTCCCTTCCATTCCATATTCAACGCGTGCAAGCTCTTAATCCTCCTGATCATCAAGCCAGAAGGACATTCTGTCAATGGGTTTTAACAAAGATTGCTGAACATCCGCATTTTACTTCTAATATCCTTTTCACTGATGAAGCCGGCTTTACCAAAGATGGAATTTTTAACTTTCATAATAGCCATATTTGGGCGCATGAAAATCCACACGCCATTCATGAATCGAGACATCAATAGCGTTTCAGTATAAATATCTGGCTAGGTAGTTTAGGAGAACGTTTGTAAGGACTAGTAGTCACACGAGATGGAGTGCCCCCACATTATACACTTGCTGTTAGGGAACATTTAGATTAAACATTTCCCAGAAGATGGATAGATCGGTTAGGTCCATGACACGCTAGATCTCCCGATTTGAATCCTTCGGACTTTTGTATTTAGGGTTATTTGAAAAGTTTAGTGTATGCAACGTCAGTGAATAACATCTAAGAGTTGCAACATCGGATTGAACTATCCCGTCACACAATCCAAACACAACCAGGTCTTTTCGAAAGAGTACTTTGTAAGGACTAGTAGTCTTACCACGGAATTTAACAGGAGCCGCATACCTTAACTTTCTTCAGAATACCTTGCCCGATTTTCTAGACGTGGTACCTTTAAATCAGCGGATGAATATTTGGTTTATGCAAGATGGAGTGCCCCCATATTATACACTTGCTGTTAGGGAACATTTAGATTAAACATTTCCCAGAAGATGGATAGATCGAGGAGGTCCATGACACGCTAGATCTCCCGATTTGAATCCTTCGGACTTTTGTATTTGGGGTTATTTGAAAAGTTTAGTGTATGCAACGTCAGTGAATAACATCGAAGAGTTGCAACATCGGATTGAACTATTCCGTCACACAATCCGAACACAACCAGGTCTTTTCGAAAGAGTACTACATGCGACGATGTACTTCCTGCATTGAAATGGACGGTGGTCATATGGAACATCTTCTGTAAAACACTGGAAGTCAAAAATGAATCGAATATATTCTGTAATTTATCGTATTTGATTGCGCTAGTAGTTAATATTTTGAAAACCGAAAATCGCTCATATCTCCAAAACGGCCCATTTTCAGGCCCATGTTTATATGAAACTTTTCACTTATTTTTAAGTCTAGACTTGGCTCCAAAAATATTGAAAGGTTTTTTTTAACACCCGGTATAACACGTGGTCGGCAAGTATAATAGACATTTTTTATTGATTGTTTGTATTTTACTTGAAGTAAACTGGACTGATGATTATCAGTTAGAGTCTCAAACGCCTTTTTAGAGATGTGCTGCAAATTTTTGAAGAGTTTTTTGACAGACATTTTTGAAGAAAGGTTGTTTTGATGAATTTCTAAATTTTATGTTGGGCATTTTTCAATTGGAATTTGTTTTTCATAATACCAGTTTGAAACAGTGCTGTCTCCATTTAAAGTTTGTTGAGTAAGTTCGATCAATATTCTACATTTTCTTTAGATTCTTCTCATCTCTTTTTAACAATGAAAGTTAATTATGTATGTCTACTAGTGTAGGCAACATTTTCTCTCTTGCTATGCTTGAGGGTGTTGTTTGTTTCAGTTCGGTGAACGCGTTCAAAAACTCCTAAGATAGATTGCTCAGGCAGGAGTTGTGTGATCGCGGCGGTTTGAGCATTTTTTTATCACTTGTGAATTTCTCCTTTTTTTTGTGTTTTTATCTCTTCGAAGCACTTTTTGTTTTTCAATATCTTGTATATTTTTTGTGAATTTATAGGCTTTGCCTTAACTGTCAACATAGTATAATAATAATAAAAGAAAACAGCGTTTCTGAGATTTTTATTTCATTCAATTCCCAAAAATTCTTTAAGAAAAATTACTAAGTTAAAATATGTAGTGAGGCGTACAGAATTACTTTGTTTGATATTTAAGATATCGGAAAAAAACCTTCTCCGAAGTAAAAAAAATCTTTTCTGTTATTTTATTCTCTATACAATAATAACATTTTGTTTTCTATCACATGCGTACAGTATTTTTTAGATATAAGTAAGTCCTGAAGATACTTTCTTCAACTTTCTCTATTTAATTTTTAAGATATTGGAAAACTCTTCTACCAAGTAAAAATTCCTTTCTCTTATTTTATTCTGTATACAATAAGACCATTTAGTTTTCTAACACATGCGTCCAGTATTTTTTAGACATAACTATAATAAGTCTTGAAGATACTTTGTACTTTGTGATGGTTCGAATATTATTTAAGATGTGGTCGACAAGTATGATAAATATATATTTTTTTTTTTGGTTATTTTATTCACTTGCAGGAAAGTACTCAGATGATTTTCGGTCAGAGCTTTATACGCCTTTTTGAAGATGTGCTACATATTTGTGAACGAGCTTTTTGTAGGAGGTTGCTTCGAAGCATTTTTTGAGTTAGTGTTGCGCATTTTCGGAGAGGAATTTGTTTTTCATATTACCGGTATGTTACGGTGCCCTCTTCACTAAAAGATTGTTGAGTCAGTTCGATCAATATTCTTCTTATCTCTATTTGATAATTACTGTTGGATAAGTTTCGGTTCTATATGTCTACTAAAAAGAAACAGTTTTTCTAAGATATTTATTTAATTTAATTTAAAGAAAAATTCAAGAAATTTTCTTAAACGAAAATTTGTAGCCTACTGTTATAAAATCGCTCTGTTTGATACTTTCAAATTCACGATGAATTCTTGTCAAAAGATCGAAACTATAGAATGCTCTGTTTGATCATTGATTTATTGAAAAATCTTCTACCTAGTATAAGAAATCGCCTTTCGTAAACTGGAAAAAGTCTAATAACCAAATAAGAATTAAGAAATAAGTTATTTGAATATTTAAAATTTTTTTTTTTTTTTTTTTTTTTAATTTTGAAAATTAGCCTTCTACATATTTAATTCCAAAAGATTATATTTAATGATTATAACTTCTGAAAATAAATTAAAATAATGTCGTATAAGTACCACTTATATCATGACATATAAAGTAAACATTCATTATAAGACATCCGAATGGTATAACAAAATCCAATAAATAAAAATTGTTAACCAAAATCCCATAAATTAAACATTTTGAATAGACAAAATTTTGTTTCTGCTGATCAATCCTATGAAAACCAATATCTTTCAAGAATATCCAACATAATCTTAAGAATTTCATCATAAAACTATCTTACTTAGACTATTCAATATTATTGGATATCTAACCAAGGTACTTTATATAAAAACTCAAGATATGTAAAACATAACTGAAAAACAAGTTTTAAGATCAACTTCGCTTCATCAGTATTCAAATATTCATATTCAATAAATACAACATCAATCAATAAAATTTACTATTATATAAAGTACCTTGGTTAGATATCCAATAATATTGAATAGTCTAAGTAAGATAGTTTTATGATGAAATTCTTAAGATTATGTTGGATATTCTTGAAAGATATTGGTTTTCATAGGATTGATCAGCAGAAACGAAATTTTGTCTATTCAAAATGTTTAATTTATGGGATTTTGGTTAACAATTTTTATTTATTGGATTTTGTTATACCATTCGGATGTCTTATAATGAATGTTTATTTTATATGTCATGATATAAGTGGTACTTATACGACATTATTTTAATTTATTTTCAGAAGTTATAATCATTAAATATAATCTTTTGGACTTAAATATGTAGAAGGCTAATTTTCAAAATTTTTTTAAAAATTTTTAAAATATTTAAATACTTTTATATACCTTCTATCAAGAATTAACCTCTTTTTATGTTATTTTATTCATAATATATAATTATTTGATTTCCTTAACATTCTTTATACAGATAGTCCTTGTGCTACAGCAGAGGCCGTTAAATTGTCTTTCAATCTTCTAGATCAAGGGTAAACCACAGATATATTTTTGTGTGTAGGAAACACCACATTTAAGGTTTCATTTTGGTAGAACTTTTTCTAGAGGAATGAATGGTAAGTGAATATTTTTTGTTGATTGATGTTGTATTTATTGAATATGAATATTTGAATACTGATGAAGCGAAGTTGATCTTAAAACTTGTTTTTCAGTAATGTTTTACATATCTTGAGTTTTTATATAAAGTACCTTGGTTAGATATCCAATAATATTGAATAGTCTAAGTGAGATAGTTTTATGATGAAATTCTTAAGATTATGTTGGATATTCTTGAAAGATATTGGTTTTCATAGGATTGATCAGCAGAAACAAAATTTTGTCTATTCAAAATGTTTAATTTATGGGATTTTGGTTAACAATTTTTATTTATTGGATTTTGTTATACCATTCGGATGTCTTATAATGAATGTTTATTTTATATGTCATGATATAAGTAGTACTTATACGACATTATTTTAATTTATTTTCAGAAGTTATAATCATTAAATATAATCTTTTGGAATTAAATATGTAGAAGGCTAATTTTCGAAATTTTTTAAAAAAATTTTAAAATATTTAAATAATTTTATATACCTTCTATCAAGAATTAACTTTTTTTTATGTTATTGAGAAATAAGTGTTTTACAAGAATAGAAAAATTCAGAAAAAATAGCTAATGCAAAAGAGCCAACATTTAGTAAAGTTGGCTTTTAAACAGAATTTTTGGTGATATGTAGATATAAAATAATAAGAAACGGTTTTTTACTTAATTATAACGAAATTTGAATATCAAAATAGATTTAATCTGTTAGTCTTTTACAATTTCAATTTCAAAAAATTCATTCAAGAAACTTTAACAATTAAATTAATGTCTTTATAAGCACTGCTTATATTTAATAGACGTATAAAGTCGAAACTCATTATACAATATCAAATCGAATTAAGAAAAACCCGACGTATATAATATATATTTTAATTGTCAATTAAAATTAATAAATAAATAAATATTTTGTTTCGTTAAGGCATGCATACTGAATTCATCAAAAAAGCGTACGAGCCCATCTTGTAACAAAATGCTTTGTTTTCTGATCTTATATTTATGAAAACTCAATCTTTATCAAAAATATACAATATAATTTTAAGAACTTCTCAAAAACCAATTTATTTGAAATATGTAATCTATTTGAATAAATTACCTCAAAAACTCTCAAAACATGTAGTACATCCTAAAAAATAATTAGAATTCAGATGAGACCAGTTCAACTTCACATTTAAAAGATGAAATCAATTAACAATAAATAAAATTACCGAATACGATCTCTAGGAATATGTGTTCGCTGAACATTCAACTAGGTACATCTAATATCCAAAGTATATAATACGCAGGGTGGTACGTAGTGCCATCGGGGAGTGACGTCCCCGCGTACCCGAGTCACCATACCCAACTGAGGTTAGCACCCTCAGAAGGGATTAAATAAGTTAGCTCCTATAACGAGAAGCAGAACACAGGGCGGTAGGGGGCTTCAGACCAGCTCCCTTCGGAGCCGTCCAGAGGATCGGTCTGTAGGAGGAACGTGTGGGGCGAGCGGCGCACCCCTCCGAGATGGCACCGCAAGGCCAATTCCCGCCTCTCCGCAAGGAGAAAGCCCTGACAGCTTGAGTGTACGTACCGTCCACTCCGCTGCAAGAAGGCCACAACGGGACAGGCGAACGCGTTGGACAACAGAAGATAACTGCATGGTAATGCGTTCACATTATATAGCTCTGGACCTTGTTGAGACCCGCAATAACACATATAGAAACCTACTCTTGGAGACATGGAATGAGATCTGCCCCGAGCGACCGGCATACGCTCAGCTACTCTCCAACAGGGTACGGTGGATTATTGGACAGGAAAAACTCTCTCGCGCTGAGCTTGAATGTATAAAAGCCAGCTGCTACCCTACCACTACGGAGCGGGAGTCGGCCCGTCAACCAGAGGAATCCAGAAGAAAATCTTCTGTGGGGATTGGGAGGAGTGGCCTTTTCAGCAGACCACCTGAGGAGAACACTACAGAGAGATCATTTGTGAGCAATCTGATGAGGTACGCAGGAGTGGCAGCGGAAAAAAGGCCAAAAATTCAACGACTGAGGTATTCCAGAGCGGCTCGTGAAATGGTAGCGAGGGTCAACTCGATCATCCCAAAACATATGACAAACGTGGATACATTTGTGGATCTGGTGGACGTTGTGTACGCGGCCGCAGTAACGGTCGCTGAATCACTTGGGAACCGAGTCGAGCATCCCCGAATTGCGCCAAAACCACTCGAAAACCCCCCTTGGAAACAGCGCCTAGAAGGAAAGATAACAGCTTCAAGGAAAGAAATTGGGGTCATTCATACTTACCTCAATACAGCATCACCAACTGCAAAACTCACTAAAGCTGTCAGGAAAGTAGCTTCCGCATCCTGCATTAAGCGAAGGGACCCTGCCTTCAGAGAAAAATTGGCGTTCGTCTGTGATCACCTGAAACAAAAAATCAAGGCATTAGGGAACCGTATCAGAAGATATAACGAAAGAACGAAGCGATATAGAAACAACAACATGTTCTATAAAAACCAGAAGCAGTTCTTTCGATCTCTGGAAACTGCAAGTGGAAAGGATGACGAACATCTAGAACCTGAGGCAGCGCATGATTTCTGGGCTGGTGTGTGGGCGAGAGAGAGTACCCACGATGAGAGTGCGTATTGGATAGGGGAGGCCCAGCAGAAGATCCCCAAACACCCAATGGGGGAAATACAAGTGCAGAAGTCAGACATAATCGACACATTCAAAAGATCTAACAACTGGGCAGCTCCAGGCCCAGACAAGCTCCACAATTATTGGTGGAAGTACTTCGATAGTGTGCATGAAAAACTGACACTTCTTGTACAGGACGCCTTGAACAACCCCGTGTCTGTGCCTGCCTTCCTCACACTGGGAATCACATACCTTATACCAAAGGACGGCGACAGGAAAGACCCGAAAAACTACCGGCCGATCACTTGCCTCTCATCGTTATATAAAATCCTCACTGGAGTCATTACCAAATACCTCAGCAGACACATCAGGGAACACAGCCTGATCACAGAAGAACAAGGGGGATGCCGAGAAAAAACGAAAGGATGCAAAGAACTCCTACTAATCGACCATGTAATCACCAAGCAGGCTCGAAAGAGACTTCGAAATATATCTATCGCTTGGGTGGATTACAAAAAGGCGTTCGACTCCATCCCACATACGTGGCTCTTGAAGGTGCTGGAGATGCATGGAGTAGCTGGGAGCGTTATAGAGCTCCTGAGGCACCTGATGAAGACATGGAGGACATCGCTGCTAGTGCGAATGGGAGAAATGCTTATAGAATCAGAACAAATAAAGATTAGCCGGGGAATATTTCAGGGTGACACTTTAAGCCCCATCTGGTTTTGTTTAGCACTCAATCCGCTTAGCATTATCCTGAAAAACACCAAGTACGGATATGTTGTGAACAAAAGCAGACAGATAGCTATCTCACATCGCATGTTTATGGACGACCTGAAACTCTATGGCGCAAACCCAGAACAACTAAGAAGAATGCTGGAGTTGGTCACAGCTTTTAACGAGTCAATAGGGATGGAGTTGGGGATCAATAAGTGCGCCGTATTGGATGTCCGAAGGGGTAAGATCGAGGACAATAAGGAGGGGACAACACTGAGCAATAACATAACCATACCAGCTCTGAGTAAGGAAGTCCCATATAAATACTTGGGAATCAAGCAGGCATTGGAAATAAAAACCCCTGAAATGAAACAATCCTTCAAAGAAAAGCTGCTGACCAGAGTTTCCCTGCTCCTTAAGGCAAAGCTTAACTCAAAGTCCCTCTTTACGGCCATTAACATCTGGGCAATCCCAAGCATAACGTATTCGTTCGGAATCCTCAGTTGGTCAACAACTGACCTCCGCGCGCTGGATAAAGATATCAGGTCAATGCTGACAAAATATGGAGTTCACCATCCCCACTCCTCTACAATCAGACTTTACCTTCCGCGACATCAAGGAGGAAGAGGACTTACGAGCTTAGAGGAAGCTCACGGAAAAAACGTCAGTGATCTAAGAGAACACTTCCTGAGGAACAACTCACCTTTCTTCAGAGCGATCTGTGAGGCTGATGATAAAATGTCCGCGCTAAAGCTCGCTGAGCCAACATATCAGCTCTCCTGGCCCTCTGTGGAGGAACGTATCCAAGAGTGGAGCGCCAAGGCCTTGCACGGCAGATACCCTACTCACCTGCAAAGTAGAGAGGTAGAAAAAACAGAGTCGATAACTTACCTGCGTGCGGGCTATCTATACCCGGAAACGGAAGGAAGGCTTTTGGCGATTCAAGATCAAGTGATGCCCACCAGGATGTACATGAAGCATATCGCCAAACAAGCGATTCCATCAGATCGGTGTCGGAGGTGCGCCCAGGGCGCGGAGTCTATACAGCATGTCACCTCCTCGTGCCCCATACTCCCTCCTAGGGAATATCTTGATAGGCACAACGCGATGGGAAAGATCTACCACCAGCAAATTGCCCTGAGGTTAGGATTGCTTCAGAATGAGGTGGAACAACATTTATACTCACCTAAAGTCCTCCTGGAGAATCAGCGCTATAAGGTGTATTGGGACGCAACGCTGGTGACCGACAGAGGAGTGGCTCACAACAGACCAGATATTGCCATCTTCGACAATGAAAAGGAAACATGTTTGCTGCTGGACTTCACTGTACCCGCAGATGATAGTTTGGCGAGGGCATACTCGGAGAAGATAACAAAATACTCTGATCTCGCCTTCCAACTCCGTGAAATGCACCGGTTGAAATCTGTAAACGTGCTCCCGCTGATTATATCGGTGAATGGGTTGATAGAAAAGCACTTACCTGAGAATACTCGGAGACTCTGCCTGGATCAGCGCGTGATTTCCGGTTCGCAAAAACAAATAATTCTGAGTACGACAAAAATAGTAAGAAAATTTCTCCAAGGCCCGTAGCGGCGGTGCACACCTTGGTAAATAACCCGGCGTGCATAGCATAGGACCCGTAAAAGACGGTGGTTAAAAAAAAAAAAAAAGAAAAAAAAAAAAATATATATATATATTAATTTATTATGCAGTGTTGAATGTTTTAACTAAGACTATTAAAGTGCTCGATAGGTTTATTTATTGTTAATTGATTTTATCTTTCAAATGTGAAGTTGAATTGGTCTTATCTGAATTCTAATTATTTTTTGAGAATGTGCTACATGTTTTGAGAGTTTTTGAAGTATCTTATTTAAATATATTAAATATTTCAAATAAATTGGTTTTTCGAGAAGTTCTTAAAATAATGTTGTACATTTTCGAGAAAGATTAAGTTTTCATGAATATAAGATCAGAAAACAAAACATTTTGTTACAAGCAGGGCTCGTACGCTTGTCTGATAAGTTCAGTACGCATGCCTGGAACGAAACAAAAAAACATTTATTTATTTATTAATTTTAATTGACAATTTATATACGTCGGGTTTTTCTTAATTCCATTTGATATTGTATAATGAGTTTCGATTTTATACGTCTATTAAATATAAGCAGTGCTTATAAAGACATTAATTTAATTGCTAAAGTTTCTTGAATGAATTTCTTGAAATTAAAATGGTAGAAGACTAACTGATTACATCTATTTTGATATTCAAATTTCGTTATAATCAAGTAAAAAACCGTTTCTTATTATTTTATATCTACATATCACCAAAAATTTCGTTTAAAAGCCAACTTCACTAAATGTTGGCTCTTTTGCATCAGCTACTTTTTCTGAATTTTTCTATTCTTGTAAAACACTTATTTCTTAATTCTAATTTGGTTATTAGACTTTTTCCAGTTTACAAAAGGCGATTTATTATACTAGGTAAAAGATTTTTCAATATCTCAATAATCAAACAGAGCATTCTATAGTTTCGATCTTTTGACAAGAATTCATCGTGAATTTGAAAGTATCTATATTCATCGGGTTTTTTTAAATTCCATTTGATATTGTATAATGAGTTTTGATTTTATTTGTCCATTGAATATAAGCAGTGCTTACAAAGACATTAATTTAATTCTTAAAGTTTCTTCACTAAATTTTTTGAAATTAAAATTGGAGCAGACTAACAGATTAAATCTGTTTTGATATTAAAAAATATGTAGATATGTTTTATTGATTATTTTTTCAGCATCCAAATAACTTCCAACTGAAGAGAATATGGGTTAGAATTTAGGATTCATATTTTGGAGAATGTGCTATCCATTTTCAAAGAGGGGAATAAAAATATCCCTTTTGAATTGTATGGGAAGCATTTTTTGGTGATAGAATCTGTTATATATCTGAATATCCAATCGAAACAAATTAGTCTTGCATGATGGATCTGAATCATTGTCAGTACTTTATGTTTTCTTTTAATTTTTATTGGTTAACTGTCGCTCTATGTGTTGATAATTCTTTATGTCTATAAAATAACAGTGTATAACTGTGTTTCTGAAGCATTTTATTCAATTTAATTCTGAATAGTTCTAAAGAGATTCCTTATACTAAATTTGTAGGGGTTTCGGAGAATTGATCCAGCTATTATCTTTAATATTTCAAAAAAAACTTTCTTAGCAAATTTTCAATCCAAATTTGAAGGATTCTTCATTTAATTCTCCTTCGCTTTGAGATCTCCATTAGGATCACGTTTATATGACTTAACACTTTTGGAGGGCACTTTGACATAGCAATGGGGAAATAGAACAATTTTTGATTCAATAAAATAAGTTCTGCCACCAGTGTTTGGAAAATTCATGAGGGACGGAGCTACTCACACATGGACGTATGAAAGAATTAACTAGCACTCTTATGTATCTTTCAACATCTCAATATTTGTTCGTGAAGAAACTTGACTACTTTATGCACTTCACAAATCACTTCCAACGAATTATTTAAAATCTAAACAAATCCTTTATCATATTCAAAATAAAGGGGCAATCAATCCTTATTACCATTTAAAATTCTTGACGGGATTGCACCTACCAATTTTCAATTATCGTCTCGACGTTTTCAGGAAAGTCATGCTCACGGAAATATCCTGCTCGACTCTGTATATTATTTTTTTACATATGGTCCTCTTATTTTTTCATAACTGTAACAATCAACACCGACTTGACACAGAGAATGATGAGCAGAAAAATAGCTACAGTATTTCGTTGCTGAAAAAAGATATATTTATTTGATATTGCTGTCAGAATTTATTTTTTTATGAGTAATCAAAACTTCTTTTCCTCTAATTATTTTTGATGTTGAAAAATGGCCGATAATTAATTTAATTTCATCCTGTAAAAAACTATTCAATACTGTTATAGCCTAAAAGTTAGTTAGGATTTTTATCCTTTGCTATGTAATATCTAGATTGATCCAGTTCAAGAGAGGTTCAGGAAGATATCGTCCACGATGGTATTAACTGAATAAACTAAGTTCAACAAAGCAGTAAACCGTGTGTCAATTATGATTTCATCATTTCTCTTCTGCCTACGCCTAAAGAATTATTAATGAAATAGTGCAGTAACAATCTCTTTCAATTATTCTAACAAAAAAGGCTTTGTCGGATAATTGATTTTAGAACCATTATGAAGTTCATTGAATTCAATAAAAAATCCGTGGATGATATGTAATTACTTTTCGAGGAGTGAATCATCAAGGCCACTCCATACAAAACGTTAGAAGCTCGGCGCCTATTTAAAGAAAAAATGTTCCTAGTTTAGGTTAGGAAATAGGTACTCAAATTGAAACTTCAATAACTGACAACGGAAGATATATAGCTTGTTCTAAAACTATAAGGTTGTCAATGATTTAGATTTGAATTCTCGTATGGTTCCGTGTGCTTAAAAAATTTGAATCTGAGAATAAAAATTTTTATTTTGGTTGATTACGACACTACTTCAATATTCAGTGTGTTTTTCCTTTTTAGGCACTATTTTTGCCCGCATGAGTCATTACAAGCTTATGTCGTTTAAATGTCTGTATAATGCGAATTTTGATTCCAGATCGAATTCGAAGTTTTCATGGATAAATTCAAATTTGTCCGTCCGGTAATTCGTCCATTTGTACGTATGATCACTTTAGAAATGAATGATTAAACTTGCAGGCTAGGTTTCAAGAACCGATAAGCTGCAAAGATCTTAGATTTTGATGTGGTCGATGTTTATTTTCAACAAAACGCCGCTACGTACCACACCAGGAACGAAACAATGGCAATTTTGCAAAATAAGTTTCACGGCCGTATTATTTCTCGAAGAGGTGATCACAATTGGCCACCGCGATCTTGTTGAGGTACGTATGATCAATTTAGAAATGAAGAATTGAACTAGGTTTCAAGTGCTCCACAATCGATTCAAGACCTTAAAGATGGAATTCGTGAAGTTATTGAGGATATACAGCTGAAAATGTGCGAATTTGTCATAGAAAATTTCATGAAAAGCATATGGTATTTCCCCCCAGCCGTGGTGGCCATTGGGCCACCTCCCTCTTCATAATGAAATAAACATCCATTGATTTCTCTCAAATTAAACTCTTTTTTTAATATCAAAATGAATCCTCTTATTGGAATATCCTTTATATTCATTGAAATTTTGTTCATTATTTCATTCTGTATATAATAATATGTTTTTTACACATGCACACAGTATTTTTGGGTATAACTGAATCTTAAACTTCTTTCTTCAATATCTCTGTATATTCTGTGGAAAAACACAAAATAACTAACTAACATTTAGGCGATCATTTATGCTCTGTCGTGGCCCGAGTATGGGCTTTTAGCATGGGGGTATTATCTCATACTTACTGTGGACCCTTCTCGTCGATGACCTGCTAGCGCGTTCCCCAGGCATTAAATCTTGTCGTGCACCCCCATGGTGCTTGCCTTGACTAGGACCCTAGTTTCGTCCCGGCGAAATGGAGGGTTAAGTCTTGGTGTCTAACGTAATGGCATTCCACGCCAGTCACTGGACAGGTATTGTGGAAGATTTCCGAATGGGGTCCTAGTTTTGCCGTTCTGGTGAAATGGAGGGCTGAGCCGGTTGATTAAGTCAGTGACAAGGAGTCTTTCGCAGCACAGGACTTCTCCCTTAAAACTGGCGTACTCTACCCTATCGCAGTATAAATCTCCGGATTCTGAAATGACTCGGGGTTTAACGGGACTTGACGGTTCGACCAGCTTGTCCTGGCCCCGGATCAATGCGTAACTTTTTAGGGTTTGTGGATCTCGATGAATTGGCTTAGCCGTTAGTGCTTAATGCCAGGATCAATCAAATGACTTCACATAGGTTCGGTGGGTCAGGACGTACAGGCCGTTAGACGGTGCTCGTACCAGGATCAATAGAAGTCAGCAAACTTGAGATTATCTTATTTCATGGGACTGCGTTCGGATGCTTGGATAAGAATTCCTTCCGGCGGATGAGTTGCATAAACCAACTCGGGTACTGACCTGCAAAGCCAGTAGAGGTGGAATAGGGCTTCGCTGCTACCAGTCAGACGGTTCTGGCTTTCGAGTCGGATCTCAAACTGGAAGCTGGTGGGTTCATCTCTTCGGATGGGTTCTCGCTTCGCGCGATGATATGGCGTAATCCTTATCACACTTTCTACCTCTTGGGGTGGACTGTGGAGACTGCTGAGTAGTCACTTGGTGAAAGAGCTATGCTCGTATGCCAATACGAAAACCTGGTAGAATTCACGTGACCTGCCAGCGATCATCTCGCTGTGAGGAGTCGATGATCAAGCATTTTCTGATGACCTGGCAATCATAGTGAAAGGTAAATCGGAGGTGCCGATATCGTCCGTCCTTCAAAAGATACTGGAGACTATCGACAAATGATGCATAAGGGAACATATGTCTCTTAACCCACCAGTGGTAGTTATAGCACCATTCACCAAGAAACGGTAGCTGGATGGATTAAAACCGGCGAAATTCCGTGATGAAACAATACAATTCTCTAATGAGGCAAAATACCTGGAAATAGTCCTGGACAAAACTGTCAGTTGGAATGCACACCTAGACAAAGTGTGTCATAAAGCCAGAATGCGATTCTGGACATGCAGGCGAATCTGCGGTAAAACCTGGGGTTTAAAGCCCAGGCAGATGTATGGTAATTAGACTACGCTCACTCGACTGCACAGGTCTTTCGCCTTGCAGGTTTGCCTTGCAATTACTGATGCTTTTTGCACCACACCCACGGCAGCCGTGGAGGTCCTATTAAATCTATCACCCAGAAGGAGGCGGAATGGACCACATATAAACACAGGCCAGAGGCAATGGTGATGGGTGGGTCAGGTCTGCTGGACGAGCTTTTATCGAACAGCACCCTATATATGCTCTCGGATCTAATGTCAAAAGTCACGAGCCAAGAACGGCATTTCAATGTAATCGTCCCGAGCCGGGACGAATGGACACAGGCCACTCGCGAACAACGAACGGAGCACAACCATATTCCAGGCAGAACTATTTTCCATTGAGACCACGGCAGATCTGCTGATAAAACGACAAATCAACCACGGCAAAATCAAAATATTTAGCGATAGTCAGTCGGTACTAAAAGCTCTAGAATCCAGCTGTTTTACTTCGAAAACAATCTGGAGTCGCCGCACGGCTCTAAATAGGCTCGGTATGTATAACAGAATCACTCTTGTTTGAATGAACTCTAGACTAGAGTCTTTCTGGCTGAGCCATTCTGACCTGAAACATTCGAAGGCGTTCTTTGAAACAGCTTCGGACCAAAAGATGGCAGACCTAGCGCTAGGTCTGGATAAAACCAAACTTAGAATACTTGTCGGGATTATAACAGGTCACTTCAGGGTGAAAGCGTATTTGCACAAAATCGGTCTGGCTGAAAGACGATGAATGCAGACTGCGTCTTGAGGACACTAAAACAGCCATATACTACATCCTCAGAGTGTCCAGCGGTGAATCGCATCAGATTCGGGGTTTTTGGTCAGGCTATTATAGCCCACTGCGAACTGAAAAAATACCCCCGACTGAGATTATCGGTTTTATCTAAAAACTAGATCTCGTCGGAGAAATATAAATTAGTGGCGAACCACAATAGTACGCGCGTACACACTGGTAGGGTAGACAGACGCCCGTTCATTATAAAATAAAAATAATAACAATAATGATATAGACATGGTCCGCAAGTGCAATACAATATATTTTATATTGATTGTTTTCATTACGCTTTCGATAAAATGGACTGACGATTGTCGGTGAGAGTCTCGAACGCCTTTTTTGAGATGTGCTGCATATTTTTGGATAGAGATCTTTAAAGATAAGAGGTTGTTTCGAAGGATGTTTCAGGTTTATGTTTGGCACTCTTGGAATGGAATTTGTTTTTTACAATGCCCTTATGAAACAGTGCTGTTTCCGCGAAATGTTTGTTGAGTGGATTCGATTATTATTATATATTTTCTTTCGATTCTCTTATTTTCTTTTATTTCTTTGCGAT
This sequence comes from Megalocaria dilatata, assembly GCA_034642435.1. Lineage (NCBI taxonomy): Eukaryota > Metazoa > Arthropoda > Insecta > Coleoptera > Coccinellidae > Megalocaria > Megalocaria dilatata. The sequence continues at coordinate 77,094,198 of CM067854.1, forward strand.
GTATGTTAAGAAACAGTGTTTTTAAGACATTTATTTGATTTAATTTAGAAAATTTTTTACTGAAATGAAAATTTGTGGATTTGTGCTTGATATTTAATATTCTGTATATTAGATATCAACTAAAACTCAACACCTCGATTTTCCTCCTTTAAAATTAAAATGTGGAAAATCGCTCAGACCCGTCAATTTCTTATTCCAGGAGGAACAACTTTCCCCTTTTTTCTCATCCCCGTTACTTCAACCCCCTAACGGGGGTGAGCACAACCCCTTGTTTCTGAATAGGGATGAGGGGTATTGCTAATATTGATGATTGTGTAGAATACTATCTGACCTGAAATTTCGCTTCAAAATATCCATCGACAATGAAGTAACAGCGAAAATAGTGAAAGAGGCAATGTGGAATTTATCTCGAGGATATTATTCGTTTCCGACATATTTCAAAGGTATTTAGTAGTTACGTTGTTAATTTTTTGTCCGAAAAAGTATTACTTTCTTGTCCAAAAAAGTAGACGGACCATGCTTTTGAGTTACCTTAGTCTATCGTGAATTTTTAAGAACGTTACAAGTGTGTCAAAGCGATTCTAAATTTGTAGTAGAATTAAAATGGTGTATTCCGTAGAATAAAGGGTGGATATGATAAAATTATTTCTTAGAAATAACGACTCTGCGCGAATAACAGCGGCTTTATTTAACGAACGACATCCTGGAGAAAATGTATCCGCTGGTGACGTACAATGGGTTGCCAAATTTGACGCTTCTGGTTCAGTCGGAAAGAAAAAGGGGCTGTATGAAAGCGACGAAGCGAGGGACGTGGCTGTCTTAGGTCATGTAGCAATGGATGCGACCTTGAGTACTAGGAAATTGTCCGATGTATGTGATGTTTCACGCACAACAACCATGAGAATCCTGAAACAATATAAATTCTATCCTTATAAGATACGATTGGTTCAGGAACTGAATGAGTATGATCCCGATCGCAGATTCCAGTTCTGTGAAGTGCTCAGTGAAATGATTAACAGTAATCAAAACTACATGTTCGATATCTGTTTTTCGAAAGAGTGTTCATTTTACCTTAACGGCATTGTAAACTGGCTCAATTGTTGGTATTGGTCAGATGAAAATCCAAGGTTATTTCGTGAGGTGCATACTCAGCGTTCGAAAAATTAAATGTTTGGGCGGATATTTATGGAAATCGGCCAATTGTACTCGGTAATCTCACCGGCCAAATTTACTTAGATCTATTGGAGAACGCTATTCATCCAGCCCTCGTGGAAGTATTGGAAAATGCAAAAGACCATCAAACGGTCATTTTCCAACAAGATGGCGCACCACCTCATTTCGTTCAACCGGTGCTTCAGTTCTTAGATGAAAATTTAGTGGCCACCCAGATCTCCACTGTACTTTTTTGTATATGGGTTCACCTGAAATCCAAGATGTACTCTACCCAGTCTGAGTCACTGGATGATTTGCGAACTCGGATCATTAATGAATGCCATCAAATTACACCAGAAATCTTCAGTAACGTACGTGAATGTTTTCAGCAAAACTTACATTACTGCAGTGAAGTGAATGGTGCCCATTTCCACCATTTAATAAACTAATCACAAAAGTAAGTACTCATCCACTATTATACCTGTCATTTCGTTATCGATGAGAATTTTGAAGCGAAAGTTCAGGATCAGATAGTACTCGATAAGATCTTCAAAATGAGGATCACAACACCCCTCATCCCTATTCAAAATCAAGGAGTTGTGCTCACGCTCGTTGGGGGTTGCAGTTACGGGGATACGAAGAGCGGAAAAGTTGTTCCCCCTCGGGTCCGAGCGATTCTCTACATTTTTTATTTTAAAGCCGGAAAATCGAGGTGTTAACTTTTCGTTGGATCACACTGTATAAGAATGACCTGTGGCGAGTGAATATTCAATGGATTATTATCGATTTGAACGGATAGTTCAAGTCTGGGCACATCAGTATTGACAGATTACTGAAAGCTCAGTGTACAAAGGAAAAGATGAATAATCCCAACTCTATGTATGTGTATCGATCGCTTCGATCTACTTTTCCGAAGGCCGAAATGTGTAAGAAGGCGATCCTCTTCGCACTTATGCCCATGACTTATTTCGACAACAATTCGAATTATCTAATATAATGGATCCCGCTAAGTAAACGGCGCGATTTATAATACATGGGTTACTTTTGTTGTCGATTTATTGTTATCTGATTGAATGTAGCGTAGGAAGGGTTCATTGTTTTGTTTATGGGCACGATTCGATCGAAGTGATCTGTCGACCTTCCAACGGTAGGTACATTTTTACGGATGTCTTTTAAATTATCGGCTCCATTCGTCATAGAAGGAAACTTAGCAGTGTACTTTGAGACTAAATGTTTGATTGATTCGGTATTTACTTAGTGGAAACTCATTTAAATTAAAAAATAAATAAGGGGCAGTATTTTAACTACCATAAAAATGTTTACAATACAACAATTGTTTCATCACGATGTGGCTTCTTCAGGTATCTACATTCTACTGACTGGTAGTGTCAAGTATAACAGAGTTCAAAAACAGTTAAGTACGTGACAAAATAATAGTAAAAACAAGTAATAAAAATTCAGGGTACTTACGGACGAATACATGGATTGAAGGCATGCTTGAAGAATGACATGAAAGTACAATACTACCAAATAGATGTCACCCATGTGTGCTTAAAGGTAATTCATAAAGAATTAACTATTAGACTACATTCTATTCAGTTCAATATTCTTGACCGAAGTACTAGAGAACGTGTAGGAAAAATTATTCACTCCAAATTCTTAACTCAAACTAAAAAACTAAAAAATTTAACTCATAAAAATGAAAAGAAAATTCCAAAATTTTAAAAATTAAAAAACAACATTTCTCTGAACAGAATTGGAATATAAAAACAGATTTAATTGTCAGTCTTCTACAATTTTTAATTTAAAAAAAAATTTAGAATTAAATTAATGTCCACATAAGCACCGCTTATATTTAATAGACGTATACAATCAAAACTCAATATACAATATCAAATGGAATAAATAAACCAACAAATATAAATTGTCAATTGTTAGTGCAGCATTCAAGTTTCCCTAATTATTTTCTGAAATTGCGCATATATGCACCACTCATCTTTCAGATGACACTGTGCGCATGCGAGAGACTTTTTCTTCGACCAGGATCTTAATGATCACGGATCGACATTACGTTCGATATTTTTCCGGCTTATGAGTTTTTTAATTCTTTCAAAGCAAAAAGTGTTCAGAATTTCTTATTACAAGAACGATAGTTCAACAAGGTGTTGGTGTCAGAGTTCCAGACAAGGGGATCCCCAACTAACCAGGAATTCAGTGGATGAGGGTGAGTGTCCATCTGAGATTTGTGGTGTATTTCTAATCATTATCAAATTTACACATACAGTCTGCTAATTTTCTACCGAAGTGCTAACATTTTGGTCCATTCGAACCGGTTGACTAGTGATTTCTTATTTTCTTTCTTTTCATTTCGAGATTTCCACGTGGGTCACCATCAAATTATTATTAATTTTCATTCATATCGATTGTAGGAAATCGATAAATCCGTACAAACAGTATACGCTTATCGCTTCATACAAAAAAACCATATGTTCAACTTAGGTTCACTTCAATCGATATAAACATATTCTTTCATTCCGCATATTTCTTCTTTCAATTCATATTGGAAAATAATTAAAACTCAAATACGATTACAACTTCCAAAGTTTTCGTTGACACCCTTTCTGTTCTAATAAACTTTCTTTATATTATCTTTTCTTCGCATAATTTGGTTCTTTACATATATCACTTTATATTTACATTCATTCAATAAAATATTTCACAAAAAATGAGTAACATCAAAAGATTTGAAAGCAAACGTAAAATATACGTTAGTCGAATTTCGGAATTTTACATTATTGCAAAGCAAAGCTTAACTGATACGTCGAAAAGAGGGCAATTAAAGGCTAGGTATGATGATATTAAAAAATTATTTGAGCGGTTTTCAGAATGTCATAATGAGATTATAATGCTGATTGAGGATGAGGCGGAATTTGATACACATGAGAAAATAAGAAGGGAGACTGAAAACTTTTATTATGAAGGTTTGTCTATTTATCATAACATGAGTAAAAATGATACTTCTAATTCGTCGTCGGTTAGTGTTGAAGCTTCTGCAAAACTCCCACCTCTTAATATACCCACTTTTGACGGTGATCCAAAAATTTGGTCAACTTTTCATGATCTGTTCGAGAAATTAATTCATGATAATTCCAATCTTTCAAATGTTGAAAAGTTCAGATATTTATTTTCCTTCCTAAAAGACGAGCCTTTGAAATTACTAAATGGTATCGCCATAAATAACGACAATTATAACACCGCTTTCAAAAAACTTATTGACAGATATCAAAATAAAAGACTTATAGCTTCGAATGCATTAGATTCAATTTTTTTCATTTCACTAAAAGGCAATACTGCAAAAGATTTTCGTATTCTACTCAATACCTTTTCCGAATCATTGGCAGTTCTTAATGCTTTAAATTTCAATACAGATCAGTGGGATTTTTTACTTTTCTATATACTTCTAGGGAAACTAGATATTGAGACTCGAACTAATTTTGAAATTCAAACTGATTCTAGCAAAATTCCAGAATATAAGGAACTTTATAATTTTGTTGAAATTAAATGCAAGGCCCTAGAATCCGTTCAACATTTGACTACTTCTAAAAATAAAGTATTTGCAGTAAGCAAAGAGAAGTGTAATAATAAATATAATTCCAAGACCAGCAATAGTTTTTCATTACAAACAAAAAATACTCATTATAATTCCAATGTTAAGTGTTACCTTTGCAAAGGTTCACATGGATTATCGAAATGCTCTGATTTCTTGTCAAAATCTCCGAATGATCGTTTTTCTTTCGTCAAACAAAATAAACTGTGTTTGAATTGCTTACATCATTCGCATAATCTAAATAATTGTCTTTCGTCGTACAAATGTCGCACTTGTAATAACCGTCATCACTCTCTGATCCATATTAATAGTTCAACTATCATAGAAAATATTCCACATTCTTCAACTGTATCAGGTAACACCTTTTCCGAACAAAATACAGTATTATTGGCTACTGCGGCGGTAGATATCCGTGATAGATATGGCACATTTCAACGTGTTCGCATTCTTATTGATTCAGGAAGTCAATCAAATTTCATAAGCGAAAAATGTTTTCGTAATCTTGGGTTACAGAGACATCAATTTTCTACAACTATTTTTGGTTTGAACGAAATGACTTCATTTTCTTCAAAAGGTATTACTGCATGCGATATCAAACCTACAAATTCCGACAGCCCTGTACTTTCTTTCGATGCTATTGTTGTTCCAAAATTATGTTCTAATATACCTGCTTTTTCTATTAAAAAGGGACAATGGGACCATTTACAGGGTTTACCTCTCGCAGATGAAAATTATTTTCTCTCAAGTCCAATAGACATTCTGATTGGTGCTGAGCTTTTCACTCATATTTTACTCAATGGACGTATCTTTGGAAAATTAGGCCAGCCTACCGCCCTTGAAACTATTTTCGGTTGGGTTCTTTTGGGTAAAGTTAACAAAGTCTACAAGTTCAGAAACAAAAACTTTTCTTCTTCAATCCGATGTTCGTGTCGACATCTGTATTCCTAAGTTCTGGGAATTAGAGCAAATTCCTGATAAGCATTTTTACTCCGTCGAAGATGAAAAGTGTGAGACCTTTTTCAAAGAAACGACCACTCGTGATTCCACCGGTCGATTCATAGTTTCGCTTCCTTTCAGAAATTCGAAACCATTTCTAGGAGATACTTATACTCAAGCTTATCGTAGATTTTTCTTACTTGAAAAACGTTTATTAAAAAATCCATCTTTGTATTCTTCTTATTCCGATTTCATGAAAGAATATCTTGACAGTGGACATATGTCTTTAGCCACATCGGAAGCTATACCCAATGGTAATTTTTGTTACTTACCCCATCATTGTGTTCTGAAGCCTGAGAGCGTAAGCACAAAACTTCGTGTAGTTTGGGATGGATCGGCAAAAGGCTCGAGAGGTGTGAGCTTAAATGACACTTTACTTCCTGGTCCAAAATTACAAAAGGATATAGTTTCTTTACTTTTACTTTTCCGTTTAGACGCAGTGGTATTCATAGCTGATATAAAGCAAATGTTCAGACAAATTTTAATATCTCCTTCTGATAGAAATTTCCAAAGAATTCTATGGCGTTTTAATCCAAACGATTCACTTTCAGAGTATACCTTAAATACAGTTACTTTCGGACTCAATTGTAGCCCGTATTTGGCAATGCGTACCGTTCGTGAGCTAGCTCTCCTAGAGAGAGAAAACTTTCCAATGGCTAGTAAGATACTAGAGGATCAAACTTATATTGATGATGTGCTGGGTAGTGCATCATCTGATTCTGAAGCTTTGTCTCTTCAAAAGGATTTAATCGATCTGCTTAGTCGCGGAGGTTTTATGTTGAGGAAGTGGGCTAGTAATTCTCCAGCATTGCTTTCTTCCTTAGACCATTCTGACTGTCAGATTCCTTTGTCCTTTGATAAGGATGAACCACCATTTCTGAAGGTTCTAGGTCTTCAGTGGTACCCTTCTCTCGATATATTTTCTTACAAGTGCCAAAATATATCAAAAGACCTCACAAAACGAGGCATCTTGTCCGATATAGGTCGGATTTTCGATCCATTGGGTTTTCTGTGTCCCATTCTTTTAAAGGCAAAATACATTATGCAATGTATTTGGTCCTTGAAAAAGGATTGGGACGAAGAACTTCCCGAGTCCATTAAAAATTCATGGACACAATTGAAGTGTGAACTTTCAGAACTCTCTGGATTACGTCTCCCTAGGCGAATCACCTTTGATCAATATGAGAGATGTGAGTTACATGGATTTTGTGACGCTTCAAGCATAGGTTACGCAGCGGTAATTTACCTCAGATTACAGAGAGGCGATTCTATTCACGTATTTCTAATCTGTTCTAAAGGGAGAGTTGCCCCCTTAAAAACAATTACTCTTCCTAAACTTGAGCTGACTGCTGCAAAGCTTTTGGCTGATTTGGTCAAATTTGTGACTGACACATTTTCTAGTCGACTCTTATTCGATCAAATCACTTGCTGGATTGATTCACAGGTAGTTCTTTCTTGGCTCAATGCTTCACCGAGCCGTTGGAAAACTTTTGTAGCCAATCGAGTACACCATATTCAGGAACTGGTATCTCCCGATTCATGGATGTATATTCCTTCATCTCTAAATGCTGCCGATTGTGCATCTAGAGGAATGAACCCATTGCAATTGATTCGTTTCGAAATGTGGTGGAATGGACCGGAATTCCTATCCAGCCCAAAAACCGAGTGGCCAAATTTTTCTGCTCAAACTTCAGAACTTAATAATGATGTAGTCTCTGCCGCAGAAAAAAGTATATCTTTATATGTAGATATTCCAATGGACGATTTAGATAACCTTTTAAATAAATTTTCCTCTCTTGAAAAAATAAAAAGAATTTTAAGTTACTGTTTACGATTTTCGAAAATTTCAAAACCCGGTTCCCTTAAACAAACAGGCATTTTAACAATTCATGAGTTGAATGAATCGTTGATGTGTTTAATAAAACATACGCAATATTCGGTATTTTCTGATATCATAGAAATTATTAACAAAAACAAAATTTTACCTAAACCCTTTCGGAAACTTTCACTCTTTCTAGATTCTCTAGGTTTTCTCAGGGTGGGCGGCCGCTTAAAGAAATCCAGTTATATTGAATATGCCGCAAAACACCCTCTTTTGATGCCTAGCTCACATAAATTAACGATTTTGATTGTAGAGTCGGTTCACAAGCAATATTTACATCCCGGTTCAAAAACGTTACATAATTTACTTCTTCAGGAATATTGGATACTATCAGCTCGTCGAACAATAAGAAAAGTTATTTCTAATTGTTTTCAATGTTTTCGTGCCCGTCCAAATACTTACAAACCACCTGAGATGGCTGATCTTCCAAGTTTCAGAATTTCTAAATTAAAGCCATTTTCTCACGTTGCTGTTGATTTCTGCGGACCTTTCTTCGTAACTATGCATCGCATAAAGGGTGCAAAATATTTAAAATCTTATATATGCGTTTTTGTGTGCACTACAACCAAAGCTATTCACTTAGAATTAACGCAGGAGCTTTCTACGTGTAGTTTTATCGCGGCATTCCGTCGATTCATTTCTCGACGTGGCATGATTCATGCGTGCTACTCCGATAACGGTCGGAATTTCATTGGAGCTCAAAATGAATTTTTGAAGTTAGCTCAAGAAACTTCTGGAACTCTAAGTTTCCAGTGGCATTTCAATCCCCCTACGGGTGCACATTTTAATGGCCTTGCCGAAGCGGGTGTAAAAATGGTTAAATCTCATTTACTACGAGTGGTAGGAGATCAGCGACTATCCTATGAAGAATTTACAACTTTGATTTGTCAAATCGAAGCTGTTCTGAATTCGAGGCCATTATGTTCTCAGAGCTCAGATCCTAATGATTTAATTCCGCTCACACCAGGGCATTTTCTCACTTTAGAACCCTTGAATTCAACAATTCCTGATGTTGATGTTTCTCATTTGAAATTAAACAGACTGTCTAGATGGCAGCTTATACAGAAAATGCAGCGAGATTTTTGGAAAAGGTACTTCGCGGAATATGTTAATACACTTCAGCAGCGTTTCAAGTGGGCTGAGCCGGCCAAAGAAATTGAGCTCGACGACCTTGTTTTGATCAAAAGCGATGTCGTTTCGCCTTTTAGATGGCCGGTTGGTCGCATTGTGGAATTATTTCCGGGAGAGGATGGACACAATAGGGTAGCTGCGGTGAAAACAGCTAATGGTATTTTCCGTAGACCCGTTGTGAAGCTTTGTCCACTTCCGAGAAATTGATTTTCAAATTATTTTCCTTTATAAAAATAATGTATTTCTATATTTGTTATTATTTTTCTTTTCTATTGTTTAAATTTAATTTTCTGGTGACTTACATGGTGTTCTTTTTAAAAGGAGGAAACTTTTTTTTCTGTTTTCTTTAGAAAAACCCATAGGGGTTTTTGTGGGCGGCTATGTTAGTGCAGCATTCAAGTTTCCCTAATTATTTTCTGAAATTGCGCATATATGCACCACTCATCTTTCAGATGACACTGTGCGCATGCGAGAGACTTTTTCTTCGACCAGGATCTTAATGATCACGGATCGACATTACGTTCGATATTTTTCCGGCTTATGAGTTTTTTAATTCTTTCAAAGCAAAAAGTGTTCAGAATTTCTTATTACAAGAACGATAGTTCAACAAGGTGTTGGTGTCAGAGTTCCAGACAAGGGGATCCCCAACTAACCAGGAATTCAGTGGATGAGGGTGAGTGTCCATCTGAGATTTGTGGTGTATTTCTAATCATTATCAAATTTACACATACAGTCTGCTAATTTTCTACCGAAGTGCTAACATCAATTAAAATCAATAAATAAATATTTGAAGGAGACAAAATTTTGTTTCTGATCTTACCATTATGAACACCAGTTCCTTTTCAAAAACATAAAACACAACATAAGGACTTATGAAATATTTGAAATATTCAATATATTTAAATAAGTTAATTCAAAGGTCTCTCAAAACATGCACTATATCTTCAAAAACATATATATGTGTATACGTCTATTAAATATACATAAGCGGTGCTTAGTAGACATCAATTTAATTCTTAAAGTTTTTTGAATAAAATTTTTTTTTGAAATTAAAATTGTAGAAGACTGTTCTATCAAGTGAAAAGCCTATTTCTATTTTATTTTATACATAATATATAATTATATTTAGGCTTGAATATAATCCCATTATGGAATGTCAATGGTTGAAAGAAAATCTTACAATACCTTACAGGTTTCTGTGATTTTTGTGACGAACATAGAATATCTTGATTTTTAAAGTTAGTCTGTTTAAGCAATTATCCGGTTACCACTCTGAGGTAAGATATACTGATTGTTAGTTGATTTTGATTCTTTTAATATGATTAAGGGGCTAATGAAGAGATTATCGGAACTCTAATTGTTTTTTGAAGATATAGTGCATGTTTTGAGAGATTTTTCAATTTACTTATTTGAATATATTGAATATTTCAAAGAAATTGTTGTGTTTTATGTTTTTCAAAAGGAATTGGTGTTCATAATGGTAAGATCAGAAACAAAATTTCGTCTCCTTCAAATATTTATTTATTTATTTTAATTGACACTTTATATTTGTTGGTTTATTTATTCCATTTGATATTGTATATTGAGTTTTGATTGTATATGTCTAATAAATATAAGCGGTGCTTATGTAGAGATTAATTTAATTCTAAAAGTTTTCTGAATAGAAATTTTTTTCGAAATTAAAATTGTAGAAGACTGACAGATTAAATTTGTTTTGATATTCAAATTTTGTTATATTCCTTCTATCAAGTATAAAGCTTTTTTCTATTTTATTTCTCTGAACACCAATTTTAGCCCAGATTTATCAACCCATCCGAAGTAAAATTCAATAATACAGAATCTAATCTTTTAGAAAAAGGATTGAAATTCAACCTAGAAAATAATAAATCACTAAAATCCCTAGATTATTTAGCAATAGATTCAGAACTTACCATTAAGTCTGTCTATTCAATCACTTGAAAATCAATTAAGTTTAAATTAAAATAACTATATTATTGCTGACATAATTGAAGACAAAAATAAAACTGAAATTCATCCTTCTTCGATAAAACAGAATTTGGGTAAATCAATCGTCGAAAAAAGAAACACCAATGATTTAATCTTCACGCGACCCAATAAAGGAAACAGTATCGTTGCCGTTTCAAAACATTAATATATTAAAAAAACTACTATTTTTGTAACCCTTGATAAATTTAAAACTGTTACTGAAGACCCCACCGAACACTTCCAAATACAAATGAAAAATTTAATAGACTAATCTGTTTACTCTTTCAATTAGTCCGGTCTATTTACACATTCAAGTTTACATAAATTCCCATAAAGCTGAATATTGGCATAGTTGTTCAAAACATCATTATAAAGAAAATCTCAAAAGTCCTCATCGTTCTGAGGTGTGCTAAAAATTTGGCACGGGGTCAAAGGTCAAAAAAATGAGTTTTTTGCGATTTTTAGCGAAACGGTGAGTTTTTTCGCAAAATTACCCCAGTACAAAATTGTAGATCACAAAATTCTCTACAAAAAATATATCAATAATTTTTTTCCTAAAAGCCACCATTTTGGAGATATAACGTTCCGAAAAGTTGGATCAGTCGTAATCCCTCTATTTTGCACACGTTTCCACGCCACCTATGAGGTAGTGTACAAAGCGCGTTTTTTTTAACGTGGTTTCCCCAGTAGGCCTATTCCACGGGTCTGCTGAGATTTTATATGTTTTAAAACTATTGCAAAATAATATTATATATTATAGTGGGCAAAAACAACGGCGGTGTAATTAAATAAAATACTTAAAATAAAAAGTTAGTCGTCTGATTCATAACTGTCCAAGATTTCTGTTTCTTCTTCTTCTTGATCTTCTTCTCCTTCTTCTTCCTGTTCATCCTCTTGTTCTTCTTCTTCTTCTTGTTCTATTTCACACGTAAACTGCCCCAATAGCGATTCCTGATCGGTATCAAACGAATCTTCAAGAGTTGGTGACTCAACATTCGAGCATGATCGGCCTTGACAGTGTGTGCATGCCAGGGAACAAAACAGTCCAACTTTTCTGCAACCACATTTTGCACTACAACGTTTCTTGCAGTTGCAAAATATTGTGTTGAGAAGTTTCTCAGGTGCTGGTGGAAGTAAAGTTTGAACTGGCTCTAGTGTATTGTCGATCAACTTCCAACCCCAGTCTTTAGGGTCCAGCTGATTACCAAGCCACACTTGAACTTGGTAATATACCCGAAACAGATGTTGATGAGCAGCTACTGAGGTTGGAGGAAGAGAAGCTAAGTTGACTTGTTTTTTATTACGCGTATTTTTCACGAAAGATGTGTATCGCAACTTATCTAAGCAAGTGGTTTTTTTGGGGGCTCCGTACATAGCAAGAAGAAATTGAACTCCGTTGGTGATAACATGTTGTTGAGTTGAATTACTATTTTTAAAAACTTCAGCACATTGTAGTAAATCTTTTTTTTCAAACATTTTGAAAACTGTTGTTTTTCCTCTCCTGTAAAAAGCAGATGTCGTATCGCAGCCAGTTATTGCGTGTAGAAACAATACATGATTTTGACATTTAGGAAAATTGGATAAACTGTTTGATGAATATATTTCCGATTGATTTTGGGCTTTTCCGGGTTTAAAAAAATAAATAATTTTTTCAGTTGGAGTTCGAGCAGTAAGCAAGACGAGTAAATCAACATCCTCACCAACAACAACAGTTGTATTTGTCACACTGAATTTCTTTATCGCTGTTTCAATAATCAATACATCAGCATCATCATTAGCTTGTTCAACGGATATATTCTCAGCAGTAAATTTTGCTTTCAACATCGAAATAAACCTAGATTTATTGTGATTATTTGCAAAGAATTTCTGTTGACTGGTAGGAACTGTCATTGATTCATCGAATATAATATCAGAAGAAGTTGATGAAGCAGCATTTCGACGGCGTTGCTCTGCTGCTTTAATATTTCTCGTATAATCATCATATCCGTCAAATACGACAGTAACTCTGGAACCAAAATGTCGACGTACATATTGAACGTATTTATCTAAGATAACGTTAAATGTTTCCTCGCTATCCCACACCACTCGATGTAATAAGAATCCTCCGTCAATTATGTACGTTGAATTAGTGTTATTAATATCAACATTTATAGTCTGAAAACAATCGTAAATAGCCGACTTCTGGGTCTTGCGCATTCCAATGTCATCAAATAATGTTAACGGATAAGGAGCTAATTCATACTCGAAATATTTCTCAATTTCATCTTGAAAAGTGATCTACAATTTTGTACTGGGGTAATTTTGCGAAAAAACTCACCGTTTCGCTAAAAATCGCAAAAAACTCATTTTTTTGACCTTTGACCCCGTGACAAATTTTTAGCACACCTCCGAACGATGAGGACTTTTGAGATTTTCTTTATAATGATGTTTTGAACAACTATGCCAATATTCAGCTTTATGGGAATTTATGTAACCTTCCTCCTGATTTTAGGCTTAAATAGACCGGACTAAATAACTTTCCAGAAAAATATTAGCTCACTTTAATGAACCCACCAATCCCAAAATTATATTCATTAATAAAACTTTTTAAAGAAAATAATCCAATTAGATCACTAGATTCATTTGTCACATCACCAAGTAAAAAACTATCCAGAGTTTTAATTTCTATTATTCAAACTGAAACAAAATTTTTAACTGAATACCCTCTTAAAATTAGTATCCAACGCATAGACCATATTCGATCCGTCAAATTACTCAAGAATTGTAGATTAATTTGTTTTGATTTACAAAATGTATTCCCTAGTATACCTCCAATAGAAACAATACAAATCGTATAAAAACTATTGATTAAAAATAACAACAACCAAAATAAATGATATTCTTAATTGCCTAGACATATGTCTTAAACAAAATTATTTTCAATTTAACGTAACTATATTTCTTATAAAGGTTTAATAATAGGACATTCACACAGTTCAATTTTAGCTGAAATTTTCAGGATTTAGAATCAAAAATACACCTAAGTCGATAAGCAAATACTTCCTTTATTGGTATAGATATGTAGATGACATTCTTTGTTGTTTCAAAGGCACCGGCCGCAACTACATATCTTCAGGCATTTTATTAATAATCCACTTAATTAATGGATTATCTGAAAATATTGCGAAACATTTCAAAAAAAGTTTCAATTACAATGTAGCTTCCATATGATTGATTTTGTTCATCAGAATCGTGATATTCATCTCCTTATCACGCCCGCATTAAGAATTTTCTGGCTTACAGAACTTCTCATCGTATTATGTTAATGCCGTTTCTAGTTGTGTGGTCAAATTCGATGAGGCTACAAGGATAACTGAAGTATAATTGATTTTATGGAAAAACTTGAAATATTTCGTGAAATCAAGAAATTGAAGAATACCAATTAACATTTCGACCATGTATTATATGAAATTTTTTATTGCAAATAACTTGTATGATCGCCCCTTGAAGTTTGGCTCTTTTTACAGTAGACACTCCGTATACGCTACTACACTGTTGACAACTTCATTTATGAACTCCAGAATTATTCAGCTGGTTGTTTTGCATTAAATGTTCCCGAGTAGACCAAATGCAGAATTCACGAATATAACTGAAAATATCCTAACAAAACAAATCCATACATTCGGTCATAAAACGAAATTTTAACCCTTTTCAAACTTTGCGTGGAGGAAAATTTCTTTCAACACATTAGTAACTTTTACAAACAGAATGATGGACTTGCAATGGGTTCGCCTCTTAGCCCACTCCTCGCTAAAATCGCTAAAATAAGCTGCTCTGATGGACGATTACGTGAACCATAAATTTCACGAAGTGCTCTATAAGTTTGGCGAATAGAACACCGATTTTGAACATAAATTTCAACAATTTGTAAACGTTGTTGCGGCTTGCGTCTTTTCATGATAATATGTCAATGCTTACTGAACAGAAATGCCAAAACAACATGGCTTCTACCTTCTGTCAAATCACAGTTATTTCTAACAAAGTTCTATCACTCTAAGAAAACCCGATATATAATGAGTTTTGATTTGATATGTCTTCTGAATTTAAGCTGTGCTTATAAGGCATTTATTTGATTCTGAAAGTTTTTTTCAATGAAATTTTTCGAAATTAAAATTTATAGGAGTCTAACAGAATAAATCTGTTTCGACATTTAAATTTTGTAATAGTCCTTCTATCAAGTGAAAAACCTTTTATATTATTTGATTGAATAATGAAGAAGTTCCATTCGCGTGGGAATATCTGCTCCCATAAAATAAATCTTTTAAATACAAATTGCAGTGAAATCGATTGCGATTTATGTACATTCTCAGACATCTACCATAACAATACGAATGTATTATTCAGTTGAATAAATCCATGAAGATCGATTAATGTACCTTCTTCCCAATGCAATCGTTCTTTGGTCGGAAAACCTTGGGGTTTCACAGATTCTGCCATAATAATAATAATAAAAACTAGAATTATATTCCGGCTTGCGAAAGTACAAGTTATGGGTATGAAGTACTCGTTACATTTGACTTCTTCATTTCGTTAGTTATTACTCTATTTCGAAGCGGTGACCTAACGTTGTTTAAATGGAAATGTTATAATTGCGAACGTGAAATAAAATTATTACAGATGATATTAACGGAAATACGCTTGTGGTCTTATTCCAGTGTCCCTACTTTAACTAAGAAATAGGAGATATTCGATATTTTTTTATGAATTTGTGCTAAATTTAATATGGAATTTAGTACTGATTTTTTTCCATTTGATACTGTTTTCTATTACCCTTGTATATAGCCAGGTTGCCTTTTGGCCTGTAGGCTCACTTCAATTATATCTAACGATAATTATCTTAAAGATGGAATGTTTTACAAAATTTGAATATCCAAACAGATTTAATCTGTTAGTCTTCTATAATTTTAATTTCAAAAAATTTATTCAAGAAACTTCAAGAATTAAATTAATGTCTTTATAAGCACTGCTTATATTCAAAAGACGTATAAAATCGAAACTTATTATACAATATCCAATGAAATAAAGAAAAACCCAACGAATATAAATTGTCAATTAAAATCAATAAATAAATAAATATTGTTTTGTTTCGTTCCAGGCATGAGCACTGAACTCATCAGACAAGCGTACGAGTTCTGCTTGTAACAAAATGTATTGTTTTCTGATTTTATATTTATGAAAACTAAATCTTTCTCAAAAATATACAACAAAATTTTAAGAACTTCTCAAAAACGAATTTATTTGAAATATTTAATATATTTAAATAAATTACCTCAAAAACTCTCAAAACATGTAGCACATTGTCGAAAAATAATTAGAATTCAGATAAGACAGTTCAACTTCACATATAAAAGATAAAATCAATTAACAATAAATAGACTTACCGCATACGGTCTCAAGGAATATGTGTTTTTTGAACATTCAATTAGGTACATCTAATATCCAAGGTACTTTATGTTCTATGCTCACAACAAAATCACACAAAGTTTAGAAGGCACTTTAATTCCTAGAGATCGTATTCGGTAAGTCTATTTATTGTTAATTGATTTTATCTTTTAGATGTGAAGTTGATCTGGTCTTATCTGAATTCTAATTATTTTTTGAGGATGTGCTACATGTTTTGAGAGTTTTTGAAGTAATTCATTTAAATATATTAAATATTTCAAATAAATTGGTTTTTGGGAAGTTATTAAAATTATGTTGTCTATTTTTTAGAAAGATTTAGTTTTCATAAATATAAGATCAGAAAACAAAACATTTTGTTACAAGCAGGGTTCGTACGCTTGTCTGATAAGTTCAGTATGCTTGCCTGGAACGACACAAAAGAATATTCATTTATTTATCAAGTTTAATTGACAATTTATATTCGTTGAGTTTTTCTTAATTCCATTTGATATTGTATAATGAGTTTCGATTTTATACGTCTATTAAATATAAGTAGTGCTTATGAAGACATTAATTTAATTCTTAAAGTTTCTTGAATAAATTTTTTGAAATTAAAATTGTAGAACACTAACAGATTGAATCTGTTTTGTTATTCAAACTTTATGATAATCCTTCTATCAAGTAACCGTTTCTCATTATTTTGTTGTATTAAAAATCAAAAAATTACAGAATTTAATAGTTTTTTTCTTCGATGCATATCAATTTAACTCAATTAATGTTCCTCTTAATTGTCTTCGTACTTGTTCAGGAATTTCCATTTATTCTAGATTCTCAAGTTCAACTGTTTTTCTCTAGAACATTTTGAATGCTATCCAGCCAACTATGTCAACTTTTTTCCCTAAATTTCTTGGCCTCAACTTGATTTAATTGTTGAATTTTCCATTTTATATTCAGCTCACATATACCTTGTGACCAATTCGCTGAATAATATCATCTTCTTTTTAGGTTATGGCAAATATTTTGAGGAAATTTTTAGGAGGACTAAATTGGTATTGACTTGATACTAAATGAAGTTTTGTGTGTCAATTCCTTTTATATTGAAGCTCTTTAGGGTGCGATGTTATGAGGGAGCTTCAAACATCTTAATTCGGGAGGTACGGCGTTTCGTTCCAGCCCCTGAACTCTTCAGATTGGCGAAGGGGTTCAAGTCTGGCAATGACGCCTGTGACCTTGTTCCACGTTGCTCTATTTGAAACCGGTGAGGATGACAGACTAACAAGCGGAAAGCGGAAGCGTCTTTTATGGGATACACCGGGAAGCTGCAGCAGAGCAAAGCGGAATTCTGGGCAAAGAGCGGAAACCTCACAATAGCTTTTCGAAAAATCGAATTTTTCAGAGCTCACTTGAATTTGTGAAAATTCTTCAATCATGATGCTTATGCGATTTACATGAAAATTACAGTATTTCCTGATCTGAAATGACTCTAGAAAATTAGCCTGAATTTTCATCTAAATTTTGGCGAAAGTTTAATTCCTAAAGTTTCCGAAATTTGTATCTTCTCATTAGAAGATACAAATTTCAATATGACTTGTAATAATATAAAACCTGAAGATATATAATCATTTTCATAGGTAATTTTTAGTAGTCATTAATTTAGAAGCATATATTAATTTTCAAAACTACCGATGGTAGACACTTTCCTTCATCAAATATTGTTGTTTTTGTAAAAGTTGCATTGCTGAGTGTGATTTTGCTTGAAAAATATCAATCTCTTCTCGAATACATTTCATGTGAGTAATTTGGACAATTTGGAATATTACAATATACAGAATGCTCAATATTCAATACTGTTTCAACGATTTTCCTAGAAATACATTTTTTGCATAACAATGGATATTGTCACAGAATAAGATTTCCTAATATGATTATGAAAAATTAAATTTTTCTTTATGCGTTGGAAATAGCGCATGCTATAAATATTTCGAGGCTGTTTTTTGAAAGACTTATGAACGAGTTTAATCTACTGAAGGTAATAGTGCACAATACAAGTTGATGAAAATTCCTAACTTTTGATGTACTCAGTGTGATTTTATATGTCTAATATATGTTTTAAGGTCTTATCAAGGTCTTCTATTAAAACAAATTGTAGAAATTACTATGTTTTACTACCAATAAAAATATATTTTACACATTTTCTTGTGACTCAAGTTTCGGGAAATGAACTATCCCATCATCAGACAACTGAAGACCTAACAGTGGTACAGAAGTATTTAAACAAAAGTGATAAATATTTTGAATATTTCAATAGATAACACCTAATAGTGGTACAGAGGTTTACAAGCGGAACGTGATAAAAACCCGGTTAAAAAAGAGGGGCCTTCTAACAGATATCGGAATGTCAGCAATCGACAAAGAAGGTTATTAAACAGATGGTACCCAAATATCTCAAATAATTTTTTGGGGTTACATAGCTCTATACAGTTATTTTTAAGTTATTTTGTTGTACATCTCAAATATTTGGATTTACATAGCTCCATACAGTCATTCATTATTTTTTTAAATTATTTTCATTGTGAATGAATTTGAAAATTTTAATAATCAAGTTTCTTTTCATTTGAATCTACATGTAAAATTTTCTTAAGATTTTCTTTTGTCGAAAGGAATTACTAATTTCAAAAGAATGAGTGGCAAAAGTTGAACTTTTGTTTAGTTTTCATTAAATTAATTTTATGTTCGTTGAAAAAGGTTTTAAACAGATGTTACTTTTTGAATATCTCAAATATTTTCGATTTACATAGCTCCGTACAGTCATTCATTATTTTTACATTATTGTTATTGTGAACTAATTTGAAAATTTCAACAGATTCTGGATAATCGAGTTTCTTTTCTTTTGATTCTACATGTAAAATTTTAAGATTATCTATTGTGGGAAAGGAATGACCGTTTTCTAGACAATGAGTGGCAAAAGTAGAATTCTGTTTATTTTTTATGAAACTCATTTTATGTTCGTTGAACCTCGTCTTGAAGGAACGTCCTGTTTGTCCTTTATATTTATTTCTGCCGTTTCTGAAGCTAAATGAATGCTATCATTTCTCGGTATATTTGGAAACATATTATCCACATCCAGGCATACTAGGTAGGAATTATTTGGTAAAGAAAAATTTTTTAACTTCGTTGTTAATTCTATGCAATTTTTTATTGTGTATTTCGGAGTGAAATTAGTAAGCTTTTTAAACATTTCATTTAATTTTTTCTCTATTTTATAGGTAGGGCTGCTAATAAAGGAAAAGACTGGGCGAATTGGTGCATCTTCTTTGTGAGTTTTTTTTAGACCGTAGAGTTTTGGTGGACTAGGATTCATATTTATGAGATGATAATTATCATCTCATAAATACGAACAACGGTTTCAACCCCAATATAATAATAGATAATCTAATTCGACAGAAACTATCTGAAATAGCTATGAGCCAAATTTATCCTATCATAAAAACTGAAGAAAATAAAAAATTCATTTTCCTATCGTACTTTGGTAGCATAAGTCAAAAAATGGCCAATAGTTTTTCAAAATCAGATGTCAATATTGCCTTCAAAACGCAAAACAAGTTATCATCGGTATTTTTTAACGCAAAGGACCCTACTCCAAACATACACAAATCAGGAGTTTATGAGTTATCTTGTTCTACGTGCAGTAATAAATATATAGGACAAACAGGACGTTCCTTGAAGACGAGGTTCAACGAACATAAAATGAGTTTCATAAAAAATAAACAGAATTCTACTTTTGCCACTCATTGTCTAGAAAACGGTCATTCCTTTCCCACAATAGATAATCTTAAAATTTTACATTAAGAATCAAAAGGGAAGAAAATCGATTATCTAGAATCTGTTGAAATTTTCAAATTAGTTCACAATAACAATAATGTAAAAATAATGAATGACTGTACGGAGCTATGTAAATCGAAAATATTTGAGATATTCAAAAAGTAACATCTGTTTAAAACCTTTTTCAACGAACATAAAATTAATTTAATGAAAACTAAACAAAAATTCAACTTTTGCCACTCATTCTTTAGAAATTAGTAATTCCTTTCGACAAAAGAAAATCTTAAGAAAATTTTACATGTAGATTCAAATGAAAAGAAACTTGATTATTAAAATTTTCAAATTCATTCACAATGAAAATAATTTAAAAAAATAATGAATGACTGTATGGAGCTATGTAAATCCAAATATTTGAGATGTACAACAAAATAACTTAAAAATAACTGTATAGAGCTATGTAACCCCAAAAAATTATTTGAGATATTTGGGTACCATCTGTTTAATAACCTTCTTTGTCGATTGCCGACATTCCGATATCTGTTAGAAGGCCCCTCTTTTTTAACCGGGTTTTTATCACGTTCCGCTTGTAAACCTCTGTACCACTATTAGGTGTTATCTATTGAAATATTCAAAATATTTATCACTTTTGTTTAAATACCTCTGTACCACTGTTAGGTCTGCAGTTGTCTGATGATGGGATAGTTCATTTCCCGGAACTCGAGTCACAAGAAAATGTGTAAAATATATTTTTATTGGTAGTAAAACATAGTAATTTCTACAATTTGTTTTAATTATGATCAACTACCAAATAGTAACGACTGAAAAAATTCAGTATCTGAAAAGGTCTTTTATTATGAATCATGAAGATTTGAATTTTGATCAATATATCCTTATCCAATTAGTCGGTAATATGAGACATATAATACAGGTATATGATTTGAAGTAAAAGACTTTATTTCAGCTTATATTTATTGTTCATAATTGTTGTGAACAATAAATATAAGCGGAAATAAAGTATTTCACTTCAAATCATATACGATGAATTTCCGTCAAGTAGAGACCGAAACGATCAAGAATATAATACAGGTATTTCTATATATATACACAGACTCCTGCAATAGTGCGTTCTTCTTCCATAGCTACCGAACGAGACATCTTAGAAATTTCGTTCGAAAACAGGTTTTTTGTATTTCTATTTCTCAATTTCCCTATATACAGAATGTTCCAAACAGTAGATATTTAACAAACGAGTGATTTTTTAAAAGGGTTTCCCTGTATATTTTCATGTATTTTCACTGACCTTCACCATCTTTATTAACACGCAAAATCTTAGAAATATTTTTCTAACGGTACAGATCTTATTCAGAGAAAACTGGAAAAAGTTGAGCGCACAGCACTCCGCTAAAAGACCTCAAACTGTTGCAAAAACAAGACGTAACACGAATATGATACGAATTCTTAGTAACTGAAAGATTTATAGAGTCATCATAACAAAGAGAT
This sequence comes from Megalocaria dilatata, assembly GCA_034642435.1. Taxonomy (NCBI): domain Eukaryota; kingdom Metazoa; phylum Arthropoda; class Insecta; order Coleoptera; family Coccinellidae; genus Megalocaria; species Megalocaria dilatata. The sequence goes on from CM067854.1 coordinate 77,115,695, forward strand.
TAATCTGCCGTACACAGGATGTCGTTATTGATTGAAAAATATGATGAACTTGAAATTGATATTTCTCGATTTTTTCGAATGTAACGCCCTTCAATATTTTTTTGCTATAATGCAGAGAATTGGATACTTCTACTCTTCCGTCTGGCAAATAGAAATATGCCATCGCAACAGACAATTTGATATGAATATGAACAGACAACTGAAGGAATTCAAAAAATGATCGAAATCATGGAACCTGCTGTAAAAATTATTCAGGTTATGTTCGCCTCAGAATAAATCGATCATGGGCATCTCCAATATACAGGCTGTCCGAAGTTAATTGACAAAAAGGTAGCATTTCGCTCGGATATTTCTTGATATTCTCTGATGTAACATCCTGAAGTTCTTATTATTATCAAAATTCTCGAAAAATAGATAGTTCTAGAAATACTTCGAAATATTTTTTCACCCCTGATCCTACCTGTCATAAATCCTCAGTACTGAGTCGGGTATCCAAATTTATGTTCAAGTTGCTAGGATTTTTAGACGGGCATTTAGTTTCGATTCTCAATTTCAATTTCAACATAGCTGGTAAGATGAAAAATGTATTCCAAAGCACCAAATTATTTCCATTGAGTGTTATTACAAACGAAAAACATAATTAAGTTATTACAGATATTCAGAATATTCTCAAAATCATAACATAGGTATGAGAATATCGTTAATATACTACTCTGTCAAGAAAGTACCGGGAATTTTCGATTAAAACAGCATTTTTACATTTAATCGTCAAAATTTATTGGGTCGCCTTCAAAATAGGCTCTATTTGCTCCAATACATCTATGCCAACGGCACTTCCAATTATCGAAACATTTTTTATAGGCGCTTTCCGGGATGGACTTTAGCTCTCGCGCCGAATTTTGTTTTATGGCTTCAATCGACTCAAAACGGGTGCCACGAAGGGGCAATTTTAGTTTTGGGAAGAGGAAAAAGTCGCAGGGAGCCAAATCCGGCGAATACAGTGGTTGCTGAAGCACGTTTGTTGAGTTTTTGGCGAGAAAGTCAGTCACAATCGTAGCTCGGTGAGAAGGCGCGTTATCGTCATGCAAAATCCATGAGTTGTTCGCCCACAAATTTGGCCGCTTCTTACGGATACGCTCACGCAAACGTTTCATAACGCCTAGGTAATACTCCTTGTTTACCGTCTGACCCTCTGGAACGAATTCGTAGTGCACCACGCCACGGATATCGAAGAAAACAATGAACATCACCTTCATTTTCGAGCGGCTTTGGCGTGGTTTTTTCGGTTTCGGCTCATTTTTTGCCACCCATTCCGATGATTGCTGGCTTGTTTGCATATCGTACTCGTAGACCCAGGTCTCATCACCAGTTATAATGAGTTCCATGAATGTAGAATCGGAATTACAGCGATCCAGCATGTCTGAAGCAACCTGTTCGCGATGACGTTTTTGAAGAAAATTCAGATCTTTCGGTACGAGTCGTGCGGCCACCTTTCTCATGCCCAAAATATCAATCAAAATCGTACGTGCGGACTCGTGGGATATCTTAAGATCATGTGCTATCTCTCTCAAGCTGGTACGACGGTTTTCCAGCACCCTTTCCTTAATTTTATCGACGTTATCTTCGATCGAAGCCGTCGATGGGCGTCCGGAACGAGGCAAGTCTTCGACTACTTCACGACCGACCTTGTACTGATATGCACGAGTTTTCGATAGAGCATTATCACCAAAGGCCTTTTGCAACATTTTCAATGCATCGGTACACGAAAATTCATTTGCAACACAAAACTTTAAACAAATTCTTTGCTCAACGCAATCACCCATAGTAAAATTCGGCACGCACCCTGACATCGACTGACTTAATCAGCTGTTGCAAACACACTAGTTGACAGATCCCGCTCAAGCTTGGCATAGTAATTAAGGACAGTGGTACCAACCTAGGAAAAAAAATTTTTACCTGCCTCATTGCCCCGCCAGATTTAAATCGATAATTCCCGGTACTTTCTTGACAGAATGTAAAATGATATGTTTTGCCGATTACCCATCACATATGGATCAAATAGTCGAAAAGTAAAAAAAATAGGATTACATCTGTATTTAACCGATATTGATTTCAGATATATCATTGTTTATACACATTGCAAACGTTGTATTTTAAATAAGAGCTGTTTCATTGCACATAGTAGCGATTTGGATAAGTCGGGATGAATTTGAATAAAAATGAGATGATTAGTATGATTTTTATGTTAGGGCAGAGCCACAGAAAATGTTTATTAGCAAGTAGAACTTACGCTGCAGGATATCCTGAGAGAAGACATCTAAAAGAATCGAGTTTTCGGAGGCTTTTAAACAGATTTGTACAGATAGGAAACGTCAACTACAAAAAAAAAAAAGGACAAAATCGGCCATAAGCGAAGACATAGAGCTAGAGTCATTACTGACCGTAACAGAAGATCCACACATAAGCCAGAGGAAGGTTGATGAAGACTGCGGTATTAGTAAGCGTTCAGTTCAAAGAATCCTCAAAAAACACAAGTTTCACGCCTACCACTTTCAGATGCACCAAACGCTTTTGGATGATGATTTTGAAAACCGTCAGAATTTCTGCAACAGGTTAAGTTCACAAATTGAACAGAATTCATAATTTTTTTATTTCACGTTTATTCAGTGATGAAGCGAATCTCTACAATTCTGGTTTTAATAACATAAATAGAGGTTAATTCTTGATAGAAGGTATATAAAAATTATTTGAATATTTTAATATTAGCCTTCTACATATTCAATTTCAAAAAATTATATTTAATGATTATAACTTCTGAAAATAAATTAAAATAATGTCATATAAGTACCACTTATATCAATTGACATATAAAATAAACATTCATTATAAGACATCCGAATGGTAAAACAAAATCCAATTAATAAAAATTATTAACCAGAATCCTATAAATTAAATATTTTGAATAGACAAAATTTTGTTTCTGCTGATCAATCTTATGAAAACCAATATCTTTCAAAAATATCCAACATAATCTTAAGAATTTCATCATAAAACTATCTCACTTAGACTATTCAATATTATTGGATATCTAATTAAGGTACTTTATATAAAAACTCAAGGTATGTAAAACATTACTGAAAAACAAGTTTTAAGAGAGACTTTGCTTCTTCAGTATTCAAATAATTCATATTCAATAAATATAATATCACACAAATATTCACTCACCCTTCGATCTTCTAGAAAATGAAATTCTTAAGATTATGTTGGATATTTTTGAAAGATATTGGATTTCATAAGATTGATCAGCAGAAACAAAATTTTGTCTATTCAAAATATTTAATTTATAGGATTTTGGTTAATAATTTTTATTTGTTGGATTTTGTTATACCATTCGGATGTCTTATAATGAATGTTTATTTTATATGTCAATTGATATAAGTGGTACTTATATGACATTATTTTAATTTATTTTCAGAAGTTATAATCATTAAATATAATTTTTTGAAATTAAATATGCAGAAGGCTAATATTAAAATATTTAAATAATTCTGGTTTTGTCAATAGGCATAATTTCCATTACTATTCATTAGAAAATCCGAGAATAATAAGAGAAGTTGACTATCAACACAAGTGGTCGTTGAATGTTTGGGAAGGGAGTTATCGACAATCATGTGACAGGTCCTCATTTTTTCGAAGGACATCTCAACAGAGTTGCTAACTTGAATTTCCTTCAAACATTCTGACTGGATTATTAGCAGTGCTACCTTCGCAAATAAGGAACGGAATGTGGTTGCAGTATGATGGAGCTGTGAGAGAATATCTGGATAACTAGCCACCGAGATTTTGTGATTTAACACCTTAAGAATTTTTTCTTTAGGACCATGTAAAAGATAAGGTCTATGCCAATGCTTCGCAATCGATTCAAGACCTTAAAGATGGAATCGTGAAGTTATCGAGGACATACAGCCGCAAATGTGCCAATTGATCATGAAAAAGTTCATGAAAAGGATAAGGTGCTGCAATTGTAGCCATGGCGGCCATTTGGCTGATATAGTTTTCCATTGTAAACGGCATACGTTCCTCTTCACAATAAAATGAACATCCATGGATTTCTCTTTTTTTATTATATCAAAATGAAACCTCTTATTTGAGTATCTTTTATATCTACCATATAGATAGATTTGAACGGTATATGAATTTATCATGAAGATTGATCTGTGTGTTATGTAAGTCTAAAAGCAAGGTGGATCTATCCTTCATGTAGATCTACCAGCTGGGTAGATGCACTAGATGGAGATCTGCTAATTAAATGTATCTATCGATTCATTGATCTACTGGTTAGATCTACCTGTTTATTAATTTTGCATTGAACAACATCAGTAAAAAAACATTATTTGCACGTACACGAGAATTTTTCATTGCAGAAATATTTCTGTTATATACTAAGTCATTTTTTTTGAGTATGCTTTTGTATAACTTGCATAACTAATTTACCAGATTATTATATTGTTTTGAAGGATATTAAAAAGGTACGGATGAGATTCTAAGGTTATTATAGTTGGCATTAATATAAGCGGAATTGTCCTATATGTTCCAAAAGTGTGAAAAGCTGAATATCAAGGATACCAATCGAAACGTCAATATCAAAGCTGATATGATTTATTAATCTTGTTTCGCCTTCAAGGACGTTGAGTATATGTATGAAACGTAGACACAATTTCCTATGGGACACTGTCAGTTTCACCACAATATAAATTCATCCCCGTTCACCGCAAAACATGACAGCGCTCCATCGAGAGAAATATCAAGGATGAACGGTCGTAAAAATAGATCGAAATCATAACCGTCCGTTGTTATTAACCGTTCAACCGTTGGATATTTTGCGAAACTGTATCGGAGATGTATAGGGGTCCGAGATTGGCTATTGCGTGAACCAGGAAGATTAAATAAATGCATCTGATTTGTATGCCGTTTCGAAATAAGCTGGTAATGAATGCGATGGATTTGTTATTGAGTATATACAAAACGAAGTGGAAAATGTATCACCTTGAAACAAACATACGGTATTGTAAGAAACAATTTTAGCAAGAGTAGAAGCAGTTTTATGAGAGAAAATTTTATCACTAACTAACATGATATTAAACTGTAATTAAAGAGAAGTACATTCACTCAAGGACTGAATGGCTCGTTTAAGGAAATTGTTGATTCTTTTGTCGCTGATTGGTATAATTGTCCCTTATATTCACGGATTATCTGAGCATCACCTCTTATTTAGTTTGTCTGCAGTCTTCCATTTGGACAAAACTGGAAAACAATAAAAATAAATAAATATTTGTCTGGGCAAAATTTTGAATAAAGACCTCGGTATGAAGGCTTACAAAGTTCACCTAGTACAAGTACCAGAAATATAATATTTAACGATAAAGCTCATTTCCACTCCAGAGGATATGTGAATAAGCTAAACTCTAGCATTCGGGGATCAGAGAATGTGTACTTTATGTGGAAAAGCCGATGGACCAACGAGTACCTGTTTGGTGCGGTTTTTGGTCAAGTGGCATCACTGAGCCATTTTCTTTGAAAATGATCAAGCAGCTGCCCTCACGGTCAATGGCGAACGTAAACGTTACTCAACCGATTTTTGTTTTCCAAAATTCAGAAGAAAAGTCATTAATAAGAAATGTGAGCTATGATAATAGAAAGTTCGAAAATACCAAGAAACTGGTATATCCATAGCAAACGACCTCACTCCACAGCAACGTGAAAAAGTAAATATTTGAAATAAATTCCTCGAAAAACGCTAGACAATAAGGCCGAGAAGCACACATCAGGGGTATTTATCGTAAACAAGATATATACGGTGGAAGATCTGCAAGATACTGAAAAGAAAGTCAAATCAAATAGTGCTCCCCGTACACCTTTGAGAGATAAAGAGCACAGTTCTTGTGAAGAAGAAAGCATTTTTTTCCATAGAAGAAGAGGCCAATGGTTCATCCAGCAGGATCCCCCAAAAATCAGAGATTTCATCTAAAGCAACTACTCCACATTTAACTGCTACTAAAAAAAAAACACCAAAGAAAAAACAACAAAGGGTGTTACAGTCAAAGTAATAGTCGAACTAGAGCATTGCCCAAGGACTAAACTGTGAGTAGCCTATTGTTGTCGTCTTTTTCCTTTTCCTGAAGAATTTGTGTCACTGTCGGAAGTGTGAAATTTTAGATGTGTATGAGGATATAAATAGTGTTGAATTAAAAATCTTGATGATGTTAATAAAAATATTATCAGACATGAATTCAGGCTGTTACGAAGCACCCGTAGCTATACAATGAACAAGCATATAATATTATCTTTAATAAAAGAGAATTCAACAAAAATGACGGTGTAATAATCTACATTAAAGAAAACATAAGTTATGAATACAAAATACTTAAAATCGATGACGTTGATTTATTAGATATTGATATGAAGACAGTAAATGAAGAAAACTTGAAGTTGTCCGCCATACATTCTGTCAAGAAAGTACCGGGAATTATTGATTTAAATCTGGCGGGGCAATGAGGCAGGTAAAAATTTTTTTTCCTAGGTTGGTACCACTGTCCTTAATTACTATGCCAAGCTTGAGCGGGATCTGTCAACTAGTGTGTTTGCAACAGCTGATTAAGTCAGTCGATGTCAGAGTGCGTGCCGATTTTTACTATGGGTGATTACGTTGACCAAAGAATTGGTTTAAAGTTCTGTGTTGCAAATGAATTTTCGTGTGCCGATGCATTGAAAATGTTGCAAAAGGCCTTTGGTGATAATGCTCTATCGAAAACTCGTGCATATCAGTGGTACAGAGCCTTCAAGGACGGTCGTGAAGTGGAAGCCCATCGACGGCTTCGATCGAAGATAACGTCGATAAAATTAAGGAAAGGGTGCTGGAAAACCGTCGTACCAGCTTGAGAGAGATAGCACATGATCTTAAGATATCCCACGAGTCCGCACGTACGATTTTGATTGATATTTTGGGCATGAGAAAGGTGGCCGCACGACTCGTACCGAGAGACCTGAATTTTCTTCAAAAACGTCATCGCGAACAGGTTGCTTCAGACATGCTGGATCGCTGTAATTCCGATTCTACATTCATGGAACTCATTATAACTGGTGATGAGACCTGGGTCTACGAGTACGATATGCAAACAAGCCAGCAATCTTCGGAATGGGTGGCAAAAAATGAGCCGAAACCGAAAAAACCACGCCAAAGCCGCTCGAAAATGAAGGTGATGCTCATTGTTTTCTTCGATATCCGTGGCGTGGTGCACTACGAATTCGTTCCAGAGGGTCAGACGGTAAACAAGGAGTATTACCTAGGCGTTATGAAACGTTTGCGTGAGCGTATCCGTAAGAAGCGGCCAAATTTGTGGGCGAACAACTCATGGATTTTGCATGACGATAACGCGTCTTCTCACCGAGCTACGATTGTGACTGACTTTCTCGCCAAAAACTCAACAAACGTGCTTCAGCAACCACCGTATTCGCCGGATTTGGCTCCCTGCGACTTTTTCCTCTTCCCAAAACTAAAATTGCCCCTTCGTGGCACCCGTTTTGAGTCGATTGAAGCCATAAAACAAAATTCGGCGCGAGAGCTAAAGTCCATCCCGGAAAGCGCCTATAAAAAATGTTTCGATAATTGGAAGTGCCGTTGGATAGATGTATTGGAGCAAATGGAGCCTATTTTGAAGGCGACCCAATAAATTTTGATGATTAAATGTAAAAATGTTGTTTTAATTGAAAATTCCCGGTACTTTCTTGACAGAGTAGTATATCGGTCGCCAGGAAGACCTTTAGCTTCATTCAATACAGAAATATCGAAGTACCTATATAATATAAATTTAAATATGAAACATATTAATGCGAGTGATTTGAATATCAACTTACTTAGTTCTGACAAATTATTAGAGGAACTTCCAACACGTCCGAATAGCGCGGTGTCTTGATAATTTTTTGTGAGAGGTTTTAAGCACGGAGGTGACGAAACTGAGGCTGGTGCCCTGAATTGCCTTGTTACAAACCATTACCCTGTTATTTTGGGTCTAGATCTGAGGATAAAATATAAAAATGACAACCCCAAAAAAGAAAAGAACTATATTAATTATTTTATGCTCATAGAATGGAAAACTATATGACTATGGATTCCGTAGATCCATGTATGACCAGAAAGAGAGCTATCTTACAAACAGAAAACAAGTTGTAATGGTGAATAATGAACTCAGGGCAAAAAAAAGATAAATTGCGGAATTCCTAAGGGCGCAGTTCTTGGACCACTTATATTCCTCATCTACATAAATGCTGCTGTTGATGCGCAGTGAGGGAAAACTCATGAGTTTTGCTGATGATACTGTGGTTTTGTACTGGACAGTCACAAAAAAAACTAGATATGCTTCAAAATTATTTCCTCAAGATAATATGAAAACAATAACCTTCCCCACCTCTATGAACAGGCCAAAGTAACCGACGTAAGGCAGATATTTGCACTGAAGATTATGAACATCTTTGAGGGAAAAATGCATATTAGAAAGAAGGACCACCAATATTATACCAGAGCTGCTGAAAAAAACTTTGAACGACCAAGATCTATGAAAATTTGGTCAAAGATTTTGCGCCTATATAGCTCCAAGGCTGTTTCTCTTATTGCCAGAAGATTTAAGTAACCTAAAAAATAAACAATCTTTCAAAAGATAATTAAAAAAATAGATAAAGAATTTTGATAGAACGGAAGTACATAGGCAATAAATTAAAGTTAGTAATAAATCCCTGATTTTTGAAAACAATGGTTGAAAATGGATCTGACAGTTAACTCTACTTGACAATGAAGAATGTTTGGATATGGACGTTTTTTGAAACATTATTTTCGACATGGTAAACTATACCTCCATGCTAATGTCTGCGATGGAACGATGTTTTTTTGGGAGTGTACAAAATCAGAAAATGGTTCATGTGGCAGATTTAGGGAAAAAGTCATATGTTTAGTACTACGCACAGTTAATATTCATATATTTAACTTTACAGTGTCATAAAGTTTATTCTGTACATTTTTCTTGTATAAACTCTGTTATTATTATTATTATCTTTTTTCATCTGTCGTCGTTTTTTTTACGTTCGACTTTTAATTAAGACTGTTTCATTATTTCCAATTGATAGATGTCGTATAAACTAGGAACTTATGTTACGATACTACTGCTCATCAATCACAATGTTCCAGCAGAGCACATCGCTATTAGTGAAGTTTCAGGACAGTGTAGATGGTGAAGCATTAGTTTACTTCCGACATGAAAGATCAGTTGTTTTGACGTGGAAAAACGAACATCCCTATGTGTGGTCTTCTCAGAATGTAACAAAACGATTAAGAGCATCTACATATGGATTTCTCATCCGTCATTTCGACTTCTCGGTCTATAAACTTGCAATGCATCCGCAACTTCACTATCATGAAATATCCATCTAGTTGGTAAGGTACCTTAATCGATCTATATTCATTTAGCTCCTCCTGTACTAAGAGCAGACATTAGGTTATATAACCGTTCAAAATGCTCATTAAAGGATCTCCAGATATGATAAAATACAATTCACACGAAATTGGTTTTCAGTAAGTGACTCGTTATTCAACATCCAAGACGTATAATAAGGAACTACTGAGCTTATCACGATGATAAAGCGGTGTTAGGTACCGATCTGACCACTTTCATTCAACAAACTCTGACCTACCGTGGAATGTCTCATTTAATGATTTAGTTTATGGAGAACTTCTGGAACTTCTTATATTCCTTCATTATTCGATTGATTTTTAACAGACCAACAATCCCCAAAATTGTATATACATAACTGAGATATAAGTATAATCTGAGATCATTACAACAGTTTTACAAACAACTATTGATCTTGAAGTTTTTTCATATAAAAGTTAATTCTAAAATATTAAGAATAATTACTACTAATAAAAGGTTATCATAAGTAATGTCGTAACGATTTCACAATTTCTACTCAGATTTACGGAAATTCAACTTTTATACAAAATTCTACACTAGAAAAATATATTGACAAAAGCACAGCTATAATTCAGACATGTGTTCGACACGTACTTTGAATGATTCAGTCGTATTCAACAAGAACTTAAATTGAATGATATTCCACGTATACAAACATCGAATAGTTTAGGAAATTTTAAAATTCTAAGATAAGTACAAACATGTATGTGTAAGGTGGTGTTCCAGAACTTTTAAAAACTATGAAAAATTATACAATATTTGAACCAAACACATATATGAATAATATTTTTGTCAAATTGTTCTATAGAGTATCTTTAGTACATAATTTGTATAACAGTTGAATTTCCCATATGTTTTCGAAGAGAAACAGTGACATTATTTGATGAATTTTGTAGAGGTTTCAGAATAAATTTTCATATAACAAAATTTTGAATTCATTATTAACACTTATCAAGTGTTGTATGTACTCAATAAATTCAAATTTATGATAGATTGGGCCGTTGCTTGGTAGAAATCAGTTGTAATTGTCATTATAAAATAAAACACTTGTTTACATTTTCTACTTTATTTTTGGTATTGACGTACGTTTCGTCTTTGCTAGAAAGACTTCATCAGAATACGCTCTTTCTAGCAAAGACGAAACGTACGTCAATACCAAAAATAAAGTAGAAAATGTAAACAAGTGTTTTATTTTATAATGACAATCAATAAATTCATTTGAAAATCGTGAAAAGCACTAACGTAAAGTAAGGAGCTCTTGCGCACTTATTCATATCATCCACGACCATTTAGCATTCGTTATTTTATAATAATTGTGAAGAAATGTTCGATATATAAAGATACCTTTTTGGATTCTTCCAAAACGTAAAGATAACTTTTTGGATTCTTCCTTGTAATTGATTAAACGTTAACCAATTAGTATGCAAACTCTTGGTTCAGCATACTTCGAATGGGGGTGAAAGAGGGATGTTTATTAGACTTTAGTAGTTTATATATAGCCTAAATACATATTACTATCTAATTACAAATAAATAATGTAGATAATACATTTACTTCCAGGCTTTCAGTGTGTTACTGTGTTACTGTGTTATGGAGTGAGAGTGTTCCTTGGAAGGATAAAGTGAAATGCGAATATAAAATAATTCAAGAGTAGAAAGAAATGTGTGTTATAAGTTAAGAGAATTTAAAACTCGCGGACTGTTTACTTTGTGCTTTTTGGGCAAGGGACAAAATGCGACCTTTTTGGGGATGTTTCATCAAGGGTGCTTTGTGGCTAACTGTAGTGAGAGAACTGTTTGATTGTAACTTGCGAGACAAACAGAAATGTGATTAGAACTTACTTCTAGAGAATGTATGTGGGATCAGAACTTAATGTTCAAAGAGAAAATATTGCGTAACCGTTTGGTCGAAGCACGAAGAGTGAGCGAATGCACGACTTCGGGGGATGTCTTCAACTAAACCATTTTTTGGCTAACTGTAGTGAAAGAACTGTTTGATTATAACTCGATAGACAAAGAAAAATGTTATGAGAACTTACTTCTAGAGAATGTGTGTGATATCAGAACTTAAAGTTTGAAGAGTAGAGAATATTTTGTGACCGTTTGCTCGAAGCACGAAGAGAGGGCCAACGAGTGATTTTGAGAATGTCTTCAACTGAACCTTTTTGTCTGACAGACAGAATGAGAGACCCTCTTAGGGCTCCAAATGTGGTTGGGTAAATTCCGATATGACATTCGACTGTTGTCGTCTTTAAACGGCTTCGGTTCTAATGGGTTTCTAAGAAAACTGTGAAGGACAAATATTTTCGGTCCTTAACAGGCTCAGAGGTTTCTATGAAATAATGAAACATATTTGAAAGGTCTAGATTCCTGACTCGGGGATCATAATTGCTATGTACCTACATAGTAAATTAAAAATTCCCAGTTCGATATAATTTCGAACAATAATAAAAATAAAATTTATTGATCCTTTAAGACATCTAAGAATAAATGTATATTATGGGTCAGAAAAAAAACATAATAATAATCTCGAATTAAAAACAAATCACTTACGATAGTAATCGGAAAACGTATGAAAATATTCTCTAATTGATTACTTTTTTGAATTCCTCAGTTCAAAAGTCTTATACATAACTGTTTCGATTAGATGTTGAACAATCACAAGTTCCATCACCAAATAATGATCAACATATCTATAATTCAAAAAGGCCTTTTTTATTTTTTTTTAAAGAATATATAGCACATTCTCCAGAGAAGGAAACTGATCAATTCGGATCCAAATCTTTTCAGCAAGGAGTTATTTGAATAAACAAAATAATCATTAAAAAATATATAAAAACACCTTTTTTCACCAGACATTTCTGCAACAACTAACCAATTTTTGGATAAACATGAGCTGTATGAAAATTTGGTTATAACACAGAGATATACAATGAAAGAAGATACGACTTAGACTCAGTAGTAGATAACTGCCACGTGCATTTGTGCTTTTTCAACTTGTGCGAACTAGGAGCTTAGTTGTCTTCTGGGTATGCCTTGTTACTGCGATCTTGCGCCACTTTAGGTCACAGCACTGTTAGTTTTTGACCCAACACTGAAAGTGGTGGCCGAAACCCATCCAGCTAGAAAATGTTTTTTCCACCTGAACAGGATTCGAACCCGGACTTTCCGGTCACAAGCCCTATGCTCTACCACTGAGCTGTCCGCACTCATAATACAAAGAAATTTCTCATATATATTGAAAATTTACAATGAAGAAGTATTTGAATATTACAGATAACAGCTGAAAATATAACCTAATTTTCATATAGGCCATACTTATCCAAAAATTGGTTAGTTGTTGCCGCAATTTCTGGTAAAAAAGGTATTTTTATATATTTTTTAATGATCATTTTGTTTATTCAAATAACTTCTTACTGAAGAGATTTGGGTCCGAATTCATCAGGTTCCTTCTCTGGAGAATGTGCTATATATTCCTCAAGAAGGAAAATAAAAAAAGCCCTTCCTGAATTATATGTTGAACATTTTTTGATGATGGAACTTGTGATTCTTTAACATCCAATCGAAACATGTATGTGTAAAATAATATCTAAATATTAGGAGTACAAATAAGTTTCCGCCGTTTTATTGTAGATGGCGCGGCACGGAGTTTCGGTTAGCTTTCGCAGATGATAACCGGCTTAAAAAATAGTTTGGACATTCAAGAACAACATAACCTATTAATATCATTGATTTCATATTGGTAAAATATAATTTTTATAAGTTGTCAAAATTTGAGCCAAGTAAGCGTGATTTGCGGGAAATATTAGTTTACTTTTTTAATTTAGAGAAATCTGCTGCTGAGGCGCATCAATTGCTCGTAGAAGCATATGGTGAGGGTGCTTTGAGTGAGAGAACGTGTCGAGAGTGGTTTCAAAAGTTTAAAAACGGTGATTTCGACGTAGAAGACAAAGATCGCAGTGGAAGGCCAAAAATTTACGAGGATGCAGAATTGAAGGAATTATTGGAGGAAGATTCATCTCAAACACAAAAAGAACTTGCTCTAACATTAGAAGTCACTCAGCAAGCAGTCTCACATCGTTTAAAACCGTTCTTCCATATTAAATATTATATTTAATTTGTGTTAAAAAACGGCGGAAACTTATTTGTACTCCTAATAATTTGATCATTATTATGTATTTCTTTCGATTAGTTAATTTCTACCACATGTGATGATAATATATATGTCTATAAAGTGATGCAGTGTTATCTAGGACATGTTTTTTAAAAATTTAATTCTAAAAGTTTCAGGAGATTTATGTAGGTAGATATAAATCTGTAGAGATTCCGGAGAATTAATTTCAGCTATTATCTGTAATATTCAAATACTACATCATGGTAAACTTTCAATATATACAATTTGATTATTCTTAAACGAAGTACATGTTTATATATACCCACATTACCCACCCACCTGATGATCCTAATCTATAATCGCCAATCTCAAGTATAATTTAATTCACATTCAAGAAATACCATCATGGGATACTTCACGCTTATTGGTCGTTATTCGCGAAATATCTCGAAATTATTATCATTCTTTTGCCATCGTTATTTCGAAAAATATCCTTCGAATTATCAATACATTTTAGTCGCAATCATTTTTACTGCTATGTGAGCATAAATTGCCGTAGAAATATAAAATCGAAAGAATTAATCGATTTCTTCAATAACGTGCCACTTTGAGGTTGTTGCATTTTAGTCAAAATGTCTGTGAAAAATGGTATTACGCAAACCTTGAATTTTAAGGGTTATCCATTATAATCGCCATAAATTTTGCAACAGAGTTTTTTCATTAAATAAACAGGTGGCTGGTAAATCCTTGGAGTTATCACCGGTTGCGAACCCAGAACTTTGATAAACGCTAGTGTATATTTGACAATATTATATACGTACTGGAATAGCCTGTATGTCGTGTAAATATCTTCCTCAGAAGAATCACATATCTTTTTGTATTCTATATATCCTCTAGTTTTTTTTCCACAAATACCTAAACGTATATTACGAGTAGAAATAAGTTCGTGCGGTTTGGATAACATATGTCGCTACTAGTTTATTATTCCATTGTTTCATCTGGCCACACCTTCGTTTTGAAGTGATATCATTTGTTTTCTTTTCAGTATCTGTCATTTCGTTGAAGTGTAAACAACATAGTTTTTGTATGCTATGAAAATGTAAACTTTTGTACCGAATAATGTATTTTTCGGTGAGATTTACTTCATTATTTCAATATGGAGAAAAAAGCTGCCGAAAGTCATCGAATTTAGTGGATGTTTATGGTAACCATGCTCTAGCTCAACGAAAGTGTCAGAAGTGGTTTTCCTGATTTAAAAGTGGCAATTTTGATTTGGAAGATGAAGAATGACCCGGAGCGCCACCAAAGTTTATGGATGAAAAATTAGAGACAAGGCTCGATGAATGTCCATCACAAATGCAAGAGGAACTCTTAAAAACTCTTGGAGTCACTACACCAGCCATTTGCCATGATTTAAAAGCAATGGAAATAATCCCAAAGGTAGAAAATTGATTGCTTTATGAACTGAAGCCAATATATGTCAAACACCGTTTTTTCACGTGTGAAAGCTGCTCCAGCGGCAAAAAAGGAATTTTGACTGTAATGAAAACTGGTTTCATTACGATAATCGAAAACGTTCGGCACGATTCATTATCAATTATCAAGCCGAATATTCATGGCGAAAAGATAATGTATTTGGTAGGATCAGCGGGGTGTGGTATATAATGAGCTGCTACAATTGAACGAAAGGATCACAGAGGAGGTCTATTGACGACAATTGATGCGTTTGAGCCAAGCATTGTGAAAAAAATGGCCGCAATACGCTGATAGACACGACGAAGTTATTGACAGTGTATGACAATGCACGGCTACATGTTGCGTACTTAGAAAGTACTTTGAAACGCTCGAAGTCCTATCCCACCCGCCATACAGCCCAGACATTGCTACTTAGATTACCATCTCTTCCGATCTATTCAACATGGCCTAGCTGATCAGCACTTCTCCAATTACGATGAAGTTAAAAAAAAGTATTGATGCATGGATAGCAGCCAAAGGGCTGCGTCAATTGCCAGAAAGATGGTAAGAAGTAATGACTAGCGACGAACAAATACTTCGAACTTTGAATGTTTAACCAATTTTTCACAATAAAGCTTCAATTTTTGACAAAAAACCGCACAAACTTATTTCTACTCCTGATTATGCAACGGGTTTTCTATTTCGTGATCGGGATTTCACATTCCTTCTTGAATGCCATATGTCGAACAGAACTGTGATTCAAGCCTCATATCTTCAGTTGAATGTTAGCCATTTAACCATATTGATAGTTTATCTACTGCGAAACGTGTGAAAATTGTGAAAACCTACTACAAAAACAATGATTCTGTAGTAAGTACGTTTCGTGCATTAAAGGCAGATTATGATCGACATAATAGTTCATCTGAGCGTACAATTATTGGTAACAAGTGAGACAATTCGAAGAAGATAGATCTGTTACTGATGTCGTAAGCTCCATACATCATCGAAATGCACGCATGACCGAAAATATTTCTACTGTGAGGGAAAGTGTTGAAGAAGATCCAAATTTATCAATTCATCGGCGCGCACAACATTTGGGCCGCTCTTATGGCATGCCATGGCGCATTTTGCATCTGCATATGCATCTCCATGTTTACAAGGTTCAGTTGGCACAAGAACTAAAGCCAACTGACCATAGAATGCGTAGAACATATGCTGATTGGGGTGCTTGAACAACAACGTTTGGATGACGATTTTTCGCATAGAATTTTCTTCAACGACGGAGCACATTTTTCACTCGGTATGTAAATAAGCAAAATTGTCGCATTTGGGGCACGAAAATTCTCATGTCACTGCTGAGACACCATTTCATCCAGAAAAAGTCACTGTATGGTATGCAATTCGATCTGGTGGAGTGAATGGACCGTACTTTTTTGAAAATGAAGAAAGGGTCACTCAAAACGTCAATTCTCATCGCTATAGCCATATGATTGCCGATTTTTTTGGCTAGAAATTAATGATGTGGAATTGGAAGAGATGAGGTTCCACCAAGATCGTGCAGCAAGCCACACAACACGACCCATTCTGGCTTTATTGCCAGAAAAATTCCCAGGTCGTATAATTTCTGGTTTCGGCAATGTGTATTGGCCACCAAAATCTGGTGATTTATCGCTTTTGGATTTTTTTTGTGGGGTTATGCGAAGGATCGTGTTTATGACGGTAATCATCAGACTATTGACGATCTGAAATCCAACATCCGACAAGTTATTGGTGAGATATCGCCCGAAATGTACACAAGGATCGAGTCCTGTAAGAGATGATGCGGAGGATATTTAAATGATGTTGTATTTCACACATAATGGTAAGGTCCATACTGAAATGAAAATTTGATCAATAGTCTGAATATTTACGTTTACAAGCAGCAAAAAATGGTTAACCCTGTATAGGTAAGTCAATACTTGTTCTCTTTGAATGACAATATTTTTCTTCCCATCATCTTATTTCGATTAAAAAAAGAAGAAATGTCTGATGCAGACTTTTCATTATGTACAAGTGGAAACCATATGAATATACATAGAAAAGTTCTGTAGCTAAGCGGTAACAAACAGACATACAGACAGACAAAAATTTAATATGATTTTGTTGTGTTCTCTTGCTTTCTTTTATCGGCCCAATTGATTTCAGGTAAATATAGTACGTCTAGAATGTATCAGGAATTAATTATTTTTCATAATTTTTATAAACTTCTTTTTTGTAACATTCTAAGACAAAAGTAATGTATGAAATAGATTGTGCATATAGTCGGCTATGGTCAAAGTTGTATGGAAACACTATTTTTCAAATATTGTTGATTGTCAACAGGTATACAATTTATGAAATAATTTCGCAACTAGAAAAAAGGTAACAGGTAAAATATTTGTATAGAAATGGTTTTCGAAACATTAAAAATCAGTGAAATTGACTGAACTGGGAAAAAGTGCTGTATATAAGACAATAAAGAGGATGGCATGGATATGAGGCATAGACCAGTTTCAGGAAGATCGCGTAAGATTAAAGGAAACAATTTAAACACTTTATTGGCCGTTGGACGACACAATCCGCGCCTAGGGCTGTGCGAATTGGCTAACAGATTTGGAAATCAACGAAATATAAAAGAATGTTCAAGAAGCGTCCATACTTCATTGAAAAGACAAGGCTACATATCAAGGAAACTAGAAAAATCCCTATAATGACACCTTTACAATAGGAACGAAGGATAGAATTTTGTCAACGTTTCCAAGAAGATAATTTCAATAATGTCTTCATATCTGATGAAAGTTGTTTTCAACTTGTGGAAATCACTTAAAGATCCTATCAGAACAACCTGTTAAAGTTCTTTCAAATTTCCAAATTTTCCACCCATATAATGGTTTGGGGAGTAATATCTCTGTACAGTTGATGGTATGATTAATAGTGAAAAGTATTGTGGCATTCAATGCGATTGAAACGGCGCATGCTTTATATCCAGGGGGATAGCGTTTTCAGCAGGATGCAAGGTGCCATGCTTTGGCTTATACTCAAGCTTGGATGCAAAAACACCAAGTGACAACCATTTCAGGTCCAGCAGCTTCATCAGATATTATTATAGTCCCATTGAAAACATTTGGGCACTAATGAAGATTGAAGTTCAACGAGCAGCGCCGCGAAATAAAATAATGAGAAGCGACGAAATAAAGAGTAAAGAAGCCACGAACTAAGGATGATTTAATTCAGTCAGTTTTACAGTTCTGCACTACTATCACCGAAAATGATGAAGGTGATCTAGTTCCGGTTGTACCTCGACGTTTAGTCAAGTGTTTATAGTTGAATATAGGTTATATACGTGAATAAGATGAATATTTTGTTATAATTTTCTAATTCAAGAATTAAATATATACTACTCTGTCAAGAAAGTACCGGGAATTTTCAATTAAAACAACATTTTTACATTTAATCGTCAAAATTTATTGGGTCGCCTTCAAAATAGGCTCCATTTGCTCCAATACATCTATGCCAACGGCACTTCCAATTATCGAAACATTTTTTATAGGCGCTTTCCGGGATGGACTTTAGCTCTCGCGCCGAATTTTGTTTTATGGCTTCAATCGACTCAAAACGGGTGCCATGAAGGGGCAATTTTAGTTTTGGGAAGAGGAAAAAGTCTCAGGGAGCCAAATCCGGCGAATACGGTGGTTGCTGAAGCACGTTTGTTGAGTTTTTGGCGAGAAAGTCAGTCACAATCGTAGCTCGGTGGTAAGGCGCGTTATCGTCATGCAAAATCCATGAGTTATTCGCCCACAAATTTGGCCGCTTCTTACGGATACGCTCACGCAAACGTTTCATAACGCCTAGGTAATACTCCTTGTTTACCGTCTGACCCTCTGGAATGAATTCGTAGTGCACCACGCCACAGATATCGAAGTTTTCTTCGATATCTGTGGCGCATCACCTTCATTTTCGAGCGGCTTTGGCGTGGTTTTTTCGGTTTCGGCTCATTTTTTGCCACCCATTCCGATGATTGCTGGCTTGTTTGCATATCGTACTCGTAGACCCAGGTCCCATCATCAGTTATAATGCGTTCCATGAATGTAGAATCGGAATTACAGCGATCCAGCATGTCTGAAGCAACCTGTTCGCGATGACGTTTTTGAAGAAAATTCAGGTCTTTCGGTACGAGTCGTGCGGCCACCTTTCTCATGCCCAAAATATCAATCAAAATGGTACGTGCGGACTCGTGGGATATCTTAAGATCATGTGCTATCTCTCTCAAGCTGGTACGACGGTTTTCCAGCACCCTTTCCTTAATTTTATCGACGTTATCTTCGATCGAAGCCGTCGATGGGCGACCACTTCACGACTGTCCTTGAAGGCTCTGTACCACTGATATGCACGAGTTTTCGATAGAGCATTATCACCAAAGGCCTTTTGCAACATTTTCAATGCATCGGCACACGAAAATTCATTTGCAACACAAAACTTTAAACAAATTCTTTGCTCAACGTAATCACCCATAGTAAAAATCGGCACGCACTCTGACATCGACTGACTTAATCAGCTGTTGCAAACACACTAGTTGACAGATCCCGCTCAAGCTTGGCATAGTAATTAAGGACAGTGGTACCAACCTAGGAAAAACATTTTTTACCTGCCTCATTGCCCCGCCAGATTTAAATCGATAATTCCCGAAACTTTCTGTTTGACAGAATGTATACTAAAAAGTTACAATTGACCTTCGCTTTTTCCAGGTACTTTCTAGACGGACTATACATTCAGCGAAAAGACATTTGCATTTCATTCTTTCATTATATGTATATATAATGAGATAAGAGTCTAGAATAAGCGTACTCTGCGTTTTAGGTATAATACGACTGGCTCAGTGAAGTAGTTCTTTATGAATTCAAAGTAGAAATGGATAAGGAAAAGTAGTACATACTAGACTCGCATATGATATCAATAATTTTTTTAAGAGCTCTAGGATGGTTGCATGAGTCTCAAGGATGTCGACCTCCTCTCACTTTGTCAATTTCGAGGTCGTAGGTATTCATTCATCTTTTTCGCAAAACGAATTAATCCAGTTCTGGTAGAAAAACCAATTACTTTTTAAACGCCAACTAAATGGTAAACGCTTTTTACCCGCGTTGTTATGTGATAACTATGGCTATTTCTGTCTAAAGTTCATTGAAATCTTTGTTACTGTTTATAGCATACGTACACCGCTAATGAAGTGTTAATGATGTCTTCAACGTAAACTTGGGTCGATTTAGATTTCACGATGATTCAGAAATCACAATCTTGTTCTTAAAAATGCACGTAGAAAGCAAAATGTAGAATTATGTTTTTATCTGTTTATTGCACTCTCCTATTCATTTTATCAGGAATATAATTTGGAGCTACATTGAAATATTCTAGAATAGCAATGGCATGCATTTTGTAAGTTTTTGCGCGCTTGTTCATTTGACCAACTTTCCTCACGGCATTAGCCTTCTTTCTGTTATTTTAAGATGCTAAATATGAAGGCAGCAGTTGCTATGGTTCCGGTAGCGCTCAACGCTGCTTTGCTAACAATTCTTTTATGTGACTGGTATTTTCCCATTATACGATTTCCACTGAATTTCGAAAAACATGCGCATTTTTTACTTTTAATCACCAAATTTCATATCGATTCATATCGAAAATTTCAAACTTGAATAACTGCGGAATCAATTCATCATTTTTGCGCTCTAATTAAGTTTTCCGTAACATTTATTACAACTTGATATGCAGATCAATTATAACGCAAAAAAATTCAAATATACTATCATTATTCAGCTCATGTGTTCGAATCCTCAGCATAGAAGTGCATTGCATTGGTAAAGAGTGCAGTCCTACATCTTAACCTGCGCAACTACCGTGGGTGGTTAGTACCTTTGTCGGTTTCCTTCTTCATATTGAGGAGAGGTGTATTCTCTAAGGATTATACGAGTGACAGAATTCCTCATAGATTATATAAATTATATCATTTCATCACGGTATTTACCCACGTTACTTATGTGTCAAATATTCTGTGGCTCTATAACTTGACACGTATGCGATCAGTGACAATAACAAAGAGTAGAACGTCCTTATGGTGTTCCCATTGTATTTTGAAGCGACCGAGAGGAAGTTTCTTGGAAATAAACCTCCTGAGCGACTTAGAAACATACATGAGATAATAGTACTTATAACAGTCCCCCTTGGTAACTTTTAGTGAGTAAATTTCTTTTAAATGATTCTGATATGCTCGTTCATTGTACTTCCATTCATTGCTTTTCATTCTTGTATATTTGCTTCAGTGTTATTTAATCCGACCTAATGTTTTAACTAAAATGCATTGTATATGACTGAAGCGGCACGACCCTCACAAGTTATCTATTTGTATTGTATAATTTCTCTCGGTGCCTGGTTGCTATTTTTTGTATTTATTAATAGTGGTTGTTTGTTTGTACTGTCCATGGTATTCGCCGAGCCTGATATGTAACTGATTTGCATGTTCTCTTGAGTTACCTATTTCTTTGTTTGCTTTTATTGTAACTTTCATTAACACGACTAGGTACTATATCTATTTTATAATGTCCTAGTCAGTTTGTGTTACTCATTTGCCATATGCAGGTGCCTGATTACTTTGAGAGATTGTATTCCTTGTGAACCAGTGGCGTTTTTTAGGGTAAATCGCTGAGTTGTCCTGGTAGAGGACGACGTATCGTATAGAGACAGTAAATAACGCCGGATATCCAACGCTACTGTGAGAATGTGTGAGTGATTGCCAGATCATTGTTCCGAGATATTGTGATATCCCAAAGATTCGTTTGCGTGACCTTCAGGTAGTGTTCGATTCGTTCTTCAATAATATCTGAGCCTTCCTGGACCTTGGCCATAGCGAGGAGGCCAGATATATTCTATTTGATAGAAACTTTTTCGGTTGACTCGAATTATGTTAGATTCCCTTTTCAAGGAGATCTCCTGGTCATACCACAGTTACCCTTAACTAACTGTCCATTCAAACTTACCCCTTGTAACGGTTGTGTTCTGCATTGGTTACAAGAAGTGCAGTTGAAGCTGCATGCTGGCCGTATCCTGTACTCTCTAACCCTTGAATGATATCTGATTTGAGCGAGTTTCCGACCTAACGATATGTAGAAATAAGTTATTCAGATCCGGGGTTCACTGTGGAGCTTTGCGAACCACTGAGTAGAGTAGATTCAATCACAGGCTGATAAATGTGTCTTTCCATTCATTGAGGGTTGTTGCCTTTCAGATTACTAATTTAAATATATTATACTGACGTTACTGTGTTTTGAATATTTGAACTTTCCGTCACTGTTTCCTTGCTCTCTTTAGGTGTAATTTAGGTTGTCTACACAACGTAACGTCCTATTCTACCGCCACTAGACGATCACGATAAAGAGGTTAGCGTTCTTTAGAGTACTCCGTATAATCCCAGATATTTTGAAGTACTCTGTATAACACGGGATAACAGTGTATTATTTGAAGATTTTAACCTGTGATTTGAAAGTTGCCGCAAAATATTGCATAATTCTTCGTGTAGTTATTTTACATACAGATACCAAATTTGAACTAGATTAGATTCATAGTTTCCAAAATAATTGAAAAGAAGAATTTCAAAACTGATACCTTGGGACAAATTGAGCCGCGCAAGTATTATATTTATTTGTAGGACAAGATTTCTAGTCATTAGATTGTTTGAAAGTAGTTTCTTCACTTCCGATCGGCCACCTGACCCTTACAAAATTTGCCATTAACCATCATGTCGTATTTGTCATCTAAATACTAAAATTAAACTTGAGGTTGCTATGATACCGGTAGCGGTATCTCTGCTATCATATGTTTTTTTCTAAATTTTCTTATTATAATAGGATTTTCACAATTTGAGCAAGAACATGCTCTGCTCACAAAATTTATTTGTTTAATTCTTTTAATTGAAGGATCCTCACGAAAATTTTCACGATCATGTGGATCATTATTCTTCTTCTGAATAAGAAATTTCAGATGAATCGGATCTGTAGAGAATATTGAAAATATAGAAACTATTGGACGAATACGTGCGTCTTTTTTCTCCTTCTAAATAATTGATTTCAGATCGTTTGGATCTTTAGTTTTTTATCTGAGATTCTTAGCCTCTAAACCTATCCTAAAAGTTAAAAATCTTTAGCTTCTTTCGGGTGAAAGTTTGAGTGTTTATGACCGCACCATTATTTCTTAGCTCGGATTCTGCATCAGTGAGTGAGTCGAAACTAGTTTCGGACCATTTTCAGCTCAGAATTAAAAAATTACAGACATATGACACAGAAGTCTGTGTTTTGTTATCCGAAAGTGAAAAAAACGTCTTTTCTTGCAGTTTTAAGCTGCTCTTTTGGGGAAATAGAACATTTGATGCTGATAACTTTTCATACTGATAACGTTTCATAATCACAATCATAGAAATTCTCCTAATTTATCTTCGCGACAGTAGGCATAAGCCTTCGTGTAGTAAGTTCATATCCAAATACTAAATTTATTCTAGATCGGATTTGCACTGTGGATATGGAAAACTAAATTAGATGACAATGTGTCAGCAGTCACTTAATCCAGTTTGTCAGTCTTCGAATATAATTTATGTAACGGAGTTTCCAATGGGAATGATTCAAATTGAAACGGTTATAGTGGCCACACTGTATATTATTTTTGACATTTTCTATGTCATTTGTATTCAGTATGTTATACCATTTAATCATGGGGTATCTACTATTCAACAACGTTTAGAAATTGTTAGATTATTCTATCAAAATCAGTGCTCATTTTTGAAAATTGTGAGAAATAAATATAAAAAAAATTCATGGACAACATTATTCCGTTAATCGAGTCACTATTCGTTGGATTGTAGAAAAACTGGAAAGTGAATTTTCTTTACACGAAACAATTTCAATTGTAACAATTGTCAATTGTGACTATGATATATGCCCTGCCACCTGTTGAGGAATTGAAACATTTCTGCAATAGTGAAACAGCTTGTAGCTATTCAGGATGAGGTTCTTTCATTATCAACAGTAATGTGTTTGTTTGTGAGAAGTGCGAATGTAGTTTTCGACCTCCAATGAAAGTAAAATATACGATAATTGAGCGGTGATAGCAAATTCAACATTGATCAGTCGTTCGAAACAATTATTTCATTGAAACCAGACTGTTTTGGCGTTATTATTCATTATGTTTCGATTTACAGATTTGTAGGTTATATTGGCTTTATTAATTGTGTAACGATTAAAAAGCTGTTAGTATCATTTGTAACAGTTTTGAGGGTGTCAGTTTCAACATGTTGCAATTGACACCCAGTTGAGCATATGTAGGTATGTAATTAAAGTTTGAATTATTATAGTGTCTCATAATAGTAAAACCTAGAACTAGGAAGATCAATAGAGTTGAAATTCCTCAAGAGCTGTACAAACAGGGTGCTTGTGCAGTTATTCAAGAGAATGCGAAGGTCAGAACTACAGCGAAACAGTATGGAATTTGTCATGCTTTCCCGAGGCGATTCGTCATTGCAAAAAAACAATGAAAACCCACAAGTTGGTTACCATCCTCACAATAGAGTTTTCACTATCGAACAGAAGCAGCAATTGGTCAAGTATTGCACTGTTTGTTCTAATTTTTGGACTTGTGCCAAAAGATTTACGCAAATTAGCTTACAAATTTGCCAAGAAAAATGAATGTAAAAAATCTTGAGGGTTGGGATAGAACTGAAATGGCTAGTGATTGGCTTACAGCATTTCTGAAGGGTAATAGGGTGTTGTCAGTACGCACCCCTGAATCAACCAGTTTAGCGGAAGCTAAAGATTTCAATCGAAAAAATGTTGATAAGTTTTTTGACAACGTGGCTGATGTCTTACAAAGATACAAATTTGGGCCGCACAATATCTACAATGTTGATGAGTGCACTATCGTTCAAAAACCCAATAAAATAATAGCAAAAAAAAGGTGTGAAACAGGTGGGTGCAATAACATCACAAGAAAGGGGTACGTTAGTTACAGACTGTGTAGCTGTGAATGCACTAGGGAACAGTGTTCCTCCTATGTTCGTTTTTCCTTTGAAGAAATATTATGAACATATCATAAGAGATGGGTCACCAGGTTGAATCGGATCTGGGAACAAGGGTGGTTGGATGCAAGAAAGGGATTTCTCAATACTTATGGAACATTTCGCTAATTACGCGGCGCCAAATGAAACAAATAGAACTCTTCTAATTTTTGATAACAATAGCTCCCATCTGTCTATTCCAGTTATATATTTTTGCAAAGAAAACTACAAAACATTGCTCACATTTCCACCACATACGTGTCATCAATTGCAACCGCTTGATCGTGGAGTTTAGGGGCCTTTTAAGAAATATGTTAATAATAAATGTGATCAGTGGATGAAGATGAGGTCGGGAAAATAAATGACTGTCAAACACACATACCATCAATAGTTCGGGACTCTCTACCACTAGCATTCACTCCCAGGAATATCATTGCAGGTTTCAGGTGCTCAGGAATATGGCCTTTGAACAGGAATATCTTTTTCATTTGAAGATGAATTTTCACCCTGTAGTGTAACTGATAAACCCATTGAAGCCAATTTGGTAGAGAGAATCACGTCTAGCCCAAATGTCGAAGATACCGTTGATGATTTCCAGCCAAGGACTTTGACAGCTCCTTCAGCGTCAAGTCCGCCACTTGATGCTGAAGATACTATCAATCTTCTTCAAGCACCACCTATAAAAGTCTATACTCCGGAGTAGGTTCGTCCTTTGCCAAAGGCCGATGTCAGCCAACCGAAACGCACTATTTCCAGAAAAAGAGGGAAAACTACAGTAAGAAGGATTGGTTGCAGTGCAGACAATGTGGAGGATGGGCTCATTCTTCTTGTGCTAAAAACAATCCCTTGTATGTTTGCAATAATTGTGAATCATCAGAGTGAATTCAATTTTTAGTGTTCGTTGTTGGCCTTCAGTATTCAGTAATACTGAATTGTTGTTTGAATATGAAAGTATTTAAGGTAGCCCTCAACGCTAATATGTTCTCAAATATTTTGTTGTTTACGATCCACGCCAAATTCCGCACGAATAAGTACGTTATTATTCTACTTCCAAATGCAGAATTTTGGATACATCGAACCCTTCGTTCTCAAAATATTTGAAAAAAAATAAGAGAAAATTTCAAATGCGAATAATTGCGAAACCATTACATCGATTTGCCCGTTTAAATACTCAATCGAGATATTTAGACCCAAAAACATCCTTGACAGTTTTTTCCGTTCGGAACTTAATGGGTTTACGGCCAGACCAGTCGGATACAATTTCTTTTGACCTCGGATTCTTCATCAGTGAGTCGAATCTAGTAATTCAAGAATATTTTCGGCTCAAAATTAGAAAATTACAGCAATTTGAGCGAAACGATAACACGCTGTTCCTTGTAACAAACGCGCAAAAATGGGGTAATCCGCCTATACATTACTTCCAATATTTCGTTTTGAACAAAATATAGCAACATAGATTCATTAATAATATCCTTTCCATGTTATTGCTTTAACCACATCTTGGGAAGTTATGTGCTTTCTTAACGATCATTCAAATTTTCTGAATTATGAATAATAATGACTATTATTTCGCTATTGATTCATATCCTTTTATCTGATAACTGTACCACAGATTGAAAAATGGTGAAAAGTACTGAGGTGAACTCTCAAACTTTTGCGCACCTATTCAAAAATCCATTTTTTCTGAAGATTTCTGATCTGTAAATTACTACTCGATACAAAACAAAAATACTGAATTTTATGTTCTCTTATCCGGAAGTTAAATAAACGTCTTTTTTTGCAATACTGAAATTGTGCTCCTGAAAAAACGGAAAATCTCATGAACGTGAAAAATACATAGTTAAGATCCATCCTTCTTGCTTCGAACTACATATTGGCAGAAAAGGGTGGAAGAAGATTATCTTGAACAAAACTTCAAATAATGTTCATACTTTCGTGTGAATCAGAAAAGAAAACAATTCAAGAACAAATAATAAAAAAAAGTTTCTTATACTTGATACAAGGTTTTTTCAATATATTGCACGCCGGCTTAAAGTAGACCAGAGCACCAGCGTTCGATACCGATGTTTTGAATGGAATGAGGTCATAGGTTTCATTGGCAGGCGTTCGGCCCATTGCCAATTTGATGAGTTCAGAGGTTTGCAAGCTGAAACGAAATGCTCACCTTCCTAAATTAAGAAGTTTGAAAGCTTCCTCATAACACCACATCCCAAAGAGCTTAATTGGTGAACCCATACGATCCCATCCAACATTTCCGAGGAAACCTTCGTATTTAATCCCACAGTGTCCCTCCTTTGAGGTGGCACTATGTTCAGCTTGCGGAGGACTTGTCAATGTCAAATCCTAACGCCCCATATGGCGACCCTAGCAACGCTCACCTGGAAGGAAATATGTAGCGATGCGTTCGCTCCTTGGCCAGAAATCCACTATGCTAAAATACAACTTGCCAGTGTATCACATAGAGGACGTGACCGCTTTTCGATACTTATCTCACCATCCTAGCCGGCTTCAAGTAGAGCAGGGCACCAGCATTCAACGGCGACGTTCATAGTGGAAGAAGGTCAAAGGCGCAGGATTGCACCCCATTGCCATTCTGATGATTTCAGGGGCTTCCAAGTTAGGACGAAACGCTCACCCCCCCGAAATTAAGAGGTTTGAAAGCGCCCTCATAATAATACACGCTAAAGAGCTTTGCAGTCATTCAGCCTATCTGGTTCATTTCTGAATATAGCTGATATATTTCTACTCTAAACCTCACCTAAAATGTTAAGTCTCTAAGTCTGTTTGTTCACAACTTCCTGAAATTTGGCATACATTTTCGTGTCACCAAGCTTGATGCTGATCAGATCAGTTGTTTTGAAACTATAGGAAATAGTTTCAAATGTTAATAATCGCGGAACTATTGGAACGATCTTGCCTGTCAACCAACTCAATAGGTTATTTAGGCTTCAAGCCTACCGTGAAAGTCTAAAGACTCACAAGCTCCTTTCCGATCGAAATTTAGAGTGTTTACGGACGGACTGACCGAGCAGAATTACTTATGACCTAGGATTCTTCATCAGTGAATCTAACTAAGTCATATGAGACCCCTTTCGGCTCAAAATTTGAAAATTGCAGACATTCCGGCAAAATGATGTTTCCTAGAAAGAGCGCTCAAAAATACAAATCTGAATTAAACAATTATTCGTAGTATGTAGTATCGAAGAAGACTGATTTGATAAAAATAACATTCACGATCATTATTGGTTTTAGACAGAATTAGAGACATTGTCATCAACCAGTATACAATTTTTATCGTGAATTACGATAAATCGCCTTCTTTCAAATTTGAAAGATATGTGAACAGTCATGATAGAAGCGAGCCTCCTACATGTTCAGTTAGATCTTAATAAATACGAATATATGAAAACAACATAGTGCATGATTATATTGTTAAATGACTCCTAGATACAGCTTGTTTGATAAAGAAAACTAATGGCTTGCTGCTAACATTAATAGTTGATATGAGCGCACGATCGCGGTATTGCAAGGGCAGAACAATAACTCACTCAAACATTAAGTCATGTAGGTGAAATTTGATACTTACCGAATATTAATTCGCTCTTTATATATGGTGAATTCATCTGTAGTTTCATTTGGATGAAGGTTGCCTAAATAATTCTTGATATTAATCAACTTCTCCCACATCTTCTAATGCTTCTCTGGTGGAATTTATATGTAGATAAATGATGTTGCTTTAAGTTATATTACCACAAGAGATCAAATTTGTTGTTTTTCCAATTTATCGTATGAGTGATTTTGATTAAACGTCGCACAAGATATACTTTTTACAAACACACGGTGAAAGTCTATAATAAATAAGAAAGTAATAATGACTTTCATTTAGAACACTGATTGATAAAATTGAGGAAAAAAATCAACTTGAAAGCATTCATTTTTCGGTTAAATTTTTTTCATCGTGTTATGCCTCATATGAATATTCTATTTAAACAACTTCAATAGAAAAAAATTGAGCCCACTTTAGACGGCTTTTGACTATCAATATTTTTACAGAAAATTTAGCAAGTAATATAATGAAAAGAGGTTTTTACTTGATAGAAGGAATATTACAAACATTTCAAATATCATATTTTAAATAATGAAAACCTACACAGAACCAAAATGCAGACTTTGTCGGTCTTTCAATGAATATATCCATCACATTATTGCGGGCTCTAACCACACTTTTAAAAAAATGAGTATCTTGAGCGACACAACACAGTAGCCAGACAACTCCACCGCAACACTGCAGACGTTACAATATAGATAAACAATAAATGGTACCAACACACCGCGGACCATCTAGTATCGGGTGCTTTTTTTAGAGTGATAGAACTTTAAATTGAAATAAAACACATTTAAATTAAGATTGAAGCCAATTTTTTTTAATTTTATTTCATCGATAACACGAGTTATGTTGGCTTCCAAAGCGTCTACTGTTTCTGGTTTATCAGCATAAACCAATGACTTCACATAACCCCAAAGAAAATAATCCAGTGGAGTTATGTCGCATGATCTCGGAGGCCAATTAATTGGACCATTTCTCGAATGTGTTGTTATCGCCAAATCTTTCTTTCAATAAATCAATTGTTACGGTAGCAGTTTGAGGTGTAGCACCATCTTGTTGAAAGCAAAATACTTCTGGGTCGATACCATTCAAATTTTTAAATAAATAATCATAGATCATCGATCTGTTACGAGCACCATTCACTGTAACATTAGCTCCAGCGTGTAAAGCACACCATATAGTCCATTTTTCAGGATGCAATGGAACCTGCAGCACTTCTTGAGGATTTTCTTCACTCCATATACGGATATCTTGCTTGTTTACATAGCCGTTCAACCAGAAATGAGCTTCATCACTAAACACATTTTTATGATAAAAAAGTGGATCAACTTCAAGCTGTTCTAGGACCCAATCAGCAAACAAACGACGCTTAGTATGGTCAAGTGGCTTTAGTTCTTGAAATAGATGGATCTTGTATGGGTGTAGACCAAGATCTTCACGCAAAATTTTCCATGTGGTGGATGCAGAGAGTCCAACTTGAATAGACAAATCTAGATCATCATTAACACTATGACTTACAGTAGCGATATTTTCTTCTGTACGTACAGTTCTTTGTCTTGTTGTTCTTGTTGCATCGAGTAGAGAAAATGTTCTCCGAAATCCATCGATGGTTCGACGAATAAGCTGCTCTGATGGACGATTATGTAAACCATAAATGTCACGAAGTGCTCTATAAGTTTGGCGAATAGAACACTGATTATGAAAATAAATTTCAACAATTTGTAAATGTTACTGCGGCGTGAGTCTTTCCATGATAATTTGTCAATGCTTACTGAACAGAAATGTCAAAACAACATGGCTTATTCCTTCTGTCAAATCACAGTTATCCCTATCGAAAGTTCTATCACTCTAAAAAAAACACCCGATAGATACTGAAGATGTTACAATCATATGGGACACACAGGTATATACAGATAAAAAAATCCCTGCAAACAAGCCAGACCTAATAGTGAATGATAAGAAAACCATTGTTTAATCATTGACGTGGTCATCCCCTCCGACTACAACATAACACAGGAGGAAGCAGGAGGAAGCACTGAAAAGATGCATAAATATAAAGATCTGCAAATCGAGATAACAGCATGTGAAACCTGAAGACAAAAATGATAACCGTCACCATTGGACCAACGGGACTTATCTCCTAAGTCACCACCAACATTATGAAGAAGTTCCTGAAAATCATAATCTTCTACAGATGCAAAAGGCAGTGGTCCTGACTACGGCTCATATTGTACAGTAATTCAATACTTACCTGACACCCGGACGCAGAAGCAACACGGAGGTGCACGGTGTGCATTCGGTGTTGCTCAGTTAAGAAAATCAATCTATAGAAAACTGAGTGGTAAAAATAAATAATAATAATAATAACAGGCGGTTAGTAGGGTAAAATATATTTCATTAATAATTTTGTTTTTTGGATACGAAGTTGGATTTAAGAGATATCGATGTGGTAATTTCAAATGGCCATTTTGAAGATGTGCTGTATATTCCTGACATTTTTTTGAAGTTTTTTTTTAAAGAGAGATATTTTCAAAGAAATTCTTGAGGTTCTTATGTTGTGCATTTTTGGAGAGGTATTTGGTTTTCATAATATATTGATACGAAACAAACGTTTGTATCTTTCAAGCATTCATTTAATATTATTGATCAATATTGTATCATTTATTTAGATTCTTTAAATCCTTCTGGTGCTGTGTAATGAGTGTTAATTCTTTCTCTAGTAAATTGGAACTGTTTTCTCTGAGTTATTTGTTCAATTTGATTTTGAAAAGTTTTTGGAAAAAGTTTTTCATAAAATTGAGGTAAGCAGAATTAATCTGTTTGATATTCAAGAATTATAGTCCGTCTAGAAAGTATCCGAAAAAAACAAAGCTCATTTCTAATTATTTAATACATATTCCTAATTCTTGAATTAGAAAATTATAACAAATTAATCATTTTGTTTATTTATACAACCTTCAGTTAACTGTAAACACTTGACTAAACGTCGAGGTACAGCCGAAACGAGATCACCTTCATTATTGGTGATGATAGTCCAGGACTGTAAAACTGACTGAATTAAATCATCTTTATATCGTGGTGCTGCTTGTTCAACTTCAATCTTTATTAGTCTTCATATGTTTTCAATGGGACTAAGATCTGCTGAAGTTGCTGGCCATGAAATGGTTTTCACTTGGTGTTGTTGCATCCAAGTTTGAGTATAGGCCGAAGTATGGCATCTTGCAGTATCTTGCTAAAAACGCCACCCCTCTGGATATAAAGCATGTGCCGTTCCAAGGAGAAAATCGTTTAGAATGCCACAATACTTTTCATTATTAATGGTACCATCAACTTTACAGAGAGGCGTAGTACCACCCTGAGATATTGCTTCCCAAACCATTATTTTGGTGGGAAATGTGAAAATTTGAACGGTAACAGGTTGTTTTGATAGGATTTTTAAGTGATTTACACCAAGTTGGAAATAACTTTCAGATATAACGTCATTATTAAAATTTTCCTCTTGAAAACGTTGACAAAATTAAATGTTTCGTTCATTTTGTAAAGGTGTTATTATAGGGATTTTTTTGGTTTCCTTGATATGTAGCCTTGTATTTTCAGTAACGTACGGACAGTTTCTGAACATACCCTTATATTTCGTTGATTTCCAAATCTGTTAGCCAATTTGCGAAAACCCAGGCTCGGATTGTGTCGTCCTATGGCCAATAAAGGGTTTCCTTTAATCTTCTTCCTGAGACTGGTCTATGCCTCATATCCATGCCATTTTTCATTGTCTTTATTGTCCTATATTTAGCACTTTTTGCCAGTTCAGTCAATTGTACTAATTTTTAAAGTTTCCAAAAAACCTTTTCTAGACAAATATTCTACATGTTTTTTTTTCTAGTTGTAATTATTTCATAAATTGTAGACCTGTTGACAATCAACAATATTTGAAGAATAGTGCTGCCATGCAACTTTGACCATAGCCGACTATCTGCACAATCTATTTTATACATAAAATTTGTCTTAGAATGTTACAAAATAAAGTATATTAAAATTATGAAAAATAATAAATTCCGGATACTCTCTAGATGGACTATATATTTATTACTTTTCATCTTCAAAATAATTGGAAATAAATGATCAATCTTCTCATAGGTTTTTTTATAGTTTTTCGTTATTATAGTTATATATTTTTTTTTCAATTTAATTGATAATCTGATTGTGTTTGTTGAGATTTGGGCCTGGATGTATTTCTTTATCATATATAGAAAGTGTTTTTTTTTGAGAATCCTTTGAATCTTTGTTATTTTTCTGTAATCTTCATTGAGTTAATAAACATCATTATTATTCATCTTGTAAAGATCAATGATAAAACTCATCCCTCGGATCGGCTTTTGCTTCATCTCGGAAGATAAAAGTTATGAGTGGTTATGTTAGTGAATAATAATATTCCATGTTTGTAGCTGTACCGAATTGCAATATATTTACACAAGAATATGACCTCATTGTTCTATTTATTCCGCTTGTGGTGTATCATAAGTTCAGATGGTGCACAGGTGAAAGTTCCAGTTTTTTTCTCCTCATCTTGTTCTCCAGATCTTGTGGTCATCATCGAATTTGATACGGTTAAGGTATTGTGCATTCAATGCAAATAGATGTCTGGTTTTGCAAGGATCCTTGGATTCGCTATGTCGAACGCATGAGGGTGATGAATATGGTTCGTGATGTGCCGGAGCAACAACTTACATTTCAACTTTGAACTGAAGATAAATAAAATGCGAACTGTATATTATTGAAATGAAGCAACTGTTAATAGAGTTATTCTGCTCTCGTCTACGGTTTGTTCAAATGCCTCGAATTTTGAATCGTGAGTAGTGCCAACCGATTAAATAATATTAACTGGGGAATAATTAGTAATAAAATTCTCTTCCGACTATTTATTGGACAGAATTAGGATTTCCGAAAGGAATCTTTTGAAACCTGATTAATTAGGTCACCATGCAACAGATATTTGTGAGTTTTTGTGAAAATATTTTCATTTCGTTCCTTTGAACATGAACTCAAAACTTGAGGATATCTTTGAGTTCAGAAATTTTTTAGCTTCAGTATGAATTTTCACTATCAAGACAATCGCAAAATAGTTATGAATGGTCAAGTATTCATATTTTGAAGTTTTCTTGTTAGAATCTGGATATTTTTTTCAATAATTATCTACTCAGTGGGAATTGCTTAGTTTTGTCTACTTTTCATCTTGATAAAATCATTATTTTTATAACTTAATAGTAGATTATAGTTAATAATTTGATAGTGTGTTTTTACTTCATTCTTTTAAAACCATTTGGCAGCTTTCTTTGTGGCTTCCTGTGCTTCATTCAGCAGTGTAGTTATATTCTTTGCTTTGTTTAAGAATGAATTGAAAGGTCTTTCATTAACAGCGCCCCATTTTATTTTGTGAATAAAACACATTATTTATTTGAAAATTAATGTAATTTTTATTTCAATATAAAGTATAATGGATACCATTAGTTGAGAAATAAAACTTCATTCAAATGTTCACAACAAAATCGCTGGCAGGAATGAAGTCGTTGAACCCAATTTTCAATGACTCTATCATACAAATCAGGTCTTATGTTAGCAATTATTTGTTCAATATTGATCTGTAAATCGTCTAAATTTGCTAGATGACACCAATGACTTAAGGTGACCGCAAGGAAAGAAGCCCAATGGAGTTAAATCGCAGGAACGAGGCGGATAATTTATCGGTTCATTTCTTCCGATTTTTTCCAAGCACCAATTACTGAATACACGACGCTTTAAATGATCTGTTGGTTTAAGTTCTAGAGTTAAAACAATTTTATATGGATGTTAACCAAAGTCTTCTCTTAAAATTCGCCACAAGAACGTTTGGGGGATGCCTAGTTCTTGTGAACTTCGAGAAATCGATAAAATTTGGTCTTCTCGAACACTTTCACGTCCGGCAGCATATTCTCTTCACTCCTTGCATTTTTTTGTCTCAATGGTACTGTACTATCATGAAGTGTAAAATTTGTATCAAAATTCTTCACTAAACGTTCAGCTGTTCTTTTACCCGGACGATTATAACGACCAAAAATTTGAGTTAATGCACGTAAAGTTAGAGTAACAGTTCGCGATTTTTCCTAATGAATTTGGATTATTTCTAAACGTTGTTGGAGTGTCTAACTTTCCATGATTAAATGGTTGACATTGACAAATACAACTGTCAATGTAAAAAAGAAACAATTGCTGCCATGCGTGAGTAATGTCAATTTAAAAATGGTACGTTTCCATTAAAAGACCCTTTATCAACAGGAAGAAGGATTTCATTATCTATACTAAAAATGAATTAATTAATGCCGCAGATATGTTATTTCCAAATATAATAAGAAATCTGAGCTCTGATAAACAGAAAATTTTTCGAAATAGCCTATTCGGCTGCATCTAAGTTTTGAACTGCAACACAGAAGCAAGTTGCATTGTCCCGATTCGAAGGACTTTCTGTTCCCCATAGCTAATACTCCTTATTATATTCTGGAATAAATAATCCGCTGCATTAATTAACTCAGCTCGATAATGTTATGGAGGCTTCACTCAAAACAGGAGGTCCTCATACTAAAGATGCTTCCCTGTAGATTCACTAAATGCACAACCCGTATTCCAACATAAAAATCGTGAAGGATATTGTAAACAAGATCTTGTTTCTCCTCCACATCTCTAACTCCTCTATATATAAGCCAATGTAGATGGACTTAGGATCTTCCCGTTTGGGGGCAAGATACCAGTCAGTAACAGTAACATTTTATGTATGCGAATTTTAGGGACTTTAAAATTATATTCTGTGATACCGCCGAATGAGTATGGATGGAAAATTCGATGATTCGATTCTGACTGGCCATGGGCCTTTTCTTGCCAGTCTGTTTCGTTTGGGTCTCGAAGAGTCTGATCGTTGTTCGTGTGGTCAGGCGCAGACCAGTGACCATGTCCTGAGATATTGCACGGAGTTCCGTGGTTTGAGATCTTTACACGGACTTTTGTCCCTTGAGGACCAGTCGGTTTCCTCCTCCGACATTTTGTAATCGCGGTCTGGCTTTGCCGGGCTGTCTGCTCTCTCCACCGGTGTGATACGGCGCCTTAATTCGCGGCGTTTAACTTGACCATTCAGGTCAGGAAGGGCAATGATGTTCTTTGTGTTGGGATGATGAAGAGCTCTGCTCAGGTATCATCAAGCACTGCTGAGCCCTGTAGGTTTTCAGATTGAAGCCGAAACTGGAAGCTGGTGGGTTCAACTCTTCGAAGTGGTTCTCGCCATGCGCGATGATGAGGCGTAACCCTTATCACACTTTCTGCTTCTTGGGGTAGATTGTGGAGATTGAGTAGTTATCTGGTGAAATAGCTATGCTCACATGCCAGTAACCTAACCGGTAGAATTCACTCCCTAAGCATCGCCCCCCATGACATTGTAACTTGACGCGCTAGGGACGCTTGTCTTGACATCTTTGTTTAATTCCGATGAAATGGAGGATTAAGTCTTGACGCCTAAAGCAATGTCACTCGCTCCGGTCACTGGACCCGTGTGGTGTAAGTAAGTTCAACCGAATAGGCCCTAGTTTATCCGTAAAGGTTAGAGCTTAATTTTCCAACTCAGTGACAAGGGTGTCTAACGCAGCACAGGGCTTCACGCTTAAAACTAACGTACTCCCCGCTATTGCAATAAAACTCCGGATTTTTATGACCGATGGTCGAGTGCGTTATGTAGCATACAGCATTACCTCGGGAACTATTCGTACAACCTGGCTACCCAATTGGTGTTGTACTCGAGAGGGCAGTGGTCGAAAGTCCACATACTTGACTAGAAAAGGATTCTATGTGTTCGCAGAAACTTATGTTCAGGATATCTTGAGAAATGTTTCAGGGTTTAGCGGGACTTGACGTTTCGAACGGCCTCGTCCTGAACCAGGATCGTTTGCGAGACGTTTCTAGAGGTTATGGATCTCGATTTTAATTACGGCTTAAACCGTTGATGCTTGAAGCCAGGATCAATTGAAATACTTCACATGGGTTCGTGGGTCTTGACGTACGAGCCGTAAAGGTTGAATAGTGCTTCGCTGCTATCAGTCACGGTGTAGGTTTTCGGACTGAAGCCGAAACTGGAAGCGGGGTGGGTTCAACTCTTCGGAGTGGTTCTCGCTAATGCGCGATGATAAGGCGTATCTTTATCACCCTATCTGCTTCCAGGGCATATTGTGGAGACTGCTGAGTAGTAACCTGGTGAAGAGCCACGCTCACATGCGAGTAACCTAACCGGTAGAATTCAAGGCTCCCTAAGCCCATGTAGATTAGCGAATAAACTATTTCTAACTGATAATTTAAACGAAATATTTAAGTTCTAGGCGTTTTTTTATGTTTTCAAAATGTTGCTCATTTTAGAATTTCAGTTATTATATCTTTGTTCTTTCTTGTGGCCAGTAATGATTGAAGAGTCATAACTCCTGTTAATTATTTTTTCTTTATGTGGGAATAACAACTAAATAAGGACAAAAGTACTGGCGTGAAATCAGGAGTTTTGCGTGTTAGTTAATATTAACCGCGATCCTCACAAAATTAATTCTTTCAAATTATACGATCGTTGCAGAATTGTGCACGAACCTACGCGTTATTATTCGATTTCTAACTGTTCAATTTCGAATAGATGTAATTTATTGTTTCGAAAATATTGGGTAAAATATGAAAAACTTTCAAACGTGAAAAACTGTGAAACTATCACCAATTTTACCCATTAATGAACTTAACAGCGGCATTGATTTCGGAGATAGTCCAACCTAATCATTGAAGACCATCTTCGGCTCAAAATTCGAAAATTACAGGTGGCGAAACAGTATCACGCTGTTCTCAGGATCTAACAGGCATAAACCACAATTTTTGTAGTGAATTTCAATAATTTTACTTGTTCTATACTGTAAAATGGCTAATTCCAAAGTAACCATATATCATCTCCGATTGACATTTCTGATCGACTTATTTGATTCAAATAGGGATGTTAAATTCAGGCCACGAATTAGGTGACCCTCCACTTACATTTCTTTGGATGAAATATATATCTTGACGAATTAATCAGAGCTAATAACTGATATTATCCATTCGACTATAAATTAGATAAATCTCCTGAAACGTTTATTTCACTGCACTACATACTCAATAAATCGTTAAACTCTCGGCGATAAGTAAGTCACCTACCTGACAGTGCAGTTGTAGCCTTAGGGTTGAATTATTGGTGCCTCTGGTTGTACAAGCTACGCTCAGTATTCACACGCCATTACCACATCTCGAAGGAGCTCAAGCCTCTCTTATTAGCACATTTTATTTGGGATTGTAATTGTGAAGAAATGGCTTGGTACGTAGAGATACCTTTTTGAATTCTTCGAAAGTAATTGATTAAACGTCAACCAATTAGTATGCAACTTCTTGGTTTAGCATACTTCAAATGGGGGTGAAAGAGGGATGTATATTAGACCTAAATGTTTTATTTACAGCCTTAAATACATATAATACAAGTTCAGAGAGTTGAATTATTTTACCCGAATTGAGGTAGTTGTTTCGTGACCAGATGTGGAATGTAATCCAGCTCGTAGGGACCATGTAGAGAATTGTCAGCAGAAGTGCATAGAATACAAGTGAACAATTTTGAGTTGTTCACCCAGATTGAGGTGGATACATTATCTTGATCCTGGAACAGTTCTTTCTTGAGTTTTTTCTATTGTGGTTTACTACACAGACTTCAATTTTATTGGTTTCACTTTGGAGTTCACTTTTCACAACTTGATATCCAATTACAAATGAAGAATGTAGATAATACATTCACTTCAAGACCTTTAGTGCGTTATGAGTAAGAGAGAGAGAGAGAGAGAGAGAATCCAAGTTATGAGATGTTATCAAGCGTGGTTTGATAATGCCCAAAATCGAAGAAGGGTTGTGCACCGGACGTCGAAGGGGCACAAATGAAGTTCAAGATCGACGTCTACGACTAAGGCTATTAGAGACCGATTTGCGACAACTCGATCTTTGGCTAATGAGTAGTTAGGAGAACAAGGCCATCATATATCTGTCCGAACGATTTACCGCCGGATAAGGTCTTTAGGACTGCAGCATTATCGATCTCATCTGGTGCTACCTCTGACAGTTGAGCATCGTCGGCAACGATTACAGTGATGCAGAGAATGTCAACATTGGAATATGGAATGGCATCAGGTCGTCTTTTCTAATGAATCTCGATTCTCCTTGGATGCACATGATGGCCGAAGAAGGGTAAGACGACGTTGGGGGGAAAAACGTGAACCTCAGTTTGATATTGAGCGTCACGTACACCGGATAGTAGGCGTTATGGTATTAGACTTTATTCGAGGTAATATGACAGCGCTGCGTTACCTTCAAGAAATAGTGGCGCCATATGTTCTCCCTTACCTTAACCGGCTCGAGAATCCAATATTTCAGCAAGATAATGCTCGACCTCATGTTGCCAGAGATAGTTTTTTTTTGAAGCGACCCATGTGAATCTTTTGCCTTGGTCGCCCAGATCCCCCAAACTTTCGCCCATAGAACATGTTTGGGACATCATGGGTAGAAGGCTTGGAAATTTAACTCAGCCCCCACGGACTTTGGCGGCTCTGAGACATGAACTACAGGTAGCTTTGAATAGTATCCCTCAAGAAGGAATAGACCATCTTATTGCATCAATGCCAAGACGTGATGGGGACTGTATACATAATCGCGGTGGACAAACTCATTATCAACAACTTTTCAGTCATTTTCTCCTTGCTTTACTATCCATGTTTTACCAAAAAAAATTTAAAATTTAAACAGCTCCTTGTGGGTGTTGCAGTTTCTTTGTCAGTTAGTATATAAGGATATAAGGAAACATTCTGGAACTTACGACTATTTTATACTTTGTAGTTTTGAAACTAACTAATATCTAATGAAAATAAATTCTGGTTAATTGTTTTTGTTCTGGTTTTTATTTATTGAATGACAGCTAGTTACACTACTGTATTTTTGAATTCTTGCTGAAGCTCTTTAGGAGTGCGGAATCTTATGAGGGATCTTCTAACTCTCAATTCTGAGGCGGCGTTTCGTTCCTAACTTGCGCACCTGAACTCATCAGATACGCGTGGTGCGCAAGTCTGCCTATGACGCTAGTGACCTTGTTTCACGTCGGAATCCGGTTGTAGAATGCTTGTACTCTGCTCTACTCAAATCAGGCTGGGACGGTGAGCACGGTATTCAGAAAGTGACAGCGTCCTCTATATGCTACGCCGGGAAGCTGCAGCACAGCGGAATAGAATTGTGGACGAGGACGAGGCACGGCGCCACATTGGAGTTGACTTCTTTCTGGTTTTATGAAGCCTCATTTGTTTTTTTTTACTTTCACAAATTGTTTTTTTTTACTTTCACAAATTGTTTTTTTTTCATCTCATTCTTCAAATTCGAATTGTTGAAAATATTACAATCATTCCTGTGGTAATATATGTGAATCGAATTTTTCACTTAAATAAGACTTATTTTCAGCTACTGATTTCAACAAAAAAAACTTCCGTACCAACAAGTTAACTTATTTTTTGTAGCTTCCCCAATCAATTGTCCTTTCATTATTTTGTTTCAAATATTTGAAAATCTGATCTCTCAGATGTTTATGATCTTTCATTATTTCTCACAGCTTTTGATATCAAATCGGTCTGAATTTTCAACTAAAATTTGATATCCTTCCTTCTGAAATGGATAAATTTCAGTGATAATTACACAATTTTTATTTTTTATGGATAATTTCAGAAATAAATTATTCTTTTTATCAATATGTGGCACCTTTGAATATTGAATCCTATTAAATTGAATTTATCCTGCCTAATATAACCGATTTCTTAGCACATTTTCAGATTATGAGTAATATTTGTGGAGAATTTTTTGCCTCATAGCTAAAATTTACTATACATATGTGCTATTTCTCGAGATTTCTTCACTGTAAATGTTTCCTAAAATTGAATTTCAAATTGTCTAGTTTTAAAAAATATCCTTCCGGTAAATAATAGAAATATAATATAAGGTTGTTCGGGAAATAATTTCTTTTTTTCACGACAGAAAATTTAATTGTATTTTTTGGATCCCAACTTCACACTTAAACACTAAGCCCTTAAGT
Source organism: Megalocaria dilatata (assembly GCA_034642435.1). Taxonomy (NCBI): domain Eukaryota; kingdom Metazoa; phylum Arthropoda; class Insecta; order Coleoptera; family Coccinellidae; genus Megalocaria; species Megalocaria dilatata. The sequence continues at coordinate 77,156,677 of CM067854.1, forward strand.
TCAATTAATTCTGCGCAGTAGTTTTTGGTTGGTGCCCTTTTGAATATGGAGAACAATAAGCAGCATTTTCGGCTTGTTCTTTCACATTTAAAAGAAAATATTCCAAATAGAAACATTTCCGGAGCCTATGGACTAACTTTTGCTATTCACGAACTTGATCTATTTTGTCTTTAAAACTGTTCTTAAGATTTCAAGCCTCTGTTGCACCTTTTGGAAAGCGAAGAATTATTTATTTGTGGGTGCAAAATGATCGTTGAAGAACACTTTCGGCTTAAAATGATGAATTATGGCAATATTACAGACGCATTGAAAATAACGCTCAAAATAAGTATTTCTAGAATCCAGATACAACCGCATTAAACAATTAGTATGTCCTTATAATATTATTTCTCAACAAATCATATCCTTATCTGCAGTCGGATCAAAATTTTATTGATGAAAATTTGTTTCTTTTTCATTGACGTTGAAATTTTTCATTGAAACTGTAGACTAAGATTGAATGAAGTTATAAAATTCAAGATACGAGTAATTAGTTTAATAGATGCGATTAACCCAAATCCGAACAATTCTAATGTTATAGACTGGTGAGAGATGGAGTAATATAATATTATTTTTTCTTCCTCTTTGAAATAACTATTTCTGTTGATGGGAATTATTATTTTGAAGCAGCGATATATGAGTATTATTGCGATAAGAAATAATAACATTTTTCAGTTATTCCTTCTAAGTGTTTATAGTATGTGTTTTCGCTTGCCTGCTAATTACCATCGTGATCAACGTTTTTACTCTTTTTGTTGAGAATGGATCGAGCTATCCAAATGAAGTTTCTTATTGTGAAATAGGAATATGGAAAAAAGAATAAGGAAAGATTAGGATTGGCTTTTTCTACCCCTTGCAATCATAGAGGAACACCACCAAAGATATTTTTGAGTGCCTTCTCGCCTGCATAAAAAATCTGGTTAACTTTATTTTTAAAGGTTTTTCGGTTTTAAAGAAAACAATTAAAAATCTTTAGGGGGCTGTAACTAAGCAGGGGCTCACAAAAATTAAGTTTATATCAAAGACCCTATTTTTTGAAAGGGAATCACCCCCTAAATTTTTTCGCAAGTATACTTATACGTATAGTGTTTGCTTATTTTGTGAAAAGATCAAATATTGAATTGTTATTTGATATTTACACCCTGTGCTGAGATTGGAAGCGTGGTATTTAATATTATTTTTATTTTCTTAAATTCATGGGGAAATTCTTCTGACGTAGAGTTTTTATTATTCAGGAGAGAATACTCCGCATTATGTTCAATTTTGCTCCTCACGCTTCTTGTATACCACATTTACTAGAAAATGGTAGCATTACACTGGCTTGGATTTTCATCTTCAGATTCTAAATATGTGTAGGAAGAGTGGAATCAATATTGTAAAATTTTCAAGCTTTCATTCTCATAATACAAGCAATAAGGAAACATTAAACACAAAACGTCGAATATCCGAATGTCCCCTCTATATCAGTGTATTAAAGTTTATAATCATCTTCCTCGGTATATAGAATCTGTAAATGTAACTAGGTTTAGGAAAGTAATTAATGCTATGTTACTGCATAAATGCTTTTATGATATTGGTTCGGTCTCATTTAGAGACGGCCCTGTGTACGCTAAACATAATTCGTTCTTTTCTTATCTATATTCACACAAATCCTCAAAAGTCTTGGCCCCCCCTATAAACTCTGAACTTGTTGTATATTGTATGACAATTTTTTGTGTTTGGAATCTATCTTATCACATAAATGAAAACAATAAACTAGCAAAAAAGTTTCTTATTCAGGAAAATACAGATGTATTCGAATTAAATCAGTTTTCAGCGGATAACGAGAATTGCAATATTGAGAATATTCCGTGGAAAATGCCGGGACATCCAATTTCTCAGTTTGACCGGGCAAGCATAGTAGTCCTACATCAAAAAGCTGTGTGGAACCACCAGATTGAGCAACGTTTGAATATTCCACGGAGTTCAGTGAGGCGCATAGTGGCCCTTTTCCTAGAAACCGGCAGCGTAGTCCGGAGACTGGTGCCTGGTCGACCCAGAGTAACATCTGCAGGGGAAGACCATTAAATCGGAAATTTTTTCTCGAAAAAATCGAACGGTATCTTTAGCAGCCCTTCGAAGTCATTTTTTGAGGACCTATATACGGGTATTCTCAACCAGTACCATAAGGAGACGGTTGCATTCCTCAAATTTAAGGGCAAGAAGACCTTTAAGAGTACCTCGGCTATCACCTGGACATAGACATACACGTCGACAATGGGCAGAAGACTACCAAGACTGGCTTTTACCACAATGACGCAACGTACTTTTTTCGGACGAGTCACGATTCGGTTTACAAAGTGATAGTCGACGAGAAAGAGTTTGGAGAGGTCCAGGCAGACTAGAGCGACTCAATTTCGCCCGGGAAGTTGTGCGCTTTCCAGGCGGATCAATAATGTGCTGGGGGCATAATGTTCGGTCGCCGTACCCCTCTTATTATCGTTGAACGAACAATGACTGGTGCCATCTACATAGAAAACATCATTAAACCAATCATTGTTTCTCTGCGCAACGAATTCGGGGATAATTTCATTTATCAGGATGATAACGCACCACCACACCACACACGAAGGGTTCAAAACATTCTTCAAGAGAACAATATCCAGAGAATGAACTGACCAGCAAACTCACCAGATATGAATCCAATTGAGTTTAGCTCTTCAGAAAGAATGGAACGATATACCTGAAAATTTCATTGATGACTTGATTCGTGGGATGCCAAAGCGTATTAAAAGAAGAGGTGGTAATACGGACCATTGAATTTGGATTCAGTTGTGGAATAACTATAATTAATCAAAAATATATTATCTCATTTTTCCTATTTTGTCTCATCCTGCATAGAGCAAAGAATAAAAAACAAAGATTTTCTATCAAATATTTGCAGTTGAAATAGAGGAAATATTCATCTCATTTCAGAGCATAGACTGTTTATTTCTTGAAAAACCTAGGGGGCCAAGACTTTTGACGATGTGTGTAAGTCTTTCCATATTGATATTTCAATCTAACAGTTTTTCAGCTGTGCCATAGGAACTTTGAAGTGCTATTCGACACTTCAGCTTATTTGTTTTCTAATGAGTGTATATGGTCTTAGAAGATATGAAAAGTCTTTAGAGATTTTGATATATTTATTGTCTATTAATCCACGATTAGGAATTGTAAATTGTTTCATTCTATCCTTATCTACTAGCATGATCTTATAATTTTTTTTTATAACCAATAAGAAGGTTTATTCCATTCATTCGGTCCAACCAGTTTTTCCAATCAATTTCAGTAATTTCCCCCTTTTTATTAGAAAATATGCATTGAGACACGTCTAACATTCAGTTTATGAATAAACAGAAAACTCATTATCCCTGAGGTAATTAAAATTGTCATTTGTGGCTTCTGACCGCATTATGCACTATCTCAGTGATAGTCAATCTCGTCGCCTGTGACATTTTGGTCCCACCTATCGCATATTACTTCGATAATAATCACCTGTGTAGTATGGCTTTTGTCCAACCACAATAGTCCGTGCGGACGCAGTGGTAGGGTGGACAGACGCCCGCTCACCATAAATAATGGCTTTTGTCCACATTATCGCATTGTCATTCTGATAATAACCCTTTGTTGCTTTTGTCTCTGCACAATATTATAGCGATTATTATCGTTAATATAGTAATCCATATATTGTTGATTGCCAAAGTATTGGTAAATTCATCACATTTATTCATCTACACCTACATCTACACCTTTCGACTTGGCCAACACACAGTGATACCAGTGGTACTTCGTTGTTGTTATAAGTGTAAGTGTTTTTACTTCTATCCGTTATCATCTTCATTGGTTCATCTTATTCGAAAAACAAAGGTAGTTCATCATCGAGATAACTACATACAAGTACTCTTGAAGTTAAAATTTCCGCTACACTAGGTTTGATACAGTCCACTAAACCTTTTGTAATTAATCAATCCGATCAATTAATTTGCAATTGTTTGTTAATTCAAATTACCGAAATAATAAGCAAAATGCGGAGGTAAACTAACCGTGGTACGAAACAGTATTGTGATATGTTAAATTAATCCTCATCTTACCGTAATTTTTTTCCTGACCTCTCCTATACATACAATGTTTCAAAGGATCAATAAAATATTATTATTATTTTCAATATCATAATCAATATAATAATAAATAATATGAATACCTGCAAGAATCAATCTTCATTATTCGAGCAGCTTTATTTCGAGTTAATTACACTTGTAATTGTTCGCATAATTCATAGCCGCCTGGTTCCATTCAGATATAAAGCAAACTTTATTTATTATTTTCACTGTCATTACAGTTTTTGAATATCTATAATTTAAATGTTACTTGTGGGTGGGATTGGCAGGGCTATAGTAATTTCGAAATAAATATGCTCCAATTATATATATTGAAACTTCCTTACAGATCAGTTGATAAATTATTCTCTGCAATTTCAACTCTTAAGATTATACTCGTAGAAAATGTTGAGAGTATGATTGATTAAATCATAACATTGTGAAAGGAATGATAAAATTGCGGAAAATTAAGTTTGTTTGACTTTCGTATGACTGAATACATAATCTGTATTTTTATTCATGATATGCAGCTTCTTTGAGGAGTAATTCATAAAGAAAACACTGTTTCAATTTGGTAGAGCATAGGACTCGTGACCGGAAGGTTCGGGTTCGAATCCTGCTCAAACTTTTATTTCATACCTTGTTTTTTGAAAACCAAATTCCTTATTTATTATATATTCATTAAATCGTTTGGGTGAAAATGAACAATTTTGTAGGACAAATCTGGTTGGTCGTCTCAAGACAGTAACCTATCTCAACAATCATAGTGATAACTGCAATTTTATTGAGAATATTATAATCACGGATTAAGCTATTTCCACCAGACCTAGGGCATTTAATTGGAGAAACTCATTACTGGAAAGAAAGAACCCGTATGCTGTAAAAGAAAGACAATTTAAGCTCAAATTGAATATTTGGTGTTGCATTATAGGCGATCAATTGCTGAGGCAATATGTTCTTCCCCCAAATTTAAATGGAGGTTTTTTTTCATCAAATATTTTAAGTGGTGTTTTGGACAAATTGTCACTAGATATAAGAAGGAAAATGTGTTTTATGCAAGACGGAGCTCCACGCCGTTTTCCATTAAGTGTTAAAAATCATCTAAGTGACATATTTCCTCATCGATGGATTGGCAAAAGAAAAGATTCGAATCACCAGTAAGAAGTCCTAATTATAACCCTCTCAATTTTTAGGTTGGAGAACATATGAAGTCCTTAGTTTATGCCCATGGAATTAATTCACGAGAAGATTACAAAATACGGCTTATTTTATAAGGGAATAGAATAACGTTTTCTTTGACATCCAGAAGTCTTTAACTACAAGAATTAGAAAAGCCATCGAAATCGGAGGAGGTGTCTTTATGTAAGAAGTTTATAAAAAAGCAGTGGAACACGTCAACTGTCAAATTCAATGGTGCGCTTTTTACGTATAAATTTAAATATACAGCACCCTGTATATTTCATATTTTTTAAAGCTCTTTAACAACCTGATTTCAACTAATCCGTGGTCTATTAAGTATGATACCGCGTAAAATAATGAAATTAATAATTCATCACACGTTAAATAATAGTATACTTTGAATGATCTAAATACAGACTTATGAAATGTCTGAATTGGCTATCAATTAACTTGAGAAAATTTCTAAAATCAATTCCCGATACGCCCATGGATCTGGGTTCTGTTAAAATTTTTAGTCATGAATACCTAAAAAACTCTACATATTCCCATAAATGAAGAAAATCTTCAAATCATGTGGATTGTTATCGATCAGATGTTGCGGTGTTGAGATTTACATTGAAATAGTAAATTCCTAATTGAAAACGTATTTCTTGTAGAAAAATAATGAAATATTTAACTGAGACTCGTCGAATTGAGATTTTAATGATGATCGGTTACGGGGAGAATTGCAGAAGTCAAGTTGATGTGGCAAACTTATTCAATCAGAGAGGTATTCTCAGTTGCCTAATATTTCACGAGGTACTGTGTCTAAAATTTATGTACAATTGGGAGGACATGTCAAACCATTAAAAAAACCGTAATTCGTTAAAGATACAGTGAAATTGGATATTTTGTTAGGTGTTGCAGAAGATCCAACGACAAGTACACGTCAAATCTAAGTAATTCAACTGTCATAACGTGTCTCCACAAAGTAAAACTCCATCCATATAAAAGGACTTTTGTACAGGACCTTATAGAAGACTATCCAGATCGTAGAATCAATAAACTGAACAGAAATGAAATAGCTGGTAGTTCAATCCTTTTTTCTGATCAATCAACTTTTACATTGAACGGGGAGGTAAACCGACAAAATAATAGATATTGGTCAGCGGAAAATCCTCATTGGATGCGTCAGACAGATACGCAGTAGCCCCATAAAATGAACGTTTGGGAAGGTATCATAAGTGATCATATTATTGGTCCTATATTTATCATAGATGGGGCTTTGACAGCCAAAAAATATTTCAGTTTGATTAGAGACGAAGTTGTTCCTGCGTTAGTCAATTTCTTTCCTAATGCAATAGGAAACCTACCGATTGAAAATGTATGGTTTCAGCAAGATGGAGCCCATTATGCTTCAATAGTCAGAACTTACTTAAACGCAATATTCTCCAATGAATGGAATGAACGAAGAGGTACTATTGATCGGCCAACTATATCGCAAGACCTGACGATTTTTTTTTGTGGGGTTATCTCAAGAACAAAGTTTATGCAACACAACAAACCTCAAAGAAAGGGTAACTACAAAAATGCGGAATATTTCAACTCACACTTTAAACAAAATTAGGAACGAATTTTATAGGAGACTGCCTTAAACGAGGTGGAGAACATTATAAGCATTCATTTTAATGCATTGAAAACAATTACATCATGTAATTTAAGTATTTAGATTCTTGAAACCAATTATAAATGAAATAAAAACCAAACAGGTAGTTTACTTGATAGAAGGATTATTCAGAAATTTCAAATATCAAACAGATTTATTCTGTTAACATCCTACAAATTTTCATTTGAAAAATTTTTTATTCGAAAACATTTAGAATTAAATTAAATGAATATCCAATAGCACACTGTGTCAATTCAGATATTATAAAATTGAACACTTATTACATAGTACCAAAGGGAATGAAAGAATTCAAAAAATATAAATTATCGAATTGAATTCACTAAATAAATACTTGAAAGGTACAAAATTTTGTTTCGTATCTTGTTTTATTGAAACCGAATTCCTTTCCAAAAATGCAAAAACTTCTTCAAAAACAATTTGCTCAAAATAAGTTCCTTCAAAAAAATTCTCAAAACATGCAGAATACCTTCAAAAAGTAATTTCGAATTATCACAACGGAAACTCATCAACCCTACTTCATATTTGAAAAATAAAAATAATGAACAAAAAATATCTTACCAGACAAACTGAATGTAGTTATGAACAAACACTAGAATGATAATATGTTATAAGTGTAAACCAAAATATATAATTAATACATATACAATAGAATAATAAAGAGAGGGTTTTTACTTGATAGAAGGATTGTTTAAGAATTTCAAATATCATACAGATTAAGTATGTTAACCTCCTACAAATTTAAATTTCAAAAAATTTTCATTCAAAAACTTTTAGAATTAAATTAAATAAATATCTAAGAACACACCGTGTCAATTAAGTATACATATAGAATTGAACACTTATCACAGAGTAACAAATTTTTCCTTTTGGTACTGTGTGATAAGGGTTCAATTCTACAGGGTGTCCCAACGAAAATTCGACCCCTCGAAAACTCAGAAACAAAGAATTTTTGGAGATTTCAAAAGAACAACTCAACTTCTGTTTTGAGGGGGACAAATTTCCATAATGAGTCTGTTCCGAAAACAAAACACCCCCATGAAAGTGGCATCAACTCCAACATTTTATGAACGGAGAAAAGATGTCGAGTGTTGGTTAGTTTGAAAGTTATTTATGTTCTGTACACAACCCAGTTAAAATTTTCAAAATCGGTTCATTATTCACGAAATAATGTAAGATTGGACTTACCATCAAAAGGTGATGTTGAACAGACAGACGAACCGCCTAAACTCAAGAACCTGAGAGTTTTGAAGAATTCAACAATAATTTTCAAGTTCTGTATTAGGAAGAAAGAATTCCTGTGACGACATTGTTTTGATAAAAACACCTTAGCTTGGCAACAACCCCCAACATTTTTTCAATAGGAAGGAGATGTTGGATGTGGTTTAGTTGAGAAGTTTTTTCTATTATCTAAACATCGCAGTTGAAATTTTCAAATTTGGTTATTTGATGGCAGAAAAATTTTAGTTTTCGATTTTGCTTAAAAACATTCGATTTTCTTATCGTTCATGATGGAAAATTGTGGGAAACGCATGAAATTCATTACAATGTATTACAATCTTTTCTGACGAGTGTACCTTTATGTTGAATGGGGAAGTCAATAGACATAATTGTCGGAACTGGAGTGATAGTAATCCTCATTTATTCATGGAGACACATAGAGAAATTCCCCAGAAATTAAATGTTTGGGTAGGAAAATTAGGAAACCATATTGTTGGACCAATTTTTAGCGATGGGAATCTTGACGAAACAACAGATCATAACTAAGTTTCAAACTAATGAACTGAGGAAAAGATGTCAAACTCAAAATCTCTTTCCTATTCAAAAAATATTGGTGGTCGATGCCACCTTCATGGGGGTGGTTTTTTCGGAACAAACTCATGATGGAAATTCGTCACCCTCAAAACAGAAGTTCTTTTAAAATTCTTAGTTTCTGAGTTCTGAGATGTAGATATATACAGATATATACATACCTGTATATGTCTATTGAATTGACACGGTGTGTTCTTAGATATTTAATTCTAAAATTTTTTGAAAAGAAAATTTTTGAAATAAAATTTGTGGGTGGTTAACAGAATGAATCTGTATGATATTTAACATTTTTTCAATTATAAATACTTCCTAAATTTCATCCAATATTGTTCATAATAGACCATTCATGATATAGTTCGTTGAAATCAGGTTATTGAAGAGCTTCAGAGAATATAAAAATATATAGGATGTTCCACTCAAAATAAAGAGGACGGACTATGCTGGATTTAAATTTATCTTCAAAAAGCGCACGATTGAATTTTAAAGTTGACGTGTTATTTAATATAACATAAGGACACAAATAATTTTATTCCATAAGTGGGTTCCACAAGGTATAGTGAAATAAGATTAAAATAGTATCAAGTTGCTCATGTTTATTTTTTCACATTGATTTCTTGTGAATATAGTAAGCCTGCAATGTAACACAATAATCGTAAACACCTAAAGAGAGTCATTTATATGGGATTCATCAAATAGCTTTTCAAAATTCAACGACCAGCAGTCCAACTAATATTTTTGAAATTAGTTGAAATTTTAAATTACTTTCTACAGATAATTGTTACCTGAATTTAATTTAGTCGAGCATTTCAGATGTAGTAAAAAAATAATGTTTTTAAAAATTCGTAGTGCTTTTTCCGAAAGTCTGACTATACGAGATTACTAATCTCTACGAATTTTCATATTGAATTTAGAATGAGGATGTCATTCAGTTAATGTTACGAAGAATATTCAAAATATCCAGATCATTGTCTCCGCATTTTTTTTACGGGATATATAACAATATCAGTAGTCCTTGACATACTTTTAAGCCGTTCCCATGAATGATTATCGAATTTTCTACGAATTTTCTGGTGACTACTAAAATTTTTTCATAATATTGAAGTGCCAAGGCATTCCGATTCCGATCGAAAGAAAGTGAATTAACATTGAGCTACAATTTAACCTTGAGCATGTCTGAATACGAAATATGGAATGTTTGTCAGATATCGATACCATTACTGAGTGATTGATAGCTGATGAGTCCTTCCAAACCTCGCTCATAGGTGAAAGTGATTGATTCCAAAATTGATCGACAAAAGATCATGCGAACAACTCGCATATATCATCCAATTACCTCAGGATGTGTGTTCTTCTAAACAAACATCTAATGATGCAACCGCCTCAGTTTAAGACGATTTGGGTCAGTTTAGATCAATTGATATCGACAATCCATCATTCCAAAACTAGAATACCCCTAAGGACATCTGTCAACTCTAATGTAAAGCCCATAGCTTCGTTCGTAATCGTTAATACGGCTGCTGAGTAATTAATGGATCACGCAGGTGTTTTTGAATCGAAAAATCTATAAAGTTCTCATTTTCAAGAATAAACGGATAATTAATTCGAAATATCAATTACTAACCGGCGCCTTTTTCGGACACTTTTATTGGGAATTGGAATTTTTATTGTGAAGATATATTAAATGTTAAGGGAACGAAAGGAGATACTCGCCTTTCATTGATGAAAAAACAACACATTTGAGTTATTTCATTATTGCTGGATTCGACTCGGTTCAACTTTGGTCATTCAGATCAGTATGTGTTCATCATATTGATGACAAATGCAATTCCTAAGAATATTATAAATATTGAGCAGAATAATTATTCTGCTCAATATTCTGCACATAATTATGTGTCCACAAAATTTAATTAAAATTGTTTCTTTAATTAACTCAAAATGTCTAAAAAAATTGTTTCTATTTAAGTAAACACATAGAATTCTCAAACATCGCACAACACTTAAAATACATAGAGGAATCTAAAAAATATAGAATATTGATCGAAAGAACCTAGCAAATTTTAGTCGATACAGCTGTTTTAAATGAACCTCATGAATAAAAACTTTTGTTCTAAAAAATGCTCCATTTAAATTTAGGGAGGTTCATAAAAAAAAGTTATCTTACTTTCTCCAGACTAACGCTTGAAACTCCCGCCCTCCATCAGTTTGGTACGTCTGCCCAATTGACTCATCAATACAATTGATCTACCATTTCAAATAAACTGCAAATTCAATCAATCTATTGCTTTAACTGACCTACCATTGCATTGATCTGCTGCCTGGTAAACCTAGTCTATATAATCTACTGAAATAATAGTGTCCATGGCAACCATAAAGTTGAAAAAAGAACATTTGATGCTGGTAAAGTCTTCATTTATAACAATGTAAATGTGATGAATGAAGTCAATATTGTGTCCCGTTTTAATGATTTAAAATTTTTTTGTTGCGGAAATACCTTAAAAAACCTCAAGAAATGTTCCATTTCTATGTAAATTTTAACCAATCAGAAAATTCCGCGACACTTTGAATGTTGACGCCGGATTTGAATTTGAAGAATGAGATTTTCCGATACTGAACTGTCGGCACGTCAAAGAAGATTGGTAAACAGATGTTACTTATTTAATTATCTCAAAAAGTTTAAGTTTATTTATTGTCGGAAAGGGATGGCCGTTTTCTGAACATTTGAATAACTCATTCAAAATGTAAACCTGCCTGATGATGCTACTGTGATAGCGAAACGATTGTTGTAAACATAACAATAAAAATTTGTGAAAATCAGAATAACCTTATTTAAATCTTATTTAATATTATAACTTCAGGAATTAAAGTAATGTCATATAAGCACCGCTATATCAAACGACATATAAAATAAACATTCATTATGAGACATCCAAATGAGATAACAAAATCCAATAAATATAAATTGTTAACAAAAATCCTATAAATTAAATATTTTGAGTAGATAAAATTTTGTTTCTACTCATTCCTCGTTTGAAATTAAATATGTAGAAGGCTAACTGTAAATATTAAAATATATAAATAATTTTATAAACCTTCTATTAAGTATAAACCTCCATTCATTTCATTTTATTCATAATATATAATTATTTGCTTTCCTTAACATTCTTATACAGATGGTCCCCGTGCTATAACAGAGGCCGTTAAATTGCCTTTCAATCTTTAAGATCAATGGTAAACCACACTATTTATTTCGAGTTAACATTAGACTCCATTAAAATGTTCAGTATTCATTTACCGAGAATCTTTCTGAATTGTTAAAAGGTGAGAAAATATTTTTTGTTGTTTGATGTTATATTTTATTGAATAATATGATTGAGTACTGACAAAGCAAAGTCTCTTCTAAAACTTGTTTTTTAGTAATGTTTTCACATATCTTGAGATTTTCTAAAAAGTAACTTAGTTAGATATCCAATTATATTGAATATTCTAAGTAAGATAGTTTTATGATGAAAATCTTAGATTATGTTGAACTTTTTTTAAAGATATCTGTTTTCATAAGAGATAAATTAAATATGTAGAAGGCTAAGAAGATAGTCCTTCTAGATCGATAACCTAATATATATGAATGAAGCTGTCATTTAAAGAATCATAATAGAAACATCTCAGTTTGCAAATTTTTATATATTATAACCAGCAGGAAAAATCCTTCTCTAAAATTATCCGCTTATTTGTGTCGGAGTATGTTACATTATTTTATCGACAGAGCTTGAAACCTGGAGTTGATATGCAATATCTTAACGATTACACAATAATAAACATTAATAGTTCTATTAAGGCAGACACCTTGCCTCACTCGCATTAATTTTCTGAAACGTTTCAGACAGTTCACCGAGAAAATTGTAACGCGATCAATGTCGCTTAATGAGGGTCGGCTCAATGATGATCATTTGATTGATTATACAATATTGTTAATTTTTTCAGCACACCTCACTGCACGATACTATACGTACCGCAGTAGGCTTTGAAGATTATTGCCTTTCAAACTTGTAGCGTCTGCTGGTTGTATGTTGAGCAATTGCACAGAAGACACGTTCGAAAGCAAAAACGATTTGCGTGATGTAGTAACGGAAGCCTTCATAAAATTTTTGAGGACGTTGTGTTTAAGTAAGAATATTATACTTCAAATTTATATCAGATTTAAATATGATCATCAGAAATATGTAGATATCAATAAAGAAGAACTTATTTTATTGAAATAATAAGCAATATTCATGAATGTTAACCCAATTGAACAAATTATTGATTTCAATAATATGGCCCTTCAAAAAAATAACCTCTTTCGCTTTCTGATGAACAACTCATTTTCTGGGGATTATTAATATTGATTATAGAAATTTTCTTGTCGAATTTGGTACATGCTAATAAAACTTTTCAGCTCTGTCTACATTAAATGTAATCCATTCTTTTCTTATCGCTACTTAAGTCTTCCCATGTTCATGTTGATAATGTCTATGTCTATGAACAGAAACAATGTTTCTAAAGCATTTTATTCAATTTGATACTGAAGTTTTAAAGAAATTTTTCAGATTAAATCTTAAGAGGTTTCGAAAAAATAATCCAGCTATTATCTGAAATATTCATGCTTATTTTTTACGGACAGATTTTATACGGTCTCATTTAAAGACGGCCCTGTCTAGGTTAGACATAATTCATTATTTTCTGGCCGACATTTAAGTCTTTCCATGCTCATATTTTCAATCTAGCAGTTTTTCAGCTGTGTCATACGAACTTTGAAGTGTTATTGGCTTTCTTCACTTCAGCTAATTTGTTCTTTAATAATTATATATGGCCCTTAGAAACATGGAAAGTTTTGAAGTTTTTCATGTATTTATTGCCTATGAAATCACGAAAGAGCATTCGAAAATATTTTCATTTTCATTCTGTCCTTATCTACTAGCGTTGATCTTTCAATTTTTCCTATAACCAATGAGACGGTTTATTTCGTTTATTTAGCGCACCCACAAATAGATTTTTCAATAATTTCGTTAATTTTCCTCTTCTTGTTAAAATGTATCGTAAAATGGTTAATTCACCTCCGTATTTTGACTACCAATAAAAATATATATTACACATTTTCTTGTGACTTTTCGAGTCACAAGAAAATGTGTAATATATATTTTATTTGGTAGTAAAACATAGTATTTCTACAATTTGTTTCAATAAATCTCAGTTAAGTTTGTTGATAGACAAAATTAGTTCGATGGTTTAGCAAGTATTTAAATTACAAATATTTTTTTTCCCCATATTTTCTAAACTATAGGTCCAATCGAGCTAAAATTTGTTATGTGGAAGAAGAATAATGACGCACATGTTTGTCTAATATTTTCGAAACTACAGATTCAATCGATCTGAAATTTGCTATTAAGAAGAAGAATTATGACCCACATGATTGTGCAAATTTCGTGAGGATCGTATAATAAAAAGTTTGAAAAATTTTTTTTGTGAGCTGAGCTAATGCTCAGCTCAGCTAGTTAATGCTAATTTTTGTGAGGTTTTGACGATCGACTGAGGGTAGAGAACTATATTTCGAACGAAAAATTGTTAAGTCTTTAAATTTTGCGGGTAGGTTTAGATCCAAATGTGTTACTCATATTAAAATTTAGTCAATATTTGATAGATTCGGTCTTTACTTGGTGGAAACTCATTTTGATTAAAAAAATATATATGAGACAGTAATTTATTTCCACAAAAATGTTTGTACTACTACAACAATTGTTTCACCAAGATGTGGCTTCTTCAGGTATTACAACTGTCGACTGCGGCTCAATTTTAACCGAGTAATAACCATTTAAAATTCTACTTTTCAAAAATTTTCTGAACTACAAATTCAATCCAGTTGAAGTTTTGTTAATTTGATGTAAAATAACTACATGAAGGAATATGCGATATTTTCCTTCAACTTTTGAATCAATAGACGCTGAAGTTTGAAATCTTCAAATAATACATTCAGAAGAATACTGAACAAGCTACCAACTGGCTCGGTGGCCATATTTTCGCAGTTATTCCTGATTGAATTTTAACGCGATTGTTCGTGCAAATTTTAGTGTGGACCGTATGATTAGAAGTTTAAGAAAAATTTTATCAGCACTACCTTGAACATAACTTTCTGACGAAAAGAGATAGATACTTGAAACTTCTAGGGAAGTTTGAGGTTCAAAATATCTAGGCTAAGGATCGATCTAATGATTCCGTAATTGTTTGCATTTAAAATGTTCTCTTATTTTTCCCAATATTATACAATAACTACAGATTCAATCAGAAAGGTAACCCAAATGTTATTGTTAAATTAAAAAACGATCGTTTGTTTGGAAGTTTAAAAAAAATTGTGAGCACTACCTTGATAATATAACTTTCGAACGAAGAGAGACAAAGACTTGAAATTTTCGGGTTGGATTTGCAGCCTAAATATCCCGATTGAGTTCATTACTGCGCAACAATTGCAGTTGAAATTTTCTATTATTTTTTCAACTACAGCAGACTCGCACTATTATGAAAACACGTCTTTGTGAACAACCCAATAGTTAGAACAAGAAAATATTCTCATTGTATATCCAGCAGTGTGAACAATCCACGATCTCGTTAGTGTGACTTACTACTTTCCTGTTTCAACTTATTGATAAAATCATGCGTGAAGCCGTTTAAATGATACGAATTTTATTTATTACGAGTTGTAGTTAAAATTACAGAAAACAAGAAATTTTTTAGTCTGTATGAAGAATCAAAGATCTTGGAAGATTGCCGGAAAGTCATGAGCGTAACATTGCTTTCAAAAAAATATGGAATTTCGAAATTAAATGTATGCTCGATTAAAACTAAATAGACCAAAATCATGAGATAAAATAGAAAAAGGCTTTTTACTTGATAGAAGTAATATAACAAAATTTGAATATCGAAACAGATTTAATCTGTTCGACTTCAACAAAATTTTTATTCAAAAAACTTTTAAAATTAAATTAATGCATACAATGAGCACCGCTTATATTTAATAGACGTATATAATCAAAACTCAACATATAATATCAAATGGAATAAATAAACCAACAGATATAAAAAATATCATTAAAATTAATAAATAAATATTTAAAGGAGACAAAATTTTGTTTCTGATCTTACCATTATGAACACCAAACAAAATTTTGTCTCCTTTTAATATTTATTTATTAATTTTAATGACTTTTTTATATCTGTTGGTTAATTTATTCCATTTGACATGATATATTGAGTTTTTATTATATACGTCTATTAAATATAAGCGGTGCTTATTGTAGACATTAATTTAATTCTAAAAGTTTTTCGAATACAAATTTTTTTGAAGTCGAACAGATCAAATCTGTTTTGATATTCAAATTTTGTTATATTTCTTCTATCAAGTAAAAAGCCTTTTTCTATTTTATTTTATACATAATATATAATTATATTCAGGCTTTAATAAATCGCATTATGGAATGTCAATGGTTTTAAGATAACCTTACAATACCTTACAATTTTCTGTGATTTTGTTAAGAACATAGACTATCTTGAATTTTGAAGTTAGTCTGTTTGAAGCAATTTATCTTGTTAACACGTGGAGGTAGGATATAGTGATAGTTATTTGATTTTGATGTTTGGAATATTATTTAGGGCCGATGAAGAGATTATCATTATTATAATTGTTTTTTGAAGATATAGTGCATGTTTTGAAAGATTTTTGAATTAACTTATTTGATTATTTAAATATATTAAATATTTCAAATAAATTATATTTTTTGAGAAGTCCTTAAGTTGTGTTCATGTTTTCGAAAAACAATTCGTGTTCATAATGGTAAGATCAGAAACAAAGTTTTGTCTCCTTTAAATATTTATTTATTAATTTTAATGACTTTTTTATATCTGTTGGTTTATTTATTCCATTTGACATTATATATTGAGTTTTGATCATATACGTCTATTAAAAATAAGCGGTGCTTATTGTAGACATTAATTTAATTCTAAAAGTTTTTTGAATGAAAATTTTTTTTCATTAAAATTGTAGAAGACTAACAGATTGAATCTGTTTTGATATTCAAAATCATGAGTGTTGTGAATCAGAGTTTCAAGCCAAATAAAATTAAAAAATGCACTTTGAACGAAGCTGAATATCCGAAAATGGAGGAAGCTTCAAACGAATGGTTTATTAAACAGATGGAATTAAATTTGATTAAAACAGGAGAAATTATGAAGCATAAGGCTCTTCAGCTTCATGAAACCGTTCGAAGTTCATTATGGTCTTGGATTTTTGAAAATTTGTGGAGAAAAACTATCATCAGAGGTGCATAATATTAGCCTCTTCAAAATTGAATTGGTTCAATCAATAGAGAAATTGAAGCTCACTTACGACCAGACATACAATGCTGATGAGACTGGACTGTACTGGAAAATTATGCCTGAGTTCTGAAAAAACTGCACCCGGTCTCAAAATATCAAAACAGCGAATTACCTTCTTGGTTTGCATAAACGCATCAGGTTCCCACAAACTCACGCCGTTGATTATTGGCAAAGCAAAATCTTCAAGTGTATTCAAAGGTTTCCATAATCTCTGTATATACAAAAATACAAAAAATGCTTCGACGACAAAATAAATTTTCACAAACTAGTGCTTCAAATGCTTCGAACCAGAGGTAAGTGTTAATATGAAAAATGTAATATGAGCGAATAAGAAATTTTTGAGGTAAATTTCTAAAATGTTTAAATCTTCCGGGAAAGGCAATGCTTCTTCTTGATAATGCACCCGCACATCCATCAGCTGAAGAGTTCAGAACAGAAGAGGGCAAAATATTTGTGATGTTTTTCCTCCTAATGTGACTCCCTTATTTCAGCCAATGGATCAAAATGTCTTGAAGTTAACCAAACTATATTATAAAAAAAAATCATTTGAGGACACAACATGGCAGATGAGCTTATCAACCTCACCTTGAGGGATGCTGCTTTACATATAAACAAGACATGGCAACAATTAGATCCTCTTGTAATCAAAATGTTTTGGAATAAAAATTTTGACCATAGCGACATTGATGAAGATTATCTTCCTCTTGTGAAGCTCCGAGAAATATTGATGAGTAAAAAATCGGAACCTTTAGTAGAGGAAACCATCGAGTTGCTTAACATAATTAATTCGGTTAGTTGATAAAACTTCGTAACACTGATACTTATCAAATATTCGAGCATATCAACTTCGATTTAAGATACTAAGTAACTACTTAAGATATTTTTGAATTTTTAGTTTGAATATAACCGTAAAGATGTGGAAAACTGGAATATAGATATGCTAGAAGTGAACCAATGTTTGACCAATGATGGTGATTCGAATGTCCTCACTGATTCCGAAAGAAGCGTTTCTGATGAGGAAACTGAAGAAAATATGAAGATTCCAATTGCAGAGATTCTGAAGGCATTCAAAGTTGTTTCTCAATGGGCCCAACAAAATACTGATATAAACAGAAGTGAAATTGAAAGCCTACGGACAATTCAGTATGAAGCAGCTCAACTATCAGCCAAGAAAGTGCAAACAAAAATAACTTCTCATTTCGAATGAAAAATTTTTATTTTTTTTAATTATTTTTGCTTTGGTTTCATATAATATCGGGTGTTTTTTTAGAATAATAGAACTTTCGATAGGGATAATTGTGATTTGACAGAAGGTAGAAGCCATGTTGTTTTGACATTTCTTTTCAGTAAGCATTGACAAATTATCATGGAAAGACTCATGCCGCAACAACGTTTACAAATAGTTGAAATTTATTTTCAAAATCAGTGTTCTATCCGCCAAACTTAAAGAGCCCTTCGTGAAATTTATGGTTTACATAATCGTTCATCAGAGCAGCTCATTCGTCGAACTATCGATAGACTTCGGACAACACTTTCTCTACAACAACAACAAGACAAAGAACTCTACGTACAGAATAAAATATCGCTACTGTAAGTCATAGTGTCAATGATGATCTAGATTTGTCTATTCGTCGACGTTCACAACAAGTTGTACTCTGTGTACCATCCACCACATGGAAAATTTTGCGTGAAGATTTTGGTTTACACCCATACAAGATCCAACTGGTTCAAGAACTGAAGCCACTTGACCATAATAAGCGTCATTTGTTTGATGATTGGGCCCTAGAACAGCTTGAAGTTGATCAACTTTTTTATCGTAAAATTATGTTTAGTGATGAAGCTCATTTCTGACGGAACAGATGTTATACAAGGCTACTGAAAAATTTTCATTCATCATAAGTAGATTTTTCAACAAGCTATTCAGAGATGTGTAATTTTGATGGAAAATGGACTGGCTCCTTTCCGACTTCACGTCAAATACGAATTAAACACGAATCAAATATTGTAATATAATGTGAAGAATATTATAAAAAAGTCATAAATTTCAATTAATAATACGTTATCTCAGGTGTGATACTATTGGGTAAACATTACCTTAGTATGAATGAGTATTGCCCCGTGAAATTATAGAGAATGCATATTATTATACTCCTGCTTGTGTCGAAACGATTTGTCAAGGTGGTATGAATCTCCATTACAGGCCTGTGCAGCCTCAATCTTGAATGCAATTCAATAGTTTTGTTATAGACTCATGCTTTTGAAAAGAAAAGTATATGATTCAAGTGTGCCCGAATACCGTTTATGTAATACAATGGCGAATTCAGAACGATTTCTGAAATTTAATTTGGATTTAATTGCCATATAATATTCGAATTCACCATCTAAACTGAAATTAATAAATCTTTGTGAAGCATCAATGATCCTTGCCGTTTCCCGAGGTAGATATCGTTATGAAATAGATTACTTAAGCATATACCCGTGGCACTTCCTTCTTTGTGAATACACCCGTGCAAGAAATATTGAGTGTTGAACATATGTGAAAGCCTTCTAATTCGAGATCTGTACTTAATAGCATGCAGTCAGTGCGCCAGCAGCAACTTGTATCATTAAGAGACCGACTGAAAGAAATTTGGATTTTCGTTGTTAACTATCTACTTAGGAGATATAAATTAAATTGATTGAGATATTTTCGCGCTATAGGTCTAGGGAACAATGCGGTATTTTTTCGCTCAAATGTCTGTAGTTTACAAATTTTGAACCAAAATGGTCTTTAACTAGGTTGGACTCACTGATGAAGAATCCGAGGTCAAAAGTAATTTTGTCCCACATCTCCGTTCGTGAATACTTTAACTTTGGAATGGAAAGAGTTAAATCCTTGGAACTTCCAGGGATGGTCTTTAGTCTATATAGCGCAGCTGACTTCTTTTATGGGTGAAATCCTTTCAATAGTTTCGCGATTATTCACGTTTGAAAATGTTCAATATTTTCCCCGATATTTTCGAAATTAAACATGCCATCGTTCGGAAATTTAGCATTTCAAATAAATATAGTAATGCGTATGTTCGTGTGAAATTTTGTGAGTATGGTATGACTAGAAGTTCCAAACTTTCAAACAGAAAGAAATAGAGATTTGAAACAGTCTGGATAGGTTTGGTGCGTGAATATCACGGTTGAGTTTGTTAATGGGTGATATCAGTCCAATGGTTTCGCAATTATTCACATCTGAATTTTCTCTTGATTTGCTTAGTATTTTCCAAACTACAAATCCTATTGATCTGAAATTTGAAGTTTGGTGGGATAATGATGACGTTCATGTTTTTGTATAATTTCATGAGGATCGGATGATCAGAAGATTCAAAAACTTTGTGAGCAAAGCAACGTTGAGCGCTAAAGAAACTATACCAACAATTTTACGATGGGGTTTAAATTGAGCATTTACATCTAAAGCAACGACAAGAAGGAAAATATAAAAATCGTTCATTATTAGACCGAAGAAACCTATTTTGTGAGGATCCTTGGTGATATGAACTACCACGCAAAACCTCCTGACTTCACATCAGTGCTTTTTCTCTTTTTATTCATTCTATTATATAATTTTCTCAAATAACGCATATTGTCGGTCGAACGAATATTATTCAAAAAATACGCCAAACTGATCTTTTCCGCAAACTATTTGACAAATAAATCATCAAATTTGATACAAAAGTAATCTGCTGTCAAACAATGATCTTCGAATTTTTCAGAAGAATGAATTCACATTAAGCGTTGAGAATTAGTTAATTCA
The DNA here is from genome assembly GCA_034642435.1 of Megalocaria dilatata. Classification (NCBI taxonomy): domain Eukaryota; kingdom Metazoa; phylum Arthropoda; class Insecta; order Coleoptera; family Coccinellidae; genus Megalocaria; species Megalocaria dilatata. The sequence goes on from CM067854.1 coordinate 77,177,672, forward strand.
GTAATCACCTTCACATATAGTTCGTCTAGAAAATATCCTGAATTTATTGTTTTTCATAATTTTAATAAACTTCTTTTTTGTAACATTTTAAGACGAAAGTAATGTATAAATAGATTGTGCAGGTAGTCGGCTATGGCCACAGTTGCATGGCAACACTATTTGTCAAATATTGTTGATTGTCAACAGGTAAACAATCTATGAAATAATGTGGCAACTAGAAAAAAAAACAGGTAGAATATTTGTATAGAAAAGATTTTCGAAACGTTGAAAAATTGGAAAAAATTGTTTTATATGAGACAATAAAGAGGATAAAAATGGCCTGGATATGAGGCATAGACCAGTTTCAAAGAAAAGATTAAAGGAAACAATTTAAACACTTTATTGGCCTTAGGACGACACAATTTGCGCCTGTGGTTTCGTAAATTGGGTAACAGATTTGGAAATCAATGAAATATAAAAGTACATTCTGTCAAGAAAGTACCGGGAATTATCGATTTAAACCTGGCGGGGCAATGAGGCAGGTAAAAATTTCTTTCCTAGGTTGGTACCACTGTCCTTAATTACTATGCCAAGCTTGAGCGGGATCTGTCAACTAGTGTGTTTGCAACAGCTGATTAAGTCAGTCGATGTCAGAGTGCGTGCCGATTTTTACTATGGGTGATTACGTTGAGCAAAGAATTTGTTTAAAGTTTTGTGTTGCAAATGAATTTTCGTGTGCCGATGCATTGAAAATGTTGCAAAAGGCCTTTGGTGATAATGCTCTATCGGAAACTCGTGCATATCAGTGGTACAGAGCCTTCAAGGACGGTCGTGAAGTGGTCGCCCATCGACGGCTTCGATCGAAGATAACGTCGATAAAATTAAGGAAAGGGTGCTGGAAAACCGTCGTACCAGCTTGAGAGAGATAGCACATGATCTTAAGATATCCGACGAGTCCGCACGTACGATTTTGATTGATATTTTGGGCATGAGAAAGGTGGCCGCACGACTCGTACCGAAAGACCTGAATTTTCTTCAAAAACGTCATCGCGAACAGGTTGCTTCAGACATGCTGGATCGCTGTAATTCCGATTCTACATTCATGGAACGCATTATAACTGGTGATGAGACCTGGGTCTACGAGTACGATATGCAAACAAGCCAGCAATCATCGGAATGGGTGGCAAAAAATGAGCCGAAACCGAAAAAACCACGCCAAAGCCGCTCGAAAATGAAGGTGATGTTTATTGTTTTCTTCGATATCCGTGGCGTGGTGCACTACGAATTCGTTCCAGAGGGTCAGACGGTAAACAAGGAGTATTACCTAGGCGTTATGAAACGTTTGCGTGAGCGTATCCGTAAGAAGCGGCCAAATTTGTGGGCGAACAACTCATGGATTTTGCATGACGATAACGCGCCTTCTCACCGAGCTACGATTGTGACTGACTTTCTCGCCAAAAACTCAACAAACGTGCTTCAGCAACCACCGTATTCGCCGGATTTGGCTCCCTGCGACTTTTTCCTCTTCCCAAAACTAAAATTGCCCCTTCGTGGCACCCGTTTTGAGTCGATTGAAGCCATAAAACAAAATTCGGCGCGAGAGCTAAAGTCCATCCCGGAAAGCGCCTATAAAAAATGTTTCGATAATTGGAAGTGCCGTTGGCATAGATGTATTGGAGCAAATGGAGCCTATTTTCAAGGCGACCTAATAAATTTTGACGATTAAATGTAAAAATGTTGTTTTAATTGAAAATTCCCGGTACTTTCTTGACAGAGTAGTATGTCCAGAAACCGTCCGCATGTCACTGAAAAGATAAGGCTACATATCAAGGAAACCAAAAATATTCCCTATAATGACATCTTTACCAAAGGAACGAGTGATAGAATTTTGTCAAGATAATTTTAATAATGTCTTTATATCTGATGAAAGTTATTTCCAACTTGGTGATAATCACTTAGAAATCCCATCAAAACAATCTGTTACCGTTCAAATTTCCAAATTTTTCACCAAAATAATTGTGTGGAGAGCAATATATCAGCGTTGTACTACGCCTCTCTGTATAGTTGATGGTACCATTAATAATGGTGAAAAGTATTGTGGCATTCTGAACGGTTTTCTCCTTGAAACGGCGCATGCTTTATAACCAGAGGGGTGGCGTTTTCAGCAAGATAATACAAGATGCCATACTTCGGTCCATGCTCAAGCTTGGATTCAAGAACACCAAGAGAACAACCATTTTATGGCCAGCAGCTTCGCCACGAAATGAAGATGATCTAATTCAGTCAGTTTTACAGTCCTGGACTACCATTACCGGAAATTATGGAAATGATCTAGTGTACCTGGACGTTTAGTCAAGTGTTTACAGTTAAAAAGAGGTTGTATAAGTAAATAAAATGAATATTATGTTATAATTTTCTTATTCAAGAATTAAATATTCTCTACATAAAATGAAGCGTTCAATAAATTGATAAAATCTTTGAAATATAACTTGCTTATAGTAGATATATATTGATTTTTCGCAAACTACTTGATGAAAAATTTTGTATATTAATAAGGTAAACAAATACACTCGGCTTAAGTTTCACGAAGGTTTCGGGTTTCAATCCATTTTAAAACTGAGGAGAATTTACATAATATTCCAATTTATACAGGGTGTCACAACGAAAATTTGATACCTCTCCAGAAACGAAGAATTTTCGAAGATTTTAAAAAACAGATCAACTCCTATTTTGGGAAGGACGAATTTCCATCATGAGTTTGTTCCGAAAAACACACCCCCATTGAACAGACTGTTGAATCACCCAAACTCAAGAACCAAAAAGTGTTGAAGCGTCCAAAAATAATTTTCAAGTTCTGTATTAGGGAGAAGGAATACCTATGACGACATTGTTCCGAGAAAACCACCTGATGGGGATTTATTTTAAGAGATTTTCTTTGTTCTATAAAACATCCTAGTTGAAGTTTTCAAATAGGTGAGTTTTTTTATGCAATTTGATATTGAACATTATCAGAAGGGTAACTCAAACGGAAACCCAATACATTCAAATACACCAGATCTGTAAGTAATGATAAGGAATTGTTTTCTAGATGTAACGGGATAGCATAAGCTATCCCATATTATACGCAGTACTCTAAGATATCCGGGAGTACGCTAAAGAACGCTAACTTTTTTATCGTGATCATCTAGTGGCGGGAGAATAGAACGTTACTTTGTGTAGACAACGCAAGTTACACCTAACGAGAGCAAGGAAACATGGACGGGAGGTTCAAGTATTCAAAACACAATTACACATAATAATATATATTCAATTTAGTAATACTGAAAAGCAACAACCCTCAGAAGCGCCCCGGGTCTAAATTACTTATTTCTACATATCGTTAGGTCGGTAACTTGCTAGAATCAGATATCATTGTTATACAGCAGAAAGGGTTAGAGAAGACAAGATACAGACAGCATGCACCTACAACTGCACTTCCGGTAACCAGTACAGAACCTGCAGTTACAAGGGATAAGAATTCGGATGGACAGTAAGGTGGGTAACGTGGTATGCCCAGGAGTCTCCCTGAAGAGGGGATCTAACTTTATTCGAGTTGACCGGAAAAGTTGCTATCAAATGTACTGTATCTGGCCTACTCGGGGTGGCCAAGACCCAGAAAGGCTCAGAGATCGCTAATGAATAAACCGAACACTACCTGAAGGGTCACTCAAACTAATCCTGGGGATATCACAATACCTGGGAACGACGATCTAGAAGTCAGTCGCACATTCTCACAGTAGCTTTGAATATCCGGAGCTATTTATTGTCTCTATACGATACGTCGTCCTCTACCAGGACTACTCAGTGATTTACCCTAAAGAAAGCGACCAGTTCACAAAGGAGTGCAATCTCCCAAAGTAAGCGGGCGCATGCATATGGCAAATATGTAATACAAACTGACTAGGTCAATATGAAATAGGTATAGTCCTCCATCACCTAGGCATGTTAATGAACGTTACAATAAAAGAAACAAACAAACAGGTAACCGGAGAATCACACAAGACTACATGCATATCAGTTACATATCAGGCACTGCGAATACCATGAACAGTACATTACAGAATCTCTATTAATAAATACAACAAACAACAACTAGGCACCAAGAGAAAGTATAGATAACCTATGAGGATCATGCCGCCTTAGTTATATACAAAGGCAATGCATTTTAGTACGACATTACGGTAGGATTAAATAACACTGAAGAAAAATACAAGAATGAAAAGCGATGAGCGGAAGTACAACGAACGAGCGTACAATCACTAATTTTAAATCAAAACTAAGGTGGTATTCAAAACCTAAGTCATGTAATTAATTAGAAGCATTTAAAAGAAGTTTTCTCAGTAAGAGTTACTAAGAGGGACTATTATAAATACTTTTATCTGGAGTATGTTTTTAAGTTGCTCGGGAGTTTTATTTTCAAGAAGCTTCCTCTCTGCCGTTTCAGAATACAATAGGGAATCCAATAAACACCCTAAGTTTTTATGCCTTGTGTTTTCCATTATTTTGTCACGTGCTCAACTGTATTTTAACTCTGTTACACTGGACACCATCAGTTACTAGAATGTATTGTAAACATTTTTGTGGAAATTAAAATACTGTCTTTTATGTATTTTTCAATAAAAATGAGTTTCCACCAAGTAAAGACCGAATCAATCAAATATTTATATAATCTATGAGGGATTCTGTCACTCATATGATCCTTAGTGAATACGGATCTCCTCAAGCAACATTTTATGAAGGCATATTTGGTAAAATCGCCATATTTTGGTCCAAATATTCCTGTCCTGTCCTTAATCTATGTCCCAATAGTTTGTTGTGTATTGCTTATGATAGAGTACCATGCATCACCGGATATTCAAGTAGCGTCGAGAAGAATACTGAAATATTTAGTTCTATGTTCTATTAAAATCAAATTGATGCGCATTCTAGAAGTTGCACCAACAGTGGAAACGAATGCCGATGCGAGTGTATTAGAAATTGGCGAATATTTCACATCTTCACGCTTCATAGCGAGCTATACCCAATCAACAGTATGCCGTCAAGAATAATGGAATTTTTATGCAGATAACATAATGGACCATCAATTAAAACCTCAATAACTCAACTATATACGAACTGCAAGCGTATAATCATGTTGTTTTTTCAGCTGAGTAATTTATGGCTTGGAGATTGGCGATTGAAATATTGCAGTAGATATCTCCATTATTTTTCTACGTTACTCCATATAAGTCGTGGGGGTTTTGGCCCAGATAACTTCATTCTCGGATGGAAGCTCACATTGTGTTCTTGACATTTCCACTTTTGTTTACGCACATTTTTGTGGAGTATTCGGAAATACCTCAGGGATAGTGGGTGCAAAAATATACATGGCACATTTTTATGCACTAGTTCTAGCAAACAGCGAGCTATCGTGTCGCCCAAATGTCCGTAATTTTCACATATTGAGACGAAAATGGTCTTAAACGACTAGGATTGACTCACTGATGAAGAATACGCGATCAAAAGTAAATGGTTTTGCAGTAAGAATTTTCATTTTGAATAAACCGCTATCTGGGCAGCTCTCACTTTGAAGCCGTCATCTTTTGACATTTGACAAGTAAATTATAAAAAATGGAACGATACACTTTTCAACAACGCATTGAAATTGTTAAAATTCACTACAAGAAGTGTGAAAAATTTGCAATCACAGTTCGAAAAACTAAAACACTTTTGGGTCGTCGAAAACCACCTTCTCGGCCGGCAATAGTGAAACTGGTGGAAAAGTTTCAGCTGTTGGGAAAAGTTAGTGATATGAAGAATCGAAACCGTGTACGTCACTCAAGAACAACTGAGAATATTGCTGCTCTAGCCCATAGTGTTGACGAAAAGCCAGGTTTGTCGATTCCTCATCGATGTTTGGAATTCCACAAACTTCTTTTAAGCTTTTATAGTTCAGTTAACACATGAACTCAAGCCGGTCGATCACTGGCAACGTCTTATCTTCCTTGAAATGCATCAAAATGATCTGGATTTTCATCGAAAAGTAATCTTCAGTGATGGCTCGGAGGCACAGCCGCAAATGTGCATTTCAATTGTTAATGGCATACCTTGCTCTTTACACTGAAATAAACATCCATTGATTTCTCCTGAAATATACTGTTTTTTTTAGTATGAAAATAAAACCTTTTATTGGAAAACCCTTCAATTCTGTCCAGCCGGTTAACAAGGGCCGTAAACACGCTAATTTTCGAACGGAAAGAACTAGGGGCTTGAAACTTCCAGGGAAGGTTTCAGATCTGAATAACTCAGCTAAGATCGTTACTGATCTGAATCCGTTTTTCAGTTTCGCACTTATCCACGTTTGAAAATTGCTTATATTTCATCCGTTATTTTCGAAAGTACAGATTCGATCGATTTAAAATTCGACATTGAGGAGTAAAACAATAACACGCATATTCGCGCGAAATTTCACTACCTTAAACACTATAAATTTTGAACGGAAAGAGATAGAAACCTGAAACTTCCGGGATAGGATAGCGGCCTAAATAATTCCTTTCATTTTCCTACTGGGCGAAATCACTTCGGTTGTTTCGGATTTATTCACATTTGAAATTTTCTCCTGTTTTTGTTGATGATTTTCGAACTTCATATTTGATTGACCTGAAATTTGGGGGCTTCCCTATGTCACTGGACCTTGTCACAGTGGAGGAGCTTGTCACGACTAGGGCTCTAGTTTCATTGCGGTGAAGTGGAGGCCTAAATCGTGGTACCTAAAAGGATGGCACGGGTTTCTGTCGTAGAGCACGGCTTAAAACTTTAAAACTGACGTTACTCTACCCAACTTCAGTTTCATCTTTCAGATTTTTCTGTCCAACGGCCGAGTGCGTCATGAAAATTACGGCGTTATCTCGGTGTAGACCCACAGAGACTATTCGTACTTTCTAGCCACCCAATTGGTGTTGGACTCGAGGCGGCAGTGATTGAAAATGTGCATGCTGGACTAGAAGTGTATTTGATTAATCTGATCGCGCGTAGTTCATGGCTCAAGATTGCTCGAGAAGTGCTCCAGGGGTTAGCGGGGTTTGACGCTACGACCGATCTCATCCTGAACAGGATTATTTGAGAGACTCATCTGGGCTTTTTGTTTATTGACGACACTATTTTAGATCGTTCGTGCTCGAATCAGGATCGATTAAAAGACTTCAAAAGGATTCGTGAATCTCGACGATGCGATGAGGTCCTAAACAACTCGGGTACTGATCTGCAAAGTCAGTGGTGGTTGGATAGTGCTTTGGTGCTACCAGTCACAATGTAGCTTTTCAAACTGAAGTTGAAACTGGAACCGGAATGGGTTCAACCCCATTCGAGGGGTTCTCGCTTTGCGAGATGATCCGGCGTATTTTTATGACACAACCTGCTTTCGGGCGTTTGTGGAAACTACTTAGTTGTAATTGAAAGAATCATGCTCACATGCCACCAATTGCAATGGTAGTACTTACGATAATCTAAAATTTTTCGATTTAGAAGGATAATGATAACCCACATGTTTTTACGAAATTTCGTGAACTCCGTATAAATACGATTCTAAACAAAAAAAAAAATTATTGTGAGCGAATCAGCCTTCAGCACTACCTTAATAACTATAACATTCGACCGGAAAGAGATAGAGACTTGAAACTTGCGGAATAGATTGGGAGTCTGAATAATTCGACTCATTTTTTTACTGGGAGAAATTAGTTCAAAAGTTTCCGTGTAGTTCACAGTTGAAATTTTCTCCTCTTATTTCAATATTTTTTTAACTTCAATTGATCTGAAATTTGGGGGTTAAAAGGATAATGAAAAGCACATATTCCTATGAAATTTCATGAACATCGTATGATTACAAGATTCTAAACAAAAATAAAAATTTTGTGAGCGGAGCAGCGTTGAACGGTGAAGAAACCACATCAACGGTCCCAGGATCGACTTCAAATTAAGCATTAAGATATAAAATAACGCAAAAGTTAATGCAAAATTTTCTGAGGATCGTATAATTGAAATATTTTTAAAATATTTGCACAGAGTATCGTTTTTGAGGAACAACTCTAGAGTTTACAGATTGCTCTATGGTGTATATTGGTCAAACAAGTAAAGAAAAAATTCAACACCAGAGGAGTTATACGTCAAACATGTTTTTCAAAAACGATACTCCTTGCAAATTTTTTTTAAATATTTTAATTATACGATTCTCAAAACATTTTGCATTAACTCTCATAATTGTTAGATCAGAAACAAAATTTTGTCTCCTTCGAATATTTATTTTTAATTTTAATTCACAATTTATATTTGTTGGGTTATTTATTCCATTTAATATTATAACAGAGTTTTGATTTTATACATTTATTAAATATAAGCTGTGCTCATAAGATATTAATTTAATTTGAAAAGTTTTTGAATATATTTTTTCGAATATTAATATAATTTGAGGAGACTAACAGATTAAATCTGTTTTGATAGTCAAATTTTTCAATATTCCTTCTATCAAGTAAAAAATCTCTTTTTCACATGCAGGCAGCATTCCTCTGATTTAACTCATGAATCATGAACATGCCTTGTTTTGCTCTGTGTATATTTTGTGGATGAACATAAAAATGTGAAGAATTGTTAGTGTTGAAACCTCTAACAATCACTGGTGATCGGGCATTCATTTGAAGTGTGTGCCCATAGAGAAATTATGCATTTTTAATTGATTGTATTTTTTATCTTTCAGAAGAGTTTTCAATCAGTAGTTTGAAGAATTTTTTGAAAGAGCTAATATCCAACATATTGGAGCGACTTATGAGATTTTATGATGTAAGTTTTGGGCGTTCTGCTGAACATTTATTTCAATATTTATCCGCCAAATTCAGAAAATTTGACTTAATATAATATAAATTATAAAAAATGGATATCGCTGATTTACACTGAAAATGTCACAAGGGAGTTGAAATGGTAGATAAAACACAACAATTGAGATTTTTTTTTTAATTCTAGACAATATAGCGACTCAAATAGAGGTTAGGTTTTGCAAAATTGAAAAACTACATTTTTTCGATCTATAAATAATTTAAAATTCTCCATTTATGAAAATTTCCTCATGAGCCTTTGAAAGACTTGACAACGCAATATAATATTTTTGATATAAATCAACTAGAAAGTGAATTAACTATTCTATACAGAAACGATGTAATAAAAAATTGGACAAACTCTCATGAAGTGTAAACTTTTTTTTCACGATACTGACTTAAAAATTTTGTATTCCAGAACTCTTTGAATTATTATGTCTTGTTGTTTTGCCAGTGACAACTGCTTCTATGGAGAAAGAAGTTTCTCCGTACTGAAGAGAATTAGAAATTATATTAGAAATACAACTGGACAAGCGCGATTGAGTAATATGGCTCAAATTTCAATCGAAAAAGGATTTATAAAAACACGGGATGAGGTAATAGATCATTTCGCCGAACAGAAGATTCGCAGAATTCCTTTAGTCAATAAAAAATTCAAATTTTTAGAACTCACGATTCCAATTTAGAATTAATATTTTATTTACAACTTTCAGAATATATCCTATATTATACGCTCAGGTCGTTTTCTTATTAATTTAGCGTTTATTTTATTGATTTAAAGTTTATTCCCTTTTTCATAGTTTATTTCGTTAATAGTATTATATATTGTTATTTTAAAATCTTCGATCTTCATCTAACCCGTTTTCCTTTATTCCCATCCTTTTCATGGCAAGAATTCTCCACACCTCCACGTTGGTTCGTGGTGGACAGCTGCATAATAACGATTTTCATATTTGGAGCAATGCAACATGTCGAGAAGGGCTCAAAAATCATCTATTTGGGTATTAAAAGATTTTTTTAAACTGAAGATAAGAACAAATTTGTCAACATAGCCATTATATTATGAGGTTCAAATTATTAGTAATAAAATTTTGTATAATGATTATTATGCAACTGACAAAGTTCACTAGATAAACTTTGTCCGTAAACTATTATAAAAATATATATTACAATAATAATTTTTTTCTGGTGTGCTTCACCATCTTACACTGTCACGAGCGGCCACTGAATATATCCACCATATAATCCGGATCTGGCACCAAACGATTACCATCTTTTTCTCGCATTGCCTGTGTGATAAGAAATTGGCACCAAGAGAAGTGTATGAAAAGATATTACTACAGTTTTTTGCCAATAAGGTCCAGGACTTCTATGGGAGAGTCATTATGAAGTTATCTTTAAAATGGAAACAAATCATAGAACAAAACGGTGCATATTTAACCCAATTGAGACAATCCAAAACATGTTAAATAAAGTCTAGAATTCTATGTAAGAATACTGGATTTTTCTCCAACCTATTGTCTTTTGTTATATTTTCTTGTCTAAATGTTTCAAGAGAAAGAGAATACCGTTTAAACAGAGTTAACGGCCAGTTTCATTAACAACATCAAAAGGCTCCTTTATGATAAAGTTCCTTTATGAAAAACTATCTTTCAAATGGGACCATCGACCGTCCTTTACTTAAAGCTTCCTTTAATGCGCCGGTCATATGTTTCCGACTGTTGGCTATCCTGAGAACTAGTGATTTTACGAATATAGCTGGTGATATTCTGTAGAAATTGTAAGTTATGCGTCGGAACTTGTAAAAAGAAAAAGAAAAGAAGCATAAATCAGTCTTTGCATAAACATGTGCAGAAGACAGTATATTGGAATTTATATCATTATTACGTGCGAATTGCTATATTTTAGTAAACGTGAGTTATATGAATGAATATGGAAGAATAGAGGAAAAAAGTATTACTTTAAAATCTAAGGAGGAGGAACGTCTCTTGGAATTGATTGAAAAAGAGAATTTTAATGTTACAAGATAAAGTCGGGCAGAGAATAGCAACTTCTTTCAATGCAACAGCTCTCCATTGGAGAAATGGGGAACAGCTCAAACCCAAATATGGCAATATAAAAACAAAAACTAGAAAGGTGGTAGTTGCTCAACGCAGTAATATTAAAGGGACTGGTGGTGGGGCACCATTGAAATTGAAAGAGCCAATTTCCAAACAGTTGAGCCCAACTGTTATGAACCCACTTGCCGAAGCGAAGGAAATGTATTATGAAAAATAACAGCTCTAGTGCTCAGATAGTGGCTATCAAGGAAGAGAATAGAAGAAAAGAAGAGGAGCATTCGAAGCTTAAAATATCATTAGATTTGCAAATTATGGAGATGAAGAGAAAATTAAATAATAATAATAAAATCTTTTTTTAAAATTTGAATGCACTTTCTGAGAAAAGCGGTATTAGAATTCTATCAGTATTGCTGCAGAGTATGAAATCCACTCAAATTGGAATTAAAAACAGAAAGTTCAGTAACACATAATATTTTTATTTCTTTATTCTCACTTGAAACTTTTTCAGATGTTATCTAAAGTAAAACAATGAATCAGAAATACAAACATAGAAACCTATGAGTGTGGATAGCTCAGAGGGAGAACGTCGGGCTCGTGACCTGGAGGTCCGGGTTCGAATCCTGTTCAGGTGGAAAAGAAATTTTCTAGTTGGACGGGTATCTACCACCATTTCCCTGTTGGGTCAAAAATTAACAGTGGTGTGACCTAAAGTGGCGTAAGATCGCAGTAACAAAGCCTACACAGAACACAACTGAACTCCTAACTCGCACAAGCTGAAAAAAAGCTTCTGAGGGATCTTCACAGAAGATCTAGGAGTATCAGGATAATAAAAAAAAAATAATATCTAAATACATACCTTGTAAAATTATATGAAATCTGGTCATGTTGAAAACACAATTTGAATATAAAGAACAATTTCACAAGCGACAAAAAATGTATTTTCAATTATTATACAAATATAAATTATAAAGCAGCAAAATGTTCATTAATAATCAATTGTCTCATTTGACTAGCTGCATCTAATTAAATATACTACTCTGTCAAGAAAGTACCGGGAATTTTCAATTAAAACAACATTTTTACATTTAATCGTCAAAATTTATTGGGTCGCCTTCAAAATAGGCTCCATTTGCTCCAATACATCTATGCCAACGGCACTTCCAATTATCGAAACATTTTTTATAGGCGCTTTCCGGGATGGACTTTAGCTCTCGCGCCGAATTTTGTTTTATGGCTTCAATCGACTCAAAACGGGTGCCACGAAGGGGCAATTTTAGTTTTGGGAAGAGGAAAAAGTCGCAGGGAGCCAAATCCGGCGAATACGGTGGTTGCTGAAGCACGTTTGTTGAGTTTTTGGCGAGAAAGTCAGTCACAATCGTAGCTCGGTGAGAAGGCGCGTTATCGTCATCACGTAATCACCCATAGTAAAAATCGGCACGCACTCTGACATCGACTGACTTAATCAGCTGTTGCAAACACACTAGTTGACAGATCCCACTCAAGCTTGGCATAGTAATTAAGGACAGTAGTTGAATTTGTTTGAAAGTCCTCTTCCTCCTGCACATCATGCAATCATTTATTTAGAAATATTTCGTTCATATCTACAGCTATATTGTGCAATACAGCGGTAGCAACAATAATTGTCCTTATGGTCATTAACTTCACACTCATTCTCTTAGAAAGCATAGGAAAACGACGTTTCCAAACTCCATACTTTCTCTCCACCTCATTTCTAGTTTGTATAATTGACTCCTTATATAAATTTTCAGCTACAGTTATAACTTTCAGTAACTTTGTCAAGATAAGTCTGCAAACTATAACCGCTATCACCAAGTAACAAATACGGTCCAAATTTACCACTCTCAAATTGTCTCTTCAACACACTCTTATTAAAGATGGTTTGATCATGTATTGAGCCAGGTCATCTAGCTACAATATTTCTGATTCTCAAGTCTGAGTCACACACGGTTTTAAGGTTAAGGGCAATGATATCAACAGAACTTTTCAAAGCAAAATCAGACCATTTGGAAACGAATCAGAGAAATAAAATTGAAGTTTTAATAAATAAATATGACCATATTTTTGCAAAACACAAGTTTGATATTGGTCAGGTGCAACATAATGAGGCACATATAAAACTTTTAGAACACAAATTTATAGCAAAAAACCATACAGATGCTCAATGGAGGATCAAAAAGAGATAGAATTCCAAATAGGAAGATTATTGAAAGCGAATCTGATTGAGGAGTCCTCCTCACCTTTTGCATCACCAGTCACTTTAGCATATAAGAGAGATGAAGGGTCTAAAACCAGATTTGTGTCGATTTTCGTGAACTCAATAAATTAATTGTTCCCAAACCACAGCCTTTCGCATTAATTGATGAAATCTTAGCCAAGACCCGAAATGCAGAATTCTTTACTACATTAGATGTAAATTCTGCCTTTTGGTCGATTCCTATTCGTATCAAAGATATATGATATAAGACTGCTTCTGTGACACAGAATGGTCACTGGCAATGGAAATGTTTACCTTGTGGGCTTAAAACATCTCTGGCCATATTTCATCGTATATTGAATAATATTATCAGAAAATATAACCCGAATTTATTCTGTCTAAATTATATTGATGATATTCTAATATTCTCTTCAACATTTGACCAACATATAGAACATTTGCAGAGTCTCTTGAAAATAATATGTAATGAAAGATTCAGACTCAAATTTATCAAGTGTAATTTTGCAGAAGAAGAAGTCAAATATTTAGGACATATTGTAGGAAACAATACAGTACGACCTATAAATGACAATTTAATTTCCATTAGGAATTTTTCTCTGCTACATACTCGAAAGAAGATAAGACAATTTTTGGGTAAAGTTAATTTTTATCACAAATACATGAAAGATTCAGCTAGATTATTAGAACCGTTGCATAATTTACTGAGAAAGGATGTAACATTCAACTGGTCATTGGCTTGTCAGGAATCTTTCAATAAGGTTAAGGACATCCTTTGTTCTGAGCCAATTCTTGCAATTTTCGATCCAAGTGCCTATACTACTATATATACTGATGCCAGTATTCAAGGAGTAGGAGCTGTTCTTAAACTAAAACAGATTAATGGTGAAATGAAACCCGTAGCGTATTTTTCTAAAAAACTAAATGAATATCAAAAGAACAAGAAAGCAATATTCCTAGAATGTCTGGCAATTGAAGAGGCAATTAAATTTTGGAGATATTGGCTAATAGGACATAAATTTATTGTTGTTATTGACCATAAGCCATTAGAAGGGAAAGGATTTCGTACAAGACCAGATGAAGAGCTGGGTGACATGATGAATTTTCTATCACAATTCGATTTTGAGATTAGATATAAACCAGGAAAAGGAAATGTAGAAGCAGATTGCCTTTCTAGAAACCCAGTTCTGGAAGAAACGGAGAATACGGACGAATGTATAATAATAATAATAATAGTTTATTTTCCCATAATTAATATACAAATATAAAGAATAAAATTCTTTCACAAAAAAAAATAAACAAATTTTTATCTAAATAAATAAATGACATGGCAAACAAACAAGATGATGAACAGAGGCTCACTAATGTATAGTTTGCCTGTTAGTTTTAATACCAGGAAACCTAAAACATTTTACTAGCCGTCCCAAAAAATGAAAAAAAATAAATTTAACAAAGAATTTATACACATATAGCGAAGCATGATGACCAGACAACCAATCATCAATCAAACAATTTCACCCACAATAGAAGAGAGGCGCAGCATGCATCATCTAATCTTAAGGACAAATTATCATAATTTGTTCAAAATAATAGTCAATTTCGGGAAATTATTGTCAATTTTTGGGGAAGCACTGAAATGATAAATGTCTTAAAACTGTTTACAGCACTCGGCGCAATTGTCAAATCCGGTAAAACATAGCTTCTAGCAAACACTTAAAACCTCTTACTTTGGTCCAGTCACAGAATCATCAGGTAAGTATATTTCTATATACCACAATTTATTAAATCATGTATTCGTTTTCTACCAGTATTAAGAAGCCATATTTTAGTTTTCATCATGAATGATCTGTAGCTGTTTACTAGTCTAAGCTCCAAAGGTAAGAAAGCAAACATCCTGGGTGCCAGAAACCACCAGCACCTTTGTCCTGCTGTTTTGAGGGCTTGATGTGTCTGAAAACTGGTAAGTTTATATCTTGTCAAATGAGTATGTTTTATTGGCCGGAGTAAGATCTTTTTCTTTTTTATAAGAGCAATAATTTTTTATAAAGTTCATCAGTGGGGAAGAGAAGGCTCTTTCCATGTATGATCTTCAGTAGCAGTCTTTGAACAATGTTGAGTATCTCCACATGAGTTCCATGAGCTGCACCCCAACCAACGTTACCATATGACAAGTGAGACTGAACTAATGCAAAATACACCTTCATCAACTGAGTAACATTCATTTCTTTAGTTAATTTACTGGAATTAAATGAAATAAAAAACGAAAAGAATACTAGGACATGGACGAAAATAGCCGATATTGAAGAATACAATAGAACAGACCATTCTACAACTGGATATATCCCAAAATATTTACTTTGTGGCAGAACTGATCCCATTGCTCCAGAAGAACTTATTGACGAGAGAAATTTACCAAAAGATAAGGAAATATTATAGCATATAAAAATTCTTTACGCTATCATGAATACAATAAAAGACTGATCGATAAGAATAGGAAACATTATGATTTTTAAATTGGAGACTATGTATGTTGAAAATAAATCAAAATTGAATAGAGAAAAACTTGATGAAATAAGAATAGGACTTTTTCCAATAGTGAAAAAAATTTCTAACACTATATATGAGATAGATATTGGAAATAAAAGAAAGGGCAATAACTATTTTCATGTCACTAAGTTGCTTTCATGTGAAAACGCAAACATGTAACGAGGGGTGCATACTTTGTGTGGGGAGATGTAAAAATAAAACTGTTATTTTTAGTGAAAACAACTTTGTAACTTCTATGTTCTATGTCTAAGATTTTAACCTAAAAAGTGTCACATGTTTATTTAGTTAGTTGTTGGAAATGTGAATTGAGAAACCCGAAGAAATGGCATTTTTTTCTATTTCTTCCAGGTTAGTAAGCTATTTTTTCATTTATTTCTTTGTATTTCTTTGTATGTTATTATTTTATTTTGTGTATGTTATTCTGTTATATTTTAAACTAAAGAAAATAAAATCTTCCAGAATCATGACATCAAATCGTCCATTTCTTCAATTATAAAAATAAGAATTGATTACATTCTTATATATACATATGTGAATTGATGATAAATAAACTTTATTCATGAACATTAGTATATTTGTGACATCAACATGATGATCCTTTTTCTTCTTATACTGAACATTCGCATTCCTCTTCAAATCCCCAAAACTGGGTCATCATTAGCTCTCGATTACGTGCAGTCTTCTGACAAAACGTAATAACATGAATAAACAGTTACTTAACAAAAGAACGGCGTGTAATATAATTCATAATAATTTTCCGTTACAAATCGGTCTCGTGCTCTCAGCGCCTCTGGTTATGTTCTCTGAGAACTGAATCGAAATAATGAATCAAACCCTGATTGTTGAAATGTAATTATAGCTTTGATTAGAGCTATCGCTACATAAACATTTTGGGTTTCTCACATTGTCGTCTTTGTATTGCTCGTTGTGGGATCTCCGATTGTTGACTAACAAATAGATGGTGATTTAAAACATCTGCATATTCATAAGATTCTGATGGAAGGATATGCATTTTGTCCAGGAAGTGAAAATTTCTATCGAGACGTCTGCGAATAACGAAACATTTCATCAAATAGAGAGAAATTTACTAGCAATTCTTGTACAAAGTCTAATTATTTCTACGTATGCATGAACAAGCTTTTTATCTTGAAGCTCTATAGGAATGCGAATGTTATGAGGGAGCTTCTACCTCTTAATTGGGAGGCGGCGGTTCGTTCTTAGCATGCACACCTGAACTCTTCAGTCAGGCGTGGTGCGTATGTCTGCCTGTGACGCCAATGACCTTATATTGCAAAATGATAGGCATTTAAAAAAATGAAATAAATGGAGGTTTATACTTGATAGAAGGTAAATAAAATTATTTAAATATTTTAATATTTACAGATATATTCAGTTAGCCTTCTACATATCTAATTTTAAAAAATTATATTCAATATTATTACTTCAGGAATTAAATTAATGTCATATAAGTACCACTTATACCAAACGACATATAAAATAAACATTCATTATAAGACATCCAAATGATATAAAAAAATCCAATAAATATAAATTGTTAACAAAAATCCTATAAATTAAATATTTTTAGTAGATAAAATTTTGTTTCTGAAAAAAGATATCATTAAAAAATGTTCAACATAATCTTAAGAATTTCATCATTAAACTATCTTGCTTAGACTGTTCAATATTATTGGATTTCTAACTCAGTTACTTTTCAGAAAATCTCGAGATATGTGAAAACATTACTAAAAAACAAGTTTCAAGAGAGACTTTGCTTCGTCAGTACTCAATCATATTCATATTCAATAAAATATAACATCAATCAACAAATAATATTTTCTCACCTTTTAACAATTCAGAAAGCTTCTTGTTAAATGAATACTGAAAATTTAAATGGAGTGTAATGTTACCTCGAAATAAATAATTCTGTGGTTTACCATTGATCTAAAAGATTGAAAGGCAATTTAAGTAGTAGTAATGTTTTTACATATCTCAAGATTATCTAGAAAGTAACTTTGTTAGATATCCAATAATATTGAATATTCTGAGATAGTTTTATGATGTAATTCTTAAGATTATGTTGAAAATTTTTGAAAGATATCTGTTTTCATAAGAGGAATGAGCAGAAACAAAATTTGGTCTACTCAAAATATTTAATTTATAGGATTTCTGTTAAAAATTTATATTTATTGGATTTTGTTATATCATTTGGATGATGAATGTTCATTTTATATGTCATTTGATATAAGTGGTACTTATATGGTATAAATTAAAATCCTGAAGTTATGATATTAAATATATTTTTTTGAAATTAAATGTGTAGAAGGCTAACAGAATATATATGTAAATATTAAAATCTTTAAATAATTTTATTAACCTTCTATCAAGTATGAACCTCCATTTATTTTATTTTATTCATAATATATAATTATTTGGTTTCCTTAACATTCTTTATTCAGATCCTTGTGCTATAACAGAGGCCCTTAACTTGCCTTTCAATCTTTTAGATCAAACATAATTATTCATTTCGAGTTAACATTACACTCCATTTAAATTTTCAGTATTCATTTACCAAGAAGTTTTCTGAATTGTTAAAAGGTGAGAAAATATTTTTTATTGATTGATGTTATATTTTATCGAATATAAATATGATTGAGTAATGACGAAGCAAAGTCTCTCTTAAAACTTTTTTTTTAGTAATGTTTTTACATATCTCGAGATTTTCTAAAAAGTAATTTAGTTAGATATCCAATAATATTGAATATTCTAAGTAAGATAGTTTTATGATGAAATTCTCAAGATTATGTTAAACATTTTTGAAAGATATCTGTTTTCATAAGAGAGATGAGCAGAAACAAAATTAACTACTCAAAATATTCAATTTATGGGATTTTTGTTAACAATTTGTATTTATTGGATTTTGTTAGATCATTTGGATGTCTTATAATGAACGTTTATTATTATCTTATATGTCGTTTGATATAAGTGGTACTTATATGACATTGATTTAATTCCTGAAGTTATAATATTATATTAAACATAATTTTTTGAAATTTAATATGTAGAAGGCTAACAGAATATATATGTAAATATTAAAATATTATAATTTTAAAAAAATTCTAAAATTTTCCACCCTGTGACGGTCTTTCTACTTCTGTTGCCACAAACCTTCACTCTTTCCTAATATTGTTTATGTTCTGTGACCCTTAATAAAGATTCTCTAAACTGTTATCAAAATTTAGTTAAAACTGACTGTACGGAAAAAAAATTGTACTACACGAATTTGGCAAGTGACGCATTCAGTAAGAATTCCATAATGGTATAACACTTGGTAATTTTTTGCTGAAATTGTACACAATTTTTTCTTTGGAAGTAAACGTTTCTAACAAATGTATCTACCTTAGTTGAAAATTATTTTAATGTGCCATTTTAAGGTGCATTTCAGATAAAATTCAGTATATTCCTTAAGTTTTTAATCAAATTATATATATATAAGGTTCACAAGGAAGTTCAACAGAACAATTACGCCAACATGTTGTATCAACAAGATGGCTGCCCAGCGCAGTATGCTGCCACAATAAGAGAATTCATAACAAATGTTCGAAATGTTTACCATCAGCTGCAATACAAGCTCTGCTTCTCCTTAATATGATCACGTAATGAGAGGAGCGTATCTTCTTGAAGCAATGTCTTCAGCGACTGCAAAAGTATTCGGCGCAGCTCATCCAAATCTTGGATTTGGAATACACTCTCTCCTTTAGCGTACCCCAGTAAAAGAGGTCTATTGGGTTCAAATCGGGTGAACTGACAGGCCACGAAATCGTACCACCCCGCCCAATCCACCTATCGAAGTAGCTGGTTTTGAAATTCTGACAACAGTTTAGAGTAACATTATTCAGGGTTACTCAACAAAAAAAATATTTGGAAAAGCTGATAATTTGGGGCAAAAGGAGTAAAAAGGCCGTCACAGGGTGTATAATTTCATGAATTTCTTTAAATACCGATAATTTTGAAAGCATACCATATAGATTTTTTTTATATTTTTCTGACAAGCAGTACGACTTGCCTCATCACCCAATTCCAGCATGATGGTGATTTCTGGGACACCTATATATTATTAGCAATACGAATTAATTCGGTACGTTTTCGAAAAATGGCTCTAAAAGCATTCATATTTCAAATATTAACAGCTGATTGCTGCGGTCTTAGACAGATCGCACATCTGCCGATTGAATTGTTTTTGAGTTTGTTGCGTTTTGCAAGGCAGTTGGGTTCCTTAGCTTCCTGAATTAAAACCAAGAGAAAAGACGATCATTTTCTTCTGAGCAGCTGAATATTGATGGTTCGAAAGTTATGTTTGTATCTGGTGGACCAAGGAGGTCCTGTGTACTACGAGTTGCTAAAATCTGATGATTTTATATCGGGTGATCGACCACACGGCAATTACTTCCTTTTGACCGTATATTACGAGAAGGAAGACCAGAATATAAGGACAGACATAACAAAATAAGTCTTTTGCATCACAACGCTCGGCCCCACGTGATGAATGTTGTCAAAAAATATTTAAAACGATCAACTGGGATATCTTACCGCACCTGCCGTATTCTCCAGAAATTGCTCCTTTTGACTGCCGGTTGTTTCAAAGAATGCAACACGATTTGGCAGGTCACCGCTTCAAGTCTTCTGCAGAAATCGAAAACTGGCTTCAAAATTGGATCGCCTCAAAGGACAAAAAGTTTTTCTGAGACGGAAAAATGTAGTAGGCAGTGAAGGATATTTTGATTGATTTGTTCATTCATTTATGTTTCGAAATAGATGCATTTTTTGAGCTCAAAAGGCTGATTGATTTAATTTGTACCTTCAATAACATAATATAGGCTTGTGGATTTTACTTGATGCAAATCCATATCAACTCAAATGAAACAATTTACCTTTATGACCTAAATATTGTGACTCGTTTTTGTTAACACAGCGATTTATTAATTTTATATTATACTGTCATACTATCCGCATGCTGTGTCGACGAAATGCGTCATATTATTTTATATATAAGTGCCGATCGTATATAATAATTTTATGCGACCTATTGTCACCTTACATGATTAAAAATATGGGAAATCGTTCATAAATATATTCAACATGAATAAATACAGAACCAAGAAAGCCGCAAGGAATCGAAAGAGGGGACAAGAATATGATTATATAAAAAAAGTGAAAAACATTGACGTAAAATCAGGGATTTTTGCGCAACAATTCATATCACCCACCATCGTCATGAAATTATTTTTGTTTGGTTTTCTGTCATAAGATCCCCACTGAATTTTGCACGAACATGCAAGTTATTGTTTTTCTTCTAAGTGCTGAATTTCAGATCTGTCGTTTCGAAAATATTGGAGAAAATATGAAAAATTATCAACCATGGATTACTGCGAAACTATTTCTTTTTATTTTTATGCGGGTAGAGTTGCTGGAACAACTTGCGTCTTAGTTTTTGTGTCGAGTGTTTTTTTTAGAGTGATAGAACTTTAAATTGAAATAAAACACATTTAAATTAAGATTGGAGCAAATTTTTATTTTATTTGAAAGATAATTTTATGTAATTATGTTATGAAAATAATTGCCGCCATATGTCCATCACGACTAGCTTTGAGGAACTGCAGACCAATTTTGGACCACTTTTGCGAGTAATTCAGTCCTTATTCCATCAATAACACGAGATATGTTGGCTTCCAAAGCGTCTATTGTTTTTGGTTTATCAGCATAAACCAATGACTTGACATAACCCCAAAGAAAATAATCCAGTGGTGTTATGTCGCATGATCTTGGAGGCCAATTAATCGGACCATTTCTCGAAATAATGTTATCGCTAAATCTCTCTTTCAATAAATCAATTGTTACGGTAGAGTATGAGGTGAAGCACCATATTGTGGGAACCAGAACACTTCTGGGTCGATACCATTCAAATTTTGAAACAAATAATCATTGATCATCGATCTGTAACGAGCACCATTCACTGTTACAATAGCTCCAGCATCGTTTTCAAAGAAATATGTACCGATGATGCCTCCAGCGTGTAAAGCGCACCATAAAGTGCATTTTCCGGGGTGCAATGGAACCTGTAAAATTTCTTGAGGATTGTTTCCACTCCATATACAGCAATTTTGCTTATTTACATAGTCGTTCAAACAGAAATGAGCTTCATTACTAAACACAATTTTACGATAAAAAAGTAGATCAACTTCAAGCTGTTCTAGGGCCTAATCAGCAAACAAATGACGCTTATTATGGTCAAGTGGTTTCAGTTCTTGAACCAATTGGATCTTGTTTGGGTGGAGACCAAGATCTTCACGCAAAATTTTTCTTGTGGTGGAGTCCAACTTGCTGTGAACATCAACCAATAGATGAATCTGGATCATCATTAACACTATGACTTACAGCAACGATATTTTCTTCTGCACTTACAGTTGTTTGTCTTGTTGTTGTTGTTGTTGCATCGAGTAGAGAAAATGTTGTCCGAAATCTATTGATAGTTCGATGAATAAGCTGCTCTGATGGACGATTATGTGAACCATAAATTTCACGAAGTGCTCTATAAGTTCGGCGAATAGAGCACTGATTTTGAAAATAAATTTCAACAATTTGTAAACGTTGTTGCGGCTTGAGTCTTTTCATGATAATTTGTCAGTGCTTACCGAACAGAAATGTCAAAACAACATGACTTCTACCTTCTGTCAAATCACAATTATCCCTATCGAAAGTTCTATCATTCTAAAAAAAACACCCGATACATCATCTATAATCTTAGCGAGCGAAAGTGGTCCTAGCACCTTTATCCATTTTTGAATTGCTGTTGAAGATAGGTCGGTAGTGGACCTATACTAACTATTATCACGAAGGAAATCTAACATTAATTACAAGATAGTAGGAAGAAAAGCACCAACTAGCTGAACTGAATATACTCCAATAAAAAAGAATTATAAAATAAGAACAGTAATTCTGACTGGGGGAGAATTAACTTCTTTACTCGAGTACCTTAGTCGATAAAAATAAGGTTACACTGTTAAATGTTTAATCAATATTTATTCTGATTCTCTATAGGACAATTGACAACAGTATTTCATTTCGCACCTGAAATAAATTGTATGAATGAAATGTATGAAATGGCGATTACTACCATGACCAATATTCTTCATGTATATAAAACACTGTAACACTCAACCCAATAATTTTATGCTCCTCGGGGTTCCCCTTTCTTCCTAATAGGTGGATTAACCTCAGACATCTAAAAACCAGTTGAACGAGATCTCTGCTCATATGTATAAACAGGACTTACATACGGAAATATTGGATAGTTCCTCAGCTTGTTATGGACAAATGAAACTCAGGAATGTAAATGACTTCAAATTCAGAATTATATATCCTATCTTCTACATTATATATCGAAACTATATACAAAAACTATCAAATTGATATCCTTCTATATAATCAATATAAAATATTTTTCGATGTCTCGGAAAAAACCTTTTTACATCCCGACTTGAAATGTATTAATACAAATGTATTAACAAAAACTATATAAGTATGTATATTAACATACAAATACAAGAAAATCCACTATTCCAAAATTATCAAAATGAAGGATCAAATAAAAATAATTGAACGAGAACTCGAACATTTGATAGCTATTTCGGCCTATATGACCTCATCAGAAATGTATAACAAGATCAAAATTCAACTTACCAACTTACCAAAGTAAGATAAAACATGGAACGAATAAACTTGAAGTAAGCTTCAGAGTATCCAAAATAAAACAGAAATGATCAACGTATTGTTACGTATAACCTATAACTATTTGTACTCGGAACACAGAAAAACAATAACAAAACTTATTCACTCCAAATAATGTCCCATGATTGTTTCTGTATATAGTTTCAATATATAATGTAGAAGTTAGAATATATAATTCTGAATTTAAAGTCATCTAAATTCTACTTCTATCAAGTATTGACTCACATTAAAATTGGTTTTTTCAGGAATGTAAGATTTCAATGCACAGCCTGCTATACGAGGACCGAGAATTCTAAGATTATTCTCACTTGAACAGTCTATTGGAAATCCGTCGATCGAAATAATTATTAAATTGAAAACTGCTCTAGCCATTCACTAATTTGAAAATGAATCGCAAGTACAAAATGGTGGTTCCTAGTTACATAATGTTTTGTAACATGTATGGAAAATCAACGAAATCTTATATATAATCAGCTGCGGAAAACTGAAGACCGTAAAAGATGGTCGTAATCACATCGTCTACATATTCAGCTATCACATTGAAAGTCTTGTCAGACACAGGATCTCATCGATGTAGCGGACAGATTTCTGCTGCAGGCGACAGAGAGTTGAAGAGTTGAGTTTCTGACCAAAAGATGACGCCTGAGTAATGAGCTAAGTTAATTATAATAAAATACTGATAGTCGTAGGAGCATATAATCATTGATATTAAATGTGTTACAGCCAGATGAAATAATTTCGTCACTTTGAATTTTTGGCATGTGCCAAATAAGATGGTCGATGTGCCAACTGAATAAACGGAAGAAAGTAGCTTATTGAATAAATAATCAATAAAAACAACAAACTATATGAAAAAAAATAGTGCTGAGAGTGCAGCACTTGATCTTGAAAATATGGAGATTTTCGAGAAATCTGAAGAGGTATCGAATTAACAATAAATAATGAATAAGAGATTATGTATCTAAATTTTTCTATTTGTCAGTAATAATCATTTCGATTTTTCAAAAACAGAAAAACTGTATTTCAGTAAGATAATTTCATCAGGTATTTGGAAAATGAGGAAAAACAAAACTGATTTTAATTCGTATACTCTTAAATTAAAAGTGCTGTTTCTTATTGCCCCTGTCGTCTTTTCCCTACAGAAATTGAATCTGAATCATATTTCATCGAAGGATTCCGTAACTGGAAAGATGTATCGTCTAGGCTTAAAGAACATGAAACGTCAGTCACAACAAAAACAATCTGATTAAGCTGAGAAATTGAGAACAAAATCTGAGTATAACTGATTCCCAACTCAGTTATGATGGTCCAAGAAGTTCTAGAAAATATTATAACAGAAAGTTATAGTGGCGAAAAAGGCTTTATCTCGTTGTTTATCCTTCACGGATCCAGAAAATCTTTACAACTTAAATGGAAACTTTAAGATGACGCTTGAAGTCATCTCACAGCATTTGACCATGTTTTGGTCAGCCACTCCAGGAAATATGAAAATCTTGGAAAAGGAAATATTTCCTATCTTTCATCGGTTATATCCGATAAATTCATCGAATGGCTTGAAAAAGATATATTGAACTATATTTTACATGAGCCTTAGAACTCCCCATAATTTTGGATGATTGTTAGTTTTACTATGTACATTCTTCATAGAGATCAATTCTCATTCCATTTTTTTAAATTCGGCAAACAGGAAGCTCAAACTGAGTAAGGGTAAAAATACAAAACTTGCCAGAAAAAGTATTTGCTCTACAAGGTGATCTTCCACAAACGACGCTTTAGTAGTCTTGCAAGAAGCATATCCTCCCATTATCAGGACTTTTTAAAAGTAATCAGAATGAAAAATCTGAAACCAGAGCAGGAACTGGAGCACTTATCGGTAGATTGAATAGTTTAGAACAAGCATTAACCATTCCTTCATAAGATGGACAAATATAAAGATGAAGGTTCATTCAAAAAGCTCCATAATAATTGAAAAAATAATACCATTTTTGATGCATATTCGCTGATAGCTAATCAAAACACACTTATTAACAAATCTCAGTAAATCCTGCCCGCAACCGAACGAATCCGCACACAGAAAAATGAAAGGCATGAAACAACCCTGGATTGATTCCGCCAAATCCACAACCGCGTCATCTCGGTGCATTTTCACGTACCGCAAACCCAGGAACATCGAGTATAGTACCATTTATTTAGCTTAGTCCAAAGTTGGTCGCAGTTCACGGTTTCAATTTGCATCAAGCCACTGAATGATCTTAAGTATTCCCGGGCCTCTAACATGGAAGGTAACAGACTGCACGATTCTGATGAGCCGCAAACTTCGAAATCGATCGTGCAGATTCGTAACGTTGCGGGCAGCATTAGCTCAGGTCTGAGGGTGTGTGTTTTTGGACTAATAATCGGCGAATATGCATCCTTGGTGATATTATTTTATGAGCAAATATGTATAGACCAAGAACATTGGTATGACGGCTATGATAGAAGATTTCTACTCTTTTATAATGTTTTTTGGAGGAATTTTGAGCAGTAAAATTGGTTCGAAATTAAAGCTCGTAACATTTGTGCTCTACTAGAGTATAGGTTTTGTGGGGGCAGTGGTTGAAAGCCTGCATGCTGAGCCAGAGGAGTTATGTCTCCTCAACGCCCGAGTTGCGTTTTCCAACACGGGAGCTAACCTGTATAGTTAGGAAAGGTTTGGATAGTGTTTCGCCCTATGCCAGGCTATGGAGCCTAAGTCTTGGAAACTGAAGCCAAACTGGAAGTTACGACGGGGGATGTGACTGTAGGCCTAAGGACAGGTAGGTCACATAAAAGAACACTTCCTTCCTATCCAAATTTGCAGTGTGCAATACGACCTGTTCCTCATAATGCAGATTTACCAGTGCCGATCGCACCTTTAGACCCTCAAAATATTGTTTTGGAAGATATTGGAGACAACGTATCATCAAGCAGCTCCGAAGAACAGTGAGCCGAGCCTACTTTTACTCCAGGACCAAGTTCCGGCAAGCCACATTTAATTGTTCGAAGTGAGTAAAATGATTAGGAACTTCTTGGTTCCTGTCTTAATGAATGGGAATTGGTAGGAATCGAAACGAAAATTACGAATTTCAGAAATAGAAATGTTCCGGTTTCTGCATTCTTCAGTATGGAAAATTCGTTGTGTGCGTGTACTAATTTCGATGGTTTAATGCAGAAACTTGATATTGGGCATTCCTCCTCTGTGTGCCGTTTATTTATAGATTTCGTCTAAATAAAGTTTGAAAGCTGTGTTTTTGCATAATGGAAATTTAAAACCCTCTGTACCAGTTGCCCATCCAGTTCCGATAAATGAAAGTTATGAAAATGGGCGCACTCTTTTGGATAAAATAAACTACAACACGTATAAATGGCAGATATGTGGGGACTTAAAAGTTATAGGAATTTTAGTGGGCCTCCAAGGAGGATTTACAAAATACTGCTGTTTTCTTTGTCTTTGAAACAGTCGGGCAGCATTATATAAAAAAAAATTGGCCAGAAAGAAGTGTATTTCAACCGGTATTTCAAAATGTTAAGTTTAGACCTCTTATAGACCCAAAATACGTCCTTTTGCTTCCTCTTGACATTAAACTTGGGCTGCTGAAAAACTTTGTGAAGGCTATGAATAAAGATGGTGATGGATTCAAATACTTAAAGCAAGTCTTTCCCAAGTTAAGTGATGCCAAATTAAAGGAAGGCATTTTTAATGGACCACAAATCAGAAAATTTCTGGACGACGTTAATTTTACAGAGAAGTTTACCAAGCAGAAACTCAGAGCATAGAATTCATTTGTTAGTGTAGTAAGAGGATTTTTGGGCAATTATATGGATGCAAACTAAGAACAGTTAGTTAATGAACTATAAGGTGCCTATAAATCGCTTGGTGCCCGAATGTCATTAAAAATTCATTTCCTCCATTCACATCTGTCATTTCTTCTGGAAAATTTGGAAGCTGTGTGACGAGCAGGGTGAAAGATTCCACCAAGATATTAGGACAATGGAAATTCGCTATCAAGCACGATGGGATCCAACAATGATGGGTTATTACTGCTGGTTTATTAAGAGAGAAGTTATGACCCCTCATAGATAAATAATAGATAATAGAATTTAATTAATATTTCAAGTCAATATTTTTAAGTCAATATTTTTAATCTTTGTGTTTTCTGAAATGTGAGGTACGTTTAGTATGTGTTAAACTAAATAAAGTCGATATATACGGTTAAAAAATTCTGAAATAATTTTTTTCGGTACACATCAGATATTGTAGCATTAAATGTGTTTCCATAAATGTAACACAAAATCCTTAAATGTTATAATTTTTTTTTCTCATATTCCTGTTTGGATACATATATTCTACCATAATATGCTATTCAGCTTTATATTATAACAAAAAAAAATTTTTATCGGCCAGTGTAAAATTGAATGTTGTACCGATGGATATGTTACCTGAATGAACTGCTCGTCAAAAGTTGAGGAGATTGATTTTTACCGAAGACGCATAATTATAATAATGATAATAGTCATCATCATGAGCCCGTAAAATCCCTATCTGGAACAAGGGCCTCCCCAATTTTCTTCCACTGTTCCCTATATCGAGCAGTTTGGGTCCATAATATTCCTTTTTTTCCTTATCTTGTTGCTGCACAATCTTCTACCATCTCTTGGATACCATTCCAGCACCAACTTGGTCCATTTTTCAGTTGACATCCTTGATGATAATGATAATAAGAGATGTTTTTATTAAGTGAATATTACATTTCAGCAACAATTTGGAGACATTTATTCAAAAATTCTTTCGTATTTTACAGTTCAAAATTTGATAAAAAATTAAAAACATTTTTCTTGAGTACTTTCAAGTTTTAACTTATTTAGCATACCTGGGTAATTTGTTATACAATTTAATGTTAAATATTTTGTTGTTTTAATAAACTATAAAATGCTCTCTTTTCTGTCAGCATTAATCTATGTTACCGCTACCGCATCTTCTCATTTTTTTTCAAATGCATAAACTCCCAAACGATTATAGAAACATCTTTGGTTCATGAGGCAAGTTTTTCTCAAGTTAAATCATTTTTTTTCCAGGTGTGTCAGAAATGCACATTTTAAAGGTTTTTCCCTTCAGTCTGTAATACGTTTTCTATAAGATCAAACGATTTTACCCAATTAAAAATCGAATTTTCAAGGCAAGTTTTGTTCAAGGACGATGCCAATAGAACATGGGATGTTTCAGCCTGGTCGAATACAAGTACAACTGGCCAATTTCTTCAATGCTAGCCAAAGCGTGATATAACGTTTACTGGCACAGTACTTTTCCACTGGAACTGTTTGTAAAAGACACTATAGTGGTGGATCACCTGCTAAAACGCCAGTAGAAGACTGTTTTCAACTCTTTCGGTGAAAATTCAACATCTCAGCAGTTGCAGAGTGGCAAAACAACGTCTAGATGCTACTGGTACTTCAGTTTCCATAAGGATAGTCGGAATACTTCTTAATGAAGTTAATCTAACGTCGGGACGCTTGTTAAGAAGAGTTCCACTCACTCGCGAACACAAGCGTCGAAGATTAAAGTGGACAATGGAGCGGGTACACTGGCGAGATGAATGGCGATACGTATTGATGAGTCCAGGTTTTTCTGATAGTCAACGAGTACGGGTGTGAACAGTTTCACTCATACAAACGAACCGCCGCTATGTTCAAGAAGTCGATTCATTTCGAAGAGGTAAAATTATGGTTTTGGGGAAGTTTTTATTTCGACGATCAGCATCAACATTTGAGTTGTGGAATGCTACATAGATGTAAGTTGCACTGTCCGCAATTCAAAGATCTTTCTATTACCATACTCCCTAAATATGTAGCGGTTTTACTGCAGTCGATGCATTTCAAGTGAATAGTTGACAAAAAACGAAAAGATAGAGAGCGGGAAAAAAAGGAAGTTGGAACAGAAAAAGTTATCAGAATAAAATTTTTAGTTACATTTCAATTAGTAAAAATTGGACATATCGGAAAAACTTGATTATAATGAATATATTGGTTTTTTCTATTATATGTTATTATATTCCAATAATATATTGTTCGACTCTCATAAGTTCCAACTATATTATATATAATATATAAAAGAAATAACAACTGAAGAAACGGTTTCAATTGAAAAACAGTCTGGTATTATTTAATTTTCAATTTTTATTATATGATTCTTGTGAGAATAATTCATTCATACGAGTGTAAAATGTAATACCTAAGAAATGGATTCAATTGAAAATATATCAATTTCTATTAATTAATTTTTGATTTTTATAAAAGTGGTGTCAATTATATTCGTTTTTTACTTCATCTGTTGAAAATCGAATAGTTGAATAATTAAAGCAAGTATTATAAATCATTCATTTTTTATTATAAATAACTATACACAACATATCATCATTACAAAAAGTTTCTTCATATCCTAGGGCAAGCAGTCGTCTTCAGTACTTCCATAACTAGAACTATTTTCTACATATTCAATTTCATTTTATTTACAACAAATTTGCAGACATCTACTGTAATAAGAATTTAAATATAAAAAAATTGAAAATATTGAAATGAAAAATATTCATTTCAGTAGAATCCACCTCCTTCAATAAATAGACTAGATAAAATCAAATAATTTTCGTAATTTGTGGTGAATATTTTCAGTTTATGTACAAAATGTTATTCTACTTATTTCATTCAATTTCGATTGTTTCTAATATGTTACATAATATATTTCCTCAAAGATATAGGCAAATACTCAGGTCTCTCAGTTCGTTCATTGTTCGGTATGTGAGGATGCTAATTTCATTACATTCAGTAGGAGTATCCATTACCGTTGCCATTTGAGTATCCGTTGCCATTTCCGTTTCCATTGCCGTTGCCGTTTCCATTGCCGTTGCCGTTTCCAATTCCGTTGCCGTTACCATTACCGTTGGAGTAACCGTTACCGTTACCGTTGGCGTAACCGTTTCCGTTACCGTTGGCGTAGCCGTTTCCGTTACCATTGGGTCCGCGAGGATAACCATTGCCATTTCCGTTTCCTTCTGTAAAAGTAAAGTGAATTATTAGTTTTTCTTCTGCTAAGCTGCATTAAACTTCAGTCCATATCATTATAAATATCTCCTATAATCAAGGAGAATAATTCCAGTTCTCTTTACGAATGACAATATCAAATTAGCTAATGATACGTACAATAAACTAATTGAATCATATTGAATAATTGTTATGGATGATTTATCCCATTTCTACAAGATTTAATGATACCTTCATATGTGACGGTGGGTTTGTAACCATCAGTGTCGGCTTCGTATGACACTATTTGTTTTCTGCCATCGGGTAACAATACA
The DNA here is from genome assembly GCA_034642435.1 of Megalocaria dilatata. Taxonomy (NCBI): domain Eukaryota; kingdom Metazoa; phylum Arthropoda; class Insecta; order Coleoptera; family Coccinellidae; genus Megalocaria; species Megalocaria dilatata. The sequence goes on from CM067854.1 coordinate 77,208,528, forward strand.
TTGTACTCGCCTGTTGTCAAGTCTCCATCTCTTTGTTCTTTATGCCCAAATAAATTTCCTGATTCTGGATCGTTGACTTCATATTCAAATTCGTATTTTGCCACTTCCTGAAATACATTGTATTTGATGAGTATAAAAAATTGCCAGCTAAAATTTCTACTTATACTTAATTGCAACTTACAGTAGATTCTTCTGCACCTCCATAGCCATAGCCGTTTGTGGGTGGCAAGTAGCTTGGTCCTGGCCTTCCGTTTCCATTACCATTGCCGTTTCCATTGGCATACCCATTACCATTACCGTTTCCATTGGCATACCCATTACCGTTACCGTTTCCATTGGTATATCCGTTACCATTACCGTTTCCATTGCTGACTCCGTTACCGTTAACCTTGCCATTGCCATTACCGTTTCCATTTCCATTTCTGTACCCATTGCCGTTTCCATTACCGTTACCATTGGGAGCGCCATACACTGGACTAGGTGGGCCGTAAACTGAGCTTATTCCGTTACCATTTCCATTTCCTTTTCCATTACCGTTTCCATTACCGTTACCATTTCCGTTACCATTAGGAGCGCCGTACACTGGACTCGGTGGGCCGTAAACTGGACTGACTCCGTTGCCGTTTCCATTACCGTTACCATTACCGTTTCCATTGCCGTTACCATTTCCGTTACCGTTACCTTTTCCGTTACCGTTGGGAGCGCCATATACGGGACTAGGTGGTCCATAAACTGGACTCACTCCGTTGCCGTTTCCATTTAAAGGTGCACCATAAGTGGAACTTGGTCTTCCATTTCCATTTGGGACTCCATAGGTGCTACTTGGTGGTCCGTAAGTAGAGCTGATTCCATTACCATTTCCATTGGAGGGTACGCCATAGGTGGAGCTAGGCCTTCCGTTACCGTTACCGTTGCCATTACCGTTACCGTTGCCATTACCGTTGCCATTACCGTTACCGTTGCCATTAGCGTTACCGTTACCATTACCGTTACTGGGTGGCAGATAAGTTGAACCTGGTCGTCCATTTCCTAGAATGTAATTATGATAAAATCCATAAAAAGTAGGACATACATTCATTATTATAAGCAAAATAATAGGTCTTCACTGAAAACATATTTGAGTTCAATTCCGTCGATGAAATCTAGACCATTTTATACAATTTTTCAATATCATTATTACCGTTTCCGTTTGGAGCACCATAAGTGGCTGAAGGTCTTCCATTACCGTTACCATTTCCATTTGGAGCACCATAAGTTGATGAGGGCCTTCCATTACCATTACCGTTTCCGTTGGGGGCACCGTAAGTTACGGAAGGTCTTCCATTACCGTTTCCATTTCCATTGGGAGCACCATATGTTGATGAGGGCCTTCCATTACCGTTTCCATTTCCATTAGGAGCACCATAAGTTGATGAGGGCCTTCCATTACCGTTTCCATTTCCGTTGGGAGCACCATAAGTTGATGAGGGCCTTCCATTACCATTACCGTTTCCGTTGGGAGCACCATAAGTTGATGAGGGCCTTCCATTACCATTACCGTTTCCGTTGGGAGCACCATAAGTTGATGAAGGCCTTCCATTACCATTACCATTTCCGTTGGGAGCACCATAAGTGGATGATGGTCTTCCATTACCATTTCCATTTCCTCCGTTACCGTTTCCATTGATTCCATTGCCATTTCCATTTCGTCCGTTGCCGTTTCCATTTCCATTAGGGACCCCGTATGTAGTGCTGGGTGGTCCATAGGTTTTACTCAAACCATTTCCATTGGTTGGTACGCCATATGTGGAGCTAGGTCTTCCGTTACCGTTACTATTTCCATTAGTATAGCCATTACCATTACCGTTGCCATTTCCGTTACCATTTGGTACACCATAAGTAGAACTTGGTATGCCATTTCCGTTTCCGTTTCCATTTCCATTCCTATAACCGTTTCCATTGCCATTGGGTACACCGTACGAGGTACTTGGAGGGCCATAAACAGCCGATGGAGCTCCGTAAGTTGCACTGGGTCTTCCGTTGCCATTACCGTTACCATTTCCATTACCGTTGCCATTTCCATTGCCGTTTCCATTTCCATTACCGTTTCCATTTCCATTGCCGTTACCATTGGGTGGGAGATAGCTTGAACCAGGTACTCGATCGCTGTCTACGTCATATCCGTTTCCATTTACAGGTGGCAGGTAAGTGGGGCCTTGATATCCATTACCTGCAAGTCCGAAGAAAATTATTCAATTCTTTGAAAGTAAGAAGTATGAACTCTATAATTCCATTATTTGATTAGGATAAACCTATTATAAAAATTTGAGAAGTGTTGTAACAAATTTACGGATAAATTGAGTTGGGTTTGAAGAATTTTTTTGAAAAAGGTTCGAAGTGGAGCTGATTTAAAAAAATGATGTCGATTATTACTGAAGATTCGAGAATGAAGTTCTTATTGTGAACAGTTTTTTCGATTAAGACTACCAAAAGTTAAATAAAATGGGCGTCTTCAAATATTTATTTGAACGACTGAACCTTACCGTTTCCATTTCCATTTACTTTTCCATTGCCATTCCCATTTCCATTACCATTTCCGTTACCATTACCGTTGGAGCCTATTGGAATTCCTGGCTGGTAGCCAGGTGGACCATAAGCTGGACTGGGTCTACCATCTGTGAAAATAATACATAGATATTAGAGGAACGCTGTTCATTCATGGCATTGAATTCTGTCAACTTACTTGCATATCCTCCCTGAGGCACTGGAGGCTCAGCGACTGCTAAACCCCATATCAGTATGAACAAAATAGTGATCTGTAATTGGAAAGAAAGTTTGAAGTTTAAAGCTTTGACGTCAGTGTTTTTTAACAGTTAGCGTTAAATCTCTTTACAGGATAAACAAAAATTAGAAGTTGAGAAAAGCAACTAAATCAGGAATATTTACAACGAGCAACTCTTCCTGCCTATTCACCAGAAGAAAATGAAATTTATATTAGTATCCCTACACTTCTAACTTGATAATGGAAAACCAGATGCTTCAGCCAAGTGATTCCATGTTCTTGGCATGACTGTCAACTCTTCGGTGTGTTGGAAGGAACATTTGACTGACATTGCGATGTCTGCTGCAAATACGCTGGTATATTTGTTCAAGGCTAGGAAATATTTCTCAGCCGATCAGGTTTTTCTATTGTATGAAGTCCAGATCAGATCAAGTCTCAAATACTACTCAGCGCACGAAGCATACCTTTGGATTCCAACCAGAAAAAAGCAGTACGACCAACTGACTGCCCAACTGTAACACCAGTTTGCAGTCGTTGGGACATAGAAGAAGAGTTGCTGACTTAGATATTATCACGGAAGGAAATGAGGCCAGCTGCAGCTACACTCACATGCGACAATAGGGCCGCGCAACGAGCACATCTCTAGCAGTTAAATTAGCAACTTAGAGAACTTTTGTTGATCAGAAGTCCTTCTATCATTCTACCGAATGATCTTCCAGCTGATGTATTTCCTTTGGTGCTTAATCTTCACAATTCAAGACGAGAATATATGGGACACAACTTTCCGTTCGGGCACCAACTAGATGACATGGATTTTCCTTTTCTAGGCCGGTCAAACATAAAAATAAATTATGAGGCTATCTATTGGTCGAGTAACAATATAAAATATTATGGTAACGGCATTTCTATTCATGAATATTTAATATGCATCCCCTTTAGGAGTATTATATCATAGGATTTAAAAAAAGTTTAATTCAGTCGAATGGTTTAAAACTAATAGTTCGACCATAACAAATTATTGGCGCAAATGGATGTTCACGATATCTCTGTAAAAACTTTATATGCTATAGATGATTTTGATACTTGATGAAAGAGAAAAAAGTGATGTTATATAGGTTATATTATTAAATATATCGAATATACAATTATTTATGTAGGTGTTAATGCCTAGACACTTAAAGGCACCATACAGTTTGACCACAATTTCATCGTAGGAGTTTGGTCTCGCCTCAATCATTAGTGAATTCTTGAAAAATCTTTAAAATATTAACGATAAAACTTCAAATTGTTTATATCACAATAAGCAACTCATTGTGCCCGAATATGTCAATTTCCAAGTCTACATAACGAATGGCTGGCCATTTTACAAATCTTATTCGTATATAAGGGGTGGGTCATTTAATATTTGCATTTTTGATCGGATATAACAAAAAAACTAATGAACATTTTTTCGAAGTTCGGATTTAATTAGAAAGTTCAAATATTGACATTAACGACTGAAAAGCAGTAACATTCAAATGACTTCCACGACTGGCTACATTACCCCATCTGATCAACTCAAGTTTTCGGTACATTATCAATTTTTTGAGGCTCAGTATCATCGGTTTCGTCTCCTAAGGCATCAATTTTTTTTAGTGATTAGCATAACAGTTATTTCAACGGATCCGCATAAAAATAGTACACCGAGGTGATAATTAGCTTGATCGCTAGAGATGATTTTTCTGGGAAAATGCTCATCTTCGGTCATGCGATCGTTGGTCGATTAAGCGAAGTGGAAATGCATCGGATGCTCATGAGGTTTCACTTCTTGTACTAATTGAACTTTGTAGGCCTTCATACAGAGGTATTTATGCAAACTTATCCTCAGAGAAGCGCGAGAAATGTTCCGTTCTGGAGCACAATGGCGAGATCATGTTGATGAATGTTCAGCCATATTCTGGACTACAGCAGCAATGATTTTAGGTGTGCTCACTGGACGAGAACGTTTACGAGTTGCTTTATCAAATAACGATCCAGTTTGCACGAAAAACTTGAGGGCACTTTATAATTTTCGATGTGAATTTCTAACCGTTTCTATAGAATATTCATCACTTCGAAATAAGTTTCTGATATTTTCCAGTTTTGATCAAGCGTACATCGAAACATTTCGTCAAAAACACAGATGACAGAAGTGTTGCTAGATTTCAAAATGAAAAATCTAGATGTTAAAGCCTTTAGGTATAGAGCTTCCCCTGAATTACTTCTTGAACTATCTGCCGATAAATCAGTCGGACGATGGGCGTAAGGGCTTACCTTTATCATGTTGATGATGTGTATTGTAGTAAATCCTTTACGGTTTTAACTGTAAAACACTTCGATTTGCTACTGGTATTGAATGCTACCTAATCAAATGAGAAACGAGTAATGAATGAATTTGTTAGAAGATTCTCCAGTTTATATATGAAATCGATCGTGATTCACCACCAGCCGTCTGTTTTAGTGCACCATCGTAAAGGATCCATTTTTGCAATTTTTAGTCATTTATCGTAGTTTTTTATCGTCGTCTCGGCATTGTGAATCGGTCGCATCATATTACCTAACGTAAGTGGCAAACGTAGTTAAGCGTTCCATATTTGATCCCCGTGTCTTTGTGAGCCCGCGATTTATTTATTCAATCTTGATCCATGAAAATGTATCTTCTCCGAGATATATTGTGTGCAAGGATATGTACATGATAACGGTGGCGCAACCATTCTCTCGTATGTGAAATTAATAGTATCGTTCGAACTCATTATGAAACTGGAGCACTTTATCAAGATTTTGGGTATCGACTCAGAATTAGGTGAATATGGACTTAGGGTATTTCTTAGTTGTTCAAAAAGATGTAATCATCCGCATTAGATTTTATCATCGTAGCGTATGTATGTCTGCCACAGGCGATTTATGATATGTATACTCGGTATCTACTTTTAAGAGAGCCAAACTTCAAGGGAAGATCATACAAGTTATTTGCAACAAAAAATGTCATATAACACATGGTCAAAAAGTTGATGGTTATTGTTAAATTTAACATTTCTTGATTTCACGAAATACTTCCATGAAATACTTCAGTTATCCTTGTAGCCTCATCCAATTTGACTACATATCCGAAAACGGCATCAAATTTACTATAAGGTAAGAAGTTCTATGTGCCAAAAAAATTCTTATTGCGGGCGTGGTAAGGAGATGAATAACACGATTCTGAAGTGATCAAAATTAGACATATTTCTCCAATGGTTTTATCGATGACAATTTACTAAATATGGACGTGTTTTCTTTTCAGCAAAAAATACCTCATTTAGTGTGCTTTCAAATGACATATCAACTTTTGTGCTAGCTGCTTGTCCTCTGCCATAATATCCTGACTGGGAAGATAACAATGAGAAGTTGAAATATTCCAAGCTTTGATTAAATCTATTTTGAAGCTCTTTATGATTGAATATTAAAGTAATTCTCATAGAAATCATGAATTTATCTCGAATCAAAATAATTCAAATAAATAAAGCAAAATTTAATAATACAGTTTTTATGAGAAAATGTAAAGAAAACAGACTAATACTTATAACAATTGTTCGAAATGTCCAGCGTCTTGTTCAATACATTTCACACATCATTTTCTTACTCAATCTACAACACTGCGAAGTTCACAACGTTTCTGACGTTTTCCCGCACAACACAATTTTATTTTTTCGATCAGATCCTCTCGAGTCTGAATGCGAATTTGATATTCTCTTTCTTTCAAGATGTTTCAGACATAAAAATCCAAAGGCGTAAGGTTGATGCTCCTCGGTGGACATCTTACTGGACTGTACCTTCCAGATCACCGAATGGGGCCCTAGTTTTGCCGTTCTGGTAAAATGGAGGGCTTAGTCGGTTGATTAACTCAGTGACAGGGAGTCTGTAGCAGCACAGGGCTTCTCCCTTAAAACTAGCGTACTCTACCCTACCACAGTAAATCTCCGGATTTTTCTGTGTAATGACCGAGTGCGTTATGTAGCATACTGCGTTACCTCGGGGAGGAAGGGGAGGGGTTGCCCTCACCACCTGTACCACCTGGCCACCCCATTGGTGTTGGACTCGAGGGGGAAGTGGTTGAAAGTCCGCATGCTGGACTAGGGAGGTATTTCATTTATCTGTTCGCAAACCCCCATGGTCGGGATATTCTCATGAAATGACTAGGGGTTTAGCGGGACTTGACGGTTCGACCGGCCTTGTCCTCGTCCCAGATCAATGCGTAACTTCTTATGGTTTGTGGATCTCGACGAAATGGCTTAGCCGTTAGTGCTTGACGCCAGGATTAATCAAATGACTTCACATGGGTTCGGTGGGTCAAGACGGTACAGGCCGTGTTGACGGTGCTCGTACCAGAATCAATAGAAATCATCAATCTTGAGATTATCTTAGTTCATGGGACTGCGTTCGGGTGCTTGGATAAGAATTCCTTCCGGCGGGTGAGTTGCGTCCCAAGCAAAATCGGGTACTGACCAGCAGAGCCAGTAGAGGTTAGATAGTGCTTCGCTGCTACCAGTCAGACGGTTCTGGCTTTCGAGCCGGGGCACAAACTGGGAGCTGGTGAGTTCATCTCTTCGGAGTGGTTCTCGCTTCGCGCGATGATATGGCGTAATCCTTATCGCACTTTCTACCTCTAGGGGTAGACTGTGGGGACTGCTGAGTAGTCACTTGGTGAAGAGCCATGCTCACATGCCAATATGCAGATCTAATAGAATTCACGTGGACCGTACCTTCGAATCCATTGCACCCTAAAAGATTAATTCATTAAGTACCGTATATTCCGGCTTTTACGAGCTAGGCAGCCATCGATTTGAAACCAGACATTTTGGATGGCTTTTTAACCCAGGTTTATCGACATTAGTTGAATGGCAAAATTCCATGAGATGGTATGAATCGATTCAGAAACTTCAGCGCCTATCTCTTGAATGACGTTTTCGAGTCACTTTTTTCTCTAATTCTACGATGTCAAGGTTAATTGATGGCAGTCCTGAGCCAAGCAAACCTCATCTCGTCAGCTTTTGAATGCTGTTCTAATCGTACGCATGTTTTTTGATGATTCACCTGTGTAATATTTTTAGAACAGAAGCATACGAAAATCATTTCAAGGGCAAAATGATATAATTGACTGAATTATTTATTGGATGAGAAATCATTCGAATTATATACAGGCTATTCTATTAGCTCTAGGACGAACTCTGGCAAACTCTGGCTGCTAATTCTGAACATTTGTAAATTAGCGGAAATTAAGTTGCTTTACTTTTAATCATCAAGATGTATTTACGACAAGTAAAGACCGATAAAATCAAACATTTAATTGAATGTTTTTTATTAGAAATTCCTAACAAACATTTTCCAGAACATGCCCTAACTTTAACGAATCTAATTCAATATATCAGATTTGTTATAAAAATGCAGAACTATTGCTACATTAGGCTTGAAAATAAGGTACATCATAACCTTCTTTCCCTATTCAAAGTTTAGTTATCCCTCTCGAAGTGTTGTTACTCTACAAGAACGTTGCTGTACCACCCATGAATCATTTAGCCAGTTTATGAATGAAATTGCGTTTTTCTAATCTTGAAATGGTTGTGTTGGGTGTGCCAACCATTTCAGCGATAAAGAATCACGTGAAATATTAGTCTTATCACTGTGATTTTCTATCTATGAAGATGTATTTCTGAAATTCTAGCGAAGCACTGACGTGAAGTCAGCTTTTGCGGGCTTGTTTATATCACTTACGATCCTTACGAAATACTCTACTCATCTGAATAACGAAGTTCAGATTGTTCAGAAATGTTTAGTGAAAATTATTCCAAAGTCTTTAACAAACTTAACCGAGATATTTAGACCCAAAACCTACTCTGAAAATGTGGAGTCTATAGCTCTTTCCATTCGGAAGTGTTTTTCTTGTTCGTGTATCAAGGTTGTGTGTGGAAAAATCGGATCCGGGAGGTATGCCTGTCGTCCAATTTTTTGAATATACACTTTCCTCCAAATATCCTTCAAAAACCGGCGTACTCTTCATTCTTCATGGCGCTTCAAAGTGGTTAAAGTTACTCCAGCCTCTGCCAGTGGCGAAGTGTGCTCTCTCCAACTGTCTATACAGTGTCTTGTCTTTAAATGGGAAATAGTATTTTCTATGAACGAACATGTAACCATAAAGACATATGTCCCTTATCAACCTGAATATATTAATTTCGACTTTCACGTAATGATTAACACTGTTCATTGAAAACTTCTCAATCGGTGCCCCATTACTACATTCTGAAACATTTTCTCTAGATAGTATTTTAGACATTTTGGGCTGCCATCTTTTCGACTTCTATCTCAAATATTTGGTTATTTAATGGCATTACATGGAGATTTCAGTAGTCGAGGCAGATCAGACGTATAAAACAAGAATACAACGGGACCCATGACTGATCCCTGAGGGACGCTACTGGACATGAAATTATACACACATGAATGAACGTTTGCCACTCTCACTCGGAAAGTTCTGGAGAGGAAAGCCCTGATCTACGAAAGCAACTCTCCCCCTATGTCTAGATGTTGTAGTTTATACAGAAGGCGACGATGTGGGACCCGGTCGAGCACCTTGGAAAAATCCAAATACAGAACATTCATAGGAGTACCCCGATCCAAAGAGCGAGTCCAGTCGTTCAGGCAGCATAGTGAAGTAGTCATTGTAGAACGACCAGTAACAAATCCATGTTGTTCACGAGGTATAATATCAGAAGAAGAAGCTGCTCACAGACAATTCTTTCCAAGACCTTGGATACCGAAGAGGTAAAGCTTATGGATCGATTATTATTGGGCGAGAGCTTTTCTTCCTCTTTAAATATAGGTGTAACCTTCGGGAGAGCAGAAGTAACTAACGACTTCCTGCAAATGAGATACAGTGGAAGAGCAATGGCAGGAGCACACCTTCTCAAGGTAAAAGGAGAAAGGCCATCAGGACCGGAAGAGGAGCTTCCTTGAAATTCATCAGATGTTTGAGCACCAATTCACCATTGACAGCCACATTCCTAAGTTCTGCATTCGGATCAGGAACACAAAGAGTGGGTAATGGCCCGTCCGGTTCGGAACAGTAGACGCCAGCAAAAATTTCAGCTAAAGAATATGAAGATTCCCGGATATCTTTAGAAAAATTCCCTACGGAATTCCTGACCAACGAGACAGACACTCTCGAGTTCATTGTCGCCCTCAAGTATTTGAAAAATTTTTTCTCGTTCTTGCCACAGACAAGTTGAGACTCGTAGGAGGTTTTCGCCTTGTCAATGGCATACGAAAGGAAGTTGGAGTAGGACCTATGGTTACGGTAATCTACGCCAGATCTACTGCGGAGATATCTTTGCCACAAAGATTTTTGACATCTGATGATCTTCAAAATATTTTGAGTTATCCAAGGTTTGAGTGGATTGAGTTTGATAGTCTTCATTCGAGTGAAAAATTTGAGAGCGTTGACCTCATAATATTAATAAACTGTATATAGCACAGTCAGTGTTCATTTTACACTAAGGAATAGATATGCCGATTCATCAATCAATACCCCTAGACTTTGATATAAAATAGCCTACATTCATGTAAGTTTTCGTAAGGATCTTATGAAATATTTAGAAAAAAAAATTGTGAGCGGAGTAGCATTAAGCGCTACCGAAACCATTTCAACAGTCCTACGATCGAGTTAAACGAAATAATAACAAAAAGGCTAATGCGAAATGTCGCGAGGATCGTATAATCAAAAGATTCAAAAACGTATATTTTGTGAGCAAAGTAGCGTTGAGCGCTAATGAACCATAGCATCGGGCGTAAGATTGTCTTTAAATTCATTATGCACATGAAAAATAACGACAAGAAGGCTCGTGAAAAATTTCGTGATGATCGTGAGTAATTCTCAGTTGGAAAATAAATAAATAAATTAATTAATTAATTTCCAAAACTATAAGGATTGACGTTCGAAAGCTTAAAATATGTGTAGCAGGAAACTTACGAACCTATCAACTGCCTCGTAGCCAGCTATGTGGTTGAGGCAATAAAGTACTCTTAATTCCACTAGAGTGGGCGTTTGAAATTTGAAGTAGTGGTAGTTTCGAGTCTGGGTCGATTTACGCTCGAACAAAACTGGGAAATGTTAAAAACTTATTTCGTAAATGGTGAATCTTATATCTACAATGTTAGAAATTTACGTGTAAAATTCAATAGAAATGAAATACCCTTACGGCAATTTGTGAATTAATTTGTTCGTGAAAACTGGATTATTTGACAAAATAACCCGTTCACGTTCTCGTCCGGTGGACTCAACTGAAAACATTGCAACTGTAGCCCAGAATGTGACTGAACATTAATGAACATCAACTCGTCATCGTGCTCAAGAATTCTCGAAAATCTCTTAAGAGAATACTGCCTCGGTATGCAGGTTACAAAGTTCGGTTTCTCTCGCTGAGGCTATCTCTGCGAGAGGAATCGACCCGCTAATTTGTAACAAACTGTAACAAACAACTATTCAATATTTGATCTTTCAAAATGAGCAAACACTATATATTGCAGAACTCAGTTACTATAACCACGTTAAATTAACTTTTTCATCAATATAAAAAAGCAATAGTTATGGACTTAGCTCTGATACTTGATACCGCAGAACAATGGTAAAATAAAGAGGGTTCAAACCTTTTCAGGTTTGTATCTTCTAGGATCTGGTAACCAGAAATTCCGATGGAAATGGAAAATTTTCCATTAGGGCGACGTAGACCATGAACGTAAGGAGAAGGATCTGGCCCAGGAGGGGCAACTGGCTAATATCCAAAATCATAGTCACGGCACAAGCGGTCAGCGATGCAATGAAGTCCTTCAAATCTTTCAAAACACCGGAATCAGACATAATTTCATTGGAATCTTTCCAGCCCTACTTCAAAAAGGCATGGGGGTTTCTCCCTACAAGCTGGAGGTTAACTAAAGTTGTCAGCTGGAGGTTAACTAAAGTTGTCTATATACCAAAGGTGGAACGAACAGACGAACAGAACTGGAACCCTCATCATTTAGAGCAATATGTTTGACATCGTTCTTGTTGACGAGTCTGGAAAAGGTGATTGATGTCCATATCAGGGGTAAGGTGCTCATTGACAGTTCCCCTAGTCCTCATCAATACGCCTACCAGGCCGGAAAATCGGCATTACACAATTTGGTCGGAAAATCAAACCAATCTCTCGATAATCGAGAGATGGCACTAACAGAGTTTTTAGACATTGAAGGTTCTTTTAACATACCTCTGCCGGCTTCTCTCGCTGAGGCTATCTCTGCGAGAGGAATTGACCCGCTAATTTGTACATGGATACAGGCAATGCTATGCGGTTGTATAATAACGACCTCATACTAGAATGAGGTCTTCGAGTTCAAGGCTGCGAAGGGCTGTCTGCAGAGAGGTATTCTCTCGCTCTTACTGTGGGCCCTTTTCGTTGATGATCTGCTAGCGATCATTCCGCTGTGGGGAGTCGGCATTCACGCTTTTGCTGATGACCTGGCAATTATACTGAAAGGTAAATCGGAGGTGACGATATCGGCCGTCCTTCAAAATATACTGAACACTATTGACAAATGAGGTATAAGGGAAGATATGTCTCTTAACCCACAAAAGGTCGTTATAGTACCAATCACTAAAAAACGGAAGTTGAATGGTTTAGAACCGCTGTCTATCCGTGGTGAAACAATACAATTCTCATTTGAGACAAAATACCTGGGAATAGTCCTGGACAAAACTCTCAGTTGGAATGCGCACCTAGATAAAGTGTGTCATAAAGCCAGAATGGGTTTATGGACTTGCAGGCGGATCTGTGATAAGTCCTGGGGCATAACGCCCAGGCAGATGTATTGGCTATACACTATGTTAATCAGACCACAGATAATACATGGCGCTATAGCGTGGTGAAAGAAAGGACAAACGGTTGGCCAACATAAGCTCACCCGACTACAGAAACAGGCTTGCCTTGCAATTACAGGTGCATGGTAGCCATGGAGGTCCTACTAAATCTACCACCCCTGCACCTACTTGTGCAGATGGAGGCGGAACGGACCACATACAAACTATATCAACAGGCCAGAGGCAATAGTGATGGGACTGCTGAATGAGCTTTTAACAAACAGCATCCTATCGATGCCCTCGGATCTAATGTCAAAAATCGAGCCAGGAACGGAATTTCAATGTAATCGTTCCCAGCCGGGACGAATGGACCCAGCATGCTTAAGTTCTATTGAGAACCGACCTTGGCTTGTTCACAAACGGCTCGCGAACGACGAACAGAACAGGAGCGGGAGTCTATGAGAACAAACCGAGAATCAACATCTCATTGACCCTCGGTCAAAACGCAACCATATTCCAGGCAGAACTATTTGCCATTGAGACTGCGGCAGAACTGCTGATAAAACGGCAAATTCACCACGGCAAAATCAAAATATTTACTGATAGTCAGTCGATACTAAAAGCTCTGGAATCCAGCTGTTGTACCTTGACAACAGTCTGGAGTTGCCAGACGGTTTTAAACAGGCTCAGTATGTATAAGAGAATCACTTTTGTTTGGATACCGAGCCACTCAAACTATTTGAGTAACGAAGAGGCAGATCGGCTAGCGTTTGCTGGAGACGCTCTGCCTTTGGTAGGACCGGAACCATTCCTGGGAATACCACATAACGTGGCTAAGCGGGCGATAACAGGCAGAATAAACTCAAGACTAGAGTATTTCTGGCGGAGCCATTCTGGCCAGAAACATTCGAAGGTTCGAACAAAAAGATGGGGTCCTAGCGCTAGGTCTGGTTAGAGCCAAACTAAGAACAGTGGTCGAAATTATGATAGGTTGCAGGCTGAAAGCGCATTTGTACAAACTCGGTCTGGCTGAAGAAGATGAATGCAGGCTATGTCTTGAGGACACTGAAACGCCCATGCACATCATCTCAGATTACCCAGCGGTGAGTCGCATCAGATTCGAGATCTCGTCGGGGAGATATAAATTAGGGGTGAACTAAAATAGTGCGCGCGGATGCAGTGGTAGGGTGGACAGACGGCTACTGCCCATAAAATAATGATAATATTTAAATTCAAGATCAAATGAAAAACTTGTCCAAATCGGACATAATAATAATGATAATAAATCTTTATTTGATCCTGGAACCCGAAGCTGTCGATCACGTTCAGAAAAAAAAACTCAACTAACTCAAATTAAATAACAATTCAGAAAAATATTGTCACTGAGAAATTCTTCAACACTATAATAGCATTTTCTGATTGAAAATATTTTCAGAATTTTCTTTTGTAATACAGCATGTTTATTTTTAAAATGATGGCACGTGCATATTTTATACATAAAAGAATTTGCATTGTTTTGTATACACGAGTACGTGTAGTCTGTTTTTCCCGCACATGGGTGATTTATAGCCCTTCCGTTATATTCATGCTCTAGAAGCAAGATCTTCAAATCATTATAAATGTTGATTACTTACATTATATACTGATATTTGTATATTAATATACATACTGTACTGGGTTTTTCACTACAATTTAAGCCCCTCTTCAACTTTGTTAAAAATGGAAGTACAAGAAAAGTCATAAACAAAAGTTGCAGGAAATCAACTGAATTCTTTCGAAATAATTCTACTAAATGGAGTATATACAGGTGGACAAGATATGGTCGACCTGTATATACTCCATTTAGTATAATTATTTCTAAAGAATTCAGTTGATTTCCTGCAACTTTTGTTTATGACTTTTCTTGTACTTCCATTTTTAACATATATATATATATATATATATATATATATATATATATATATATATATATATATATATATATATATATCTAAGGGTTGCTTCCAAGACATTTTTAGTTATCTATTGTATACTTCCGAGACAATTGTTGAGTTCCAAGACAGTCTTGGAAGTTTTTTATATCTAATGGTTACTTCCAAGACAGTCTTGGAAGTATCATGTCTTGGAACTATCACAATTCTACTCAACAGTGATTCGATTACTTATCGGAAATCTTCATGTCAGCTTGTATCAGGGGATTGAACGCTACCGTGTCCTGCCAACATGAAAATATCGAATTTTAAGCTGAAAGTATTTTCAAACAATTTAATGATTTGAAATATTAAATCGTAGTCAAATACCATTCCGTCTTATCATCTATACTGCCGTCCTTTGGGGATATAACAAAGGGGCATTTTGAGGTAAATAAGAATTTTTATTTTATTTTTATTTTCATCTCAAAGTATGAAACTCGAAGTACAAAAATGTTCAGATCATTTCAGCAGTTAGGTGAAATTTTTCTGCTTCATTCCAATTTTTCATGCAATATTCATATTAATAACAAGTACACAATAATATACTCTACCTAATTTATGCGAGCTAAATCTCAGCCCAATAGTGTGATTCAATTTGTATTGTGAATTTTTTCCTAATTAAGACCATTTTTAGTATCATTATTATTTTTTCAATAGGTAGGTACATAAATAGGAAATTTCTGAAGCCACACTTACAGAACAGAACTGAACACAACTGAAATGTTCAGAATTGAAGTTCAACAGAACAGTATAAAACTCAACAGAAACTGAAAGAAACTGATTAGAACTGGAAGAAATCAAACAGGGCGGAACATAACGTATGAATATTTATATATAACAGAATGAAGCAGATAGATACTGGATAGAATTGAAGAGAACTGAAAGAAACCTAATTGAAATGAACGGCACGGAACTGAACAGAAAGTACAAATATTTGTAACAGAACGTTAAAGAAACTAAACAGAACTGAAAGAAATTGAACTGAACGGAACATGATTGAACAACTGAACACTACTGAACACTACTGAACGGAGACTGAAAGAAACTGATTAGATCTGAGAGAAACTGAATAACGGATCATAAGCTACTAATATTTGTATCAGAACATTAACTGAACAGAATTAAAAGAAACTAGAGAGAACGAAACAGCATTGTACGGCACTGAACAAAATCAGTAGAAACTGAACAGAATTAAATAGAACCGAACAGGCCTGAACAGAACCGAATAGAACTGAACAGAGATTAACAGAACAAAGAGTCGAAATGAACAGAACTCAACTTAACGAAACTGAACAGAACTGATTGCATATAACAGTATCATCGCCTGGGTAAAATGAATTCGAACAGAAGTATTTACTGGTCTTGCTATTTAAATAATGATTTTTTAATCCTTCAAGACACTACACAGTGTACTGGATAATTCAAGTTCCAAGAAAGATACAAAATAAGTTCAATTCTAAACATTAAAGGGTCAGAAAATAATCCTCAACCGAACAGAAATACTTAATCAAGAGCATGTTTTTCATTGTTTTTGCATACTTCTTTTAAGGAATAGCGTGCTATCGTTTTGCCCGAATGTCTGTAATTTTCTAATTCTGAGCAGAGAATGGTCTCAAATAACAGGGTTGAACACCCTGATGAAAAATCCGGGGTCAAAAGTAATTCTGTCCGACCGGCCGTGAACACGCAAACTATCTAACGGATAAAGCTAGAGACTTGAAATTTTCTGAGGCGATTTGGGTTCCAAATATCTTGGCTTAGTTCGTAATGGGCCAAACCGCTCTAATGGTTTCGTAGTTATTTCAATTCGAATTTTTTCATATTTTTCCCAATAATTTCCAAAGTATATTTTCGATCGAACTGAACTTTGGCAGTCAGAAAGAAGGTAATGACGCGCAAAATTGTGCAAAATTTCATGAGGATCGTAGGATAAGAAAGCTTTTTTAAATTTTTTTTTTTCGTACATTTTGGATACGGTGCAGTACGAAAATCTGAAATTGAATTGAACTATCAAATGGAAATATTTAAATTTTCAGGTTAGTTTTATTAAGATTTGAAATGTTGTCTTCTTTTCTCCAAATACTTTTGAAACTACGAATCCGATCAACATCAAATTTGGTATTAAGGAATCGAACAGTGACATGCATGTTTTGCCAAATTTCCACAAGGTCGTATAATAAGAAGATACTTAAAAAAATATTTTATTCGTACTTGTCGAATACTGTGGAGCCCGCATATTAAAACTGATTTGAGTCTCGAACTAAAAGTGATAGAGATTTGAAATTTTTGGGGTAGATTTGGGACCTGAATATCTCGCCTAAGTTTTTTAATGCGCACAATCTATTTAAGGATTCCGGAGCGCAATTGAATTTCTTTTTTTATTTTATCAATAGTTCCGAAACTACTCATCAGATTAGAATGAAATCTGATTCTTAAGTGAATAATAACGATGCGGAGGATTGTGTCAAATTTTGTAAGGATCGGCTAGCCGGTCCGAAGACTAAGTTAAACTGCAAGCTTCCGAACTGAAGGACCTAGAGACTTGAAATTTTCATATTACGTTGGAAGTCTGAATATATCCGTTGTGTCGTGAAATGGTCAAAATCGGCTTGTGAGTTATGTCAATTTGAAATTTTATTCTTCAAATATTTTTGTATCAGCAACTCCAATCGAACACAAATGTTGTATTTGGGAGAAAAATGAACGAGAACACTCACGCATAACTTCGTGCGAATATATGCCATAATTTTTCAAATTGCAAATCTTTAAATGTGATGTTTGAATCACTTGATAAAGGGTTTTCCAATAGCGATGATGCAGGTTAAAAATTGAAAAAACACATAGGTCACTCACTGAGACACAATTTGTTTTTATTTGAAAAGTTACATTATACCATTATGTATGGAAAATAATTGTACTCAATTACCACCACAATTTCTCCGTACGTACCGCAATTTGTCAACCCAATTTTTCAGCACTCACTCATATAAATTTGGCTGTATATAATCAATGGTACGTTCGATGTTTATTTTCAATTATTTAGTTGTTGGATTATCAGCATATGACTTAGCATATCCCCAAGGTGTTATATCACACGAGCCGGGAGCATAAGTAACTTGACCATTTCTTGAGATAATTTTATCATCGGATTTTGTTTTCAATAAATCGATTGTTGAGGTAACTGTGTGGCAGGTAACATCATTTTGTTGAATCCACATATCCGCCAGATTATTCTCAACAGCAGCAGGAAAAAAATTCATCTAACATTGTTCGTTATCTATTAACTAATATTTTTTGACCATTTTTTGTTTATATAATCAATCATTCAATCAAAAATGAGCTTCATCACTGAATAAAATTTTTCATAATTTTCAAATTGTTCAAGAGAAGAATAAGAAAATAAGCGACATTTATGGTGGTCATATGGCAGTTCTTGAACCAGTTAAATTTTGTAAGGATGTAAAGCCAAATCCTTTCTTTAAGTTCTTCAAGTTGTTGTTTGAGAAAGATCTGATTGTACACTTGCTGCAACTAATTCAATATTCCCATGAGCGCGCGCATTTCTTTGTCCTACTGGTACTTTTGTATCGTGTAAAGAAAATTCAATTTCAATACGATGAATAGTGAGTTGCCTAACTGGACCATGTCGCCCAGGAATTCTTCTTAAATTTCCCACAATTTTCACAAATGAGCAATGATTTTGATGAAATAATTTAACAATTTCCAAACGTTGTTGAAGCGTGCATAATCCCATGATTGAATGGCATAGCCTAGTGAACACAAATGACATGGAAAATGTTAAAAATAATATACTTTCATAATCATTTCAAATTGTTTCATTCCCGTTGGAAAACCTGTTATATATAGAAGAAAACCAAGAAATGGTAATAACGAGTTATCCATTTCGTGCTAACATTGTATCGATTTTAAATTCGGTAATTAGAATTAAAACAATGACGCGCATGTTCTTGCGAAAATTCGTGAGGATGGTATAAGGAGGTTTCAAACACCGGAGCTACCCGCTTAGGAGTACAAAATTAAATTTCATTGTTTGAAATCTCTAGTGAGGTAGTTTTAACGAGTTAGGAGATGGATGAAGAAACGCTCAAAGCTCCTGACACCACGTCAGTGCTTTTCTTAATTTTTTTAGACTAGCTTTATTAGCTCTGAGCGCTTGTTCTAGGAATTAGACTCTCATAATTTCGCCTGACTACCTGTTATGTGCGAAATTTACGCCAAAAATTCCATTCTGTCCGTCAGTCTGTTCGTGAATACATGTTCGAGAGAAAAAATTGAAGAGAAAAATGGCACTCTCGTTCATCGCCTATCTACGCCGCAAACTCTAACTTTGAGAAATTCCTCTAGAAAATTACAACAAAAGTAGGCAATCCAGGATTCAATATTTCCCTTTTTTCATTCAATTGATAATGCTAGAGCATATTTCTGGGTAAATCAATTATGTTGTCCTTTGTTGTACAAATAAAATTTCAGCTCATTTTGATGGATAATTCTTAAATGATTTAAGTTTTTAGGAAAAAAAATCATCTTCAAGTGATACGGTAGTTTGCATGAATTTTAAATTCACTGTTGTTCCCAGACACATCACGGCCAATTCCTTCTACGCCAGCAGTAAATCATCAAAGACAACAAACACAAAAACATAATTTTTCCAAGGAACTAAGGAATAAAAACGCTATACTTTATCGCTTGTGAGGCTCCACTACTGAAACTGAACATGGGTAGCCACGCGTCGGCGTTCTTTGAAAAGATGCGGCATGCTTTCATCTTGGGTCGGAGATAGATAGATAAATTTCTTTATTTCAAGCAATAGACATTTGCTATATAAAAATGAAATGACGTCAGAATGAATAAATAGAATTTCAGAACCAAAATAATCCCAAGAGTTGTAAGGTTCCAAATGAATTAACATTTTCTTAACTTTCTTACTGTTTACTGGGATCACGGCATTTAATAATATTAGGTAGTTTAATATTTTAATAAATGAGGACCTTTTTCACTCAATGCTAACCTATGAACACGGATGAAATAAATCTTGTGTTCTACTCTTTTATTATCATAATTATGACTAAAGGCGGAATTATATTTGTAGTTCGTGCCGTGACGACTCGCGTCAGTAGCCTATGGAATACGTATATTTCTAATGCGGGCGATTATACTACTACTCACACACCCCGTGTTATGACAGGGCGCGGATAGACACTCGAGGATCCGAGGTGCTCGGATGTGACACTCGCGTGTGTGCGATTTGTATGGGAAGTTATCCATTTTCGATCATAGAATGGATTTCCTCGAACAGCATTTTCGTCATCCTGAAATTTAAAAAAATATATACGAGACAGTATTTTAATTTCCACAAAAATGTTTATAATACAACAGTTGTTTCACCACGATGTGGCTTCTTCAGGTATCTAGTGCTAATCCTAAAGAATTCAGGCATAATTTCAACAATAGCTATGAAATTATCCACGTCGAAAGCAAAAGTTCTAGATTAACTCTTTTAGAATTTGTTGAAATCAACAGGTCCCGTAAAATCCTTAATAATAACAATGCCCGTAAAATCCTTAATATGAACAAACAGCTGTTCACAAGTCTCCATTACTGAATATCTCTTTCCTAATGGCTTTTTGTAGTGGCAAAATCCAAAAAACACCTTGATTTTTTATGATTTGTTTTTCCATCATTTTGTCATATACTTAACACTGTATTTACACTCGGATACACTGGACACCATCAGCCAGTAGAATGTAGATACCTGAAGAAGCGACGTCGTGGTGAAACAATTGTTGTATCATAAACATTTTTGTGGAAATTGAAATACTGTCTCTTATATATTTTTTAATTAAAATGAGTTTCCACTAGTGGCCGAATCAAGCAAACATCCTGAAATATTGATGGAATTTGTTCCTTCACCAGTAAATGAAACTCACTTCGAGCCTCCCTGAGGTTATTTATCGGATGAACGCAGTATTTTCTTCTTTTATTCTAAAGTAGGCTTAACATAAGCATATATCCAAGATCTTCATTAATATCGCTCTCACGAATACAGGGGAGGTAGTTGTTTTCAACATGTTTTTTTCAACAAAAAGTTAGTGGAAGTAAGAGAAAACTCGCAGATGAGCATCGTATCTTTCAAGAAAAGTGGGAATTGGAGTTTTTATGTTGTGAAGTAGAAGACTAAATTATTTGCTTGATTAGCAACAGTACAACTAGTTTCCCAAAATTATATAATATTAAATGTCACTATGATTGCCATATAAGTAAGACCAGTTTAGAGGCATGAGCAGAAACGAAAAGTTAAGTCAGTTAAAAGTGCAGTTAAAAAATCAAAAGCTAATATTTATTCCTCCAAAGCAAGAAAATTAATTTGCTGTTCTAGCGAGATAATGTCTTATAGGGGCCGCTGAAATTGTAAGTCCCAGGGGCGTGAAGCTTTTTCAAAATATATTCTTGTTCCGGAATACTGCGCCTAAGAGAGTAACTCAAATATAAGTATTCAGATTAAAAGAAAATTGTATTCTTTCATTGCATTTTCTGTTGCCTGGAACGAAACTACGGATGTATGTGCGCAACTCTCTGTTTTTCTCCGTGCTGTTGACAAAAATATCAAAATTTATGAAGAATTATTGGAATTAGTAAGCTTTGCATGATACAACAACCAGAGAGGATATTTTCATATCCGTCTATGAACTTCTACAAAAATACAATTTAGATTTATCGAAACTGTTTTCCATCGTAACAGAGCTCCTTCCATGACTGAAGTAAATGAATGCAATGATCAAAGAAACGAGCTGTGAAAAACCAGACATTCTTCATGTTCATTGTATAATTCACCAAGAAGTTATTAACGTCATAATGTCACAAGGATTGAAACAGCGGCAGTTTTCGGCGTTTTTACGTGATATAGAAAGTGAATACACTGATTTACCTTATTACGCAGAGATGCGATGGCTTTCATGTGATACATTTTATAAATTGAAAAACGAAATATGCTCTATCATGAATGTGAAAGGACAAGATGTCAGCCTATTCTGCGTTCAGCCTTCATACATCTTCATAGATCTATCATTTCTGGTTGATACACACTTTTTGGTCATGAATACAGAATCGCAAGGAGCAAAACAAGTGATAACAGATATGTATAATCATGTGAAAGCTTTCAAGTGCAATATGATGCAATCAGAAAAACAGTTAGCTGTTGATATTTTGTCACATTTTCCGACTTGTAGAGCGTATCCAGAAACTGCAAGTGTGCCCGTATCGAACAAAATGTACACAGAAAATATAACACGTCTTCTAGCAGATTTTGAAAATCGTTCTCAGGATTTTAAGTTCTAAGCGAAAACTTTTACTATATTTATTGGTCTTTTTACCATCAATATCGATGATCTTTACCCTCACCTTCAGATGGAAATGATTGAGATACAGTGTAAGCAAATTTGAAAGAAAAATTCACTATAGTTGTTATATTGGAATTTCACAAGTACTTACTTGATCAATTCGTTAAAATGAGAAAATTTGCTTTTAAAATGCTTTCAATGTTCGGGATTACCTACAAGTGTGAACAATCATTTTCTTTGATGAAAGGAAATAAATCTCATACATCAATCTCATACAAGATCTTGATTGACGAACGAACACTTGAGTTCAGTTAGAAAACTTAGTTATCGTTGTTATAATTTTTGTAAAATCTTCCCTTCTGAAAATTTAATAAATACTCTATAATAGTTCTCTTTGCGTTTAAGATTTTCGATTCAATTTTTTTTGAGGAAGGGATAATCAATGAATAATTATATAAAAAATTGATAAGATTTCATTAATACCGTAAATCAATCTGATATATCTCCAAAAAAGAAAATAATGGTAGTTCGGCCAACACCACTCCCCTTCTCCTACACCATTGCTTTGCGGCCCGCCGGGTCTTCCATCCCGGGTTTTGGCCCACCACCGACATCAAGTTAGACATGCCTGATCTAGATCCTTTCCTATCGATATGCATTATTTCATATTCGTTATTGAAATTTTTTTCAAATTCTATTAGATGGTTGACATATGTGGAATGTGTTGAATTTTAAATATAGCTCTTTTGATGTTCGTGTATACTTTTCATGGACGATCTGCCGGCCTGATCAATATAAACCAATGGTCAATCATAAGAAGTCAACTTATAGACTCCTGATTTATTATCTTTCTTTGATTTATCTTCATTATTTTTAATATATCAATGGTTCTGAAAACTTCTATGATATTGAAAGTTTTCTTGAAATAATTGGCAATGTCTATGGATATTCTATTTATAGATGAACATAATTTAATGCCATCTTTTTCTGTGTATGGCTTATCATTTTATCTGTAAGGGCTCAGTTGAAACAATTGTTAAATGCTATTTGCTTGATTATATTGAGTTCTTTTGGAAAATTTATTTTTTATTAATAACTTTATTGTTATTGAAAACAATACTAATCCTATAAAAATTAATGATATTCTGAATTGTCTTAAAATATGTCTCGAACAGAAATACTTCTAATTCAATGGTATCACTTATATTTCCAATGGAGGACTTATCATGGGAAATCCACTTAGCTCTATTTTAGCAGAAATGATTATGGATGATTTAGAATCAAAAATTCATTCAAACCCAATGAACAAATATTTCCTTCATTGGTTCAGATTTGTAGATGACATTCTATGTTGCTTCAGAGGAACAAATAGACAATTAAACTCCTTTTCAATTTTCATTAATAATCTACACCTGTCTTTGCGAATTCACCTATGAAGAAGAGAAAGCGAAGTATCAATTTCCTAGACTTAAATATCACAATATTAAATAACTCATATGAATTTAGTCTACACACAGATATAACAATACATAGTGTAGATCGTTGTTGGTGAAATAAAATAATTATTATTATTACAAAACTTCCAATCACCCCTTCAATCAAAAAATGTCTTCCTTTAATAGCTTTATCCATAGATGATTATTAGAAGTACCGACGAACCTCCAAAATTTTTCCAAAAAACTTAATATAATCAAACAAATAGCATTTAACAATCGTTTCGTCCCAACCCTCATAGATAAAATGATAAACAATGAACTGAAAAAAAGCATTGAGTTATGTTTATCCTACGACAAAAGACCCCATTCCGAAAGAATTCATATAAATTTTATATATAAATAGAATATCCGAAGACACTGCCAATTATTTTAAGAAAAATTTTAATTATCCCGCAGCTTTCAGAACCATTAATAACATTAATAAATATATTGAAAATAATAAAGATATATCAAACAAGGATAATAAATCAGGAGTCTGTAAGTTGACTTACGAGTATAAGGATTGCCCAATGGTTTTTATTGGTCAGAACGGGAGATCGTTCAAGAAAAGAATCCACGAACATCAAAAGAGCTATACCTAAAATTCAGCACATTCCACATATGCCCACCATCTAATAGAATTTGAACATAAATCCAATAACGAATATGAAATTATACATACATATCGAAAGTAAAGGGTCTAGTTTAACATTCTTAGAACTGCTTGAAATAAACCGATATAATTCTCAGAAGATTCTCCTAAACGAACAAATGGACACGAAACGGCACCTCTATGGAATATCTTCATGTGATTTGGAAAAACCAACGACAACCCCAATAACTTTCATTGCCATTGACGTTATCTGTCCGCCTAACTGGGAATACCAAAATAATTGCCATTCTATTTTTAGTCCCATTTGCTGTAATTCCTGTCAATACATATATAAGAACCTATGTAAGTTTTCATACAGAATCAGTTCAAATGTAGAATATGATTAAGCCACAGTGTGGCGAAACCATTATCATTCAACAATAAAAGGTTTGTGGAAATTAAATTTAATTTATTATTATATATTACTAGTTGCAAATGAATTACCATCAAATAAAGACCGTATCCATCAAATATTCATTTGTAATTATATGATAAAGCAAAATTTTTACAGCCATACGAATGAAGTATAATCTGAAATTATTGAAGACTCCCATTTTATTCCGAGAAATATTCAATTATCCTCTTTTTATAAATAGACCAGTAACAGATTACTGCGATTTACCGAAAAAAACAGCCGAGTCATTAATATATTCGTTTCACCAATACTTCCAGGACAATCATACCTTCCACGGATGAATAGACAACTCTAGAAAATAATAATTCCTATCATATTTAGCATTGGTATTCCGAATGTGGTAGTAATATAATTGATCCACTCAATTCAATATAACAAAAGTGGAGATTATTTTTAATATTCAGATATCCTAGCCATCGCGAATAATTGGATTCATGTCAAAAGATTAGGGAAGAGTACTAACGTTGTGTGTGGAGCTGTTGCGCGCATGTTCGTCAGTCTACTCGCACAACAAATTATAACACAGCACAGAAAATTATGAAAATAACTAACCTCAATTATCTTTGGTTACAACTTGATATGTAGCTCAATTATTCCGCAAGAAGAGAACGAAAAACAAACTTCCTCCCTACCTGCAAAAATTTTAATACCTCTACCAACTCTGCCAGACGGGATTTACTGCGGTAATGGAAAGACCGCTTGATATATTTATAGGTATCAATCGGTAAATCGGTAATTTTCAAATTTGAAAAAGTATAATAACATAAGTGACAAATAATTATGCATTAGCCTTCCCACTGTCCTTTCACAACTAAATATTATATTTCAATTCGATCGGATAATTATTTTAGAAATTATGGGTAAAATAAAATCTCCAATGTCAATAAATCCTAAGCTTCCCGCCCGATTTCGCCCATTAATGAACATAGCCAAGATATTTAGGCCTTAAATCTATCCGAAATTTTCAAGTTTCTAGGTGTTTTCCTTCGAGAGTTATCGAATTACGGCTCATGGACAAAACAAACGCATGGTTTTCAAAGTGGCACCTAAAACCAAATCTAAACGAGTGACAATACGTTATTCACATCCATGAGATCATACAAAATTCACCGACAGTAACAATAAACGGAATGAGTAAAACACCAACAATCTCTATGAAATACCTAGGAATCTTATTTGAAAATAAAATAAATGTCAAGCCCCCAAACAGTAAATAAAGAAAGCTGTAATAAGAGCAAAAACGTCAGATATCTAACATATGGGAACACAGGGATAATTCTCAATTACGCAGTAAGAATATAGAGTGTAGAAACCACTTATGGAATAATTTGGTGTTCTTATGTTGGAAAATTATAAAAAACACTGAGACACGTCAACTTTTAAATTCAATAGTGCACATTTTAAACATAAATTTAAATAGACAGGGCGATTCGCGCACGTCCAGCTTAGTCCGTCCTTTTTATTTTAAATTGAACATCCTGTATATTTTCATATTTTTTAATGCTTCTCAATAACCCGATTTCATCGAACTTGTATGGTATATTATGAATAATATTGGATGAAATTTCGAAAGCATTAAAATACATGATGTAATTGATTTCAATATTATACATTAAAATAAATGCTTATAATGTTCTCCACCTGCTACACAGTTTCCTATGAAACTCGTTCTTAACGTTGTTTAAAGTTTGAGTTAAAATATTCCACATTTCTGTAGTTATCCTTACTTTGAGGTCTGCGATGCTCGTCGGATGTGTTGCATATTTTTGTTCTTGAGATAAGCCCACAGAAAAAAGTCCAACGGCGTGAGCTCTGACGATCTAGCTGGTCACTCAATACTACCTCTTCGTCCAATCCATTTATTGGGGAAGATTGCGATTAAGTAAGTTCTGACCATTGAATCATAATAAGCTTAGGCTCCATCCTGCTAGAACCAGACATTTTCATTCGGTTGGTACGAGGAAATAAGTTGACTAGCACAAGAACAACTTCGTCTCTAACCAAACTCAAATATTTTTCCGTTGTCAAATTCCTATCTATAATTATAGGATCAATAACATGGTCACCTATGATACCTTCCCAATAGTTCACCTTTTGAGGATACTGCGTATGTGTCTCACACAATGAGGATTCTCCACTGACCAATATCTACAATTTTGTCGGTTTACTTCCCCGTTCAATATAAATTTATTTAATTATAATATAAATTCGACAGAAACAATCTGAACTAGCTATAAACCAAATCGTTTTTCAAAATTAGATGTTAATATTGCTTTCAAAACGCAAAACAAATTATCATCCCTATTATTTAACGCAAAGGACCCAAGTCCAAACATACACATGAGTTATCTTGTTCGCCGTGCAGTATTATAATAAATATATAGGACAAACGGACGTTCCTTCAAAACGAGGTTCAACGAACATAAAATGAATTTCATAAAAATTAAACAAACTTCTACTGTTGCCACTCATTGTTTAGAAAACGGCCATCCTTTTCCGACAATAGATCATCTTAAAATTTTACATGAAGACACAAAAGGAAAGAAACTTGATTATTTAGAATCTGTTGAAATTTTCAAATAAGTTCACAATAAAAATAATGAATGACTACGGATCCAAAATATTTGAGATATTTAAATAAGTAACATCTGTTTATCAATCTCAATACTTAAATAAGTAACATCTTACCAATCTTATTTGCCGTACCGACATTCCAACAATTGTTAGGAGCCCTCTCTTTTTTAACCTGTTTTTTATCACCTCTTCTATACATAAATACCCTGTACCGCTTGTTAAGTTTTCAGTCTGAAGATGGGATAATTCATTCCCGAAACTCGAATCACATTAAAATGTGTAAAATGTCAATTTATTTGTAGTAAAACATAGTAATTTCTACAACTTGTTTTAATTATGACCAACTACCAAATAGTAACGGCTGAAACAATACAGTATCTAAAAACTTCAGGTTTTACAGAAACTATCAATTTGATGCAGAAGTAATGATTCCATAGCTCATACAGAAAGATATAAGGGTATATTACTTTGAAGATGAGATAGTAATTCCCGAAACTCGAGTCACAGTAAAATGTGTAAAATTTCAATTTATTGGTAGTAAAACATAGTAATTTATACAATTGTTTTAATTTACCGAATTTTTTAGATTAATTTGTATTGTTAATAGCTTCTGAACCATCAGGTCGGATGTACAGAGTTGAATTTACCCACAAGTTTTGAGTATTATTCGATCCGAGCGGGAAAAATGCCAATGATCATCAACATGAAGTGACCCAATATTGCATAAGAAATGATCGATATTGAACGAAAATAGGTCAATGATTCAAACAGTGACACAAGATTTCTATATATGACCCATCGAATCAAAATTAAACACAATCAACAAATGAACTAAATATATACTCTGAAATGTCTTGGAACTGATGGTTATTCAAAAAATCGAAATAAAATCTAAACAACCGGCCCATTTTTCAAAATTCAAGTACCATTGAAAACAGTACCTTATGTATGACCGAATGAACCTATATACAACGAAAATAAAAAAAGTCCCGGAAGTAACCGTTAGATATATATATATATATATATATATATATATATATATATATATATATATATATATCTGTCGAGCCATCTCTCTTATTTGACAACTACAGAATTTCAAATTCAGGCTCAGTAATCGGTTGTCAAGTGGTAGGCTGTGATAAATCAACGTTGATGTTGATAACAATATGACACACGTTGATATTCAATAATATTTCTGGAACACAGAAGCGGAAAAAATCTAGCCCAAATCAAATATATTTCAACAAATTAATACATATAATATAATTACTACAATACTACAATAAATCTATCTTATATTTTATGTGGAAAACAATGAAAACAAGAAAGCTAAAAGGAAAGAATATATGACGTTACATCCAGATCATCCAATTCCAAGTAAAAATATAGATTTATTAGCCCTCACAAACGTGTAAAAGTTTCTTAAAGTTTTAAGAGAAAGATGCGTAACGTCTAACGGAATGAGAATCAAGAACTCGAGATTGTTGAGTATTTATGGTTGTATGAAACGAACAGTTAAAACTAAAGAAATTGCTCGAAATGGCCACGACTATTTAATATACATAGTTCATATCGCTTTCTCATGTTGGTTAGACTATTTAGGATGGCATTGTTATGGTTCTGATTGAGTTCATGAGTTTATGCTTCGGTTTTGTATTTAATGATCTCAACACTTTCATTATGATCAGAGAAAATTTTTTCCTTCAGGAACGGCCATAAAAACGTGTCCAACGCTGTTTTATCCTAACTATTCGATGGCCATGAGATAGGTGCACCATAACCGATCCAGAGATCAAATTGACCACTCAAATGTTCTCGAACTTCCAAAACTCTATGCGAGGGCGCTCTGTCCTGCTGCCAAATTATATGTTCGAATTCTTCAGCAGAAAAATGTTGCTCCAAAAAGTAAGCTACCTCTGGCAGTATCTTTTCCAAATATGCTTCACGTGTTAATGTGTAGTCAAAAAATATAATCTGGACAATTTTATTATAAACAATGCCACACCAAACGTTAACAGACTTTCTTCCAGATTTTATAATTTGAAATACTTTGCGTTGTCTTCGATTTTTGTTTTCGCAAGAATGTCTATTTTTCTATTGAGCATGCCTACTGTGGGGAAAATATGATTCATCCGTCTACATTCAAATTTAATAAATAACGATCTTCCTCCAATCTTGGCAGCAGATGTTGACACTATTCTAAGCGTTTCCGCTTTTGGTCTTCTGTGAGGAGTTGTATGGCCTATTATTGTTCTTTTTCAACATTCTATGAATCTTCGAACAGCATATTCCAAGTTCACGTGATGGTTTCTTTAATCCATTTTCTGTATTTTATAAAATAATTCTTATCAACAATTAATTATAGTAACATTACCTTAAAAATAAAGCAATATGTCGAGTTTTTTATTCTCATTCCGTATGATGCTTCGTCTTTCTCTTAAAACATTTAAAATCTCTTACACGGCCGTATTGAGAGTGTATTTTCTCTTGGAATTGAATTACCTGGATGTAATGCCATATTTTCTCTGCTTGCAGCTTTTTTGCTTTTAATTTTCTTCACATAATGTGAAAATATTTCAAATTTTTCCGCTTCTGTGTAATGCATGTTCCAGGAATGATTTTATTGAATGTAAACGTGTGTCATATTGTTACCAATGTCGTTTGTTGATTTATCACAGCCTTCCACTTGACAACCGATTATTGGACCTGTCAGGTGGATCTTTGAATTTGAGACTCTGTAGTTATCAAAATAAGAGAGATAGACCGACACATGCATATATATATTTTATTCTGACAAAATTCAGTTGATTTCGTACAACTTTTGTGAATAACTTTTTTTGTATCTCCATTTGCAACAAAGTTGAAGGGAGGGTCAAATTATAGTGAAAAACCCGGTACATAAAACTTTGTGTAAATGTAAATGTCTTTACAGATTTGAGTTTGTTTTATATTGTTTACTAGCATTCTCAGAGCATAGCAGCATCTTGCCAGTGTTTAAGCGATATTGTCAATTTGAGGTTTCCAAAGCAAATTGAAGTTAATCTGAATTTCCATGAAAAAAACTGAGTCCTCATCTATGATATTCTCATTATTATATGTTATAGCATATTAATTTTTCTCTCTAAATATCAGTATTTTTATTTCAGTGATATTCATTACTAGGGCATTAGTGTGGAACCATTTATCCAGCTTATACAGATTTACTCTTAGTTTTTTTGTCATTTATCTGCTGTGGTACCAACACAAATTACTGATACATCATCCGCATACATAACGATATCGCCAAATTTTGCTTGGATCAAATTATAAGTATATGTATATTTTACAAGGGACCCAGTATTGACCCTGAGACACACCCCTTTCTATATATAAGGTATCTGATGTTGTTTGTTCAACATCCTTTGTCTTTTCAGTTGTTTTTTGAACTTTTTCAGTTAGATAGGACCCAAAAAGTCTCAGAGCTACACCTTTTATGCCGTATCTTCCCATTTTATTTATTATGATGTTATGATTTACCCTGTTAAAGGCCTTTATTAGATGGGGCAGAGTGCTGCTGTTACATGGTTTTTATTCGTTTACTGTTGATTTTCCTTGCCTGAAACCACATTTTTGTTTTACTAGGATGTTGTTATTCTCAAAAAAGTTTATATTTTTATAGAAAAACTATTTTCTCGGAGAACTTGATATTTGTGAGTAGAAATATTAGCCTGTAATTGTGATAACTTTTTTCCACTTTTTTTGTGAATTGGATCAATCCAAGACTCTTTGAGAGCTTACGGATAGCTCCCCGTTTCTATTATTCTATTAATTATATGCGTCAATAAATTTGTCATCATAGATGCACTGGTTTTCATAAGACTAACAGGTATACCATCATATTCTATGGACTTTTTATTTTTCATTTGCATAATAAAACAAGAGATTTCTTGCTCTTAGCTGGGCTCAGAAATATTCTCCCATCACCCATTTTTATGATCACTGCAGAATCAGTGATATATTTGCTATCAATTTCAGCATCTTTTTAAATTTTTTTTATATGCAAAAACACATATTTTGTACTTAGTTTACTAGAAAACAGAGTGATTTAGATTTCGAAAAAAGTATTTTAAATTAAGGTTACTCGTATATTAGAAATAGAAAAATAAAATGAAATTTCTTGTCGGAAAAGTGATAAAAACCTGTTGTAGGAAATTGTTACATTTGGACAGAGAAAACACTAATCATTATGTAATATTTTTGTCCTAGAGTTAGTAATAAAAAAAATGTTCATGTGGTATCAACAATTTCAAAGCGTAGGACCCGTATAACGTACCACGCAATTTGTAGGAGAATGTGGCGATTGAATTATATAGATCTTAACTACACAAAAGTGGAAAAATCAGTTGGTTAGTAATACTTTTTGATGGCCTCATTATTGATACATGTTGGAGGGAGGGGACTCTGATGAAACCATACATTTTGTAGGACAAATATGTTTTTGAATGAAGTTAATAATTATCTAATGATTCAATAAAAAATTCCACAATTAGTGACAAATTTGTACGAATTGCCAAATCGACATATTTTATCAATGCTACTCCCGTTAGCTACTGCATTCGAGAATTTTTATGAGGGAAAAAGTTGGGCGTCTCATCAAAATGAAGCTACTCAAGAAAAATTAGCTTGATACTAAATAAATGGTAAAAATAGACCCCGGATTCTGGACTATGTCTTTTGTTAAATAATAAGAAAATTTTTTTTAATTGATAGAAGGATTATTACAAACTTTGAATATCAAAACAGATTCAATCTGTTAGCCCCCATAATTTTAATTTCAAAAAAATTTTATTCAAAAACTTTTAGAATTGAATTAATATCTTATAAGCACTGCTTATATACAGTATACGCATAAAATCAAATTTCATTATACAATATCAAATGTAATACAAAAAACCCAACAGATATAAATTGTCATTTAAAATTAATAAATAAATATTTGGAGGGCGTTTCGTTCCGGGCATCTCATCTGCATTCTAATTGTTTTTTGGGGATGTGCTACATGTTTTGAGAGATTTTGAAGTAAATTTTTTAAACATATTGAATATTTCAAATAAATTAGTTTTGGAGAAGTTCTTAAAATTATTTTGTGTATTTTTGAAAAAGATTTAGTTTTCATAAATATAAGATCAGAAACAAAAATTTTTTGTCACAGGCAGACATGGGCATCACCCCTTTCTGAGGAGTTCAGGTGCGGTTGCTTGGAACAAAACGCCGCTCCTTCAAATATTATTTCATTAATTTTAATTATATTAATTATATATTATATTTTTTAATTTTTTCAATTGCATTTGATACTGTATAATGAGTGTTGATTTAATAGATCTATTAAATATAAGCAGTTCTTATAAGACATTAGTTTAATTCTAAAAGTTTTTGAATAACATTTTTTTAAATTAAAATTATATGAGGGTAATAGATTAAATCTGTTTTGATATTCAAAGTATTATCTTTTGTGTTTACTTGATATTTTTATTCCCATTGTGAACCATAATCTATATATGGTTCATCTACGTATGTAGTTCAAAAGTATTCCCCTTCGAATCAAAACTGACCACTCTCAGTGTTTCTCATAATATATTCAGTTTGTCTGATATGGATCCTGTTTCATTTTGAAAGATGCACCTGGTATATTCGACCTCGGTACAATTTTTGAGAGGATGTGAGTTTTGAGCTTGTCATATATATTTCACATTCGCTTTTTGCGTTGGAATGAATGATAATAGCCTTATGTGGCAATTTTAAGTTCCTCTCAGTTGCATTCATTTTATTATCAACCTGATCCAATAATGCAACAATTTGTCATCTGAAATGAAAAGGGTGAATTCATAACGGAAAAGCCAAGGATGCTTTCGTAACCAGATTATTCTCTCCTGTCAAGTCAATAAAGATATCAACAGACTCTCAACTTTCAACGGATTCAAAGACATCTCATAAGTCAGAGGAACGATCTCTTAATCAATTGATCTTCGGGGAAAGATGACATCGTTCATTCATTTCGAATGCGACCAGGACCTTGCTCCCCATTATGTTCCGACAAAAGACAAACAGACTCGATACCTATTGATCCTATCATTTTAGCAAATTATTGCGAAACCAGTCATTGCCGATGATCAAAGCATCACGACCCGTTGGATATGTCGTGCGTATTTCATCTCTTAATGAGAAATGTACAGGCTGAACAAACTTAAAATCAAGGTAACGGCAATTAGGTGAAATAGAATAGCTTGAAAAATTACATATAAATATTAATTTTGTTGGTAATTTGTTTTATATAGTTCGTTTAGAAAGTGCCCGGAGTTTATTATCTTTCATAATTTTAATCTACTTCTTTTTTATTTAAGTATTTTAATATTAGCCTTCTAAATATTTAATTCCAAAAAATAATATTCAATAATTTCAACTTCAGGAATTAAATTAAATTAATGGCATATGACTACCACTTATATTAAACGACATATAAAATAAACATTCATTATAAGACATCCAAATGATATAACAAAATCCAATAAATAAAAATTGTTAACCAAAATCCTATAAATTAAATATTTTGAGTAGACAAAATTTTGTTTCTGCTGATCAATCTTATGACAACAAATATCATTAAAAAATGTTTAACATAATGTTAAGAATTTCATCATAAAACTATCTTACTTAGAATATTCAATATTATTGGATATCTATATCTAATTAAGTTACTTTCTATAAAATCTCAAGATATGTAAAAACATTACTGAAAAACAAGTTTTAAGAGAGACTTTGCTTCGTCAGTACTCAATCATATTCATATTCAATAAAATATAACATCAATCAACAAAAAATATTTTCTCACCATTTAACAATTCAGAAAGCTTTTTGGTAAATGTATACTGAAAAATTTAAATGAAGTGTATTGTTAACTACAAATAAATAATTCTGTGGTTTACCCTTTATCTAAAAGATTGAAAGACAATTTAACGGCCTCTGTTATAGCACAAGTACTATCTGTATAAAGAATGTTAAGGAAATCAAATAATTATATATTATGAATAAAATAACATGAATAGAGGTAGTTATACTTGATAGAAGGTACTACTCTGTCAAGAAAGTACCGGGAATTTTCAGTTAAAACAACATTTTTACATTTAATCTTCAAAATTTATTGGGTCGCCTTCAAAATAGGCTCCATTTGCTCCAATACATCTATGCCAACGGCATTTCCAATTATCGAAACATTTTTTATAGGCGCTTTCCGGGATGGACTTTAGCTCTCGCGCCGAATTTTGTTTTATGGCTTCAATCGACTCAAAACGGGTGCCACGAAGGGGCAATTTTAGTTTTGGGAAGAGGAAAAAGTCGCAGGGAGCCAAATCCGGCGAATACGGTGGTTGCTGAAGCACGTTTGTTGAGTTTTTGGCGAGAAAGTCAGTCACAATCGTAGCTCGGTGAGAAGGCGCGTTATCGTCATGCAAAATCCATGAGTTGTTCGCCCACAAATTTGGCCGCTTCTTACGGATACGCTCACGCAAACGTTTCATAACGCCTAGGTAATACTTCTTGTTTACCGTCTGACCCTCTGGAACGAATTCGTAGTGCACCACGCCACGGATATCGAAGAAAACAATGAGCATCACCTTCATTTTCGAGCGGCTTTGGCGTGGTTTTTTCGGTTTCGGCTCATTTTTTGCCACCCATTCCGATGATTGCTGGCTTGTTTGCATATTGTACTTGTAGACCCAGGTCTCATCACCAGTTATAATGCGTTCCATGAATGTAGAATCGGAATTACAGCGATCCAGCATGTCTGAAGCAACATGTTCGCGATGACGTTTTTGAAGAAAATTCAGGTCTTTCGGTACGAGTCGTGCGGCCACCTTTCTCATGCCCAAAATATCAATCAAAATTGTACGTGCGGACTCATGGGATATCTTAAGATCATGTGCTATCTCTCTCAAGCTGGTACGACGGTTTCCCAGCACCCTTTCCTTAATTTTATCAACGTTATCTTCGATCGAAGACGTCGATGGGCGACTACTTCACGACCGTCCTTGAAGGATCTGTACCACTGATATGCACGAGTTTTCGATAGAGCATTATCACCAAAGGCATTTTGCAACATTTTCAATGCATCGGCACACGAAAATTCATTTGCAACACAAAACTTTAAACGAATTCTTTGCTCAACGTAATCACCCATAGTAAACATCGGCACGCACTCTGACATCGACTGACTTAATCAGCTGTTGCAAACACACTAGTTGACAGATCCCGCTCAAGCTCGGCATAGTAATTAAGGACAGTGGTACCAACCTAGGAAAAAAAATTTTTACCTGCCTCATTGCGCCGCCAGATTTAAATCGATAATTCCCGGTACTTTCGTGACAGAATGTATATAAAATTATTTAAATATTTTAATATTAGCCTTATACATATTTAATTCCAAAAAATAATATTTAATAATTATAACTTCAGAAATTGAATTAAATTTATGTCATAAAAGTACCACTTATATTAAACGACATAAAAAATAAACATTCATTATAAGACATCCAAATAATATAGCAAAATCCAATGAATAAAAATTGTTAACCAAAATTCTATAAATTAAATATTTTGAGTAGACAAAATTTTGTTTGTGCTGATCAATCTTATGAAAACAAATATCTTTAACATAATCTTAAGAATTTTATCATAAGACTATCTTACTTAGAATATTTAATATTATTGGATATCTCACTAAGTTACTTTCTATGAAATCTCAAGATATGTAAAAACATTACTGGTATACAATTTATGAAATAATGTCGCAACTAGAAGAAAGAAAACAGATAAAATATTTGTATAGAAAAGGTTTTCGAAACGCTAAAAAATCAGTGCAATTGACTGAACTGGGAAAAAGTACTGTATATGAGACAATAAAGAGGATAATAATGAATTTGAGACATAGACCAGTTTCAGGAGAAGATTGAAGGAAACAACTTAAACGCTTAATTGGTCTCAGGAAGACACAATCCGCGCCAAGGGTTTCGTAAATTGGCTAACAGAATGGGATATCATCGAAATATACAAGTATGTCCAGAAACCCTCCGTATGTCACTGAAAAGACAAGGCTACAGATCAAGGAAACCAAAAAAATCCTTATAATGTCACCTTCACAAAAGGAATGAAGGATAGAATTTTTTCAACATTTTCAAGAAGATAATTTTAATAATATTCTTATATCTAATGAAAGTTGTTTCCGACTAGGTGGAAATCACTTAAAAATCCTATCAAAGCAACCTGTTATCGTTCAAATTTCCAAATTTCCCACAAAAATATTGGTTTGGGGAGCAATATCTCAGCGTAGTGCTACGCCTCTCTGTATAGTTGATGGTACCATTAATAGTGAAAAGTATTCTAAACGATTGAAACGGCGTATGCTTTATATCCAGAGAGGGGTGGCGTTTTCAGCAGGATAGTGCAAAATGCTATACTTCGGCCTGTACTCAAGCCTGGATTCAAGAACACGAAGTGACAACCATTTAATGGCCAGCAGCTTCACCAGATCTTAGTCGCTTTGAAAACATATGGCGACTAATAAAGATTGAAGTTAAAGGAGCATCGACACGCAATAAAGATGATTTAATTCAATCAGTTTTAGAATCCTCGACTACCATCACCGAAAATTATGGAGGTGATCTAGTTTCGGGTGTACTTTGACGTTTAGTCAAGTGTTTACAGTTAAACGGAGGTTGTATAAGTAAATAAAATGAATATTTTGTTATAATTTTCTAATTCAAGAATAAAAATATATACTAAATATTTACAATTGAGCTTTGTTTTTTTCCGAATACTTTTTAGACAGACTATATTTACAGGTTTATTCGAGTGTCCTCGCATCTCGTGGACTATTAAGTAGAACATTGTAGCAACAATTGTATACGACGTTTGGATTATAAAATGCATATTGATAAGTTTGGATGTATATTTGCGTATTTTAACTCCAAATATTACTCTCTAGAGAGGAATGATCAGGATGCAGAGATTAAAGGATTACATTATACCGTCTGTACAATGTAATACCTGAAGAAGCCACATCGTGGCTTATTATTTTAATAGTACAAACATTTTTGTGGAGATAAATTACTCTCTTTTATAATTTTTTTTAATAATACTTGATTATTAATTAGATAGGAAACCCAAAATCAATTAGAATCATAAA
This sequence comes from Megalocaria dilatata, assembly GCA_034642435.1. NCBI lineage: Eukaryota > Metazoa > Arthropoda > Insecta > Coleoptera > Coccinellidae > Megalocaria > Megalocaria dilatata. Next base: position 77,245,838 of record CM067854.1, read on the forward strand.
AAATACGAACAAATAAATTTTGATTTGATTACTGACAACTAAATACTAAAATCATAAATCTGAAAAACTTTTCGCCATACAGGGTGAACCATAACTTTTAGGACATAAGTTAAGGACAAGTTATTCGGGACAAAATATGGCTATTGGGTCCAATATGCCTTAATGAAATATTGCCCTGAAAAAGATACAGGGCGTTAACTTGGGTTTTTTCGTATTTCCCTAAAAATTTCAGTGTTTATTTCTCAACTGTTATTGAAATCAACACAAGGGCATAAATTCATTTAGAGAATATGTATTACTATTATATGTATTACTTCACTTTTCGTTGTAGAGTGCGCCACGTGAATCATTCCTGATGATAAAATTAAGTGGTAGCTTCTTTTGACGATACTTGATAGTGAGTTTGATTGAAAATACGATGTAAAAATTATTTTCACGTCATATTGATATTTTTGAATACGATAATAAGAAGGAGAACTTCCGGATGTCACAGAACAGCTTATTCTGTGCCCTTATGAAAGTAGACGCATTTTATATTCTTCTTCACAGAGTTCGTCTCTCATCCATCGATGAGAAAATATGTCACTCAGATGATTTCCAACAAATAATCAGGAAAGGGGTGGAACTCCATCTTGTATACACCACATTTTACTTTTTGAGTCGTCCAACATATAACTTGAAGTATTTTACGAAAAAATAAATAGGAATCTTCATTTAAATTTGTAGGAAGAACATATAGCCCTAACAGATGATCGCCTATAATGCAACACCAAATATTATATTTCACCTTTTGCTGGAAATGTCTTTCTTTAACACTATCCGGGTTTTTTTTTGCTGGTTTCTTCAATTACTGATGACAGTCGCTTCATGGGTGACCATAATATTGTCAAAAAAATTTCGGTTATCACTTTGCTTCTTGAGAATACGTTTGGAGAACTGTATTCGTCGTGAGATAACTCTTGGAAGCAAATTTTGAATGGGAGCGAAATGATAAGGGTGAAAATTTTCTTTTAGAGAATTCTAATAATTGTTGCTGCTACCAGTTGACTTGAACTTAATTCGCAATTTTCATCAACTCAATCCAAAATTTCATCTTCTTCGTTAGGTGTAATTTTTTTTAGACGACCACCCAGATTTTTATTACGAAATGACCCAGTTTTACACAAATGATGAAATGAAGTCGCAAAAGTTTTATGATTGGGTCGCCTCCTGCTTGGATACAAAAACTACAGAGAGAGCGTGAATGTTTCAATTGTATTTTATTTCCCTGGTTTGAGTGTTGTTTTTTTTTTACGGTCCATCTTCAACTACTGGGTTATGCTACGACTACTAACATGCCGGTCAACTTCGTTTATTTCTGTGATTTTATCGACATTTTCGACGACGGGCCTACTTGAGCGAGGTGCATCTTCAACATCAAAAATGCCTGAATGGAATGAACGAAATCAAAATTGCACGTAACAAGCTGTTACAGTATCGTGATCATAAACACCATTCACAATTTCAGCCGCCTGGCTTGCGATACACCACTATATTTTTACCTGTGGGGGATGCATAAAGGAAAATCATTATAACATAAATAGAGGTTAATACTTGATAGAAGGTATATAAAATTATTTAAATATTTTAATATTAGCCTTCTACATATTTAATTTCGAAGAATTATATTTAATAATTATAATTTCAGGAATTTAATTAAAATAATGTCATATAAGTACCACTTATATCAAATGACATATAAAATAAACATTCATTATAAGACATCCAAATGATATAACAAAATCCAATAAATAAACATTGTCAACCAAAATCCTGTAAATTTTATGTCATTTGATATAAGTGGTACTTATATGACATTATTTTAATGTAATTCCTGAAGTTATAATTATTAAATATAATTTTTTGAAATGAAATATGAAGAAGGCTAATATTAAAATATTTACAAAATCATTATTGTAGTGTTCCTACCAGAGAGCCTGATGTTATTACCCAGGTTCAAAAACCTTTAGAGGACTAAAATGAAGCTTATTTTGATTCAGTTCGCAGAACATTTTGTGATAGTTTGCAAAAATATATTATCGAAAATGGTGATGTTTTTGAGGACTAACATGACCTAGAAGTTTTTTCTAATATTTCTACTAATTTGAGGTGTGTTTGTGTTTGTTAAGATCAAATGAAAAATTCATTATTCGAATTTTACTTTTCAGTATTTTTTAAAAACGACATCCTTTTCGGGATTTTGATATTGTTCATTTTTGTATTATTTTTAATTCAAGAATACCTATTCGATTGCAGGGAATAAATTTTGAGACACGCTGTATAAGGTACAGTATTAGGCACCACTAATAATCTCCTTCCTCTGTTGCTGGTATTTTCTTCTCTGCTGAATCTTCCTTATTGATTCTTACTGTATACTTTTTATTTTCCAGGTAGAATATCAGCTGTTTTTTGGTTATAATGAAATTGATCATTTATTGGGTGATTTCTTGCTGACTTCTTAGGTTTGAAACCAAACTCATTCATCATCGGTGATGATTCGTTTTTCGATTTTTTTGCTCTGAGTAATAATAAAGTGTTTTTCAATGGAAACGCCCCATTTTTAAATCGACATTACTCACGCACAGCAGCCATTGTTTATTTGTGACATTGACAGTTGTAGTTGTCAATTTCCGCCATTTAATCGTGGAAAGTTACACACTCCAACAACGTATACCAACTTTACGTGCTTTATTCCCAATTTTTGGTCGTTATAATCGTCCGGATAAAAAAACAATTGAACGTTCAGTGGAGAAGTTTGAAACAAATTTTACACTTCATGATGTTACAGTTCCAGTGAGACAAATAAATGCAGGAAGTGAAGAGAATATTGCTGCCGTACGTGAAAATGTTCGTGAAGACCAAAATTTATCGATTCATCGACGTTCAGAAGAACTAGGCATCTCCCAGACGTCTTTGCGGTGAATTTGTCGAGAAAACCTAGGTTTATATTCTTACAAAATTGTTTTAACCCAAGAACTCTCTCAAACAGATCATTTAAAGCGTTTTATATTCAATAATTGATGCTTAGAAAAAATCGGAAATGCTGCAGATTTTCATAAGAAAATAATTATCAGCGATTCAACTCTTCTTCTTTGGGGTTCTTTCTTTGGGGTTAAATTACGTAATTGATTTACACCAATCATCCAGCAAATTTAGACGATTTACAGATTAATATTGAACAAGTAATTGCCAACATACGACCTGATTTGTGTGAGAGAGTCATGAAAAATTGGGTTCAACGACTTAATTCCTGCAGCATTTCCGCGGTGAATATTTAAATGATGTTTTATTTTATAACTAATGGCATCCCTTATACTTTGAATTGAAATAAAAATTTCAAAAATTTTCGGATAAATTATGTGCTTCATTTATAAAACAAAATAGGGCACTGTTAATGAAAGACCCTTTACATGTATCACCTCTTCTGCTATCTTACTCAAGGAAGATAGCATACTGATAGGCCTCTCGTTTCTCATGTCTTTCCTCATTTTTCCCGCGTTCAGGATTATAATTGTCCTTATAATTACCTTGTAAAATAGTATTTAAATTTAAGCAATTATATTCATTATATTTGTGATCTTATTGATATCCTCTTTAACTTCTTAGTTCTTAGTTTCTTAATTTTTTGTTGTTTATTCCATCCCTGGTGCTTTTCTTGGATTTGAGTTTCGTATTATGTCAGGCACTTTCTCTGTATGTATTCTCCAATGTCTTTCTTAATTTAATTTAATATAAGAATTTTGATGGGTTTGGGATAGAATGTTCTTTGAGTAGCAATTCTTCTTTTTGTTTGAGTAGCAATTTCTTCATTATTTATAAATGGTGAGAATTTTTTACATGTATTACTTAAAGTTTTCGTAATCTTCCAGGAATGGTACCTTCCATCGTTAATCCTCTCCATGTAATCTGCTGATCAAAACAGCTATAAATTTGTTTTATCAACAGATGATTAGTGGAAGCAGAAAAACAAAAAATTAAAAGTAACATTTTTGTAATTTTGTACTCTGCCTTGATTCCTCTTTTCCAGTTTCCAGCAAATATATTCAATGTATCTACATTTCGATCATACGGTTCTATTATATGTAGAGGTCAATGCTTGTTAATCTGTGTAATAACAATTACACTACGAAGGTGGATTACTACGTTTGTAGTAATCGCGATAATCTTGTGTGACCAATTTGACTATTACGAGAATAATAATTTTACATTTTGTTCAAATACTGACTGTTAAATGTGTTCAATGCATCCCTTTTAACGAAAAGAGGGAAATTAACGAAATTGTTGGGAAGGTACATTTGTAGGTGGACTGAATACATGAACTAAACCTTCTTATTGGTTACAGAAAAAATAATGAGATCAATGCTAGCAGATAAAGACAGAAACAGTTTATATTCCCGAATGCTGTGTCATGTGAATTAACAAGCATAAATATATAGAAATCTCCAAAAGACTTTTCATGTTTTGTAAGGTCATATATAATCATTAGAAAATAAATGAGCTGAAGTATCGAATAACACTAAACAGTTAGTATGGCACAGCTGAGAAACTGCTAGATCGAAATATCAACATGGAAGACATAAGTATCGAAAACAAAATAATGAATTATGTCGAACGTAGACATGGTCGTCTCTAATGAGATGGAACAAATCCAATGGCTAGATAATAGTTTCTTAAAAAATTGCCTTCCAGCAGCATCGTAATGGGAAGAGCACCATCATGCCGAAAATGGTTTGCTTTAGTTGTCTTCATTTTCAATCACATCAGATATAATAAAAAGGGGTTTTTACTTGACTGAAGGATTATTATAATATTTAAAATATCTAGCAGATTAATTCTGTTGACCTCCTATAGTTTTTATTTAAAAAAAATATAATTTGGATTATATAATAGACGCTGACTAATGTCTTCACAGAAGTGTAATCGACGATCGTCATCATCCTAATTCAGTTTGTGTAAAAGTGTAAATTTGTACGAGTATGAATGGAACTTGTGTTTCTTTGAAACTCTCTGTATCGTTGATTGGGATATTCCTTGGACAGTAATTAATTCACGGGTACTTTGCTTGGATTCTAATGCGACATGTCTAAAGTAGCAACTTCCACGGCTTTAGTTTATACTGTATGTTATGGACGATGAACCGTTTTACACACAGAACATGTCTGCTGAAACTTTATTATCAGTTTTGCGACAAAAGGTTTGGGCCATCTAGAGTTTGCATTTCGAAATAGTGGTTATTTCGAGTCTAGCATCACTTCTGTCATTCGTATTTTGACAAAAAGTTAGTATAATATTTGACATTAACGAAATGGGTCGACTTAATCTTGAACAAAACTGAAAAAAATCAAAAACTTATTTCCAAATTGGTGAATCTTCTATCTAGATTGTTAGAAATTTACGTGGAAAATTCAATAGAAATCTAATGACCCCACGGCAATTTGTGGATAAATTCGTGAAACGAGTTTGTGAAACTGGATCGTTATTTACATGAAACAACCCGTTCACGTTCTTGTCTAGTGAGAACAGCTGAAAACATTGCTGCTGTAGCCCAGAATGTGGCTGAACATTCATCAACATTAACTCGTCATCGTGCTCAAGAACTTACATTTATCGCACATCTCTAGGGAGAATTTTTCATAAAGATCTCGCTATAAAGGCTAACAAAACTCAATTAGTGCAAGCCTTGTGACTATCAGATGCGTTTCCACTACGCTCAATGGCCGAAGATGAGTATTTTCTCAGAAAAATCATTTTCAGCGTTGAAGCTCATTTTCACATCGGATGACTATTTTTTGTGGGGATCCGTTGAAGATAAGTGTTACGCTAACCATCCAGAAACGATCGATGCCTTGAAGCACGAAATCGAAGTTGCCATTCATGAAACTGAATCCCAAACAATCGACAATGTACTGAAAAATTGGGTGGATCGGATGCGGTACTGTATGGCCATTCGACGCGGTCATTCAAATGATATTGTTTTTCATTCGTAAAAATCAAGCGTCAACCTTTGTAATCAACTCATAACTTTGGACAAAATATTCATTAGTTTTTTATTTATAGCCCATCAAAAATGAAAATTTCAAATGGCACACCCATTAGGTGTGACACATTTTTCTCTCCATCCATCCATTCACGCATTCTTTAGTTAATTCATTCATTCGTTCATTCATTCATTCATATCATAGAATGTATTTAGTTTCAGTTAAATTATTGATTTTGGGATATACTAGAGGCAGAGCCAATTTTAATTGTATTTTTGCAAAGAATACAATATTATTGAACAGATTGCGTTGAAAAACGGTTTCAATGTTCTAATTATCGAAAATCTTTTCACAAAAATACAATTGAAATTGGCTCTGCCACTAGTATATCCCAAAATCAATAATTTAACTGAAAGTAAATACTTTTCATTAACGTACTTAGGATTAAAAACAGAAAAGGTAGCTGGATATCTAAAGATGAATCACAACTCTAAAATTTCTTTCAAAACTAATAATTCATTAGGTAAATTGATAAAAAATAATAAGGATAAAACATTTAGGAACAAGAAATCAGGTGTTTATAAGCTAACTTGCGGAACTTGCCATTTTGTATATGTTGGTCAGACGACCTTTCCAGACGAGACTAAGGGAACGTGAAAAATGTTATTGTAACAAAAAAAGAAATTAAACATATGCAGAACACCTTTTGTACACAGGACATATTTTCAATAGTGATTTTGAAATTTTACACACAGAAAATAAAAGTTTCAGATTGAATCTTTTAGAAACATTAGAAATTAATGGATATCATAAAAAATATATATTATTAAACAACCAAACAGAATTGAGTAGCTTCCCCTATTGAATCGTTTATGAATTATTTTGTCGGAATTCCCAAAGAATTGTAAAACTTTCTTCATCTCCTTTATTTTCTGTTATGAACTCGTCCTAAATATAGAAACATTGTAAAATCAGTATCTAGTAGTACTCATTTGAAGAAATCATAGTATGACGAAACGATTGTTGTGAAATAAAATATATATTAGCGGAAATGGAATTGTTTTTATTCATAATTTTAAATAATGATTTTCCACAATTTGGACGCCGGAGTCTGTTTTGAAAGTACTGGATTAGAATGGACGCGAAGATTCCAGTTACGTAAGTAAAAATTACGATACCAGCTGCGGGTTAAAATAGAAGTCGATGTTTGAGTGCCATACCAATTAACATAAAAAAACGATTCAAATTTCCGTCTGCAAAGCCTTAGCCCAACGGAATGAAATCGGCTCATTTCTGGAACGGATGGTAACTATGGATAAGAAATGGGACACATATGATAATATTGTGCGAATACGATTGTGGTCAAAGCGCGGTGAAGAAGCTCAAACGGTGGCCAAACCAGAAGTAATGGCCAGTAGAGGATCTGTGCATTTAGTGGGACTTGAAAGGAATCATTTATTATTAGGTAGTTCCATATGGCCAAACACTAAATTCGGATCTCAACTGTCAACCACTGGACTAGTTGAACCTAGCGATTGACCAGATACGGCCGGAATTGATCAACAGAAGATGTATTGTGTTCCATCAGGACAACGCTAGGCCATATACGTCTGTAGTGACTCGCCAGAAACTTCGGGAGCTTGTTTGAAAAGTTTTAATGCATCTACCCTATAGTCCGGACCTGGCACCAGGCGATTATCATCTTTTTCTCGCAACACTTCTTGAGTTAATTGGTATCAAGAGAAGATTATGAATATCGAATACTAGAGTTTTTTGCCAATAAAAAACCAAGACGTCTGTGAGAGAGGCATTATGAAGCTACCTTCAAAATAGCAAAAAATTGTAAAAATTGGAAAATTATAGAACAAAATAGTGCATATACGATCCAAATCGGACAAACTGCAACATGTTGAATAAAGTCCTGAAGTTCGCGCAAAAATAATGGTTTTTTTTTCTCCAACCTAATATTTCAACTAACTTTTGGTATATTTGTGTTTGTTCAGATCAAATAAACAATTTATAATACTACTTCTTTTTTTCAATATTTTCCGAAGACGGCAATATAATAAATGAAGATGTAGATTTTAGTTAGTTCAAAACTGAAGAAGCTACAGTGTTGTCGCAAAAATTGTTGTGAATTGATGAATTGTGGATATATTTTTCGTTATTTTATTTAACTTAAATGAATTTCTATCATGTGACAACCGATTCAATTAACCCAAATCACAATAAATACCCCTTAAAAGCTACACATTTAATTCCTTATTTCACCACTTACACTGCCATTATACTTTCTCAGGTCTTCAACTTCTGAGATATTGGGAAATCAAGATTTCAAATAAGCATCTTCAGCAACCTTTGGTCGGCGTTTAATCGTTCATTATCAGAGACGTTCAGTTAATATCTTATTTCCTTAGGAAACTTTAGTGCGTTCAAACTCATGGGCGGATATAAAAAAAAACAGTATTTTATTCATGGATATTTTATCGGTACATATGAATAATTTCAAAAATATCAAAATAGTTTATTTTATTTTTCGCCTAGAATCTTCGGAATAAAGCGGCTTCCGAAAAATTATCAGGAAATAATATATCAGTTCAAAAAATTCATTCATATAAAAGATGACCAACATTGAAAGTGAACTTTATGAATTTTTACTGTTGATAATTATTGATTTCTTTTGTGAAGGAAGATTGTAAATAATTTTAATAGTGGTACTATTTTCTTTTTTCTCTTGGAAATACTTTTTTATTGATTTCTATATGTAGGCACTTCATGCACTTCCGTGCACTATTCGCTTTCCTGAAACACTTGCCCTTCCCAGATTTAGAACTTCAATGTTTAAAAAGTCATTCAGTTATACATCTATCAAAGCTTACAATTGCCTTCCACAAAGATTCAAAACTACTAAAAATTTAAATAAGTTTAAACTAGACGTGAAAACCTTCTTATGTGACTAGCAATAATCAATAGTCAGGTATTGACTTGGAGTGTTGCATATCCTTTTGTTCTCTTGTTTCTGTGCCCTTAATTTGCCCAATTATTCACAATTACTCACATTGGTTACTATTGTAGTTAATTTTTTTTGTATAATTTTTTTTTTCGATTACATTTCGATGGTGCCATTTTGTTGTCATTTATTTGAAACTATAATTGAAATTCAGCAACAAAAAGATGGGTTAAGTGTAAGAGCAGCCTTGGCTAAACTTCGCTCGTTTGTTTGTATGTATGTTCTTATTAAATAAAGGCCATTTATTATCATTATTATTATATGACAATAAATTGTCATTTCCTACCTGCTTATGTTCCTAAATTTATTTAAAGGCTAAAGATTCTTGTTAAGTGTAGGAAAGTATAGGGTTATCCATTTTGTCCTTCCGAAACTCTTTCATTTATAATATCGATCAAATTTTTATTTCAATTAAATGCTTGCACTGCTATTTTGTGTAGAATACAACATCATTTAAATGTCCTCCGCGTGATCTCTTGCAGGACTCGATCCTGGTGAGGTAATTTTCGATGACTCGCCGACACATTTCGAGCAATGTATCACCAATAACTTGACGGATGCTGGTTTTCAAATCGTCAATAGTCTGAGGATTATCGGCATAAACACAATCCTTCGCATAATCCCACAAAAAAAATTCAAAGGCGATAAATCACAAGATTTTGGTGGCCAATTTATCGAGTGTTTTTTTTAGAGTGATAGAACTTTAAATTGAAGTAAAACACACTTAGATTAGCATTGAACCAAATTTTTTTTTTATTTGAAAGATAATTTTATGATATTTATGTTTTAAAAATAATTTCCGGCATATGTCCAACACGACTAGCTCTGAGGAACCGCATTCGACCAAACCAATTTTGAACCACACTTTGGAGTAATGCAGGCTTTATTTCATCAAAACCACGAGTTATGTTGGCTTCTATAGCGTCTATTGTTTCTGGTTCATCAGCATAAACCAATGACTTGACATAACCCCAAAGAAAATAATCCAGTGAAGTTGTCGCATGATCTTGGAGGCCAATTAATTGGACCATTTTTCGAAAAATCATCTTTTAAATAAATCAATTGTTACGGTAACAGCACGAGGTTCGACCTGTAACGAACACCATTTACTGTAACATTAGCTCCAGCATCGTTTTTAAAGAAATATGGACCGATGATGCCTCCAGCGTGTAAAGCACACCATACAGTGCATTTTTCAGGTTGCAATGGAACCTGCAGAACTTGTTGATGATTGTTGTCACTCCATATATGGCAATTTTGCTTGTTTACCGTTCAACCAGAAATGAGCTTCATCACTAAACACAGTTTTACGATAAAAAAGTGGATCAATTTCTAGCTGTTCTAGGACCCAATCAGCACACAAACGACGCTTATTATGGTCAAGTGGCTTTAGTTCTTGGACCATTTGGATCTTGTATGGGTGTAGACCAAGATCTTTACGAAAAATCTTCCAAGTGGTGGATGCACACAGTCCAACTTATTGTGAACATCGATGAATAGAAAAATCTGGATCATCATTAACACTATGACTTACAGCAGCGATATCTTTTTCTGTACGAATAGTTCTTTGTCTTGTTGTTGTTTCATCGAGTAGAAAAAATGTTGCCCGAAATCTATCGAAAGTTCTACGAATAAGCTGCTCTGATGGACGATTATGTGAACCATAAATTTCACGAAGTGATAAATAAGTTTGGCGAATAGAACACTGATTTTGAAAATAAATTTCAACAATTTGTAAACGTTGTCGCGGCGTGAGACTTTCCATGATAATTTGTCAATGCTTGCTGAACAGAAATGTCAAAACATGGCTTCTACCTTCTGTCAAATCACAGTTTTCTCTATCGAAAGTTCTATCACTCTAAAAAAAACACCCGATACATCGCCGAAACGGGAAATTACGCGTCCTGGGAATTTTTCTTGCAATAAAGCCAAAACTGGTCGTGTTGTGTGGCTTGTTGCACGATCTTTCGTGCAACAAGCCACACAACTCTAGAATTGTCTGGTTCTAGTAAGAACTAGAACCAGATAATTCCATATCTTTAATTTCAGGTCAAAAAAAATTGGCTATCAATTGACTATAGCGATGAGAATTGATGGTTTGGGTGACACCTTCTTCATTTTCAAAGAAGTACGGACCAACCACTCTCATTTCAGTGATGTAGGGGCCTTAATACATCAGTAGCAGATTCAGCCTTTTCGAATTTTTTCATTGTGTTTCCAATTGTACACTGAAATGAAACGGTTATGTCGACCATAGTCTACCCGTAATCCACGAGATGTACTTACCACAGGATCATTGTTTTTGTAGTAAGTTTTTACAATTTTCACTCGTTCAGGCGTAGATAAACAATCCATATTGTTAAATGGCTAACCCTGAACTAAATATAGGAGGCTTCGGATCATAGTTCTGTTTGACATATGGCATTGAAATAGGGCTGTGAAATTCGGACCACGAAATGGATAATCCGTTATTTCAGACGACTGTTTCATAAAATTCATTAATCGCGATACAAATTTAATGTACTGCAGGACATCCCGGTCCTTTTTCCTTCATTGTCTTCTGTCGCAAGTTCTCAAACGAGAGGCATAAAAGACATAACATGTATGTAGATGAGGCAATCTTGCGTTGTTGCAACCGGATCATATTCTCAACAATTCCAAATCATCGAGATTTCCATCTAAATGGCTCCAATTATAATTCACCCTCAGGTCGGCCATTAGTTCAGATTGCAAACAGAGTAAAAGATAGACCTTAGAATGTCAGTTATGGCAGATTGCTTCGAATTTGCATATTCTTCATCTGATTGAATAATTTAGCTTTGTGTTGCACAAACGAAACTTCTGGCTAAAAGTAAGCTTAGAGTTTTTTCAGCGGTTAATGTCCCATTTGATTCCAAAGGAGCGTGGACCTCTGAAGATTTCGGCAAGGTGTCAAGAAAATTCAGTGTATCTTCTTTAATTCAAGCCTAAGGACTGAAAATCGTGGTTAAAATTGAGGGTTGAAATGAATAGTCAACTCGTTGACTTGAATTCTAGAATATACGTATCAATTTCGGTGTTCCTTATTTACATTTCTTGACAGTGATACTGTATGATTAATTGTTCACAAGTTATGAAATTTTACATTTATGCTTAAAACGTAATTCACTCAAAAGAAGAGATTTGGAGACTTGGTTAGGTATAAAGCACAAAATATCCAAAATCGAATATAATAATTATATGTTATAATAAGACGTAGATGCTACCATATAACTTCAAAAGACTTTAGCGATATTTATTCTAACATCTTTGAAAAAAAAATGCAGTTATGACAGTAAAAATGTTATTAGAGTAAATATTTCAGAGTCCTAAAAATGATGATAACATATTTGTCTCAGATGATGGCTTTGTAGTTGCGTGATAGTATTTGTGCCCAAATAACAGAATGAATGAATGTGAAGGGCCATAATTCGAATAAGAGATTCGAAAATATGCATTTAAAATATCATTTATTTGAATTTTCAAAAATCAAACACAATTACAGATGAAAAAGAATGGAAATATAGACCTGAAAGCTGAACTAATTCTTTATTTAAATGAATGGAGTATTCGATTGGCTCTAGGTGAAACATAACAATTTTATTCAAAAAAATTCACACAGTTTTTATGTTTCGCTGTTTATTCAGAATCCTGATACGTGTTTCAGCCTTTCGACCATCTTAAAAGGAGTACAAAAAGTAACTGAACTTAAAATTGAAAAAAACGTTCTTTTATTACATTTAGGACATATGTGTATTTTTATGGCGCGTGAAAATATAGCAGTATCCAATATAGGGGTGTTCTAAAAGAGTATTTGGTAATTTGTTAAATTCTCCTCTCTTTCAGTGGCTTTTGTGATCGATAGAATCTCCAAATAGTCCATCAATTTACCCTTTTTAACATTATATAGTAAAGTAACAATTATCCCTACCCAATATTCTGCAAAACCGGTTGATTTCTGGTTTTTCAAAATAGACATCCTATGTTCTTTGATTCGATGTTGTAAACTTCGGCCTGTCTGTCCTATATATGTAACATTACGATCATCATATTTAATTTGATGAATCCCCGATTCGGAAAATTTGGGGTTCCTTTCTTAATCATTCACCAACATCTTAGCTAAATTATTTATATTTACTTGTAAAGAATTAATTCCCATGTTATGAAGACCATAAGAGATCCTACTGATGTAACTTTTTATGTGAGCCATTGAAAAACATATTTCCTTCATAAAGATCATTTATATTGATATGATTTTTTTTTAAAATATTGTGGTTAGTTTTCTTTTCAATCATTTTGTCAATGATTTCAGTTCTATAGCTATTGTTCACAGCTATAATTTTAATTATATTGACTTCTTTTCGGAAATTGACTTCGTTTAATGCGATGCTCAAAAGTCTATGAATTAAAAAACTATGGAATGTTGACATTTTAATTTGCCATAACTGATTGGATTTTGAATGGATTATTGTATCAGTAGTGGTGAATCCAATCAGTCATGATAAATCAAAATGTCAGGATTCCATAGTTTCATTGATAGTTTTTTGATCAAAAAGAAAACTTACCACAAAAGTTAAAAAAAAAATTATATCTATATAAATGATCCTTATAAAGATCCCAAAGATTCTTATAAAGAAGAGAAAATATGGTTTTCAATGGCTTATATAAAACATTTCAAGAGTAGGATCTCTAATGGTCTTCATAAAATGGTTATTGATTCTTTAGTAAATAGAAGTAATTTACTGAATTGTTTCAGCCGTAACTATTTGGTACTGGATCATAATTAAAACAAATTGTAGAAATTACTATGTTTTACTACCAAAAAAGATATATTACACATTTTCTTGTGACTCGAGTTTCCCGAAACTCGAGTCACAAGAAAATGTGTAATATACCTTTTTTGGTAGTAAAACATAGTAATTTCTACAATTTGTTTTAATTAAGAAGTAATTTAGCTAAGATGTGGTGAACAATAAAGAAAGGAACCCCAACTTTTCCGTATCGGGGATTGATCAAAATAAATGTGATGATTGTAATGCTACATATATAGGACAGACCGGCCGATGTTTACAACATAGAATCAATTTATTTTGAAAAATCAAAAATCAACCGGTTTTGCAGAACATTTTATAGGATATAATCATTTTTTGATGAGAAAGATGTCACTTTGCTATATAATATTAAAAGGAGTAAATTTATGGACTATTTGAAGATTCTTTCAATCAAAAAAGCCATAGATTTTAAAGGAGCGCGTCAAGTAGGTGCAAATTAGCATCAAAATTGATCCAATAATGCTCCCCTCAGTTTTGTTAATTAGGAAGTATCTCACAAGTTTTGAAATCAAGTTAATGAGATGCACTGAAAAACAGCAGAGTTTCACAATCACAATCAGTACAAAATTTAGGTTTTAATCAATTGATCTGATTTCCAAACTCGTATTACTGATTAAAATTTCAAATTAGTTGGCAATTATACAAGTATTTTTCTATGAATGATTGAGAAGGTTTTATTTTTATTTTGTCAGTTTCATGAGTAATTTGAACTGGCTCGCAAAAACTCATAACTTCACGTCAGTGCTTTTCAGAATTTTACCGAATTGAATTGAGATGAATTCTACATTAAAAACAATTTTTTTCTCAAATTTTCAAAACTGTTCCGCTAACTTCGTAAACGAACTATTGACATTATAAATCCACACTCCGTACCTCGTAAACAAATAGGTAAGCCTGTAAATTCTAGGACAGGATGACATTTCGCCGATGGAATTGAACAAATTCAATTAATCTAGGTGACAGAACCGCCGCCGCCAACACAAAGCGGTCCTCTGAGACCCGTAAAGGAATCCTTCTTGAACCCGTAAACGAAGCGTCGATTGCCCATTTCACTTATGGTACAATTAATTGGCCAATTGTGTAATGGAGCCGCATCAGGAGAACGTCTTACAATTAAAACTGAGCTGACTAAGCTCTTCAAAAATCAACAACTGCGATCTTTATCGAAATACAGTCTCCTTTTCTTGAAGAATGTTACGAGATCGAATCCATAAGGTGAATTTCAACTTAGTCTCTTGAAAGGTACGAAATTTCACGATAATATCGATTAACTATTTTCTTAAGTAACCAAACTTCCTGATTCGGCAGTGAAAACATTGAACTTCCCCTAATATTTTCAGGTTTAAAAAAGTTATTTATTATATTCAAAAAAAAATATAAATTTTACACAAATGTGTAAGGTGTTGTTTCACCTTAAGATACTTCCTATTAATTAAAAATATAACATGTAATAAACATGATGAGTATTTCAGTTTATTTTATCAATGCACCGAAATATTGCGTGATGGAAAAAAGCTGAAGACTAAATTAATCTTCCCCTCCGTTTGCTTTCAAGATCTCTTGGAGTAAACATCTAATCGTGATAAATGTTTTATAATGCACATCGAAGTTTCTGGTGTATTAAGTCATTAAAGAGGCTCTAAATGTAGTTAGTTACTTTAAGTCAATTTGTAGTTTTCATTTCATTATACAAGTGAGTTCATATTTCAGCAATTGTAATTTTTCATAAGATCTAGTGACCATATTATTATTTATGTGTATTAATACTATATTTTGTAGTTGAATCACCAAGAAACACAAATGTAACTAAAAAAATAGAAAAGAGCTAACTGCTAACATCTTTTGAATATAATATAGATTACAAATGTTTGTAATTTATAGAACCACCACCAGAAAGAACTAAGAAAATTTTTATTTGGAATATTATTTTGGCTGAAAGTTTGGGCAAAACATTGATGTGTTACCAATGTAAAATTTAGTTATCAATGTAAAATTCAGATAAATACTATCTTCGCGAGGACTCTTTTTATTGTGTATGTTCAAAACATAAAAATATTCAAAATTTAGAAAAATATTAAATTTTCAAAAAGTGTTTTATAACAAAATATCCCAGAATTGTTGGAACAAACAGATAGGATGGGTACTTATAGATACTTATGAAATTAATAATGTGTCAATATTGCAAAAGACATCTCGTTTACTACAATCATTCCAAAATGGCTGAAGATATTTCGATGCGACTCAAAACAGCTATACTGCTTATTAAAAGCTAACTTTTAATGTTTCTTGCACGTTTCAAATATTTTCAGTTTTTTCGATATAACAACGTCTACAACTTGAACTCCACTGAAATATTTGCAAATTTTCCGACGCAAATAAAGTTCTTAAACTCTTCAAGAATGGCACTGGTCGAAAGCTCTAAACACCGTTTAGGAAATCGCACTCAAAAATTTTAAGATTTGATTTTTATCATAAAAAAGGTCTTCACAAAAGAATTTTTTCTATCTTCTACTTATATGATCTTTACGAAATTTCGTAGCCATCTTGACATTATTTTACATGTAAATATCAAATTAAAACTCGATCTTGATACTGTTGTTATGGTTCCTTCAGCGCTGAACTCTGCTCCGCTCACAACTTTGTTGTCTTTGTTTTGATTCTCTTGATTGCATGATCCTTATAAAAACTGTAGGAACATGTGTGATTTCCATTATCCTTAAGATTCAAATATCAATGAAAATGAGAGAAAATTTCAAATATAATATTAATACCAACGAAACCATTAGACTGGTTTTATCCAATAACGAAATATTTCGGCACCAAACCTGCCTCAAAAGTTTCAAGTCTGGAAATTTTTTCAGAACAAAAATCTTCTCAATTTAATGATACTATTTACAGTTTAGATGCGGGTTTAAATTATGAGAAATCCAATTAGTCCGATTTCAGCAGAAAATTTTATGGGTAATCTAAAAAGAAAAATTAATTTAAATCCCTAGAGCAAATTTTTTCTTGATTGGTTTAGATATGTAGATGACGTATTTAACTCATAAGCTCCCGATTTATCAGTTCTATGTGTAATGTCTTTATTATTTTTAATGAATGAACATCGAAAATAATAAAGACATTACACAAAAAGATGACAAATCGGGAGTTTATAAGTTAACCTGCAGTGATTGCCTGAAAGTTTACATTGGATAGATTGGAAGAAATTTTCGACATAGAATTTGTGAACATTGGAAGAGTTTCCTCAATAACAGAAATTATTAAACATATTCGAACCATTTAGGAGAAACAGAACATACTGTCAACCATAATTTTGAAATTTTACATATAGAAAGTAAAAGCTATACCCTGAACCTGTTAGAGTACCTAGAGATAAATAAATATATAATAACAAAAGTGGAATAGTACTTAAAGAACAATTAGATTTGAATAGCTCAACCCTGTTTGGGTTTTAGTGCTAAATAAATATTTTTATACCTCCGGGTGCTATAGAACACACAAAAAGTGCACTAGAATAGGGGTGGCATGATCATTATCTGGAGTAGAATTTCGCTCAGTCGGAGACCTGAACTCGTTTCGCTAGATCGTTTTTGAACGGTCAATATATGAAGAATATTTTTCAACTTATGGTACTCCTGTACAGAAATTTTGTTAGACGAAATATTTGCCTCATGCACTAATACTTGCATACATCAAGAATCACGGCAAACTTCCTGAAATAATATAATGTGGTAATTGTAGACACTGGATCTAAATTAAATTGAACATGCATGGTATACTTTTAGGAGATGTGTTCTAAGAGATCAAACCATTTTCAAATTTTCTGATCAACTTTTTTAGCACTCGAGCAATTCTGGAATTAAATCCCTCATGAGTAACTAAATAATCTCATTTCTGGCATGGAACTACGTTGTAGACGCACGAATACTGTTCCTGGTGGCTATACTCCATATTCTTTTTCTATTTTATAACTTTTGTTGATAATTTTTTTTCCTGAAATACGTTACATAATTTCACATAATGAGGCTTTTTTTCGTTAGTTAGTATTTTGATTAGAGGTAATGCTCAGTTGTAGATTGTTGATATAAATGGGGCTACTTCGTACCCGACCCTAAGGCCTCCGTATCAATGCTGTAGTACAGCTCGTGTTCCAGTTTCAGAGTTTTGATGAACTCCAGTATCCAAGATGGCTTAGGATGCGTAACATCCTCATTTTTTCAAGTTTCTTTTCCAAGGCATTTTTTGGATTGGCTTGTAATTACCAGGCAATCTTTAACTAGGTGATTCGGGGTTTCTTCCTCCTCCCCACAGACTCTACACTCGTCAATGTCTGCCAAACATACTCTAATCAAATTATTATTGTGGCAGAAATGCTCAGTTAGGAAGCCACTGAAGAGATGAAGCATTACCTTACTGAGATCCAGGTACTTGCGAATCAGTGAATGGTGTCTGTGCTACTTTTCTGGTAAATGCATTGGTCTCCTCATTTCCTTTTTTTATTGTTATTATTATTATCCTGATACTCCTTCAATTGAGGGTTCTATGAAGATCCCTCAAAACGTTTTTCAGCTTATGCGAGGGTAGGGTAGGCTTTGTTACTGCGATCTTGCGCCACTTTAAAAAGTATTCCAAACAGGTCAATATTTGCCCAGATATATTTCAGCGACGAGTACCGAGGTAGAACCTCAGATCCAAGCTTCTAATTTCCCTAAGACGGGATAAAAAACTGCTCCCAATTGCGAATTTAGAAATGAGAGCGGAGCCGTTGAGGCATTTTCATTTGATTCCTGTATGACCAGAATCCAGACTTAAGAGACCCTATTATTTTTGCCTACGTCATTGAGTTTTCTTTGGCACTTCCATATCAGTTTTGAACCAATAATATGGGCTTAGAGCTTTAATAACAGCTTGACTGTCATAATGGATAGCTTTATCACATTTCTGATAGTATCTCTTTAGGTTTATTTCCACGCATCTTTGAATTGCGAATATTTCTGCGTGAAAGGCGCACGGATAGGGGCCAAACGATCATAAATATTTAGTGCCCGGCCCAGATATTTCACCGCCAGCTTCTGTGGTGGTTTTGAACAATCTATGTGGCATTTGATATTATTTGAAATGAAATCATCAGAAGGTGTGCTGCTCTCTGTAATCTGATGCAGAGTCCCGCTAGAACATCTAGCGTTCTGATTTAAATTGTCTACTTGTCCAAGACTTGCTCCTTCTGGTATGAAAGCCAGTGGAAAACGTCCATTTCGTGTGATTGCTGTCCAAACCATCACCGAAGTTAACGTTTGCTTTTGATATGCTAGCAAATTATGTCGATTGAGAGGAGCATGATCACTCAAGTAAACACGATCATTTTGTTTGTTCTCAACTTGTTAAACTGTAAAATCCTTCTCATCCGAGGACATTAAATTGTCCAAATCATAATATGCGGTCATCGTTTCCAACCGTTTTACCCTATCGAGTCTAACTTTTTTCTGTTTACAATTCAAGTCCTAAACTTTTTGTATTGTGTAGTCCTCAACTAGAAGATTGTTCTTCACATTTGGCGAATGGATCGTTGCGATAATCCAATCTTTTTTAAAATAAAATAGAAAGGCCTTTTACTTGATAGAAGAAAGATAACAGAATTTGAATATCAAAATAAATTAAAATATGTTTATCTTCTACAATTTTAATTTCAAAAAAATGTTTTATTCAAAAACTTTTTAGAATTAAATTAATGTCTAAAACAAGCACCGCTTACATTAAATAGACGTATATAATCAAGACTCAACATATAATGTCAAATGGAATAAATAAACCAACAGATATACGAAAGTCATTGAAATCAATAAATAAATATTTAAAGCAGACAAAATTTTGTTTCTGGTCTTACCTTTAAGAACACCAATTGCCTTTCAAAAACATGAACACACTTAAAGGACTTCTCAAAGAATATAATTTATTTGAAATATAATAATAATAATAATAATAATAATGTTTATTTCCCAAAACTACATAAATGAAAGAGTTCTCACAATTAATATAATAATAATTATAACAACAATAATGTGATTTACTTCAAAATAAATTTAGAAAAATTTTATACTAAATTATAACAATTGAATTAATACAATAAAAAATATATTTGCACAAATACTTAAACAAAGCAATATGATCCAAAAAAAAAAAATAAATAATAATGATAATAAGAAACAAGATCCACGTGCTGAAAACAAGCAACCTTCACCACTCCAATGCGTCTTCAAGTAGAAACCGCGGCCACCCTGTCAATTTCATCAAGAAGCAAATTTTTCAACCAGATTTTCAACTTTTTTTTGTATGAATGAAAGCTGTATTTCTTATATTAAGTGGAACTTGAGAGTAAATTCTTGGAGCTGTATAATAAAACGATCTCTGACCCACCGCTTTAGCTGCCCTTTCTGTGACATACTCGCAATCTCTCCTATGCCTAGTTAAGTATTGTGATTATGTTTTATAAACGACAGTTCTCCCCTGTTTCTGTACTGTAGGCAAAGAACCCTATAATAGTAAAGTTTTTCCATGTTGAACATTGGTACCCCATCGAAAAGTTTTTGTGTGGGATAAGTTCGTTCTTTGTTATAAATAATTTTCAGGAAGGTTTTTTGCATAATTTTCAGTTGTATTTTATGACATTTGTACGTTCCGCCCCAACCTGATATTCCGTATTGTAAATGTGTTTCAACAAGTGCGTGATAGAGAATTTTGAGAAAACCATCTTCCATAAGCTTTTTTAGGCGTTTGAAAGTAAACAACAAAGATCTTAGTTTCTGGGTCACTTTGACAATATTTAATATATTTAAATATTCGAATAAGTTAATTCAGAAATCTCTCAAAACATGCGCTATATCTTCAAAAAACAAATATAATTTTAAGCAACCCCTTCTTCGGTCCTGAATAATATTCCAAATATCAAAATCAAAAAACTAACCTATATCAACAACGCACCACTTGTAAACGAATAATGTTTCCAAACACAGATCAACTTTATAATTCAAGATTGATCTATGTTCTAACAAAATCAAAGAACAGTGTGAGTTATTTTTAAGGCTTATTTAAATTCATTGACATTCCATAATGAGGTTTATTGAAGCCAAAATATAATTATATATTATATACAAAATAAAATAGAAAGGCCTTTTACTTGATAGAACAACGCAACATGCGTTGTTGATATAGGTTAGTTTTTTGATTTTGATATTTGGAATATTATTCAGGACCGAAGAAGGGATTGCTTAGAATTATATTTGTTTTTTGAAGATATAGTGCATGTTTTGAGAGATTTCTGAATTAACTTATTCGAATATTTAAATATATTGAATATTTCAAATAAATTATATTCTTTGAGAAGTCCTTCAAGTGTGTTCATGTTTTAAAAGGCAATTGGTGTTCTTAAAGGTAAGACCAGAAACAAAATTTTGTCTCCTTTAAATATTTATTTATCAATTTTAATGACTTTCGTATATCTGTTGGTTTATTTATTTCATTCAACATTATATATTGAGTTTTGATTATAAACGTCTATTAAAGGTAAGCGGTGCTTGTTTTGGACCTTAATTTAATTCTAAAAGTTTTTTTGAATGAAAAATTTTTTTTAAATTAAAATTGTAGAAGATAAACATATTTTAATTTGTTTTGATATTCAAATTTTGTTATATTTCTTCTATCAAGTGAAAGGCCTCTCTATTTTATTTTATATATTATATATAATTATATTTTGGCTTCAATAAACCTCATTATGGAATGTCAATGAATTTAATTAAGCCTTAAAAATAACTCACACTGTTCTTTGATTTTGTTAGAACATAGATCAATCTTGAATTATAAAGTTGATCTGTGTTTCGAAACATTATTCGTTTACACGTGGTGCGTTGTTGATATAGGTTAGTTTTTTGATTTTGATATTTGGAATATTATTCAGGACCGAAGAAGGGATTGCTTAGAATTATATTTGTTTTTTGAAGATATAGTGCATGTTTTGAGAGATTTCTGAATTAACTTATTCGAATATTTAAATATATTAAATATTTCAAATAAATTATATTCTTTGAGAAGTCTTTTAAGTGTGTTCATGTTTTAAAAAGGCTATTGGTGTTCTTAAAGGTAAGACCAGAAACAAAATTTTGTCTCCATTAAATATTTATTTATTAATTATAATAATATATAATAATTATAATTATATCTATTGGTTTATTTATTCCATTTGACATTATATATTGAGTTTTGATTATATACGTCTATTAAATATAAGCGGTACTTGTTTTAGACATTAATTTAATTCTAAGTTTTTTTTTTGAATAAAAAATTTTTTTGAAATTAAAATTGTAGAAGATAATCATATTTATATTGTCTTGATATTCAAATCCAATCTTTTTTGTCAAATAATTGTTACTTTAACGTGGATTTCGTTCCAATCCTTTACTTTACCAAGGTTCTGAGGAGTACAAGCAGTTGTTGGTCCACCACTTTCACACTTAGGTTCGATAGAGCCTTCATTATAGCGTTTGATGCTACAATAAAAAAATTTCTGTTAATATATGAATGCTTCATCTCCTTTACTATCTCACAAGTCGATCTTCATTCGAAAATAAAGGGATTATCGCAGACTTGTTGCTTTTGAATCCATAATTTCGATGTTTGCGCGCTAGTCCCAGGGAGCAGCGTGCTATCGTTTCGTCCAAATGTCTATAATTTTCAAATGTTGAGCTGAAAACGACTAGATCGCACTCACTGATAAAGAATCCGAGGTTAAAAGTCATTCGGTCTTAGAAACGCTTACTTTCGAACTGAAGAAGCTAGTCTTGAAACTTTCAGGGAATATTTGGTGTTTAAATGCCGCGGCTAACTAATTAATGGGCAAAATTGATCTGATAGTTCCCAATTGATTCACGTTTGAAAATTTTTCATATTTTTTTCCGATATTTTCGAAACAACAGATTTTTCGATCTGAAATTCCGCATTTAGAAGTGGAATTATAGAGCGCATGGTCGCACAAAATTTTGTGAGCATCGTATAATGAGAAGATGAAAAAAATATTTTGGGACCATTGTTCGAAAACTTTCCATATTTTTCCTAATATTTTCGGAACTTCAGATTCGATCAACATGAATACCTTGAAAATATTCAAAAGAGCGATGTAATAAAGGTCTGGTCTTGAAAGGATTTTGTTATCTTTATACTTATTTATTTCGTATTTTTCCATAAGTTCAGTTTCTGTTTTTAACATGTAAAATATCAAAATTATTCGAGAGAGAATAATTATTTTCTAAAAGGTGTTTTACATAATGTTACTTTTCCTTATTTCTGTCTAAGCTTTTTTTGTGTTTTTTGATATATCGTAAATGGAGGAACTTCAATTATTAGTTATACAATACATAATGAACTCAATTAATCGGACAGAATATTGAAGAATATTTCCACAGTTATTGTGAATCAATGAAATGTGGATATATTTTTTATTACATTATTTAATTAAAATTGATTACCATCAAGTAAGGACCGATGAAAAGAAATATATAGAATCAATTATTTAATTTTCTCAAAAATCTGTATTGGTAGAACAGCCAGAAATTGTGGAATCCGTGTATCTGAACACAAAGGTTTTAAAAAAGATAAGAAGGCAAACATTATGCAAAACACCTTTCAGAAAAAAATCATTCTGTTTCAAATAATTTCGATATTTTATGTGTTGAAAGTAAGGGTATGAACCTGAATACATGGGAAATAAACGAAATAAAGAAGCATAAAGATAGCAAAAACAGAAAAAATCATTTTATTCCAAATAATTTCGATATTTTATGTGTTGAAAGTAAGGGTATGAAACTGAATACATGGGAAATAAACGAAATGAAGAAGCATAAAGATAACAACATCTTTTTATACGACCAAACCGACTTTTATTACACTCTGGTTTAATTATTTTTGAAGCATCAGTCTGAAAGGTGATTCTGTTCTAAACGTTAAAAACAAATCTGTACACTTTTTCCAAGTACTGTGAATTTAAAACAAATATATCATATCTTGTACTCCGACGAAGTCCTTCAAGATGAACGAATTGTACGTTAGTACGATAAGTATTAAAGTACTAAGTATTAAGTTAAAATATAAATGGAAACATTTATTAATAAATCAATTTAAATGATTTTTTGATTGCTTAATTGGATCAGTCTTTACTTGATGAAAATCCATATAAAATAATATTAAATGAGGTTATTATGATTTTCACAAATTTTATTGTTATTTAATACAACAATTGTTGATAGCGAAACAATGAAACAACAATGAAAATTTGTGAAAATCAGAATGACTTTATTTAAAATTATTAATTTTATGAATAATTTTCATCAAACATCGGTCAAATCAATCTATCAAGATTGAACCATAAGTTGTAAATGAATGACAACTGAACAAAATTATTCTTTGATTGAACACATAACCTGAATAGCTTCAATATTAATTGCTAAGAGCAGAGATTCATTGCGTGAGAAAGGTCAATAACAGATGGCTTTGTGACATGGGAAAAATCTACGTTTCTCAGTTAAATGAAATAAGCAGATCATGTATCGATATCTGATTTATTGAGGTGATCAAGGCTGAATTCAACATTCCTCTGATTTCTTTAATGGAGCGAATGGAATACATAAATGGGATAAATAATATTGTAAATCATAGTCAGAACATCGTCCCTTTAAACAATTCGAGACATTACACCTCCTTCTTAGAACATCTTTTTTATCAGACCTTGTTTAAATTGAAAAACATCTCAGCGTAGACATAATGGGGACAATAAATGTTTTCATAGATGTTATTGGAATTTAGATGTACAATTATATCCGTAAAAGAGAGAAAATGAAGTGGTTTAAATTATTTATCTTGTCTGTGCAATAATTATTCCACTTATATTTCACCTGTATGGAAAAAAGAAAATGTACTACAATCGAACGTACCCTGGAGAACGTACGTTGGAGGTTAGAGATTCACTGAATTGCGATGGAAATCAGAAGCAGCAGGCCACCTAATAATGATCATTCTGCGAAAATCGTCTCAAAAATATTCGAGGTCGAATCGTATAAGGATGTGCCAGTAATGTGCACTAGATATATTTTGTCCTGCTGCAGAAAATGAAAGTGGGGCATATTTATATATAATACTATTCTTTTGTTATATTGACATTATGATAAATCTTCATGGAAATATGTTCGAGGTTTTTTCGAAACAATGGTACGTGAGTAATTTCAGCATAATGAGATTTCTGAGGAATAAGTGGTAGTGATATGCGATAATTTCCATTCCATTTAATGAATTAATGGAATGTTTAGTCCTTTATTTGGAATAACAGCCGTGATCATTTATTTCCAATACAGAAAAGTCGAGGAAATAATTTTACTCTTTAACTTCTTTCTTGATCTCTAATGGAAATACTGTTTCTATACAGTATTGTGAGATTGTACAGGCTTTCAGGACAGACGCAGGATATTTTGGTGAGTCTAAATCAGTGTTCGAAATGTGTCCTAACTATATTAGTTTAAAAGATACGGGATGTTTTATGTATTTCATTAAAAACTTTCAATCGGCATAACTTTCGAACGCCCGCATGGATCTTCATGAAAATTTGAGGGAATGAGTAAAGGCCAAGGCCTAATATTTGTACCTAATCAATTGTCGATAGCGCAGGTCCGGACTGAGAAAAGTGACATCCATTTCATTTACAATCCATCCAAACCTTGGAGCCAGGCGTTGAACTACCGAGGATGCGATTTTGCAGATGGGTTTTGCAGAACCAGCGAGCTATCTTCAGAACACTTTTTACTGATGAAGCAACCTTCACAAAAGATGGCATTTTGAATGTTCACAATGCACATATTTGGTCCAGAGTAAATCCGAAAGTGACTAGGAAACGCAATCCACAACATCGTTTTTCAGTCAATATTTGGTGTGGAATTTACAATAATCGCCTAATTGTACCATATATTCTTCTACACAGGCTGAATGGAGTGAAATATTACAATTTGTAATATTTCACTCATTCATATTAGGATCTGATCCCTTACAGTTATTTCCCTCGAAATGATGAACCCAAATCTCTTGTTCCAGGTTCCTTAATTAAACGATATTTAAACACTTCCTAACAATTGCCATGTATTTAGAAAATTGCTTCGTTGACGAAATAAGGTTTTTTTTAATAAGAATTTTCATTTTGAATAACCGCTATCTGAACAGCTATCACTTTTGAAGCTGTAATTTTTTAACTTTTAACAAGTAAAAACTCTGCCATCACTAAAAATGGAACTGTACACGCTTCAACAACGTAAATGCTGCTTGTAAATTCCTTTTACAGGAGAGGTCTAAAAAATGTTACCAAATAGCATATAAGTGTTTCAAAGAGTCTGTCTGAAAATGAATTCAACCTCAATTACGGAAACAGCACTGCTGGCATATTTAGTTCCCTAGTGAAGTAAGTTTTCACTTACTTCCTGTTGTCAATAGTAACCAAAGTTATCTCAGTAAGTTGTACTTCAGTAGAGTCAATGTCGTATCAGACAACTTACTATGTCTGTAGTGGAAAAAATTCATTATTATACATTTTCATTGGAATTAAAATTAAAGCTGTTGTACAATAAGTTCTTCTAGCATTCTCTTTAGTTTTTTTTATCTTAAGGTATTCTATTCCACTTCTGAATAAATCCGAAGGTTCTGTCTTTAAGTTACCAATATTTCCTTTGCGTCCATGTTATTTTACCATAGCTTCATCCTTTTCTTCAACGCTGACCTTTCTTCTTTGGTACGGCTCCTGTTATTTTCTGCTTGGTCCATGAAAATAGAGCATTTATTTGTAATAACACTTATTCCAGTCCTTTATTTGAATCTTTATTTTTTCCAATCCTTTGAGACATTTTTGTGAAATCTAACATTCGAACTACGATCTGACATTCTAACACAAAAAACTGCTACTTCTTCAAGAGTCTTAAATATTTCAGTTTCTTTCCCGTCATAGCAGTTGGACCATTAAAGTTTATTACTTGGAGCAAAAACGGGCCCTTTATGTACTAGGAAGGTCCACCTTGTTGCATCTTCTTTCTATTATCTTATTCTTTCAGAATCCTTCTCCTTAACATCAGTTCCGATCACTGCTTTCGGCTTCCCTTTTTTATGTTTTTAATTGCTGGCTCTTTCTTCTTGGGCTCATCAAAATAGTCCCTTTTGACATCACTTTCAGCTTTTTTCGTTTCTTTTTCCTTTTTCACCGATTTACAATCATCTCGATCGCTGAATTGTTTTTTCACTTCTTTATCGTTTTTTTTTTGAGTGAGTCATCTTTGTCTCAACAACGTCATTAGTAACTTACTTTTCTTCTACTTTCGTTTCATTTCTTATTGACAGTGGTACATCATTTCTGTACCATTCAGTATTTGTTTACTGTTTGACATATGGGAGCATCATAATGAAGCTCTAAAGGAATGGGGTGCTGTGAGGGAGCTTCTACCTCTTAATTCGGAGGTGGAATTTCGTTCTGAGCATGCGCACCTGAACTCTTCAGACAGGCGTGGTGCGCATGTCTGCCTGTGACGCAAGTGATCATGTGTTCCATGTCGGAACGGTCGTCAAACGCTATGTACTCCGCCCTACTTGAATCCGGCGGGGATGGCAGTTGGGTGTTGTCTGAACTGGTCGTGTCCTCTATATGCTACGCCGGGAAGCAGAGCAGAGCAGAATTCTGGGCGAAAAAGGTCGCTACAATAACATTTCCGGTCCCACATCTTCATCTTCGAATTCTGGTTTGTTTTTACTGAATTGAGATAAATTATAATTACAACTAGTAGCTTCGGAGAAATTATTTGTTTCAGATTTTTTTGTGATTGGGGTTCATCTTTTTCTTCAACTTTTTTCTAAATATTGAGCGTGTAGTCATCTCGATGCTTATGTTTATCTACGTATCTGTCTTTAAAAATGTCGTTATTTTCTGCCAATAATGACAGATGCATTTCTAGCCACGTGTTTCAATACCGTCCTTAATATACTCGTTTCTCTTAGAACTCGCGTTCCCAATTATTTTGTGATATCGATATTTGAAATCTGTCACTGCGATTTTTCTCTTATCCTCTCATTTCAGGTTCATCGGCGTTTAATATTTCAATAATGCTTTAAGCTTTAACGAAATGCTCCACATTTTTGTCAAACTTATTGACTGTACCAAATGAATTAAGTCACTATCATTCAGATGATCCACTTTTTTCATAAAGATAATAAATCTACTTTGTTTCGATGCATTGTTTTTTTATAACTATGGCTCTTGCTATGTTTTCCATAACATGTGTTTGTTTTCTAACCTTTTTGATGGTTTTGCTTCTTCTTGGGCCAAAATCTCCAGGGAGAATTCGCCAAAATACTTACCTCCTGATTTCAAATCCGGCTTGAGGGACCATGTAATGTTAAAATTAATTGATTGCGCCAAGAAACGTAATAGTTGGGATACAATCGCTTGTAGTCATTGAACTCAAAATGATGAACTTGAATCTTTTACATCAGGTTCCTCAAATAAACTAATATGTGAACACTTAACAATTTCAACGTATACTTCTATCACACTCGTTGAATTGATAGAATTTTGTCAATCTCTTTAGGCGTAATAAAATAAATGTTCAAATAGATTATCTAACGAAGCAATCTGAGACAATCATTAGTTTCCTAGACCAAACCTTAGTTTCACCTATTTTGAAGAATTCATGAGAAACGAAATGATGAAAATTAGAGTACAATTATTGCATAAAAAATTATCGTTCAGTCATGTGAAATAATCAACATTGATTAAAATACCCCAACTCTTAATGAATATTCCTAATTTAATAACCCTTAATATATAAGATGTCGATAAAATTATCCCAAAATTATATACTTCAGTTTGAAAAACGTATTAGGAATTGTTCAATGAAATACAAAATATGTATTTTTCACCAAAATTTATTGTAACGCCTTCAACAAAGGCCCTTTCCTAAATAATACATTCACGCTAACCAGAAAGCCTAAGTAAAAATGGTACTTCGTTGGAGATGGGAATATCGTTCACGGAAGAAAACTAAACAAGTACTCATTGTATGAATGGAATATGCGGTTAGCTCTTGGTAAAATATTATAACAATTTTATTTTGAAAATTCACACAGTTTTTATGTTTCTTAGTTCATTCATCCTGACACGTGTTTCGTTGTTTCAACCATGTTCAAAGGAGTACAAAAAGTAACTAAAAGTAAGAGTAACTTCAAATTTGAAAAACCTTTTTTTTCTGTGTATTTTTATGACGCATGGTAATAACAGCATCCAATATAGAGGTGTTCCCAAAGAGTATTTGGGAATTTGTTAAATTTTCTTTTTTTTCAATGGCTTTTTTGATTGAAAGCATATCCATCAATTTACCCTTTTTAACATTATATAGTAAAGTGATATCTTTCTCATTGAAAAAAAGATCATTTTCTATACAATGTTCTGCAAAACTGGTGGATTTCTGATTTCAGAATCAACCGGTTTTGCAGAACATTGTATAGAAAATAATCATTTTTTCAATAAAAAAGATGTCACTTTACTATATAACGTTAAAAAAGGTAAATTGATGGACTATTTGGAGATTCTTTCAATCAAAAAAGCCATTGAGAAAAAGGAGAATTCAACAAATTCCCAAATACACCCCTATATTGGATGCTGTTATTTCTATGCGCCATAAAAACACTAAGCGTCGAAAAACGTTTCGACATTTCCTTCAAGCAAATTTTTTGAATTGTTATAATAATTCCCGGAACTCACTTATCTGAATGTTCTACCAAAAACAAAAACGAAGTGTTTTTCAAAGCGCATCAAGAATATGGTTATCTTGATCTAGAATTTAGTTCATTATCAAAGATAGTTTCAGACTTTAACTAGTTGTAAATTAATCAGTGAAATTCGTTTAACTTCAATTTAGAGCTTCTAGTTATACAGGGTGTTTCAAGAAAAGATGATAGGTAGAAAACTGAAAGATAATTGGGGTTTACTCAGATAAAAATTTTCCTAACGTCATCCTTATTCAAGATAAAGGCTTTTAAGGAAAAAAAATGTATACACATTTTTTACGATTTTGCCGAAACTACGGGCAACATTGTAATGAAATTTTATACGAATATGTTTCGGAAGCTGATACATCCCACGAACTTGTTTTTATATCTGAGTCTTATAGAGGGCGCTAGATACACGGTTCGTACCAAGTAGTATTGAACATAACCTTTTTAAAGTTAGATTTATGAATCAAAACTTCAAGTCAACTTGAACATCATTCAATTTTACACCAAAAAGGTACTTTGGTAAAACTCGATAATGTCTACAGTTTCCAAAATATTTCGATTTGAAAATCATGAAGTAATAACCGATGCTGGTATAAAGTTATGATAAAATTATTATTAATAAGTATGCATCTTGAATACGAATGGCGTTACGAAAATTTTTTACTGAGCAAACCACAATTATTCTTCAGTTTTCTACCTATCCTAGTGACAGGGTCACCTTTTCTTGAAACACGCTGTATTTTCATAACTTATAAATTTTCGTAATACAGCTTTCTTCCTTGGTTTATTAATTCATTCATACAAATA
Source organism: Megalocaria dilatata (assembly GCA_034642435.1). Taxonomy (NCBI): domain Eukaryota; kingdom Metazoa; phylum Arthropoda; class Insecta; order Coleoptera; family Coccinellidae; genus Megalocaria; species Megalocaria dilatata. The sequence goes on from CM067854.1 coordinate 77,276,362, forward strand.
ATATTATAACTTCTTTATTCATATATTCCAATATTGATACAATATAACAAAACATTAGTAGGATCAAAAAACGATCCTGATAGAATCAAAATCACAGCAAACATAACAAATCACATTTAATTTTTTCTTCAGTCTCGATTTCTTCAGTAATTTATCACCTTATTTATCCAAGGTATAAACTCGGACACTCTGCTGTAGAGGCCTGGAAGATATGGTCTTGCACATCCAATGCCAGTGGATACAACTCCCACTACTATCATTTGGTTGGAGTTACCAGAGCCAATCATAAGCGGACCACCACTGTCAGCCTTTACAAAGAAGAATTATCGGTATTGTCTCACAAAAATATAATTACATATATTAATATTTACAGAATATTTCTGAAGGAAGCTTACTCAATAAGAATAAAGAACTCAGCAGTTTCGATTAAGATCTGAAGCATTAATTGCTGACAAAGTTCACACCTAAAGTGGCGCAAGATCGCAATAACAAAGCCTACCCAGAACACAACTGAACTCCTAACTCGCACAAGTTGGAAAAGCTTCTGAGGGATCTTTATAGAAGATCTAGGAGTATCAGGATAATAATAATAATAAAATAATTATTTATTTTGACTTCCTTGACCAAAGATATACCAATTTCAATTCAGTGCGAAACAAGTTACAGTTTAATTAAGTGGAAGCGGAAGGTTTTCGTGTCATGATATTGCTTAATCTAAGTGAGATACGCGGAATATTATTCGAATGCAATAAAGAAGAGGAAGTGGGAAAAAACCGACGTAAATTTTCAAGATTAACAAGGATTTTGAAACTGAAAATTTATAATCTATTATGAGTTTATAATCCTAAGTTCATGCAGTTGAAAAGTGGAACATTATTGTGAAAAATTGGTTATACGTTCAAAGTTCAAAGTATTGTCCGTCACTAGCAACGACTATTTACCATCTTTCTGGCAATTGACGGATACTATCGCGAAAAAACCCGGCTCGTTGTCTGCTTACCATGCATCGAACCATTCTTTGACTTCATCGTAATAGGAAAAATGCTGGTCAGCCAGGTCATGTTGTACCGATCGGAAAAGAAGATAATCTGAAGGAGCAATGTCTGGACTAGACGGCGGGTGGGGTAGGACTTCCCATTTGAGTATTTCTAAGTACGTTTTAACGGGTGACGCAACATGTGACCGTGTATTGTCAATAACTTTGTTGTGTCTATCGATGGGGCCATCTTTCTGGCAATGACTGGCTCAAACACACCAGTTGTCGTCGGTAGATCTCCCCTGTGATCGTTTCATTCGATTGTAGCAGCTCATAATACACCACACCCAGCTGGTCCTACCAAAAACACATCATTATCTTCTCGCCATTATTCGGCTTATAATTGCTTTTAAACGATGCCAAATGTCTGGTTGAGTGACTCGTTTTTGCGATTTCCTCTTGTGTTTGTGATGGGTCTTCATCAAGCCTTGCCTCTCATTCTTTAGCCTTAAACTTTGGTGGTGCTCCGTCTTTCAAACCAAATTTGTCACTTTTAAATCAGTCAACCCACTTCTGACACGTTCGTTCAGCTAGACCATGATCAACATAAACATCCACTGAAATACGATGACTTTCGGCAGCATATTTTCTTCATATTTAAATAATGCAGTAAAACTCTCCGCAAAAATACATTATTCGGTACAAAAATTGACATTTTCAGAGCACACAGAAAATATGTTGTTTACACTTCAGATACTGAAAAGAAAGCCTATCGATGATACCTCAAAATGAAGGTGTTGCCAGATGAAACAATGGAAAAATAAACTAGTAGCGACATCTATTATCGAAACCGCACGAACTTATCTGTAATCTTCGCAACAGACACATAACAACAATATATTGGAAATTTGGAAATCTATACATTATTTCGTTGATATCTCTCAATATTGATAGAAGTAGTCTGTTACAAATAAGGTTAATTACCCAGCAAGCATCAACTCCTCCTTGCTCATGGCCAGCACAAATTTGAGTCAATTGAATTTTGGTTTTCTTTCCTTGGGATTTGTACCATGCTTGACATTGTTCATTCTCAATTACTTTAACCATTGCTTTCTGCAATATATTTGCACGACCTCCTGAAAAGTGTAATTTATAAATTAAATTTCAAAGATTATTTTGTTTTTCAAATAAATTTGGGAGCAATGAAACTTATTGCATCAAGATGTTTTGTAAATATATGAAACTGTTAGATGATGTATAAATGTCTATTAAAATCCATTCGAATTTTTCAGGAAATAGCAAATTCACAAACTGCATATCATAAAAGGTTATGTCTTTTTGCGCGCTTGTTCCGACAAAATTGGACTTTCTAATGAATAATCCGAGGTCGAAAATAATCCTGTCCAGTCAGTCCGGCCGTTCCAACCCTAAACAAGCTAACTTTCAAACGGAAGGAGATAGAACCTTGAAATTAGACAAGGTTTTAAGTCTGAATATCTCGTTAATGGAAAAATTTAAATAGTCTCGCAGTTGTCCACGTTCGAAAATTGCTCATATTCTTTCCAATATTTTCGAAACAACAGATTCGATCAAATATTAGGCATTTAGGAATAAAATAATAACGTCCATGTTTGACCAAAATTTTATAAAGATGGTTTGATTAAAATTAGAAAAAAATTTTGTTAGCAGATACGCGTGGAACGCAACTTGAATACTATAACTTTCGTAGAATAAAACAATTATTGAGTATTTACTTGATAACATGTGAAAATATTTTTTATGGAACTTAATTTAAGAGCCATTGATAAAATATTATAGAAATGAATTCAAATAAAAACAGTGATTTTCAGACATTATTTCATTATTTTTATTGATAATAGTAATTTTTGTATTGATGTCAGAATTTATTTCTATAATATTTCAAGAATAGCTTCAGAATTAATTTCTATGAATTTTTTTTAACCATAACTTCCGAACAGAGAGATCTAGACTCTTGAAAATTTCGCGGTAGATTGGGTGTCTGAATATCTCGGTTTAGTTTTTTATTAGATGAATTTAGTGTAATTGTTCCCCAGTTATTTGAGTTTGTAATTTTATCTTATTTTCAGCAACCTTCTCCAAACTACAAGTTTGATTGATCTGAAATTTCGAGTTTGAAAGGATAATAATAACACATATGTTCCTGCAAAATTTCATGAAGACCGTATGATTAAAGCGTAGCAGCGTTGGGCGCTACAGAATCAAGAGAAAAGGTTATACGATTGAGTTTAAATTAAGATATAACGGGTGTTTTTTTAAAGTGATAGAACTTTCGATAGGGATAACTGTGATTTGACAGAAGGTAGCAGCCATGTTGTTTTGACTTTCCTGTTCAGTAAGCATTGACAAATTATCATGGAAAGACTCACGTCGCAATAACGTTTACAAATTGTTAAAATTTATTTTCAAAATCAGTGTTCTATTCGCCAAACTTATAGAGCACTTGTGAAATTTATGGTTTACATAATCAGAGCAGCTTATTCGTCGAACTATCGATAGATTTCGGACAACTGTACGTACAGAAGAAAATATCGCTGCTGTAAGTAATAGTGTTAATGACCTCTCTATTCGTCGACGTCCACAACAAATTGGATTCTGTGCATTCACCACATGGAAAATTTTTTGTAAAGATCTTGGTCTACACCCATAAAAGATCCAAGTGGTTCAAGAACTAAAGCCACTTGACCATAATAAGCGTCGTTTGTTTGCTGATTGGGCCCTAGAACAACTTGAAGTTTATCCACTTTTTTATCGTAAAATTGTGTTTAGTGATGAAGCTCATTTTTGGTTGAACGGCTATGTAAACAAGCAAAATTGACGTATATGGAGGAAAAACAATCCTCAAGAAGTTCTGCAGGTTCCATTGAATACCGAAAAATGCACTGTATGGTATGCTTTACACGCTGGAGATATCATTGGTCCTGATGCTGGAGCTAACGTTACAGTGAATGGTGCTCGTTACAGATCGATGATCAATGATTATTTGTTTCAAAATTTGAATGGTATCGACCCAGAACTGTTTTCGTTCCAACAACATGGTGATACACCTCATACTGCTACCCTAACAATTATTTATTGAAATGAAGATTCGGCGATAACATTATTTCGATAAATGGTCCAATAAATTGGCCTCCAAGATCATGCGACATCACTCTACTGGATTATTTTCTTTGGGGTTATGTCAAGTAATTGGTTTATGCTGATAAACCAGAAACAATAGACGCTTTGGAAGCCAACATAACTAGTGTTATTGATGAAATAAGGCATGAATTACTCAAAAAAGTGGTTCAAAATTGGTCTGGTCGAATGCGGTTCCTCAGAGCTACTCGTGGTGGACATATGCCGGAAATTATATTTAAAACATAAATGTCATAAAATAATCTTTCAAGTAAAACAAAATTTGGCTCCACTCTTAATTTAAATGTGTTTTATTTCAGTTTAAACTTCCATTACTCTAAAAAAAACACCCGATATAATAAAGACATATAATGCTAATGCAAAATTTGTGAGGATCGAGGGTGATATGAAGAAACGCGCAAAAGCTCCTAACTTCACGTTAGTTATTTTCGCATTTTTGAAAATTAAAATGTATCTGGTTCCATATTGACATAGTATCTACTCATTGTAAGTGTAATATGATCTTCAATTATTTATTGATGTCAAGTAGACGCAATTTACATGCAGGAGCCTTATCGGTTTCAATTTTTTTTTTGGTTAATTTGAACGCCTAGATGGGACAAGAGAGATAGCCATTTTGTATGTAGGATTTAAAGTCGAATACATTATCATCGTAATTTTTTATGATTATACCTTCTTGTTTTTGATGATGTCGATTCATCCTAAGCCTTATGTTACTTTATCAGTGCTTCAGCACACAAAATTTCATTTTAAATACAAAATTAATGACAGATTCTTGGTTCGAAATGAGGTCCATTTTGATGATCATAAAACAAACTTGAGATGAATTGACAAAATGGAGCAGTCAAATGACAAATGAGTGGATTAAACTTAATGACGAAACTATAATAATTCCGTCATTAATTGGCCTTGTATATAATTACTTCTCAGTACTTTCTTGAAATGATATATATTCAGTATCCTCTTTGAAGGAACTGTGGTCAAGAAAAGTTCCACTTGGACTGAACTCCTTCAAAGAATTTTACAGCGTCTTCTTGCAGGTGAGTATTTTGTTAACAAGGTTTGGACATTGTCAAAATGAACTATGTCAAAAATCGCTCCCATATAATATTGCATAAGAAAAATATTCACCAAAACAAAAATAGAAGTTTTAAGAGTTTAAAATATATAGTTGCTGAAAAATTTCAGGGATAAAATGGTACAAATTAACACTTTACATTCGAAGTTGAAAAGAGTTTATCCAAACCAATTCCATAAAAAACCTTTGCTGAAAATCCTTTTTAGCGCTTATTCTAAGGAACGTCAGGCTATAGTTTCGCCCAAATGTCTATAATTTTTAATATTTTGGGCCAAAAATGATTTCAAATGACTAGGTTGGAGTCACTGATGAAGAATTCGTGGTCGAAAATAAAATTCTCCGGCCGTCCGTAAACATTTTAATGTTTCCTCTCCTAATTTTTCGAACGGAAGGATCAAGAGACTTGAAACTTTGAGGGTGGGTTTGGAGCCTGAATATCTCGGTTATTTTTGTTAATCAGCAAAATCGGGCCGATGATTCCGCAGTTATTCACATTTGAAACTTCCTAATAGTTCCGAAACTGATGATCCGATTGAGAAGAAACTTGCTATTCAGAAGTAAACTATCGACATAAAAGTTAATGCAAAATTTCATGAGATCGTGGATGATATGAACAAACACGCAAAAGCATCAGTGCTTTTTACCAATTTTTAATCACCAAATGATAAAATTTTACTGTTGCGGGATGAACACTACAAACTTTCCAATACTTCTGAATACGCCAGAGAAAAATAAGCGGATATTTTCAACAAATCCACCTAATGCACCAAATAAAATATTTGAGAGAAAAGTATCAAATAAAATTAAAGTTCAGATTGTTCACGAGGCAGATATTGGAGAATTTTGAAGTGAATATCGATCAAAAATTCCTATATGAAACACAAAAGATGCACCTAATTGTGCATCTTTTGTGTGAATAATTGAAAAATGGACTATTTCGATAAGTTTTGCCAAAGGTGAATGTCTTCATTTGGAAGTCTCCAGATTCTAATAAATTGGTTTCATACGAATCCGATTAATCTCCTGAACGTTAATCTGGAATTGAGTCAGAGCGCTCCATCTCAAATAAGAAGTAATGGACCTCCGAAGTTTAAGAATGCTTCATCTTCAGGTCTCTTTTTCCACCATAAAAACAATCACTCCACACTTTTAAAGAGTCCACTAATTATCTTTGAGCAATTTTTCCAATGGTTTGCATCGTTTTATTTCAATATATATATATATATATATATATATATATATATATATATAATTTTTAATCTAAAAAAACAAAATTATCGAACATCCACATAAGCTGTTTTTCAACGAAATTTCAATCATTTTCAAAGTTAATTCTGGCATTAGCCCTTTATGACAGGAAATCTATTCATGACTGGAGACAGAATCAGTTCAATTTATTCTCATTCGAAATTTTATTTTTTAAATATTTTCGAAAATACAAATTCGATGGAGTCCATATTTAGTATTTGAATGTGAAATAAGGACATTAAGGCTCATACATAATTTTATGAAGATTAATCACGAGAATTTTTGGCGATTTTTCTCATCCTATTTCGGCAATGAGTATGACAAGTATATGAAGTTTTGTTTGATATATTTGTCCACTCTTTCTTGCCAATATGTAACGATGCAGCTCGAAAGTATAAGGATGAAGCCACTCAACCAGATATTTTTTGTTTTCATGAGATTGTTTTTACAAGAATGCTGTTTCAAAATTGCAAATAATGACTTACAGAACGCAGAATTCTGTGTTTCTGTTCATCATATGTTGCTTCATTAAGAAGTAATTCAAAGCTTTGAAATGGACTGAACAAGGGCGGAAAAGTTTCTGACTTCAGGTAAGTGATCTTCTATATGTTTTGGATTGAATCTTTAAGAGAAAGGTTGAAAGAATATTTGTGAACTATATTGCTCAAAAATTGGAGTGAATATCAGAGAAAAGACTGACTTTTTTCACTTGGATCGAATTTTCAGGATTGCATATGGAGAGGCGTATGTTTGCGTATTACACACACAAAATAAGGTCCTTAAGACACTGAATGGCTTAATTAAAGGAATTTACAAAAAACTATATTCTTTCATGTGTATGATCTTTTTTTGTGGCCCGTATGCGTGATAATGTGCTATTGCAACCCTGTCGGCATATGTTCTACGCATTCTATGTCAGCTGGCTTTAGTTCTTGGCTCAACTGAACCTTATAAGGGATGGAGATGCAAATCCATATGCAAAATATGCCACTTCGATGATGTATGGGCCTTAAGACATCAGTAACAGATCCAGCCTCTTCCAATTTTTTCACTGTTACTAATCGTACGCTCAAATTGACGATTATATTGACCATGATCTGCCCGTAATGCATGAAACGTACTCACTACAGAATCATTGTTTTTGTACTAAGTTTTCACAATTTTCACACGTTCAGTAGTAGATAAACGATCCATACTGTTAAATGGCTAACCTTCAACTAAACATATGTTCTGTTCGACATTTGTCATTGAAACAGGACTGTGAAATCCGGACCACAAAATGGATAACCTTTATATACCCGAATTATCCACTTAAATTTTTGATCAGTGTATATAAGAGTATGGAGTCTTTTCACCGTGGAAAAAGTGACCTGAAGATGAAGCATTTTTTAACTAAATTTGAATATCAAAACAAATTAAAATATGTTTATCTTCTACAATTTTAATTTCAAAAAATTTTTCATTCAAAAAACTTTTAGAATTAAATTAATGTCTAAAACAAGCACCGCTTACATTTAATAGACGTATATAATCAAAACTCAATATATAATGTCAAATGGAATAAATAAACCAACAGATATACGAAAGTCATTAAAATTAATAAATAAATATTTAAAGGAGACAAAATTTTGTTTCTGGTCTTACCTTTAAGAACACCAATTGCCTTTTAAAAACATGAACACACTTAAAGAGCTTCTCAAAGAATATAATTTATTTGAAATATTTAATATATTTAAGTAATCGAATAAGTTAATTCAGAAATCTCTCAAAACATGCACTATATCTTCGAAAAACAAATATAATTCTAAGCAATCCCTTCTTCGGTCCTAAATAATATTCCAAATATCAAAATCAAAAAACTAACCTATATCAACAACGCACCACGTGTAAAGAAATGAATGTTTCGAAACACAGATCAACTTAATAATTCAAGATTTCAAAATTTTTGATTAAATACGTCTATTAAATGTAAGCGGTGCTTGTTTTAGACATTAATTTAATTCTTAAAGTTTTTTGAATAGAAAATTTTTTGAAATTATAATTGTAGAAGATAAACATATTTTAATTTGTTTTGATATTCAAATTTAGTTATATTTCTTCTATCAAGTGAGAGGCCTTTCTATTTTATTTTATATATAATATATAATTATATTTTGGCTTCAATAAATCTCATTATGGAATGTCAATGAATTTAAATAAGCCTTAAAAATAACTCACACTGTTCTTTGATTTTGTTAGAACATAGATCGAACTTGAATTATTAAGTTGATCTGTGTTTCGAAACATTCATTTCTTTACACATGGTGCGTTGTTGATATAGGTTAGTTTTTTGATTTTGATATTTGGAATATTATTTAGGACCGAAGAAGGGATTGCTTAGAATTATATTTGTTTTTTGAAGATATAGTGCATGTTTTGAGAGATTTCTGAATTAACTTATTCGAATATTTGAATATATTAAATATTTCAAATAAATTATATTCTTTGAGAAATCCTTCAAGTGTGTTCATGTTTTTAAAAGGCAATTGATGTTCTTAAAGGTAAGACCAGAAACAAAATTTTGTCGCCTTTAAATATTTATTTATTTATTTCAATGACTTTCGTATATCTGTTGGTTTATTTATTCCATTTGACATTATATATTGAGTTCTGATTATATACGTCTATTAAATGTAAGCGGTGCTTGTTTTAGACATTAATTCAATTCTAAAATTTTTTTGAATAAAAAATTTTTTTAAATTAAAATTGTAGAAGATGAACATATTTTAATTTGTTTTGATATTCAAATTTTGTTATATTTCTTCTATCAAGTAAAAGGCCTTTCTATTTTATTTTATATATAATATATAATTATATTTTGGCTTCAATAAATCTCATTATGGAATGTCAATGAATTTAAATAAGCCTTAAAAATAACTCACACTCTTCTTTGATTTTGTTAGAACATAGATCAATCTTGAATTATTAAGTTGATCTGTGTTTCGAAACATTCATTTCTTTACACGTGGTGCGTTGTTGATATAGGTTAGTTTTTTTATTTTGATATTTGGAATATTATTTAGGACCGAAGAAGGGATTGCTTAGAATTATATTTGTTTTTTGAAGATATAGTGCATGTTTTCAGAGATTTCTGAATTAACTTATTCGAATATTTGAATATATTAAATATTTCAAATAAATTATATTCTTTGAGAAATCCTTCAAGTGTGTTCATGTTTTTAAAAGGCAATTGATGTTCTTAAAGGTAAGACCTGAAAAAAAATTTGTCTCCTTTAAATATTTATTTATTAATTTTAATGACTTTCGTATATCTGTTGGTTTATTTATTCCATTTGACATTATATATTGAGTTTTGATTATATACGTCTATTAAATGTAAGCGGAGCTTGTTTTAGACATTAATTTAATTCTAAAATTTTTTTGAATAAAAAATTTTCTGAAATTAAAATTGTAGAAGATGAACATATTTTAATTTGTTTTGATATTCAAATTTTGTTATATTTCTTCTATCAAGTAAAAGGCCTTTCTATTTAATTTTTTACTTTTAAAGGCCCATAAGTTCTTAACTAAGATCGAACGTCCACTTTCAACTTCACATTTATGTTAAAGAGATCAATTAGATTCGCATGGAACCAAAGTTTTGGCAATAGCTGGTGGACTCATAAATGAAGACATTTCTCGAAAGTTTCATAACTACCTATATGTATTCATTCAATAATTGATAAGTAAAACAGTTTATTCAGGAATTAGATAACTGAATCCTAATAATAGCTTTAGGAGTTTAATATCGGTAAAATCTAAATGAGTGATATTCGGAATACCTATTCATCAACGAAAACATATTAAAGAGCCATAACTCACATGAGGTCGACTCAATAAAATCACGCAAAACCCAACAACCTACCTAATGATCGTTTTCGATCGAAATCGTGTGGTGCATACCGACATTACCGACCTATGACCCAGGAAAAACTACACGGTAAGCATCGAATTATCTGCTGTATACTATATATATAGTATGTGCATTAGGACGTGTGCAAGTAGTCCGGTCGAATTTACCACTAATATACAATTTCATGAAATTGAACGCCACGAGGCGATAGATCTTGTTGTAATGAAGCGAAACGCGATTAATTGTCGGCCATTTATTTAAATCGGTCGTAAATTGCACGGAACGAATCGAAACGATCGAATGAATGTGATCATCCCGATTGTAATCACGAACGCGCGGAGGTGTTTTTTGATTATCGATAGGTAATTGATTATTCACTATGCAACGAGTTGAGGAAATATGCCTATCTGAAGCGAAAACCCATAAACAGTGTCACAATCTTGGGACACGTAAGAAAAAGGTTGCAATGGTTCTTTAATGTTTGATTGCCCCAGTGTACTTCACGGAAATAAATGAATAAACAATAAAATTAAAAACATAAAAACGGAAATGAACTAGTCGAAAGTTTAGGATATTGTATAATTTCCTAATATATTTTTTTTCAATTCTATTAACTTATAACGATTGTAGGATTATAGGGACGTCTTTTGAAAGTTTTTATCAAGTTTAATCAGTTGTGTTCCATGTTTGTCAGAAATACACATTTTATTGTTTTTCCCTTCAGTGTTTATTTCGTTTTCAATAAGACCACACAATGCGATGAAATTGCATTTTCATCATGCCAAAACAAGTTTTAACCAAGGATTATGCCAATAGAGCCCTTCGGGTGCTTCAGACTGTTCGAACACAGTGTAAGTGGCAATTGCTTTGTTACCCAAAGTGTGATATCACGTTTACTGACACGGTACTTTTCAACTGGAACTGTCATTAGAGACCCAGAAATGGTAGACCATGTACTACAACACCAGTAAAATATTTAACTTGCAGAATGGCAATTTAACGTCTTCGAGATATTACAGATACCTCTGTTGTTCAGCACAGTCAGATGACGTTTCTATGAAGTCAATCCAGACATCGAGATGCATGTTAAGAAGAGTTTACCTCACTCGCGAATACAAGCGATGGAGCAATAGAGCTGGTACACTGGCTAGATGACTAGTGATACGTACTGTTTACTGACGAGTCCAGATATGGACGTTTTTCTGATAGTCAACGAGTACGGGTATGGAAATATTCACAAATGAAGGAATCGCCGTTCTGCTAAACAAGTCCATCCTATTACAGGAAGCAAATTATGGTTTAAGGTAGAGGTTGTTTCGATAACAGAACTGACTTATTAATACATCCACATTTCCACATCACACGTCTCACAATTCCACGCAGCTATAAGCGAAAATTTCATTTTTCTGGATGATGATGCACTGCCACATAGATCTCACCAGATGATTACCAGTCTATTCCACATCTTATATTACCTTCAAGACCCATACCTAAATCCAATCGAGCATGTTTGGGACCAATAAGGAAGAACCCTTAATGCTCAAAAACGATTCTACAGCTTCGAGATCTTTTGCCAAAACTTTGGCAACAAATTGAGCGGGATGTTGGACGTTTAACCTACTAGTGTTATGCGTAACAAAAGGTCTCAAGCTCTAAGAAGTTAAAATTATCGCCATGTTAGCCACTTCAACAGAGAAATTGTTGACAATTGAGATATTGGATTGACCATCGTGTTAATTGTAATTCAATAACAGGAAGATGTATGTGTCGTGTCTGGAGAAGAAGGTACAGCAATACAAAATGGAGCAATTGGTCAACCGAGGCGTACCACAGAGCGTCTAGATATGATCTTCGGGCAGCTTGCTCAACGAGACATTTTTTCTACTAGGCATCAAATCGCTGATCAGTGGTTTGTAGAAGAAGGTAAACTTGTTACTATGCGTAAACTTTATCGCAGCATTCGAGCCTTTGGACATTTTTATGGAGTCCATGATTCATGCTTCCTTTGACTGCTTACCATTTTCACTTGAATTGGTATAGAGAATGTCAGCGTTGGGAGGCAGAATAACAAAATATCTTCTTCAGCGACAAATCGTGATCCTGTTTAGGTACGCCTGATGGTAGTAGAATGGTAAAGCGCGGTCGTGTTCATGTTGTGTGGCATGTTCACCGTTGGAGTAACGTTTTGGGAGGTTATTGCCTATGATAACCTATGTTGATGATGTTCTATCCATTACTTTACTGCCTTAATTAGATGACCTTTCCCACGATCTCTATCGGAATGAGAACGCACGTCCTCTTGTTGCTCGTCAATCTATCTAAGTTGCTCAGTCAAGGCTTGCTTTTAACCTCTATCACATTTAATCCACGAAACTTAAGTGACATCAACCATATTATTTTGTTGATCCGTTGACGTGCAGAGGAAAGCATTCTGCTACGTGTTCGCCAAATGCATAATTATTTTTTCGCATTGAATGTAAAAAAACTTCACCGCAAACGTTATCGTTTAATTCTTGATTTAAGACTGCTACATTGCCAAAATCAAGTTGAATAAATTATTCCTTTCTAATTTCTCGGGTATAGGAAAAGAAGGTACTAGAATTATCTCAACCATGGAGAAATATTAAATACTGAATCGACAATTTCTGTTACGTTGGTTACTTTTCAGATTATTTTTCTTACCCTTTGAACTCAACTCGTTGGTCCAGCCCCAACCAGCTACAGTGGCTAGTAAGTTATCTATACTGCTACCTTCAAGCCCGCTACTAGAAGCTGGAAGACAAGCTGGTGCGACACTCCCAGACCATATCAGTTTCTCCCCTAGTTCCAGGATAGCAACATCGTTATTGACTTTGTTACAAACGTAGCCAGGATGGACCGTAACTTTCTTAATGGTGCGCTCATAGGCATCGTCAGATTTTTTAGAGAGGTCATGTTGGGAAAGAGTAATTTTGATGCTCGACGCTCTTAGAAGATCCGATCCAATGCCCCTGAAAAATTTTATTTTCGTGCAGTTATGAATGGTAGAGGATATTCTATTTTGTCAAGTATTTCCTTGACGAATATCTTTCATCTTGAAAACAAAGTTCTGCCAGGAATTTTTGTAGTTAGTAAATATTATGCTTATTTTTTCATTTTTAGCCTGATATATCATTCAATTCACTGAAGATTTCCCAGTACAGGTTTTTATGCTTTCACAATATTGAATTCAAACAATTCTCAATTTTACCGATTTTCACAAACAAACCCGCGTTTGAAAGGTAATTAATGGACAATCAAATTTCAAAAGTCTACCGTCATATCTCATATCTGTCGAAAGTGACAACGGAGTGGGGACAAATTTCGTGCTCTGTATTTGTAGGGAATATAGGTACTAAAATTTCAGCTCTGTTTAAATAGAATAATTTTTTCATTTTTTCAGTTTATCCAAATGCAGGTGATCTCTGCAATATTCAAGACTATTACTAAGATCGTCGCTCCTGCAAAAAAAAAGGGTTCCTTCAATATTAAACTTACGTGCATAGGCAATGCCCAGCTGTTAATACAAATCTGTTACTGATCAAAGTTCCTCCACAGAAGTGTCCTCCTCTTCTAGTAATAGAAACCAGCCATGGAAATTCAGCTTTTTCGGCATTTCCACCACCAACTATCTTAGCACTTCGGGTAATTTTTCGTTGCCCACATTCGACATCAGCAACTGTAATTAATCAAAATGCCAAATTTCATAGGAGAAAACTTCAAATATTGGTAGTTAAATGAAGGTATTCCTAAAAACTTTTTTCAATTAATGATAATTCTTCAATACAACGTGGTGCCTGAAAACCACAATTTTCAGAGAAAGGCTTAAATCCGCGAAATATGTATTTGTTATTTTTAACTACAATTTTACCCATATAATATATTGAAAAGTTAAAGGTGTGAGAAAGTATTCACCCTATTCTAATAAAATTTAAAAAAAGTCATCTTGAGCTATCTCAACACGTCCTACGTTGAAATGTCGTACATTAGCAGGCCCGTACCAGAAGATATATTGATCAAATTCAAACCTGTAGGCACGATGGGTTGCAGAATTTGAACTATTATGATTTGTAATATGAGTTTTAATTACAAATTTCAGAAACAACTTCGAGAATTACTAAAATACGTTCATGGAATCCGGAATAATGCAACTTTGAAATTTTATTTTTACAAAATCTCCAAGAAGGAGCATTTTCAACGTGGAAATCACGAATTCATCTCTTGCTTCTTTGAATAATAAATATTTATTATGTTTATTTTATTCTTTGCATTATAGTATTATGCATCAAATTCCTTGTTTTCTCTCATAACTAAATATTTTTATTCGTTCCAGTACTCATTGTTACTGGTACTCAGCTTCAAGTTCACTTTCATATTATGTTAAATATTTTGAAATATCTCTAATTTTTGTATCTTTGGATTCGGAAACATTCAAAAATTTTTGTATAATAAGTTTATATTTTTTTTCCTGATGTTGTCCTGATGTAACTTGCACATAATGTATCAATTCCTTTCAGATGGGTGGAGGATCACTTTTAATTAACCAAATTCTTTTCAATTTCGAAATGTTTTCATTCACAATAAACAATAGTCTTATAATTATGAATTAGTGGGTCCCTGAATCAATCCGCCAGATCTTTTTTTTCGACCAACAGGAAAATTCTAGGAAACGTCAGATGTCAACGGCTTTAACCATGTATTACATTACATTACATATTATTATATATTGATGAAAGAGCGCGCTGATACCCTTTGCATGAAAGAAATTGAATGAAAACATTAAAAACTAAAGGAAAAAATACTCACAGTTTGTGAAGGCAAAAACCCCTGTTATTTTAAACAACAGAATCCAGTGTGCAATCTGCATCTTGAATCCGACAAATAACTACACTGGAATTACCCCCAAATTGTTTTTAGTTGTATGAAGCCAAATGCTTAGTTCTGTTTCCATAAAATCACCATTATATACATTTTTCCGACGTTTAACAACATGGTGGGAGAAGCAGGTAAACTTCAAGGGCCCTCTAATCACTTAATAGAAATAATACTGATGGTCTAAGCTGCAACCTTGTCTGCAACGCAAAGCTACCATTGTTTTATTACAGATATTGATCGAAAAATTGTTCGTGTTTACATTTGTTCGACATTGAACTTGATCTTCAGACGTGGGACAAAAAATTTCCGTATTATGCAGGTCGTATAATTATCGAAAATTATTTGGAAGAAGAAGAAAGTTAAACTGATGGGTTTTTTCGATTTCAATAGAAGTTTTTCTTAGAACTCTTGTTGAATCGATATCGTCGCTGGGAGCGAACTAGAAATTAATAATTTTTTTAGGTGCGATTATATGACGAAATAGCGACGATTTATTGAGATGACTCATTTTCCAGTAAGTTTACCTTCGTCGTTGTTGAACGCATATCAGATTAGATATAAAGTCAGAAAGAATTTCTATCGCATCAGATTACATTTTGGCCAAACTCATTGGCATCAGCAAATGGTCAGTTAGATTGAGGAAAAACCTATAAAGTGTGGAAACTACCTTCCAATTATATGGGCTTTTATGTTAGAAATCAATGGTACACCAACTTTTAAATTCAATAGTGCGCTTTTTAAACATAAATTTAAATATACATGGTGAGTCGCGCAACTCCAATATAGTACGTCCTCTTTATTTTAAATGGAACACCCTGTATATTTTTATATTTTTTAAAGTTTCTTAAGAATCTCATTTCAACGGAATATATCATGTATGGTCTATGATGAATAATACCGGATGAAATTTCGAAAGTATTTATAATTGGTTTCAAGAAACTGAATACTTGAATTATATTGATTTTGATACATTGAAATAAACTTCCAAAATGTTGACCACCTCGTTTGGAATAACCCAGTCTCCTATGACACTCGTTCCTAACTTTATAGGTAGCTTAAGTTGAAATATTCCCAATTTCTTCCTAATTATTCTTTCGTTGAAATCTGCGATGCTCGTGGGCTATGTTGCATAATCTTTGTTTTTGAGATGAACCCCACAGAAAAAATCCAACGGCGGTTTTCTTTTTAATGGTTTGACATGTACAAGTCTCTGAATTGTGCATGAATTTTAGACAAAGTACCTTGTGAAGCATTTGGCAACTGAGGATACCTCTGATTAAATAAGTTTTCCTCTTCAACCTGACTTCTGCAATTATCCTCGTAACTGATTATCATTAAAATCTCAATTTATTAAGTCAGTTGAATATTTCATTAATACTTCTATAAAAATTGACTAATAACAATCCTCATCGTTAGCAGATTTTTTTTATGTATCGGCATATGTAGATATTTTCTTAGGTATTCATGACAAAACATGTTAAAAAAACCAACATCCATGAGTGTATCGAGATTTCCGAAATTTTCCCAACTTAATTGACAAGTTAGTTCAGATATTTTATAAGTCTGTATTTGGGTTATTTGAAAAATACTATTATTTAACGTGTGATAAATTGTATATTTCATTATTTCATTTATATTCTATAATAGACCATATTCTATAAAAGACTGTAGATGATATAGTTCATTGAAATCAGGTTATTAAGAAGCTTTAAAAATATTTAAAATGAAAAGGACGGAATATACTGGACTTGAACGAATCACCCTGTATATTTAAATTTATGCTTAAAAAGCGCACACTTGATTTTGAAAGTTGACTTGTCCCGTTGTTTTTTTATCATTTTCTTACATAAAGACACAGAGATTTTTTTCCATAAGTGTTTTCCACACTGTATATAGAATGGACTCAATTTCTCTGGGTAGGTAAAATTCCATATTTATCTCATTGAGATAGTTTTAATTATTTTGATACATTTCCATAAGAGATCAAAATAGAAGTTGTTTACAGTTTTTTTTAAATGTCAATTACAATATCGATTCATTTGAAATGCAGACAAAGTTAAAGGGACAACTCTGGACTTTTTTCGTATACAAATAGTCTCTAAATAGCTTTACTTGCAGACTACTACGACGGAGTCTCCTATTTATGGGATTGTCAGGTTTGTAGAAATAAAACAGCGATACGACCGAAACATAAACAGATATTGAAGGAATTCATCAAAATATGAACATAATGTGGCTCCAAAAAAAAGTTGAATTTGAAGGTGCAAGGGTCTCTTCAAGCATAGCGATGTAGCCAATAGAATAATAAATTCTTGTGTTGTGCTTCACAACAATTCTTGTGTTGCGCCTCTTATGAAAAGAGATATTAAATACTCACAAAAAATTACTCGCTGAGACATACGAAAAATATGGACGTGCCCAATTCAAAATTGAAAATAATATGGAAGAACAAGGACTTGATATTGATTCTGAAATAAAAGAACACGACATATTCTTTGATTTTCAACTAGATTATCTATCCTTTATTGAGAAGAAAATACATTCACTTCCAGGAGAACGCACAAGTTCAAAAGTTAATATAACTGGCAACAAATTATTCGAAAATAATATCACAAATGTGAATAATAATCCAGTTACCCAATAACTCTCGATCCCCCACAATTCACATCGATGAAAGAACAAAGCATCACTGCGCCCTCAGAGCTCAGATCCTATCACCCTTATCAGTGTCTCTTCCCTTTCTCCAAAAAACACTGAGGTATTATTATTCGCTGTGCAAAGCTCAGGTAATACCCAAGATTCGGTATTGTCTAACGAAATGATCGAATTCAGTATTTGCTGAAATGCCTCAAAAAATTCGTAATTTGACCTGACATCTGAAATTTACCCCAAATATCAATGGTCAATCCTTACCCATTCTTCAGCATTCTCTACAAATACTGAACATTTAGATTCACCCCTCGCCAACTTTTGAGAACTAGAGGACTTGCCAACACGAAGAATCCCATTCCATACAAAAACCGTTTTGAACAGGACTTCAAAGCGAATGTATAGGCCCCAAATGATGAAATCGTGCAAATTGATCCCCCCTCTAGACTCAAGATTAGTTAATGCATTTTCCACAGCCAAAAGTCGCCCACTGTCAAAATTGGTTCAAACATGACACACCCCTATTTTTTAAATATCCGAAATTTATTGATGAGTATATCACTGATGGTCATGCACGATACGTACTGCTCTGCCTCCATAATGATCTTCTTCGCAAATATCTATACTCTCCCTTGTTTTTCCTTACGCTCTTACTCGCATGCCAAATCGTCCCAAGTTATCATTTTATGTTTTTGGATTAAGCGTCCAACCCAGGAAACTTATGTCCGAATTTATATCGAACAAGGAATTTTTAATTTACTGTGCAGGTACATAACAATTATGATCCGTGAGACAGGAATCTAGGCCTTTCAAATATGTGTCATTTTTTCCTAGAAACCTTTGGACCTGTTAAGAACCGAAAATATTTGTCCTTCACAATTTTCTTAGAAATCCATTAGAACTGACGCCGTTTCAAGACGACAACAGTCGAATGCCTTATCGGAATTTACCTGACCACATTTCGAGCCATAAAAGAGTCTCTCTTTCTGCGAGTTATCAAAAAGGGTTCAGTTGAAGACATCCCTCGAAGCCGCTCGTTGCCTCTCTTCGTGCTTCGGCTAAACGGTCAGGCCATATTCTCTACTCTTCGAACGTTAAGTTCTGATCTCACACACATTCTCTAGAAGTTCTAATCACATTTCTCTTTGTCTCTCAAGTTATAATCATACATCTCTCTGCTCTTGAATTATTTTATATTGCGCTTCATTTTGCAAAGGGCTCTAAAGAATACCATTTTTGGAATATATATACGCAAATAGACTATGTGCAAAGATGCATATGCAGTGTTGCGTATGATGTTAATTGGTGCCGCCAGTTCCCTAGAACAAACGCTAAAACACTGTGGTCAGTTTAAAAAACGGGAGATAGAAAAAAACCTAAGGTATCAATATGGCACGAAATCTTATGGTTTCCTTATCTAAGAATACGAAACATGCAAACCAGAAATACTACTTATCATATTATAGGGTCAAAAAAGTACTGAAAATCAGTTAATGAAACAAACAAAAAAGGTATTATTCATTCAAATTTATTGTATCGTCTTCAAAGTAGGCCACTTCCGAAATAACGAACTTCTGCCAACAAATAATCCAATCATCAAAACATTTTTCAAGCGTATTTTCTTGAATCAACATCAGTATTCGCCGTAAATTCTCTTTTATATTTTCTTTCAACTGAAACCGTGTACCCCGAAGTGATAATTTGAGCTCTGCAAAAAGAAAAAAGGGGACCAGAGACTATCGGCGGAAGCAGTTTTTGTTCGACGGGATTTGTTGAGTTTTTGGTCGAATTAGTTCGCAATGGTAAACTTGTCATTCACAACACGTTTCGTGCCGAAACAATCGGTTAGAATGGTGCAAACTGATTGAGGAGACACGAACATTTCCGCGGCCATTCCTCTCAAACTTAAATGACGATTTTCAGTCATTATTTCCTTTTCTTTAGCGATGTTGAATTATGAAGATGTTTTTCAGCTCAATCCTGATAAAGTGTGCCGCAATGTTAGCCTCTCTTCAATATTTTTATCCGCAGTGACAACAGCAAAACATACTCCAGACGAAGTTGGGAGATGGACCACAAATTAGCCTCAAGTAACATTTTCAGCGCTTCCGCATATACAATCCATTTTTGCTTTGTTAATTCTAGGACAGATTTTCCGTTCAATACTTTTCTCTGTGCTGAAAACGATAAAAATACTCCAGACCAACTCAGAAGATGGAGCACAAATTAGTCTCAAGTAACATTTTCAGTGCTTCCGCATATACCATCCAATTTGGACTGTTAATTTTGGGACATATTTTCTGCTTGATATTTTTCTTCGTTCTGAAAACGGCAAAACATACTCCAGACTAACTTAAGCGATAGAGCACAAATTAGAGTCAAGTAACATTTTCAGCGCTTCCGCATATACAATCCATTTTTGGAATGTTAATTTTATGATAGATTCTCTGTTCGATATTTTTATTCGTTTTTTAAACGGCAAAACATACTCCAGACAAACTCAGGAGATGGAACACAAATTAGCAATATCTTCAGCGTTTTCGCATATTATAATCAATTTTTGCAACGTTAAGTATTGGAAAGATTCTCTGATCCATTTTAAAAACGGAAAGCATACTCCAGACGAATTAAGGAAATGGAGCACTGTGCTCGAACTTTGTATTAGTAAAAAGGAAGAGCGACGTTTTTCAATGATTAATTTCCGGTTATTTCAATACGTTTCTGTATCATAAATAAATTAGTATGGCTCAAGTGCACAAAATAATTTACCGTAAACGTAGTCGTTTACCAGAGAGATAGTTTGATTGTTTCCTTTTTTTATTCCTGTTAAATACGCTGTGTAACCTATTAACATTTCACCTACTAGCATATAGATAATTGTTTTTTTTATACTTAAAGAACATTTCCTCAAGTCAGATGCTCTTTAAATTTATCTTCTTCTCATTATTCGGCGGTAATTGCCATTGTTTTTCATTCCTTACACCGCGCTGGGTTGATGTATTGAGATATTTAACTGATTGGTGAAGAAAGGGGACATATAATTCAGACAAGAATAATAATAACGTTTATTCTGGTAAATAAACAAATTACATCACTGAGGCACATAATAGAGTATTATAACCTGTGTGTGATATAATATAAAAATAATTATCATCCTAAAAACTATAAAACACCGTACTGAGCGGGCACGCTACAGTTAGTTGTATGAAGATGAATCAAGAATAATTCATGCAAACAAACCAAAAAATACCACAAGAGGAGTAATTCAAGTAAGTAGTTCATATTATTGGTAGCAAACTTTCGTTTCTGTAAGAATCAACCATCTTAGTTCATTTCTCACTTCCTGTCACATTCGGTGTTTAAAATATTATTTTCTTCAATCAGGTAAGTATATGACTTTTGAATAGAATATTTGGGTAAATTTATATCTTATTCGATGTCAATATATGGGTCATTAGGTTTTGGTCTCATTATTTAGAACCTATTTTAATTGTTATTAATCAAGTTATTGATTGTGGGTATTGTTTGACTAGTCATCCAAGCTTTTAATTCGTTTGTTGAAAGTTCTAGTATTTTTAAAATTTTTCAGATGTTCAGAAACTATGTTTACAAATTTTAATATGAAGGTGTGACTCCTTCGTCCTTTCCTTGAAACAATGTTTATAAGAATTTTTAAATCGTTTAACTCTTAGATATACCAATTCTGCCACTTCAAATAACAGTTGACTTGCTAGTTCTGGTAAATTATCCCTTTTCTGATTAACCTTCAGGGCGTTTATGTAGTTTATGTAGTTTTTGTAAGCACCATCTCATCCAAATATCCCTTAGCTGATTTGCAATTCCACTAAAGCTAAATTTTTTGAACACTTCATGCTGCTTACATATTTTCTTATATATTTAAATTTGAAAAGTAGACCTCTTATCTTATTCACAAGATTTTTTGTGTTTATCCCATTTTAACTATTAATCAGTGCTATTTCCCAAATATTCAATATCTTTTGTCTTGGCTCACAGTCAGTTTCGAGGTTGCCTAAATCTGTAAGATGAATAGTGTAGGAGCTGACAACCTTATATATTGTCTTATCGGCACATTTATTTGTATGTAACCACTTTTTGATTTCAGTAACCTGAGTTATTCCGATGAATTTTCTTGATATTGAATAACAGCATCATCGGTAAGATAAATTGCATCCACAAACTCCTTCATTTTAAGTAGACAGACTGTTTATGTAGATGAGAAACAGATCACAACACTGTATCTTGTGAAACTCCATACGTTACAATCTTCTCTCCTGGATTGTTCAATTTCCAGAACCTACTTCCTTTTTGACAGATAACTCTTGAGTAACTTATAATAGGTTGGTGAAAAAAAATCTATTATTGTTGTGTCAAGTTCAAGACTTGGTCCTATTTGGCGAAAAACTTTAGTAATCTCTTGATGCCAATTTCTTATCACTCAGGAAGTTTTGCAATGCAAGAAAAAATGGTAATCGCTTGGTGCCAGGTTCGGACTATATGGTGGATGCATTAAAACTTTCCAACCAAGCTCCCGGAGTTTCTAACGAATCACAATAGACGTGTGGCCTCGCGTTGTCCTGATGGAACACAACTTCTCTTTTGTTGGTCAATTCTGGCCGTATCTGGTCAATCACTAGGTTCAAACGGTCCACTTGTTGACAATAGAAATACGAATTTAGTGGTTGGCCATATGAAAGCAACTCATAATGAATTATTCCTTTCTAGTCCCACCAAATGCATAATAGAAACATCCTGGCTGTTAGTTGGTTTCGCTACCGTTCGAGCTGCTTCACTGCACTTTGACCACGATCGTTTTCATACAATATTATCGTATGTAATCCATTTCTCATCCGTTTAAGAAATGGGTTCATTTCATTCCGTTTGGTAAAGGGAAATGGATCCATCTTGTTTTTTGGTGTTAATTGTTGTGACACCCAAAAATTGAGCTTATTTTTAAATCCAGCTTTGCGCAGATGGTTTAAAACTGTTTTATGGTGGATCTTTAGCTCTTGGGCGAAGCTACGAGTACTATTATGCCGGTCAACTTCCATTATATCTGTAATTTTATCGACATTTTTTACGATCGAAAATAGCTGAACGGAATCGACGAAACCAAAATTCCACGTAATTAGCTGTTACAGTATCGGGATCATAAACACCATTCACAATTTCAGCTGCCTGGCTTCCATTTTCGTTTTTATCAAAGAAAAACTGTAAAATGTATCGAATTTTCTCTTTGTTGACTTCCATTTCTAACACAACTGAATGGACCAAACAAAAAACAGCAGAAGAAATATTTTATTGTGAAATGTCACCTTGACTACAAGCATAAGTCTGTAACTGTTTGATCTATACTTTACGAGATATCGATAACTACAACCATCTACTCAAAAATTACTGGATTACTTTTTTCCCAACCTTTCACATAGTCCCTGTATTTTTCACTTTTTGACATATCAAATATGGCACACGGTATCGAAGCCTTACATAAATGAATAAATATACATAGAGGAAGAATTTTTCATCCAGACAAATCTATTAAGAAAAAACGCTGAAAAGTGTTGACGCGAAGTCGGAAGCTTTTGCACGCCTATTCAACAGTCGTGTAGCTACTAGTCTTTAGTATCACCGAACTTTGTAAAGCATGTCTTAGACAAGGAAATGTTGCATTCATTACATGGACAAAATGAACAAGCTTCACATGCTGTAAATGCTCCACAACAGTTAGAATTTTGTCAATGGTTACTACAACAATATGCACAAAATAATAGATTCATTTCAATATCTTGAATATCCTACAGATTTATTCTGCTAACCTCACTACAAATTCTAATTTCATAAAAATTTTCTCTCAAAAACTTTTTAAACTAAATTAAATAAATGTCTTAGAAAACACAGTTTCAAGTTGGTAGACATATAGAATTATCACTCATTAAACAGCACCAAAAAGAATAAAAGAATGCAGAGGAAATCTAAATTATTCATTGAAAATATTAAATAAATAATTGAAGGATACAGTATTCTATTTTGTGTCGATAATCAATCATAATAAATTAGTACGAAACAAAATTTTGTATCCTTTCAGTATTTATTCAATATTTTCAATTAATAATTTATATTTTTTTTGTATTCTTTTATTCCTTTTGGTCCCGTGTAATGAGTATTAATTCTATATGTATACTAAGTTGAAACTGTTTTCTAAGACATTTATTCAATTCAATTTTGAAAAGTTTCTGAGAAAAACATTTTATTAAATTAAATTTGAAATTTGTAGTGAGCTTAGCAGAATAAATCTGTATGATGTTTAAGATAGAGAGCCTTCTATCAAGTAAAAAAAACCCTTTTATGATTTTAGATTTATTTCACTTGTTATGTGATCTGATGAGGCTTGTTTTAATAGGCACGGTATAAACAACAATAATATTGAATATGTGTAGGCATTGCAAAATTCACATGCCATTAGACCAAGACGTTTTCAGCAATGTTTTAGTGTCAACCTTTGGAGTAGGATTCTTCAAATTGTTTTGATGCCAGTACATGTTATAAATGATTGCTTGAATGCAGGTTTGCATAGAAATTTTTTGGGTTCCTTGATGACATAGAGTTCGACATTGTTGGAAATATGTGATATCAATACGATGGTACACCATCATATAGAGAGGGACAAATAGTTACTTCGTTAAATTAACATTTTCTGAATGTATTTTAGATGAATAGGTCAATGTGGACCAACAGCATGGTCACCTCCGTTGCTGGATTTTAATTTTTTAGATTTTTATTTGGGGGTATATAGGAAGAACCTTGTCTACATGTTGAGATCATATCTAATCAACAATCACTTAATAAAATTCAATATGCAACTAACCAGTTAAGAAATCTTCGAAATCTCATCCATCGAGTAACGGCATATGTAGTTCGTCGATGTAAGGCTTGAATTGAAGCCTAATGCAATTTTAGATTGTTGATTTCATTCAGCATATTTTTTGTTTTTAATTATTGGAGAACATTGGTACCGGATTTTTAACTATAATTTGACCACCCCTTCAACTTTGTTACAAATGGAGATACAAAAAAAAGTTATTCACAAAATTTGTTCGAATTCAACTGAATTTTTTCAAAATGATTCTACAAAATGGAATGTATACAGGGTAGACAAGATATTGAGTGCAACTCAATGGGATCAACCTGTATATTTTCTTACTATTGGTTAGCTAGTTTTCACCTGATTACAAATATATATGCATGTGTTGCCATATCTCTCTTATTTTGAGGACTACAGTCTCAAATTCGAAGAACCACCTGGCTGGCTCATTAATCGGTTGTCAAGTGGTAGGCTGTGATAAATCAGCAAACGACATTGCTAACAATATGATACACGTTGATACTCAATAAAATTATTTCTGAAACATGCATTGCACAGAAAAGGAAAATTTTGAAATATTTTCACCTTATTTGAAGAACAGTAAAAGCAAGAAAGCTACAAGAAGAGATTATATGGCACTATATCCAGGTGGTCCAATTCCAAGTGAAAATATATTCCTTAATATTTACAACCGTGTAAGAGATTCTTGAAGTTTTAAGAGTAAGAAACTTAGCGTCTTAGGCAATGAGAATCAAAAACTCTACATATTGCTTTATTTTGAAGGTTGTAAGTATTAATATATGTATTTTCACTTGGAATTTTGGAATTTGGTTTTTCACCCATAGACATGGTACTGTAGCGAACAACTTCTTCGCTCCTCGTCCAGAAACTTGCCTTGCTCTTTTCCAGCTTGACCGGCGTACCAATACAGGACCCGACCAGTCTAAAGATTCATGACTTACCGTCCCCGCCGAGTTCAAATAGGGCAACGCATACAGCGTTTGACGATCACCGTTCCAAGCGGAACACATGGTCACTAGCGTCACAGGCAGCGCTGTGCATCACGCCTGTCTGATGAGTTTCAGATGCGCAGACTACAAACGAAACGCCGTCTCCCGAATTAAGGGGTGGAAGTTCCCTCACAACAAAACATTCACCCGAGAGCTTCATTGTTAACCCCGACGTGCTTCAAGAGCGAACCAACCCATTCATTTGGAGTCCCTAATTGCCGCCTATCCATAATTCCGAGAGAACCTTTCCTTTCTTATCTCTGCTGAAGATGGCACCGCGACCAGCCTAGCGGCGGACTGTCTCCTTGCCTGATTTATTGACGCTCACTGGAAGGGGAGTGTGTAACGAAGAACTTCTTCGCTCCTCGTCCAGAAACCTGCCTTGCTCCGTAATGTTACTATAATTAATTGTTGATAAATGCTGAAACTTGAATATTAATGAATTTGATCTTTTACAAGATTGTAAGTATTAATAAATGTATTTTCACTTGGGATTGGATGATCTGGATGTGACGCCATATATTCTACCTTATTAGATTTCTTGTTTTTATTCTTCTCCATATAATATAAGAAAGATTAATTGTATTAGTAATGATATCTTTGTATGTATTAATTTGTTGAAATTTATTTGATTTAGATTTTTTCCGCTTCTGTATAATGCATGTTAATTTTATTGAATATCAACGTGTGTCATATTATTAGCAATGTCGTTTGTTGATTTATCACAGCCTACCACTTTGACAACTGACTAATGAGCCTGCTAGATGGTTCTTCGAATTTGAGACTCTGTAGTTCTCAAAATAAGAGAGATAGGGCATGCATATATGTTCGTAATGAGGAGAGAAATAGTTAGCAAATAGTAAGAAAATATACAGTACAATCTTTAAAGTTCAAACATAGGTATGATTTAAAGAGGAAAATATATTTTTCAAATGCACGTGTCTTCTAAACGAAAACAAATCGGACGCCCCTATGTTCATAGGAAAAAATATTTAGAATAGGCACAGTTCGTCATGGAGCTCATAAAGGATGGGCCATATAAAGTTTACATTTTGAAGTAGTGGTTATTTCGACTATGGGAACACTTAGGTCATTCTTGCCTTCACGGCAATTCGTCGATCAATTTGTGAAGCGAATTTTTATTTGATAAAACAATCCATTCACGTTCTCGTTAAGTGAGCATACCTGAAACATTGGTGCTGTAGCCCAGAATGTGGCTGAATAATCAATAAACAGCAGTTCTCAAGAATTGAACATTTCTTGCACTTCTCTGGAGAGAATTTTACATGAAGACCTCGGCATGAAGGCTTACTATATTTTAACATGTACAAGGTTAAGTGTTACGCTAACCATCTGGAAATGATTGATGCCTTGAAACACGAAATCGAAGTTTCTATTCATGCAATTGAGCTCCAAACAGTCGACAATGTACTGAAAAATTGGGTTCATCGAATGGAATGCCAAGGTTCAACCTTTATAATTAACCTTGAAAAAATATTCATTTGTCATTTATAGCCGATCAACTATGAACATTTTTAATGGCCCACGTTAGAATGTCCCTTACTCCGCAGCATTGGTTTAAGCATTTTTGCATGAAGGATATGAAAACATATACTTTATGATGAAGTCTTGATAGTTCGATTCTAACTGAAAGGTCGAAGGATCAGTTTTAGTTAATTCTGTATATTTTCACGATTCATGAAATTCTTCTTGTAGTTTCAGTGAAAGGAAGGTGAATGGCTGGGCTTACAGAAAACAGACAGTTGTGAAAGCCTACATAAATTAGGTATTTTAAAACGAAAATTTTGGAAGGGCGTTCAAACAAATATTTCCTGGTCTATCACTGATATTCATGATCTGGTAACAAAAACCTAAATTCAAATGCTATTCCGGCCACCTTGTGATCCTTACAACTCGCTTATACCCCAATACGACATGATTACATATTATGCTGCCCTTGGTACCGTTTTCCCTTCGGTTGACACGAACTAACAATTAAAAATATTTATCAACACAAGGCTCAGTCGAGAAATTATTCAACGCAGTATTTCCGCGATAATTAAAGCCTCACAAAGGTGAATCCACATTCGGAACGTTAGAAAAATTGTCAGCTAAGGTTTTCGGCAAGGTGACACGGGACAATCTTATATAATACGCAGTTGAGGCGTCTCTCAACGCCCGCATTTATGTGTGTCACTAGGTGAGTGTCAACTCAATTTAATCTGATAATGGAGAACTCGGCTATGAAGCATGAAGTTCAATATCGTGTACGGTGTCTGTTCGGAATACAACCTTATCCGTTTTTATCAATGATAAGTTGTTGCTACATAGCTAGAGGATGTCTGGGCGGTAGTAGTATGAATGGAGAACCCGTTGATTAAAAAATAATCATTCGTTCTTGTAGAATGTTGTTCTGGCTAATGGCATGGAAAAATATAAAAAATGCAGAAAATAACAACAAGTATGTAGTCATATCTGCAACATTGACATATTGAGTAGAAATATTGATAATAAAAAGGTGTTTTCACTTCATGGAAGGATTATTACATTATTTTAAATATCATACAGATTTATTCTGTAAACCCCCTGCAGATTTTAATTTAAAATGAAATTAATCAAAACATTATTAGAATTAAATTAAATAAACCTGTTAGAAAACTCACTTTCAATTTAGTAGACATATAGAATTAACATTCATTACACAGTACCAAAAGGTATAAATGAATTTCAAGAATTATAAATTATTAATTAAAAATACCAAATAAACACTTGGGATACAAAATTTTGTTTCGTATCTTGTATTATGAAAACCAAATACCTTTTCCAAAAATGCAAAACATAACCTCAAGAACTTTTTCATAAATAACTTACTCTAAATAAGTTCCTTCAAAAAAATCCCTAAAACATTCACATCTTCGAAAATCAATTCAGAATTGAAAAACTATAACTATTCGGTCCCACTTCACTTCCAAAAAATTAAAAATAAAAAATATCTTACCAGACCACCTCGTGTCCCCCTTTAAAGAAACCTCAGAATAGTGAACTTTTAAAAAATCCTACGTATTCTATGTTCGTCTAAGAAATTACACACGGCTTGCAAGGTACTTTTAGGACTCAGTTATCCAAATGACAATATGTATGAGTGATAAACCAAAATATAATTATTATCAATACAATAAAATAATAAGAAAAGGGTTTTTACTTGATAGAAGGATTATTACCATATTTTAAATATCATACAGATTTATTCTGTTAAGCTTCTAAAGATGTTAATTTAAAAAAAAATAAAAATGATTTGAAGTAAAACACTTTATTTTCGCTTATTTTTATTTTTCAACGACAATTGTTTCGTCAATTACATATTGACTTCGTCAGGTGAGTATGGTAACTAACTACTTTTACAAAATCTTTCTCCTTAAATACAAGTTTCACTAAAAATACGTGATAAAATGAAGTTTACAAGGAATTTATTGAAAAAGGTTCAACAACGGAGAACGGTCTGTTTGGTCGTTCAACAAAATATTCATTTTATGATGCCGGTTTATTTCCATTGCTTCTAAAAGGTCCAATCTATTGCATTTGTTCTCAAAATGGAGAACTTCAAAGTTATGGTCAAAATCATGTCCGGATTCTTGTAGATGTCTGGCATACGTGCAGTTTGATTTATTCTTAACGAATGAATTCCGGTGTTCCTGGATCCTACTCTCAAAAGATCTACCCGTTTGACCAATGTATACATATGGACATGTACCACAATTTAACCTATATACGCCTGATCTCTTGTTCTTATTGACGATATCTTTATTATTTTTTATTAATTTACCTAAAGAATTTATTGTTTTATATGAGATATTGACATTTCGTTTTTTCTTTAAATATCTAGCTATTTGTGCAGATTTTTGTCCTATGTATGGTAAGCAAATAAACTTTTCATTTTTTTTCTGATATGTGGATAAACTAATGACATAGATTGTTTCAGTTTAATTTTATTCAATAGTTGATCAATAATTGATGGGTTATACCCATTATTTACTGTTATTTGTTTTATTATATTCAATTCTTTTTCAAAATTCTCTCATTAACTAGTCTATACACCATACTATTGTATGCTGCTAATTTATGGGATAAAGGATGATTTGAGGAAGAATGTATTGTGCCGTCTGTGTGTGTTGGTTTGCGGTAAATCGAAAAATTATGTCTATTGTTAATTTTAATTATTTTCAAGTCTAAAAAATTTATGCTGTCATTTTGTTCTTCTTCGTGAGTAAATTTTATCGTAGGGTATACCTGGTTGATAAATTCTAAGAATAACGAAAGTTGTCTAGACGTACCGACGAACAAGCAAATAATATCATCTACAAAACGGTACCAATAAATAAATTGCTTAAAAAGCGGGGAAGACAAAATACAAGAGCACCCGCTTTTTAAGCAATTTATTTATTGGTACCGTTTTGTAGATGATATTATTTGCTTGTTCGTCAATATCTCATATAAAACAATACATTCTTTAGGTAAATTAATAAAAAATAATAAAGATATCGAAACACAATAGATTGGAGTTACTATGTATTTACTACCAAGGTTTTTTATTATTTTTGGTTCACATGTTACCGCGGTTTCGAACGATGACCGTTCATCTTCAGACGTAACAGAGGACTAAAGCACTAGTTACAGATTCAGTTTTGAAGTAATGTTCCATTTGGTACAAAAACTGTATAACAGATGTTACAAATTATTCAGAATAAATATTTCCAGTGAAAAGCAATAACAAGGATTAAAGAGGTGTTATGGGTTTTTATGATGGTACATGAACAATTCCTTTTTCAACAGGTAGCAAGTAAGAAATAGCAGACAATAATTATGTGCAAATGTCGGTACCTTTTGAAGCTATTTCGGTTACTTAAAAACATTAAATATTTTTGATTTACACAGATCAGTCTGGTCGTTCATTATATCGATATCATGATATCATTATATCGATATCATAAAAACCCATAACACCTCTTTAATCCTTGTTATTGCTTTTCACTGGAAATATTTATTCTGAATAATTCGTAACATCTGTTATACAGTTTTTGTACCAAATGGAACATTACTTCAAAACTGAATCTGTAACTAGTGCTTTAGTCCTCTGTTACGTCTGAAGATAAACGGTCATCGTTCGAAACCGCGGTAACATGTGAACCAAAAATAATAAAAAACCTTGGTAGTAAATATATAGTAACTCCAATCTATTGTGTTTCAATTATGATCAACTACCAAATAGTAACGGCTGAAGCAATTCACTATTTGAATAAAGATATCGTCAATAAGAACAAGAGATCAGGCGTATATAGGTTAAATTGTGGTACATGTCCATATGTATACATTGGTCAAACGGGTAGATCTTTTGAAAGTAGGATCCAGGAACACAGGAATTCATTCGTTAAGAATAAATCAAACTCCACGTATGCCAGACATCAACAAGAATCCGGACATGATTTTGACCATAATTTTGAAGTTCTCCATTTTGAGAACAAATGCAATAGATTGGATCTTTTAGAAGCAATGGAAATAAACCGGCATCATAAAATGAATATTTTGTTGAACGACCAAACAGATGTGAACCGTTCTCCGTTGTTGAACCTTTTTCAATAAATTCCTTATAAACTTCATTTTATTACGTATTTTTAGTGAAACTTGTATTTAAGGAGAAAGATTTTGTAAAAGTAGTTAGTTACCATACTCACCTGACGAAGTCAATATGTAATTGACGAAACAATTGTCGTTGAAAAATAAAAATAAGCGGAAATAAAGTGTTTTACTTCAAATCATTTACGATGAATTTCCGTCAAGTAGAAACCGAAACAATCAAGAAAAAAAAATTAATTCGAAAACTTTTCAGAGTTGAATTAAATAAATGTCTCAGAAAACATAGTTTCAATTTAGTAGACATATAGAATTAACACTAATTACACAGTACCAAAAGGAATAAAAGAATTCTAAGAAAATTTAAATTATTAATTAAAAATACTAAATAAATACTTTATTCAATTTCTTCAAACAGAATGTAAATGGTTGTTTAGTCTAACCAGTAAGAGACTATTTGCGTTCTTTCTGTATTTGGTTCGGGATACACGTGGTCGTATTAGTATGATAGATATTATTATTTAGATTATTTTTATTTTGCTAAGATGAATATGGACTGCGGATTATCGGTGAATTTTTTCAAATGTCTTTTTGAAGATACATAGTTTTGAAGAGTTTTTTGAAAGCTTTTCTTAGGAGAGTTGTTCCGAAGAATTTCTTCATTTTATGTTTGACATTTTGAGAGTGGAATTTGTGTTTTCTTAATACCTTTATGAAACAGTGATGTCTCCACAAAATGTTTGTTGGGTAACTTCGATCAATATTCCATATTTTCATTGGATTCTTATATCACCTCTTGAAACTATGATTAGTTTTAATTCTATACCTCTATTAAAAATGAAACGGTGTTTTCTAAGGCATTCATTCAATTTAATTTCAAAAACTTTCCAAGTGTATCTTACATTTTTGAATATGCTGTATTCATTTATCTCTAGTCATTCAAACAGGTTTAAGGCATGGATTTTACTTTCTACATGTAAACTTTCAAAATAATCGTTGAGACTATGTCCTGTCTCTAAAATATACCACCTACCTGAAAATGCTATTGTGTTAGCGAAACAATCGTTTTATTACAATAATAAGGAAAATTATGAAAATTAGCATAAACTTATTTAATATTCTGTAATATCAATACCTTAAATATCATGCACATTCATTCTGCTAATCTCACTACAAATTTTAATTTCATCAAAAAATTTTTTTTGAGGTTAACAGAATCAATCTGTACGATATTTAGTATATTGTAATAAGCCTTCTATCAAGTAAAAATCCCGTTTATAATATTTTATTGTATATATAATAATTATATTTTGTTTTTTCACCCATAGACATGGTACTGTAGCGAACAACTTCTTCGCTCCTCGTCCAGAAACCTGCCTTGCTCTGTTCCAGCTTGACCGGCGTACCAATAGAGGACCCGATCAGTCTAACGATTCATGACTAACCGTCCCCGCCGAGTTCAAATAGGCCAAGGCATACAGCGTTGGACGACCACCGTTCCAAGCTGAACCATGGTCACTGGCGTCACAGGCAGAGCTGCGCATCACGCTTGTCTCATGAGTTTCAGATGCGCTTTTCATTCGAAACCTTCAGTACCATTTGAATAGAACGAGTTACTTAAAAATATCTTACAAACTTTGTGTAATTTTTGTGGATGAACATAGAAAACGTAGTGTTTTGAGATTTAGAAAAAGTCACTACAGTTTCAAGTTTGTTTATCAAAAGAAATGTAGTTTTGGTCGGGCGAGATATATTTTCATCAATTACTTTTGTTTTTTCATACGAAGTTGGACTGATGAGTTATCGATGTGATCATTCCAAATGGCCTTTTTGAAGATGCGCTGCATGTTTTTGGAGTTTTTTTAAGGAACTTTTTCAAAGAGAGTTATTTTCGAAGAAATTCTTGAGGTTTTGTTATGCATTTTTTAAAGGAATTTGGTTTTCATAGTACATTGGTACGATACAAACTTTTTATTCTTCAGGTATACATTTAATAGTTTTAATTAAGGTTTTATATTTTCTTTGTATTATTTTATTTTTTTTGGTGCTGTGTAATGAGTGTTAATCCTTTTTGTCTACTAAATTGAAACTGTGCCTTCTGAGGCATTTATTCAATATAATTTCAAAAGGTTTTTGAGAAAAAAATTTTATGAAATTAAAATTTGTAATGAGATTAGCAGAATGAATCTGTATGATATTTTATAATAAGCCTTCTATCAAGTAAAAAAACTCCTTTCTATTCTTTTAGTCAAATATTACTAATATTAACTAGTTGAAACTTTTTTAGTTCGTCCAAAAGAATTAAATGAATTTTACGATTCATAGTGAATTCATTCAGTTTGTTCATCAGTTC
Organism: Megalocaria dilatata; assembly: GCA_034642435.1. Taxonomy (NCBI): domain Eukaryota; kingdom Metazoa; phylum Arthropoda; class Insecta; order Coleoptera; family Coccinellidae; genus Megalocaria; species Megalocaria dilatata. The sequence continues at coordinate 77,310,146 of CM067854.1, forward strand.
ACTCAACTGCCCCTTCGTTAGTTTTGCTCAGATATTTTTCTGAAAGGGTATATAGATTAAAAAACTTCGAACAGGTGAAAGTGAATGGGAAATCAAGGTGTTTATTTCTTCATGAGGAAGCTGAAGTCCCTGAAGACATCAATGAGGACCTTCCCAGTAAAGTTCAAGTAGGGCAAGGGCACCCAGCATTCGACGACCGTTCCGACGTGGAACACAAGGTCACTGGCGTCACAGGCAGACATGCGCACCACACCTGTCTGAAGAGTTCAAGTGCGCAAGCTGGGAACGAAACGCCACCTCCAAAATTAAGAGGTAGAAGCTCCCTCATAACACCCGCATTCACTTCAGAGCTTCATTGGTGACCCCGGCGTGATGTGGCCCTAATTTCTTCATCCACTATTCCGAGGCAACCTTTCCTTTCGTTCTACAGTAAGAATATTTTCTAATAAGCTCTGGTCACAAATCAAAACTGCTCTCGCATACTTTAGTAGCAGGTCTACATATAATAAAGTTTTAACGATGTTGTAAACGAGATATCCGTGAAAGTCTTTCGAATTAGGTACAACATGGAATTTGTACGTTTGCACACCGTAAGAATATGATTGGTCCACGTGGAGCCCTACGCAATGGTGACAACGAAGTCTACGTGGAAATACACTGTTAGTACATTAGGAGTACTAGGAGTATGGCTTATTTTTGCCGACGTGTAACTCAGCGCACGCATCAGCGAAAGAAGAATTGTCATTGTACATGTAATTAGTCAAATCGCTAGCATAAATCATAAACAAAATTGGACTCCAAATGGATCCCTGGTGTACACCACTTGTGACTGTCCTATCAAACAAAAACGAACAACCCACCCTAACTCTAAAACTGCGGTCGGTCAAATAATTTTCAATTTACAATTTCAAATTTCTTCGAACTCCAAAATTGTCTTCGGAGCGGAACCTTATTGAAGTCAAGAGTATATTATGTCAGTTGGTATGTTCTTATCGAAAGCTCTTGCCCAATCATTTGTTAGTAAATTTGCTGTGGTGAATGTCCCTTTGACGAATCCATGTTATTGTGATGATATGACACGTTGTTTTAACAGGAAATCCGCAAGGTCATCAGCGACCTGTACGAACCACATCCTTGAATATGAACCAATGAATAAGGATCAATTGGTTTAAGCCAGGTTTCAATCATGAATATGAGATGCAATTTGAGATCCTCGACAGTGCATGTTAAAACATCACATTTTGATTCCAACGAGTTTAAATAGTGTATAAAAATGACAAATTTAGGTAAAACGGTACCATTTATAATTTATTGATAAAATTTGGAAATTATTTTTGGTGCGGCTTTCATGTGAGAATCCTTTTCTCCGTTTTTTTGCATGGTTTCCAACTCAATACGGAAACCTTTCAATGCCTGCATTTCTACAGGATTTGCACGGAAATTTGATCACTGATCAAAGTTACCTTGGCAGAAGGCTGCTCCAGTAGCTATTGTTTTGAAGAATGTGACGGGCAAAGATTTTGTTGGGCATTTATAAGCTTTATCATATGGGGATATTTTTGATCGGGCCGAGGTTTTCCAATTCGAAAGAAGGCGACGACCAGCTTAGCTCCGCAGTTCAAAACGGTCAATATTTCGTCTACCCTGTCACATCTCCCTTATGTAGTTCAAAGATGTAAAGATATTTCTTGCGTGGCCTATTCTGTCCGTAGCTTCATTCTAAATGCTATCAATGAATTTCCACCGAGTCCATAGTGCATAATTTTTCGTTAATTGCGGTAAATTGTGTTCATTGATTTCTTTAAATTTGTCTCTGATGTTACCCATCTTCGTTCCATCTGTCAAATTCGTTAGCACATGTTAGGAACAATAATCGTCCGCTGTAAATAAGGTTTGCTCATATATCTATATTTATTACTCTGAGCTGTCTGAACTGTCATATGCAAAAACGTGATCCTGAAGCGTCAACGGTTTCCTGATTTTTCAATTCAAAAAAAAGTTATCACGAAATTTTCTCTTTAATAATATAATACTACACCTTAAAAAAAATTTAAAGACGAAAAACAATTTTGTATAGTCTTCGAATCCATTTGCTTACCAAACTAGTTGTATCTATACGTAACTAACTGCTTTTCAAGCCATGTTTGTACATCTAGTGGAAGTAAAAAGTGTTGAGCGATACTTGTGTAATTATGTTATTTATGGCGAGCGGGCGTCTGTCTACCCTATCACTGCGTCCGCACAGACTATTGTGGTTAACCCCTAATTTATATCTTCCAGACGAGATCCCGTTTTTGGATAAAACTGATAATCTTGTTCGGGGGTATTTTTTTCAGTTCGCAGTGGGCTATAAAAGCCTGGCGAAAGACCTGAAATCTGATGCGACTCACCGCTGGGCACTCTGAGACGATGTGCATGGCTGTTTCAGTGTTCTCAAGACACAGCCTGCATTCATCGTCTTCAGCCAGACCGATTTTGTGCAAATGCGCTTTCAGTCTGCAGTGACCAGTCATAATTCCGACAAGTGTTCTTAGTTTGGCCCTATCCAGACCTAGCGCTAGTTTCGCCATCTTTTTGTTCGAAGCTGTTTCAAGGAACAACTTCGAATGTTTCAGGCCAGAATGGCTCCGCCAGAAAGACTCTAGCCATGAGTTCATTCTGCTTGTTATCTCCTCGTTAGCCACGTCATGTGGTATTCCCAGCAATGGTTCCGGCCCTACCAGAGGCAGCGCAGCTCCAGCAAACGCCAGCCGATCTGCCTCCTCGTTACCCAAATAGTTTGAGTGGCTCGGTATCCAAACCAGAGTGACTCCGTTATACATACCGAGCCTGTTTAAAGCCGTGCGGCAACTCCAGACTGTTCTCGAGGTACAAGAGCTGGATTCCAAAGCTTTTAGGACTGACTGACTATCAGTTAATATTTTGTCAGCAGTTCTGCCGTGGTCTCAATGGCAAATAGTTCTGCCTGGAATATGGTTGCGTTTTGACCGAGACTCAATGAGATGTTAATTATCGGTTTGCTCCCCTAGACTCCCGCTCCTGTTCCGTTCGTCGTTCATGAGCCGTCTGTGAACAAGCCAAGGTCGCTCAATAGAACCTTAGCATGCTGGGTCCATTCGTCCCGGCTGGGGACGATTACATTGAAATGCCGTTCTTGGCTCGTGACTTTTGACATTAGATCCGAGGGCATCGATAGGTTACTGTTCGTTAAAAGCTCGTCCAGCAGTCCTGAGCCTCCCATCACTATTGCCTCTGGCCTGTCAATCACCAATTGGTATAGTTTGTATGTGGTCCGTTCCGTCTCCCTCTGCATGAGTAGGTGCAGGGGTGGTAGATTTAGTCTAGTGGACCTGCATTGATGTTGTGGGTGTGGTGCGAAACGCACCTGTAATTGCAAGGCAAGCCTGCCTCTGTAGACGGGTGAGCTTATGTTATCACCAAATTTTCTCTTTAATAATATGATACTACACCTTAAAAAAATTTAAAGAAGAAAAACAATTTTTTATAGTCTTCTAATCCATTTGCTTACCAAACTAGTTGTATCTATACGTAACTAACTGTTTTTCAAACCATGTTTGTACATCTAGTGGAAGTAAAAAGTGTTGAGCGATACTTGTGTAATTAGATTGTAGTGTAGCGACCACCTTCTAGGCTCCTCGTCCAGAATTATTGCCTTGCTCTGCTGCAGCTTGCCGGCGTATCATATAGAGGACATGACTAGTCTTAGACTACCTGACTGGCCATTCCCGACCAGTTCGAGTAGAGCAAGGCACACAGCGTTCGACGACCGTTTCGATGTGCACCACAAGGTCACTGGCGTCACAGGCCGACATGCGCACCACGCCTGTCTGAAGAGTTCAGGTGCGCATGCTCAGAACGAAACGCCGCCTCCGCAATTTAGAGGAAGAAGCTCCCTCACAACACCCGCATTCACTCGAGATCTTCATTGGTGACCCCGACATGATGGGGGTTTGCTTCAAGAACCACTCACTCATTGGAGGCCCTAACTACCCCGTTCAATATTTCCGTGGTAGCCTTGCTTTCATTCCACTGTATCCCCGCTAGAGATGGCACCGCGACCAGCCCAGTGGCGGACTGTTTCCTGCCACATTCCAACGCCCTATTCCGAGACCTTATGGACTTATGGAGGGGGAGTGTGTAGCGACTACCTTCTTCGCTCCTCGTACAGAATACTGCCTTGCTCTGTTGCAGCTTGACCGGCGCATCATATAGACGACTAGTCTAAAGATTCCTGACTGACCGTCCCCGCTGAGTTCGAGTAGGGCAAGGCACACAGCGTTCGATGATTAATGCTTTTTATTTTTCCCGATCTGTATTTTGAATATCTCAATGTTGAAATAAAACTATTTAATCGAATTAGGCTGAAAAGATTACGTGCTCTCTGAATGTTCCTTTCTGAATGGAAATGAAACATTTGTATTTGAAACAGTAGTTTGCAGTTATGAAAAAATATGAAAAAAATTGGTAAATATAAGGCCTTAAATGAATATAAATGATACACTTTGAGTAAGAACTAATAAAACTTTAGGCAAAATTTGCATAATTTTTGAAAATACAACAATGAAATGTTACGGGGGGGATTAGAAAATTTTTCATCTATTTTCAAAGTTTGTTATAATGATAAATCAATGTTTCAAGTATGAGCGTTTAATAATAGTAAATTTTAACAATATTACATTATGAGATGAACATACATACATAAAGTTATTGACTGGACAATTTAACAGTTTAAATTTACAATGAGCCTTCTTCTCTATGATACAGATTATATAATTTACAGAATATTTCATCAGAAATGTTTCGTTGATCAGTCACTTGATTTTGAGAAAATCTGTTTGAAAATCTTTAGTGTCTCCGCTCCAAATGAAAAGTGAGAAAAGGATAATGTTTCAGAACAAATAATCGTCTCTGATAAATAAAATAAAAAGTTTGTGTTGATACTCAACAATGATTGATTGTGAAATGGTAAATAATGAAGAGAAAATAAAAATGTAATATTTATGGCATACAAAACATTTAAATTTTAAAACTAAAGATATATTACCGAAGAATATTCGAAAAATAAATTAAAATCAAATTTCTGAATAAAAAAATAAGTAAAAAAAGAATGAACAGTTCAATAAAAAAATGAAATATTCTGTTTGATCAATACTTCGTGCCTGGAATTGTGAATAGAGTACATTTAATGATTTTTGAAATATTTACATAAATGAAATGAAACAAAAATGACGGAGATATTGAAAACACTAGAATATAATACACGGCAGATTGTATCTTAAAGGCACTTTCAAACATTTATTCCTCTTTACTCTCTACATCATTGGCAAAATTGGAAGGTTTAAGTTTCAAATGTTTTACATTATTTACAAAATTTCATTATTCGTCAACATATTATTTACAATCCGAATTTATAATAAATGTTCTATGAATGATTGTTTCGGCTATTTTACATTTTTGATGAATAAAAATAATGCTTAATTTCATTGTTTATTTTTATTCATGTCATACCCTATTTGTCCATCAAGTTGGAATCGGAAAAGAAATATTAAAATTACTATATGTACAAGAATAAAAAAAAAGTCTTCTAATAAATACTCAAGCTGAAATATACATAAAGAAACTAAGTTTTTAACAAACAAAATTAAGAGTTAACTTTGGTTATTCGTTTGGACTAGTAAATACTGAGAGCAAAACTAAATTATAGAATTTCTCTATTTACAATTGAAATTTACAAAACAACTTATCGATTGAAAACTTAAACAACGCCATAAGTAAAAATGCACAATATAAAAATACTTCTTTCTTCATAAAATTCATAATCACAATTATTATTATTTTAACTTCGCAACTGAGTATCAGTTAATGGTTTATTTAGTCTTCTGACCAAATATCAATGTGGAACTATTGTGTATTGGGAATTTAGACTTTCACAGTACCAATCTTTTGGAAGAATTTCAATGTTTTCTTCTGCTCTTATATTTTAGTCTTCCTTCCTTTATTAGCTGCGATGTATACTAGATCCTTACTCGCAAAAGGTTTGTTCTGTGCAAAATTCCCATAACAACAATATTTCAACAATAATATTCTTGCTTTATCAACACCTAGTAAAATCGTTTTTGTCCACATTCAGACAGCGAAAACATATATGCATAAAATCACAAGAAATTTTTAAACGACTAAAATCCTAGAATCTCGGTCACTCACAGTGATCCACACGTTTTATTGACACTATAATCTACTTTAAAGCACATATAAAACGTCGTCCGTATCTCATACAAGGTGTCCCTCTTGCTCGTTAACACCGTAACCATTACCGAAACTCGTGAGCTCGCGTTTTTGCGATAAATTCTGCGCCTGTAGAATCTGTGAACCTTGGTTCGTATTATGGAGGACATCTGGTGGCGGTACTGGTGGTCGCTGGCGATGCAGAGTTCCATTAGAGGGTAAGGGAGGAGTTATAGGTGCCATTGTATGCGTCATGTGAGGATGCGCGGGTATTGGTGGCGGATTTTGGAAGTTCAGTGGCGGGGGGTAAGATAGGTATCTGTCAGACATGTTGAAGTAGGAACCGTCAGCAGGGGGCGCTGGCGAAGGAGCACTCACGTATGAGGATTTTGCTGAAATTAGAAAATTGAATGTTATGAAAGATTTCAATATATTCCATTTTATAGTTAAATAATTCGGGTGATAGAAACTATTGAATTTCAAAATATACATGCAAAAACCGGCGCGCTTCTCAAATATAAATTAATAAACTGAAATTGCACTTCTTAGAATACAGTGCATAAATATTATAGTGAAACTTGTATTTTGTTATTGAGATCCGCTCGAACTCGAGATGTGCAAAAACAAATTAAACATCTAGTTAGTGATGTTAGTATTACCTGACATAGTGCCGTGATAACCAAGATGCTGGTCGTCTCTAGCACGATTCTTATCATGCATAATATGCTGGTGATTATGATGATGATGGGGATGGGGAAGAGTGTGAGTTTTGTTAACCATTGTGGGTTGCATTTGTAGCTCATAACCAGGATACGCACCAGGGTAGTCAGGTTGATCCATAATATATGTTGTGGCTGTTTGTTTTCTGCTATCCTCCTGGAATATCAAACAAGACCATGAAGAACATGTAAAAAGTTTCAAGTAGCATTTAATTAGAAATATGTACTTTCTTTATGGAAAATTAAAGAATTATTTAAATCATAATAAGAGTTCACAATAGATATTTCATAATTTTTGTATCATATTGCCAATATGTTGAAGGTCTGTATATATCGGCTGTCCAGAAAAGAATAAATAAGCCAGAAATACCTAGTAGTAAGTTAGCTAGGCGTACAAAATGAAATGAAAAAAAAAAAAAAAACCAAAAATGAAGTTAAAAATTGCAATTTAGATTGTTTATTCAAGAAACAGCTACTCCTACAATTCACCGTAAATATGATGGCAATAAAGTATTATTTTTATTATTTTATTTATTTAATTAATTCATTGGTACGGCCCACGAAATGTCGAAAATCAATGGATTTAATTTATTTGTAGCTGTAATATACACAACCGCAAAAAAACGTACTACATTGGATAGTCTTCTTTAGTATTTTATTTTGAGTGCTCAATAGTTCTACTATGAGTTTTTGCAGATTATACATTCTTTCTGGGACACCTGTATATCTGTGTACAGTACTATAACTGTAATTTTTGCTAAGAAAATTGTTACTTACCGTATAGTCATTATGGCTGCCTTCATTGCTGTACGTCTCACTCTTTTCACTAACAGAAGATAAAGTTTCCCCAGTTACTGTGTCATTATAACTGCTAGGGGCATACATCTCTATAGTTGCAGACTTATTTGACTGGTTATTTTGCTCTAGAAAAAGAAAATGATATGTACTTCAGAATTTAGAACTCCATTGATAAATATAGTTCACATAAGTGTTAGAAATGGAATAAAAGTTAACTATCAAGAATATGTCCCTTTCAAAACTTTTCCAGCTGTATAGCGGATACTCTACTTGGTAGAGAGAGTATTTTGGTTTTAAATTCAAAAGCAGTAGATCAGTTCATTAGTCTACACTGTCTTTTTCATCATAAAAAAATTACGACAAATTTCATGCAGAGGTTTATTATTTCTGAATAGAAATATATTGAAATGTTTTTTCCATACTTTTATTGCCCATCATTGCTTAACTTTAAATTACTGAATGCAAAATTTTGCTCTAAGAATGATTGAATGTAGTATAATAAAAGTTCCATATCATGAAGATAATTACTATAAATGAAATATCTATTTTATTTCAATTTCCCACTTTAAAACCTCGGATTGAAGAAATTTAAAATGAAAACCTTAACAGCCAAACATAAAATAATTTTATTTTTTCTCTATTCCAGAGGTCTTTGAGTTTTACTTGGAATTAAAAAATGGAAATACATCCTGAAAATTTGTGAGTTGTTTATAACTATTTAACCAACAATTACTGAAGATTTTTGAGTCATCTGTATAACCTGAAATTGGAAAATTTTAATAAAAAACAATCTAACAAACCTCTAAGTTTTTTCGCTCTCTTCTTGAAAAGACATCCAGCAACCAGACCGATATTGATCAACAACAAAATTATACCAATGATAGAAATAGAAATAATAACAGTTCTTGGTAAATCCTGCTTCTCTCTGATCACTGTTGGTATATCAGTAGGTATGGAAGGATCCCCAACAAACACTAAACGAAAAAAATAAAAGAATAAATGAAAATTCTCATTACCTGTTGAAGTTCTTTTGTTAGTTCTCCTATGCAAGCAACATCCGATTATAAGTACATTCATGATTATTAGTAGTGTTCCTACAATTGTTCCTATGATAATCAAGAAGCCAGGAAAGTCCTTTAAGTCTCTTTCATCCAAACTTGGGGAGGTGTAGGAAGGAGGTACCTGACCTGGGTTAGTGTTTGAAAATGTTAGTATGCAGAAGAAAAATGAAAATTAGTGCTACAAAGGAGAAGATTCATCAAAACTGATGTGACACTTGCTTATTTAAATCAATCAAATTTCCTAAAGAAAACAATAATTTAAACAGAAATAATTGTAAAATAGAAAGGCCTTTTACATGATAGAAGAAATATAACAAAATTTGAATATTAAAACAAATTGAAATATGTTTATCTTCTACAATTTTAATTTCAAAAAAATTTCATTCAAAAAACTTTTAGAAATAAATTTATGTCTAACAAGCACCGCTTACATTTAATAGACGTATATAATCAAAACTCAATATATAATGTCAAATGAAATAAATAACCCAACAGATATACGAAAGTAATTAAAATTAATAAATAAATATTCAAAGGAGACAAAATTTTGTTTCTGGTTTTACCTTTAAGAAATACCACTTGCCTTTTAAAAACATGAACACACTTAAAGGACTTCTCAAAGAATATAATTTATTTGAAATATTTAATATATTTAAATATTCGAACAAATTATTTCAAAAATCTCTAAAAATGTGCACTATATCTTCAAAAAACAAATATAATTCTAGACAATCCCGTCTTCAGTCCTCTTTTAACATTCCAAATATCAAAATCAAAAACATAACCTATATCACTCACGTGTTAAAATCTTGAATTATATAGATGATCTGTAGTTCGAAGCTTAAGTCTTTTAACACGTGAGTGATATAGGTTATGTTTTTGATTTTGATATTTGGAATGTTAAAAGAGGACTGAAGACGGGATTGTCTAGAATTATATTTGTTTTTTGAAGATATAGTGCACATTTTTTAGAGATTTTTGAAATAATTTGTTCGAATATTTAAATATATTAAATATTTCAAATAAATTATATTCTTTGAGAAGTCCTTTAAGTGTGTTCATGTTTTTAAAAGGCAAGTGGTATTTCTTAAAGGTAAAACCAGAAACAAAATTTTGTCTCCTTTGAATATTTATTTATTAATTTTAATTACTTTCGTATATCTGTTGGGTTATTTATTTCATTTGACATATATTGAGTTTTGATTATATTCGTCTATTAAATGTAAGCGGTGCTTGTTAGACATAAATTTATTTGTAAAAGATTTTTCGAATGAAATTTTTTTGAAATTAAAATTGTAGAAGATAAACATATTTCAATTTGTTTTAATATTCAAATTTTAGAAATAATTGTTATGGATATTGAAGTACTTGTATAACAATTTACAAAGTTAGTGTTTGACTTGATAAAAAGCTCAATTATTTGAGTGAAAATATTTTTCCTACGATGTCTGTATGTCACCTGTATCTTGTTTAAAGTGAGAATAGGTCTTCAAAATATTTTCTGGTTATCGAAACAATAAATGTGTGATTTTTGCACAAGTTTACTCATTCCATGGCCAAAAGCATGGGTTTAAGTTACAAGACATCCTGGTTACTAGATTTAACCACTCCGATTATTTTCTGTTTTAAAAGCAAATGACTTGATGCTAAAAGATTTATCAACAATGTAGAGTTGGAGTATGCTGTTGAGAGCTACTTTGAAAAGCTCGACAATCCTCACTATAAACAGAAAACTTTTGGAAAATTCTGAAAGAAATATACTAAGCCAATACAAGTTTAGATAAAGAACAATATTTTTGAAAAGCCGTTGATTTTTGTTAGTTCAGTTAATTCTGCTCTCGCAGGCAGAAGAATGAAGTTTTGATTTAAAAGAGTTATTAAAGCTTTGTTCTAAATTCAATATCATAATTGAAAGAGCAAAATAGAAATATTTTAATGAGAGCTATAAGAAGTAAAACTAAAGCTAACAAAGATACATTATTGGACTCACTTGAAGTCTGTCCTGCTGTGAGATCAGGCAAAAAGTTGCTGTTTCCCAATTTATTCATTGCCATAATGGAGAAAATATACCGAGTATTGATAGCCAATCCTTTGACAGTATAGTTTATAGCTTCGGCAGGATGCACATCTTCATATTTGTAGTTATCAGAGTCAACTTCTCTATATCTTATTTTGTAGGCAACTTTCATTCCACCGTCGAAACCAGGCGTCCAACCTAGGGTGATGGAATCATGGGTAGCATTGATTACATGTAGCATGGAAGGAGGATCTGGAGGTGCTGTTACTTCAAGGCGGGGCGACAGAGTGTCAAAACCTAGTTCATTCCTGGCTACACATTCATAGTTGCCATAGTCTGCAGAGGTTATATGCGTTATGTATAAGGTGGATTCTGAGGTAAGAACATCAATCTGAAAAAAATAAAATTGAGACTATTGATGTGATGTAGAAATGAAAATCGAAGTAATATTTCAACTCAGACATAGGAAGTTCAGACTTATATTTTTCAATATGGTTTGACTTAAAATGTGTTGAAGAGGGTATCCCCTCCTGTCACCAGATGTTGTGTTAAGCATCAATTTGGCAGTTCATAATAAAAAACAATATTTGACAAGATAGTATTGAGTATTACCTGTTTGAAAGTAGCGTAGTATTTACTCGTTGAATTTGGAGCAATTGGTGAACCATTTCTAGCCCATGAGAACTTGGCCAATGGAGATGCTTGAGCCTTGCATATAAGTTTTCCAGTATTGCCAGCATCGCTTGCAAACTTCAATAGAGTTGGATGCTCATCTATTTCAGGTTTATCTGGAAATTTAAATCAGAAAATCAGTAAGATAGGATCAAATTTCCTTCAGTATAACATTAATTCTACATTGTGCAGAATTACTGGACTTGCTGTGTGTATTAAAATTGTTACTTGAAAGAAACGACAACAGTAGAACATACAAACCATACGAAGTTGGAGTTTGAGGTGGTTCAGTTTAGCAAACAAACATCAGTAATTAACCAATACTACCTATACATAACACTAGGTAGTATTGAATGAATTTGTAAATATGAAAAAATTTGGCTATCGTTATGTAATATGAAGACATTTTTTCGAACTATACCAAAGCATAGCTAGATATTACTGGCCAGGTGAAATTATTCCATAGCAATAAACTATTGAACTCTCAACAAAGCTGTAACAGCTACCAAGATAAACATTACAGTCGTCAACTAACTGTGGTGATTGTACCAGAAATAACAAAATTCAATGACCTTCGACCAAGACTGAGTGAGCTAACAGACATACTAGGAATTCCAAAACTACTTGCATCGCAGATCGACTAAAAAAGAAATGTATTTCAAAAGCATGCTGCAGTTATTCAGTCTGGAAGAAAAATATTGTTTGTTAAAGTTTTATTGCAACTAAGCCTTCTTCTGAAGGCTCACAGCAAAGGCTGATCTATGAGATGAAGGAACAGACATATGAAAGGCTACCAATATGTTCCAAAGGGGGCAAAGACAGTTCTATTCCCAGATAAGTTTACAGCATTAGTATCTTAGAATTAACATGACTCAACAATTTTCAGAAAGGAAGCCAACTATAATATAGTGTTTAAGCAATGCAGTCAATAAATGACAGCCATATTTAGTAAAAAGAAAGTTTTGCCTTTTCTCTATGGTAAAGGACTTGCAAACAATAAAAACAATATTTTTCACAAATATTTTTTGAGATTTCTTTGTTAGGTCCAGTACTTCTGAATGAATTTATAACAATGTAAGACTTGCAAAATAGATCATACAGGTAAATTGTTGTGAAAAATTGTCATTGTTATATACTGAAATTTTCACTTGAACTTATATTTAAATCTGATAGTAACTCACGTTTCACAATCAGCATAACATTTTTAGAAGTAGAATTGTTTCCAACGCCATTATTTACTATACATTCAAAATTTCCCAAATCTTCTCGTGTCACGCTTGATATTCGAAGATAGGAGGTACCATTTTTGTCATACATGACAGAAGTTCTGGCATTAAAATCTGGAAAGTCTTCTCGCTTCCATTGAATTGAATCATCAGATAAGGGATTTCCTTCTGCTGAACAAGATAGAGTTGCATCTTCCTTGGGACTAGCAATTACATTCTCACTTGTTGCAATAATGGCAGCAGGATCTGAAAGTAAAACGGTAAAACTCAATAGTTCAATTGTAATAATGATTCAAGAAGAGAATAAATGAAATTATCAACTTACAGTTCACTGTAACATTAATATTGAAGACTGAACTTCCTTGCGAATTGATAGCTTCACAGATGTATGTGCCTGCATCATTCCTGCTGAGTTTTGTTATGTTCAAAGTTGGTCCCTCTGAAACTATCCTTTCTATGCCAGAGCTTGATGAAGATGGAGTGATAGGTAAACCATCTTTAGTCCAAGTGTAAGTGATGCTTTGAGGATTTCCCTCAGCACGAAGAGAAATAATTAAAGGTTCATTTTCAATGCCAACTATGTCCTCTTCATTTTCTTTGTCGAAATTTGGTTTATCTAAAATGAAATCAACAGTTTAAGTTTGTCGTTTTAAGGCATTATTTCATGTCAGTGTTTTATTTCAACTGATCTTATACTTTACACTTACATAACACTTGAAGTGTTACAGCATCATGCACAGACCTCTCCAATTTTTCATTGGTAGCTTGACAAGTATAGACTATACCATTCAATTGTTCAGTAACATTAAGTTTCAATTCTATAGTGGAAACTGTGCCGCCATGAAGACCAGGTTTACTTGTGTTGAATACTCCTTGAACTGGTATACCTTCCCTCCACCAAGATAATTTAGCCGGAGGATTGCTGGAGCTAGAATCGCAAATTAAGGTGGCCTGAGTGTTTGGCTTCAGCTCAAGAGGATCTTGTCGAATTCTGACAGTTTCAGGAGGAACTACAACAAAATAAAAATAAAATCTGAATATCCTTTCAATTTGGGAGACTCACAGTAAACTTTCATAGTGATGGTCTCAAAAAGTGGTATTTCTGTGGCAGAGTTTGCAGCTTCACATCTGTATCTTGCATCATTATCGGTAACATTGGTCAAAATAGTTATCTCAGCTGTTACTGATTTGTCTGTTGTTTTAGTAACTGAGTTGATCTGAAACATAATAAACAATATGTTATATAAATTATTATCATTTAAGTCAATATGTACCCATGTTTCTATACTATTGATGAATGTATACTCATTGATGTACTTGTATGTTGAATATTTGAGTTGAAGAATTGATTTGATGATGACTTACCTTTTTGTCATTTTTATACCAGGTCAAGGTAGCTAAGGGATTTCCACCTGAAGATGTACATGATATTTTCTGTACTGTACCAGCAGCTATTATTGAACCTTCTTTGTATCCATGAATGAAAGGTGGGCTTGGTGGATCTGCAAATAATATATTGAATGGAATCCTATTTCCTTAAACCAACCAAGAAAACTTACAGAGAACATTGATGGTATGGGTAGACACCACATTTTCAGTTAACTGCATATTTAAACCGTGGCAGATTACCACCAGGCTTCTTCTATTTGGTTCCACTACAGCAGTGATGTTGGATGTTGTTATCCATCCACCTTCTGGGGATATGACAGTTCTAGAGGTAGCATTTCTGACTTGCCTACCGGCCACCATCCACTTTATTTCAGCTGGAGGATTAGAATTGGCAGTAGTGCAAGTTAGAGGAACTGGATCGCCAACTCTGGCCTCAGTTGGTCCCGATATTGTCACGTGAGACGGTGAAACTGTAATTTTAAAAGTGGGTTTAATAAAGAGTGTACATAATCACCAAATACGTTTCAAGTCTTCTTGGTGAGGTGATCTATTTCAATATATTTTATTTCCTAAATAAATCTACGACAAGATAAAATTTAGCGTTTGTTATTTTTGGGAAACAAATCAGTAATATATTATATGAAGGTTGGTGAGAACATGGTGGAATAGACAAATTAATAATAATAATCTTATGAAATATTTGGTAATTGATGAGTCATCGGTTAATGATCAGTAAAATCCATACACATCGTTTTGAAAACAGGCTAATGTGTATAACATATTATAGTATTTCAGCGATTCCTAACCCAAGCGAGATTATTGAAATTTATGCTACAAATTTCCAATAGCAATGAAAATCTCTGCAGCATGTGAACATGAAGCGCCTCCAACATATAATGAAATAAATAGTATTGACGATTTTTTTTTTCTGAAAATCCATTTTAAATATGGGAATAAAACTACCTTTTATCCAATTGTGACAAGTTTATTCATAAAGGATAATTAGGTAAATGTCCAGTTCTGATAGCTACATCATAATTATAAATTAATAGATTGATGCCGTGTTTGTACAGCTCAATCAATAATTAACAATTATGATGTAGGTATGGAAACCGATCCTGTAATTATTCTCTTTGAAAAAACCTGTGGAAATCTAATCAGATACAGCTTTATTTGAATATTTTAAATAGATAATTGATAGTTGATACAAGTCACTAACAATTGTATTACGATATTTCGCTTTATTTATTCAACTTAAACTGGTATAACGAAACAATGAGAGTGATCGACCTCCTGACGTAATTGAGTTTATAATTTTTTATTTAGTGTACGTTCCAAATCTGTACATATTTCATCACATTCTAGAAAAATGTTTTCTAAAAGGCGTATATGCTTCTAAATGTTCATAAAACAAAATATAAAGTCAGTAATAATTATCTGGAACATATTATATTTTCCAGTTAAGTGCAGTGTCCTAAACTATGTTTCATTTTTTGAATCCCTAACGTATCAGAAGGTATTAGGAGTACAAATAAGTTTCCGCCGTTTTATTGTAGATGGCGCGGCACGGAGTTTCGGTTAGCTTTCGCAGATGATAACCGGCTTAAAAAATAGTTTGGACATTCAGGAACAACATAACCTATTAATATCATTGATTTTATATTGGTAAAATATAATTTTTATAAGTTGAAAATGTCAAAATTTGAGCCAAGTAAGCGTCATTTGCGGGAAATATTAGTTTACTTCTTTAATTTAAAGAAATCTGCTGCTGAGGCGCATCAATTGCTCGTAGAAGCATATGGTGAGGGTGCTTTGAGTGAGAGAACGTGTCGAGAGTGGTTTCAAAAGTTTAAAAACGGTGATTTCGACGTAGAAGACAAAGATCGCAGTGGAAGGCCAAAAATTTACGAGGATGCAGAATTGGAGGAATTATTGGGGGAAGATTCATCTCAAACACAAAAAGAACTTGATCTAACATTAGAAGTCACTCAGCAAGCAGTCTCACATCGTTTAAAATCATTAGAAATGATTCATAAACATGGAAATTGGGTTCCGTACGAATTAAAGCCGAGAGATATTGAACAATGCTCGTCCACATGTTGCGGCTCCCGTGAAAAGGTACTTGGAAACACTTGATTGGGAAGTGTTACCCCACCCGCCGTATTCACCAGACATTGCACCGTCCGATTATCACCTGTTCCGATCCATGGCACATGCTCTGGCGGCCCAGCGGTTCACATCTTATGAGGATACCAAAAATTGGGTTGATTCGTGGATAGCCTCAAAAGACAAGGAGTTCTTCAGACGTGGGATTCGAATGCTGCCTGAGAGATGGGAAAAAGTGGTTGCAAGTGATGGGCAATATTTTAAATAAATTTATATTACCGTTCTTCTATAATAAATATTTAATTTGTGTTGAAAAACGGCGGAAACTTATTTGTACTCCTAATAGTTTGAAATCTCGCCCTGATAAATTAATATTTATGGTTTCCATAACATTGTTAGCTATTTGAGGTTTCTAGGAATTTTCTTCCGAAAAGAAAACAGCTGATCCAAAGATTGAACTACACTTCGGCGAAGTAACGAAGTGGTAACCACATGTAATCGTTGATAACAGAAAAAAAAACATTTTTTTAATTTCATTCTAGTTTACTACATCATTATGTGCAAAAATAAGAAGATAAATCTTTATACCTTCATTTGTTCTTTCTAGTCAATCATTACTTCCTAATAATAAACCTAAACCTTTGTTATCAAAAAAAGGAAAATATTAAAACCCCATTAGTTCATTTTTGAACTATTAAAAAAAAATTTTACAACACTACGATTAGTAACTTATATGTTATAACATTTGAATATTTCAATTTTAGCAGTTAGATACAAAAGATGAATAAGTAGTTAAATCAGTAATTTTCTTTACCGAGTGGGGACTAGAAATATACACAAAAAGAATCGTAAATTTTAAATCTTAAAACGGAATTATCCTGTGTAACCTAAACATAATTTTAATTTTCAAAGTATTATCCTTCATTTAAGAAATATATCCTTTAAATTTATTTTATTCTCTAAATAAATAGAAATGTGTTCAAACTTCGGTCTAACAGAACCATTTGCCATTTCTGATGGCAACATTTTAATTTTCATTGTATAATAATGAACTTTGGCTTGAGATTTGCAGTATATTCAGGATTATGAACAAACAATATCTTTAACGGGCATATTTCCGAATACCGTGGACAGATATTGCCCATTTTATTTTAGGCTTAAAAGTTAACCTATAAATCTGAAGTTTATAAGTTTTTTTTTTTTTTTAGAAATTATCGTGCTTAAAAACACGAACAGAATTGAATAAGACCATTTATGGCTCAAAATTGAAAGATAGTGAAAAAAGTTTAGGAAATTACTGTGTTTTACTAATAAAATTTTTTAACTTTTTCACATTTTTGTGACTGCAGTTTCGAAGTACAGGGTAGGGCTGTGAAGACTGACGTTTTTTAAATGGCTAGAATCTTAATCCGACGTGTCTCGTTCCAGCAAGCTGCTCGTTATTCGCTGTCATTTCGAAGGTGATTTTCCGATTTGGGGATAGTCAATGGCCAACTCGATTCCACGACCTGTCGAAATATGATTATCTGGTGGGGACACCAGTAGGCCTGTGTATACGATACAGCGATATTGGAGGAAGTGGCGGCCAACTTTCAAGAACGGCTTCAGCAGTGAATTTCTGATCGTAGCCACAGGTCAGATGTTGTTTTTCATCGTTGATTATCGTGAATGCTATTAACTGACGTACCCAAAAATATAAATAAAATTATTTTAACATGAAATTGGGAAATTTATGAATTTTTCAAATACGTCTGTCTTCACTGACCCACAATGTTAAAACTTCATTATCGGACAAGTAATACTTCGAAATTGCAGTCATAAAAATGTGTGAACTTGTAAAATTTTTGGCAATTAAACATATAAGTTTCTGAAAACTTGTTCCAATTATGATTAACTACCAAATAGTAATGGCCGAAAGAGTTCAAAAGGCATCTTGGTACGGAAAAGGATTATGAATGAGCATACAGAGTGAAATATAGTCAATACTGAACAATATTTTGATTGTGTTTTCTTTGGCAATTTCAAGTGTGCGTGAGGGTGAGAAATTAGCCCTAAAATTGAAATGATTCAGTTGTAAGGAGAGGCCAAGAAAAACAGTTCTGGAATATAGAAAGGACAGAGTGAGATTCAACAGACGGAATTCGTTCTGTTATCGATTCGAAAAGAAGGAAACGACATAACGAAAGATAACATCCCCTAACTCATATCATCGAAGAGCCCAGCCTCGGATTCCATGATCAATTAGCTGGTCGTCCAGACGAAAAGGTTCGTAAAACTTACATAAAACAGTCGTGTGTATGTGGACGGTAGGGATAACTTCGAACATAATGTTGTTTGCCTCGAATTTGCGTCCGGTTTTATTACTCGCGATATTTTCGACTTTTCTTTCTTTCTTAGGATAACTGACCCCACTTGTTTCCTGTTTTAGTGCCGAGGGTGTTAACAGCCACTGGAACAATCGTCAACTATTCCTATAAACCAAAGATTTTCGACTTTGATACTAACAATCCTTTGAGGACGTTTTCAACTCCCAGATTTCGATAGTTTCGATAAAAAATGTTTTTATTATGCAAAACGAAATATCACCTACATTATTAGGAGTAGAAATAAGTTCGTGCGGTTTGTTTCATCTGGCAACACATTCATTTTGAAGTGGCTTTCTTATCAGTATCTCTCATTTCGCTGAAGTGGAAACAACATAGTTTCTGTGTACTCTGACGATGCCAATTTTTATAAATAATGTGTTTTTGCAGGGAGTTTTATTTCATTACTTCAATATGAAGACGAAAGCACCAGCAAATTTTAAGGATGAAGAATTAGAGGCAAGGCTCGATGAAGATTCATTACAAATGCAAGAGGAACTTGCAAAAACACTTGGAGTCACTCAACCAGCCATTTGCCATCGTTTAAAAGCAATTGGAATGATCCGAAAGGTAGGAAATTGGTTGCCGTGTGAATTGAAGCCAAGAGACGTCGAACGCCGTTTTCCACGTGTGAACAGCTCCAACGGCAGAAATTAAAGGGATGTTTGCATCGAATTGTGATTGGCAATAAAAAGTGAGTCCATTACGATAATCCAAAACGTCGGCAATGCCTCATCATCAACTGTAAAGCCGAATATTCATGGCGAGAAGATCCTGCTGAGTATTTGGTGGAACCAGCGGGATGTGGTGTATTAGGAGCTGCTACAATCGAATGAAAGAATCATAGAAGAGGACTACCGACGACAATTGATTCGTTTGAGCCGAGCATTGCGAGAAAAACGCCCGCAGATACGATAACGAACATGCGTGTCATTATTGTACACCTAAATACCAGATTTCGTCCCGATCAGATCAATAGTTTCAGAACTATTTGAAAAATAAGAAAAAGTTTCGAATGTGCATAGCTGGAATAAGATTGGACCGATTTTGTTCCGTAAAACGAACCTAACCAAGCTATTCGAGCTCCAAACTCACCCTGAAAGTTTGAAGTCTCTAGTTTTTTTCACTCGACAGAGTGCTTACAGACGGCCGAACTGGCCGAATATAATTACTTTTGTTCCTAGGATTCTTCATTAGTGAGTCCAATCTAGTCGTTTGGGAGCATTTTGGGCTCAAAATTAGAAAATTACAGACATTTGGGTAAAACGATATCAAGGTGTTCCTCAGAACAAGCGCGCAAAAATAGTGTATTGTGACGAAACTATAGGAGCTTCTACACGAGCGTGCAAAAATTGACTGAAGGGTTTCATTTCGAATAGTCCGCTATTTGGACAGTTGTTACCTTTGATGACCTGTCATCTTCTGACATTTGACAAGTCAACACGACGCCATTACTAAAAATGCAACGATACACGCTTCAACAACACAATGAAATTGTTAAAATTCACTACGGAAATGATGAAAATTTTGTAGTCACAGTTCGAAAAACTAAAGCACACTTGGACCGCCGTGAAGCATCTTCTCGGTCGGCAATAGTGATAATGAATGAAAAATTTGACTTTTGGAACAAGCTAGTGATGTAAAGAATTGAAAACGTGTGCGCCACTTAAGAAAAACTGAGAATATAGCTGCTGTAGCCAGTAGTATTGACGAAAACTCAGATTTATCGATTCCTCGTCGATCTTTGAAATTAGGCATTCCACACGACATTACACTGTATTTTGCATAAAGACTTAAGTTTCAAGGCTTTTAAAATTCCGTTAACACAAGAACTTAAGCCGCACGATCACCACCAACGTCGTATCTTCGCTGATTGGGTCTTTGATATGCATAAAAATGATACGGATTTTCATCGAAAAATTATCTTCACTGATGACTGATGTGGTCCATTTTCACTTGGGAGGCTATGTTAATAAGCAGAATTGCCGTACTTGGGGCTCGGGAAATCGAAGAATGATTGTTTAAGCCTCGTTATCGTCAACGTGTGATCGGACCTTAATTATTCGAATGTGAGGCTGGTGCAACTGGTACCGTGAATGCATTGCGTTACTGAGCTATGATAAATAATTTTTTATGGCTGAAATGGAAAGATATTGATGTGGACGACGCTTCTTTTCAACAATTCGGCGCTACGTGCCGCACAAGCAACGAAACAATCGCAATTTTGCAAGAAAAGTTTCCTGGCCGTGTTATTTCTCGAAAAGGTGATCACAATTGGCCACGAGATCTGGTGATTTAACCCCATTAGACATTATTTTGGGCTACGTACAAGATAAGGTCTATGCCAATGCTCCAGAATCGATTCAAGACCTTGAAAATGGAATTTGTGGAGTTATCGAGGACATACAGACGCAAATGTGCGAATTGGTTATGGAAAATTTCATGAAAAAGATACAGTACTGCAACTCTAGCCCATTGTTAATGGCATACCTTCCTCTTTACAATGAAATGAATATACATTGATTTCTTTAAAATATACTCGGTTTTTTTAATATAAAAAGAAAACCTCTTACTGGAAAACAAGTTATGATAACAGATAAAAATGAAGCAGTTTTCCTTGGAGACGTGGTACGGTCTCCACTTGAACAATTGGGAACTTACTCTCCCCTAGGAGGTCCAGCACCTAGTGTGATACATGCAGAGACAAAATTCAACCCCACTTTTCCCCACTGTAAATTAATCTACTTACACAGCACGCTCATATCCACGTGCACTTTTAGGGGCGTCTTCGACATGATGTTGTTGGCCTCGCATTTGTACCTCGCCTTGTTGTCGCTAGCCTCCGCGGTGAACGCATACACGTTCTCCGACACCCGGCCAGCAGTCCGGTAGGCCATCCTTATCTGCTCACCATTCTTGTACCAGATGAGTTGCGCGGGGGGATTGCCGCCCCTGCTGCGACACACAAGTTCAACGGATTGCCCCCGACGTATCGTCTCTCCTTCGGTGTATCCCTCGATGTACGGCATTCCTGGAGGATCTGAAAAGGGGATAAGTGAATTAGTAAAAGTTTAATATTTTGTGGGAGTTATTTAACTAGACCTACTGGGAGTAGAATTGAAGCTTCATGGTGAAAAATTGGTTATATAGTCCGTCTAGAAAGTATACGGAATGTATTATTTTTCATAATTTTAATATACTTCTTTTTTTTAACATTCTAAGACAAAAGTAATGTATAAAGTAGATTGTGCAGATAGTCGGCTATGGCCAAAGTTGCATGGCAACACTATTTGTCAAATATTGTTGATTTGAAACAGGTATACAATTTATGAGATGAGGTCGCAACTAGAAAAAAGAAAACAGTTAGAATATTGGTACAGAAAAGATTTTCGAAACGTTATAAAAAGTAGAGCAATTGACTGAACTGGGAAAAAATGCTGTATATGAGACAATAAAGAGGATAGAAAATAGCATGGATATGAGGCATAGACCAGTTTCAGTAAGACCGCGTAAGATTAAAGGGAACAATTTAAACGCTTTATTGGCCTTAGGACGACACAATCTGCGCTTGGAGTTTCACTCGGTGGCTATGTAAACAAGCAAAATTGTTACATCTGGGGCAGTGAAAAACCTCATGTAACTGCTCCGAGACCATTACATCCCCAAAAAGTCACACTATGGTGTGGAATTTGGTCTGGTGGAGTGATTGGCCAGTACCTCTTTGAAAATGAACAAGATGTCACTCAAACTGTCAATTCTCAGCACTATAGCCAAATGATTACCGATTTTTTTGGCTTGAAATTAATGATATGCAATCGGAAGAGATGTGGTTCCACCAAGATGGTGCAACAAGCACACAACACGACCGGTTTTCGACTTTATTGCAGAAGAATTCCCAGGACGCGTAATTCCTCGTTTCGGTGATGTGAATTGGCCACCAAGATCTTGCGGTTTTTCACCTTTGGAATTTTTTTATGGGGTAATGCGAAGGATTGTGTTTATGCCGATAATCCTCAGACTATCTGAAAACCAACATTCGTCAAGTTATTTGTGATGTATTGCCCGAAATGGGCCGGCGAGTTATCAAAAATTATTTCAAAAGGTTCGAATCATGCAAGGAGGACATTCAAATGATGTTGTATTCCACACATAATGGCAAGATTCAAGCATTATATTGAAATGAAAATTTATACTGAATGAAATAGTGTTTTATTCACGATTACTTTCGGAAGCACAAAATGGATAACCCTGTATTTACTTAAAACCAACCCATCACTCAAATTATATCCAAACCACAATGTAACTAACGATCAACTCTAATAATTGAAATACACAAATTACCTCAAATGGGAAAATCACATTTCATCTTGTAGTGAGAATTCATATCGACCTTTCAACCGTAATAAACAAATTCAAACTTATTTCCGATAGACGAGAAAAGTATCCAATCGCAAATAAAAGAAATAACCCACCTAATGGCCCTCATTATTCCTTAATTATTCAATCGCCTTTCAAAAAACGAACAGACAACGGCTAAAATATCCACGAAAAAACAAATTGGAAAACACGCCCTTCATACCGAAGAAAAATCACCCCAGGCTGCTTAAAAACTTCCGTGAACTTCTTGATAAATATTTTACCATCGGGCAATCCAAACACAACCTTGTTTTTCCATCAATCTCGCTTGTTTTGACGTATAATGATTAATTGCCCCGAAACCCAAATTGAAAAATTCGCGGTCGACCATATTGACGATATTAAAAATTTAGTTGCCGAGAAACAAATTTTAATTAATCACTGGAGATGGAACAGCGGTTTCGTGGTAGGAACACTGCAGGAAAGGGGAAACGATGTTAATGTAAAGGTAAATAAAAAAGAAAAAGAACATTTCTTTGCGTTTTCGTCTGGAATTATTTATGTTAGTCACCCTTTTATTGACTGGGAAAACTTTATACGAATATTCGACGCTGGAAACTGGGGAAATTATTTATTCACGAGTCAACGTAATGGTTTGAAAGGAGTTGTTGGTATTAATAATTCTACGAGTTGTACTCGGATGTGTCTCGAGAGAGTACTTTTAATACCTCCTTTATATACTGTATATAACTCCCACCCATCACAATTTGAAATGAATCGAGAAGTGGAGGAGTCAGTTCATCAAAATCCATCTTTATCCATCCGAAAGCGAAGCAATCATTAAACATCAGACCTTTTTGATTTTAAAGAAAGATTTGCACTTAAAAGCCTTTAAAATTCAATTAGTTCAAGAATTGAAGGATACAGACTATGCTAATCGATTGAATTTTGTTAACGAAATGTTATGGCAGTTCTACAATTTTGATAACATACTCTTCAGTGATGAAGCAAACTTTCATCTGAATGGTCATGTAAATAAACAGAATTGTCAGTACTGGGCCGAAGAAAATCCTTCAGAATACTGAAGAAGCAAAGTCCTTCTTAAAACTTGTTTTTCAGTAATGTTTTACATATCTTGAGTTTTTATATAAAGTACCTTAGTCAGATATCCAGTAATATTGAATAGTCTAAGTAAGATAGTTTTATGATGAAATTCTTAAGATTATGTTAGATATTTTTGAAAGATATTGGTTTTTATAAGATTGATCAGCAGAAATAAAATTTTGACTATTCAAAATATTTAATTTATAGGATTTTGGTTAATAATTTTTATTTATTGGATTTTGTTATACCATTCGGATGTCTTATAATGAATGTTTATTTTATATGTCAATTGATATAAGTGGTACTTATATGACATTATTTTAATTTATTTTCAGGAGTTATAATCATTAAATATAATTTTTTGGAATTAAATATGTAGAAGGCTAATATTAAAATATTTAAATAATTATGTATGTTTAGTTTAATATGGTACCACATCTATGAGGAAGTATTATGAGCAAGCATCAAATTTGATTAACATACCAGGTGTAGAAGTATGGAAACGGAATTTCCCTTCTGCAGCGCCGAAGGTTTTCAAGTTTCAAGCAGATTATTGTGCCTATGAATTACGATTTGCAGACAGTTCTCTATTATTATTTAATGAAAACTGAGACAGAATCGCATCGAATGCCTCGCGAATCTCGCGTTGACATGCTCTTAGTGAAACATGGTGTTTAAAGATGATCAAAAAATTAAAAACTTGTGATTTTGACGTGAGAAATCTATGGGAAAGATTCAGAAAGTGAAAAATGGGTTCTGTCTGAGGCAAATTAAGGGCAGCATCTGTCTGCTCGACAGAAACAAAAAAGTAATTTCTTTATCTTGAGCGAACCCAGGAAAACATTGGACATCCACTGCAAGACCAAAGCACTTTGGAAGAGGACAATGCTCTGTGTTTGGTGGAATCAGAAGAGTGTAATCTATTATGAGCTACTAGAACCTGGTGAAGTCGTTAAAACTGATCACTACAGTCAGCAAATTATCGATTAAAATCGAACATAACATGAAAAACGACCGGAATAAGGAAAAAGGCAACACAAAGAAATTTTGCTCGATGATAATGCCTTATCGCACACAATCAAACGGGCCAGGGAAACGATCGACGTGTTCAATTGGGAAAATGCGCAATCTCCTTATTCTCTAGACTTGACTCCTTTCGATTATCATCTATTCGCACCACTGGTACACATTCTCGCTGAAAAAAGCTTCAATTCGTATGAAAATGTAAGAAACTGGATCGATAACTGGTCCGCTACAAAAGAGTGTCATTCATAAACTGCCGGATAGGTAGGAAAAATGTGTAGCCAGATAAGGTTATTTGAACTACCAAACTTCATTGATTCATTGTTATCTGTTAAGAGATTTGACGAATATTCTTAGCTATTATAATAAAAATGGAATTCAGCCGAAGCTGATGGTAACATGATTTTCAAGAATACCATATACACGGTGTCGAACGAAAATTTGATCCCCCCACAGAACTCAGAAACGAAGAATTTTCGAAGATTAAAAAAAAACGGGTCAACTTCTGTTTTGAGAATTTCCATCCTCAGTTTGTCCCGAAAAAAACACCCCCATGAAGGTGACATCAAACACCAACATTTTTTGAATAGGGAAGAGATGTCGAGTGCTGGTTAGTTTGAAAGTTATTTATGTTCTGTGCACAACCCAGTTAAAAGTTTCAATATCGGTTCAATGTTCACGAAATAATGTAATATTGAACTTATCGTCAAAAGGAGATGTTGAAACGCCCAAGAGAGCTTGAAATATAATTATAAATATAGATAATAGAGCTTGAAATATAATTATAAATAAATATAAGAGAGCTTGAAATATAATTTTCAAACTTGTATTAGGGAGAAGAATTCCTATGACGACATTGTTCCGAAAAAACCATCTGACAACCCCCAGTTTTTTTGAATAGGAAAGAGATGGCGGAGTTAAAAAGCTTTCTTTGTTCTCTAAACATCCTAGTTGAAGTTTCCAAATTTGGTGATATTTTTTAAGCAATTTGATATTGAGCATTATCAGAAGGGTAACTCAAACAGAAACCCAATAAATTCAAATACACCAGTTCTGTAAGTAATGATAGGGAATATCCAGAAAAAATGTAATAATAAACTATTTAAAGAACTAACGTATGTATTGTTAAAAATGCCACCACCAACTTCCATACAATGATATTTTTGGATTCTTCAAAACGCTTAGGTTCTTGAGTTTGGTCGGTTCAATATCACCTTTTGACGCTAAGTTCAATATTACATTATTTCGTGAATAATGAACCGGTTTTGAAAATTTTAACTGGGTTGTGTACAGAACATGAATAACTTTCAATCTAACCAACACTCGACATCTCTTCCCTATTAAAAAATGTTGGGGGTTTATGCCACTTTTGTCAGAACAAACTCATGTGGAAATTTGACCCCCTCAAAACAGAAGTTGACCAGTTTTTTTTTTCAAATCTTCGAAAATTCTTCGTTTCTGAGTTCTGGGAGGGGGGTCAAATTTTCGTAGGGACACCCTGTATTAGGGTTGATTATTTGAACATACTTCTGAACTCCCATTTAAAGCTTTCAAGGAGACATATTTCTGGATTGAATTAGTGGATTGAATCCATTATAGAATGTGAGCGTTGATGTGTTCATTTTATATATAATTTTTTTTGGGAATTGTATTACTTATCAATGTTTGAACTGACGGACATTAAATGAACTAATGAATCTAATGTTATAGTGAAAGAGCATAACAATCCCAAATTTTGTGCAGGCATTTTGGATGAAATGATGCATGCGTAAGTGAGGAAAAAAGTTAAGAAAACTAGAGCCATTTGAAAATGTTCATCCTCTGGTTTGATTTGAAAAGTGAACTGAAAAAACACTTACACAGAACACTCAATTGTACAGAGGCTCTCATAGAGGTATCAGGTGAAAGTGCTTCGTGTCTAGCTTCGCAAGTGTATTCAGCATAGTCATCCTCAGCTGTGGGCTTCAAAGATATCCTGGAATGAGTGTCGAATCTACTGATCCTCCTGCCACCAGATATAGAAGGATTTTCGACGGTGTTGTCTTCTCGATTAGCTGGAGAAAACAAAAACCAATGTATAAAGTAACTGAATTTAAATAAAATTATAAAAGTTTCACTCTAAGGAAAAAATATCTTTATATGTCGCCTTTTTATTCAAACCTAATATATATTTTCTTTATTCTTTTCTATACCTTCTATATTCTATATCCCACGCCAAGTTTACTAACCTTTTAGCCCCCTATAAATTTATAGGAGTCGTTTTGATATTTAAATTTTGTAATAATCCTTCTATCAGGTAAAAAAACTTCTTCTCAACATTTTATTGTATATATAATACAAAATTATATTTTCTTTTTCCTAATTCACTATATAAATGTCATTTGGTTTTAACAAAGGTTATAAAATACCTAACAAGCTTTGTGCGATTTTTGTGATGAACATATTATAGAATACGTTGGATTTTTAAAGTTCTCTAATTTTAGTGTTTGCTCAACAAGGATACCACAAGGTTTGCCTGGTAAAATGTTTTTTGTTGATTAATTTTATTTTTTAATTGTGAAGTAGGACTGAGGAAGATCTTATTTAATTTCGAATTGTTTTTTGAATATATTTAATATTTCAAATAAATTAGTTTTGGAGAAGTTCTTAAAATTATGTTTTGCATTTTCTAAAAAGATTTGGTTTTCATAGAATAAGATCACAAACAAAATTTTGTCTCCTCTTATATCCATTCAGTATTTTCAATTGACAATTTATATTTGTTGGGTTTTTTATTTCATTTAATATTATATAATAAGTTTTGATTTTATATGTACTAAATTTGAGCAGTGCTTATAAGACATTAATTTAATTCTAAAAGTTTTTGAATAAAATTTTTCCAGATTAAAATTTATAGGAGGCTAACAGAATAACTCTGTATTGATATTTGAATTTTGAATGATATTGTTTCTGTAAATGTCAGGGCTCAACCTTTCTAAAAATTCCATAACTTTCAAATCATATTCATTAATTTTTTATCTATAGCCGATCAAAAATGCAAATTTCAAATGGCCCATCCTTTAAATATTGAAAATTAACCACCTTGGACCTCCATTAAAAATCTCATTGTAAAAAAATGGATTTCAATAGATTCATCTGTGAGCAAAGACTGGTGCAATTTTTTTAATCTCTCGTTTTTGTGATTTTATGTGAATGGTTACAACGAATATGAATAAAATCAAATATATGTTTGCATACTTACGAATATTAAGTTCAACATTTCCCCGGTACCAGACGATCTTGGCTGCAGGCTTGGCATTTTTTACCCTGCACTCGAGATGAAATTCTTCATTTTCCTTTATTTCTATCTTAGTATCCACCTGGTGATCCAAGATTTCTACCGAGGAAGGAGGAGCTGAAATGAAAAGAATCGTTATTGAAATGAACAAATGAAAAAGTGAAATATCCGCACATATATTTATTGCCGAGAATTTTTTTGGATAACTTGTCTTTTCTTATTTTGATAATATGTTTATGCAGATTGAGATGTACGTGATTCACGTAACGTTCGATATGAAGAGTTGGTTATGTCAGTGCTGGAAACAATTTCCTCAGAAGAAAAAACCTTAATGTGGAAAGAAACATTTCAAAGATAAAAGTTCATGTAGAAGTTGATAAAATTAGTTCAGCAACTGTTTCACAACATTTATATGAAAAATTCTGATAGCCGCTAACCACAGGCAAGTTGAACTTCTATATATTTTTTTACCTTTCGATCCTTCATTTGCATTCTTCATGAGAAAGGTGTGAATTTTAAAGTTTTATAGAGAGATTCCATTTAGGAAATTGCTAGCATTTAATGTGCTTTTAATGTCGTTTAGACTTGATATAAAAGATCTACATTCCTATGAATAATTCTCAAAAAGTAATCCTTTAAGGCACCTTTCGGCTCAAAATTTAAAAATAACAGACAAATTGGACAAATTTAAAACACGCTGTTCCCTAGAATAAGCGTGCAAAACAAAGAGTAATGTAGTTATTGTTGAAATTTTCATTCCAAAGTGAAAAAGGGATGTGAATACTGATTTTGGGTCAAAAGATTCAATGTTAAGAACACTCCACTGAATTTTAAGGCTGAAATTATATTTGCAATGCAAAATTTAAGACTAATTATATGTTAGAAGAGTTGACAAAGTGGACAA
The DNA here is from genome assembly GCA_034642435.1 of Megalocaria dilatata. Taxonomy (NCBI): domain Eukaryota; kingdom Metazoa; phylum Arthropoda; class Insecta; order Coleoptera; family Coccinellidae; genus Megalocaria; species Megalocaria dilatata. The sequence goes on from CM067854.1 coordinate 77,339,407, forward strand.
CTGTAAACAAATTGAATGATATATGGCGCTCAAACGCCACATGAGTATGAAGGAAAATTGTATTTACAACCATACTGTATGAAAGAGACGTATTCTACAGAGGCTAACATTATATCGCTCATTATTCAACTGGTCGATTGTAAGCACTATTAAGTCCTGTGTTGCCAGTTATAACTTCGAATTTTATCAAATTAGGTTCAGTAAAATGACCAATAAAAGATAATGAACATTTTTCTTCTATGATAATATTGTGCACAAAGAATTTATTGCAGACAAGTGACAACCCTGCGAAGTGAGGGATCAAATCATATGAGTTTGTGTCCCTTTCATGGATGTATTAGATATTACGTGTAAAGTACAGTTCATCTTTTTCTTCAAATATCAATACATAAATTCGCGACCTTTAATATTTTGTGTTATGAGCTATTTAGGGTGAATTAAGTTATAATTCGTCAATGTGGAATATGTAAAAACAATCAGAAATCCCATGCTAATTTTACTTATTAAAGAAAAAAAATACATGTCATACGCCCATAGTGTTATGAACTGGAAGAATATTGATTAAACTCCTTACAGCGTAGCCAGTGACTATCAGACTTATTCATAAATCTAGTTCTGCTAATAACAATAAAATTTATTGATCCTGTAGGACATAACACGATTAGGACAATTCAATTAATGTAAATTCAATCAAAAAAAATATGCTACATTCGTCTTTATCCGAACAATCCGAATGTTGGTTTTACAATAAATAATAGTTCAATGGAGGAATGTTTTATCTCCTTAGGATAAGTGTTACCAACTTATCGACAAAAAATTTCGACATTCCCTTTCAGCTGACCTTTTAAATCTGACATCTATTGCTGTAAATCTTCAGTAGCATGTACGACCTTTCGTGGAATGAATTTATTCACAGCAAGACTGTCATTTCATGTCTAAAGAGATATTTCTTGAATTTGGACCACTATTTCACCAATAGGTTTATAGGAAAAGTTTCTATTGATCATTTCAATCCAGTCAACATAAGGCCAAAGTCTGACGGACCTACGAAATGAAAAATCCATCCAAGTAATGGTCATACACGCGACCTTTGTCTCCTCGTCTGATGGACCGCGCTTCCATTCACCTACCCCCTTCAAATCGGGCATCAAAGAGTTTTTCCGAGCGTCATCCAGTTTGATGCGACCGGAAAAATCGACACAATATAATCTACATCACTGCAAACCACAGATAGCGGTCGAAAGTAGCGTTTTCAATTCGCGACGCAACAGTAGATTTCGCGGAAATGGACAAATTGCGAACTGATAGAGAGACTCTGTTCGTTAAAATAGACAACGTTGATGGATTATTCGAGCTTTCATTAAAAGCGGCATTTTCGTTTCACGACATCGCACTCATTCCGATTCCTCCAGTTCCTACTCCGTAATTTCATAGAAGCGCATATGAGAGGTGCCTGCATAACACACGATACTGAAAATTTTTCCATGTTTCAAGTGATATGGATGGAAATATTGATACTGCGTGGTAGAAAATTATTAAGATGACTTTGGACTATTGGGGCGTATTGGACACAGCTTCGAAGAAAAAAATCTAATGATGTTGATTTTTTCAATATTGATCAGAATAATTCTCTGAAACCTCTACGAATTTTAATTTAAAAACATGAAGAGAAGGTATAATAACAGGTATAAAGGGCTTTCAATGGGAACGCCACATTTTTAAATTGACGTTACTCACGCATGGCAGCCACTGTTTATTTGAGACATTGACAGTTGTATTTGTCAATGTTTACCATTCAATCATGGAAAGCTACAAACTCAAACAAGGTTTACAAATAATCCAAATTTATTATGAAAAATCGCTATCTGTTATTCTAATTTTACGTACTTTAACTCCATTTTTTGGTCCTTATAATCGTCTGGATAAAAGAACAGTTGAACGTTTAGTGAAGAAGTTTGAAACGAATTTTACACTTCATGATGTTACAGTTCCAGTGAGACAAAGAAATGCAAGAAGTGAAGAGAATGTTGCTGCCGTACGTAAAAGTATTCGTGAAGACCAAAATTTATCGATTTTTCGACGTTCACAAGAACTAGCCATCTCCCAGACGTGGAGAATTTTACGAAAAGACCTTGTTTTACAACCAAACATAATTGTTTTAAATCAAGAACTCAAACCAACAGATCATTTAAAGCGTCGTGTATTCAGTAATTGGAAATGGACCGATAAATTATCCGACTCGTTCTTGCGATTTAACTCTATTGGACTTTTTTTGGGGTTAAATTAAGTCATTCGTTTACAGCAATGAACCAGCAAATTTAGACGATTTACAGATCAATGGTCATGGAAACCTCCTCATAGAAATTTTCAATATATATTGTTGAAATTTTTTTTGTATCATCACACATGCTCGTGGCGGTTTTCTAATGCTAAGTCTATGTCGTATCCTCTTTCATTATATATTTCTGTGGAATAACCAAATTTTTGCATATGCCATGCATTATATGAAAATTAGTCCTTTTCGCTGAATGCTTAATGGAATATGGTAAGTATATTTTTTTATCGATAACCTTATTCCTATCCAAACAACTCCTAACTCTAGAGACGTAGGTTAGAATTTTTCAGGTTCTTTTTCTGGAGAATGTGCGATATATTGTAGAAAGGAGAATAAAAAAGAACTTTGTGAATTCTATGTGGAACATGTTTTAGCGATTGAACTTGTAATTCCTTAATATCCACTCGAAACAATGTGTATCAGCTGATGAATTTAAATAATTTGCCCAATACTTTATGTTTCCTTTGATTGATTATTAGTTAATTATCACCACATGTGCTGATGATATATATGTCTATAAAGTAATACAGTGTAATTTGTGGCATGTTTAAAATTTAAATCTAAGCGATTTAGAGACATTTATTCAGATTGAAATCTAGGTTTCGGAAAATGAATCCAGCTATTATCTCTATAATAACAGATTCAATATCAGATCTGATCTTGAAAGTGTGACCATACCTCATCTTCATGATTTTTTCGGTGGAAGAACATGGAGTCCTAATGCGTTAGGACTCGCCCTAAAGGGTCTGTTTCAGCCTATTCCTGGTCAGAAGTGAATTGGGCAGATGATATGTGATTCTTTCATTGATTGCTTTTATTCCGCATTCGACTGATATGTATATATTTTTCTAAGAGACTTTTCGAACTTATATCGGGTGTTTATTCAGGGGATAATTGTGATTTGACAGAAGGTAGAAGACATGTCGTTTTGAAATTTCTATTAAGTAAGCACTAACATATTATCATGGAAAGACTCACGCCGCAACAACGTTTACAAATTGTTGAAATTTATTTTCCGAATCAGTGTTCTATTCGCCAAACTTATTAGATTTCGGACAACATTTTCTCTACTCGATGCAACAACAACAAGACAAAAAACTGTACGTACAGAAGAAAATATCGCTGCTGTAAGTCATAGCGTTAATGATGATCCAGATTTGTCTATTCGTCGACGTTCACAACAAGTTGGAATCTGTGCATCCACCACATGGAAAATTTTGCGTAAAGATCTTGGTCTACACCCATACAAGATTCAAGAACTAAAGCCACTTGACCATAATAAGGGTAGTTTGTTTGCTGGTTGGGTCCTAGAACAGCTTGAAGTTGATCCACTTTTTTATCGTAAAATTGTGTTTAGTGATGAAGCTCATTTCTAGTTGAACAAGCCAAATTTCCATATATGGAGTGAAAACAATCCTCAAGAAGTTATGCAGGTTCCATTGCATCCTGAAAAATGCACTGTATGGTGTGATTTACACGCTGGAGGCATCATCGGTCCATATTTCTTTAAAAACGATGCTCGAGCTAATGTTACAGTGAATGGTGCTCGTTACAGATCGATGATCAATGACTATTTGCTTCAAAATTTGAATGGTATCGACCCAGAAGTGTGTTGGTTCCCACAAGATGGTGCTACACCTCATGCTGCTACCGTAACAATTGGTTTATTGAAAGAAAGATTTGGAGATAACAGTATTTCAAGAAATGGTCCAATTAATTGACCTCCAAAATCATGCGACATAACTCCACTGGATTATTTTCCTTGGGGTTATGTCAAGTCATTTGTTTCTGCTGATGAACCAGAAACAATAGACGCTTTGGAAGCCAACATAACTTGTGTTATTGATGAAATAAGGCCTGACTTACTCGAAAAGTGGTTCAAAATTGGTCTGCTCGAATGCTAGTGGTGCTGAACATATGCCGGAAATTATTTTTAAAACATAAATGTCATAACATTATCTCCCAAATAAAAAAAATTAGATTCAATCTTAATTTAAATGTGTTTTATTTCAATTTAAAGTTCTATCACTCTAAAAAAAAACACCCGATATGAAGCATTTTGTGAAATAAAGTTTTTCATTCTGAAACATCTTCATCGGGTGAAGTTTGATGGGCAATTTCGGTCAATCTTCCATATTTTCTTTAGATTCTCTTATCTGGCAGTATTTCTTTGTTAATTCTGTTTACTAAAAAATACTGTTTTTGAGGTACTTCATTCTCAAAATTATTTAACAGATTTTTTCAGAGAATCATCCTGAAAAATATTTAAAATACTGAATAATAACCTTTCAAAGTAATTATCAATTTATTTTTATTATCGCCCGATTGCGACGGTCAATTGATATCTTAATTTCGAGAAATAACGCACTAGACAAATGTTTTACGCACGAACTTAGACAACTCGTATGTTAGTTACGACATAGTCAGACCATAGAAGGCAATGATATTATTTAGAAAATTTTATGAATATTAAAAATATCGAAACGAGGCGTTGTCGCACATGGTCATATGATTATGTCTGTCAACCATGATTCACATCATAATATTTAAATAAGGTTATTCTGATTTTCACAAATTTTTATTGTTATGTTTACAACAATCGTTTCGCTATCACAGTAGCATCATCAGGCAAGATTACATTTTGAATAACTTATTAAAATTTGTGAAATTCAGAATAACCTTATTTAAATATTATTTAATATGGATTTTCACCAAGTACGGACTGATTCAATTCAATAGCATCTACATATCCGAAGAACGATTATTATTGGTAAATGTAACATTGTCATCCCATAACGAGTGCGGAGGATCAGGAACTGAAATGAACAATTAGTTACCCCTTAAGATAATATTGGCCCAAAACAATCTTGTATATATTTGACGCAAATAAACAAACGTTAGGTGACCACTCGGGTTTTGATGCAATTTTGCGTCAAAATACGTTATTCGAGTGCGGGCTGATACAATTCAGAACTGTAAACACCATTTGGGACAGTGCCAAGGGCCCGTGCTTCGGGCTAACGAGTTCTGTTACAATCAAACAGATTCAATTATTTCAAGATGATAACAGATAATTCTGCTCTACTGATTCCTGATTGTCTTAGTGATGGTGCCTTTGGGATTTCACGAAGATGCGAAAATGCTGGTTCATGGTATCTCACACGTGCGTGGAATTACCCATTGATGATTTCTTGAAATTATCGGGTGTTTTTTTAGAGTGATAGGGATAACTGTGATTTGACAGAAGGAAGAATCCATGTTGTTTCGACATTTCTGTTCAGTAAGCATTGACAAATTATCATGGAAAGACTCACGCCGCAACAACGTTTACAAATTGTTGAAATTTATTTTCGAAATCAGTGTTCTATTCGCCAAACTTATAGAGCACTTCCTGAAATTTATGGTTTGAATAATCGTACATCAGAGCAGCTTATTCGTCGAACAATCGCTAGATTTCGGACAACATTTTCTCTACTCGATGCAACAACAAGACAAAGAACTGTACGTACAGAAGAAAATATCGCTGCTTAACTCATAGTGTTAATGATGATCCATATTTGTCTATTCCTCGACGTTCACAACAAGTTGGACTCTGTGTATCCACCACATGGAAAATTTTGCGTAAAGATCTTGGTCTACACCCATACAAGATTCAAGAACTAAAGCCACTTGACCATAATAAGAGTCGTTTGTTTATTGATTGGGCCCTAGAACAGCTTGAACTTGATCCACTTTCTTATCGTAAAATTGTGTTTAGTGATGAAGCTCGTTTCTGATTGAACGGCTATGTAAACAAGCAAAATTGCCCAAATGGATTGAAAACAATCCTCAAGAAGTTCTGCAGGTTTCATTGCATCCTGAGAAATGCACTGTATGGTGTGCTTTACAAGCTGGAGGCATCATCGGTCTATATTTCTTTGAAAACGATACTGGAGCTAATGTTACAGTGAATGGTGCTCGTTACAGATCGATGATAAATGATCATTTGTTTCAAAATTTGAATGGTATCGACCCAGAAGTGTTTTGGTTCCAACAAGATGGTACTACACTTCATGCTGCTACCGTAACAATTGATTTATTGAAAGAAAGATTTGGCGATAACATTATTTCGAGAAATGGTCCAATTAATTGGCCTCTAAGATCATGCGACATAACTCCACTGGATTATTTTCTTTGGGGTTATGTCAAGTCATTGGTTTATGCTGATACACCAGAAACAATAGACGCTTTGGAAGCCAACATAATCGCGATATTGATGAAATAAGGCCTGAATTACTCGAGAAAGTGGTCCAAAATTGGTCTGGTCGAATGCGGTTTCTCAGAGCTAGTCGTGGTGGACGGAAATTATTTTCAAAACATAAATTTCATAGAATTATCTTTCAAATAAAGAAAAATTGGCTTCAATCTTAATTATAAAGTGTTTTATTTCAATTTAAAGTTCTATCACTCTAAAAAAAACAGCCGATATGTACTTCAAAGATGATAAGGCGAGTACACTTTCATTCATGAAGATTTCACTGAAATTTTGATATAAAATAAAAAAAAATCATTAAAGCTTACGTTAAATATTTCTAGAAATGAATATATTTTAAACACACATGAGAAATGTCTTGAAGTCTGATTCAATTAAAAAAAAAATGGTGAAACGCACTGATATGAAGTCAGAAGATTTTGCGCTTGTTCACATCAATACAAAATACACTGAGGTTGTATAAAGTACTTTTCAAGACAAAGTTATATCCAAAAAATACCTTGTGTATGAGTGAAAACACAAATCGTAATTAGTGTATATAAAATAAAATAATGGAAAGAGGGTTTTTACCTGATCAAAGGATTTCTCAATATCTTAAATATTGAACAAATCATTTGTGTTATACCACGCTACATATTTTGATTTTATGAAATTTCTTGAAAACTTTTTAAAATTAAATTGAACAAATGCCTCATAAAAAAACACTGTTTCAAACTACTTTATATAACCCCTGTGTATTTTCTGTGGGCGAACACAGAATGCAAGTGGTAACCGTTAAGAAACCATTTGAGTTCTATCTTAGTTTTAAGAAGAACACGAGGTCGTTGAGTGTGATAGATGTTTTTATTGTTTGCTTTTATTTTGCTGGCATGAATGTGGACTGAAGATTATCGGTAAGAATCTCACAACCTTTTTGAAGATATGCTACATATTTTTGAACAGTTTTTTGAAGGAGCTTTTTGAAGAGATGTTTTTTCGAAGAATTTCTTGAGTTTACGTTGTACTTTTTTCAGTAGTATTTGGTTTTCATAATACCGTTATGAAACAGTGCTGTTTCCTTTAAATTTTGTTGAGTAAGTTCGATCAATATTCTATATATTTTTTTGATTCTTTTATTTCCGTTTGATAATATGTAAAATGTGATAATTCTTTATGTGTACCGAAATTGATACAGTATTTTCTGAGGCATTTATTTGATCTAATTTTAAAAAGATTTCAAGAAATTTTATGAAATGAAAATTTGTGGTGAGGTATATTAGAATTAATCCGTTTGATATTTAAGATATTGAAACAGTCTTCTATCAAGTGAAAATCTTTTTTAATCATCTACTTGATGAAGTTTTTGTTGCTATAGTGCCCGTAGCGTTCAACGCCGCTCTGTAACCAAAATATATTTTTTCACTTTTAATTATCCGATTCTCACGAAATTTGTATTAACCTTTGTGTCATTATATCTCATCTGAATGTTCAATCGTGAAACTGTTGCTGTAGTTTCGGAGTGTTGAACGCTGCTCTGCTCAAAAAATATCTGTTTTTTGACTTTTCTAATTCTACGATGCCTACGAAATATCCCATGAACATGAGTGACATAACTTTCCTTCCATATATCAAATTTCAGATCTATAGGATTCGCAGTTTCGAAGATATTGGGAAAAATGAGGGAAAATTTCAAACACGAATACCGGCTGAACCGATCAATCGATTTCACTCATAAACAGATTCATTCGAGATATACGAGTCCCAAACCTAGTCTAGAAATGTCAATTTTCCAGCTCTTTCTGTTCAAAAGTTGTTACGGACAGATCTGCCATTAATAACCTTATTACTTACATAAAAAACAATAAGGATCGAACAAATAAAGAAAATTAATCTGGAGTCTACAAGTTGGCTTCATTCAAGAAAAGAATCCAGGAATACCAAAGGAGTTACATATCGGATTTCGTATATTCGACATATGCTAATTATCTTAATTCAGGCATAATATCAACAATAACTATGAAATTCCACGTCGAAAGCAAAAGTTCTAGATTAACACTTTTAGAAGTTCTTAAAATCAACAGGTACAGTGCCTGTAAAATCATTTTGAATGAACAAACAGATGTTGACAAGTCTCCATTACTGAATATCTTTCTCTATTGGCATTTTTTAGCGGCAAACTCCAATAAACACCTCAAGTTTTTATGACTTGTTCTCCCATTATTTTGATACGTACTTAACACTGTATTCAAATTCGGTTACACTGGAAACCATTAGCCAGTAGAATGTAGATACCTGAAGAAGCCACATCGTAGTGAAACAATTGTTGTATTACAAACATTTTTGTGGAATTCAAAATACTGTCTCTTATAAATTTTTTAATTCTTCCAGAAAAACATATTTTTGACCTCCGATTCTTCATCAGCGAGTTCAAACTAGTCCTGTTAGAGCATTTTTTGTTCAAAATTAGAAAATTACAGACATTTGGGCAAAACTATAACACGTTTTTCCCTACAACAAACGCGCAAAAATAAATAAATTAAAGTGTAAATTAATTGATATTAATTTACAGTGAGTGATTTCATTACTAGCTGAAACAAACTCCGCAATAGAGTAAAGTTATTCATAGGTTGATGAGTAAATGGAAGAATTGTAGGCTGAAGAATGGAATAAAATAATCAGAGCAGCCAGATTGAAACCTGCGCATTCGCCATTTTGCACCACAAGCAAGCTTTCGTAGGGTCTAAATCTAATTTTAATACATCGGTATTAACCATCAATAGTAGAATTCACTTCACTTCTTCAATTTCTGGTCATACTGCTTCTTCACAAAGAGTTTCGAGGATTCCAGAAGTCACAAGATAAGGTTTTTCCCAACAAAGTAAACTTCCGAAAAGCAGAGAAATCACGACAATTGGCAAGAATCGTTGATTGTAAAACGAAACCACTAGAATCTCGAAAATATGCAGGCAAACTCAGCACAAACAACGAAGTAGCTACTGCCCAAGGCGGCTGTTGCAAGTTTCATACGGCAAATAACCTGTTTACTGGAAACTTCGTTCTGAACGGAAATAAAAGAAATCGAGAAGTAATAAAGCGTGCTTTTGGAAAGTTAAGTAGTTGCAAATTCGGTCCGCCTAGTCTGGAGAACCTTGCTTTCAAAGGAATCCGTGCGATTATTAGTAAACACGATATTTCGACGGAGCTACTGCTAGTTCACAAACATTGCCCCCAGTTGTTAATTACAAGTAGTTTGGTTGCTGAACTTGACACCGGGATAGGATGAAAGAGTGGAAAGCATAAGAAAATCGAATGCGTTCGCTTTTGTGGGATAAGATCCGTCAGGTTCAGTCAGAGTTTTAGGTTCTTCTGTTGAGCAGTGGGGGAGTAAGCAAATATTCATTGAAAACACCGACCCGAAATAATTTTCTGCTTTTACAGGGAAATGAGGAACATTAGGCCGAATTTTATACATACAGGTTAACTTTAAATTTTTCCTAACTGAAGATTATCCATATTATATTCCATGTGAATTTGATTTCCATAAATTACGTAGAACTATTACTTATTGAAACGGATGAATTTATGTATCAACAATGAGCATTAAATATGGTTCATTCTAAAAGTGTACATGTTATGGACCAAGTGATTAAATAGGCCATTATTTAATCCGGTTCATGTAAATAATGACCAATCAAATGAAACAAAGTGATTAATGATCATTTAAACTTCATTATTCATCAGTGAGTCTGGACATTGGAAGGAAATAAGAAATTACTTTGTTTCCTATCACTTTTTATTAACTGAATATACAGTGACTCGAGTTTCATAGTGTTTACTTTATTTTCAAACTTCATCCAATATTATGAATATTGTAAAATGAAAGTTAGGCAGTTTCATAATTTGGGCGTAAGTATTAGAGTTCGAGGTACGTTAACAATTGCACAAGACTTTTGATTCTACTTTTCTGTTTTGTATTGAAAGAATTTACTTTGGTTCTTGCTCGTGACAGTCATAAGTTTGTTATACCTGAAACTCTCTAAACTCTTCTGAATATGTTTAATTTTTTTATTTTATGTTTTTTCGTCGCATATTAACGAAATAATTGAATAAAATGAACAAACTTTTTATATTGCAGCGTAATATAGATGTGTTGATAGGATTATGCTATCCTGATGCTCCTAGATCTTTCGTGGATATCCTTCAGACGCTTTCAGCTTGTACGAGTTAGGAGTTCAGTTGTATTCTGGTTAGGCTTAGTGACTGTAAACTTACGCCACCTCAGGTACATCACAGAAAAAAGGGTATTATTCATAATACCCGGTCAATTTAATCATTTCAATAGTTATTTCAATGTTGACCTCTCATATTGGAAATTAAGAATAATGTTCTATTAATCAGATACTGAACTGTTTCATCCGTTACTATTTGGTAGTTGATCATAATTAAAACAAGTTGTAGAAATTACTGTTTTACTACCAATGAATTGATATTTTACACATTTAATTGTGACTCGAATTTCGGGAGTTAACTATCCCACCTTCAGACAACTGAAGACTTAACAAGCAGGACAGGGTACTTATGCATGAACAAGTAGTAGAGGTGATAAAAACAGGTTAAAATAGAGAGGGCGCCTAACAAATATTAGAATGTCGGCTCGTCAAAGACGATTGGTAAACAGATGTTACTTAAATAAATATCTCAAATATTTTGGATTTACATAGATCCGTACAGTCATTCATCATTTTCACATTATTTTTACATTATTTTTATTGTGAACTAATTTGAAAATTTCAACAGATTCTGTATATGCATAAATACCCTGTCCTGCTTATTAAGTCTTCAGTTGTATGAAGATGGGATAGTTAATTCCCGAAACTCGAGTCACAATTCAATGTGTAAAATATCAATTTATTGTAATTTCTACAACTTGTTATAATCCTATTAATCACTTGATCCACAACAGTATTTACTTTGCCCTGAATTTCTCAATTAAATCGGTTTTACTGAGGAAATGGATTAATTCACGTCCCATATACCGCATATACCGGACACAATATTTTAATGAGAATATATTTGTACAAGTATCACAGGATGACGCTCTAAGCAACCGTTCACGCATATTTCCTCAGCCACCAATTTCAACAATTTCTAATGAAAATAAATAATTTCAGAATATTTGTCCAACAAAATACTTCTTTCGGCTCAAACACATTTGTCTTATTTAAAACCATAAATGTCATTTGGTGTTAACTAAGGCCATAAAATACTTACAAGCTTAGTATGATTTTTAAAGTTCTCAAATTTTAGTGTTCGTTCAACAAGGATACCACGAGTTCTCTCTGGTAGGTTATTTCTTGTTAATTGATTTTATTTTTTTAATGTGAAGTTTAACTGACGAAGATCTTATTTAATTTCAAATTGATTTTTTGAGGATGTGCTACATGTTTTGAGAGATTTTTGACGTAACTTACTTAAATATTTGAATATATTAAATATTTCAAATGAATGAATTCTGGAGTTCTAAAAATAATGATTTGCATTTTTGAAAAAGATCTGGTTTTCATAAATATAAGATAAGAAACCAAATTTTGTCTCCTTCAAATACTAATTTAGTAATTTTAATTCACAATTTATATTTCTTGGGTTTTTTATTCCATTTGTTATTATATAATGAGCTTTGATTTTATATGTCTACTAAATTTAAGCAGTGCTTATAAGACATTAATTCAATTCTAAAAGTTTTGAATGAAATTTTTTTAAATTAAAATTTATATGGGTCTAGCAGACTAAATCTGTTTCGATATTTAAATTTTGAAATACTGTTTTATAGTTCCTATTTTATTATAGAGGTAAATAATTTCAGTGATTCCCAGTTACTACCATCACGTCTGCATCGAAGTAATAGTGGAAGATGACAGATATTTTCCATTAGAAGAGGCAGGCTGGAAGGATAAGCTTAGAACTACAGTGCTTCCCGAACTTTGACGAAACACCAAAATAACGAATTCATGCAATGCATACCTATTGTTCAAGCTCAGGTTCCTTCCATTCCGTCCCTAAGACTATAACAATGTTCTTACTGTTATTAAATCTACAAGACTGCTCGGGATTTCTCGATGCAAAATTCTTCACGATGCTCCCAGAGCCCCTCTAATGCCTCCTGATGAAATGATAATAACAATACGAGGCCCTAACGATAGGGCATTATGTGTTGCCAGCTACGTATTGTGTTCTCCAGACACTGTTGATATACTTCGGAACAAAAACACCCAAGAACCGTACATAACGAAAGTTTAATTAAAGTTCGGCATAGTTCGGTGGAGTTTTGTAATTGGAATACCCGTAACGCCGACATCTCGGGATATTTAATATCGCAACGGCCTGGTTTGACTCGATGATGTTCTCGTCCTGTTTTCTTTTTCGGGGTTGTTTTACATATTGGAGATTGCACTCTGACTGAACCCTTGTATTGAAGATGAGTAGGTCAGACAACGTTCTATAAATATCAGATGTACTATGGAGATGTAACCGAAGATATCCAACGTTATGGAAAACAAGAAAAATCATTGACCTCCTTTGTTCTTACAGTAGTTTATAACACAGTTCGTCAAAAAGAATAAAATAACTTAATTTACTTGAAATACCAATTTTCCTGTAATATAAATATGAATATGAAAATTGAACTTTTCTACAGAGTACATCTAATTGTCCGTTCCCAGTTATATGTTCAACCCACATTATTAGGAGTAAAAATAAGTTCGTGCGTTTTTGATATGTCGCTACTAATTTACTATTTCGTTAATTCAGCTGGCAACACCTTCATTTTGAAGTGTCATCAATAGGTTTTCTCTTCAGTACCTGTTATTTTGCTGAAATGTAAACAACATAGTTTCTGTATGCTTGGAAAATGTCAACTTTTTTATCTAATAATTTGTTATTGCGGGGAGTTTTACTTCATTACTTCAATATGAAGAAAAAGGATGCCGAAAGTCATCTTACTTGTCTCTGGATGTTTATGGTGACCATGCTCTAGCTGAACCAACGTCTCAGAAGTGATCTGCCCGAAGTGGCAATTTTGATTTGGAAGACGAAAAACGACCAGGAACGCCACCAGAGGTTAAGGATGAAGAATTAGAGGCAAAGCTGGATGAAGATCCATCAAATGCAAGAGGAACTCACAAAAACACTTGGAGGTATTCAACCAACCATATGCCATCGTTTAAAAGCAATAGGAATGATCCCAAAGGTAGGAATTTGGACGCGGTATGAACTGACGCCAAGAGACGTCGAACGCCGTTTTTTTCACGTGTGAACAATTGGTCCAAAAGTGGGTCCATTACGATAATCCAAAACGTCGGGCAACGTATGGATCATCAACTATCAAGACGAATATTCTCATGTGGAGAAGATCATGCTGTGTATTCAGTGGGACCAGCTGTGTATTTGGTGGGACCGCCGTACAGTCCCGAAATTGTTTTTTCCGATTACCATCTAGATCAACGATCAGAAGATCTATACTATATGGATGGCTAACTAGCACTTATCCAACTATGCTGAAGTAAAAACAAAGGATCGATGCATGAATAGCGGCCAAAGAGCTGGACGTTTTTCGCAATGAGATCCAACAATTGCCAGAAATATGGGAAAAAGTAGGGACTACCGACAGACAATACTTTGAACTTTAAATGTATAACCAATTTTTCACAATAAAGCTTCAATTTTCAACAAAAAACTGCACGAACTAATATCATCCTGATACTCCTCGATCTCATGTGAAGATCCCGCAAAATCTTTAGTGAAGCTTTGGTGAGATCAGTTGTGTTCTACTTGGGCATTGGTACTTTGACCTTACGTAACATTAGACACAGCACTGTTGATTTTTAACTCAACAATGAAATGGTGGACAGATACTTTAGCCTGAAAATTTAGTCTAACGCCAAGATGCGAACTAACACACCAAAGTGCGGCTTCTCTCATTTTACGAGTCGGGTGTTTATAATAGTTTACAACTGAGAGTGACAATTCAGTAATAAAACTGTTGAAAAATTCAATGTCGATCAAAAGTAAAAGTGATGTTGAGATATTTTTCGACAATGGAAGCGTTGTGTACTCTGAATTCTTGCCGGAAGATGAGACAGTAAATGAAAAATATCAACTGGATGATATACAGCATTCAATAGGCAAATTCATCGAAAAAGACCAGATTTGTGGATTGTGCAACACCTTACCGTCCGATCTGACAAGGCATATCATTGCGAACGAATTTCTGACTGAAAATTCTATGAATCTCATTAAGTAATCACCATATTTCTCATATCGCCCACCCAGATTTTTTCTCTTTCCAAAATTTGAGTACAGTTCATAACTCGGTAGTTAAAGAATTAACACGTTCAACCTTCATGAGTAAATACAAACGTTAATTTAAAACAAGATTCGAAGGAATTTGAATGGATTTCACCATTTTTCATTCTTTAAAATCCTTTGTAAAAAATACACAACTCTTTTCGAACAGTAAATAATCTAAAAATTTGACGACGGTAAACTTAGCCATTTGGCACCAATTGAAATTTTCAAATCAGTTCCTGAAAATAATAAAGGAATTAGGGCTAGTTTTCACAGGGCCAGTACTTAACTGCCCAGTGGTCAGCAACTGTTCATTCTATTCTCCACACAGTACTATTACTTTCTGAACGTGTTCTCACTACTGACTTGCGTAGGAGACTGTAAATTTGCAATTACTTTATTGCAAATGGAATTTCAATGGGATCGAAATTCTAGAGAATAGATAGCTGGTTAGAAATATTGCCAATATATCAAAATAACCTATGTATTTCGGAATTAATGCTGCATTGCATTCCTTAAGATATAACCAATATGAAAAGTGTGTGTGTTATTATTAATAACCAATATAAAAAGTGTGTGTGGACCTCGTGTCAGGGATCATTATTATTATATATAACTAATGTAAATAGAGTAATCTGTGAAAACCTGGTGTACTGTATAAATGAATACTACACTTGAACAAGAATGGAAGATAGATTTGAAGTATAAAAATATGTGTCATAAAATGAGTAGAGTATACAAAAATACCTTACTGAATTTCTTCTATGTGGTGCTGTGTGTTTGAATAGTCTCTGCTAGATCAGTGTGTTGTGTGTGTTCAAATAGTCTCTGCTGGACAGGTGTGTTATGTATTCGAATAGAATCTGCTAGACTGGTGTATTGTAATAGTGTGTTTGAGAGAGTTAATAAACTCGTGGAGTCTTTGGTATATCAAAAATAGCATGGAGTTTAGTCTATGGTTTCTGTAGTTACTCTTCTTTCATAGTGAAACTTATTACATTTGGAAGCAACCACGGTATACAGAATATGCATTATACAATAATACTTAAATATTATAGAATGTACATGCGCAAGTGATTTGTACATGAGAATTTATACAGTAGCGGGAGTTTGCACCTTAACATATTCCCAGGCGTTGAGAAATCAATTTCAATACAAACAAATATAATTAATTATGACATAGGAATGAAGGAGATATTGATAACAATAAGAGAGGCAAAACAAAGTTACAAGTGCACGCATTTGATTCTAGGTCTACAGAAACTTGGCGAGCGCATGGGCTTGATCAATGGTCCTGCGTCCTGGTTTCATCACTCAATGGAATGGAAAATGACTTATTCATACTTCGCTTATACTCAGCATGTATGGTCTTCACGGATGCGACTTGAACAATTCCTTCTTCTCCGGGATGAAGTTCTGTGGCCCTGCCGAGTGACCATTTGAAGGGCAAGAGATTATCTTCCTTCATCAAATTTAGCCTTTTCCCTGCTATGTTGTGGTCGAAAAGTTGCCATTTTGTTCGGAAGATCAACTGGTGCAGGTACTCTTTCTGTACAATAATGTTGGTCTTCACGAATGCGACTCGAACAATTCCTTCTTCTCCGGGATTAAGTTCTGTGGCCCTGCCGAGGGACCATTTGAGGAGCAGGAGATTATCTTCCTTAATTAAATCTAGGCTTCTCTCTTGTGGTCGAAAAGTTGCCATTTTGTTCGGGAGATCAACTGGTGCAGGTACTCTTTCTGTACAAAAATGCTGCTCCATCTGTTGGGCATGTTGCCAGGCGGATATTCTCGCACTGATCTATTTATATTAGTTATATCTAATAACAATAATCCTTGCCACGAGGTCTACACACACACTATTAATATTGGTTATATCTTGAGGAATGTAACACAACGTTTATTCCGAAATACATAGGTTATTTTGATATAATGTCAATTTTTCTAACCAGCTCTCTAATCTATAGGCAATTTCGATCTAATTGAAATTCCATTTGCAACAAACTTATTGCAAATATACATTACCTGGGGCCTTAACAAAGACAATATTAGATAGCTTCTGTATTAGCACCATTGATGTTATTTGTAATAATTCTTTACGAGTATTTATATTCTATTAACCTGTGGAATAAAGTCGCAAGTTTTTTTTACATATTAAGAATTTTATATTGTTGGCAGCGATCTGCCTTCCCCCCTTTTAAATGCGCAACTGAACATCTGAAAACTCCGACATTGTCCAAGCTTATACTGTCCGTCTGCACTGATCGCTCAATGTCTAGTTGCGTTCGCATACAAAGAGTGTCAGCACAGTAGCTGTCTCTGTAGGAGAAGAATAAGGTCAGTGGACAGTGGAATCAACATATTTTGAAGTAGCTAGCCGACAGTTATTGTCCGACAGTAACTATCCCAACCTTGTTAAAAAACCCTGTAGCTGTCGGATAGCTCTGCTGATTTTTTCGTTGTTTGGTTACAAAAAAATTTGAACCCTTACACAAACATGAAAAGTTCTCTGCAATAATTCATGTCAAACACAGCTTTGAAGGACGTGTAGCGAATTATTTGTAGCGAACATAACGAAAGGAAAATTTACCCAACTGCGGCTTGAAACACAATCACACCAACCATTATTCCGGTTCGACTCAGATCCGCACAATCTGCCAGCATCATCCGCAATAGCCAAGGAGAAATCGAGTATCTCATCCCTATCGCAGTGCCAACTTCTGGAATACGTAAGCGCGTGCATGCCAGATTGTACATATATCACGTATCTCCCGGTGCCTCCCTCTGCGGAAAGTTTTGAAGCCGCCCATAAAGCTTTAGGTTACTCTGGTAGGATTATACATCGGAATGAGCCTAGACAGGCGGGCGGATTAAGTTCTAACACTGAGTTCTATCTAGTGTGACGGCAAGGATCTTGTGTAACTCCCACCTGGACTTCTTGAGACTTCGTCAAAGGAAAGATCTAAGGAGGGATTGATGCTACTGGACTATGAAATGTGGCATTTGAATATGCATATTGTGCCTTGTCTCGGCATTTAGATAGGGAAGGATTGTTAATAATACCGGAATGCACAGTAAAGGAAATAATAATATAACTATATAAAGTTCGAGAAAAGCGAAATTCTTTTGCTGTCTTTTTGTTTGGTCCATTCAGCCATCGGAAATGTCGATAAAATCATACTAATGATCGAAGTTGACCAATTAACACCAAAAAACATGATGGATTAATTATCCATCTGCGAAACCTTGGCCAAACGGAATGAAATCGATCCATTTCTTAAATGGATGGTGACTGGGGATGAGGTATGGGTCACATACGACAATATTGTGTGAAAACAATCGTGGTGAAGCAGCTCAAACGGTGGCCAAATCAATACTAACGGCCAGGAATATTCTACTGTACATTTGGTAGGACTGGGAAGGAATAATCTATAATGAGTTGCTTCCATATGACCAAACACTGAATTCGTATCTCTACCGTCAACAACTGGACCGTTTGAAGCTAGCGATTGACCAGAAATGGCCAACAGAAGAGGTATTGAGTTCCATCAGAACAATACCACAGACGTCTGTAATGACTCGCCAGAAACTTCGGGAGCTTGGAAAGTTGCATCCACCATATAGTCCGGACCTGGCATCAAACGAGTATTATTTTTTTCTCGCATTGCAAAACATCCTGAGTGATGAAAAATTGGCATCAAGAAGAGACTGTGGAAATCAATTATTAGAGTTTCTCGCCAATAATTACCAAGACTTCTATAAGACGGGCATTATGAAGCTAGCTACCTTTAAATTGGCAACAAATTATAGAACAAAACTGTGCATTATTCACGCAAATTGGACAATCGCAAACAAGTTGAATACATTCTTGAAGTTCACGATGAAAAAACTGGAATTTTTCCCCAAACATTACTATTCTGCAGAGAAAACAAATAGCACTATATGATTGATGTATTTAAACCTCCTCGTCTCATTATCTCAAGTTTTACGGATTCATGAACAATGTACGGTATTTGTCACTGGCGAGAAAACTGACACTTTTTCTATTAATCTATTGTAGCCGCTTTCAATCCAATTACGTGCTTTGATCACATCAATTGTTGACAATAGCGATTGAAATCAATCGTCCAGCTTATGATACATCATTCTCTTCCAATGCAATCAAACACAAAGCATTATCTCACCTGGCACCAATCCGGGCTTTGCCTGGTTTGTTTAACTTCATTCATATTGGATTATATTTTCGCACATTCTTGTTGTATGTAATCCACTTTCATTATCAGTTATTCATTTGTCCAAAAATAGCGCGAGTTAATTTTTTTCAACGGTCTGAAACTGCTTTTTAGCGTTACGTCCTGAATATGATTTTCGTATTTTTAGGTTTGGACATAAAATGATCTTGATCTATTACAATGTAACTATAGATGAATCATTCATGCTCCAATTCAATCCTTTCCACCCCTGTGACAGAAAAAGCTTGAAATTTTCAAATTCGAAAGATCAAGTTCATCCATCAAACAGTATTAAAAATTTCAAAACAAGATAAGGCCTCTTCACAATACATATACCCCAAATTGTTTAACTAGCTTGCCAAGAGTTATTGTTACCTAGAAAAAAGCGATATTGCGAAATTTCTCATAACATCGGTTAATTTCTCCAGAGCAATTGAAGGGTAGGCCATCTAGAGTTTGCATTTGAAGTAATGATATTTCTAGTATTGCAACACTTCCGTTATTCATGTTTTGACAGAAAGTTATTTTAATATTTGATATTAACGAAATGGGTCGATTTACGCTTGAACAAAAGTGGGAAATATTGAAAACTTGTTCCCAAAATGGTGAATATTTTATCCAAACTGTTAGAAATTTCAATGGTTATTTGGCTACAAGATCATGTTCTTTTCCGAGTAGATAGTTAGCCTGAATCGAATTGCGTTTATTATAAGTAACCAATTTCCAATCTAGTTTTCAATGCCATTTTCTTTTGGTCATATTATCAGGTGTTCTTTAGGAGGATAGAACTTTTGATAGGAATAACTGTGATTTGACAGAAGGTAGAAGCCATGTTGTTTTGACATTTCAGTTCAGTAAGCATTGATAAATTATCATGGAAAGACTCACGCCGCAACAACGTTTACAAATTGTTGAAATTTACTTCCAAAATCAGTGTTCTATTCGCCCAAACTTAAAGAGCACTTCGTGAAATTTATGGTTCACATAATCGTCCATCAGAGCAAATTATTCGTCGAATTATTGATAGATTTCGAACAAAATTTCTTCAACTCGATGCAACAACAACAAGACAAAGAACTGTACGTACAGAAGAAAATATCGCTGCTGTAAGTCATAGTGTTAATGATGATCCAGATTTGTCTATTCGTCGACGTTCACAACAAGTTGGACTCTGTGCACCCACCACATGGAAAATTTTGCGTAAAGATCTTGGTTTACATCCATACAAGATACAACGACCATAATAAGAGTCGTTTGTTTGCTGATTGGGCCCTAGAACAGCTTGAAGTTGATCCACTTTTTTATCGTAAAATTGTGATTAGCGATGAAGCTCATTTCTGGTTGAACGGCTACATAAACAAGCAAAATTGCCGTATATGGAGTGAAAACAATCCTAAAGAAGTTCTGCAGGTTCCATTGCATCCTGAAAAATGCACTATATAGTGTGCTCCACACGCTAGAAGCATCATCGGTCCATATTTCTTTAAAAACGAAGTTGGAGGTAATGTTACAGTGAATGGTGCTCGTTACAGATCGATGATCAATGATTATTTGTTTCAAAATTTGAATGGTATCGACCCAAAAGTGTTTTGGTTCCAACAATATGATGCTACACCTCATGCTGCTACCGTAACAATTGATTTATTGAAAGAAAGATTTGGCGATAACAATATTTCGAGAAATGGTCCAATTAATTGGCCTCCAAGATCATGCGACATAACTCCACTGGATTATTTTCTTTGGGGTCATGTCAAGTCATTGGTTTATGCTGATAAACCAGAAACAATAGACGCTTTGGAAGCCAACATAATTCGTGTTATTGATGAAATAAGGCCTAAATTACTCTAAAAAGTGATTCAAAATTGGTCTGGTTGAATGCGGTTCCTCAGAGTTCAATGTAAAGTTCTATCACTCTGAAAAAACACCCGATATATAGAGTTTGTTTTTAAAGGTAAAATTTGTTTCAACTGGTAGTGGACCCTTTAAAATGAATCAGCAAAAATTGCCTATACCCATAAGAAAAGTGTCGAGGTCTAAAAATTATCGACACTAATACGACCTGATAAGAAGTTCCAGCAAAATCGGAAGAAACATATTCCACTCATTTTAGCGATAAATGCTTCCCATTTACGTATCTGTTATTTTAACAACCTCAAACTATTGTTGTTGTCCTTGTTTTTTCTAGGTTCTGACGGAACAATCATGTGAAAAGAAAATGAAAAATAAATTCCTTGAATTTATACTTGATGAAGGTTGATATATGATTTCAAATATG
The DNA here is from genome assembly GCA_034642435.1 of Megalocaria dilatata. NCBI lineage: Eukaryota > Metazoa > Arthropoda > Insecta > Coleoptera > Coccinellidae > Megalocaria > Megalocaria dilatata. The sequence goes on from CM067854.1 coordinate 77,360,823, forward strand.
CAAATGGATATTCTGTAACCTTCATAAATTATTCAACTTGAAAAAAAGCCAAATTAATAATGTCTTAGAGAAACTTTGTTTGAATTTTGATTGGACGTACGAAATGTTCGAATATTGTTGAAAATTCTGAAACAGGAAGGGACCCAAAATATAACTCACTTTTCTGGTCAATACAACATCGTTCTGTTAGAAACATTTTGCCATTTGTGGCATCCAGAAATAAGACGTGAACATTTTGGTTGGCCATTTTGACAATAAAATTAAATTAACGCGAAAGCTCACACTATCTGAAATTAAAGAAGAAACTCTAAAATGATCGCTATACTTCCCTGAACACAAAAACTTCAAGCATCATAAATATTCCACAAACCTCCGAATTACAGGGTAGTTTGTCGATCTTATGATGAAAATTCCATATATTCACACCTCAACTCAATGTTTTGGGAAATACACTTCGATCATCAGATATACCATTTTCGACATCTTCCACCCGTACATTTCTATCCTAATTATCCTTCTGGAATAACGAGGACAAAGTCCAGTAGCACAAGTTTAATTAATTTCTTCTCTCCGTTCCAACTAGCTTCAATCTTTTTCCAATTCTCACTCTTTCCACGTTTTCCGCTCTAAGACGTAAAATTAAATGGTTTGTTTCAGTAGCCTCCGAGTGACCTTGAAATGAGGACTGGAAGCCATGGATTATCCACTGATACCGTATGAACCACCCAAACTCACATAGAATACTGAATGATGCAGAAAGTTACATTTCGAAATTTCCATAATCAATAGAGCTCTGAAAAAAAAACAAAAGAAGGGAGACATCGGTAATACTCGAGTGTCAAAAAATGTAATCTCACATCAGTCCTTAAATACGCTAACTTTCGAACGGAAACAGATGAAGATGTTACATCGCTATATATTGGCAAGAAAGAGCGAAAAAAATATACTGAACATATACTTTTCATACTTTTTGCTGAAATCAGATAGGAAAAACAATAAAAAATTATGTATGATCCTTCGTGTCATCATCTCAATAATGAATTCATCGATCGGATTTGTAATTTCGAAAATATTTGAAACATTAAGTCTCAAATGAGAATAACTTTGGAGCCATTGAGCCGATTCTGTCCATTCTTGAACATCACTGATATATTTAGACTGCAAACTTTCCCTGAAAATATCAAGTCTCATTTGTTTGGAAATAAGCATTGTTACCTCCAGGCCGATATTCACGAAATTCGGTAAACGAAAGTTGATTTGGTAAGCATAATTGACCACCGAGAATGCTATTGGAAACATTGTGGAGTCCAGACACCTCTGTTCGAAGTAGAGGCTTTACCTATGACCACTTTGTATCGGATTTTGATGAAAGAACTGTCGTCGTACGTGTACACAATTCAATTAATGCAAGAACTCAAGCCTACCACCATTTAGAGTGCAGTATAGCAATATCGATCTGTATTACTTACAATAACGAACTTTAAAATTTTTTTACTTTGCTCTACAATCGTCATAAAATTTATTTCCCGTATATGTTTCTTTAACAGATAATAACAACTTGAAGGATGTGCCCGGCTTCAGACGAAATACTGTCAGGGCTCCTGGACGTAATGTTGACGAAGGTCACGATATCCGATCTTCGAAATTAGGTTAATGGTTGAACTGTATAATAACTTCTCAGATATTCGTAGTCAGCATTTACCCTCCTTGTTTCTAGGAGACAGTTTACGGTCCCAAATATGAAATGCAAGATTAGGAAAACATAGATCTACTGCAGGAAATCCTGTCGACACAGATCCTGTTACCGAGCTACTTCCAGAACCATGAGTGAATGTCATATACAGTGCGTTTTCTAAGTAGAGTTTTTCCCAATAAGATGAAAACTAATCGAAATGAAGTCTAATATGCTCTGAATTCCATAAGTCAGGATAATTGCACCAAAGAAAGTGTAAATAATCTTCACTTGAACTTCTGGAAGGATCCAAGAATAATCTAACAGCAGGAATCAAAAGATACATGAAAAAGTGTTCGTTGAAGGAATTTTTTTGAATGACGTGCGCATTTTTTGTTGTTTCGTGGCTTTATCTGTAACCAGATTCATTAAAATTAACATCACATGCTAAACGATAATCTTATCTTGATGAGAAATTTTTATAAGCTTAGAGAAACAATATCAGTTAAATCACTTTTATATAAATAATAAATTTAGACTCTACTTGGTGAACGATCTAGTTTTTGAATCGGTGAGTTTCCTATCTTGTTATTAGGTTTGATTTGAAATGTTAGAACCATCTAAATATTGGCAACAATCATGAATAATGTATAATGGCTTGTATTTTGAATTTTGTATTGTATCTTTTCTTTAGGCTTTTTTGAGTTTCTGCACCAATGGATAAATGACAATGATTTATTTTTTCGCTGATACGTAATATCTGATCGTCTATGAGTAGGCTATATGTAAGCCCAAAGAAAGAAGTTGAATCGCAGGAATCAGGCGGATAATTTATCGGTCCATTTCTTCCGATTTTTTCTAAGCACCAATTACTGAATACACGACGCTTTAACTGATTTGTTGGTTTGAGTTCTTGGGTTAAAACAATTTTGTATGGATGTGAAGCAAGGTCTTTTCGTGAAATTCGTCACAAAGACGTCTGGGTGATGCCTAGTTCTTGTGAACGTCGCGTAATCGATAAATTTTGGTCATCACGAACACATTCACGTACGGCTGCAATATTCTCTTCACTTCTTGCATTTCTTTGTCCCACTGGAACTGTTACATCATGTAGTGTAAAATTTGTTTAAAACTTCCTCACTGAACATTCAAATGTTCTTCAATCCGGACGATTATAACGACCAAAAATTTGAGTTAAAGCACGTAAAGTTAGGGAAACAGATCGCGATTATTCATAATAAATTTGGATTATTTGTAAATGTTGGAGTGTGTTCCTTTCCATGATTACATGGGAGACATTGAAAAATACAATTTTCAATGTCACAAATTAACAATGGCTGCCATTATGTGAGTAATGTCAATTTAAAAATGGGGCGTTCCTATCCAAAGACCCTTTATATGAAAGAGATCGAATTCCATACTTAAATTATTATATGTTTTTAAAGTAATAAAGAGCGGTTTTTTACTTTATAGAAGGTTCATTACAAAATTCAAATATCAAAACAGATTCATTTTGTTAGCCTCCTACAGTTTTAATTTCTAAAACTGTTATTCAAAAACTTTTAGAATTAAATTAATGTGTTATAAGCACTGCTTCAATTTAGTAGACATATAAAATCAACACTCATTATATAATATCAAATGTAATAAAAAAATCAACGAAATATAAATTTGTTTAACAAGGATACCACGAGGTTTGTCAGCTAAGATATTTTTTGTTAATTGATTTTATTTTTTAAATGTGAAATAGGACTAACGACAATCAAATTAAATTTTTGGAGTAACTTATTTAAATATATTAAATATTTAAAATAAGTTAGTTTTGGAGAAGTTATTAAGACTATGTTTTGCGATTTTGAGAAAGATTTGGTTTTAAATTTAAATAAGATTAGAAACAAAATTTTGTCTCCTTCAAGTATTTATTTGGTAATTTTAATTGATAATTTATATTTCGTTGGTTCTTTTAATTCCATTTGGAATTTTATAATGAGTGTTGATCTTATATGTCTACTAAATTGAAGCAGTGATTATAAGATATTAATTTAATCCTGAAAGTTTTTGGATAAAATTTTTTGAAATTAGAATTTGTAGGAGGCTAGCTGAACAAATTAGTTTCGATATTTAAATTTTGCAATATGTTTTTAGTCTGCAATAAATTTCAGTCTCATATCTCAATTACCATGTATTTAATATTTCAATATTTAAATACAAAATTGAAATGATTTCATTCAATAGTTTCCTTTATTGCTCCGGGCTCAATTCCGTAGTGAATTCTTCTTGAAAATTCATGAAATTTCCTTATTAGGTTGAGCCATTTCCTCCACAATATTTCCCAGAATTAATCTAGAGTTTTGCATAATACTCATGAACATTCACGGCAACATACTCAAGTAACAAATTCATAGTTTCATTAGATAATTGAACGAAGCGGACAAAGACTAGAACTTAAATTATTATATGTAGCTATTAACTTAATGAAAACTGAGTTCGTAAATATTTCTGTTGCTATGAGATCTTAAAAGATCGTTTTTCCCAGTGAGTTTATGAATGTTCACACTGGAACTTTTATATCATTAGAAAATTTCACTGAAATGTGTCCTGATAATACCTGACTCTTACAAAAAAATAAATATTATATCTTCATAAATGAGTAACATATCATTCAATAAAACTCCAGATTTATAAAATTTAAATATCAAAATAGATTTACTCTATTAGCCTCCTACGAATTTTAATTTCAAACAATTTTTATTCAAAAACTTTTAGAATTAAATCGATGTCTTATAAGCACCGCTTAAATTTGATAGACATAAAAAATCAAAACTCATTATATAATATCAAATGGAACGGAATATAAATTATCAATTAAAATTACTAAATAAATACTTGAAGGAGACAACATTTTGTTTCTAAGCTTATATTTATGTCAACCAAATCTTTTTCAAAAATGCACAACGTATTTTTGAAGTAACTTATTCAAATGTTTAAATATAAACATTAATTTAATTCCAAAACTTTTTGAAATATGATTTCATGAAATCAAAATTTGTAGGAGGCTAACAGAATAAATATGTTTTGATATTTAAATTTTGTAATAATCCTTTTATCAAGTGAAAAACCTCTTCTTATTATTTTATTTTAGATTTTTACTTTCATTTTCGAAATATTGAGATAATTTGTGAGGACATATGAAAATATAGTGTTCTCTTAAACATTTACGGTCCACGCTGTGAAACATTCACCTGAACTAATCACACTAATCACATACGATGTCGGTATTTGACCTTAACCTCGAAACCCTTTGTTCGTTGGGAAGTTGGTTCATTAAATTTCTAGTCTTCTGAACAGACAATCGTGTCAGAGTGTGGATCAAATAATTTCTCCAATTGGAGAGAATCTTCATCTGCACTGACTAATGCTTGTTAATATTTATACCGTCTTCGCTTCTCGATCAACTGGGACTGGGTGGTTTCGAAGGTGTAACCATAGTAATGTTTTTATGAAGAGTAATCCAATTAGTACTCTACAATTTTCCAGTGAACTATAGGTGACAAATAAATTATTTCGTTTTGAAGGTTATTTTATTACAAAACAAACAACATGAAACGAAGCGGAATTGTTATTTGGCTACAAGATCATGTTTTTTTCCGAATAGATAGTTAGCCTGAATCCAATTTCGTTTATTATAAATAACCGATTTCCAATCTAGTTTACAATGCCATTTCATTTTGGTCACACTATATATAGTGTGTTTTTAAAGGTTAAAAAAATTTTCAACCGATAGTGGAACTCTTTAAAATGAATCACCAAAAATTGCCTTTATCCGAGGTCAAAAAAATTATCGACACCAATACGACCCTATACGTGATTCCAGTGAAATCGGAAGAAACATATTCCTCTTATTTCAGCGATAAATTTATTCACTTTACGTATCTGTTATTCTAACAACTTCAAACTATTGTTTTTGTCTTTTTTTTTTCAGGTGCTGACGAAAAAATTATGTGAAAACAAAATGAAGAATGAATTCCATGAATTCGTACTTGATGAAGGTTGATATATGATTTCAAATATGCAAACGACCATTATGTTACTTTCATAAATTATTCATCTTGAAAAAAAGCAAAATAAGTAATGTTTTAGAAAAACTTTGTTTGACTTTTGATGCACGTACGAAATTTTGAATATTGTAAAAAATTCTGAAACATGAAGGGATCGAAAATATATAACTGACTTTTCTGGCCAATGCAACATCGTTCTGTTAGAAACATTTTGCCTCAGAACTGCGCCATATAAATGAAAATACAACATAAAGGATGGGCCATCTAGTGTTCACATTTTGAAGTAGTGCTAATTTCGAATCCGACTGGAAAATTTAATAGAAAAATGAAATGACCTCACGGCAATTTGTGGAGCGAGTTCGTGAAACTGAATAGTTATTTGATAAAACAACTCCTTTATTTTTTCGTCCAAAAATGCAAATTTTAAATGCCCACCCCTTATTTTTGTATAAGATATGTATATAATATAACACATTCTGTTTAGTGAAATTAAGTTATGGTTTGAATTCATATCGAATTGTATTGGATTGTTCGAAAAGTAATTTCGTTTTTTTATTAGGAAAATGAAAGTCAATTTTCGTATAATGAATAAATATTCTATTAAATTATATATGGACCATTCTGGCCAAACACCTTTTGCCATCTTTCTGGTAGTAGCATATTTCCACGATCATAAAATTTTTAGACTTTGTTGGCAAAAAACTGATCCAGGTGATTTTTGAAGTGAAGGATTTACCGTCCAAAAAATTTTGCAATGACCGGAACAAATAATAATCCGAAGGCGTTATATGGTGGGTGTGGTAGTATATCCCATTCATTGTGAAAGATTTCGGCGTGTGACCAAACGACTAAAATTGTATGAGGTCTCACATTATCTTGGTGGAACACTACACCCTTTCTGTTGATTAATTCTGGCCTTTTCTGTTGAAGTGCATCATTCAGTTTGTCCAGCTGATGACAGTAGATTTCCGAATTAATTGCTGTGTTATCCGGTAAAAGCTAAAAACAAAACGCTTTTATTGAAATACCACGAAACAAACAACATCACCTTTTTTTGATGGATATTGGCTTTCGAAAAGCTTTGAGCCAGTTAATTTTCTTTGCTCCATGATCTCTTGCGTTTGACATTGTTATATACAACCCATAATTCGTCTCCAGTAATGATGGTCATTTTCGTGGCGTTTGAGAAGCGAATCTCAGACATAAACGCGACGACATAAATTTCTCTACGCGAGAACATGGGAAACCCATATATTGAGCTTCGAGATTGAACCCAGGCCTTCCAAGTGGTCATAAACAGTTGAATTCGATGAATTTGACCTCTCACAGATCTTACGTGTTGTTATTCGCCGATTTCATCAACTAATGCCTTTATCGTGTCTTTATCAGCTTCAACTCCAATCATGTTGTTTTTACCTTTTCTATTGTGAAAATGTGAGATATGACGTAAATGCTGCTTATTGCTCTCCATATTTAAGAGGGCACAAGCCAAAATCTACTGCTTAGAATAGATTGAACTTTTTCACACCTTGCTTTATTTGCTCTCAAAACATACAATGAATATTAGGCTTAAGCTTGAAGTTGGATTCCAAAAAAATACAATTAAATTCTCTGTCAGGACAAAACGAAATTACTTTCCGAACAACCTTATAAATCTTATCCAGACCTCAAAAATTTGTTAAATAAACTTTTTCCAGCGGAGTGGTCGATTGCACTTTCTATCAATTTCCTAATTTTTGGAATACTTCATATTTAAGAATTTTGTACAGTACTTGAAAGTTTCTTATGTCTATCAAATAAGAATCTTAGTTTGTTCAAGATATTCTCAATATTTTTTTTTTAATTACACAATTAAATAAATGTTAAGAATGTTTTGTTTTTATAAAGTTATGTGAAAGTAAATAAATGTGGACAGAAATTAAATCATGACAAATAATGTATGAGTCATAATTAAGGACTATTAATTTAGGAATATTTTGAGGGATAAACTCCACAGTCAATGAGGAAATGTAAAATTAACAATTCCTCGTTCTGCTTTGTCGTTCAAGCTCACCGATGATCCAGTTACGTCGATTTCATACGCTGAATGTTTTGCGCTTCTTGAAGATGTTCATCTATGAATTCCCATGACAGTCAAGATTTTGGAAATTATTCTCTTGCCTTCACTCAAAATACCCTTAGATTAATCAGTTTCTTCGAGAAAACCCTACTAATTAATTCAATCGATAAGTTCCAGAGTAGTTGCCATAATTTTTTCTACCCGTCTCATAAGAATTGGATGTTTTCGAACGTTTATCCATGGAGTGGCACGTTTATACATCCGGACGATCTTCCCCCGATATGAAATGGAAAACGTTCCCAAAGGCGCGCATCTGGAATGCATTCAGTTTTAGGAATCGCTTGTTATGGCTAATAAAGAGGACGGCATGACATTACACATGACTGGGAACGTGTCCCCGGACGCCGTTGGCAATGGGCCAAGCGCCGGACTTTACGGATCTCCCCGGACCCATCAAACGGAATTACTGATATGCGTCGCGGCGCTCTGCACATCCTGTCGTCGAACCTCCGCGAAATTAAATCAGCCTTATCGGAGATGGCGATTTCCCCTCATACCCGGTATAAAAATATTAGAATCACTCCGGCGATCGTATCTGTAATGAGATGAAAATGGCGTGTCTTGTGTTCCTGGTGGGTGTTTCAAGACAAGAATATGCTGAACGTGTCGAGCTTTAGGAGAATTGGTGGTGTTTGTGGGCGGAAAAGGGATTCGAACGGAAAATATAACATTTCTAGCTCCGACCGAATTCAACTCACAATGAGATATTGTTACGGAATTTTTAAAACTCTGTTTGAATATAAACGACTCCTATATCTGTGAATTTCAACCGATGGTTTCTTCACTTGGGTATTGACTTTCCTTTTCTTTTTAACCCGATATTCTCCATCATAGTTATAAAAAAACCATAGAGAAAATGGAAAAGCAAATGGAAGAAATAGACAAGGGTTAAGTTCTTAATTTTGCGGTCTACATTCAATTTATTGCAACAGTACGTCCTGGCTAATTTTCAAGAAATATAGAACAATTCTGTCATCCCATCAGACAGTCCATTTTGCGGATGTAATGTGATCTCGTGAATTATAATTATTTATAACTTCAATATCGGATCACAAAGTAAGCTTAATGTTCAAGACTAGAATAGAAGGGTATTGGAAGGCTTAGATAGCAGCTTTCCACTCTTAAAATGTTAGGGTTCGTGTCTTGCTGGTGATTGAAGTTGCACTAAGAATAGTTGCTCCGGAAGAGGAGACCATAAGATTCTTCGTTATTTATTTAAAAGCACCACTCTAAATATTTAAACGTCATACTGTTTGAGATTACCCACAATAAATTGAGACTTTAAAAACTGGCTCATTCGCCATTTTGCAACAATGTTTTTAAATTGGCCATAAATGAAAGAACTATTTTGTTACGCACTATTAATGTTTTCTATCTTCAATTATTTTGTGTTTTTGTCAAAACAACTTATAGCTCACATTCTTCAATGACTAATTATACTATAACACAAAAAATGATATATGTTAATATAGATCATGTTATTTAATAGTGAAAAGAATCAAATAAACAAATGAATGATGATGAATAACTTGAAATTAAGCATGATGGATGAATGAAAATATTGATATACCATGATTTAGAAGTGCGTAGATAAAATCAAGCAAAAATGTCCTCATCTTTATTAAACTAAGGCAACCACAACAGACTCGATGCTACTTAAACTAAATAATTTTCTATTCGACTAGTCAAAACACTAGAAATTTGCTCTGATAAGCAGAAGTTCATTTCAGTATTGTTTGCGAAATTGAGGATTTTCCGGCCATAGAATCGAGTGCGAATCTCCGCACGCCAACTACGACCATACATGCATTACCTAAAACTCGCTTTTCCAGTTCATTTCCCGTACGAATTGAATCATCTCATCGAGGGGGTTTTTCAATGCAGTGAAACACATGTTGATTCAGCGAAATCCCCGCAAGGTATATCATGAATATCCTCCATGTATGCATGGATTGTGCCTGAACAATTTCGAGAATATTCTGGCCTTGTTTTTATGTGATTTGAATTGGGAAATATATTCGTATCAGTCGAGAAAATTTCTTGCAGTATAGTTGTGTTCATTTCGTAGTCACTGAAGCGATATCATACTTATATCTCTTGAGAATGTCTTGTTGTTATGTGAACTAATAATCAGGTACCTGACAAACCAGTAATAATCATTATTTAGAGAACATTTTATTCGTTATATACTGAGGATCTCGCTAAAGTATAAATCTGATAAAATATAAAAATATTCTCATTACAAAACATTCGGTTCAAACTCCATTTCTGTTTGAAATCGCTGTATTTTCCCAACAATGGCTTTATATTTCTCAGTTACAGATATTTCGTTCATAGCAATAGTGGTGGAGAGAATTTTTTAATTTTTCTTCTTATCTGATTTTGCAAGAAAAATTAGGAAAGTATATGAATAGTTTTGTTCAATAAGTTTGGTTTCCATTATTCCTTGCCAATATTTAACCTTGCAGATCGAGGGGAGAAGAATGTACCCATTTAACCTTGTATTTTTGGTTCTGAAATTGCAAAAAATTACGTTCATTTAACGTTCGGATGATAGAGCAAGAATTCTGTATTTTTATTCATTAAACGTAGCTTATTCAAGGACTATTTCACAGATTTTAAATTCACAGTTGAACAGTCGCGCAAAAATGTTTCTGTAGCTGTGTGATATTCTATATTTTTTAAATTTCAAGACGAAAAAAAGTAATGATCAAATTGGAATAATTCCGAATGGAATTTAATGACGCTCATTCGATCAATTTCGAAAGAAACTTTTGTTCAAGATACCTTTCAAGCCAAACTAAGAATATCAAGCTGAATAGAAAAAGCACATCCATAGGCTTCAGAAATAATCCTATTGGAAATTTTGTTTTTCAAATATCAAAACACGAACATTGTTTCCTTGGCCGGAACTTCAGCTCCAGACATAATATGTAAAATATTGTCGTATTTTGTGGCTCGCAAACATGTGAATTTTCGGCGTTCAGTATCATTTTATAGTGAGGGAAAGAACATGTTGAGAAGTGGGGATATCTTCAACAATTATTAAGCTGAAATTAATGAATAATAATTAATCACGTGGCGCCCCAAAATAAGGAATAAAATGATAATCTAGGGTTTGTCAATGACAGATTTCATTTTTATATAAAAAATACGAATATATTTTGAGAGAAATCAATTGATGTTCATTTCAATGTAAAGAGGAAGGTATATCATTAACAATGAGAAACAATATCAGCCAAATTGTCGCCACGGTTACTGTTGCAGCACCATATCCTCTTCATGAAATTTTCATGAACAATTCTCACATTTGCGACTGTATATTTCGATAGCTTCACAAATTCCATCTTCAAGGTGTTGGATCGATTGTGGAGCACTGGCATAGACCTTATCTTTCACGTAATCCAAAAGAAAAAAGTCTAAAGGACTTAAATCTCAAGATCTCGGTGGCAAATTGTGATCACCTCTTCGAGAAATAACAAGGCCAGAAAACTTTTCTTGTGAAATTGTGATTGTTTCGTTGCTTGTGTAGTACATAGCGCCATCCTGTTGAAGATAAACGTCGTCCACATCTTCCAATTCCGGCCATGAAAAATCATTAATTATAGCTCTGTAGTGCAATCCATTCATCGTTTTAATCGCACCACCGTCATTTTCAAATAAGTAAGGTCCAGTCACATCTCCAGCCAGAAAACTTCACCAAATAGTTATACATAATAATAAAATAGGATGGAGACGCTTTTCAACAATCATTCTTGGATTTTTCGAGCTCCAAATGCGACAATTCTGCTTACTAACATAGCGTTCGAGGTGAAAATTAACGTCGAAGATAAGTTTTCGATGAAAATCCGGATCCTTTTGATGCATTTCAAGGACCCAATCAGCAAAGATATGATGTTGGTGCTGAACGACCGGTTTGAATTCTTTGGTTAACTCAACTTCAAAAGCTTTAAGACCTAATTCTTTATGCGAAATACGGTGTAATGTCATTATGGAATGCCTAAGTCCAAAGATACACGAGGAATCGACAGACGTGGATTTTCATCGCCAACACTATGGGCTACAGCAGCAATATTCTCAGTTGTTCTTGAGCGACGCACATGGTTTCTATTCTTCACATCACTAAATTGTTCAACAGCTTAAATTTTTTCACCAGTTTCCGTGAAGATGCTTCACAACAACACAAAAGTGCTCTAGTTTCGCGAAATGTATCTGTTAAATTTTCACCATTTTAGTATTGAATTTTAACAATTTCAGTGCGTTTATGAAGCTTGTATCGTTCCATTTTCAGTAATGACGTAATTTTTACTTGTCAAATGTCAAAAGATGACAAATTTAAAATTGACAGCTGCCTAGATAGACGGCTATTCAAAATGAAATCTCTTATTAGAACACCCCTAATTTTGTTGCATGGAAACATATGAATTTTCGGCATTCTGTACCATTTTATGATGAGGGAAGACCTGTTATGAAATGGGGTATCTTCAAAATTAAATATGCGAGAGTGAATGTATAATAAATCACGTGGCGCCCAAAGATAAGGAAGAAAATAATAATATAAGAAAATCTGAGTTAGCTATTGGTCTACCTTTCCCTCAAAAATATAACTGGTTACATTGTATGATCTCAAAAAATGGAGAACTACTAACACAATGCGGAAAGCTCTATGAATCCCAAATGTGACAGGTTGTCGTAGACGATTCTGTGTTTTATCACCGACAGGCCGAATCAAATTTTATTATAACGATACCAATCTGAATTACGACATGGATTCTGGCACATGCGATAGTATTATATTTCGCACGAGCCCCCTATAGCATCCGCGTTGACGACATCTTCAAATGGAATCAATTTTATCGCAAACGATGACCTCATCACGTCTCCACCGCCCTCAACCTACGGTAACGGCGCGAATAAAAATATTATGTGCTTTGGGAGAATTTCATATCTGTAATGGAATGAAAACAGCTTTACTGCGGACCGTTGTCGGTAAATACGGTAACGCAACTCTATTTTCCATCTTCGACGAGCATACACCGAATCGAAAATATAGGAAAATATGAAGTTCATCAATATGTTTTCAAATTCGAATAACGAACAGCCAATCTACTGTCGAAATATCGCAATTTTTGGTAGGGAAATGCGGAGGAAGGAAAAGATAAACATATATTCACCGAGGTATGTTTCGCGCTGAATACAAAGGCAGTTCGTTTGAGGCAAGGCGGTCTCCGGTAATGGAACATTCATATTCTTATATGTGCAAAACCCAAACCGTCTTATAATTTCGAGCTTTCAAGAGCTAAACACGAGCATCTCTAGATCCTCAATAGGAGTTCAAACACAAATATGGGGGAAAAGGGAAAAGCGCGAAGATAAAGCGCATTTTAAACAAGGGTTTATGTTCGTTTCTATAGTGTCTGTGTATAATATGATTTTTCACAATCTTTCTCAACAGCGATAGAACATAAAGGGTTTTCCAATAAGAAGTTTCATCAAAAGCCCGCTGTCACTGTTGAAGCTATCATCTTTTGACATTTGACAAGTAAAAACTACACCATTACTAAAAATGGAACGAAACAAGCTTCAAAAACGCACTGAAATTGTTAAAATTCAGTACTAAAATGGTGAAAATTTTGGAGTCACTTTTCGCAAAACTGAAGCACTTTTGCGTCGTCCTTTAAGGCCAGCAATAGTGAAACTGGTGAAAACTTTTGAGCTGTTGAACAATTTAGTGATGTGAAGAATGGAACCCGTGTGCGTCGCTCAAGAACAACTGAGAATATTGCTGCTGTAGCCCATAGCGTGGCGAAAATCCACGTTTGTCGATTCTTCGTCGATCTTTGGAATTAGGAATTCCACAAACGACATTACACCGTATTTTGCACAAAGAATTAGGTCTTGAGGCTTTTTAAGTTCAGATAACAAAATATCTCCAGCCAATCGATCACCAGCGACGTTTATCTTCGCTGATTGGGTACTTGAATTGCATCAAAATGATGCGGATTTACATCGAAAAATCATCATTAGTGATGAGGCCCATTTTTACCTAGAAAGCTAAGTTAATAAGCAGACTAATCGAATTTGGGGCTCGGAAAATTCAAGAATGATTGTGCAAAAGCATCTCCATCCTCAACACGTCACTCTTTGGTGCAGTTTTTGGGCTGGCGGTGTGATTGGACCTTACTTTTTCGAAAATGAGGCTGGTGCAACTATTACGGTGAATGGATTGCGCTTCAGAGCTGTGATTCATGATTTTTTATGGCCGGAATTGGAAGATATTGATGTGGACGACGTTTATTTTCAACAAGTCGACGCTACGTGCCACACAAGCAAAGAAACAATCGTAATAATGCAAGAAAAGTTGCCTGGCCATGTTCTTTCTAGAAGAGGTGATCACAATTAGCCACCAAGATCTTGTGATTCAACACCTTTAGATTTTTTTGGGGTCACAAGAAAGATAAGGTCTATGCCAATGCTTCACAATCGATTCAAGACCTTAAAGATGGAATAGAGAATTTATCGAGGGCATACATCCGCATATGTCCGAATTGGTCATGGAAAATTTTATGAAAAGGATATCGTGCTGCAACCGTAGCTGGGACGGCCATTTGGCTGATATCGTATTCCATTGTTAACGGCATACCTTCCTATTTATAATGAAATGAACATCCATTGATTTCTCTCAGAATATCCCCGTTTTTTTAATATCAAAATGAAACCTCTTGTCATCTTTTTGATGATTCTCAATAGAGATAAAACATATCTTATAAAGCATCGTCCATTAATAACAGAAGAACTTAGTTCTAAATAAAACAACAGAAGTTTGACGTATTAAGTTAATTCTTGTTTTATTTTGAAGCTGGAACAACGCTGGAGCTCCAAACCAGGTTACCTGCTTGGATAAATTCCGATACTTATCTTTTGCAAAAAAAACTTGTAATGAAAAACAAGTGCAATTAGCTTATTTTTCCCCAACCTCTGCTGCTGCTCAACAACATTTATTCCGAGTATATTATCAAGTTCAAGTAGGCTTGGTAATGAATTGGATTCAGAAGACTGGAGTTCGAAGTTAGTTGACAATACATTCCAATTCAAACGTTTCCTCCACCTGCACCAGAAAAACTCCTCAATACTATCTTTTGTAATTGTAAAAAGGGGTGCAATGCCAAATTCAGTTGTGAAAAGGTTGGACCGTTTTGTCCAATAGCATATACCAATTGTTAAGGCCAATCTTGCATCGATACTAGATGAGGATTGTTATGATATAAGTGATGAGACATATGATGCATCACTTCTAGAGCAGAATATTTGTATCCAGGAGAAAGAAGAAAGGAAAGAAGAAGGTGCGCGCTCAACCCTTTTCCCACACGCTTTTCACAAAGAGTCACTTTACCACACTGTTCGGGAAAAATCCCTTCTATTTATTTTCTACATGTATTGGCGTGCGGGAAAGAAATAGCAGGGGTTTTTGCCCCACGCAAATGATAAAGAATGAATTGTGCCTAAACACCAATGATGAGGTAACTATGGTAACGACATGTAGTATTATATCTGTCATTCATGTATATCTGAATTAATCATACCACCATAAGTACCTTTAGTTCTTTTTTACCTATTATTAGTAATATTCATCGTAAATATACAGTTGGACGCGCTATACAAGTTAATCGCCGAAGCAAAGTATTGGTTAGTCAACTGCTTCTTGGAGGAAGTTATGGCTCTGAATTGCAGTTTGACGATGACGGAGCATTCAAATTGAGAACATTGTTGGTCATTTCTTTATTTATGAACATGTGAATTTAAATCCATTTTATTCGCTTGTAGTAAAAATGTTGGTCAAGTCTTGCGGAAAGTGCCTTTTCCACATTCAACTGCTCAACGGCAGTTTCGCACTTGTTAGAAAAATAACTATTTCAATTCTCTGAATCGCCATATCACGAAAACGGCAATACTTACGAAAAAAAGTGTAGAGACGTTGTAGAGAAGTATTATTATTGAATTACAATTTTTGCAGTAAAACTCACCGTTTAGTTTGAAAACTTAAAAAACCCATTTCGACAAATTTTCACCGTCAATAAAATTGTTTGCATAACGGGCATCCATGGGGGACTTTTCACAATTGATTTATAATAGCATTCTGAACATTCATACCCATTTTTATGAATTTTCATGGAAATTTTTGTAACCTTCAATGTCTTATTTGACCGGACTCTATACTAAATCATCCAATTTCTGATTCAATTCAGTCTGTACATTACCATAAACACGACGGCCTTATCCTGTCCACGAACTGCTCAGTAAAAAGAATTCAGAGGGAGTGGGGCTTAATCAGTTTTCAATTAAAATCAGAGCTCATGGTCATACTAGAATTTCGATGAATTTTCATTAATGTCGCACTTTGATGTTCCGTTTGTTTGAACACGTACCGTAGGTAATATAGTAATTCAGTTTGCAACGGCCAAAGGCCGATTTAACTCAGAGAAAATACCGTTCCAGAGTCAAAATTAGACCGGAACAAACAGTTATGGAAAGAGAAGGGAACGTAAACGCGATTTTATGATAGACCGATGTTATAGCCGGTTATTTGAAATTAATACAACGAATTAGCGACGGTACTCTTGTTTTAATGAGAATTCAAACCGATTGGGGAGGATTAGTGAATAAACATCGGTGATGCCGATTGGATTGTGAATATGGAAAATGGAGAGCTCGCAGGGCCAAATTAATCGATCAAGAAAAATTCTGTGACAATTCGGTGAAATGGGAGAACTGATTGATTCAACTGTGGTGGGCTGTGAATGGCATAAATGAACCCGGAAATTATATTCCCTTTGGAGACTTGAAAGTGACGTGGTAGAATGGTCAGATTGTTGAGTGGTACTTGTCTGAGCGATTTCCATTTGCATTATCCGGGGGATAACGACAATACTAAATTTCACCAAGTCCATTAACAAATATCGAGACCTGATAAGGTATACCAATTGGAAAGTTACGTAGTGGTATTATATTTTTGAATTATATAATTAAATATTAGTTTGGGGTAAAAGAAATCCATTATTTTTTCGGTAGATCGCTGTAGAGATCGTAAAGTATCAATCAAACAATTTCAGATTTATGCTCGTTGTCATGGTGAAATTTCACACTAAACACACTAAAAATATTCTTTTGCTGTTTTTTTGTTTGGTTCATTCAGTTACGAGTTACAGGAAGTTAAAAATGAAAGTCAACAAGGAGAAACTTCGGTACATTATGCAGTTTTCTTTGATAAAGGTGAAAATGCAAGCCATTGTTATGGTGTTTATGGTCTCGATACTGTCAAAGGCATTTGATAGAATAAACCACAATATATTGCTGGAAAAATTGAAAAGTATGGCATCAGAGATACTGCCTTGAACTTAATAAAGTCCTTCTTAACCGGAAGATCCTAGAGAGTAGTAGAGACCAACAATGAAGGATAAAAATAAATATGATGCATTATGTATACGACAAGAAGTTCCACAAGGGTCCATTTTGGGACCACTCTTATACATACTTTATAATAATGACATAGTGCAAATATCTGAAAACTAGACCGTAATGCTTGGTGATGATATATCGCTGATATTTGAGGCTGCAGATGAGAACCAATGCAAAGAAGTTGTATAAAAGGAATAGTAAGTGGTTGATGAAAAATGATTTACTATTGATATAACAAAAACTAAAAAAATTATATTCAGAGAAAATACTGAGCACAGTTTCACAGTAACAACCCAAAACACAGAAATTAAAACTGTGGAACAAATACCATTTTTAGGAATAACAATAGATCCGAATTTGAATTGGAAACCTCAAGTAGAGAAAATGGGGACAGCTGTTTCAAGATATTGTTATGCTTTTCGGGTAGTAATAGAAAATACAGGAGTTAAGGCCGCCTCTATCAGCTTTCCATGCCTACATTCAATCTAAGATAGGGTTTGGAATAATTTTTTGGGCAAGAAGCTGCGAAGCTAATAGATTAATCAAACTACAATAAAGAAGTATGAGGGTAATATTCAAAATTGAACCAACTGATAGTTGCTAAAATCTCTTTATTATACATTTATATATATATATATATATATATATATATATATATATATATATATATATATATATATATATATATATATATATATATATATATATATATATATATATATATATATGTTCTGTGCACAATGCAATTAAAATTTTCAAAATCGGTTCACTATTAACGAAATAATGTATTATTGAATTTAACGTAAAAAAGATGTTGAACAGACAGTTGAACCTCCCAAACTCAAGAACCGAAGAGTTTTGAACTTGAAAATAATTTTCAAGTTCTATATTAGAAAGGAAGAATTCTTATGACGAAAAAAACACTTAAGGGTGGCAACTACACTAAGTGTTACTATTCTTTAGAAGAGTTTTCCATTGAAGAAAATTTTGAAGGTTTATAGAGGAAATATTTTGATTTATTACTCATTGCTGAATTATTTATTCTTAGTTTTTTTGTATTTTGAACACCCGTTTTTTTTTTGTAATGCTGAAATCCTCTAGATTTTGGTAGAATTGTCAATTACCGAATATTCTCAATTTATTTGATAAAGGAAATTTTAATTTTCATTAGTTATACCCTAGAACCATATTTTGTAATATGAATACTAATTTTGAATCCAACTTCAATTATTATAATATAAATTTTATTGAAAAATTATTTATCCAAATTATGAACTGGGAACTAACCTATTGTTTACTTTCTATAGTTAACCTTAATTAAGATACACATAATTTTGTTTACCTAAATGAAACTGTAAATTTTAATTTAATTAAATCCTATTAAGTTCATTTTGTTCAGACGACTTTTGTTATCTTCAATTTACACGATATAATCGGCTTGAATCTCTCGTTCGAGTATCGAAAGAAGCAATAAGGTTGTGTTCTGCAAGTTGCAAAACAAGAAGCCAGGGTGTGCTGGAATAACGGAGTTTTAACAATATTGAATATTGGAACTCTCCTTAAAAGTTAACGGGTAACATACTCCTCAAACAATTGACTCGATTAAATTTCAAACTTCAGATATAAATTAACCAAACTATGAGAGGCCGAATTGCGTGTCAGGTGATACAAAGAGCAATTCTCATACGAAATACCGAGTTGATTGTTCGGTATCATAATCAAGGATCCGATATGTGAACGAGCAACAGATTCTGAGTTCTCAGATTGTAGCAGGTGAATATTATTGCGACAGACATATTGCCGGAAGTTTTGGGAGGGTAACTTTGGAGTTTGGGGGGTTTCTGAACACGAGGATGAACCCTGCATGTCGCGGGAATATTGCAAAAAAGTATTAACCGATTTCGAATATCTGATCATTTCGGATTAGTAGGAAGCAAGATGGAGATTGCAGAAATCTAATGATACAATTTTCGATACATTCAAAATTTTCATTAGTGCTGAAACTTAAATTACCCATTCATATTCTTACGAAATATTCACGTAGGTAATGAAATCGTTTTTCAACTCAAATTTCACAAAAGAAATAAGAAAAATATTGGCGAATTTCCATAATGCCCCAAGTATCCAGTTTAAGACAGATATTCTTGTGAAGAGTTTATTGAGAAAGTGATTTATTATTTACACGAGTCATATAACTTGCTTATATCGGGTGTTTTTTTAGAGTGATAGAACTTTCGATAGGGATATATATGATTTGACATAAGGTAGAAGCCATGTTGTTTTGACATTTCTGTTCAGTAAGCATTGACAAATTATCCTGGAAAGACTCACGTCGCAACAACGATCACAGATTGTTGAAATTTATTTTCAAAATCAGTGTTCTATTCGCCAAACTTATAGAGCACTTCGTGAAATTTATGGTTTAAATAATCTTCCATCAGAGCAGCTTATTCGTCGAACTATCGATAGATTTCGGACAACATTTTCTCTACTCGATGCAACAACAACAAGACAAAGAACTGCACGTACAGAGGAAAATATTGCTGCTGTAAGTCATAGTGTTAATGATGATCTAAATTTGTCTATTCGTCGATGTTCACAACAAGTTGGACTCTTGTTGGGTGAAGATCTTGGTCTACACCTATACAAGATCCAACTGGTTCAAGAACTGAAGCCACTTGACCATAATAAGCGTTGTTTGTTTGTTGATTGGACCCCAGAACAGCTTGAAGTTGATTCACTTTTTTATCGTAAAATTGTGTTTAGTGATAAAGCTCATTTCTGGATGAATGGAGTGAAAACAACCCTCAAGAAGTTCTGCAGGTTCCATTGCATCCTGAAAAATGCACTGTATGGTGTGCTTTACACGCTAAAGGCATCATCGGTACATCTTTTATCAAAAACGATGCTGGAGCTATTGTTACAGTGAATGGTGCTCGTTACAGATCGATGATCAATGATTATTTGTTTCAAAATTTGAATGGTATCTACTCAGAAGTGTTTTGGTTCCAACAAGATGGTGCTACACTTCATGCTGTTACCGTAACAATTGATTAATTGAAAGAAAGATTTGGCGATAACATTATTTCGAAAAATGGTCCAATTAATTGGCCTCCAAGATCATGCGACGTAACTCCACTGGATTATTTTCTTTGGGGTTATGCCAAGTCATTGGTTTATGCTGATAAACTAGAAACAATAGACGTTTGGGAAGCCAACATAACTCGTGTTATTCATGAAATAAGGCTTGAATTACTCGAAAAAGTGGTCCAAAATGAGTCTGGTCGAATGCGGTTCCTCAGAAATAGTAGTGGTGGACAAATGCTGGAAATCATTTTTAAAACATAAATGTCATAAAATTATCTTTGTAATAAAAAAAAATTGGCTTAGATCTTAATTTAAATGTGTTTTATTTCAATTGAAATGTCTGTATATCCAATTCTTATTAAGATATAAAGAGTTTTACAATAAGATGTTTCATTTTGATCTATAAAAACGAGTATATATGAGAGAAATCAATGGATGTTTATTCCATTGTAAAGAAGAAGGTATGCCATTAACAATGGAAAACGATATCAGCCAAATGGCCGCTACGGTTGCAGCACGATATCCTTTTCATAAAATTTTCCATGACCAATTCGCACATTTGCGAATGGCTGTAAATGCTTGATAACTTCACGAATTTCATCTTTAGGTCTTGTATTGATTGTGGATCATTGGCAAAAACCTTATCTCTCACATGGCCCCAAAGAAAAAAGTGAATAGGTGTTAAATCACAAGATCTCGGTGGCCAATTGTGATCACATCTTCGAGAAATAACGCGGCCAGGAAAATTTTCTTGTACTTTTATTTTTTGAATACGAAGTTGGATGACGAGATATCGATGTGGTGATTCTAAACGGCTTTTTTTAAGATGTGCTGCACGTTTTTGGAGTTTCTTTGAATAACTTCTTTCAGAGAAAAATATTTTTCAAGAAATTCTTGAGGTTATGTTGTGGATTTTTGGAGAGGAATTTGGTTTTCATAATACAATGATACGAAACAAAATTTTGTATTCTTCAAGTGTAAATTTAATATTTTTAATTAATAATTTATAATCCTTTGTATTCTGTTATTCCTTCAGGTGCTGTGTAATGAGTGTTAATATTATATGTCTACTAAAATGAAACTGTATTTTGTACAGAATTCATTTAATTTAATTTCAAATAATTTGTGAGGAGAATAATTTTATATAATTGAATTTGTAGTGAGGTTAACGGAATAAATCTGTATGATATTTAAGAAATAGTAACACATTGTGGATGGAGAGGTTTTTTAACAATCATTATTGGATTTTCCGAGCCCCAAATGCGACAATTCTGCTCACTTAAAATAGGCCTCATCACCGAAGATGATTTCTCGATGAAAAATAATAATAATAAACTTGAAATTTGTAGTGAGGTTAACAGAATAAATCTGTATGATATTTAAGAAATATTGACACATTGTGGATGGAGAGGCTTTTAAACAATAATCCTTGGATTTTCCGAGCCTCAAATGTGACAATTCGGCTCACTGAAAATAGGCCTTCATCACTGACGATGATTTTTCGATGAAAATCCGGATACTTTTAATGCATTTCAGAGACCCATTCAGCGAAGATACGACATTGCTGGTGACCGACCGGCTTGAGTTCTTGTATTAACTAAACTTCAAAAGCCTTAAGCCTTAAGACCTAAGTCTTTATGCAAAATATCGTTTGTTTTGTGGAATGCCTAATTCCAAATATCGACGAGGAATCGACAAACCTGGGTTTTCGTCAACACAACGGGCTACAGCAACAATATTTTCATTGGTTTTTGAGCGATTCGCATGAATTTTAATAATTTCAATGCTTTGTTGAAGCCTGTATCGTTCCAGTTTCATTTGACAAATGTCAAAAGAAGACAACTTCAAAAATGACAGCTAACGGGCTATTCAAAATGAAACCTCTTATTGGAAAAATCTCGATTTTCGATGCTCTATCAAAAATATTCCTTCTCCGACTTTGAGCTGAAACAATACATTCTTGAGTGGAAAAGCCGTACACTTCTCACCCTCGGTCGCTCTTTTCAGAACGAATACATCCCACATATCATTTAAAATTGAAACAGTATTCTATTATTCATGAAAATGTGATTTTGCCTAGAATTCAGATTGGCGATTTTCCTTTAATCCGCTGTTTTCGCCATGCGTTCCCTTCAAGAATTGATGGGCATACCCTCGCAACCCAGATCTGTTGTCGATCCCCAGATATTCGATGGAAATGAAAGGAAGATCCGGTTCCGGTGCGGATCGTAAATCCTCCCTCGTAAGTAGATTCTGGAAGTTGACCTTCCTTCGTGTCGAACCAGATTTGCAAGCGGGAAAGCTTTGAGGAATAGGATCGGAATGTTTCGCAGGGGTGGCAACGGTGAACGTGATAAACAACTAAATATTTGAGAGGAATTCAATCTTCCATTCACACATATATCAGTAACTTTATTATACAAGTTTTTCGATTATTTTATTGCATAGATTATTTCCCAGTTTATCAATCGATTAAGTGAGACAATAGAAAAATCTTGAATTCACTTACCCTTCTGATAATGTTCAATATTAAATTGTAAAAAAAAATTCACCGAATTTGAAAATTTTAACTAGAATGTTTAGAGAACAAAAAAAGATTTTTAATTGAAACACACCCACCATCTCTTTTCTATTAAAAAAAATGGGGTTGTTCTTACCCTCAGGTGATTTTTTTCGGAACAATGTCGTCATAGGAATTCTTTGTTCCTATTACAGAAATTGAAAATTATTTTTGGAGTTTTTGAGTTTGGGCACTTCAACTGTGTCCAATATCACCTTTTGACGGTAAGTTCAATATTACATTATTTCCTGAATAGTGAACCGATTTTGAAAATTTTAAGTGGGTTGTGCACAGAACAAGAATAACTTTCGAACTAACATTCCTCATTCAGAAAATGTTGGGGATTGATGCCACCTTCATGGGAGTTGTTTTTTCGGAACAAACTCTTGATGGAAATTCGCCCCCTCAAAATAGAAGTTGACCTGTTTTTTTCAATTTTTCGAAAATTCTTCGTTTCTGAGTTCTGGGGGGTCAAATTTTTGTTTGGGCACCCCGTATATACTCAACCCGGAAGATCTTTCCGAAAAAGCTTCAGAGGACATCAATCTTCATTTAGGAACAGGAAAGATAAATCTAATTTTGCTAAACATTTTTTCGAAATCAATCATAACTTCACAGAATTGTATAATCTTGAAATATAACACCTGGAAGCGTAAAGAAAAGAACTAGATATCCTGGGATGCGTAGAAATATTTAAGCACAAACAACAGGTTTCAAAATAAAACTATTAAATGAGCCGACGGTCCTTTAGCATAACCCACTTCTCGAAGTTTTGCACAAGCCGAAGGCTTCAACGAATATACTCGTATATAAAAGTTGAGATACCGTTTGTTTCATTTAGTTTGAAAATGTAGTACACACTGAAAAACTCTAGTCACTGTATATATTCAGTCAATAAAAAGTGATAGAAAACTAAGTAATTTCTTATTTAATTCCATTGTATAAGTTCCTATAAAAAATTATGAAATTTTACCGAATTTGAAATTCAATATCTGAACAGGAATTTTATGAAATAAGCAAGTAATCAATACTATTTTCATTAATACAAGAGCTCATAAATCATACGGATTTCCCGTCGAACAAGAGTCTGGCTAAACCAGGAATTATATCATTATCAAAGTAGTCCATGGTAAAACTCTGCTCACGAAGTAATCCGAAGTCCGAGTTAATCTAGCGCTAGCCTAACCCCCTCCAACATTTCCCATTCTACCTACACCTGTCGTCATCAGTCAACGACAAGTATCGCAGGACATATTCACGTTCGGATTTGAGTAATGGCAGCGTCGCGACGGCCCCAGGACGCCCGACAAGGAGTAGTATCGACGGCCTTCCCGTGTATTACAGCCGCGTCACCAATTAACCAGCGGATTAGGCCCACAATGGACGTTCAAATAATGGGAACGCCGATAACGTCCTTGGGCTCCCCGCGGCCCATTGTCCGTTATAAATGATCTGCTGACCAGATTTACGATTCCTGGAGATTCAGGACTGAGAAATATGGAAATGCGCGACAATGGGAACGGGCTCGATAGGTCCTCCGCAGATAATTAAGATCCTCGATAGGCCTATCTATTAAGCGTCGCTGCCACGAGGCGTACCTGGGAATAGATCATTTAATCGTAGAAACGGATGCGACGCTAAACCCGTAGGATCCCTGTGTACGTTATGAATTTCGTTATTGGGATACATGTGCAAACTAATTTGAGTCCTGTAGGGCTTCTAGCCCTACATGTTTGTTTTCGGTTACGTCCTGGATAACGTAGCGGGGTCACTCGGTTTAACACAGAAGAACATATAGAAATTTTGCAGCTTTGAGGGACATTTCGAGGAATTGGGGTAAAGCAATTAATATCTTTTTTTATGAATATCCAACAAAACTAAGTTTTGCAGCGCTCATTCCAATGTATATTAAAATGTTCCGAAATATAATGATCAACTTTTTATAAGATTTTATCAGGGATAAAATCACCTTCAAGTATTTCAACTTACAGAAGTCGTTCATGTAGTAGATATTATACTCCGCTAAAATTTTTTGTCTGTCTCTATCTAGGGCCTAATGTTGATTATTTATGATTTGCCCATGATTTATATTATTATAGTAAAAATGGTTGGTTCCAGATCCTTACAAATAATTTTGTAAACTCAAGTTCTCGAGTACAATGCAGGTTCATATCGTGAGGATCTTGTAATCACTATGGGCTGAACTAACTTCCTTCATTCCCGAGATATTCTATGCCAGTTGAGTATGACCTTAGTATCGTGCAGTGGTCATAGATGATCGTCAAGAAGTCACAGAAAGGTTAGGTCAACTTCGGAAACGTGATCTCATCTGGTATATTAACAGGTCCCTAAGAAAGCATGGAGCCGGTATGGGTATATATGGTCCCATGTACAGGGAATCACCGCCTTTAGGAAAGCATATAATAACGCTCAAAACTGAAATTATAGAGTTTGGGGGTATGGAGAGATGTCCCAGACAGTACTAGACGAACTAGCATTTGCATTGCCTCAGATAGTCAGGTGGCACTGAAGCAACTCATTGAGTTGAGTCTAAGTCGAGGGCCATCTGGAGCTGTAAAAATACCGTCACATCAGTAGCGAAAAACGAACTAGTCCTAGTTTGGGCACCAGCTCATCAGTGCAACGGGAAGGCAGAATTCCTGGCAAAAAGAGGCGCAAACACTCTCTTCACCAGGCTGATAGCCTGATTAGGGCTGAATTCAATTAATGCGAAACGAGAGAGAACTGGATGAACATTAAAATATAACTGATTTGCGTAATTTTGTAACTTTGCCGAAATTTTTTTATTTACTTGTTACGATTTATTCAGTTTAGAAGCATCATACTCCTCATATTGAAATTAAACTAAACAATTTTCGAGATGTGAATTCTTCAAACAGTATTTTTAAACTTATTTCCAGAGTGGATGCGCGAGTTTGCTCGATACCAACGCATTCGCCATTTTGGAACAGAAGCTATGACCTTTGAGATCGAATCCTGTGAGGGCTGCTAATTTCAATTAATTTTTTTTTATTTGAAATTTTTCGAAAAAATACAACAACTTCCTGTACTATACAAAGTCGTAAAAATTATTTCTGATACTAAAACAGAGAAAATAATGAAACTAAAGGAAATAGCGGTTATTACGAGTCTGGCAAAACTTCAGTTATCCGTGTGTTGACAGAAAGATAGTTCAATATTTGACATTGATGAAATTGATCGATTTACGCTCAAAAAAACTGGGAAATATTAAAAACTTATTGCCAAAGTGATGAATCTTCTATTCAAACCGTATCCAATTTACGTGGAAAATTCAATAAAAATGAAATGCTCCAACAGCAATATGTAGATCAATTTGTTCGTGAAAACTGAATCGTCATTTGAAGAAACAACCCGTTCACGTTCTTGTCCAATGAGCACACCTGAAAACATTAATGCTGTAGTCCAGAATGTGATTGAATATCCGTCAACATCAACTTGTCATCTTGCTCAAGAACTGAATATTTCTCGCACTCCTCTGAGGCGAATTTTGGATGAAAACCTCGGGGTATGGAGGCTTACAAAGTTCAACTAGTGCAAGAAGTGAAATCTCGTAACCATCCGATGCGTTTCCACTTCGCTCAATCGCATGGCCGAAGATGAGCATTTTTCCAGAAAAATCATCATCACCAATATGGTCAGTTATGATCCAACGAGATTTTTGATCCGTTCAACACATTATAAGAGAAGTAAGTAGAGGTCAAGGATATTCGCCAAGAACCAATCAAATAATTCACATTAATCTCAAGTGATGGAGAATCGAGCTGAAGGATCGAAAAATTCTGGTTTCTAATCAAATCTGTACCAGGGAAATTCGTTACTCAAAGTAAAGTGACAATATTCAAGTCCAAAATTGGCAATATTGTGCTCAAAGAAACGTTGGAAAACAATAACAAGGCTCAAACAGAATAATACAACTAATTCTTCAAAAAGATTTTGGAGGAAATTTTTCCAAAAATAGCAGGAAATCAAGAGATAATCGTAACTCATTGAATCGATTTTTTAAGTGCAAAATTCAATTAACAGGATTGTTAATATGAAGGTGGGCAAAATTAGGTTCAAATTTTTATGACCCTTAACAAAATTACAATGATATTAATGGATTCCGTCTGTCTTCATCGGCAATGAACACAACATAAATAATTATCAGAACTAATGTGTCCCGCGAGATCGTTATTCCATCCCTGGGAATTAACTGTACCCTACTTCACATACACAAAGAAGTTGTTGCCGGTTGGAACCGAAATAATCAGCAGTGTAAATCGCTAGGGACAAAGAAGGCCGTAAAGTAGGCGTTTTGTTCTTTAACCCTTTGAAACGAATCTACTAGGCTCCTGTTTGTTTTATCATAAGCCGCTTGTTGATCGGGTATTGTGCTCACGAATTTTTCGAATACCGGGTCGGCCATTTTGTAGTTCGCAAGTGAAGGATTGGTTTTTTTCTGATAGACAAAGGATTAGAGTCGAGTCCCAACAGATGTACATGCTTAGTATGAACACGTTTGCTTTATAATTTATTCAGATGCTTGATTTGGAGGAGTTTTAATTCGGCTAGGAGACGATATATACTTTACCGTGCGTGTTTGACGTTTGGAAGTGTCTGTGATAATCAGCAACACCGAATAATGTATCTCAAACATCTTCTATGTTGGAAGTGTATATTGTTACCTTTATTTGTATTCACTCCTTCACGAATATGAAAGAAATTTAAAAGTAGCTAATCGGTTTAATTTTGAGTACAAAATATGCTATAAAAATGATAAGTTTAAGAAATAAAGACATACACAGAAAAACACAATAATTAGACGTGATCGAGAATATTAATCAAATAAAACTGAACATATAGTTTCACCAGAATAATGGACAGGCGACGTACCAAAAATATCCCCATGCAATTAAGAAGGAAAAAACATCACAAATACGATGTATTGATGATCTAAAGTAAACAACACCAAGGATTGATACAATTACGGAGAAATTGAGATGATTTAAGAAAAACTAATATTTATCGGTTGACAGATACTTTTCTTTCATGAAGAAATTAAATTTGTAATATCAATTTGCCTATTCGCCATTCAAAAGCACTCTGATTTGGGAGCTTTATGAGTGTTTCCTAAATGTTTAGTGATTCTTGTTTGAAGCATGCCCCATACATACTCTATCGGATTCAGGCACAGAACTTGTGTTGGTAAATCAGTTTGTCGTTCTCTCGTCGCTTCGGTCTTAAATAGTAACTAGCAGTACTAACTTGAGTACCTTCGTTTTTCTCGCGAACATTCGGCATTGGCAGGCTTGATTCATAATAGCCAACCTGAAGAGTCCTATGGATTGAGCCGGGACGAACCGTTCTACTTCTCCACAATCCCATAAGCGAGAGGTTTGTAACTCATTCATAACATCGATTAATAAGCTTCAAATAATTCGTTCTTTGTCAATTTTTTTCAATGAATTCTTTTAGAATATTACTTTTTCGAGATGGAAATGATCAACAAGCAGCATTATTAATGGAGTACTAGATCGTAACACTAGTTACTATCTCAAGCTCGGATAAATCTAAAACTAATTCAGAAATGAGAAAATCGGTTTCATTCGTAGATTGTAGAGGCGGTATTCTCGATTCTTCAGAAACGTTGAATTTCAGCAAGCCTTTATCTAAAGGAATATACTCTTATTACGAAATGCATCTCGTTCAGATTCCGTCAAGGCGTATGAATAACGAAGAAAACGCCAACTTGTTTATCTCAAGATGAAAATTCCATTTAGTCGAAATCGCGTTGGGAACTAGCTTATTACGGTATATATCGCAGGGAAATCGGAAGGAAAACCGCGTAAGACGTAGAACCTATTCAAATTCCTGACAGTCGGAAGTAATGAAAAAAAAGGAAGGCGCATATCGAGGCGAATTTTAATTCCCGATCACCAATGCAAAGCAGATTAGATGTCGCTCAAAATAAGTTGGAAACGGCGCTTTATCCGATTCGCCTCTTATAAATAAAACAATGTCGATGGGGAGTTTGAGTTAATTTACTTTATGGCGGTTGTAAAACCTGGTTTCGGAGACTTTTTGGTTTCTCGCTTGGAACTGATATTATGCCGTAGTAAAGTTCCGACAGTGATTTCAGAAGTGGCCGGTTGCTGTGTCGACAAGAAACAAGAGAAACTGCAGTTTGCAGGGACGTACTCGTCGAAACTTTATTTTAGTCATCAATACTATTATATCCAGTTTTACTGTTAAAATAACGAGTTTGAAAAGGTTTCATAAATCGGTCTTTACTTGACGCAAATTCGTATTAACGTCGATGAAAGTAGAACACTTGAGTTCCGATGATATTCATTGCATTACAAAATTGATTCGTCCTTCATATTGTGAGAATAACAGACATTATTTTTCGATTTATCGCAAACTTAGGCATATAGACAGCACAATTCATTAGTCCTCAATTATCACAGACAAAAACGGCATACAACAGAATGTTATTTAGAATAGTAAACATACTTATTACGAAGGAGAACTTTGAGAAAGAGTTTAAGACCATAAAGCAAATAGCAACTAATTATGGCTTTAATCCGATGATTATTGACAGTCTCTTGAACAATCGGGTGAATTAATATATTCTCAAATTTATCCAAAAGATTCAAAATAGATTTCACTATTGACAGACATGAGATAAGATACTAGATATTTGAAATTTTGTTTGCGAATCGTGCACTTTTCAAACGTGCGTCTATTTGTAAAAATCAATCAACAGGAATTGAAGTTATGTATTCAAAAGTAAAAAGTCTGCGATGATAGCTTTATTTTTGAATGAAAAATCGACTATGGAGATAGTGAAGGAGATGACACTTAAAAATTTCAACAGAAAATTTGTTTATCGTTCCAACAAACATTATAATGAAATTGGCTCTGATGGCTCATGAGTACTGTTGTACTCCTGAGAACCTTTGTAAAGTGAACAAACGATTGGAACAAAATCAACGTCAAAGCGACAATCAATTGGCAAAAGATATTCGAATATCGCAACGATCCATTCGCCGCATATTGAAGAACAAACTTCAGGCTACAAAATACAGAAAGTTCGAGACTTGAAAAATAAAAAGAAAAGAGATAGACGCTATAGGGTAAAACAGTTGGATGAGATGGCCGTGCATCATAATTGAACAATTTGTTGTTCTCGGATGAGAAAATTTTTAGATTTCAGCAAGTTTTGAACAAACAAAACGAGAATATTTACTTGAGTAGTCGTTCTTCTCTCAATTGAGACCATTTGCGAGCATATCAAAAGCGAAAGCCGGCTTCGATGTTGGACAGCAAACCCACGAAACGGACGTTAATGCTCCATTCTATAGGCAGTTAACGTTGGAAGGTTGCTTGAAGTCTTAAGCAAGTGAACAATTCAAATCAGAACGTTGGGTGTTCCAACAAAACTCTGTACCAGCTCACAGAATGCAGCACACTGTCTAGTACTTTCAAAATAATGTTCCAGCCTTCATTTCACCAAGACTATGGCCTTCATACTCCCCAAACTTAAATTGGATTTCTGCATTTCAAGGTATTTGAAGAGCAAGGTGGGACCAAAAAAATATGATACAGCGAATGGACTGACCACTGCATCTCAAGCGAGAATGGGGCAAAATCCCACCGAGCATCATAGGATTCTAAATTGAAACTATGGACGTTGAACTAAAGAACGTTTAGTAAGTTTAGGTGTCAGTTCCAACAAAACAACACAGTAATTCAACATTAAAAACAAACACTCTTATCAGTGATAATACAAAATAGCCTTCTGATTGGACGGCTAAACTTGGTGACCATTCAATGTGGCTCTAAACGTAAGCGACGCGAAATACTCGAGTCCATCTCTGGCTATAGTCCGACACTCGAAGGCGGCAATAAAGAGTGCTTTTAAGAGATGAGAAACGTCTGTTGCAATAACAGCCACTGTACGGGCAACGCCACTAGGCGGTCACGGCTGACGCGATTTGACTTTTACCAGTTAAAAATCCCTACGTCGCCATGTGACACCTACACGTCGGATTTGTGTTTAGAGGATTAAATTATTTCCGAGATCTCTGTGGCGCCATCTACGCCCGGAAGAGATTTGCAACACCGACTGGGAGAATTGGTGTACGCGAATTTGTGATTATATGAAGATATTGTGCTGATTAACTAGATATGAATGCTACATGGTAAGGGTAAATTTTGGTTAATTCCGTTTTTATTTAAATGACATTTGCAAAAATCGGCAGTGCTTTTGTTTGTTGGGTTAAGAGGTCCTCAGGGTAAAAAGCCAAAAGCCTATGCTTGTGTGGAATCAATTTTTCAATTACCCGTATGGAAATTGTTGGTGGGGAGTTAATTATTATTCCTTCCAGTTCACATACTTGCGCACAGTTTAGAGATATTATTCTTAAACTTATCATTTTTCACATAAAACAATCATATTTTATCCATACATCGAAGTACGATTGGAATGCTCTCATAGCGTCTAAATGGAACTATTGGAAGCACAAATTAATTTGGTCTGTTTTCGAAAGATTGCTCCAAAAATATTAAATTTCTAAATAGTAACAGCTAATTGCCGCGGTTTTGGACAGATTGGATATCTGCCGATACAATCCTGTTGAATTGTTTCGAGTTTCATACGCTGTCAAAAATGTCAGAACTAAACAGCATTTATCGGAAATTTCTATTTTTTGTTTTAAATGAAAAAAAATGCAGCTGATGCTCATCGTATGCTTGTGCAAGTTTACGGTGACACTGCTCCAAGTCATGTAGAGAATGGTGTCTCGGCTTCAAAAGTGGTGATTTCGGCGATGAAGATAGATCTCGCCCAGGGCGGAGGAAAAATTCGAAGACGATGAATTACAGACATAACTCGATTAATATCCGAGTATAATGCAAGAAGAGTTTGCACTTACGTCAGAGGTTACCAAACCAGCAGTGTCTGTACGTTTGAAATCTATTTGGACGATTCAAAAGTAAGGCAATGGGTTTCCTTATGAATTGAAACCAAGAGATTTGGAAAGGCGATTATTTTTTTGTGAGCAGCTGCTTCAAAGGCAAAAAAGGGTTTTCCACACCGGGTAGTTACTGGTGATGGAAACTGGATCTTGTGTTGTGTACTACGAGCTGTTAAAACTTGGTGATTTAATTTCGGGCGATCGGTAGTCTGTATTTACTTCCTTTGAACTGTGCATTACGAGAAAAATGTCCGGCAACAACGCTTGGCCTCACATGGCAAAAGTTGTCAGAAAATATTTAGTCACCGTTTCACTTCTTTGGGACCAATAAAAAATTTGCTCAAAATTGGATCGCCTCAAAAGACAATAATTTTTCCGGATCCTGAGAGGTGGGAGAAATCAATAAGCAGTAATGGACAATATTATGATTTATTTGTTAAATCATTTTTATACAATTATATTTGAGATAAATGCATTTTTCGAGCTAAAAAATCAATCCTTATTAATTTGTACTCCCCATACAAGAATCTAGAAAAGCACTGACGTGCTTATTCATCAGTCTATTTCCCCTAAAAATTTCCAATCCGTAAATTACTTCTTAAAGAAGCTACAGATGATAAATCAAAACATATTATTCTGTCATTCAAAAATCAAATAAACTATAATTTCGCAATTTTAGAACTGTTCTCCTGTAGAAACTGATAATCTTGTTGAAAGGCAAATACATGGTTACAGGGATCCATCCTTCTTCCTTCGTTCTGCATCGGTACGTACTGACAAGAATAGAAAAAAAAATTACAGCACAAAATTTCATATACTTTTCATACTATGCCAAAATCAAAAAAATTTGAGAAAATTTTGTAATGCATCACTATTATGCATGATTCCTCCTGTCGTTATTTCACATTAAAAAACTCTATTAGATTTGTATTTTCGAAAATACACTGGCGAGCAGAAAATTTCATAACTGTTCAAATACCTTTGTCAGTTAAGATTTTCACGAGAATCATGAAATTTCTGAAATGGTAGAGAAAGGAAAATTTCCCAAAGAAAAATGAAAATTTTTACTCGACTTGTATGAGTTATTTTGAAAAAATCAAAAACTTCGAAATTGAAAAAAGTTCGTAACTGAAAATTTCAGTATCAGAATGACGTGTGACCTCCCCTAGCTCTAATTACAGCTTCCAAACGTCTTCGCATGCTCGTGATGAGCCTTCGAATATTTTCTTGTGGAATATTCTCCCATTCATGACGAAGTGGTTCACGGAGCTCTTGTAAATTAATTATTGGGCGATGGAACCATAGTTCTGACTTCCCAGTTGGTCCCATAGATGTTCGATGGGATTCAAGTCAGGACTTCGTGCTGGCCAGTTGAATCTTGAAATTCCATCCTCATTCAAGTACGCTGTCACTATTCGAGCAGTATGTGGGCATGCATTGTCATGCATAAAAATTCCCTGCTCTACCAGAAATGGTATATAAAGTACAACATGGTCCATCAGAATTTCCTCTATATACCTTACTGCTGTTAAAGATCCATTTATAAAAACCAATTCTGTTAGGCCCTCCAAAGACACATCTCCCCAGAACTTAACAGTTCCTCCACCGAATGGAACTCGCTCCTCTATACAGGCATCGGCGTACCTTTCTCCAAGACGTCTATAAACGCCTCTACGACCATCAGCTCTTCTAATGCTGAATCTGGATTCATCAGAGAAAAGTACCTGGGCCCACTGAGGTTCTAACCAGTTTATGTGACCTCGTGCAAAATGAAGACGCGCAATTCGATGCTCTCTGACAAGTTCTTGACCTGTTGCAGGTCTCTATGGTTGTAAATTCGATTCTGAGAGACGTCGTCTCACGGTCAATTCATATACGTTTACCTGACGTACTCCCATCAATCGATTTCGAACTTCAACAGAAGTTAGATGGCGATTTCGAAGATTTGTGGAAACCATGAATCTGTTATCGCTCAACGATGTGCACCGGCTTCTTCCAGATCCAAGTCTTCTGGTCAGCCTGCCTGTCTTCTGATGTCTTATCAATTTTTCTTTGGACTGTAGATAGGGTAACATTCACTCTTTCAGCAAGAGATCTCTGGTTCACCCCATTATCAATAAGTGGCACTATTCTCGCATAATCTCCAATTGGTAAACTCATTTTATGAAATTTTTTCCATCAGAGAGTGGAAAACAAACTTTTCCAATCACCAATGTTGAACGCAACTGATAAACGATGAATTTATCGTGAAGAATTATTCGAAGGTGGTTTCTTTTATCAAGTTTTTTAGTCCATGTGTCTACATTTTGCGCATATTTAGTTGATTTTCTGATGAAAGATAGATTATGAACAAAATATTATTGAATCAATTCGAACACATGAGTCTATTGAAAAAACAGTTAGTGACCCATTTTTTGCGCGCCAGTGTATTTAAAAAATGAAATTTCAAATGTTTGGTGATCAGTGAGTAGATTCTGTCCATTTTTGAAGATAAAAAATCATAAATGTCAATAACTGTGGAACCATTGGGAAGTTTCCAGTATGTTTGGTGGCTTTTTTCGTTTTAAGAGTATATACGGTCGGACACACTTACTTTTCACCTAGGATTCTTCATCAATGTCATTTGTGACCATTTTTGGCTCGAAATCCGAAAATTATAGACATAAGAACAAGCGTGAAAAAAGAACCGAGTCCAATCAGGTTAAAAGTTTATGCAAAATTGAATAAATTGAGATTCATTAATGTTAATAAACTGTAAAAATAATAATTATAGTATTACTAGAATCAATTAAGTGATAATTAATAAAATGTTTAATTATGTCATAGTCAAAAGACCCGAGACGTCGATTAAACATATAATATAATCAAGACCCGTACGGCAGGTTATATATTACGTCATGTCATCCCAACTAATCAGGGTTTCAACATGATCTTTGATGGAATATCCGTGGTAGACAGTTTCATTAATCACATTACCCATATTCATATTAATGCTCCAGTTTGACAAAGCGTCACCGGTTACGTCTCGTTCATCACCTTAAAATAAGGAAAGATACGAGTAAGTTCAATATATCCTTCCGAAAACAAAACCACCCTAATGAAAAATCTTCCCCAGAAGTGTTCTCAGAAACGTTGCTAAGGGGTGAAAAGCCGACATGAAGCGAAGGAATTTATTCATTTACCCCCCATAATACAGGTAGGTACGTTCTGTTAACTAGCAGGGGAATGAGTCATTAATAACTCCCTAAATAGGCGAATCTAGTGGTAATATAGTTTTATTAAAACCTTGGGGTGATACAAATTGAATTTATCTTCTTGATTATTTATCTCCTTATGCTTAAAATTCATTTACTTTGTTTACAAACAACCCTTAGAGTGTAGATTAAAAAGGCATATTTCTTTAGAATAGGATTGTTCACTAGCAGAAAGAATTCTATCTCCATAGTGAGTAAAATAGGAGAGTACTTGAACTTAATAGTCTTAAGAGACAATCGCTTATTATGGACTAAATTTGTACATGCAATTCTTGACTGTTTGCGTTTTTGCGCGCTTGTTCCCGAGAACAGCGTGATATGGTTTGGTCCAATTGTTTGTAATTTTCGAATTTTGAGAAAATGGTTTTAAATGGTACGAAAGTGATTTCTATCGGCCGTAAACTCACTCACTTTGGAACGGAAAGGGCAAGATCTTTAAAACTTTTAGGGAAGGTGGGCAAAATAGGTATATATATTAGGAGTAAAAATAAGTTTTCGCCGTATTATTGTAGATGGCGCGGCACGGAGTTTCCGTTAGCTTTCGCAGATGATAACCGGCTTAAAAAATAGTTTGGACATTCAAGAACAACATAACTTATTAATATCATTGATTTTATATTGGTAAAATATAATTTTAATGAATTGAAAATGTCAAAATTTGAGCCAAGTAAGCGTCATTTGCGGAAAATATTAGTTTACTTCTTTCATTTAAAGAAATCTGCTGCTGAGGCGCATCAATTATTCGTAGAAGCATATGGTGAGGGTGCTTTGAGTGAGAGAACGTGTCGAGAGTGGTTTCAAAAGTTTAAAAACGGTGATTTCGACGTAGAAGACAAAGATCGCAGTGGAAGGCCAAAAATTTACGAGGATGCAGAATTGGAGGAATTATTGGAGGAAGATTCATCTCAAACACAAAAAGAACTTGCTCTAACATTAGAAGTCACTCAGCAAGCAGTCTCACACCATTCTTCTATAATAAATATTTAATTTGTGTTAAAAAACGGCGGAAACTTATTTGTACTCCTAATATATTGAAAATTAATATGAAGAAGTATTTGCATATTACAGAAAATAGCTGGAATTAATTCTCCAGGACCTCTACAGATCTGAATCTAAATAAATCTCATGAAAACATTTGAAATTGAATTTTGTTTATCGAAAAATTGGTTAGTTGTTGCAGAAATTTCTATTGAAAAAAAGGTATTTTTATATGTTATGATGATTATTTTATTTATGCAAATAACTCCTTACTGAAAAGATTTGGGTCCGAATTTATCAGGTTCTTTCTCTGGAGAATGTGCTATATATTCTTTTAAAAAAGAAAATAAAAAAGGCCTTTTTGAATCATATGTTGAACATGTTTTGATAATGGAACTTGTGATTCTTTAACATCCAATCGAAACATATATGTATAAGGTGATGTCTAAATAATTTGGTCATTATTTTATATTTATTTTGGTTCTTTATTAGTTGATTTTCACCACATGTGATGATAATATAAATGTCTATAAAGTGATATAGTGTATCTAGGACATGTTTTTAAAGTTTAATTCGAAATGTTTTCATGAGATTTATTCAGATTTGAATCTGTAGAGGTTCTGGAGAATTAATTCTAGCTATTATCTGTAATATTAAAATTTGTAGCGAGGTGTATTTGATATTTACTAAATTCAAAAAACCTTCTATCAAGCAAAAAAAACCCTTTCTATTATTTCATTTCATATATAATAATGACAATTCGTTCTTCACTCATATGCGGTATTTTTTTTTTGATATAATTGAGTCTTACTTTATACAACCTTTGTGTGTCTTCTTAGAACGAACATACTATGCGAATGGTAGTAGTTTGGAATTTGTAAGTATGATATCATTAATAAGAAGTATAAGCTATGGTAACAGGAAGTTCTACAAATCGAGACAGTGTACCACACATCTTTATGACAGTTCTAAAATCAAACAAGCTCGATCAGGTTGTGTTGATCACTGGGACATAAGTAGCAGACATACGCACCTTTCGAACTTGTTGGTTCTCATCAGTGCCCTGCGAATATAGGTGCGTGGCTGATTTGTAGTCGCTGGACATTACAACGCACTGAAAAGAATCAACAAGTTCGAAACATGTGCAGGTCTGCTACTTATGTTTCACTGGTCAACAAAACCTATTTGAACTTGTTTGAATTTAGAATTGTTATAGAGATGTATATTACACTATCTCGATTTGTAGAACTTTCTATTACCATACCTCATACTTCTTACTAATGCTATTTGGTACCGACTGTCAACCGAATTAATTTATTTGATTATAAATATGCTAATTATGAGTATCACAGCGTAACAGGATCTGACTTAAGCATGAGTAAGGTGTGGAACGCTAGAAAAAATCTGGAATACAGTTATTAGCTTGAATTGGCTCGGTAGGGTATGTCGTGTATGTCAATTCGCGTGTACAAGATGGCGCTAATGTATGATGAATACATTAGTGTTCCTGTGCAGAGAGAATATAGGTGCGTGGCCGATTTGTAGTCGTTGGACATTACAGGGTACTGACGGGAACCATCAAGTCCGAAACGTGCGCATTTCTGCTACTGTTTCAGTAATCAACAAAACCTAATCGAGCTTGTTTCAGTTTAGAATTGTTATACAAATGTATAATGTCTCTATTTGTTAAACTGTTGATTACAATATCTCATACTTCTTATCAATGATATTCGGTACAGATTGTCAGCCGATTGATCTGTGAATTGTCTAAATTTGCTGGATGATTGCTGTAAACCAATGACTTAATGTTACTCCAAAGAAAGAAGTCCAATTGAGTTGAATCACAGGAACGAGGCGGATATTTTATCGGTCCATTTCTTGAAATAATCGGATCACCGAATTTGTTTTCAATAAAAGTCATTGTGTCGTTGGCAGTATGACGAGTCGCACCGTCGTTTTGAAACCACATGTTCTGCAAATCAAGACGAACGTCGAGAAATCGATAAATTTTGGTCTTCACGAACACTTTCACGTACGGCAGCAATATTCTCTTCACTTATTGCATTTCTTCGTCTTACTGGCACTGTAACATCATGAAGAGTAAAAAATATTTGAAACTTTTTCACTAAACGTTCAACTGTTCTTTTATCAGGACGATTATAACGACTAAAAATTGGTGTTCAAGCACGTAAAGTTAGAGTAACAGATCGCGATTTTTCATAATAAATTTGGATTATTTGTAAACATTGTTGGAGTGTGTACCTTACCATGATTAAATGGTAGAGATTGACAAATACAACTGTCAATGGCACAAATAAACAATGGCTTACTGACATGCGTGAGTAATGTCAATTCAAAATGGGCGTCCCCATTGAAAGACCCTTTACTATCTGTTATTAACGTTAATTATTTAGAGCTATTTGCTTTGTATTATAACATTCTTTGTCAATTTTTTTTCCTCATAGGTACTTTAAATGATCTAGAAAATGTACTATTATAGGGGATATTTTTTGTGACTGTGGGTGATTTGAGGTAGCACGTATAGTCAGTCTATTTGTGTGCGGAAAGAATGTTTTTATTCATAAATTTCAAGATGAATTTCCGAAAGTAAAAATCTAAACCATCAGAGAAATGAAACTATCTGATATCAAATGGTTTCAAAAACATTTTGAAATTATTAATATATAACATGTGTTTTGCAGATTCGAAACATGAAATCCCATACTACAAAGTTCTGTTATTCTACATGTCCGGGTAAGAGCCTCTAAGTTCAATCAACTTCCTTAAACGCCTTCCATAGTATTAGTTGGGGCATCTGGGGCTTGGAACCCTTTTCGTACGCGTAGACAAAATTTCCTCCGCCCTATAATTTATTCCATCTTGCTTTATACCATGTTCTCTGGTAGCGCCACCTATTGTAATTACTTTCAATTTACAATTACCGTAAGATGTAGCGAGATTACGGTTCGGAATTTACGAGTCCCGATTATCCACCTACAGCAGTCGCCACGGCCGCTCTTTACCGGCGTTGCCGTCGAGGAAATAACATTAAACACCCTCTTTGGGCCGGAATTCCGTCATCGTTGCCTGAGGGTATTCTTCAGTTTAATACTTTTTGGATTCCTTGTTCGGAGTAGAAAATGAATATACACTATGAGTCCTTCTGTTGTACATTAATGTAAAATGAATAAAATCAGTTTTTTCTTTGTAGTCCAGACGTGGTCAATCTGAATGAAATGAATTTTTGTATGAAGTTTCCTATAACTATAACAGAATAGCATAAAGTGAGCATATGAAGTTTATATTGAGTAATCATGAGAATTTCAGGAGAATCAAGTTACCCACGTTGCCGCATTTGCTTCTCTTACGCAATCGAAGTCACAGATATTTGTTCTCTTCGAGTGACATATGCTAAAGCGTGGAACATAGTTGGATTCACAGATCAACTCAATCATCTGGAAATATATCATATTCTCTATCAATCTCAGAAAAAAAAACAAGAGGAACTTATAGAAAAGGCGTAGTTCATGCGTTTATATACCAAAGTTTGCCGCTATTCTTATTTTGAATGTAAAATGTAAATAAAAAATTTCTTGCCTTAACTGTTACCAAATCTAACAATCAACATATATTTTCTGTAGACTCTAAACTGCGCATACACAAATGAATAAGTACACCTGAGGATGATGAATCGAGAGCGTTTACTTGTGAATGT
Organism: Megalocaria dilatata; assembly: GCA_034642435.1. Taxonomy (NCBI): domain Eukaryota; kingdom Metazoa; phylum Arthropoda; class Insecta; order Coleoptera; family Coccinellidae; genus Megalocaria; species Megalocaria dilatata. The sequence goes on from CM067854.1 coordinate 77,400,721, forward strand.
AAAAATAATTACAGACAACAAACAAACAAAACATTGGTAAAGAAAATAAAAACATGAATAGTTACCAAAACTATACAAAACTTATTCTAATCAATTATTAAAAATAGGAAGATACACTTTCAATCATAATCATAATCTCACACATTCAAATGAAACTCTCAACCTGAACCTGTTAGAATCCCTAAAGATACAAAGGCATAATATAATTTAAATTTTACTTAATGAAAAAACACATGTGAGAAATACGCCTTTTTGAATATTTGAATGTTTTTCACTGTTTATTTACTCCAACACCATTATAAAGAGAGGTTATTTCCAATACAAACTCAGTCAAAGTGTAATATATCTAAAAGACCAACTGTGTAAGGAAAAACATTTATGGTATTTATGACAAGTGAAAATTTCATTATTATCTCAAATATATATTGTTTAAAATAATTTTCCATCAAATAAAGGCAGGTTCAATCAAAAGTTAATTTATATTTGAACACTTCGGGCGAATACCCGATTCAACACAACAATTGTTGAAAGGAGTATAGCCCGAACAGTTTGTACGAAGTTGAGTAATGAGCTCTTTCAAAGTTGATGAATGCCAAACTTATGGCTGTGCTTTTACTAGGAAATTTCGAGTGAATATCGGTAAATACGTGGTGATTTCACACAATGAAATTGGAGGTGTGTTCGGAAGTTGAGTAGTGTGCAAACTTTAAGTCAACTGAACTACAGGATTAGACGCGGAATTTGTTCCCAACTAACGTGAAAAATGAAGAAAAAAACTAATAATTATTATTACGAAATCATTTCTGGTATTTATTACTTATGGACTGACAAACAAAATAGAATTCTTAGTTTTTAGTGATATCGCCTTTGAACAATTTTATTCTCTTCAATCTTTCAAAGGAATCATAGCATATGATGCTCTCAAAAATCCATCATCCTAATGGTATAGAAATCACCCAGAAAGCCATTAGATAAATGTCGCCTCGACATTAGTCGCAGTGGAATTTTTACCTGTCTCGCTAATATAACTCCGAGTTAGCCAAGACAGTCAACGCATGCTGCGTTCCGACCAAGCGGGCACGGCATAAACTCTCTACTTTATAACAAGTACGTCAACATTCACTCAAGTCACAATCAATGCTTCAATTCACCTAAGTCACATCTCTAGTACAGAAACTCATCTCTCTAGCCATAAAATGCTTCAACGCATGTAGAGAAAGATCTCTATTTGCAGTCATTTGAAACTTCACAAATTTAATATGATAATATAATGATAATAATATAATAACACAATTGGAAGTCCTGAAAGCGAATGAATTGAACATACATCTGTAATTAAGTTGTGACGCGAACCCAAGTAAACTCAGTGAAAGTAAACAATGGTCACAAGGCCAATCGATTCACTACTCTACGAGCAATAAAAGTGTTTTCACCATAACTGCAGATAGAAACCCCATCGCGATAACTCCCTTAATTTTGGGCGAAACAACTCAAAATTTTACAGGGTACTGAGTAATATTTAGACTTCAAATAAACAAATTATAGTCTATTAATATATCTTAATATTCCCTTCGAAGTATGCTCATCCTAGAATCTGCCTAATAGTTGATTAACGTTCAATTACTAACGAAGATTGAAGAAGGTACAGGAAGCAATTCTTTCACCTTGTTTTAAGTGTATACAATTTTTCAAATAGAGGACATTACATCTACTTAGCTATTTTCCACCTTTCCCACGCTAAATAAGTAAAGTCATAATTCAAACATAATTTCATACTTCTTCAAATACAATTGTTTAATGAGAATAAAAGTGAATCATTTCCTACCAACAAATAAATGGAATGGTAATCTGGTTTGAATACCGGTGATTTTTATCAGCATTGCATAGAGATTGAGATCTGATGCAAATTCAGGGCCAGGATACGTCTGCATTTACATTCGAAGCAGCTCAAGACACATCTTTCGATTAAATGCAGACTCCGAATACAACGTGTTCAAATCTTCAATTATTTTGCTAGTTATCGGGCTAGCCGGAAGAAATATATCAATGGTACGTCCTTTGGAAAAAAAAAATTGAATATATCTTCCATAAAATTTGCAGTTTTTAGCATGATAGTCACCTGGAATGCGCCACAAATAGAATGATATATTGTCAAAAATGATTAATTGTTTTTACACTTCTTGATTTCTTGGACATGAAACTGCAGTTGGAATTGCTTGGTTAATTTCAATTTTTTTATTGGATAGATACACCGACCTTACTTTCGCGATGTTACTTCTGCATTGCTAAAGTGGGAAATTTAAGTTGTGTTTTTATATTTAATTTGATGGATATGTACTTTCCCATGAACTCTCCTGTAAGTGAGAAATTCCATCCATTTAAAAAGTTTATGGCCGTTTTATTGCCGTGCTCGAAAATTTCTAATGATTCCAACATATTTGTTTTTCTGCCTTTTCGTTCCAGATGTAGGATTACAAGATTATCGAATTCTAGAAAGACATTATCGGTTTCGAAGAAATGTTTTGTGAAATTAACGTATACTTTTCGAAACTTCAATCAAGACTTCCTTCACCTTTTCATGAAAGTTCTTTCTATTTAGCTTATTTGTATACTACTGCAACCTTGACAACTTAATTCATAAACGTCTTTGTGAGCTGATTGTTGCGAGTGCAAATATTGGGTTCAATAAATATGTAATACACAACTTGACAGAAAATATCTGCAGGTGATCATTATGTTAACGCAGAATGAAATTTTTTCCCAGTCGTTGAAAAAATGGACAACTTTTCTTATGTAATTACTATTATTCATTGTTGCGAAATACAATAAGAACAGCATCTCCAGCTCGTGAACGGTGAAATAAATATCATGACCACACCAGCATTCCACCTTTACAACACAGATGCAGATATATTAATATATGTTATTTCACGAATATTCAAATTAAATGTTTCTATCTATAACATAATATGTGTAGAGCTCCAATTAACTCTCCTAGCTAGAGGCCGATCATGCACACCGACATTTTTCAGCATTTTTTCAACTCAAGTGAGATCACGAAGCAACGCTGACCATTGTCTTCTCCCCTTTTACGGACTCCTCACCTTGACATTCCACGATTTCACATTACTCTTTTTGCGGGCAAACGAAAAAAAAACGATAAATTTATATCGATACATATTCCGTGCCAAGGTTGATAAGTGCAACCGATAATTTCTCCACCTCCTTGTAAGATTCTTAACGATCTGGTCATGGTAAATAGCAGGTAATGCCTGTTAAATCGATTCAATTAAAGTTCTTAGTTCGTTTATGGCGATAATATTTCTGCAATGGCTCGGCAGTTATACTGCGGAAAATCGTGAATGAATAATTGAGCAAGGGTTCTGATTTCAATATGTAACGGGTTCTCCAATAGAAATGATACAATTTAAAATGGTTATAATGGCAATACTGTATATTTTTCTGACATTTCTCATGTGGCTTGTGTTCAGTGAGTTATGCCATTTAATCATGAAACGATACGCGCTACAACAACGTTTAGAAATTGCTAAATTATTTTATCAAAATCAGTGTGCGCACTTGTAAAAATGGGAGAAATTTAAGGAGAATTCATGGACAACATTATTCAGTTAATCGTCCCACTATTCGTCGTATTGTAGACAAATTTGAAAATGAATTTTCTTTACACGATGCAAGAGTTGCAGTACGACAAAGAAATGCACGCATACAAGGGAATATTGACTTGATTGCAGCAAGTGTAAAAGGAAATCAAAATTTGTCGGCTCCACGTTGTTCTCAACAATTGAATATTTCTCAAACAACAACCTGGAGAATTTTGAGGAAAGATTTTAGTCTTAATCCTCACAAAATTCAACTGGTTCAAGAACTGAAGCCACAACAGTGCGGACAGCTCAGTGGTAGACCATAGGGCTCGTGACCGGAAGGTCCGGGTTCTAATCCTGTTCAGGTGGAAAAGAAATTTTCTAGTTGGACAGGTTCACTGTTGGTTTCAGTTCTGTGACCCAAAGTGGCACGAGATTGCACTAACAAAGCCTACCCAGAACACAACTGAACTCCTTACTCGCACAAGCTGAAAAAGCTTCTGAGGGATCTTCACTGAAGATCTAGGAGTATCAGAATAATAATAATAATTATAATAATAACAAACGTCGTTTATTTTCTGATTTTTCTCTTCAGCAACTTGAAAATGATAAACAATTTTATCCAAAAATTGTATGCAGTGATGAAGCTCATTTTTGATCGAATGGTTATGTAAACAAACAGAATTGCAGAATTTGGAGTGATGAAAATCCACACAAAACTGTAAAATTTTTTAGAGTTTTCACAAATAAGCACTGATTTCGATCAAATAATTTAACGAATTTTTGATAAAATACATAAAACATTCTGTAACTCTTAAACGATTATAGTTAGGACATATTTCGAGCACTGATTCAGACTCACCAAAATGTCCTGCATCTGCCCTGAAAGCCTGTACAATCATTCGTGAAACACCCTGTATATTGAAACTATATACAAAAACATCAAATATATATCCTTATATATAATCAAGATAAAATATTTTTCAATGTCTCGGAAAAAACCTTTTTACATCCCGACATGAAACGTATTAATCGAAATTTATTAACCAAAACTATATAAAATAAAATAATCAGGAACGGTTTTTTACAAAATTTGAATATCAAAACAGATTTAATCTGTTCGTCTTCTACAATTTTAATTTAAAAAAATTTACTTAAGAAACTTTAAGAATTAAATCAATGTCTTTATAAGCACTGCTCATATTTAATAGACGCATAAAATCTAAATTCATCATACAATATCAAATGGCATTAAGAAAAACCAACGAATATAAATTGTCAATTAAAATTAATAAATAAATAAAAAAATAAAAGTTTATTATATATGAGCAGTGCTTATAAAGACATTAATTTAATTCTTAAAGTTTCTTAAGTAAATTTTTTGAAATTAAAATTGTACAAGACTAACAGATTGAATCTGTTCTGATATTCAAAAACTATATGCATGTATATTAAAATACAAATACAAGAAAATCCACTATTCCAAAATTATCTAAAATTTTCAAAATAAAGGATCAAATAAAAATAATTGTAGGAGAATTCCAACATTTGATAGCTATTTCGGTGTCTAGTCCTCGTCAGAAATGTACTGAATTCAGATTCAAATATATCACAATATCAAAATTTAACTCCCAAATAAGATAAAACCTGGAATAAACTCGAAGTAAGCTTTAAAGTATCCAAATAAAACAGGAATAATCAACGTGTTGTTACGTATAACCTATAACTGTTTGTACTCGGACCACAGAAAAACATAGCAAAGCTTATTCGCCCCAAATAATGTCCCATGATGAGAAAAAAAATTTCTACACATTATAGAAACCCATGACGCGAAAGGATTAAATCGAACAACTTGCATGAATTCAAACAGCAATCGAAATCCCAGGACCCTCAAATTGCAGGTTATATATCTAATGGTGTCCCCTGAAATGATCACGATATTCTCTTAATCTCAGACAACTCCTACTGGATTGATCGATGGGGTGGCGTGACTCCGGTAAATTCTAATCATCCCGGCATTGGGAGTAAGAACTAACCTCAAACTTGTATGAAAGTTGGAAGATTAAACTGGGACTTCTCCTGTCGTATTTAGGGAATGATTTATCCTAGAGGGGGATTCGAATGTAACGCATAAGCCACAATTTGTTTATTTAGTCCGGTTTCCGGGATTAAATCCCGAAAATTGAGCGTTCCGTAGAAATAACATTGTTGAATAATTGCCTTTCCGAAGAAACAACTTCGGTATTCGAAAGTTTCCAACAAAATACTCAGTTTAACTGAGAAATTATGAGAAACTTCTGTATTCAGGTAGGAAACCGTTCCTTTCTGATTAAAACTTCGTACAATATGAATTCGAATAATCTACTCGGAATTTATTGAAAAGTGAGCAGTTAAGTGATACAATCTGTGACAGTCGAAAATAAACAATTCAGTCATAATATTGGCAGAGTTGTTCAGTCCTGTTTCAACTAGAAGTAGAACTAATGATAAAAAATGACTGAAAAAATTATATTATAGATGCAAAATTGAAAAATATTGGAAGTAAAAGAGACCTCTAATTTTGAAGCTGTATCTATTATCCAGTCCACAATTCTCAATATTTTAAACGGAGCCATAGGTTCACTTTGCTCGTGAAATTGAAAAATTTATGATTCGTTCTACCCCTTCATCCGAATATGTGTTCATTTATATCAAAATACAGCAAATGTATCTGTGTCGAGAAACTAATGAAAATCTTAATATACCAAGAAGGACGCATGAAAATGAATAAAAAACTAGATATAGTTCAAAATGCGGAAAATTTGTGAAAAGCATAGGACTAAATGTAAGAATTTTTGGATTATTCATTAAATGGTAAAGAATACTGACGTGTAGTCACAAGCTTTTTTACACTTGTTCAACAGTCCGTTTCCCTTATTATTTATAATCTTTGAATTAATTCTAAAAAAAGCTACATATGATGAACAAAAATTCAGAATTTTGTGTTCCGTCAACAAACAAACGTCATTTTTTGCAATTTTTGAGTACGTCTCCTGAAGAAATGGGAAATCTCATGAAAATGAAAAATACATGGTTGAAAGGCTCCATTCTTCTTCCTCTGAACCTACCCTGAATATTTCAAATCCTCATGTTTTCTCGGTCGAAAAGTAGAACTTTCACCTCAAGTCCTGGACGGTCAGAGTATTCTGACGAAGTTAATCAAGACAGACGAAACGTACGTTAGTACTATTAAAATAAATTAGAAAGAGAAACATGTGTTTCATTGATAACTGAATCAAATCGCATCTATTCAATTTTTTTAGCCCAAAATGGTTGCGATTACAGCAGAACTAATTATGGAAGTTACGTGGTCAACACTAACTATATCCGTCTGTCCCTCCATTTGTAACCACTATCATTTGAATAAAAAACAAGAAACATTGAATATCTTGAGATATATAAGGTAAAATTTCGATACTTTTTCCAACTTCTTGTATTATTCTTTCAAAACATCAATATGATCTATAGAATAAGAGTAGATGTGCTGTCTTTTTTGGGCAGGTTTCGTTATACGCATTGGTCCTAAAGGATTATTAGAAACCTTCAAAATCTCCATGGGATTCCTATAACATCTGTTGTTCTCACACGTGCTCGTTTCGTAAAAAAATAAACAGAAATAGAGTCCCCTACAAAATGTCAACATTTAATATTCGCGAAAAATAAGGGTGATTCTAACGACCATGTGTAAAGGGAGACATATGGGCACCTCCATAATGTTTATTTAAGAAACACCATCGACTGAAGCACGTGCAGATATAAGATACCCCATGCCGATACTATTATTAACTGAACAGGTCATTATTTCGAGATGCATGCATTGAATGAGATATAGAGACCAACGCAAAGAGTAGAAATAAAACAACATTGGTATAACATATGACGCATATTTACATTCCAGTGTGAATGTTTTGATGAATTTAGTTATTTTGAGTACGATGCTATCCGGGTGATTTTTTTATGTTCTTAGCCGTAGTCAGGGATTTTTCTATTTCGAAATTACTTTAGGATATATAGTTAGGAATTTCTCCAAGAATCAATGATTGAAAACACTGGAGCTTCAGAAAGCCTAACTGAAATTCACTGATGCATATTTACTCAACAGTTATTTGGTCAATCAAGATTGTAAGAGGAAAATTCCGAATATAACATATTTGAATGAACACAGAAATCCATTGAAATATAAGAAAACCAGATATGAACACTTCCTAATCTGATTTATCGTAAACTGAACTCAGGAATTAATAGATAATCTGATGAAACAGCCAAATTTTACAGGAGTAGGCATGAAATTTGTTCCTTGTCACTTTTGACAGATATGAGATTACGCTAGACTTTCGATAGTTTATTTGTCATTCAATTACACCTTTGAAACTCCCGTCTATTTGTGAAAATCGATCAACAAGAACCAAAGTTATGGATTCAAAAGCCAAATGTCTGAGTATTTTGTTAATTGAAAATCGACTGGTGAAACTGTGAAGGAGCTTAAAGATTCAAATGCAAACAGAAAACTTGTTTACCGCACCACCATAGGTTATAGTGCAACTAGCTCTATAGAATGTAAGTGGTAAACGAACGACTATTTGTACTCATGAAAACGTTCGTAAAGTGAAAAAGCAGATAAAAGTTGAATCTTGAAAACTTATAGAATTAATTTTAATAACATGCCCTAGACAACACTGTATTATAGACATATAGATTATCAACACATGTGGGTGGCAACAAACTAATAAAGAATCAAAAGTAAACAAAGTTTTGACAAAAATTATATAAATCCATCACTTAATATAAATTTATTTCGAGTGGATGTTAAAAAATAAAAAATTCAATCACCAAAAAAGGTTCCACATAGAATTTCAAAGCGGATAAGATGCTGAACTGTGAAAAAGTCTGTATATGAGACAATAAAGAGGATACAAATGGCATGGATATAAGGCAAAGACCAGTTTCAGGAAGACCGCATAAGATTAAAGGAAACAGTTTAAACGCTTTATTCGCCTTAGGATGATACAACCCGCGCCTTGAGTTTCGCAAATTGGCTAACAGGTTTGGAAACCGTTCGTATGTCACTGAAAAGACAAGGCTACATATCAAGGAAACCAAAAAAATATCACAATAATGGCACTTTCACAAAAGAAACGAAGGATTGAATTTTGTCAACTTTTAACAAGATAATTTTCATAACATCTTTCTATCTGATTTAAGTTGTTTCCAACTTGGTGGAAACCAATTAAAAATCCTATCTAAACAACCTGATTCGTTCAAATTTCCAAATTTCCCACCAAAATAATGGTTTGGGGCACAATATCTCAGCGTGGTGCTATGCATCTCTGTATAATTGATGGTACCATTATTACTGAAAAGTATTGTGGTATTAAAACGGTTTTCCCCTTGAAACGGCGCATGCTTTACATCCAGAGGGGTGGCGTTTTCAGCAGGATAATGCAAGATTCCATGCTTCGGCCTATACTCAAGCTTGGATGTAAGAACACGAAGTGACAACCATTTCATGGCCAGCAGTTTCACCAGATCTTAGTCCCATTGAAAACACATGGGAACTCATGAAGATTGAAGTTGAACGAGCAGCGCCACGAAATAAAGAGGATTTAATTCAGTCAGTTTTACAGTCCTGGATTACCATCACTGAAAATTATGGAGGTGATCTAGTTTCGGGTGTACCTCGGCGTTTAGTCAAGTGTTAACAATTAAATGGAGGTTATATAAATAAATAAAATGAATATTTTGTTATAATTTTCTAATTTAAGGACGGAAAATATACACTAAATAATTACAATTGTGCTTTGTTTTTTCCGTATACTTTCTAGACGGACTATACTACTCTGTCAAGAAAGTACCGGGAATTAAAACAACATTTTTACATTTAATCGTCAAAATTTATTGGGTCGCCTTCAAAATAGGCTCCATTTGCTCCAATATATACATCTATGCCAACGACACTTCCAATTATCGAAACATTTTTTATAGGCGCTTTCCGGGATGGACTTTAGCTCTCGCGCCGAATTTTGTTTTATGGCTTCAATCGACTCAAAACGGGTGCCACGAAGGGGCAATTTTAGTTTTGGGAAGAGGAAAAAGTCGGAGGGAGCCAAATCCGGCGAATACGGTGGTTGCTGAAGCACGTTTGTTGAGTTTTTGGCGAGAAAGTCAGTCACAATCGTAGCTCGGTGAGAAGGCGCGTTATCGTCATGCAAAATCCATGAGTTGTTCGCCCACAAATTTGGCCGCTTCTTACGGATACGCTCACGCAAACGTTTCATAACGCCTAGGTAATACTCCTTGTTTACTGTCTGACCCTCTGGAACGAATTCGTAGTGCACCACGCCACGGATATCGAAGAAAACAATGAGCATCACTTTCATTTTCGAGTGGCTTTGGCGTGGTTTTTTCGGTTTCGGCTCATTTTTCGCCACCCATTCCGATGATTGCTGGCTTGTTTGCATATCGTAGTCGTAGACCCAGGTCACATCACCAGTTATAATGCGTTCCATGAATGTAGAATCGGAATTACAGCGATCCAGCATGTCTGAAGCAACTTGTTCGCGATGACGTTTTTGAAGAAAATTCAGGTCTTCCGGTACGAGTCGTGCGGCCACCTTTCTCATGCCCAAAATATCAATCAAAATCGTACGTGCGGACTCGTGGGATATCTTAAGATCATGTGCTATCTCTCTCAAGCTGGTACGACGGTTTTCCAGCACCCTTTTCTTAATTTTATCGACGTTTTCTTCGATCGAAGCCGTCGATGGGCGACCACTTCACGACCGTCATTCATTTGCAACACAAAACTTTAAACAAATTCTTTGCTCAACGTAATCACCCATAGTAAAAATCGGCACGCACTCTGACATCGACTGACTTAATCAGCTGTTGCAAACACACTAGTTGACAGATCCCGCTCAAGCTTGGCATAGTAATTAAGGACAGTGGTACCAACCTAGGAAAAAAAAAATTTACCTGCCTCATTGCCCAGCCAGGTTTAAATCGATAATTCCCGGTACTTTCTTGACAGAATGTATATGTCTATAAAGTGATACAGTGTTGTCCAAGTCATGTAATTAGATTTAATCCTAAAAATTTTCAAGACATTTTGCAGATTAAATCGGTAGAGGTTTCGGAAAATTAATCCAGCCATTATCTGTAATATTAAAAAATCTCTTCGTAGTAAATTTTCAATGAAGAATGGAGAAACGATTGGAAAAAAATCCACCTCGAAGTGGAAAATATAAGACTCTGGGTTAAAATAGTTCTTGGATGCGATGACCGCACATTATGAGTTGGACAATTTGGTGTTCTCGGATGAGAGAATTTCTACAGTTTAGCAAGTCATGAACAAACAAAACGATCGTATTTTCTTGAATGATCGTTCTCCTCTCAATCGAGACTATTTGCTAGCATAGTGATGGTATAATAGTATATTCTTGAACCTTGGACAAGTGAACAATTTAAATCAGAACGCTAGCAGGACTATGCACTAGCTTACAGAGAGCAGCACCAATGGCTCCAAAATCAGGTTCAAGCCTTCATTTCACCAAGACAATGGCCTTCATATTCCCTAGGCTTGAAGCCCTTGATTTCTGCATTTGAGGGTATTTGGAGAGAAAAGTGGGAGCAAAAAAATAAGATACACTGAATGGGCTAAAGTCTGCTTTCAAGCGAGAATGCGTCAAAATTTCACCAGGCTTCATAAGGCATCCTGCGATGATTTTTTAGAGGAATTGAAGGAAATAAAATTGTTCGAAGTTGATTACCTTAAAAATTAACGATTGCAGTCTATAAGTAATGAATACTAGAATGAAATCCCGAAAAATATTTATTCGTTTCTTTTTATTTTCATTTTAGTTTGCGACGTATTCCCTGCTTAATCCTGCAGATTGTTTGCTAATGAGTTGAGCAATTGAAATGAATTCAAATTAATATGAGAAAAATTATCAGATATCCGAAAATTTACTCACGCTATGTTTTTATACTGAAGGAAGCTCCGTTGCGCTCGCTTTCGACTCTGGTTAAACTCTTCTGATATTTTGAATACATATTTCGTAATTTCTCGAGATGTTGAGGTTCTCGCGACCTAATAAATAATGAATTCCGACTCAATAAACACAAAGGAGAAGCGATACACAAACACTGATGCGCAATAAATATTCAACCAAAAAGCTCGACACGAGACCGAGAATCGTGCAAATTTGCAATTTACGGTTTGAATCAGCTTCAGGCCAAGTTGAAGGTTCGCATAATTACTAGACTAACAACAGTTTAATATCCTGCTGAAGAGGGTGCGGTTAAGTAAGCACACATCCTGTTCAAAATTGAAATATACAACACTACAATACCTCATCTTAATCATGGAAAAACAAACGGATGAAGTATACACATGCGACGGGTAATCAATTAACAAAATGTTGATTAAGTGATTGTTTTAATAGCAGCTATCAGTGAAAAACGTTGATTATGAAAGGGTGAAATGCACTGACACGAAGTCAGGAATTTATTTATTTCTCACTGGTGAAAGAAGACGTCATTCGTAAAGCCTACAATGTGGTTCTCGGTCGAACTAAGAAGATCGTTCAAGTGGATCAGGAAGAGGGTGGGCGCTCTATTTTTATGTCTTATAATTACATGATCCTCACGAAATTTTGCACGAACATGCATGTCATCAACTCCTAAATATCAAATTTCATCTCGATCGAATCTATATTTTCGAAAATATTGGGAAAAGCAAATATTTCAAATGTGAATAACTATGGAACTATTGGACCGATCTTGTCCATTACAGAAATTAATCGAGATATTTAGGTCCCAAATTAACTCTGAAAGTTTCATGTTTCTATATGTATCTCTCTCTCTCTTAGAGTGTTTACAGACGAATCAAATTTTGTTTAAACTCGGTTACTTCATCAGTCTACTTAGTCGTTTTAGACCATTTTCTCCATATTAGAAAATTAAGGACATTTGGATAAAACGATAACACGATGTTTCCTGGGACAAGCCCGCAAAAAACTATTCCTAACTAAATCCCCAATTTGTGTCGAAGACATTTCAAAGACTGGAATTCACAAAATGACCCTCGCACTATGCAACGTGCGAGGGGCGTTCAATTTACTCTCGTTATCGGGGTGATTTGCTTATAATGTGAGTAATCTAATCATCTCATTTACTAATATAACTATCTTAGGGTATCAATATAAAATTTTACTAATTTACGGTCATTAGTTTCGTAGGTATCTTCAGTGAAATACGACCAGAATGCCTGACACCACAATAATGAAGAAAATCGAGCATCGCACCGCTATAAAGTTCCCCACTAAGCAGGGAAAAAGTCAAAATATCTCTTATGGAGAGATGATTGCTGTTTACCAAAACTGTGCCCCGTCGTTATCCACCGTTTAAAAGTAGTCAAAAGAATTCAAAAGAGGCAGAGAGCAACATTGACGACGATCCTCGCTTGGGCGGGCCCATTAGCGGCACCGCCTTAAAAAATGTAAAAATAATGGAGAAGCCCGTACTAGAAGATTCCATGAATAAAAATCAAGATGTTAGCAGAGATGACAAATCCATCGGTGGGTACCATACATGTTATCCTTCATAACCATCTTAACCTCTCAAAGGTCAGTGCAAATGGGTACCGAGAATGCTCACCGCACCCCAGAAGCAAGTGCGAGTCGAGTGCTGTAAGGAGTTTTTAGAGCTCTGTGGAGAAGACCAATCGACTATTTTCAACCGCCTGGTTACTGGGGATGAGACGTGGATTTATCACTATGATACTGAAAGTAAACAAGAGTCCATGCAGTAAATTTAAAAGAGTGCAATGCCCCCAAAGAAGTTTAATGTCACCCCATTAATGGCTACGGTCTTTTGGGATTATAAAGGTATTTAATTGAAAGAATACACTACAAAGGGTGAAAGCATCACAGCAGCATCATACGTAATTAGTGCAGAGGGAGGCGGAACGGACCACATACAAACTATATCAACTGGCGATCGACAGGCCAGAAGCAATATTGATGGGAGGCTCAGGACTACTGGACGAGCTTTTAACGAACAGCACCCTATCCATGCCCTAGGATCTAATGTCAAAAGTCACGAGCCAAGAACGGCATTTCAATGTAATCGTCCCCAGCCGGGACGAACGGACCCAGCATTCTGAGGTTCTAGTGAGGACCCACCTTGGCTTGTTCACAGACGGCTCGCGAACGACGAATGGAACGGGAGCGCGAGTCTATCGGAGCAAACCCAGAATCAACATCTCATTGAATTTCTGTCAAAACGCAACCATATTTCAGGTAGAACTATTTGCCATTGAGACCGCCGCAGAACTGCTGATAAAACGGCAAATCCATCACGGCAAAATCAAAATATTTACTGATAGTCAGTCAGTACTAAAAGCTCTGGAATCCAGCTATTGTACCTCGAAAACAGTCTGCCGCACGGCTTTCAACAGACTCAGTATGTATAACAGAATCACAGAGGAGCTGCGCTGCCTCCGGTAGGACCGAAACCATTCCTGGGAATACCATATGACGTCGCTAAGCGGGCGATAACAGGAAGAATGAACTCAAGACTAGAGTCTTTCTGGCGGAGCCATTCTGATCTGAAACATTCGAAGGTGTTCCTTGGAACAGCTTCGAACAAAAAGATGGCGGACCTAGCGCTATTTCTGGATAGGGCCAAATTAAGAACACTTGTCGGAATTATGACAGGTCACTGCAGGCTGAAAGCGCATTTGCACAAAATCGGTCTGGCTGAAGACGATGAATGCAGGTTGTGTCTTGAGGACACTGAAACAGAGTTTCAGAGTGCCCAGCGGTGAGTCGCATCAGATTCGAGGTCTTTGGTCAGGCTTTTATAGCCCACTGAAAAAAATTACCCCCGAACAAGATTATCAGTTTTATCCAAAAACTGGATCTCGTCGGGAAAATATAAATTAGGGCTGAACCACAATAGTCCGTGCGGACGCAGTGGTAGGGTGGACGCGCGCTCACCATAAAATAATAATAATCATACGCAACCACTTTGCTTAATTCAAAAGAAGATATTAAAGGAAAAAGGCAATGAAGACTCACAGCGGGGTTGTTGCTGCTTCACGACAACGTGCCGGTTCACAAGGCCCGTATGGCGAAGGTTGACTTGGACCCCAGTGACTACTACCTATTTCCAAATGTGAAAAAATGTCTTTTTGGAAAGCGAATTTTAGACGACGAAGAACTCAAGGTAGCAATTAATACCTATTTTGAGGAGAAACCGAAAAAATACTTTTTACTAGGTTTAGAGAAGATTATTTCTCGATCTAATAAACGTATTGAAGTTCTAGGGGCTACATTGAAAAATAGAAACTTCCCAAAATTTTCTGGGTTTTCCTATACCGAGAATACATTGTACGTTCTCGTAACAATATATTAAATTCTATTCATACGACTCGAATACTAGATGTAACGAATCTACCAGTCCAATATTGGATTCCAGATAATCCACGATTTAATATACCATTGCTCTACTTATTCGCTGCCAAGTACAAACTTTGAACCAATCCGCTTCAAACTTTTTATTGAGTTAAAAAAGCGATACGATAAACGGATAAAAACTGATTGGCCGATCGAATTTCATACGCCATAGCAGTTTTTTTTTCGATGCGGGGTATCGGAAATTTAAAATTGTTACGTTAGTAATAAAAAAATCGTTGTTCAAACAAAGATATTTCATTACGATTTTTCAATTACACCTAGTTAGAGCGATGTGGAGCCATGCGAGAATGGCATTCAACAGCGTGCGCTTTATGATCCAATAATTCGAATGGATTTCATATCTGCCGGAAAAAAAAGGTAAATAGTCGGCTGATGAAAAGCATCCGACATGATTCGATTGAAAACGTTGTGGATTTGAACATAGTCGTTCGAAGAGCTAACAACAAAACAAGGTTTGATCACTTTTGTGTGCCATGGAAGAAGAGTTCATATTCTGTTAATTCATATTTTCCGCTAGTGCCGTCAATAACATATTTTTTTAACACATAGGGGTCTTGACCAGAGAGCATGTTCGGCTAGGGCCATCGAGGTGAATGAGAGTAGAGCCCTTGGAATGACGTAATCATTTGGTTGCGCAAAGAACATGGTAGTTGGATTTCAACCGCTTTTAGTTATTTCCATCGAAATGTTGAATAATCTGCTTTAGGTTCCTTAATTAAACGATATGTAACACTTCTTGAACGACTTCTACTTATTTAGAAACTTGCCCCGTTAACTAAATATGAATACGATATCAGGCTGTTTACCTGTCGGTATCTAATTATTGCAATACGCAAATATTGAACATTCAAAATTTACTTTTATTCACAACAATACAAGTTGAGGTGAACCTTAATATAAACGAAACTTACATTTAATTTACATTGTAAAACACGTTGTCTTATCTCAGACAAGGCGACTACGAAAGTCGTTAAAATTCAGATAGATTCAGAGTATTCTAGAGAGCAATGGACCCATCCTGGCTGATGGCCTCAACACAATATTCTGCTATTAACCAGCTAAAAGAAGGATGCATATTAACGACAATATCGGCGTTAACAGAGTGTGGTCTTGAAGATGTCGCACAATGGGTAATTTGGGATACCAATTACTTTGGAAGTGTATGATATGAGGTTTTTCTTCAGCGGATTCATAGAAGTATTTCTTGTGTTTCTACGTGGGGACTTCTCGTTGGGCTGGATCGAAATGCGCCAAGATACAGAGAGCTAGCTGTATTGGCTACAGTGTTCAAAGATCTCGGATCAGTTCTGCTTGATGAGGCACAAATAACAGCTATTAACACCTCTTTGTACAGATAAACGAACATCATCGGTCATAGTAATGAAGAACTTTTTTCGACACAGAAATATACATTTTCAAAGATGAATAAGGACTGCCATGTTCGATCATCGACAAACCTAATTCGCCAGCATCATATATGGGATGTCCCAACGAAAATTTGACCTCCCCAGAACTCAGAAACGAAGAGTCTTCGAAGATTAAAAAAAAAAACAGGTCAACTTCTGGTTTGAGGTGGGCAAATGAACAACATTTTTTGAATAGAGAAGAGTTGTCAGGTGTTGGTTAGTTTGAAAGTTCTTTATGTTATGTGCACAACCCAGTTAAAATATTCAAAATCGGTTCACTATTCATGAAATAATGTATTGAACTTACATTCAAAACGAGATTTTGAACAAACCTAAGAGCTTTGAAAAATCCAAAAATAATTTTCAAGTCCTGTATTAGGAAGAAAGAATTCCTGTGACGACATTGTACTCAAAAAACCACCTGAGGGTGGCAAGATTACGAGACATCAATCGTTTCTGAATGGTAAACGTAATACTTATCCTTAACGGATCCTCACAAGAAACAGTCCTCCGAAGTGAAAATGATCTTAACTGCTAAAGATGATTTTTCAGGGAAAAAGCTCGAACATGCGATCGTTAAACCATTGGGCGAAGTGAAAACGCATCGCATGCTCACGAGGCTTCACTTCTTGCACTAGGTGAACCTTGTAAGGCTTCACACCGAGGTCTTTATGCGAGAATATTTGATTTAATATATGTGAAAACTTATTAAATATTTTAATATTAACATATATATTCTGTTAGCCTTCTACATATTTAATTTGAAAAAATTATATTTGATATTATAACTTCAGGAATTAAATTAATGTCATATAAGCACCGCTTATACCAAACGACATATGAAATAAACATTCATTGTGAGACATCCAAATGGGATAATAAAATCGAATAAATATAAATTGTTAACAGAAATCCTATAAATTAAATATTTTGAGTAGACAAAATTTTGTTTCTGCTCATCCATCTTATGAAAACAGATATCTTTCAAAAATGTTTAACACAATCCTAAGAATTTCATCATAAAACTATTGTACTTGGAATATTCAATGTTATTGGATATCCATCTAAGTTACTTTTTCGAAAAACTCAAGATATGTAAAAACATTACAAAAAAACATGTTTTAAGAGAGACTTTGCTCGTCAGTACCCAATCAAATTTAAAATAATATATAACATCAATCAACAAAAAATATTTACTCACCTTATCAATCAGAAATATCTTGGCAAATGAATACTGCACATTTAAATAGTGTCCTATCTGACCTTCAACAAATAGTTCTGTGGTTTATCATAGATCTTAAAGATTGACCGGCAATTTGACGGCCTCTGTTATTGCACAAGGACATCTGTATAAAGAATGTTAAGGAAACCAAATAATTATATATTATGAATAAAATAAAATAAATGGAGGTTTATACTTGATAGAAGGTATATAAAATTTATTAAATATTTTAATATTAACTAATATATTCTGTCAGCCCTCTACATAATTAATTTCAGAATTATATTCACTATTATAACTTCAGGAATTAAATTAATGTCATATATGCACCTGTTATATCAAACGACATATAATTTTTTTTAATTCCTGAAGTTATAATATTAAATATAATTTTCTGAAATCAAATATTCAGGAGGCTAACAGAATATATCTGTTTATATTGAAATATTTAATAAATTTTATATACCTTTTATCAAGTATGAAACTCCATTTATTTTATTTTATTCATAATATATAATTATTTGGTTTCCTTAACATTCTTTATACTTATGTCCTATGGTAAACCATAGAACTATTTGCTGAAGATCACATAGGACACTATTTAAATGTTCAGTATTCATTTGCCAAGATGTTCCTGAATGATAAAGTGAGTAAATATTTTTTGTTGATTGATGTTATATATTATTTTAAATGTGATTGAATACTGATGAGCAAAGTCTCTCTTAAAACATGTTGTTTAGTAATATTTTTACATATCTTGAGTTTTTCTAAAAAGTAACTTAGTTGGATATCCAATAACATTGAATATTCCAAGTAAAATAGTTTTATGATGAAATTCTTAGGATTATCTTAAACATTTTTGAAAGATATCCGTTTTCATAAAAGGGGTGAGCAGAAACAAAATTTTGTCTACTCAAAATATTTCATTTATAGGATTTTTGTTAACAATTTATATTTATTGGATTTTGTTAATTAATTTGGATGTCTTATAATGAATGTTTATTTTATATGTCGTTTGATATTATACAAGCAGTGCTTATATGACATTAATTCAATTCCTGAAGTTATAATATTGAATATAATATTTTTTTGCAGTCACAGTTCACAAAACTAAAGATTTATGAGTCGTCGCGAGGCACCTTCTCGGCCGTCAATAGTGAAACTGGTTGAAAAATTTGAGATATTGGGGCAAGTTAGTGATGTGAAGAAACCGTGTGCATCACCAGAAACGTAGTATCTTCGCTGATTGTGTGAAATGCATCAAAATGATCCAGATTTTCATCGAAAAATCATCTTCAGTGATGAGGCTATTTTCACCTCGGAGGCTAGGTTAATAAGCAGAATTTTCGAATTTGGGGCTCAGAAAATCAAAGAATGATTGTTGAAAAGCCTCTTCATCCTCAACGTGTCACTTTTTGGTGCGGTTTTGGGCTGAGTGTGAATGGATCTTACTTATTCGAAAATGAGGCTGGTGCAACTATGACGGTGAATGGATTGCGCTACCAAGCTATGATTAATGATTTTTATGGCCGGAGTTGGAAGATGACGTTTATTTTCAACGAGACGGTGCTACGTGCCCCAAAAGCAAACGATCGAAGAGGTGATTACAATTGGCCACTGAGATTTTGGGATGTAACACCTTTTTTCTTTGGGGCTGCGTGAAACACTAAGTCTGTACCAATGCTCCACAATCGAGTCAGGACCAGATGAAATTCGTAAAGTTATCTAGGACATACATCCGCACATGTGTAAATTGGTTAAGGAAAATTCATGAAAAAGAAATTAGTACTGCAACGGTAGCCATTTGGCTGATATCGTTTTCCAGTGCTAATGACATACTTTCCTTTTCACAATTACATAAACATCCATCGATTTCCCTTCAATTTTTTTTCAACATCAAAATGAAACCTCTTATAGGAAAACCCTCCTTGAAAAACTTCGAGTTAATTTTCAGGTTGTCAAAGTTACAGACGTTATATTTGAAAATAAGGTAAATATATTTTTACGATTTCATTTTCTTAAAATTGTGATATCCAGAACTCCACCAATCCCACTCAAGACAACAACTACCTATTATGATGGATTAAAATTTCAGATATGACTATCAACAACAAATCCAATATATAATAAAGGTTCATGATATGGAGCATTCGCGTTGATGTATCAATCCAACGAAGGCGTCCCGATATTTTTTATTGCTCTAAAGCCACACCTACAAATTCCACGGCAACAAATTATTTTATTAATTGTCCATCCCAATTTGATTTTATGGGATCGGTCGCAAACCATAATACGCGAAACCTGTCTGTCTTTCATTGAAATCATCAATATCTTTATCGTCTGGAAAAAAAATTTATCATATCTAGATGCAGACACATTCGAATTTATGGCCCATAAACTAACGCCGTCGTTCGAGAGCTGCTCTTAATCCCAGGATCCATTATCGCAGATATGATTTCTCTCATCCAGGCACTCTTCGGCGAATTGAATCATCATAAATATTTCCCTTTAATTAAAAGGAAAGGAGGATATCTTCGCGGTGGCTAAAAATCAATATTTCTTTTCATTCCCTACGGTCGTAAATAATCAGAAATGAGAGGAAGAATAAGATCGGATGTTGATGGTTATTTTGAGAGTATTGTTTGATGTAAATACGTCTTTGTATCATTTTATCAAACAAAAAACCTATTATTGAAGACTTTTCCCAAATATTTTCGAAGAACGTAGAGTCCAAAAATTATGAAGGTTCTCTCGTAGAGATTGAATGGGCTTGCCTAATTAATAGTTGCGAAGCGTTGTCGCCCGGGAAAACAAACGTATTCAACTACTTGAAGCACTAAATACCATTCGCATTCTAGCAGACGTAAGAACTATTTACATTCCCTATCGTCTAAGACACTCGACGCTGGCGACGACTGAAGTAATTGACACTTGCCACCGTCCTAGAAAAACAGGCAGTGGATGACAGAGAAAAATCTAAATTTAATGGACACACGGAGGAACTCTAAAGTTTCTAATAACTTGAATCAATACAAACATCTTAACAGAATCATCCGTGTTAAATGAACCAAGAACAACTGGATTGAAAGCAGATGTGCAGAAATCGAGAGCCCTCAGCGACTTCATATCAGAGCTTCTTCAATGTGCATTAGAAAGTGAAAGAATTCGTATCGACAAACAGGAGATCCATTGTCCAGAATATGGACAATTCGGATGGCAAATTATTGAGTATTACAGAGGTAAAACTGGAATAATGAGAAAAAACATCAAGGAATCGAAAGAGCAGAGCTGTGAGTAGATGGTATAAATAAGGATGGATCAAATATTTTCAAATCCGAAGTTTAGTATGCAATTTAACAAGTTAAGACTGACAAAAGTCCAGGGCTAGACGAAATATACCAAGGAATCCCTCTGCAACCGTATTTATGAAAAAGGAAGAGTACCTGCAGAATGGTTGGAATCGATTTTCATACAACTGTCGAGGAAACAAACAGCAAGAATTATGCAGATTTCCGCATAAGTTTAATGAGCCTTATATTTATGGTCCATCTTGATGCTGTTAGCGCATAAATGTTATGATCAACAACTGGACATTTTGATCTGCTTTATCGATTCGAGAAAGCATTTGATAGACTCAGACATGATCTGTTAATGGAATAGCTTGACACCAAGAAGGGTCGAGATTCGCTGGGGAGTTAGACGAGGCTGTGTTTTAGAATCATTGCTGTTTAACCTGTAGTCGAGCTTATATTCAACAAAGCTTTGGTGCACATCTCGGAGGGAATTAATCACCTCAACAGTTTTCACCGGGTAAGTGAGGAGTTTGGTATGAAGACGACAAATATGAATAGGATCATGGTAATGGTCATTAAAAAACAAAACACGTCCCCAGTTCAGATGAACGGCAACTTCTAGAACAAGTAAATACAACACCCTTTCATGGAGCCGAAATATGGCAACTCAAAGCAAATACTGTAGAATCTTCGAATGGACGTCATATACGAAGAAGTCTTGCGCAAGTTGAGAACAGAACGAGAGCTATTCAAACTCATAAAGGTTCGCATAACAACACATCTTGGCCACATCCTGAGAAACGCAAATAACTATACGCTCAACTCATTGCGATGGAAAAAATTGAAGAGGTGATTAGGACCGCCGCAAATATAGAAGACTTTGCCATGGTCATATTCCACCTCCATTGATGGAGAAGGGCACAGTAAGAAGAAGTACCACCGCTTTCGAATTTATACTTTACGGAACATGGTCACAAACTCGAGGAGTATTTCCAGTGAATGTTAAATATAACTGACTGTATTTCTAGATTCACAAATATTGTGTCTGTCTTTACAAAATATAGCTCGGTCCTTATTACAGCAACAACAGATACGACGCAGCAAGTGATAGTTACTTTCGAGGTCCTATGTACGAGGGTTGTCGCTAATGCAAATCGTCTGTAACTATGGTTCCTATTGTTTAAGGATATCATACCGATGAGTCCTTTTTGGACAGGAATCAGGGCGAATTGCCTTCAGATCAATAAATTAGGAGTAATAAACTTCTCACGATATTAACCAAAAAATTATAGAGCGATAATAGAGCAATCGCTAGCTCCGATTGCTATATCAATATGAAATGACAAGTATTTATAATGCTATCCAAAACAACTTCAAAAGATCATCATCGACTCACATATGACGCTCAGTCGGGCGTTCGCTCTGATCGCTTTGTGCATCCTAGCAGGCCCCACTTGGCACTGATACTCGGCGTCATCCTCGAGGGACGCGTTGCTCACCCTCAAGTTGTACACGCCGTGTCTTCGGTCGCCGATAACGGAGTATCTCGGAAATCCCGGGATGACGTTGGAGAAGCCTGCAATCGAAACGGAAGGAATTAAAAATCGGTACCCGTGGGAGACCTGAAGATCGGACGTAGGGGATACGTTACCTAGGGCGAATCCGTCTTTGGTCCATTGCACCTGTCCGGCCAGGTTAGCGACTTCGCATTCCAGCATGACCTCGCCACCCTCCTGAACTTTGACGTTGCGCGGCTGAACCCGAAAATATTGCTGTTGCGCCTGTATCGACGTGATGAAGAGTGCCAGAAAAACTGAAAGAAAAAAAATTGCCAATTAGTTAGGTGAATAAATCAATTGATTTAGAGAAAAAAAATGTCTTCGCCTTGGGCATATCAATAAGAAACTTCATTACAATGTGTTCGACAACAACAAAGACATTAAGTGTCACTTAATATCTACTAGGTGCTTTCTGTATTTATATCTTCATTTAATTGAAAGTAAATTCAATTCCGACACCATAACGAGAGTCTATGCTAAGAAAGTAAATCGTTCGCTCCCTTTCGGGCCACAATATTTTATTGTGAGTTCGAAGTAATATTCAAAAAATAGTTGGTGTTTATTGTTAGATAAAAAAGCAAGTATGCAAATGGTAAATAGGAAGTTTTTCTAATTGGGACAGTGCAATAGAATTGTTATGGATCTGGATTTATTTGGATCACTGACATTAATTTTTTGTACAAGGGCTCTACAATAGTAATTTTCAGGTTATCACGAAGAAACTTGATACTAAATAAATATTGCCTAATAAATAATCACTAGTGAGCGTCACCTAATAGAGCGTTCAATAGAAGTGTGGCACAAGAGCGAAAAAATAAGAGAAAATTGTCGAAAATGCATAGAAAGCATGTCCAGAAGGTGCCAGGCAGTGATAGATGTAAAAGATGGTAGTAACTAGTATTAAGTCTGAGGCAATATTTTGGATGTCAACAGGTAAATTCTTAATTATTATTGAACTGTTCATATATTTTTCTGTTTTTTCAATAAAAAAATGACAAATATATATGAAAAACTGGTATAATTTTTCTGCAATACCCAGAGTTGCTTATTTTTCAACGTGGCTCTAATATCACCCACTGTACGTTCTGAGATGACATTGAATTTATTAAAAAATATCAGTAGTCTTTTTTTTGAATATTAATTTTGAATGTAAGCGGTGCTTGTTTTAGACATAAATTTATTTCTAAAATTTTTTGAATAAAAAATTTTTTGAAATTAAAATTGTAGAAGATAAATATATTTCAATTTGTTTTAATATTCAAATTTTGTTATATTTCTTCTATCAAGTAAAAGGCCTTTCTATTTTATTTTATCAGTAGTCTGTTAGACAAAATCTCCTCGAAGACTTTAGAGAAGGAAGATAGAATTGTTATGGATCTTTAGTTATTCGGATCACTGACATTAATTTTTTGTACAAGGGCTTGACAAAGCAATTTTAAGTTTAACAGAAAGAAACTTAATAATAAATAAATACATTCTGTCAAGAAAGTACCGGGAATTACGATTTAAATCTGGCGGGGCAATGAGGCAGGTAAATTTTTTTTTCCTAGGTTGGTACCACTGTCCTTAATTACTATGCCAAGCTTGAGCGGGATCTGTCAATTAGTGTGTTTGCAACAGCTGATTAAGTCAGTCGATGTCAGAGTGCGTGCCGATTTTTACTATGGGTGATTACGTTGAGCAAAGAATTTGTTTAAAGTTTTGTGTTGCAAATGAATTTTCGTGTGACGATGCATTGAAAATGTTGCAAAAGGCCTTTGGTGATAATGCTCTATCGAAAACTCGTGCATATCAGTGGTACAGAGCCTTCAAGGACGGTCGTGAAGTGGTCGAAGACTTGCCTCGTTCCGTGGATAAAATTAAGGAAAGGGTGCTGGAAAACCGTCGTACCAGCTTGAGAGAGATAGCATATGATCTTAAGATATCCCACGAGTCCGCACGTACGATTTTGATTGATATTTTGGGCATGAGAAAGGTGGCCGCACGACTCGTACCGAAAGACCTGAATTTTCTTCAAAAACGTCATCGCGAACAGGTTGCTTCAGACATGCTGGATCGCTGTAATTCCGATTCTACATTCATGGAACGCATTATAACTGGTGATGAGACCTGGATCTACGAGTACATCGGAATGGGTGGCAAAAAATGAGCCGAAACCGAAAAAACCACGCCAAAGCCGCTCGAAAATGAAGGTGATGCTCATTGTTTTCTTCGATATCCGTGGCGTGGTGCACTACGAATTCGTTCCAGAGGGTCAGACGGTAAACAAGGAGTATTACCTAGGCGTTATGAAACGTTTGCGTGAGCGTATCCGTAAGAAGCGGTCAAATTTGTGGGCCTGCGACTTTTTCCTCTTCCCAAAACTAAAATTGCCCCTTCGTGGCACCCGTTTTGAGTCGATTGAAGCCATAAAACAAAATTCGGCGCGAGAGCTAAAGTCCATCCCGAAAAGCGCCTATAAAAAATGTTTCGATAATTGGAAGTGCCATTGACATAGATGTATTGGAGCAAATGGAGCCTATTTTGAAGGCGACCCAATAAATTTTGACGATTAAATGTAAATATGTTGTTTTAATTGAAAATTCCCGGTACTTTCTTGACAGAGTAGTATGTTATGTTAAATCAGTACACCAAGTATAATCCAAAGAATTATTTTGATAGTTTGAAGTATGTACTATTATGGTCTCATGGAGACTAATTCTCATACCAGAGGAGAAACTCAAGCGAACAACAAATTTTTTATGTTCTACTAGGAATATTTCATACTTTTTCAAAGTTATACAGTAATGACCTATTGAAATTATAACGAGCCTGGAGAAGAACTAGAGACATATCTAGCTATTATTTAGTGAATATACGACACCTTTTTTGCCGTCATTAGTTCACATAAAAAATCAATTAGGCGAGAAAAGAGCAAATTAATGTGCTCTTCAACTGCCAATAAAATCACCTGAATGAACTTTTTGATGATCCATTCCAAGCGGAAGCGCCTGTCCAAAACGAAAACTCCCATAACGATTGCAATACTTTGTCTAATAGCACTAAAAAAATGCCTACGGACCAACGGTATCCACAAATAGCAGGGAAAAAACGAACGAATCAGATCGACGATGTTCACTAATAGGAACAAACCGTACACATTTGATGGATGATCCGCTCCGAATGTCAATTATTTCAAATAAACGCCGTCATATTTGTCGATTTCCGTAACGAGAACGCACTAGACTTTTGACTCGTAACTTTTATATCCAGTCAACATTCATCCGTCTGATGGGACTATCGAGTCACTCCGATATTGACATTGTTACGCGCCTAATAATTTCCAATTAACCCTTTCCCACTATTCGTGAGAGCTTTTTTCAATTTGTGGACGAAACACGTCTGGGTCTGAGGGTAAAATCGTCCATGGGAATGATCCTTCTAGATGAATTACCAATGTAAAAGTTTTACTGAGTCTCCCTTTCTTTCATCCATAAAGTCTCATTTAACTCGACAAACCAACAAAAAATTCTTAAGGAGAATAAAATGAACGTTGGATTGGAAGTAACTTAGTCCTTTCGACGGTACGAGAGTTAATTGAATGAAATGGAAACTTTTCCTGTTGAACTGAAGATGAAATGCGTTGCTCTATTGAAATAGGTTTCGAAAGATCGATTCTTGAATAGTAAGAAGAAAACGAACCGAAATTAAATCACTGTTGAACTTGTCCGAGACCAAATATCTCGAAGAAAGTACATGGCCAATGAAGTATAATGGTTCATTTGATTTTTGTTTAAGTTTCATATTGTCCAAAATAACCTCCAGAAACCTATTCTAACTTGTCAATCACATAATAATATGGTTTAATTCACGTAATTCGACGTTAAATGAGTGTTGAAGCGAGTGATTTGACTTTTTAACCCTGGAAAAGTACACTTGATTGACTACTGGGACCTGGTACACTGGGGTACAGGTGTACCCCAAATTAAAAAGATAATATTGTTGGAAAATGAAAAATTTATTCACTTCTTACAGAAAAACATTTTGAACAAAGTCTCTCCAAACATCTTAAAAGAAAAAACAAAATGAAATATTCATTTTACATACACTGGGCAAATTTTGTTCTGATGATTCGAACAAATGTCACTTTATAAGTGCCGTCGATTTTCGATCTTTTTTTCTGGGATAAATAGCACACCTTCCTGAGCCAGCTAATTGCTTCATAGGTTTTTCTTCTACAGCAGTGATCTTGAGCATCCTATCTATAGTTTCGCCTCAAATCTTCCAAACGACTCATCATGTGAGGTCTGCACAGATCTAGGACGACTTTCTTCGGGTATTCTCTCCTGCTGCTTATAATTTCTCTATTAAATTCATCACAGCCAAAATCATCGAATTATATCCCAAAATAGCCAGCAGATTATAAAAAGGAGTAATTGCGAACGACTGGTCTTTCTACTAGTGGAGTAAGTGTGACACAGTTGGTCCAAAGTATCTACTCGTTCTTTCGTAGAATTATGAAATTTGATAATTTCCGGTAGCTTTGTCATGAAGGGTTCGTCTCGTTTTTCGTGCATTGTAGAGAGCATAATAACAGCTTTTTTATTAGCTTTGGGTGGGCAGTATGAAAGAAGGGTAAGGTGCTGAAGCAAAACATAGCCGCGTTGATCAAGTCAGTGACAAGGGTGTCCGTCGTAGCACACTCACTCTAAACACTAACGTACTCTACCCTATTGCAGTAAATCTCCGGATTTTTCTGTCCAATAGCCGAGTGCGTTATTTAGCATACTGTGTTATCTCAGGAAGATGGAGGTCCTCAGGAAGTATTCGTACGACCTGGACACCCAATTGGTGTTGGACACCATGTTCAGAATATCTCAAGAAATACTTCAGGGTTTGGAGGTTCGACTGGCCTCGTCCTGAATCCGTATCGACTGCGAGACGTTTTTGGGGTTTGTGGACCTTGACGATACGGCTAGATCATTGGTGCTTGAAGCCAGGATCAATTGAAAGTCTTCAAAAGGGTTCGTGGGTTTTGACATACCGGCCGGATTGACGGTGCTCGTACCAGGATCAATTGAGGCATTAATCTTGAGACCATCTTGGTTCATGGAACTGCGTTCGGATGGGTGGATGAGGAGCCCCTTGGGCATGTGAGTTGCGTCACAAACACCTCGAGTACTGACCATGCAGAGCCAGTAGAGGTTGGATAATGCTTCGCTGCTACTAGTCACGGTGTAGGTTTTCGGACTGAAGCCGAAACTGGAAGCAGGAGGGTTAAACTCTTCGAAGTGGTTCTCGGCAGACGCGATGATGAGCCGTAACCCTTATTACACTTTCTGCTTCTTGGGGTAGATTGTGAAGACTGCTGAGTAGTCACCTAGTGAAAGAGCTATGCTCACATGCCAGTTACCTAACCGGTGGAATTAACGATGTCTGTATAAATTTCAGCATCCAGTGTGAAGGCTGTTTCAGTATCGCAGGTAATAATGATCTTCATTGCATATTATTCGAGCTTCGAAAGAATATACATTTTAAAAGGACATCTGCCTCTAAAGCGAAACAATAGTTACTGGATTGTTATATATTCTGAGGGAACGTATGAGTCCTTCATGTTGTTGAGTTATCTTTAAAATACATCATGAAAAGCAGAAAACTTATCGGTTTCTCTTCTCTGAGCCCTGGTCTCCTTATCGTCGAAGCTAAGACAGTTTATGAAATATCTGAAACGTGCCTCAGACATGGTAGCGCGAAATATAGATTTGTGCCTCTATCGAAAAGTTCATCGATAAATACTCCAGACATTTTCATGCTTCAGCATAATACAAAAATCCAAAAAGTGCTTGGAATTCATTAGAGTTAGCAGATTAGAATTACTGTGGCCTTGATGGGGTTAATTTTTAGCCCCAGAGCACCGTTGCTCAATAATTCTAAGGTTACTATTAGGACTTTGTCGTCAGCATAGTCCATACATTCAAAGCCAATTAGCAGCTTGTCCACTACTAGGCTTCATTCGTATAAGCAGGGATATCACTTCTTCTTGAGGTGTCCTGTGAGTGGCTTTAACAGAGGTGGTGTGATAACTCACCTGTGTCTCAGATACCCTTGTCAACAGTAAAATGCTTCTAAGACACATGAGCTGTGTTATCAAAACCCCCAGAAAAGTCCTGCAATGTGCACAATGCAATGTCTCTGTTATCCAGAGTTCCTTAGACGGTTTCGTTCAGGTGCTACAGGGCAGTGTCTGTAGATCGTCTCGCCATGTAAACATGGTGAAATAACGTTTATTATTTATGAAATAGCGTTATCTACAGATTATCTGTCCTTAAGTAGGTTAGAATAGGTAACTTTTTTCCTGCCCAATAGGTAGAAGGACTGTACTCATAATTATTTCAAATTTATTCTCATATTGACCACTTCTATAGTGAATTTTTTAAAATACGAATCTTCGAATTGTTTCTCAAGAACCTAAGATCGCTTCGTCGCATATTCCCAGTGTATTATCCCGAATGTCAGGTACAACTGCATAAGGAAATAGAAATCTTCAAGCAAGACATTGCAATTTTGTATTCGCATCCAATCTCAAGCGATCATTTATATGTTCAGATATTGAATCTAGCAAATTATTGTAGCATCCTTGAAACGAATAAATAGGTAGAAGAAAAATCTGATATTTTGCTAAGTTTTTTTTACGCGTTGAACCCATCGTGAGCCAACTATACATAATATTACAGATTTGGACGAATATACCGAAGTCCATAAATCCTTGTCTAATACGCCGCCAACAGACCGGCGCATCAAAAATCCAAGAAGAGACATATATCTCCTGGTCATTAAACCGATCCATATCAATGAAAGTCCAAACATGGGGAGAGCCAACAACAGAACGACCCGGGTTATATATTTCAGTTAAGAGATAAAGCGGAGATATGCCATTCTGGCAGAGCCGGAATTCGGATATGGAGTTATATATGGTTCTATTTACTTTAATGTTGTTTCAACTTCCTTCCAGTTTTTACTTTTCCAATTTTCGACGAGATGGAATGAGATCGTATAATAGCCTCTGTTTTCCAGCTGAAGGCTAGAAAAACATTCGGCAAATTAAAGGGCAATCGGCCTTATATTCCGGAGAAGTTAGCGGACTTCGTCCGTGAAAAGCCAATACAAATACCCATAATTGGGTATCTGAAACTTCAAGGTGTAGTAGTCACGACAAAGTTACCGAGTTTGAAACAATATGATATTCAACTCATTCTAGACTATACATAATGTTTTCAAACGAGAAAGTATCTTTATACAGCAAACGGATCTCAAAATAATAAAACAAGTTACGAACTACCTGATTTTTTGATAACAGTTGCAGATGCATCTTTCACACTGTTTCAATGAACTGTAGGTTTCTTGAGAAAAGTACGATAACAATGCGGTTTCTAGTCATTTTTCTGAATTAAAGCCTGGTTTTGACAGGAGAAGTAGCTGGCAGACAGTGAAGGACAGTTACTGTTCGACTACTGGGTCCGTGAAAACAAGGGTGGACCTGTAACTCTCGGCCACCTACTTCAAAATATTTTGATTACACTGTCCACTGAGCCCTACTGCTGAAAATCGTTCCAGTCAGTTTTCGGTGATGGTAGTCCAGCACTGTGAAACTGACTAATTTAAATCATCTTTATTTCGTGGCACTGCTCGTTCAACTTTAATCTTCATCAGCCCCAACTGCTTTCAATGGGACTAAGATCTGGTGAAGATACTGTCACTTAGTGTTCTTGCATCCAAGCTTGGGTATAGATAGGCCGAAGTATGGCATTTTGCATTATCGTGCTGAAAACTCCTGGATATTAAGCATGCGCCGTTTCAAGGAGAAAATCGTTCAGAATGCAAGAGTACTTTTCACTATTAAGGGTACTATCAACTATACAGAGAGGCGTAGCACCACGCTGAGATATTGTTCCCCAAACCATTATTTTGAGGGAAATTTGAACGGTAACAGGTCGGTTTGATAGAATTTTTAAGTGATTTCCACCAAGTTGGAAACAGCTATCATCAGATATAAAGACACTATTAGAATTTTCTTCTTGAAAACGTTGACCACATTCTATCGTTCGTTCCTTTTTGTTAATGTGTCATTATAGGGATTTTTTTGGTTTTCCTGATATGTAGCCTTGTCTTTTCAGTGACATACGGTTTCTGGAAATACTTTAATATTCAAAAATATGAATAAAAACAATATTCTAATTTCCGCTTATGTTTTATTAACACTACGATCGTTACGTCATACCATGATATGTCGATATGTCGACGACGTTCTATGTTTATTCAATGGCACTGATAGACAATTTTCTTTGTTTGTGGATTTCATAAACAAATTATCCCCAACCATACTATTCACTTATGAAGGGGAAAAAAACAATAGCATAAACTTTTTAGACTTAACTATCACAAAAATTAATAATAAACACGTTTTTTCAATATACCGAAAACCAACCCATACAGATAGCACAATTCACTTCACATCAAACCACCCATACTCACAAAAATTAGCAGCATACAATAGCATGTTATATAGATTAGCCAACATACCCATGTCAAGTGAGAATTTTGACAAAGAATATAACATTATCAAACAGATTGCGTTGAACAACGGTTTCAACGTCCCGATGATTGAGAATCTTTTCACAAAAATACAATTAGAGCTGGCCTTGAAATTAGTATATCCCATAAATAATGATCCAATTGAAAGTAAATACATTTCGTTGACATACTTGGGACCAAAAACAGAAAAGGTAGCTAGATATTTGAAGAAGAATCATAATTTTAGAATTTCTTATAAAACGAATAATTCCCTAGGAAAACTAATAAAAAATAATAAAGATAAAACATCTAAGAACAAGAAATCAGGTGTTTATAAGTTAACTTGCGGTACTTGCCATTTTGTATATGTTGGTCAGACAGGAAGATCGTTCCAGACGAGACTCAGGGAACATGAAAAATGCTATTGTAACAAAAAGGTAAATTCAACCTACGCAGAGCACCTTCTAGACACAGGACATAGTTTTAATAGTAACTTTGAAATTTTACACTCAGAAAACAAAAGTTTCAGGTTAAACTTGTTAGAAACTTTAGAAATTAATAGGTATCATAAAAGAAAAATATTATTGAATAACCAAACAGAATTAAGTAACTCCCCTTTGTTGAATCTTTTTTGAACCATTTTTCAGTTTCCCAAAACTATTGTAAAACTCTCTTCTTTTTGTTATATCCATGTACTATAAAATGAAGTTCTTGTTCATGGTATACTCAGTATCTTGTAATACTCACCTGAAGAAGTCATGGTATGACGTAACGATCGTAGTGTTAATAAAACATTAGCGGAAATTAGAATATTGTTTTTATTCATATTTTCAAGATGAATTTCCGTCAAGTAAAGACCGAAACAATCACAGACTTTAATATTTCGTTGATTTCCAAATCTTTTAGCCAATCTGCGAAACCCCAGACGCCAATTGTATCGTCCAAAGGTCAATAAAACGTTTAAATTGTTTCCTTTAATCTTACGCGGTCTCCCTGAAACCGGTCTA
This sequence comes from Megalocaria dilatata, assembly GCA_034642435.1. Lineage (NCBI taxonomy): Eukaryota > Metazoa > Arthropoda > Insecta > Coleoptera > Coccinellidae > Megalocaria > Megalocaria dilatata. Next base: position 77,432,876 of record CM067854.1, read on the forward strand.
TGCCTCATATCCATATCATTTTTTATCCTCTTTATTGTCTCATATAAAGCACTTTTTCCCTATTCATTGAATTTCACTGATTTTTCAACGTTTCGAAGGCCTTTTCTATACAAATATTCTACCTGTTTTCTTTTTTCTAGTTGCGACCTTATTTCATAAATTGTATACCTGTTGACAATCAACAATATTTGACAAATAGTGTTGCCATGCAAATTTGGCCTTATCTGCACAACCTATTTCATACATTACTTTTGTCTTAGAATGTTACAAAAAAAAAGTATATTAAAATTATGAAAAATAATAAATTCCAGATATTTTCTAGGCGGACTATATACATTTATTTTATTGATTGTATTTTTTCATAAAGCATTCAAATAACTCCCAACTGATGAGAAAATGGGTTAGAATTTCAAATTATTTTACTGGAGAATGTGCTATCTATTTTTTAGAAAGGAAAATAAACAAGACTAGTTTTAATATAATGTGGAACATTTTTTGGGGATTAATTTTTTATTTCTTAATATCCAATCGAAACAAATTTGTCTTGTGTGATGGATTAAGACAATTTTGGCTGCCACTCACATTTGTTGATAATCTATATGTCTATAAAGTGAAACAATGTTTTCTAGAGCATTTTTTGAAATAAATTCTAAAAAATTTTCAAGAGTTTTTAAATTAAATCTGTATAGGTTTCGGAGAGTTAATCCAGCCTTCATCTGTACCATTATCATTAAAAACGAAATTTTCGCTTACAGACTACTTTTATCAAGTAAAAACGAACAACGTTCTCGAAAAAATCTGAATATTTAACTTTTATTTATTCGCAGATAAAACCGAAAGGTTTAGCGATACAATTTAGTATTGCCATCTATCTGATTATAAATGGACTTTCCTCCTCATGGTTCTTTAAATTACGGTATTAGATTCTCCGCGCCACGTCCCGTAAAAATCTCACAGGTTTCGAGTTCGAGGATCTCGACGAGATCTATCACGCCCTCACTATTCATACAGTATTCAGCTAACGGAAAAACTATTCGCCTATCTAAGACCGTCTCCGGGCTCATCATAAATTTAAGATCATGAAACAGTGGGGTAGTTACCGGGACTCTGTATTCATGGACGAAATTTAAGTTATTGCCGCTCTTGTGATTCCATTGTTCTACACTCTTAGATCCAAGGCGTCTCTTTAGCTGGGAGTATTGCGCTCAATAATTCAGAGCTGCTCTTTGTAACGCCCTTATTGATCTATGGTTCTTTCCGGACCGAATACGTATTGAGCGTCGGCTGTGATTCTGTCCAAAATTGAATCTCAGCGTTCTTTTTGTCAAAAAAAAAAAATAGATTTTATCGTAAGTTCAGTTTTTTGAAATCACAAGAAACAAAGGATTATTTGTCAGCAGTCCTATTTTACAGGAAAAGGCAAATTTTTTTGCCTCTAGTTTTGGTATAAGTAACTTCAATTGTTCAGCGAGCTGGATAAGTCGTTTTAAAGCTAGACATAACATTGTGTCAGAGTTCAACAATAAACTGGCTGACGACTGTGTGGCCAAATCTAAGAAGACAGTTTTCTGATGAGATTTTCAATGCAGATGAAACCGGTTTGTTTTATAAGTGAATTCCGGACAGAAATTTGAAATTCATAGGTGAGAACTGTAGTGGGAGGCAAGGTGTCGAAGGATAGATTAACCGTCATGGTAGCAGTAGATCTGAGCGGCACCTGGAAAAATTGTACAAATCTCAGAAACCTAGTTGTTTTAGCTGTGTTAACTCCTTACCAGTTGATTATGTAAACAACCGCAAGGATTGACGTCTAAACTTTTCGAAAAATGGTTTGAAGATTGGGATCACGACTTGAAGAACAAACAAGAGGAAGATTTTAGTGCTGGTTGATAATTGCCCGGAGCATCCAAATGTTACTGATTTAAAGTCTATAACAATTGCTCTCCTTTCACCCAATACAACATCAATCTTGCAGCCAGTGGATCAAGGAATAATAATCACTTAAAAGCAACTTCAGAAAAAATCATCTTTTGAAAACGATTAATCGTCTTGATAACAACTCCTTCGTAATATTTACAATTCTAGATTCAATTCTTATGATTTATGATGCCTGGAATAATACCTCACAAAGTACCATTCACAACTGTGTCAAACACGCAGAATTCATTGAAAACCTTGACAGTTTACCTATTCAAGAAACAGCAGAAAATGAATTTGATGGCGAAAATGACATTCCTTCATCTTCGTGGGTACGAAATCTAAATTCAGACTCCTTAGCAGTACCAGAAAAGTGGAACGATTATATTATGATATTCATAGCAACCTCATTACATGCGAAGAAACTACAGATGAAGATATCGTGCATCATATAACAGCAACTCAGCAATACGAAAGTGATGAAGAAGAGGAAATTGAAGAAGACTCGACACCTACCGCAGAAGAGGCTTTAAGAGTTTCAGACTTGTTATCACGATTTGTTCATATGAGCGCGGAGTGATAGAGCATCGAGCTCGTGACCGGAAGGTCCGGGTTCGAATCCTGTTCAGGTGGAAAAGAAATTTTCTAGTTGGACGGGTGTCGGCCACCATTTCACTGTTGGATCAAAAATTAACAGTGCTGTGACCTAAAGTGGCACAAGATCGCAGTAACAAAGCCTACCCAGAACAAAACTGAACTCCTAACTCGCACAAGCTGAAAAAGCTTCTCAGGGATCTTCACGGAAGATCTTGGAGTATCAGGATAATAATAATAGCAATATTATAAATGATGATTCGAACAGGACAATATCTACTTTACACAATGGTGTTAGAGGCTATTATTACAATTAAAATAAAAACCAAAAGCAGACAAAATAACTTATTTCTTATATGTATAAAAAATAAATAACGAAATTGTTTTTCTATGGTTTCAGTTCATATGTATGTATGTTTTTCTCAGTATGACCTGAATTTTTTTACTTTTTTATGAATATATATGTATGTTTTTGTATGTTTTTCTTTCCATCAAACTAAATCCATAACAGATATTTTAAATCCCTAAACTGTGCAAAGATTTTGCTTTATATGACGTCCGGTCAGTATGACGTATTTGTCACTTCCTGGATTCCACTGTATTCGAATATTATATTATATGTATCCATATTTTTCATCAGTTGTCTTAAGAATTTGAAGAATTCATGGTAACAAAACGCTTCATGAGAGAACTCATGAAAATGTATATGAATCGACATACATTCTGTCAAGAAAGTACCGGGAATTATCGATTTAAATCTGGCGGGGCAATGAGGCAGGTGAAAATTTTTTTTCCTAGGTTGGTACCACTGTCCTTAATTACTATGCCAAGCTTGAGCGGGATCTGTCAACTAGTGTGTTTGTAACAGCTGCTTATGTCAGTCGATGTCAGAGTGCGTGCCGATTTTTACTATGGGTTATTACGTTGAGCAAAGAATTTGTTTGAAGTTTTGTGTTGCAAATGAATTTTCGTGTGCCGATGCATTGAAAATGTTGCAAAAGGCCTTTGGTGATAATGCTCTATCGAAAACTCGTGCATATCAGTGGTACAGAGCCTTCAAGGACCGCTCGAAAATGAAGGTGATGCTCATTGTTTTCTTCGATATCCGTGGCGTGGTGCACTACGAATTCGTTCCAGAGGGTCAGACGGTAAACAAGGAGTATTACCTAGGCGTTATGAAACGTTTGCGTGAGCGTATCCGTAAGAAGCGGCCAAATTTGTGGGCGAACAACTCATGGATTTTGCATGACGATAACGCGCCTTCTCACCGAGCTACGATTGTGACTGACTTTCTCGCCAAAAACTCAACAAACGTGCTTCAGCAACCACCGTATTCGCCGGATTTGGCTCCCTGCGACTTTTTCCTCTTCCCAAAACTGAAATTGCCCCTTCGTGGCACCCGTTTTGAGTCGATTGAAGCCATAAAACAAAATTCGGCGCGAGAGCTAAAGTCCATCCCGGAAAGCGCCTATAAAAAATGTTTCGATAATTGGAAGTGCCGTTGGTATAGATGTATTGGAGCAAATGGAGCCTATTTTGAAGGCGACCCAATAAATTTTGACAATTAAATGTAAAAATGTTGTTTTAATTGAAAATTCCCGTACTTTCTTGACAGAGTAGTATATGTGTATTACTTAATAAAAGAAATGTATATTATTCAATTAATAATACACAAAGGATTTCTATCAAGTGAAGGCAAACACAATTCGAAGCTGGTTATATTGTTATTGGTCGAAAAAATAAATATAAATTTCAAAAAAATTACAATTTGCAGAGGAACGAATATCTTAATATCTACATTAACGTATCCTTAGTTAGTATGTTCACTTTTTCGGATTTTGGAAAAATAAAATTTTCTAATCGACAGATTTCCAGAGACTATGACAAGATTTCGACCAAGTTGTTTTTTTTTGGCTTTAAACCTAACCTACCTCATAAACGGCTGAACAAAAAGAGTTGAATGTGTACACGAATTATTTATTTATATGTCCCATGTATCTTAAATAATCTGAATAACAGGTATCAAAGGTCTTCTAAAATAGGACCCAACAAAAGGAAAATTCTCAACAACGTTCCTCCAGCAGAGATGAAAATTCAGTTATGAAATTCCACCAGAATCCGATATAATTTACATGCACCGTCAATGCTTAGCGAAATACATCCACGCCACATAAAAAACAAAAAAATAAATTCCAATGTTGGAAAATATTCACGCTGAGCCGACTATTTCCCATTTTTCAACATGGTTCGCGTGATATCCTGGGAAAACTCAACGCTGGTTTCATTTTACATTATAACCGCGAAAAAGGTACATGCTTGGGGATGAATTCGAAGCCAGGATTTCCTGGGGGTGTAATATGTTTTACTTAAAACCAAGATATGTCTCCGACATGGGGGTAGACAAAGGAGGTAGATATCATGAAAGTCGCGTTCATCAAATTAATCTTAGATGAAATCAAACAGGACGAAGAAATGAATGATGCCTCTTTGGAAGAAATTAATAAACATTATGATAATTTTGGGGGTCTTGCATGAGCCAGAAAGATGGTTAATTGATCCTCATGCTCCCAGTAAGGGTGTAAATTCGATTATTTTGCTCGTGAAAAGGCATCATAATAACATAATAGGCAGAATTGCTACCTGAAAACCCGAGTAAAAGAAGATTTTGTCCGCTAGCGCCTATCATTTCAACACTATTTATTTAATGGCACAAATAGACAACTTGGTTCATTTTTGGAATCTATCAATAAATTATATCCAACAATTGAATTCACACAGGAAGATGAAGTAAATAATAGCATCAATTTCTTAGATTTAAAAATCACCAAAATTAATAATAGACATGACTTTTCTATATACAGAAAACCTACACATACAGATGGTACGATTCATTATACTTCAAACCATCCATTTTCATAAAAATTGTCAGCTTATAATAGTATGCTTTATAGATTGGTTATTATAACCATGACGAAAGAAAATTTTGACACAGAGTATAAAACCGTTAAACAAATGGCTTTCAATAATGATTTTAATCCGTTAATTGTAGACAATTTACTTGATAAAATAAATTACAAGAAAGCAATATCACTTGTATATCCAAAATTTCAAAATTCGAACGAAACCAAATTTATTTCATTAACTTACATAAGCCAAAAAGCTGAAAAGATTGCTAGATATTTAAATAAAAAAGAAAAATATAACATCTCTTTTGAAACTATTAATTCTTTAGGCAGCTTAATAAAAAATAATGAAGACGTCATTCCTAAAAACAAAAAATCAGGAGTTTACAAGTTAACATGTAGTGATTGCCCATGTGTATATGTGGGACAGACAGGCCGTTCATTCCAAACAAGGATACGAGAACATGAAAAATGTTACATTAATAATAAACCGAATTCAACTTATGCCAACCATTTGTTAGAGACTGGCCATAATTTTAATATGAACTATGAAATATTACATATCGAAAACAAAAGTCAGAAACTAAATCTGTTAGAAACTTTAGAGATCAATAGATAAAATAAAAGACAAATTTTATTGAATTATCAAATAGATTTAAACAGATCCCCCCTACTTAATATTTTTCATTAATTGTATACCATCTCCTTCCACCCATCTATTTTTTGTACCAGAGCTGTGTATTTGAGGTCATGTTTTGCATTGTATACCTCAGTTTAAATACTCACCTGATGAAGTCATGGCATGACGAAACAATTGTCGTGTGAATCAATAAAATAGCGGAAGTGGCCACTTGTTTTTCTTATATTTTAACACTATGTTAGTATTTTTTTAATTCTAGTCTAAAAGAATTTTAAACGATTACATTACAAATGAAACAATTCGTAGTCAAGTTTAATACACTCCGTTTGTAAGTACGAAAACTGTCGAATGAATTAACTTGAAAACTTGGAAATTGTTTTAAGCCAAAATATTATAGAAAGATCAAGTTCATGATCGACCAACATGCGTATACGGACTCCCAAAGAAAAGAAATGTTAAAGAAAGATGGAAAAAACTTTCCTCTATTCCAGATTATGACTTCACTCATTAGAATGTCTCTGAAATGAAATTATTTTTAGGAGCTTGTAAGAAACAGTGTTATATCGTAAACCGGTAAACTTTCGAATAACTACAGGCTTGAAACATTCAGAATAGGTTTTGGACCAAAATAAATCAATAATAAACAGAGGGTTTTTTTTATAGAAGGCTTATTACAATATCTTACATATCAAATAGATATATTCTACGAACCTCACTACAAATTCTATTTTTAATTTTATGAAAAAAATTCTCAAAAACTATTCAAAATTGAATTTAAAAAATGTCTTAGAAAACACAGGTTCAATTTAGAAGACATATAGAATTAACACCCATTACACAACATCGAAAAAAGGAATACAAAGAAAATATTTATTATTAATTAAAAATATCAAATAAATACTAGAAGGATACAAAATTTTATTTGGTATCAATTCATTATGAAAACCAAATTCTTTTCCAAAAAAGCACAACATAAGCTCAAGAATTTCTTGAAAAATAACTTTTCTTAAAAAGAACTCCAAAAACATGCAGTATATCTTTAAAAAAACCATTTGGAATTACCACATCGATAATTCGTCATTCCAACTTCATATCCAAAAAATGAGAGTAATCAATAAAAATATATCTTACCCGTCTAAAAACACATGTCTTCCTAAAAACAAACTAAAAATATAGTGAATTTCTGAAATAGCAAAACCCTACGTATTCTAAATTCGTCACAGAAACTCCACAAAGTTTGTAAGGTATATATATATTTAATTCTTTAGGTTATGTTGTGCATTTTTGGAAAGCAATTTGGTTTTCATAATACATTGATACGAAACAAAATTTTGTATCCTTCAAGTATTTATTTGATGTTTTTAATTAATAGTTTATATTTTCTTTGTATTCTTTTTTATTAGTGCTTCGTTAATTCTATATCTCTTCTAAATTGAAACTGTGTTTTCTTATTTCAAAAAGATTTTGATGAAATATTTTCTATGAAATTAAAATTTGTAGTGAGAATAAATCTGTATATTTAAGATTTCTTGGTTCAGTTCGTCTATGAGCTAAATCATTCGAATGGTTCCTCAGTTATTCACATTTAAACATTTTTATTATTATTCCAATAATTCTGAATCTATTATATAATTTACAATTATTATAATATTATTGAATAATAATACGGTAATGTCAATGAATACTCCAATCATCAGAACATTTCCAAATTGTCATTTAAATAATTTACTTTGCGAATTCTTTTTTATGTCTTCTATCGAATGGAAAACAAGTTTTTATTTCAGTTTTGGTAAAATAAGAGTCGACCCCAGCCATACCAGAGAAATACCGTGGTAATTCGATAAGATTTGTTGAGATTTTGGTGAGAAATTGGAAATTATAACTCAGGTTTTTCAGCACTAGTCGAGTCGAGCTTTCATGCCAAATAATGATTCAAAAGGGAAAGAATTGATGCTTATACACATTAATTTTTGCTGCGATATCTCAGACTCGAACAACGATTTTTTCAGTTACCATTTGCTTGACTTTAGGGATATTAAATCATTGAAGACGTCGACGGCCGGCCAGAACGAGGCAAATCTTCCACCGCTTTCGAATGCACTGTAGCACTTATAAGCATGCACATGTTCTGAATCAAGTCCATTCAATTCCAATTGCAATGCAAAATGTAAGACATATTCTATGTGCAATATTTTGATATTGTTAAAATCTCATTAAAAATGAAGTGATAGAATACCAATAAATGACATTACGCTCAACCTCCGCGTGAATATAGAAGACCATTGTACAAACTCAACGACAAAAAACTTTCCACAATCCCTGGATGACTTTTTGAATGATCAGTTCCATGTAGTTTCCTCAAATAATGTAGGAAATTCTTCATTAGTATAATTCTGCTGGATATAAGCAAATAATTGGTTTAATTTCATGTATGTAGAGATTCTACATACATGATCTACCATGACCAATCTGAGCGATACAAATGACTAATTATTTACAGGAAATAGATTTTTCTAGTGAACGACGTTCATCGATTCTTTTTCGCGCTATGAGTTGTTTCAGGTTGCCTTAACAAAATTGATGTAATTACGTAGTAAATGTTGTGTTCACGGGAAGAGGTGCTAAAAATAACGAGATTCTTGATGTCTGCAAAGAGAATGGAAGATTTAGTTTTTTATGATGTTTGTCGCAGAATTCATTATGTGAAGAACTTTTTTACAGCACCGATATCTAACGGGTAGGTTGATCGTAAATTGCTTTCTACCTAAAAGGAATGTGGGGAGACGTCAAACCTAATTAGATTCAACACATCGCATATTCGATATTTCAACAAAGTGAGACATAGAAGCTATTCGAATTTTATAATGATAAGTTTCTTCTTAGAACCTCATTTTTTACGCGGCCGTCATTTTTATTGGTACTTTTTTTTCTGATCAAATTTTCGTGTGCTTTTTCTAGGGAACAGTCTGCTATCATTTTCCTACAATGTCTATAATTATCTTATTTTGTGCAAAACTTTTTTTTTTAATGTTTAACCGCCCGAAGAAAGGAAAATCTATGTCACATAGTTGGTGCCCCGAGCGAAAAGTTGTGCCCTCTTTACTCTAGTCTGAAACTGCTAAAGATTACACTGAAGGAAACACATCAGCTGGAAGTATATTCCACAACTGGCCAGTTCGGTGGAAAAAGGATATCTGATAAACAAAAATTTTTGGAGTTTTTACTGAAACTGCATTAGGACGTGATCGTTGCGCAGCCCTAAAATGGCATTTTTTCTCCAGTCGCATGGAGCATCGACCATGATAATATACATCTACAGAACAAGCACAAGTCAATCAGTCGCTAGACAGTCAATCAGTCGTAACTGCTCTGAATGGAATCCAAAAGTTGTAGCGAATGCTTGGGTGCTGAGCTCCAAAGATGAGAGCAGTACTCGAGTCCTGGTCTGATCTGGGCTTTACTCAGTGGAAGAACCTGATTCGCAGAGAAATATTTCTTAGCCTTAAACAAATATCCCAGCTTATTTTCAACAGCTGTAAGAGTTGACAATCATGCCGACAATATGCATGGCATCACTTGGCTTAAGCACCTGGTTTTCCATCATCAAGTCAGTAGTCACGAACTGAGTTTTCCGAGAAACCCCAAGTTTTTTTTCCTCGACCGTACGAAGAAAATCGTTTATGTAGATCAGGCTGAGAGAGGGTGGCAAAACTGAGCCTTGGGGCACTCCAGCGTTCAGGTTGAAACCACGGGAACCGACAACATTTACGACCGCAAAAATGTTTCTGTTGGTGAGGAAACTCTTCATCCAATCGCAGAGACTCTCAGGAAAACCAGACGATGATAGATTGTTCAGAAGAGTCTTATGCCAGATACGATAGAAAGCTTTGCATATGTCCAGAGCAATAGTCCACACTTACGTCACATAGCCGAGAAGGTCACCTGTTGAATGGAAACTTCGATTTCATATTTATTATTATTATCATTATCCTGATACTCCTAGATCTTCTGTTAAGTTCTCTCAGAAGCTTTTCTAGCTTGTGCGAGTTAGGAGTTCAGTGGTGCATGAATCGTTTCTTGATGGTTAGCGTAACATTTATGCTTAACAAAAAATAGTCCTCCAATACGGATCATGCTTTCTTTGCATGAGAAGCCAAACGGAGAGAGAATTTTCATGTGTTCAAGAACATCTCTGATAGACTCGTGTGCAGACACTTTAGAGCTTCATCTAGATCGGTTGGCGGTCAACTCATTTTGTGTAGACTTGATTATCCTAACTTTCAGATCCGTAATCTAAATTAAGGTTATTTCTCACTTATATATCAAATTGAAATTTTTGTTGAACTACCAAAACTCATCTTGGAAAACACCCTGTGACTTAGTATTAATTATACTGAAAGTCTTAGATCTTAGAAGATGAGCTGATATATCTCTTTAATATAAACGCAAAAATTTCAAACGATTTCCCTCCTGCTACACGAATCTCAAAGCAAAAGTTTATTCTAGTAACCCACTCTCCACTGATAGCAATTTCGGTAAACAGAGGGGTCTAAAAAGCGAAAACTAAAAAAACTTTCGTCAGAACAAGTCATCCAAGCGAAGCAGAAGCTCGCTCAACATCCCAGAAAAGTCTCTACCCATTTTCTTATCGAGATCCATCTCTGCATCGAGCAGATAAGAAAGATGAATGAGCAACGCATCTTGGCCACCCTCCAGAGATCTTCCGCTATATTACCATTAATTGGCTGCATACTGGGCCCGGTTAATATTGCACACAGCTACTGTCCGTAAGGTTGCTCAGCCGCTAGTGATTTATCGCAATAGCAAGAATCCGAAATATTAATGTCCCCGCTATGATTTGGAATACAATTGTATCTACTACGAGGATTCCTGATAAGACAACGAATTCTTTTTTATCCAGAACAAGGTTCTGCGAACTGTTGAGGGTTATTCTCAAAGGAATTTCGGTCATTCGAGTGTAAAGTTAAAACTTGCTACAAAAGGCTTGTTGTGGAAAACAACTTTTTTTGATATAAGAGTGCACTAGACGACATTCGTGATCGAGTGTTTTGGCACCCTGATGAACTAAAGGTGGGCCATTTAAGTTTGCATTTGGAAGGTTGTTTCGAGTCTGGCAACATTTCTGTCATTCGTGTTTTAACAGCAAGTTGGTTTAATATTTGACATTAACAAAATCGGTCGATTCACGCTTGAACATAACCGAGAAATATTAAAAACTCATTTCAAAATTGGTTAATCTTCTATCCAAATGCTAGGAAATTACCTGAAAAATTCAGTAGAAATGAAATTCCCTCACGGCAATTTGTGAAACTGGATCGTTATTTGACAAAACAACCCGTTCATGTTCTCCTCCAGTAAGCACATCTGAAAACATTGCTGCTGCAGCCCAGAATGTGACTGAACATCCATCAACATCAATTTGTCATCGTGCTCAAGAACTGAACATTTCTCGTACTTTTCTGAGGAGAAATTTGCATAAAGACCTCAGTATGAGGCTTACAAAGTTCAACTTATGCAAGAAGTGAAGCCGCGTGACCATCCGATGCGTTTCTATTTGGTTCAATGGGATAATGACATCATATCGAAGAATTGTTTTTTGTGGGGATCCGTCAAGGATAAGTGTTACGCTAATAATCCAGAAACACTGGATTCCTTGAAACATGAAATCAAAAATAGCATTTATGATACTGAGCCCCAAACTATCGACAATGTACTGAAAAATTGATCGGACTGGGTACTGTAGCCAGTCGTGGCGGTCATTTGAATGATTATTATTATTATTATCTTGATACTCCTAGATCTTCTGTTAAGATCCCTCAAAAGCTTTTTCAGCTTGTGCGAGTTAGGGAGTTCAGTTGTGTTCTGTGTAGGCTTTGTTACTGCGATCTTGCGCCACGTTAGGTCACAGCACTATTAATTTTTGACCCAACTGGAAAATTTCTTTTCCACCTGAACAGGATTCGAACCCGGACCTCCCGGTCACGAGTCCCATGCTCTCCCACTGAGCTATCCACACTATTGTCTTTATTCATACAAAGGTTCAACCTTTCTAATAACTTGGAAAAAAATATTCATTAATTTTTCATGCAGAGCCTTTGAAAAATGCAAAATTTAAATGGCCCAGCTCTTATACAATTATTCTGACAGTCTGTTGCATACACGCAATAATACTCGCAATTTAAGACTCTTACAAAAGATACCAAAGAATGCCTGTAACTGACATTTATACCTGAGTGAGATTGATGGAAGACTGCAAAATTTAGTTTGCGTTTATTAAAATTTTTTTCGAATGAGGCTTCACTCCGAAGACTAACTGAAGAGTTGCTTAGAACAGCTTTTCATACAATTTCTTCATGTTCTATATTCAAAAGAAAAGTTGGCTAAATGTCTTTTTTAAAGCTGGTTCACCTGATTCCCAATGAAACAGAATGATGCACTAAATACTATGTTGGGAGGTTGGTGTCTTTATGGATATTCAATACAACACAATATCTGCATAATTCTGAGTTTATAAAGAGAGCATTGTTTATTGAGAACGTACGTCCAGTGTCAAATCAATAATAAATGACATAAGTTGCCATATCAACTGGTACTTCCGTTTCTCAGTCTACTATTAATTTAAACACGGAAATATATTTTTCGAGTGCTCATATGTGCAGAAATAGCACAACTAAATGGTCTTTCAATGGGAACGCCCCATTTTTGAATCGACATTACTCACGCATGGCAGCCATAGTTTATTTGTGACACTGACAGTATTTTAATCATGGAAAGGTAATACACTCCAAGAACGTCTACAAATAATCCAAATTCATTATGAAAAATCGCGATATATTACTCTAACTTTACGTGCTTTAACTCCAATTTTTGGTCGTTATAATCGTCCGGATAAAACAACAGTTGAACGTTTAGTGAAGAAGTTTGAAACAAATTTTACACTTCATGATGTTAAAGTGCCAGTGAGACGAAGAAATGCAAGAAGTGAAGAAAATATTGCTGCCGCACGTGAAAGTGTTCGTGAAGACTAAATTTTATCGATTTTTCGACGTTCCCAAGAACTGGGTATCTCCCAGACGTCTTTGTGGCAAATTTTACGAAAAGACCTTATTTTGCATCCATGCAAAATTGTTTCGACCCAAGAACTCAATCCAACAGATCATTTAAAGCATCATATATTCAGTAATTGGTGCTCAGAAAAAATGGGAGACATGGACCGATAAATTATCCGTCTCGTTCCTACGATTCAACTCCATTGGACTTCTTTCTTTGGGGTTACATTAAATCCCTGGTTTACAGCAATCATCCAACAAATTTAGACGATTTACAGATCAATATTGAACGAGTAATTGTTAACATACGACTTGATTTGTGTGAGAGAGTCCTGTAAAATTGGGTTCAACGACTTCATTCCTGTCAGCGTTTCCGTGGTGGACATTTAAATTATGTTTTGTTTGATAACTAAATGCTATCCATTGTACTTCATAATGAAACAAAAATTTCCTTATTTTTCATACAAATAACGTGTGGGGCACTGTTAATGAAAGAACCTTTATCATCTGCCAGAAAGCTCACAGAAAATCCTGTATATTCAAATAAAAAGAAGAAATATTAAAAATAACATAGAAAGGCTTTTTACTTGATAGAAGAAATATAACCAAATTTGAATATCAAAACAAATTGAAATATGTTTATCTTCTACAATTTTAATTTCCAAAAGAATTTTTTTTTATTCAAAAACTTTTAGAATTAAATTAATGTCTAAAACAAGCACCGCTTACATTTAATAGACGTATATAATCAAAACTCAATATACAATGTCAAATGAAATAAATAACCCAGCAGATATACGAAAGTAATTAAAATTAATAAATAAATATTCAAACGAGACAAAATTTTGTTTCTGGTTTTATCTTAAGAAATACTACTTGCCTTATAAAAACATGAACACACTTGAAGGACTTCCCAAAGAATATAATTTATTTGAAATATTTAATACATTTAAATATTCGAACAAATTATTTCAAAAAACTCTAAAAAATGTGCACTATATTTTCAAAAAACAAATATAATTCTAGATAATCCCTTCATCAGCCGTTTTTAATAATCCAAATATCAAAATCAAAAACATAACCTACATCACTCACGTGTTAAAAGACTTAAGCTTCGAACTACAGATCAACTATATATTCAAGATTGATCTATGTTCTAACAAAATCAAAGAACAAAGTGAGTTATTTTAAGGTTTACCTAAATCCATTGACACCGTATAAAGAGATTTATTGAAGCCAAAATATAATTATATATTATATATAAAATAAAATAGAAAGGCTTTTTACTTGATAGAAGAAATATAACGAAATTTGAATATCAAAACAAATTGAAATATGTTTATCTTCTACAATTTTAATTTCCAAAAGAATTTTTTTTTATTCAAAAACTTTTAGAATTAAATTAATGTCTAAAACAAGCACCGCTTACATTTAATAGACGTATATAATCAAAACTCAATATACAATGTCAAATGAAATAAATAACCCAGCAGATATACGAAAGTAATTAAAATTAATAAATAAATATTCAAACGAGACAAAATTTTGTTTCTGGTTTTATCTTAAGAAATACTACTTGCCTTATAAAAACATGAACACACTTGAAGGACTTCCCAAAGAATATAATTTATTTGAAATATTTAATACATTTAAATATTCGAACAAATTATTTCAAAAAACTCTAAAAAATGTGCACTATATTTTCAAAAAACAAATATAATTCTAGATAATCCCTTCATCAGCCGTTTTTAATAATCCAAATATCAAAATCAAAAACATAACCTACATCACTCACGTGTTAAAAGACTTAAGCTTCGAACTACAGATCAACTATATATTCAAGATTGATCTATGTTCTAACAAAATCAAAGAACAAAGTGAGTTATTTTAAGGTTTACCTAAATCCATTGACACCGTATAAAGAGATTTATTGAAGCCAAAATATAATTATATATTATATATAAAATAAAATAGAAAGGCTTTTTACTTGATAGAAGAAATATAACAAAATTTGAATATCAAAACAAATTGAAATATGTTTATCTTCTACAATTTTAATTTCCAAAAGAATTTTTTTTTATTCAAAAACTTTTAGAATTAAATTAATGTCTAAAACAAGCACCGCTTACATTTAATAGACGTATATAATCAAAACTCAATATACAATGTCAAATGAAATAAATAACCCAGCAGATATACGAAAGTAATTAAAATTAATAAATAAATATTCAAACGAGACAAAATTTTGTTTCTGGTTTTATCTTAAGAAATACTACTTGCCTTATAAAAACATGAACACACTTGAAGGACTTCCCAAAGAATATAATTTATTTGAAATATTTAATACATTTAAATATTCGAACAAATTATTTCAAAAAACTCTAAAAAATGTGCACTATATTTTCAAAAAACAAATATAATTCTAGATAATCCCTTCATCAGCCGTTTTTAATAATCCAAATATCAAAATCAAAAACATAACCTACATCACTCACGTGTTAAAAGACTTAAGCTTCGAACTACAGATCAACTATATATTCAAGATTGATCTATGTTCTAACAAAATCAAAGAACAAAGTGAGTTATTTTAAGGTTTACCTAAATCCATTGACACCGTATAAAGAGATTTATTGAAGCCAAAATATAATTATATATTATATATAAAATAAAATAGAAAGGCTTTTTACTTGATAGAAGAAATATAACAAAATTTGAATATCAAAACAAATTGAAATATGTTTATCTTCTACAATTTTAATTTCCAAAAGAATTTTTTTTTATTCAAAAACTTTTAGAATTAAATTAATGTCTAAAACAAGCACCGCTTACATTTAATAGACGTATATAATCAAAACTCAATATACAATGTCAAATGAAATAAATAACCCAGCAGATATACGAAAGTAATTAAAATTAATAAATAAATATTCAAACGAGACAAAATTTTGTTTCTGGTTTTATCTTAAGAAATACTACTTGCCTTATAAAAACATGAACACACTTGAAGGACTTCCCAAAGAATATAATTTATTTGAAATATTTAATACATTTAAATATTCGAACAAATTATTTCAAAAAACTCTAAAAAATGTGCACTATATTTTCAAAAAACAAATATAATTCTAGATAATCCCTTCATCAGCCGTTTTTAATAATCCAAATATCAAAATCAAAAACATAACCTACATCACTCACGTGTTAAAAGACTTAAGCTTCGAACTACAGATCAACTATATATTCAAGATTGATCTATGTTCTAACAAAATCAAAGAACAAAGTGAGTTATTTTAAGGTTTACCTAAATCCATTGACACCGTATAAAGAGATTTATTGAAGCCAAAATATAATTATATATTATATATAAAATAAAATAGAAAGGCTTTTTACTTGATAGAAGAAATATAACGAAATTTGAATATCAAAACAAATTGAAATATGTTTATCTTCTACAATTTTAATTTCCAAAAGAATTTTTTTTTATTCAAAAACTTTTAGAATTAAATTAATGTCTAAAACAAGCACCGCTTACATTTAATAGACGTATATAATCAAAACTCAATATACAATGTCAAATGAAATAAATAACCCAGCAGATATACGAAAGTAATTAAAATTAATAAATAAATATTCAAACGAGACAAAATTTTGTTTCTGGTTTTATCTTAAGAAATACTACTTGCCTTATAAAAACATGAACACACTTGAAGGACTTCCCAAAGAATATAATTTATTTGAAATATTTAATACATTTAAATATTCGAACAAATTATTTCAAAAAACTCTAAATACGGTGTCAATGGATTTAGGTAAACCTTAAAATAACTCACTTTGTTCTTTGATTTTGTTAGAACATAGATCAATCTTGAATATATAGTTGATCTGTAGTTCGAAGCTTAAGTCTTTTAACACGTGAGTGATGTAGGTTATGTTTTTGATTTTGATATTTGGATTATTGAAAAACGGCTGATGAAGGGATTATCTAGAATTATATTTGTTTTTTGAAAATATAGTGCACATTTTTTAGAGTTTTTTGAAATAATTTGTTCGAATATTTAAATGTATTAAATATTTCAAATAAATTATATTCTTTGGGAAGTCCTTCAAGTGTGTTCATGTTTTTATAAGGCAAGTAGTATTTCTTAAGATAAAACCAGAAACAAAATTTTGTCTCGTTTGAATATTTATTTATTAATTTTAATTACTTTCGTATATCTGCTGGGTTATTTATTTCATTTGACATTGTATATTGAGTTTTGATTATATACGTCTATTAAATGTAAGCGGTGCTTGTTTTAGACATTAATTTAATTCTAAAAGTTTTTGAATAAAAAAAAAAAAAAAAAAAAAAAATTCTTTTGGAAATTAAAATTGTAGAAGATAAACATATTTCAATTTGTTTTGATATTCAAATTAAAAATAACGATTTTTTGCGACGAATCATACTAGATACTCTACTCATCTTATGTAATGAGAAATCATATGGATATTGAACACTTTATTTCTCACGAATGTTCTCTTCTCATAGGCAAACCAAACATAATAACACCCATTTTGATTTAACGAGGTCTGTCTCGAACGACGCCAGTAAAACTCAAAGAATCGAAGATATAGTTAGGAGGTCGACGTTCAACAGATGTTGCCATCAATGACATCTGAGCAGCACTTGAAGCCACTTCTCGGTAATAACATACCAGACCGCGCTTGTTGGTAACACGTTGCCATAAACCGTTCGGCATGTTTTATCCCGTTTATGATGTCACCTCACTTCTGATTCTGGACCTCAGAATTTGACGGGACATCACACAAAGACATTAACGCGTCCATATTGTATTCGCTGCTTGCGGTCTCATATTGGTATCGATGGCATCTAAACCGACGCCGAGGTGCGCTAATGTGGTTTTAATTTGAGGTTATGTCACGATTCGGTTGTGTCAGTTGCGGGATACGATGGTTTAACGATCGAGATATCGGGTCCTATGGTGTACACAAGTCCCACTACGTATTGATGACGTATTGTTACATAATTTCATCTGCTTTCGAAGACCGTTTCTTAAGGGTTGAAGAGCAAGATTAACTTCAGTTTGTAATCGGTAATCCGTTTAATCAGACGACCGATAGAAAATATGAAGACCCACAAATTGATATATCTAAAATTTTTTGTTTGTTTTAAAAGAACATCCATAACAAGGAAACTCCTATTTTGCAGAACACAAAACTACAATGAAATAGATTTATACTTTCACTATTTTGCATATATATCAACAGAAATATTTCTCATCCTACCAGAAGTATGAATTACTCAGGTATAATCATCAGTTTTGCTATATATAAAAATTCTTGTGAGTACAATGGTATGCCGATAATTGTTATCAAAATTACTATACAGGTGGTAACGGTGGCTCATATAATGTACCGCTCATTCACTGAAGGGATATTTCCATCTCCCCTAAAAATAGCTTCAATCAAACCCCTGCATAAAAAAGGAAATGTACATGATTAATTTCCGTCCAATTAGTTTACTCAGTTCTTTCGCAAAAATAATCGAGAAACTTTTCGTCAGTAGGATTTGCCCATTCATGTATAAGTTCAAAATTTTCTCTGAGAAGCAATATGGCTATCCAAAAAAACAGAAGTACTACTACAGCGATGTATGAATTAGTTTGTGATATTGTTGATCCTTTGGACAGTGATGAGATGCTTGCTGGGCTTTTTCTAGATTTATCTAAGGCATTCGATAGCGTGAATCATTAATGCCTTTTGAAGAAACTCTCTTTATGTGGTATTCGCGATTGTCAACTGGAGTTGCTCAGGAGCTCCTAGTCTGATCGAGTTCAGGGGGGTTTGTATTGATAGTGGAGGACTAGTTTTTGTGTCAGGTCAGCAAAAAACTCAATAAAGTTTTGGACATGATTAGGGTATTGTCACGGAGAGTGGAGTTTTTAAAAAGGATTGTCATATGGGGTGGAAGCAATGATATAAATAGATTATTCATTCGGCAGAAATACGCCTTGAGGGCAGCAATAGGATTGAAATATAAAGAATCATGCAGAGGTCATTTCAGAAATAATTCCATGCTCACACTTCCGGGACTATATGTTTTGGAATGTCTGCTATTTGTGAGAAAACATCCCCAATATTTTAATGATCTGTTGAATAAAAACAACCCAAGACGTACTGTTCCGTACCACTTTCCGAGGCATTCATTGACACTTACTGAAAGAAACACAAAATATATGTTTATAAGATTGTTCAATGTACTACCTAAGGAGTTCATCAATGTATATCTTATATAAGAAAATTCAAAATCAAAATAACCAAGTTTATTGTAGGTATCGAACCATATTCGATTAGAGAATTTGTGGAATATTCTTTCAGATCTTGTTGAAGTTGTGATATTTTTTGACGGTTTCCTCTTTTCATTTGGATGATTGCATTGATTATGAGAATAATGTTTGTTATATTATTCAAATATTTGAATTTCACGAAACAAAGCTACTGAAAGTTAAACGAGGAGAACTCAGGTGGGATTTCCAGATCACTTTGTTGAGGAAAACTTTCCAATTTCGAAGCACGGAAGCATCCCATAGAAGTCTTGGTCCTTACTGGCGAAAAACTCTAGTAATCGATTTTCACAATCTTCTCTTGGTGCCCTTTTCTTGTCACTCAGAAAGTTTTGCAATGCGAGAAAAAGATGTCAATCGCTTGGTGCCATGTCCAGACTATATGGTGGTTGCATTAAAACTGTCCAACCAACCTCCAGGAGTTTCTGGTCAGACACTACAGACGTGTGTCTGGACTGGCGTTGCTACGACTACTAACATGCCGATCAACTTCGATTATTTCTATGATTATATCGACATTCTTGAGGACAGGCCTGCCTGTGCGAGATGCATCTTTTACATAAAAAATACCTGAATGGGATCGGCGAAATCAAAATTGCACGTAATTAGCTGTTACAGTATTGGGACCGTAAGCATCATTCACAATTTCAGCCGCCTAGTTTGCATTTTCGCCTTCATCAAGGAAAAACTGCAAAATGTATGTACCAAGTTATACCTTTATTGACTTGCATTTTTAACACCCTGTACTTAATAAATGAATGGACCAAACAAACAACAGCAGAAGAATATTTTCAGTGTAAAATGCCACCTTGACAACGACCATAAATCTGAAATTGTTTGTTCCAGACTTTACGAGATATGGATCACTACCGCCATCTACCGAAAAAATTATGTATTTCTTTTTCCCCAACCTATTTATTATATTAAACATTTATATAAAATTTGAGCGTTTTTTTCATACGACAGAATCAAGAGAAAGTGAAATTCACCGTTCATATTTTCTCCGAAATGCGTACGAACCAGCAATAAAATTTCGATCCGGATTAATTTGCAAATTAGTCCGAAACGCAGAAAGGTACCCGGAAGTCCAAGATTACACCCAAGATATCAAACGTCGCCGTCGTTCCAACTCAGGATAACGCATCGCGGCCAGTCTTTTCGTAAATATGGTAATTTCGGGAATAATTTCGTGACTCATTTAATCAGATACGGACCTACGGAGTCTACCGAACGAAAATAATGCCGCAGAAAATTACCGAATAAGGGCAAACGACAGATATAAAGCTAAAGGGGAAAAGAAGAAAGCGGAATTTGATTTTTGGGACAATGAACTGGGCCTACTGTCTGTTCTGATTCGTTTTATTTGTGGTCTTTACTATTTATCATTTCAAAAACATAAAAGCAGCAATTTCGCACCAGAAACATCGGGAAGCTTTCACTTTTTCTACAAATGATTGATTTGATATTATCCTGATACATATTGCGTGAAAATGATTCAGAAGCTTTATATAACTAGTGTAAATTACGAGTATTTTCGCTGGATTCATTGATAATAAATCAGGACTCTATAGGTTGACTTGCAAGGATTGCCCAGTGGAAGATCGTTCAAGAAGAGAATTCACGAACATCAAAAGAGTTACACTGCAGAATCAACATACGCCAACCATTTGATAGAAGGTGAACATAATTTCAATAACGAATACGTAAATTGTCCATATCGAAAGTAAAGGGTCTAGATTAACATTCTTAGAATCACTTGAAATAAACCGATATAATTTCCAAAAGATTCTCCTGAATGAACAAACAGATATCAATAAGTCTATTTTATATCTTCATTTAGTTGAAAATACCAGTGACAACCCCAATAACTTTTTATGCCATTGTCTGTTTCCCTCCATCTAACTGGAAATACCCAAATATCTGTCACCCTACTTTCAGTCCCATTTGCTGTATAACCTGTCAATACATATATACGAACCTATGTAAGTTTTCACACAGTATCCGTTCAAATGAAGAACATGATTAAGCCACAGAGTGGCGAAATAATTATCGTTCCTTAATAAAAAGTTTGAGGAAATTGAATTTTATTAACTACTCGTAAAGTAAAGACCGCATACATCCAATGTATAATACTGTAGCCTTACCACTCATCCTTCTTCAGCGGCGCTGAGTTTTATGTTCTGATTGTTCAGAAGGTACTACGTCTTTGTTAAGGTGTTTGTCCAACTATAAAGTAGCAGTGCCCAGACACTTTCTTCCCTCTTGTCTCTGTACCTTGACGTGGTGGGGGAGCTTGTCATGACTAGGATCCTAATTTCATCCCGGTGAAATGGAGGATTGAAGCATGATGCCTAAAGCAGAGACTTTCTATTTCTTATTTTCCTTTTCTTTCTTTCCTGAATGCATAAACCATTCCATCATTTAGTCCCATAACCTTTACCTATTCCACAGACAAAGCTTGGAATCGTATGGGAATAGTCGTGATACTGTATGCGGAGCGGTATCGTACTATCTTGCGATCGATTAGAGCTAAGTCGTCCATACTTTAGCGTTCCTGGTACATGCATATGGATAGGAAATCGCGGTTCTGCAGAGGCCGTTGTTTTTCCTGTCTCGTTGTGCGAACTGGGAGCAGATCTATCACCTCACGGGCGAAGTTGAAACCCTGCTAAGTCTCTGCACGAGGTTTTGACCTTCGTCACTTATACGCAGCGGGATCCGGAATGGCTGACTGGAGAAAAACGGGGAGACTTATGACTTTTCAACCTAGGTGGATTCACCCTCTGCTCACCTTCAATTCTACATCACCTCGTTCCATCCCATGAGAGGCGTGGGCTAAGGAGGAAAAGGGGCGACTCACGATGGATCTCAGCTAATGTCTGCTCACCCACAACTCGCTGTTCCTCATTCTTGGCCTAGGAATGGCACGCGCTGACTAGAGGAAAATGTAGATTTACGATAATTCTTACTGGGAAGAATCTGCCTCTGCGCGCCCCCAATTTGATCCCCATTTTTGAATCCTTAAGCATCCCTCTACGAAACCTTAGGGCTTCACTCTTGTCAGTAGAACAGCAACAGCGGTCATTTTGGAAGGTAGGGATGCCTGCTGGGAAACTGTCTTTGGTGTTGTTTCTGAGCTTCGGCCTTCCATCTTCAAATACGGACACTTCGTCCATGAAGCTGAATGCTGGGACCGACACGACGGTCACTTTTGGAGTGGGGTATTCCTGCCGGATCTTCCTCGGCTGTAATGATGCTAGTTCTCTATTGTTCCTTTCAAAACTTCTCTTTCTCTGTCAGCTCGCGGTCTGCTAGAGTTGTCAAAACTTGAGGGTAAACCCGGGACTATAATGATGACAATTGTACATCAACGTTGGTGAAGAGCTCTATACTCACAAGCCAACAAGTATGCCCAGACACTTTGATGAATAATGAGGTTTCAAGAATTGTTAATCACCTTTTCTGATTCAATTCTCATTATTTATACGGACCGGGCTTTATGAATAATATACTTTTTGATTACTTGGTCTATGAAATATCCAAGGTGCTTTCAAACTTGAGACTTTCTTAACATAAGTTACAACAAAATGTATGGGGACAGAGCTGCAAGTCTCTTCAGTAAAATTCGATTAGCAACAATTTAAGTCCGGTTCTGTTAGTTCAGGCGACGCAACGAGCATATGGCTTGGATTAACAGCATATATCAATTCAAACGCTGAATACTTCCTATGAAAATAAAATTTCGATTGACGTACAACCAACTTGTAAGTTTAACTCTTTTATGGATCTGTTGAAAGATGCCGCATAAATTTAAATACAGAGAGGTGATTCCATAGGTAAAATCAGATAAACAAAATTCACATTATCTCTGGATAAAGGAATCAAGCATATGATTTCGTTTAGAATATTGACTCGTTTGGTGATTTTTTCTGAAATGTTTCATTCCGACGAGTTATACTCCTTGACATGAAGGAAGTAACCTTTGAAAACACCCATATAATAAAATTGAAGATAATGAAGTTGGAATGAATACTCTCCAATTATACACACCTAGTTAAAAGTATTCATTAAACTGAACACTCGCAGATGATGAGAATTAATATCCATTCGAAACAAATTTGTCTTGGGTGATGGATTTAGACAATTTTTGTCAATAGTTTATGTTTTCTTTTGATTCTTGATTGGTTAGTTGCCACTCACATTTGTTGATAATATATATGTCTATACAGTGGAACAGTGTTTTCTAATACATTTTATTAAAGGGGAATTTGCAGATTCGAATAGGAAATGAAGAGTATATGTGCAAGATTCGCAGCGTTTTCCATACAATTCCTCAATCTAGAGAAAATCCCAGAAGCACAAAGAAAGGAGGAGATCAATTATGTATTATCTCGGCCGAGAGTCCGTTATCCGGCAACGCCAACTTCTTGGCCTAACAGTAGTCGATTATCTATTTATTATTGAATGAATACTCGAGGTTGAATGATCTCGAGAGGAAGGCGGGCGAGAATTGAGGCAAGAACCAGATTCTAGAAACTGAGAGAACTCATTAAAGGCTACGAAACAGGTTACGGGCAGGTAGGAGAGAAAAACAACGGAAATGGGACCGTAGAACCTGATTCGCATCCGGCGCTGGGTCTACCAATGGGTTCATTGAGTGTATGGGAGGACATCGTGTCGTGAGGCAATTCGATACGCGTTTTATTGGTTTCGCGTGAAGAGTTGTCAGTCTTCTTCTATACGAGTAGTAACAAGTGGCAAGGCGATTCGAAGGCAGGAATACAGAAACGCCGGCAAATTTCAGGTCAATTCGTTCTATATTTTTATTCTACTACTAAATGTTGAACTTCAATGCCAGATCAGATGTAAAGATACTATTTTTGAATCTGAAGTTTTGGCTTTCGAAAAGTATAGCATTTAATCTGAGAAAAATGGAAAAAACTTTATGATTCTGTCCGAGTCTATATCTGTCCTCAAAGCCAGGTATAAAATTAAGCCTAAGTCTTATGAAACCAATGCGCTTTCGAGGAATATCAGAGAGGCTACAAAGAGAAGCTATTAACGAAAAATAAAGCAGATCACATTTCAAAGTACTCACGGATCTTGGAGGCAATATATATAATAACTTTGAGTCGCAAGATACTACTAAACGAATGCTGGATAGTGAAAACACTCATTTTGAAGTAGACGTGTTAGGCAAGAGGTATACCAAAATGCGCCTTATTATCCTAAGCAGACGAAACATACCTCTGTTGAAATCTTATTTGTTGTGAGATTATTTGGATAAAGACGAATGTAGCAGAACTAACTTGCCACAAAGATGAACAAACCTGATAGTTCTGCGCTGGCAACGTTTTGTGAAATTCAATATTCTTCAAATAAGTAACACCACGGGCATATAATAGGTATTTCTTACCTATAATAGGATGAGGATGAGGATGTTGTCCATAAATTATAACCAAATGTACCCTAACAGCTCAAAACTCCAAATAAATATTAGACCTCTGGTATGTATGTACTGATAATGGAAGAAAGAAAACGTGGTATATGGGAGGGATACCAACTCATATGATTCCCTCAGTTCGCGGGGTTGCCACCTTCTATAAGAAATTTCTTGTACACGGTATCATCATAGCAGAAAAATGTTCAATATTATTATTGGTTAATGGACAACCAACTTTAGTTGATAACATGAATATGCAGCTATAACTATAAGAAACTTATAAATGAAGCAAGGGTTTATAAGATATATGTTGTGTTTAAGATATATGTTGTTGAACCAGTTGAATGAGCGATAGAATTGTTGGCCTCAGTAGAAAACGTAAATAATAGGGTCTCTTTTAATACGTCTGTGACTATAACAGATGATTTAACATAATGCCGATGGACTGAGGAAGTTTCACTGTAGAACTAGATTCTCTCGAATAAATTACTAAAATCGACAACAGAGTTCAAACTCTTGTGTCTTATGAAGGGTGGGACATCTAGAGTTTGCATTTTGAAGTAGTAGTTATTTCGAGTCTGGCAACACTTCTGTTGTAGAAATAGCAATGTTTCACTACCAATAAATTGATATTTTACACATTTAATTGCTACTCGAGTTTCAGGAGTTAACTATTCCATCTTCAGACAAATGAAGACTTAACAAACAGAACAGGGTATTTATGCATAAACAGCGGTAGAAGAGGTAATAAAAACAGGTTGAAAAAGATTTGAAATGAGAGAACGACTAACAACTATTAGAATGTCGGCACGTCAAAGAAGACTGGTAAAAAGATGTTACTTATTCAAATATTTCAAAAATTTTGGATTTACATAGATCCGTACAGTCATTCATTATTTTTATTGTGAACTTATTTGAAAATTTCAACAGATTCTGAATAATCAAGTTTCTTTCCTTTTGATTCTACATGTAAAATTTTAAGTTTATCCATTGCCGGAAGGGGATGGCCGTTTTCTAAACAATGAATGGCAAAAGTAGGGGTTTGTTTATTGTTCATGAAATTCATTTTATGCTCGTTGAACCTCGTCTTGAAGGAACGTCCCGTCTGTCCTATATATTTATAAGGAAAGAAACTTGATTATTTAGAATCTGTTGAAATTTTCAAATTAGTTCACAATAAAAATAATATAAAAATAATGAATGACTGTACGGATCTATGTAACTTCAAAATTTTTTAAATATCAGGTGATTTCTTTAGAGTGATAGAACTTTCTATAGGGATAACTGTGATTTGACAGAAGGTAGAAGCCATGTTGTTTTGACATTTCTGTTCAGTACGGATTGAGAAATTATCACAAATTGTTGAAATTTATTTTCAAAATCAGTGTTCTATTCGCCAAACTTATAGAGCACTTCGTGAAATTTATGGTTTACATAATCGTCCATCAGAGCAGCTTATTCATTGAACTATCGATAGATTTCGAACAACGTTTTCTCTACTCGATGCAACAACAACAACAGGACAAAGAACTATACATACAGAAAAAAATATCGCTGCTGTAAGTCATAGTGTTAATGATGATTCAGATTTGTCTAATATTCGTCGACGTTCAGAACAAGTTGGACTCTGTGCATCCACCACATGGAAAAATTTGCGTAAAGATCTTGGTCTACACCCATATAAGATCCAACTGATTCAAGAACTGACCATAATAAGCGTCGTTTGTTTGCTGATTAGGCACTAGAACAGCTTGAAGTTGATCCACTTTTTTATCGTAAGATTGTGTTTAGTGATGAAGCTCATTTCTGGTTGAACCGCTATGTAAACAAGCAAAATTGCCGTATATGGAGTGAAAACAATCCTGAAGAAGTTATGCAGGTTACATTGCATCCTGAAAAATGCACTGTATGGTGTGCTTTACACGCTGAAGGCATCATCGGTACATATTTTTATCAAAAACGATGCTGAAGCTAATGTTACAGTGAATGGTGCTCGTAACAGATCGATGATCAATGATTATTTGTTCAAAAATATGAATGGTATCGGCCCAGAAGTGTTTTGGTTCCAAGAATATTGTTGCCACTATCGTAACAATTGATTAATTGAAAGAAAGATTTGGCGATAACATTATTTCGCGAAATGGTCCAATTAATAGCCTCCAAGATCATGCGACATAACTGCAATGGATTATTTTCTTTGCGGTTATGTCAAGTCATTGGTTCATGCTGATAAACCAGAAACAATAGACGCTTTGGAAGCCAACATAACTCGTGTTATTGATGAAATAAGGCCTGAATTACTCGAAAAAGTGGTCCAAAATTGGTCTGGTCGAATGCGGTTTTTCACATCTAGTCGTGGTGGACATATGCCGGAAATTATTTCTAAAACATAAATGTCATAAAATTATCTTTCAAATAAAAAAAAATTGGCTTCAATCCTAATTTAAATGTGTTTTATTTCAGTTTAAAGTTCTATCACTCTAAAAAAACACCCGATAATTGAATTAGTAAATTCTGTTTACCAATCTTCTTTGACATGCCGACATTCTAATAGTTGTTAGGCGTCCTCTCATTTTAATACTTTTTTAACCTGTTTTTATTAGCTCTTCTACCTCTGTATATGCATAAATACACTGGTCTGTTTGTTAAGTCTTCAGTTGCGTTTTTATTTGCAGCCGATCAAAATTGCAAATTTCAAATGGCCCATCCCTCACTTGCTGTACAAGTGGAAAATCGATCAAATGTGTCAAAGATGATGAATCAAAAAACAACATTTTCATTACACACGACCTACAATCAACATAAAAAAGTATGATTTGATTTCAGTTGCTTGCTTTCTGAAAGGCACAAAATAAAATTCATGCAGAAATATCATTTTCGGGCTTTCTCAACGACAAATATTTTTTTCAATGCGATGGAAAACTCACCAAAACGAATTAACTCAAAAATTTTTCTATATAAAAGTTGTGAGATAAGGGAGTATTTTTGATTTGAAGTGCTGATAAATGTCCGATACGGATCTGACCTGACTATACTTTACAGCGTTGATTGAATAGAATGTGAGATGCTTTAAATATGGAAAAAAGGTTAAAACATATAAAATTGATGAAATAGTTAGGAAGTAACAGCCTTGCAAAACTATTAAACCGGGTAACAAAACAATATGCACATTTGAATACCTTCAAACCTCTTTTGTTTCTTAATGGAGCGAATGGTTACTAAAACGGATAGAGAGATCAGAAAGACAAACATAAACATGAACCTAAACCTGTCATTTTTCATAGGAACGCAACGTGAAAAGACGAAACTATGTACTGTAGAGGTCGCTTAAATAGAATGGTGATAACCAAATGTAGCTTCTTTTCAGGCTGATACTGTTTGAGCTTCTTCGAAAGGAAATACTGAATATTATAGAGGTTAAACTAAACTAAATTCATCAATTTAAATCAACGGAGTACAAAATTCTAAGACGTCAGTTCATTGTTGCCGAAAATTTAGTTTCATATAGTGCGCTGCTTCCCTGAAGATTCGATAACTTCGTACATCCTGCCGGAAATTTCTACAATCTCATTATGAACTAAATCGATTCCGACCCAATGGAGTGTCCGGAATCTGAGAACCGCAGTCCCATGCCCGATTTTATTCTGTTAACGTTGTTACCGACGGGAGAAACGCGGATGAATATTCATTTTATAGATTCCTGAACTTTAACGAGGTTCCCGATAATTTTTCACCCGCCGTTTTTTCATCGAATCCAAGTTTTTCGCCGCCGGATCATGAATATTGAAGAGGTAAGTTTCCGCAAGGACGAAATTACTTCTGCAATAAAAATCATGAAATATGAGGTTGGATACGATCGTTTTCTCGTTTAACACGTTTTTCGAGAAGCCTTTAAAGGGGAGTATAATTAGAGAGGCGTCGAACGTTAGAGCTGCCAATTAAACGAGTAGCGCAGAAAAAAACCAAAACGAAACAGGTTGAACATTCGAGAAGTTAAAGCCATAATTATCTCTATTATGGATACGTATGCATACAAATATTTGCATCGTCATATAACCAATAACAAATTCTGTGGGATCTGAAAAAAAATCAAAATAGGTGGATTTTAAGAAGCAATCAAATTTGCTGATAATGGTTAATATTTTGAGAATAATTTATTCGAGGAGCCTATTGGAGGTATGAGTCATCATGATAAAACTTGAGAAGAAGGAATTTGAAATATACTCGATATGTCCTGAAAGTTCCATCCTCGCAGTTTCACGACAATCAGACGACCATACTCAACATTTGTATAATATTGTGTTTTCTAAGTTTATTTCTTTTGTTGTGACCTCAAGAAACCAAAAAACAAATAGAGTTATACAAGAGAATAAAATCTATATAAACCAAAAGATGGGTGTCCTAATGATTTTCAATACAACCCTGCAGAACTTGAGGATTGTTTTCACTCCATTTACGGCAATTTTGCTTGTTTATATAGCCGTTCAACCAGAAATGAGCTTCATCACTAAACAGAATTTTGCGATGAAAAAAGTGGATCAACTTCAAGCTGTTCTAGGGCCCATTCAGTAAACAAACGACGCTTACAGCAGCGATATTTTCTTCTGTACGTACAGTTCTTTGTCTTGTTGTTGTTGCATCGAGCAGAGAAAATATTGTCCGAAATTTATCGATAGTTCGACGAATAAGCTGCTCTGATGGACGATTATGTAAACCATAAATTTCACGAAGTGCTCTATAAGTTTGGCGAATAGAACACTGATTTTGAAAATGAATTTCAACAGTTTGTAAACGTTGTTGCGGCGTAAGTCTTTTCATGATAATTTGTCAATGCATACTGAACAGAAATGTCAAAACAACATGGCTTCTACCTTCTGTCAAATCACAGTTATCCCTATCGAAAGCTCTATCACTCTAAAAAAAAAACACCCGATACAACCTCCATTTAACTGTAATCACTTGACTAAACGTCAAGGTACACCCGAAACAAGATCACCCCCGAAGTTTCGATGATGATTTTACAGTCTAGGACTGTAAAACTGACTGAATTAAATCATCTTTATTTCGTGGCGCTGCTCGTTCAACTTCAATGTTCATTATTCCACATATGTTTTTAATGGAACTAAGATCTGGTGAAGCTGCTGGCCGTAAAATGGTTGTCACTTGGTTTTCTTGCATCCAAGCTTGAGTACAGGCCAAAGTATGGCATCTTGCATTATCCTGCTGAAAACGCCACCACTCTGGATATAAGGCATATGCCGTACACAGGAGAAAACCGTTTAGAATGCCACAATATTTTTACTATTAATGGTACCATCAACTATACAGAGAGACGTAGCACCACGCTGAGATATTGCTCCCCAAACCATTATTTTGGTGGGAAATTTGGAAATATGAACGGTAACACGTCGTTTTGATAGGATTTTTAAGTGATTTCCATCAAGTTGGAAACAACTTTCATCAAATACAAAGACATTATCAAAATTATCTTCTTAAAAACGTTGACAAAATTCTATCCTTCATTCCTTTTGTGAAAGGCTCATTATAAGGATTTTTTTGGTTTCCTTGATATGTAGCCTTGTCTTTTCAGTGACATACGGACGGTTTCTGGACATACTTTCATATTCCGTTGATTTCCAAATCTGCTAAACAATTTGCGAAACCCCAAGAGCGGATTGTGTCGTCTCAAGGCCAATAAAGCGTTTAAATTGTTTCCTTTAATCTGACGCGGTCTTCCTGAAACTTTTCGAAAACCTTTTCTACACAAATATTCTACCTGTTTTCTTTTTTCTAGTTGCGACATTATTTCATAAATTTTATACCTGTTGACAATCAACAATATTTGAAAAATTGTGTTACCAACTTTGGCCACAGCAAAACCTATTTTATACATAACTTATGTCTTCGAATTTTACAAAAAATAAGTATATAAAAATAATAAATTCCGGATACTTTCTAGACGGACTATAATTATCAAATAGAATAAATATTGCCAATTATTTAACAAAATACTCAAGCAGATTTCAAAACGACTTACAAACAAATCAGATATTTACATCAAGAATAATGAAGAAAAATCAAACAAACATAATAGATCACAAAACTACAATGCAAATTCGCTTGCAGTAATAGCCCATCAGTTTATATTGGTCAAACCTTAAGATAATTCAGGAGAAAATACATGAACATCCGAATGGTTACACCTCAAATACATCACATTCAACATACCAGCCATTTGAAAGAATTTGGAGATACTCGTAATTTCAACAAAGTTTATAAAATAAGCCATACCGAGAGTAAAGGACTCTGAGAATCACTTGAAATCAACAGAAATAATTCACAAAAAAGTTATCTTAAATGAGCGAACAGATGCCAACAGATCACCGTTACTTATTACCTTCCTGTAATTTACAAATACCAACGGCAAACCACAATTACTTTTATTACTATGTTCTTTTATTTTCTTATCTTATTAGTGCCGATAGCTCAGCGTTAAGATCATTGGGCTGGGAACCGAAGGGTCCTGGGTTCAAATACCAATTAAGGGGGAAAAAATTTCCTTTTTGAACAGGTTTCGGCCACCATTTCACTATTGGGTTGAAAATTAATGATGTGACCTAAAGTGGCGTCCTTAGACCAATTTGCTACTTACGCCGCTTTGTTAGTGCGTTCTTACGCAATAGCAAAGCCTAACCAGATCATAAGGGAACTCCTAACTCGTACGAGCAGAAAAAGCTTCTGAGGGATCTACATAGAAGATCTAGGAGTATTAGGATAATATATCATACATCTTATATTCTTACCAAACCTAATAACTATTATAATGTTGATATCTATTTATTCAAAAGAGTTGCTTACATGACGCGTTTCGTTACATAGCAGCTTCACCAAATGCTTATAAATTGGTCAAAAATTTTCGGTAACATAAAATATTCAAATATTTTTTCGAAACCAAGCAAATCTTCCCAGAATTGGACAATTTAAATATTGCACCTGGAAGCGATAGCAAAAAACTAGACATACTGGAATCCATAGAAATATTTGAGCACAAGCACTTAAAAAAAATTTATTAAATGAATACACGGACCTTTGGCACAACCCACTTCTCGAAGTTTTGCATAAGCCTATTTAATAGTTAAGTTACAATTTGTTTCAGTTTGAAAATGTAGTAAACACTACGAAACTCGAGTCACTGTATATTCAATTAGTAAAAAGTGAAAACTGAGTGATTTCTTATTTAATTCCATTTAAAGAAATTGTTAATAATCTATGTTTCACGCTATTAGATGCTGATAACTTAACGTAGTATGTTGAATTGGATGAAACGAGTTTTCGCATTCTTCAATGCCACCATGAAATTCTTTGCAACCTCGGTTGAAAACTGCACCGAAAGCGGGAGATTCTATAACAAGAACGAATGATTCAAAAAACCCACTCCTACGGCAAATCGAGTATCCAATCGAGAGAAAATAATCTCCATTCCGCCCGACTCCTCCCAAATTACCTGCATACTCCACGAGCATCCTCTGCCGTTTCCGGATCAGCTCCTTGCTTGCGTATCAGCCATCAATTCGAGCGAGCTCCGCTCCTGTCGGTAATTAAAGAGGCTCTCGAACACACCGAGCGAATTTTCGGATGTCGCAATTACTATCAGCAACATCGAAAAGCTCTCTGCCATCTTTTACGCCATTCTCGCGTAGCTACAAGACGTGTCGGAAATTCTTTCCATGGAAATCGAGGCCTAGATACGTGCTCAGAAGTTGCGAAAAACAATCGACGACCGGTGTTGTGCACCTGTTGCGACTTTGCAACCGAGCACTTGGCGGAATGATACCAGAGATTATTTATTCATGCTATCGTAGCGTGCCTTGGGTCATTAGAGCTCGTTCACATCCAATTGTGATGTTCTTTTCTTATTTATTCGCCAGTCCATCCTGGAAGATATGAAATAAATTTGAGCGTCTGCTAAAATCACTTTCGATTCACTTCATAAATGTACTACTTAATCACAAGTAAATAACACAGATAATTCACTTTCACTCTATTTAATTGCTACTTTGAAAGGGTGAACGAAAATGTTCCTCAAGATTAAATTTGTGAAATTGTAAGTGAATGCGAATAGAGTGCTTTCTTTGAATGCGTAAAATTTCTTTTGTGTAGCGAGAGAGATGAGACGAAAAGCGGCGTATTCCTTGACTGCGAATTGAGTGATTGTAAGCGTCGTGACCGCTTGGTCGAGACGCGCTTGAGACTGTGGAGATGTGACTTGGGTGGATGGCAAAATGAAACCAGACTCGGAGTATTATAGTTAGACAGGTAACAATTCTACAGCCTAACGTCGAAGCAACATTTGTCAAATAGCGTTTCTGGGTGACAATTATCCCATTGAGATTTCTACGTAGAATCAGGAATTTTTGCATGGTAACGTCATTTTAATAAGCAAAGACCGAAGAAAGTGAAGCTTTGTACCTGGCAGGTACAAAGTCAACAAGCCTTGTTCAATTTCGAAGACATGCTGGTGTCGTTTTTCAATTGAAAATCTTTCAGCACTTATTTGAAAACCTATTACGTATTTCTTTCTAGTCATAACAACTCGATAGTTTTCCATATGTAAAATGTCGTAAAACTCCTTTTTATTTAGCAGATAACGTGAAACTTGACATAAAATCCAATATCTCCCACGTATGATCTTTCAACCTTTATGATAGATGGATTCACTTGTAGAACTGATAATAAAAAGAGGATATAAGTGAAAAATAAGATTTTCCGATAAATTGAGCCTGAATTCACGTGAAAATTTTACATTTATTTCTTTGTTATAGAATGTACGGATTCAATATTAATATATTTCAGGACGTGATTACAGAGGTTGAAATATGAAAAAAAACTTCATATCGACCTAAGGATTCAGTCATCACGACTTCATGAAACTTTACTTTTGCAATTATTTTCTCAAATTTTCACAGATGAAAATAATAATATTCAGTAAACGCGATTTTGGACAAGATAAGTTGTGCAGTGACAATAAATAATAATAAGAAAATAAAATAAAAGAAAACATATTGTCTATGAATACAGAAGAAATGAATAATAAAATATGTATCACGTAAAATGCCATGCAAGATATATACGGCATACTGTATTTTGTTCACAACACAGAATAAAAAAACACAGTGCAGAGCACTCTAGAAAATAGGCATATTTTCAACGAAAAAGGGGTAATTTGAAATTAATTTCAATTGAATGTAAATTGATAGATTATTTGGATATTTTATCAATTATAGAATCCATACAGGTTGAAGCAAATATACGAAATCACAAATACTTTTCGGAAACACACACCATATTATATAGAGAAAAAGGAGCTAAAATTATTCGAATAAGTGTGTAATTTCTTTTTAGTCAATTTACCCAGTGAAACATTTTAATGATTATAGAAAATTAACGTACATTGTTGGGAAGAAGAATACCCTAAACTAGAATTCTGTGTTTTAATTTCGAATTTATTATCAGGCATAGCTGATAGTGTTTGGGTTTCAGTTCATAATTTTTCTTGAACGGGGTTGAAATCAGATGATTGACAACAACCATGAAAAATATGTGCTTTTTATAGTGATAGAACTTTAAATTGAAATAAAACACATTTAAATTAAGATTGAAGCCAATTTTTTTTTATTTGAAGGATAATTTCATGACATTTATGTTTTAAAAATAATTACCGGCATATGTCCACCACGACTAGCTCTGAGGAACCGCATTCGACCAGAGCAATTTTGGACCACTTTTTCGAGCAATTCAGGCCTTATTTCATCAATAACATGAGTTATGTTGGCTTCCAAAGCGTCTATTGTTTCTGGTTTATCAGCATAAACCAATGACTTGACATAACCCCAAAGAAAATAATCCAGTGGAGTTATGTCGCATAATCTTGGAGGCCAATTAATTGGACCATTTCTCGAAATAATGTTAGCGTCAAATCATTATTTCAATAAATCAATTGTAACGGTAGCAGCATGAGGTGTAGCACCATCTTGTTGGAATCAAAACACCATTCACTGTAACATTAGCTCCAGCATCGTTTTTGAAGTAATATGAGCCGATAATGCCTCCAGCATGTGAATCACACCATACAGTGCATTTTTCAGGATGAAAGGGAACCTGCAGAACTTCTTGAGGATTGTTTTTACTTCATATACGGCAATTTTGCTTTTTTACATAGCCGTTCAACCAGAAATGAGCTTCATCACTAAACACAATTTTACAATAAAAAAGGATCAACTTCAAGCTGTTCTAGGGCCCAATCAGCAAAAAAACGACGCTTATTATGGTCAAGTAGCTTTAGTTCTTGAACCTGTTGGATCTTGTATGGGTGTAGACCAAGATCTTTACGCAAAATTTTCCATATGATGGATGCACAGAGTCCAACTTGTGAACCTCAACGAATAGACAAATCTGGATAATCATTAACACTATGACTCACAGCAGCGATATTTCCTTCTGTACGTACAGTTCTTTGTCTTGTTGTTGTTGTTGCATCGAGTAGAGAAAATATGTCCGAAATCTATCGATAGTTCGACGAATAAGCTGCTCTGATGGACGATTATGTAAACCATAAATTTCATGAAGTGCTCTATAAGTTTGGCGAATAGAACACTGATTTTGAAAATAAATTTGAACAATTTGTAAACGTTGTTGCGGCGTGAATCTTTTCATGATAATATGTCAATGCTTACTGAACAGAAATGTCAAAACAACATGACTTCTACCTTCCGTCAAATCACAGTTATCCCTATAGAAAGCTCTATCACTCTAAAAGAAACACCCGACATAAAAGCTTTTGAGTTAAGTATTTTATCATTTCTGCAGTCTTTTTGGGTTTCCCATAAATGGATAAATTTACATGTATAACAATACAGAATATTCAATTAACATGTTCGTTCCATTGATAGTGATTTGAAATATTCAAGTTTTCCCATAATTCGATCCATACATAACTTTCAAATCAACTTTCAAATTTTATCACAGGCCTACAATATTTTTTTTAGGAATCGAGGATTTATGAACAAATATTCTGTCGATTTGTATATTTAATCCTGATAAGCTCCTGCTAGTTCTTGGATGGGGATATCATTTGTTTTTCATCACTTATTAAATCACGTCGTATTCCATTCCATATGAAGGTTCTCAATTCGATGTCCCACTACCCTCACGACATTGCTCTAACTCTGCGCACGCAAGTTACTCCAGGAAAGATCATACACATTATCCTTCAACCCCTTCAACCGTGAACAAACATTACAATCCAGCACATATCTATAACGCATAACGCCACATTAACACTGAATCGTCAAACGTGCACCGTTCGTATTAGCTCCCCATAAATCCCATTTAATTATTCGTAGCCATGGTTACTAATTGTAGGAACAACGAAGATGACACGCCTGACGGAGCGTATGAAGAAGTCATTAGCTAACCTGGCATTTTTAGCGCACCACTGTGTGGCTTATGGTAACAACTTTGTTAGTATGGTTCTGCTCCGGTGAATTCCAGGACGGCACTATAAATTGCGAACGTAGAATATCGGGCATATGAGGAAAAGTTGCCAAGTTTTCAATTTGGCATATAATTGGAGTTGTATTCCCCATGAACTGGTATTGAAAATTTGTCGATTTCGCTTTCATCCAATATTGGCGAAGTTTTCCTTAATAATAAATGGAAATTTCGTAACTAAGAACTGAATCATCTTCTTTCTAGTTGGACGGGTTTCGGCCACCATTTCACTGTTGGGTGGAAAATTAACAGTGCTGTGACCTAAAAGTGGCGTAAGATCGCAGTAACAAAGCCTGCCCAGAACACAACCGAACTCCTAACTCGCACAAGCTGATATAGCTTCTGCGGGATCTTCGCAGAAGATCTAGGAGTATCTAGGAGAATATGATAATACATACACGACATACTCTAGCGAGCTAATTCAAGCAAAGAACAGTTTTCCCGACTCAAACGCAGAAAACATTTCCCATGTTCATTAATTCAAAGTTTTAACATTCTTTCAAACATTGAGTAACATGAAAGAAAATCGCAAAAAGTTTTATTAAAACAATACAATAAATGCACTTTCTTAATCTGAAGGATGGGCCCTCTAGAGTTTGGATGTTGAAATACTGGTTATTTCGAGTCTGGCAACACCTGATTGACATTTAACGAAATGGGTCGATTTACACTTGAACAGAACTGGGAGATATAAAAACTTATTATCAAAGTGGTGAATCTTCTATCCAAACTGTTAGAAATTCAATAGAAATGAAAGGCCCTCACGCAATTTATGGATCAATTTGTTGGTGAAAACTGGATCGTTATTTGATGAGACAACCCGTTCACGTTCTCGTCCAGTGAGCACTCCTGAAAACATTACTGATATAGCCCAAAATGTGGCTTAACATCCATCAACATCAACTTGTCATCGTGCTCAAGAACTGGACATTTCTCGCAATTCTCTTAGGGGAATTTTGCATGAAGGCATCGGTATGAAGGCTTACAGAGTGCAAGAAGTGTATGAGATAGTTCAAATAATTGGGAAAAAAATAATTTTTTATCCACCTTCCAAAATATAGAAAGTTTATGATATCCTACGATATGCGAAAATAATTATGTATTATGATAGAAAATTGAATTTTTTCCACTCAAATGAAACTCAAAAAGAATTTTTTATAATATTATATATATATATATATATATATATATATATAAATATATATATATATATATATACTAGCTGACCCGGCCACGCGTTGCTGTGGCTAAAGTTTTTGTTATATTATTTACACTTCAGTCTAAGTAACACGTGGCTGGCTATGCTAACACCAAAAATTTAAAAAGTGGAAATAATTGAATTATACGGTATTTCGTTCACTACAAAATAAATTCAATTAATTCTATAGCGTCAACAACACGTGGTAATTATGCTGTTAAAATGTAGCTTATATGATACGTTCGTAGATTTACCATAGCAGCGCCATCTATTGATTACTTACTCAACCCAAAGTATCGAAAGGTATCGACATCTGTTAGAATCATTTGGAGTTAACAGATAATTGTGACTGTCAAATAATAACACACAAATAATTAGCAATAAATTAAAATTGCGACTATAATTTGAGATTTAAACTATCCTATCTCTCAAGTTGGATCGAACTGCACATGGTGTGCGAATTTTATTATAATCGGTTAAGTGGTTTAGGAGTCCATTGAGGACAAACATTGTGACACGAGATTTATATATATATATGTATGTATATATATATAATCTCTGTTCACTTCCATTTTCAACACGCTGTAACTCACAATTGAATGGACTAATCGAAAAATTGTAAAATAACTTTTTTATTGACAACGAGCATAAATCTCAAATTGTTCGATCGTTATTTTACAAGATACTGATAATAACAGCCAGGCCATCTACCGAAAAAATTATGGATTTCTTTATCGCAAACTCATTAGATAATATTGAGTTAATATAAGAAAAACAAATATTAACTTCCGCTTTTTTATTGATTTTCACAACAATTGTGATAATGATTTTAATCCCTCAATTATAGATAATTTACTTAATAGAACAAATTTCAAGCAAGCAATAACACTTGTACATCCCAAAAATTTCAAAATTCAAACGAAACAAAATTCATTTCATTAACATACCGAGGACAAAAATCTGAAAAGATTGCTAGACATTTAAAGAGAAAAGAAAACTATAACATATCTTATAGAAGCACTTTTTCATTAGGCAGTTTAATGAAAAATAATAAGGACGTCATTTCTAAGAACAAAAAATCAGGAGTTTAAAGTTAACAAGTAATGATTGCTCATGTATATGTGAGACAGACAGGTCGTTCATTCCAAACAAAATTCAATTTATGGGAACCATTTGTTAGAGACAGGTCATACTTTCAATACTTTTTAATACTAAATATGAAATATTACATATTTCATATAATAGTTATTTATTGTACAAGACGATGAATTTGTATTTTATCTTTCAGAGTGTCTTTTAGCGTCGAGACCTCAGACAAGACGCCAATTACGCTCGAGAAGATATTGCGATTTTAACGTCATGTGCAATACAACATTTTTTCCATAGCAAGACTTCAAATTGTAATTTTTGGCACAAAGACTGTGCTGCTCCGTTACTAAGAATATGAATTACTCTGTCAACAAATGTAAAACAAATTTTACAATCTGGTTTTTGCGGAGTGTTCAGTATTTTTTCGTTTTGTGTACGAAGCGAATACGAAATGTACGGAAAAGAATTGACACAAAAAAAGAAAACCTGCCATCAGGTTTTTTTTTGTTTCCTGTGACATACAGACGGTTTCTGGACATACTTTTATATTTCGTTGATTTCCGAATATGTTAGCCAATTTGCGAAAGCCCAGGCGCGGATTGAGTCGTCCCAAGGCCAACAAAGCGTTTGAATTGTTTCCTTTAATCGTACGCGGTCTTCCTGAAACTGGTCTATGCCTCATATCCATGCCATTTTTATCCTCCTTATTGTCTCATATACAGTATTTTTTTCCAGTTCAGTCAATTGCACTAGTTTTTTAACGTTTCGAAAACCTTTTCTGTACAAATATTCTACCTGTTTTCTTTTATCTAGTTGCGACATTATTCCATAAATTTTAGACCTATTGACAATCAACAATATTTGACAAATAGTGACTAAACTATATACGCATGTAACAGTACTAGTGCTAATATTTGGACATATAAATCTGTAGATTAAGTTGTTTCATTCTCCGTCCTCGAGGAACGTAACCCTCAGGCTCTAATCTCTTTATTTCCTGAGAAATCCCCATTTACTCCACCGCAAAAATGCGCTTCTCGGACTTGGGCCGGGGATGTCGTTGCAAGAAAAAGAAAAACTACGGGGCAAACACGAAGGTGGAACTTATGGCAATAAAAACTTCACTTAGTTCCTTTTCCTTTCTTTTTTATCGTTTTCGGCGCAAGAAATTCGGTTAGAAAGAACGCCCTTTGTAGGTCGTCATTTCGCCGAGATTTTCCCGCGAACAACTTTCTCCCAAAATTATTGGGGGAATGTCGAGAATGTAGGTAGATGGGGGTTGTTTGGGGGCGTAAAAAATTGGACACTTACGCGGCCAGTTGTAAACGGAACTCGGCGGGTTGGGACAAGTTGAATGGGTTTGTTTGAATTAAATGGGGAGTTGTATCGATTTTGCTTTTTTTTGTTGGGAAATCGACAGGGTATTTCTCACTGCATAAAGATGATATCGAGTCAAAATTCCGTGGATGTGCTAGAAAATTCAAGGAATTCGGGTTCGCTGTTTCAAACACTTGGACATTTTAATTACACTCTTATGACATTTCAACCCGAAAGAACACCAAATACAGGCTGCATTCGGAAGTGAGGATGATCGAGATGAATCACTTCACAAATTATTCTGAACAACCTTATGCAAAAGCTTTAAAATAAGCTATCCTCAATTCAAAGGGGACATCAATTGAATAATGAAATTAATACGGACCTGAATCCACCCTGAGAAATGTGCCGGTCACATAACCTTCTTAGCAGTGACATATTAGTTATCTGTTTGATTGAATGTTCAATTAGAAAAAAATTAAAAGAGGCAGTATTTTAATTTCCACAAATATGTTTACAATACCACAATTGTTTCACCACGATGTGGATTCTTCAGATATCTACGTTCTACTGTATAGAAGAAGCCACATAGTGGTGAAACAATTGTTGTATTGTATACATTTTTGTGGAGATTAAAATACTGCCTCTTATATATTTTTTAATTAAAATGAGTTTCCATCAAATTAAGACCGAACAAATTAAACATTTGAATGTTTAAATGTCTCCTCCTCCTGCATTTTCTGCTAATCGACTGAAACACCACCTTCATCTTTCAGAAATTTGATGTAATATCCAAGAATGTGGTTTAATCACCAAGTTAATCAGAAATGGCGAATGCGCCGGGTCGAGATTCTTTGCCGCTATACGTTATGTTCTATGCCGCTATAATCAAATGAATTTTAGGGATATAACCTTGACTAAAACGAGTTATGAGTTTTCCATTGATAAACTCGATACTCATAGATCGATAATACATAGATTTTCAATTAAATTAGATAACATGGAAGAAAATAGAACTGAATACCTAGCCTCAAATAAACAGCCAGAAATTATGTTTTGGAAAGGAAATTATGAATTTTCTTATGGATAAAAGAAATAGCTGATTTTAACACATATACTGGGTGACACACATAAAACAGTGCAGAAAGATATTTCCGTAAGCTTTTCATGAAAAAATTGAGACTAGACCAATTTTTATTTGGAGGGGAAAATCTTTTGATTGCAAATTCATGTGCATACGATCATCTCCCTAAGCTGAGTGGCAACCCCTCTCAAATGGCAATAGGGATCGAGTGACGCACTATTTCAAATGTTTTGTAATTATATTTATGAATGTGTTGAAAAATTTCCATTTGGTGGTCGTTTAAATTTGAAGATCTCGTTGGAAGTGCACTAAGTAATCGAGTTTCTGAACGAATTTTAATTATGCCTACCTTTCATTTCTAAAGAGTAATATTGCCTTTGTTCGACATTTTTTCCATATTCAGTAACATTTCCAAGTGTTACCTGAATATACTACTCTGTCAAGAAAGTAGCGGGAATTTTCATTTAAAACAACATTTTTACATTTAATCGTCAAAATTGATTGGGTCGCCTTCAAAATAGGCTCCATTTGCTCCAATACATCTATGCCAACGGCACTTCCAATTATCGAAACATTTTTTATAGGCGCTTTCCGGGATGGACTTTATCTCTCGCGCCGAATTTTGTTTTATGGCTTCAATCGACTCAAAACGGGTGCCACGAAGGGGCAATTTTAGGTTTGGGAAGAGGAAAAAGTCGCAGGGAGCCAAATCCGGCGAATACGGTGGTTGCTGAAGCACGTTTGTTGAGTTTTTGGCGAGAAAGTCAGTCACAATCGTAGCTCGGTGAGAAGGCGCGTTATCGTCATGCAAAATCCATGAGTTGTTCGCCCACAAATTTGGCCGCTTCTTACGGATACGCTCACGCAAACGTTTCATAACGCCTAGGTAATACTCCTTGTTTACCGTCTGACCTTCTGGAACGAATTCGTAGTGCACCACGCCACGGATATCGAAGAAAACAATGAGCATCACCTTCATTTTCGAGCGGCTTTGGCGTGGTTTTTTCGGTTTCGGCTCATTTTTTGCCACCCATTCCGATGATTGCTGGCTTGTTTGCATATCGTACTCGTAGACCCAGGTCTCATCACCAGTTATAATGCGTTCCATGAATGTAGAATCGGAATTACAGCGATCCAGCATGTCTGAAGCAACCTGTTCGCGATGACGTTTTTGAAGAAAATTCAGGTCTTTCGGTACGAGTCGTGCGGCCACCTTTCTCATGCCCAAAATATCAATCAAAATCGTACGTGCGGACTCGTGGGATATCTTAAGATCATGTGCTATCTCTCTCAAGCTGGTACGACGGTTTTCCAGCACCCTTTCCTTAATTTTATCGACGTTATCTTCGATCGAAGCCGAAGTCTTCGACCACTTCACGACCGTCCTTGAAGGCTCTGTACCACTGATATGCACGAGTTTTCGATAGAGCATTATCACCAAAGGCCTTTTGCAACATTTTCAATGCATCGGCACACGAAAATTCATTTGCAACACAAAATTTTAAAGAAATTCTTTGCTCAACGTAATCACCCATAGTAAAAATCGGCACGCACTCTGACATCGACTGACTTAATCAGCTGTTGCAAACACACTAGTTGACAGATCCCGCTCAAGCTTGGCATAGTAATTAAGGACAGTGGTACCAACCTAGGAAAAAAAAATTTTACCTGCCTCATTGCCCCGCCAGATTTAAATCGATAATTCCCGGTACTTTCTTGACAGAATGTATGCTTACACATTTCTCTGGAATGGTTTCCTCCAAAATTTGAAATCATTGCTGCAGGACGTCCAGGGCATCTGTTCGAAATGTGTACACATGATTAATGATCATTTCCCTCCGAGATATCGAAAAACAAGAATATCCCAGGCCTACCGCGTTCAAACAACGAGACGAGGACGAGATGACACGATATTTAATTGACGAAATTGGCGAATCATCATCGGCCTCCGGAGCTCTCCCTCCGGTTTTTCGGGAGCGGTGTGTACGCTCTCTGGGGCCGGTTCGGAAGTGAATCTCTATCGATCCGGGAGCTGCGGGGCCCCGCACTTGTCCTACATTGCGCTTCATTCATATCTAACGGACGCCCTTCGTCGAGTGTATTCCGAAAATGTTTAGCTGTCGGAAAAGAATGCGAGGTGATTAGATTACTGGTGGAAACTTCGCTAATGAAGTGGTTATTAGGGTACGATTCAGTAAATATGGTAGATATTTCGTTTATCACCTTCAAAATGAAGAGAAAATTGTTTCCTCCGAAATAAAATGAAAAATGCTGCCAATTTCAGGTAAACTATTCTTCATGCACGATTTACCAACTCTCTGCGTTTCTATACGCCTTATATACATTCACCATCTATGAAGGTATATTATACAGGGTGTTTTTATTTTTTTAATAGGAGGTGAGACTCATCGTCCCGTGCTGTGAATCCACGTGTTTTACAATGTAAGTTAAATGTAAATTTGATTTATAATATAGTAGGCTCCCTTCAACTTGTATTGTTGTGAATGAAGTTATTTTATCTATTAAATATTTTTGTATTGTAACAATTATATACCGGCAGGTAAACAGCTTAATATCTTATATGTATTCAGTGTATTC
Source organism: Megalocaria dilatata (assembly GCA_034642435.1). NCBI lineage: Eukaryota > Metazoa > Arthropoda > Insecta > Coleoptera > Coccinellidae > Megalocaria > Megalocaria dilatata. Next base: position 77,476,620 of record CM067854.1, read on the forward strand.
TAAATACGTAGTAATTATTACGACGTGTCCACAAATCGTATGATTGAGAAATCGGTAGTAGAAGATTCGAATTCTCCAAATAACTGCAAGCGGTTATATTCCAAATATCACGTTTTTTGACGCTACCACGATAACGTAATTCCAGCATCTTTCGACAAATGAACGTTCAATATTAGCATCGAAATTTGAATCCTGATTCAGCGTTTGAATTGACAGATGCTGTTTATCCAAGCCGCATGCCTGATGACGTCTCCAGAACTGACAGGACCGGATTTAAATTGTCGGGTATCGAATTTTACTAAAAGGACTTCAAGCTGTTCCCTTGAACATTTTGTCCAGCCAATTTTTATTGAAATGGTTTATTTTGACGATTTCTATCTCCTGTTGAAAAAAGTCTCAACAATATTTTGTATATATAAATACAAAATTTTGCAATTCACGTTCATGTCTGTAGTGGATGGTTAGAAATTTTGGAAGTGCATTAAAAACGAATATTAATGCAAGTCCTTAACTGGAATTTCCATTTAAATCTCTCCACAGTTGATTAAGAAATTACCACAGCTCTTCTGCATTTCGAAACGAATGATTCATTGAATTAAAAAAGCTCAAAATAATCCTTAATATAATTTCAATGAATGTTAAAAAAATTAAAATTCTTCGAGTCATTTTTTCATATAAACGAATATACACCTGGAAATAAATTATTGAAAAAATCCTCGGAAAAATCATAGCAAGGAATTTGAACCACTTAAATTAGTTTTCACCTTTTAAAGTTCTATTTTCAATTTATTGAATTATTAAATATTTATCTTCAATTTTGTACAACTGTATTTCTCACATTATTTCCATCGCTATTTACACAAAAAACAATAATAATAGGGAAAGGTTAATTCAATTATGAAATTTTTTATGATATTTTACCTAATTTCCAGGTTAGCTTTCAAGCCAAAGTGGAAGAAATTCTATGTCGCTTGAAGACGCAGCAAAAATAGAGATCACCCGAGTTAACAAATGCTGCTGAAAGTGTCATTCTGAATTTATTTCCGAGTAAATCCAAAACAAAATATGAATATGTTAGAAAACATTCCATAGATTATTGTCAAGAAAAGAAGGCGGTTTCCGATCTGAAAATATCATGATTGCATACTTTTGCGATTTATCTACGATTTAGTCGAATTACTCAAGAGCTGAGAGGCTAAATTTGGTACAAAAGGAGATATTGATATAGAAAAATTTTTGAAATGAAATGCTGAAACGTCAAAGTGACCACTATAAACCCAAAAAGACAAAAGTTTCGTCAAATATTGATAAATTATCCTGATACTCCTAGATTTACTGTGAAGATCCCTCAGAAGCTTTTTCAACTTGTGGGTTAGGAGTTTAGTTTTTCTTGAAATATTCAAATTGGAAATGCTGCAGACAAGATGAAAATCAAAATGCTTGAAATTATTGCAAAATTTTTAAATTTGTCCTATACACAGAAATACCCAGTGGATGTTTTCCGTCGATCCTCTGAGACAATTTTGGTTAATTCTAGAGCAGATTTCATCGCTTTAAAGATACATGAGGGATAGAAATCCTCAACCGTTGCCGAAGGATATATAGCCGAATCTTTTACAAATAAATTAGATCTGGCAGATGAAACTTTTAGAGGGGAAGTGACAAAGAGATATCTGCTAATATCAATCGTATTATTGTCGAAGAAGAAAACAGCCATGACATCGCTGACTATTCAAGTAACATAACAGACAAATTTAAAGGGGAAAGCAACAAGATAATGACTCTTCAGGTAGGGTTCAGCATAGGTTTAATAATTGTACAAGATGCAACATAACTTTAAATATACGAAAAAAGGTAATATATAAAAGTTCCATATGTGTAGTAATATATTCAATGAGTGTGATTTGGCTGTTTGCGTGTACCTATTTAGTAACTGTCTAAAATGTATATAAGAAACAGATTTCGATGGTCTAGGTCTGCAAGAATTTTCCCAGACAGGTACATCGCGATATTTCCAATCGTTTTTCCATGTAGTATGAAGAAATTTCAGAGATTTTCCAATTCAAGGTTGTTCGGAACGTAAACCATAATATTTCAGAGAAGTTATTTAAATATTTTAATATTAACAGATATATTCTGTTAGCCTTCTACATATTTAATTTCAAAAAATTATATTGAATATTATAACTTCAGTATTCATTTACCAGAAGCTTTCTGAATTATTAAAAGGTGAGAAAATATTTTTTGTTGTTTGATGTTATATTTTATTGAATATGAATATGATTGAATACTGACGAAGCAAAGTCTTTCTTAAAACTTGTTTTTTAGTAATGTTTTTACGTATCTTGAGATTTTCTAAAAAGTTACTTAGCTAGATATCCAATAATATTGAATATTCTAAGTAAGATAGTTTTATGATGAAACTCTTAAGATTATGTAAACATTTTTGAAAGATCTGTTATCATAAGAGGGATGAGCAGAAATAAAATTTTGTCTACTCAAAATATTTCACTTATAGGATTTTGTTATATCATTTGGATGTCTCATAAGGAATGTTTACTTTATATGTCGTTTGATATAAGTGGTACTTATATGACATTAATTCAATTCCTGAAGTTATAATATTGAATATAATTTTTTTAAATTAAATATGTAGAAGGCTAACAGAATATATCTGTAAATATTAAAATATTTAAATAATTTTATATACTTTCTATCAAGTATTAACCTCCATTTGTTTAATTTTACTCATAATATATAACAATTTGGTTTCCTTAACATTCTTTATACAGATGGTTCTTGTGCTATAACAGAGGCCGTTAAATTGCCTTTCAATCTTTTAGTTCAATGATAAACCACAGAATTATTTATTTGGGTTAACATTACACTCCATTTAAATTTTCAGTATTCATTTACCAGAAGCTTTCTGAATTGTTGAAAGGTGAGAAATAGTTTTTTGTTGATTGGTGATATATTTTATTGAATATGAATATGATTGAGTACTGACGAAGCAAAGTCTCTCTTAAAACTTGGTTTTTAGTAATGTTTTTACATTTCTTGAGTTTTTCTTAAAAGTAACTTAGTTAGATATCCAATAATATTGAATGTTCTAAGAAGGATATTTTTATGATGAAATTCTTTGATTATGTTAAACATTTTTGAAAGATATCTGTTTTCATAAGAGGGATGAACAAAAACAAAATTTGGCTACCCAAAATATTTAATTTATAGGATTTTTGTTAACAATTTATATTTATTGGATTTTGTGATATCATTTGGATGTCTTATAATGAATGTTTATTTTATATGTCGTTTGATATAAGTGGTACTTTTACATTAAATACTTTACATTACATTAAATTTAATTTTTTGAAATAAAATATGTAGAAGGCTAACAGAAAGTATCTGTAAATATTAAAATATTCAAATAATTCTCTATATCTTCTATCAAGTATAAACCTCCATTTATTTTATTTCAGAGAGGGTTTCCTTCTGAGAGTTTCATTTGAAAATAGACTAAAAGCAGTCAGAGCCGGCTCAGGATTTTGAGCAAAGTCGAAAATTAGTAGCTAAATGAATTTCACTGATATGTACCTCATTAAATTCACTGACATGTTCAGAAGAAATAGATGAGACAATTTCAATGCGACATGTCAAACACTCGGGAAGGATCGCACGTAAAAATTGGGATTTCTTATTCCGATAATGATGAAATTTGGCGAAAAACTTGCGGCGTTCCCATTCCATTTTCAAATTCTATTAAGCTAAACAAAATTGAATCGTTGAATTGACACCACCTCCCGTTTTCGAAATACGCGCCCACATTCGCGAGACCCCTCTCTCCACGCCCGAATAGCCAATTCCCGGAATGACGACACCGGATTATTCCGGGAGATAAATAGTTCGCAACGAGGTATCAATAAGGAGCGAAATGTGAATAGTTGATACCCCATTAATTGCGTGATGGATGTCGCGCGTCTGGGGTAGAAGAGGATGATGTGTTCTGCTCGCGTTTACGGCATGGAAATTGGCAGATTTTCTACGAATTGGTTCCTGGATCTGGTGTTCGAAGTATTTTCCCCACATTATCCTCTATCCAACGTACTTTACCCAATAAGCCATCAGCAAGTATGATATGAGGAATTAGTCAATAGTTTTGAGCATGAATAACTCTTATATACAAATCGCAGAATTAAAGTAATGTTCTCCGTGCATAACTGTGTACATGTCAGGAGAAGGAAGTTTGAAAAATAAATTCCGTCTAGAAAGTATCCGGGACTTATTATTTTTCATAATTTTAATATACTTCTTTTTTGTAACATTCTAAGACGAAATTAATGTATGAAAAAGGTTGTGGAGATAGTCGGCTAAGGGCAGAGTTGCATGGCAACACTAATGGTCAAATAGTGTTGATTGTCAGGTATACAACTTATGAAATGATGTCGCAACTAGAAAACATAAAACCAATAGAATATTTGCATAGACGAAGTTTTCGAAACGTTAAAAAATTTGTGCAATTAACTGAACTGCAAAAAAGTACTGTATATGAGACAATAAAGAGAATGAAAATGTAATGGACATGAGGCATAGACCAGTTTCAGAAAGGTTAAAGGAAACAATTTGAAGGCCTCATGACGACACAATCCGCGCCTGAAATTTCGCAAATTGGCTAACAGATTTGGAAATCAACGAAATATAAAAGTATGTCCAGAAACCGTCCGTATGTCACTGAAAAAACAAGGCTACATATCAAGGAAACCAAAAAATCCCTATAATGACACCTTTACAAGAGGAACGAAGGATATATCGTCAACATTTTCAAGAAGATAATTTTATTTAATAATTAATGTCTTTATATTTGATGAAAGTTGTTTCCAACTTGGTGGAAATCACTTAAAAATCCGATCAAATCAACCTGTTACCCTTCAATATTCCAAATTTCCCACCAAAATATTGGTTTGGGGAGCAATATCTCAGCGTGGTGCTACGTCTCTCTGTATAGTTGATGGTACCATTAATAGTGCATTAATTATATTATATTAATTATATTATATTAATAGCATTATAAACGATTTTCTCCTTGAAACGGCACATACTTCATATCCAGAAGAGTGGCGTTTTCAGCAGGAAAATGCAAGATGCCATACTTTATCCAAAAATTTCTGGATTACTTAGCACCATAGGCAAAGCCATTAAATTCTGAATTTCTTGATAAAAATTTAGGTAGATAATTGAAGATAAATATAAATTGTCAATAAATCGATTTTCCCAAAAAGCAGCTGAACGCCTGTTCTAACATAAATATAAATAACGTTTTTCTGTGTTCCGTAATGACTCCATGGAAGAATAATTATTTTTCTTACCTCAGAAAATACAATGATAATTTCTGGAAATATTGGATTGGTCGGACAACTGTTACATTTATAGAAATTTAAATAAAATTATTTAATATACCTATTGTTTAATACCGATTAATGTGGTCCAGTTTAGAGCTGCCTAACCGAATTAACTCTCACCTTCAGCGACTTTGTTAACTTCAATACCATTTTTCATCAAAATATTGAAATTTTATTATTTTACGTACTCTTGTTGATTCAATTTCACCGTCATTATTCGGAAGATTTTAGGAAATATATATAAAGCAACCCCCAAATATACATCAGGCTGGATAGCTTGGTGGCTAAACAAACATGATTTTTGTGCTCAGTTTCATGATTCCCTCTGTCACAAAGGGATGGATATTTTTGTTTGATTTCTGAACAGAGTGTATTTACTTCGTAAAGTACATAGAAAATTTCAGGGAAGGCTGTAAATTCTTATGCCTGCATAATTCCACTCGTGTATCATTCCAGAAATCAATATACAAAACCTGCGTTACACACGAATGGTCTTCAAAGAATTAAATCATTCTTAAAGTCGAAAGTTATTAGTTGAACTAATGGAATTAATTCTGGAAATAATGAAATTTTGATAGTATATCCAAATAATTTTTTTAAATGCCTCCCAAATTCCAACTTTGGGTTTGAAATATCTAACGGATATAAAGTTCAAGAATTCGAAAATCAGTAAAAAAATATATATGCAACGCGAGTGAGAAAACTCTTTTCAAAACTATCCGCAAACTACTGGCAGATTCCAATTTGTTCTACTTCTGGGGAGTTCAATTTAATATCTCATCTTTGACAAAATTAAGTGAAAGATCAGGGAAATAATAAGTTGTTCGGAAACTTATAATTGCTAGAAGGAACTGAGCACTGGGGAAAAATCACAAGAATAATAAAGCTTTAAGCATAGATTAACGATTTTAGAGATAATACAACAAATTGTTTCTGTTTCTTATTATTATGAATCACCATAAACAAACATCACCTGAAGTCGAAAATTTAAGCAGGCAATCACTTTACATTGTTAATTATGACATTTTTTTTGGGAAAATTAACAAATTCAATCTCAAAATAAACTCACCTAGATAAACTGAAAAATCCATTTTGATATAATCCAAAATAAAAATAAATCACACAATAATCCTTAGCAGCACATTAACATCACTGACAAATATTCCTCATTCAACCGATACAATTCAGGATCGCACTTGATGCATCATTGAAGTCGTTCTCACAAACTACCAATAAAAAACAACGTCAAAAAACACAGCAAATACCGAAATTACAGTCCGATTATCCACCTGTGTTCCCAAAACAGCTGTCTTCAACCACAACGAAACGTTAAAAATCGTTGCTCGGCATCAGCAAAGTGTTAATATCACGAAGACTAAAGGGATGAAACCAAGAACTGTCACTAATTTTCTCGATATTCGCGGGTGTCGGGAAAACTAATCGGATCATAGATCCGCGTCACGGAGATGAAGGGTGTTTTCCACGCTTTACAGTCAACTTGATTAGGGCGGGAATTCGCGAACTCGGAGCTCTTACAGCGGAGCAACGTCTGTGGCTCTAACACAGTAGAGTTGATTCGGGCGCACTGAAGTAAAAACCGTAGTTCCGAACGGCTTGTGCCTCACGTGAAGTGGCCCACCGATGGCGGACGATGTTTGCCGACGGGTAGAGCGGCCGCCCCGGCACCTGCAGCGTTGCCGAACTTAAAAATGGTGAACAGAAACTAAACAAAAAACAACTTCTGTTGATGTGGCCGGTTTCCCAACAGAATTGAAGAGTTTAAAATAACATACACAACTATTCATCAACATACTGATCCACTTGTTGTTTTAAATATGTTAAATTATGGGTACCTAGAGATGGATAAGGTTTGTTTGATGAACAAGGTGAAGTCAATAGTTTTTATCAAGAATAGAAATTACTTTTATATGAATTACTTTCTGCAATAAGTCATAAGAATGATAATACGTTGATTTCTGACAGTTCCTCTTATTCAGTGCTTTTCCGCATTTTCGATAATTTAATCTGAAATATTGGGATATTACTTTTGATGTCATTTTGATACGATTTTTTATTATTTTTATCACAATTCACCTATCTTTAGACAATATCTATAGCTAATTTCATATTCTGAAATTATACATGACACTGTGAATTGAGGTTTCTTTTGTACATACAATTGCAATGTAAATGAAATTCAGACAAGCTCAAATTTACATAAGTATGAAAGAAGTATTGGAGCATTCATTCATTACTATCTAGGATAAAATCATTAAAGAAAGTCTGACGTTTCACAGAATTTTTTTTCTTTGTTGAAAAATCAAAAATTAAAAGTTAATATCAGGATCTTTAATTCCGCTACTAATGTCAGCACTTTGCAACATTATTTTATAACAGAAATTAAAATTTTTATAACGAATAGTTCTACTTCAATAGAACTACAGAATCTATACCTATGAAGTAAATCAAAGTCAGCAAAATAAAGAACATAAATCCTTTCTAGTCAGCAATTATGTTTGATTTTTTAACTTTTAAGAATATTTTAGGGCCATATTTCAGGAATTCGTGTACGGATTTTGACTATCCAGGAGCTTAATTTTTCTATTTGGTATTTAATCCTATCTTGCAAATTTCAAGTCCATTAGCTGTTTCTCTGAATAATTATCGTATTAACGAACGTCCCACCGCACATAATTGAATTTGAGCAATTATACATCTGCAGGTACAATGTAATAACCCATACAAAGATATTTTCGACTTATAAAAATGAAAAGAGCGTCATATTGTCCAGTGTGTCCAAAAAACGTATCATTATTTGTTTTGTGGAGTTTTAGTCACGATGGAGCAGTACCAGGAAACGCAGCGCGCTTTTTGCGTACAAGCATATTATCGCAACGGTGATTTAATAGTGGCTTCTCAATGTTTGTATCGTGCCGAATATCGTACACCCCATGCACCAAGTGTCGAGAGCATTAGGAAATGGATCCGGATGTTCGAGGAAACAGGTGCGACGGTAAAAATTCAACACTCAGACCGCCCTCGTTCAGTCCTCAACGAAAAAACAATTTGAGAAGTGGAGGCGTCAGTTCGTCAAAATCCGTCTTTATCCATCCGAAATCAAGGCTAATCATTAAACATCAAAAAATTGTCCTTGAATTCGATTTTAAAGAAATATTTGCATTTAAATGTCCATAAAATTCAATTGGTTCAAGAATTGAAGGATACGGACTATGCTAATCGATTGAATTTTGTCAACGAATTGTTTCGTCAATTCAACAATTTTGATAACATAATATTCAATGATGAAGCAAACTTTCATCTGAATGGTCATGTCAATAAACATAACTGTGGGTACTGGGCAAAGGAAAATCCGAGACGAAAGCAGAAACGACCCTTGCACAGTCCAAAGGTAGTTGTTTGGGCCGCTATGTCTGCTAGAGGCATAATCGGTTCTTATTTTCATGAAGATCGACAAGACCGACTACTCAATGTAAATGATGACTGTTATTGCGATAAGCGGCGAAACTTTTTGGGTCCAGAGTTACAGGAATTTCAAGGTTTCAACTCGAGATCGTGTTTTCAACAAGATGGAGTCACTCACCATACATAAAATCAAGTAATGGAAGCTGTTAGCGAAATATTCCCTAATAAGGTCATTTCGCGTAGGGGTAACATCAACTGTACTCCCAGAAGCCTAGACCTTAGTCCACTTAACTATTTTGTATGGGGATATTATGAAAGTAAGGTCTATGAGAATAATCCGACGAACCTAACGCAACTGAAGCAAAACATCAGGTCAGAAATGGCAGCAATATCGAGAGCTCTGTCAGCGTGTGATCGCCAATCTTCGTTAGCGATTAGAAGAGTGCAGGCAGCGTAACGTCACCAGTTAGATAACATCATCTTTTACAAATAATTTTCCACTTTACATTGTAATAGTTAACAATAAACTTTTTTTATTTTAAGTAGTTTTTGTTTTATCGAAGTAACAAATTCCCGATACTCTTTTTGGACACTTTGTAGTATGCAAAATCCTATGTCATCATACACATTGCAAGTAGGAGTACACATAATATGATTTCACTTTTGTTCGGCTACCTTTTTATCCAATGAATTAAGTTTAAACTTCGGACTCGTTCCGCTCAGCAAATGAAGACCGAAAATCGAAATTTTAAGCAGAAGTATATTGACGTACAATATAATTTCATTTAATTCTGCAATTCATTAAGTATTTCACACTCAAAAAGTTCCTGAATAACAATCTTATGGTTTTCAATGAATATTTAAATGGGAAAAACATATTAGTTTTCCACGCCTTTCCACATATGATTTCTCTCATTATAACATATTTTATTGTATAGTATTGATTAATTTCATTGGTGTACTATGTCACTTATTAGTAATTATTATATGTGAATTATTGGACCTTTTTTATGGCCTTTAGTATACCAAAAAGGTAATATATTCTTTCTTTCCGATAATTTTCATAATAATGTTCTCAGTTAACAAAATCATATGAACAACTCCTTAAAATGCATACAAGTATACGGAAATGAACATATAGGTTACCACTCTAATTAGGCTCAGTTTAAAATTTGGGTCCTTTTCACTGTCTCAATATCAAATTGGTAACCAATTTACACAGAACAACTGTACATAGATTTACTGAGCAAAGAACTACCGTGGCAACCTCGCACGTGCAATCGTACTCGATCACCTGTTCCTCCAAGATACAAGATAGTGGAACAGTCGCTGCCTACAGAGAGTCCGACTGAAAAAGGATGCGTCTCTGAAGATAGTCACAGGCATGGGTATCGATGGGGAGACTCCAACTGTCCGTATGTGTATCAGTTGGGAATGCGGCAAGAGGACGATGAGAGGAAGAATGAGCTAATAAAGGTTCACCTGCCGGCTGCCTTACAGGTGCTCACTGAACAATGAAAAAACGACCTGCTTTTCGGTGGAATATTCAATTCTATGCACGGGGACACAGAAGGACGGTTTTTGTTGTCGAACAGGTTAGGGATTCCGTGGGAAGGGCTGAATAAGTGTTTTTTCGATGCTTTGGGGGATTACCTGGCCGCTTTTTATTCTTGTTTTTTTAATTCGGCTGAATTTGAGTGGAATATTTGTTGGATTGGGTGGAATCCCATTAGGAAAGCATGTCGTCAATTCCAGATGTTCGTTTTCAGAATTTTATTCAATTGTATATACATTCTAGGCATAAATTTTTAGTAATCTGAACATAGTCAAACAGAAACACATCTCTGTAACGCTTGTTTCAGTTTTTCATGTCAATTTAGATTTTTTGGGACCATTTAAAAAGTTATTTATTTCCAGCAATGAAATTCCCTCTTCACCATTTGTTATATCCACAATGTTGAATAATTATTAACTACAAAATATGTTCGTTCTCATTTCAAAATATTATTAACATAATTTGGCCAGTTTCAAATATTAACGTAATAAGTGTCCTCATTAAATTGTCCTTTTGAAATATGCTTCCTTCTAGAGATTTATATTAGGAGTATAAATTAGTTCCTGCGTTTCGCACCACACCCACGGCAGCCATGGAGGTCCTACTAAATCACCACCCCTGCACCTACATGTGCAGAGGGAGGCGGAACGGACCACATACAAACTATATCAACTGGCTATTGATAGGCCAAAGGCAATAGTGATGGGAGGCTTAGGACTGCTGGACGAGCTTTTAACGAACAGTACCCTATCGATGCCATCGAATTTAATGTCAAAAGTCACGAGCAAAGAACGGCATTTCAATTAAATGGTCCTCAGCCGGGACGAATGGACCTAGCATGCTGAGGTTCTATTGAGTACCGACCTTGGCTTGTTCACAGACGGCTCGCGAACGACGAACGGAACAGGAGCGGGAGTCTATGGGAGCAAACCGAGAATTAACATCTCATTGAGTCTCGGTCAAAATGCAACCATATTCCAGGCAGAACTATTTGCCATTGAGACCGCGGCAGAACTGCTGATAAAACGGCAAATCCACCACGGTAAAATCAAAATAATTACTGATAGTCAGTCAGTACTAAAAGCTTTGGAATCTAGCTCTTGTACCTCGAGAACAGTATGAAGTTGCCGCACGGCTTTAAACAGGCTCGGTATGTACAACGGAGTCGCTCTGGTTTGGATGCCGACCCACTCAAACTATTTGGGTAACGAGGAGGCAGATCGGCTGGCGTTTGCTGGAGCTGCGCTGCCTTTGGTAGGACCAGAACCATTCCTGGGAATAGCACATGACGTGGCTAACGAGGCGATAACAGGCAGAATGAACTCAAGGCTAGAGTCTTTCTGGCGAAGCCATTCTGGCCTGAAGCATTCGAAGTTGTTCCTTGGAATAGCTTCGAACAAAAAGATGGCGAACCTAGCGCTAGGTCTGTAAAGGGCCAAACTAAGAACACTTGTCGGAATTATGACAGGTCACTGCAGACTGAAAGCGCATTTGCACAAAATCGGTCTGGGTGAAGACAATGAATGCAGGCTGTGTCTTGAGGACACTGAAACAGCCATGCTCATCGTCTCAGAGTGCCCAGCGGTGAGTCGCATCAGATTCGAGATCTTTGGCCAGGCTTTCATAGCCCACAGTGAACTGAAAAAATTACCCCTGGACAAGATTATCGGTTTTATCCAAAACTGGATCTCGTCGGGGAGATATACATTAGGGGCGAACCACAATAGTCCGTGCGGACGCAGTGGTAGGGTGAACAGACGTCCGCTCGCCATAAATAATAATAATAATAACTCTGTTTTGTTTACATTTTTCTTGAAATCTGTATTATTGAAATTTAGTTAATTCTCTTGAATTATTTTGATTCGACAGATATATTCCTGATTTCCATGAGAATTACTTTAATATTCAATCATAAAGGGTTTCAAGATAGAGCAAATTTAGGTTTGGAATATTTCAACTTTTCGTTGTCATCTTCTAAGCCATGATATTAGGGCAGAGAACAAGCAGCTAGCACAAAAGTTGATATGTCATTCGAATCTTCATCATCTTTTCCAAATAATTTTTCACTTTATATTGTAATAATTAAGAATAAACTTTTTTATTGTTTTTTCATTTTAAGTAGTTTTCGTTTTATCGAAGTACCAAATACTCTTTTCGGACACCTTGTAGTACAGTGTACAATTTTCAGTTGTTTCATCCAAAATTAAGGAAATTATTGCGATAGAATTTTAATCATCAGTCCTGAAAACACTATCTTTCTCCTAGGTGAGTAGATCGATGAGCTTTTTCACTGATGATCACTTTCACTGAATTCACTTGGAGTCAATTCACAAATGTACTAAACGTAACAAAGTAAATGTTATTATTAACTTTCAGTTATTTCAATTGTGGTATTGTTTTTCATTGAAAGGATGAACGAAAGTGTTCCTTTAGATTGAAATTGTTACAAATTACTAGCGAGATATATAAGATTATCTGCTATATATGTAACTTGAGTGGTGGAAGTGAGTTTCTGCTGTGACTGTGACTGTAACTTGAGAAAAATGCAGAGAGAAACTGTCTGCTTCAAGACTGACTCGGAGTTATATTAACGAGTCAGGTAAAAATTCTTTTGCGACTAATGTTGAAGCGACATTTGTCTAATTACTTTTTGGGTGACTACTATCCCATTAGGGTTTCTACCAAAAAGGAGGGATTTCTGAGACTTTTAGTTGAGAGATCGGTCTGTGAATATTAGGTGTGGAGAAAGTGTAAGTCCAACTACTTGACAGGCAAACCACCTTGTTCAATTTCAAAGAAATTGAGCATGAAGGTGCCATTATGTTTCAAAAGAATACCCTTTTTCTACCACCTCAAATACAGTTTTCATTACGTTTCAGAAACACATCGAATTTTTATGTACCTTCCATTCTGGGTTGGTTCAACTTGCCTGCTTTTATTGTTAGCAAAAATTCACTGAAATGAAAATGAAATAACGTCTACTGTTCGGTCTAATAGAGTATTATTTTCCGAGGCGAAGAGAACGTCTATATTCATATTTCCCGTGAAAACTAATAATTTAGTCATCCGCCAGACCACTTTTCATGTCGCGTACCTCCTCAATTTGGGAATTTCCCGACCAAAAGTTCCGTAGATCACCGATACTGCACCTGAGGGCTTAATTTATATCAGAAATAAACCCACGAAGAATCTGTTTGCTCAATTAGTTCGATATTGTTGTAACCACGTCGGCGGAAAAAGCTCCGGGGTATAAACGACGCCCGCCGGCGTCTCAAACTGCAGCAATGGAGGGGTGGCATGTCGAAGAGCTCTAGTGCGATACCGTCAGATCAGCCGGCCCCGGCAAATAACGATGGATGAAATTCGGCGGAAGACAACAAACATTGTCTTCCGATTGTTTGCCAAGCATTTGGAGTACGTCTCGATTTCGTGTTAGAGTGTTAAATGAGTGAAGGGAATTACTTATTGCCTACTTGATAATAATGAGTTACTACTCATTTGAAGTGTTGAACCTAGAAGGAATAATTTCTTCAATTTGATTTTTTAGCAGCATGATGACTATATCAGGAGCAAGTCATGGTAATATTGCTGAAGTTCAATCTTTAATCAGTTTTCACGAAAATGAAATTTTATCTCTTATGGTTTTTTAGCGAAAAAAGTGGTTCATGAGGGCTGAATTATACACGTATTTTTAATTATTACGCCTCTTATCAAAATCATCACCATGCTGGCGACTTTGACAAGCTAGAATTTTTGACTACCGAATCGATGGTTTATCCTATCGCAAAATTGGCTGTCTTGTTAATTTAACTGTAATGTCAATAAATGGATAAATAGATCATTGAATTTGCCTTCAAATTTAAATATAATTTTATGACCAAAAAGCAAAGTAAGTATACTTGATGTAGGTGAATAGTTGCGAAAAAATTTAGGGGATGATTCCTTGTCAAAAAATAGGGTGGGACTTTTATATAAACTTTATTTTTTTAACCCCTCTCTCGCTCACTTAGAGCCCTCTCCCGCTTAGTTAGCGCCCCCTAAAGATGGCGCCCCAAAAACAGTTCTTGATTTTTTCCTAAAACCCCAAAAAATTATAAGAATGAAATTAACCAGTCATCTTATGCAGGCAAGAAAGCACAAAAAAGAGTCTTTGGTAGTTTTCCTTCATGATTGGAACGTATAGAAAAGCCACCTCTATACCTCGTTTCGCAAAATACTTTTTTCCTATTCATAATTTCACGCTAAAATTGAAAATTTTGAGAAAAAAATAATTTATCGACAGATAATATGCCGAGTCGTAGAGGCTGGAATTATTTTCGACCTTAAATTTATCCATTAGGTGGATGTCAAGTTGACATTTTTATTGAGAACTGGTACAATAATTATTCAATAAATTTACCAATTGTAAACTTTTCATGAATTAAATATCATATTATATAGGTAGACGGTACACGCCCAAAGCCCAAATGCAAAAATAAATATTCATCGATTGTAACCAACAAATTTGTTGATTTCTATCGATGAATATTTCTTTCTTGCTATTTATGATCATACCAAATGTTCAAAGTGACCACCTTCAGCCGTTACACAAGAGTCTAGACGTCGGCGCATAGATTGGATTACCTGATCAGAAAATTCGGGAGTATTTTGAATAACCCTACATGAAAGAACAATGCTGTTCCTTAAGTCTTCCATATCTTGGAGAGAAGTCTTGTGAACCAATGTTTTCAAATAGCCCTAAAAAGTAAAATGCAGAGTATTTAAATCTGTTGGTTGGGCAGGCCAAAACTGAGGTCCACCTCGCCCTATCCATCGATTTGAATATTTATGATTTAAATGCTGACGTGCTCCAATACTGAAATGTGCGGGGGCCCCATCATGCATAAACCACATTGTCCATCAGACACGCAAAGGAATATTTTGAAGAAGTACAGAAAGTTCTTCTTCTAGAAATTGAACGTACGTATTTCCATTGAATCTAGGTGGTAGAAATTTTTGCCCAATTAACTGATCTCCAACATATCCAAACCAGATATTCAGAGATATTGTTCTTGGTGGTGAGCTACATTAATAGCGTGAGGGTTCTCTTCGGTCTTTGGTTCATATGTGGTTATTATGAAAATTATTGATTGTATCTCTAAAAAAACAAGCCTCGACTGTGAATAGGCCTTTTTCAAAAATTGAAGAAATTGTTCAATCATTTTCAATATCCAAGTGGAGAATTGGAGACCATTTCGAAAATCCCGTGGTAAGGGAGCCTGTATACGTTGAATGTGATATGGATATAAAAGTTTTTCCTTTAATATCGCAAACACCGTCATATGGTGAATATGGAAAAAAAGATTCTTGCGAAAAAAGGTTTAGGGGTGGCTTTTTCTACTCCTTGCAATCATAGAGAAACACCACCAAAAATTTTTCGGAGTGCCATTTTTAGGGGGCTGTAACTAAGCAGGGAGGGTTCAAAGAAAATAAAGTTTATATGAAAGATCCACTTAATTTTTTGACAAGGAATCACCACCTAATTTTTTTCGCAACAATTCATATACACCCTGTATAATAATTATAATAAGTAAGGTTGATGTGGTTAAAAGAAGACAAAGGAAAACTTTGAAATTCAATTGGTCAACCAAGACGTACCAAAGAGCGTCAAGATTGTATCGCCGCTTTCGAGTCTTTGGGCTCTTTTCATGTTCTTCACTGCAAACAGTGTTTATTATACTGCCATGGCAGTATGTCGTGTGTGCACATAAGAAGGTAAAGGCGCACCAAAATTATCTGTGGTCAATCTAGGCGTGAAACTAGCGTCAAAATAGGCATTTCAGATAATTAGCTTTACAAGATCCAACAATATGATATATATTATCCTGATACTCCTAGATCTTCTGTGAAGATCCCTTAGAAGCTTTGCTACTTGTGCGAGTAAGGAGTTCAATTGTGTTCTGGTTAGGCTTTAGGTGCTCCCTTACGCCACTTTTAGATGAGGTAGATTTGTAACTATGTTATGGGTACGCTAAATCGTCGCATTTGAGCTTTCGAACTTTTTTTATACCGTCCACGATAAGTGTTTCTTTTCACCACGGATCACTGGTGTCAACGTTTGAATTGGTGCAGACAACGGCAGTATTGGGAATGGCATATTGTAGTTGTCTTCAGTGACGAATCGTCATTAACTTTGGGTATGTACTGTGTATACTACTCTGTCAAGAAAGTACCGGGAATTTTCAATTAAAACAACATTTTTACATTTAATCGTCAAAATTTATTCGCCTTCAAAATAGGCTCCATTTGCTCCAATACATCTATGCCAACGGCACTTCCAATTATCGAAACATTTTTTATAGGCGCTTTCCGGGATGGACTTTAGCTCTCGCGCCGAATTCTGTTTTATGGCTTCAATCGACTCAAAACGGGTGCCACAAAGGGGCAATTTTAGTTTTGGCAAGAGGAAAAAGTCGCAGGGAGCCAAATCCGGCGAATACGATGGTTGCTGAAGCACGGTTGAGTTTTTGGCGAGAAAGTCAGTCACAATCGTAGCTCGGTGAGAAGGCGCGTTATCGTCATGCAAAATCCATGAGTTGTTCGCCCACAAATTTGGCCGCTTCTTACGGATACGCTCACGCAAACGTTTCATAACGCCTAGGTAATACTCCTTGTTTACCGTCTGACCCTCTGGAACGAATTCGTAGTGCACCATGCCACGGATATTGAAGAAAACAATGAGCATCACCTTCATTTTCGAGCGGCTTTGGCGTGGTTTTTTCGGTTTCGGCTCATTTTTTGCCATCCATTCCGATGATTGCTGGCTTGTTTGCATATCGTACTCGTAGACCCAGGTCTCATCACCAGTTATAATGCGTTCCATGAATGTAGAATCGGAATTACAGCGATCCAGCATGTCTGAAGCAACCTGTTCGCGATGACGTTTTTGAAGAAAATTCAGGTCTTTCGGTACGAGTCGTGCGGCCACCTTCCTCATGCCCAAAATATCAATCAAAATCGTACGTGCGGACTCGTGGGATATCTTAAGATCATGTGCTATCTCTCTCAAGCTGGTACGACGGTTTTCCAGCACCCTTTCCTTAATTTTATCGACGTTATCTTCGATCGAAGCCGTCGATGGGCGATCACTTCAAGACCGTCCTTGAAGGCTCTGTACCACTGATATGCACGAGTTTTCGATAGAGCATTATCACCAAAGGCCTTTTGTAACATTTTCAATGCATCGGCACACGAAAATTCATTTGCAACACAAAACTTTAAACAAATTCTTTGCTCAACGTAATCACCCATAGTAAAAATCGGCACGCACTCTGACATCGACTGACTTAATCAGCTGTTGCAAACACACTAGTTGACAGATCCCGCTCAAGCTTGGCATAGTAATTAAGGACAGTTGTACCAACCTAGAAAAAAAAATTTTTACCTGCCTCATTGCCCCGCCAGATTTAAATCGATAATTCCCGGTACTTTCTTGACAGAATGTATAACTTGATTAATATGGGCTATTAATTCTGGTTTCTGTGAACAGTATTGATTACAAATCGTTGTTGTTTAGTATTTTACTTATGGTAAACAGCAATTTTAGTTGACAGTATAATGAGTTGTCGTTTTGATTATCCACTTACATAGGAAATCGTTAAAAGGAATACACTTTCTAAGAATCAATGTATATTTTCTTGTTAGCTATGGTAGCTCCACCTTCTTATTCCAGGCAGTATGAAAACCGGGCGTTATATAGATGATATCATACCATCTATACCACTGCCTTACCTAAATCGCCACCCACAAGTCCTTTCTTAAGTTCCGATATTGCTTGTCGAACTATGGACTATTGCCAAGAAGCAGGTGTAATTGTTCTGCCGTTCACCGAATTTAAATCCTATTTAACATTATGTCACAAGACGATCGACTCTCTCATTTTGTCAATGTCTAGATGAGTACAGTACAGAAAATATTTCCCAACAGCATATCTGTGCGAAATGCAATATTGATTTAGTATATTTGAATTGTTATTGTTTTTTGACTATACAAATTCCAATAGGTAAATAGTGGAAATTCTGTAGCTGGAAAGGATTTCCAACTAAATATTGAATCTATTGAAATCTTTTCATAAAGGTATAATAGATTCCAATCAAATGTACCATTTTCCACCTTTTTGCACGTTTGTTCTAGGAAAAAGCGTGCCCAATGTCTGTAATTTTCGAATTGAAGCCAAAAAAGGGACCAAAAGACTAGGTTGAACTCACTGCTGAAGAATCTGAGGTCAAAAGTAATTCTATCCGGCTGGTCCGATCGTAAGCTCTCCAATTTTTGAATGAAAAAAGCTAGAGAATCGAAACTTTCAGAGTAGGTTTGGGGATTAGATATACTGATTTCATTAATGAATAAAATCAGTCCAATGGTTTCATAGTTATTCAAATTCGCCCCTATTCTTATTTTTCCAATATTTCCGAAATTTATAATGCAATGGTTATCAAATTTGATATGTAGGTGTTCAAAAAGAGAATAGAAAACCCAGAGAATTAGAATTAGAAGTCTGAATTTGTCAATTGTATCCAATAGTTATTCCCATTCTTTTTCTACTTTTTTTGCCAATATCGGACGATATAAATCGAAAGAAGGAAGAAGGTTTTTAATCATAGAATTATATATATTTCTACATGTATAACTTCTTTGAAGTTATTCAAACATTTAAAATTTTCTGAGGAATTGGACTGTTGAACAAGCGCGCAAACACTTCTTCAATTATTAATCGAACAACCTTGAATTCCCTTCAAATCAATATCCATTGGTATTTATTTATATATTGTGAATTTATAAATGAACATGAATTGAATATAACTTGGAGCGGGTTTTTCAGTATTTCAAGTATTGAGTAGAATAATTCTCTGAAACCTATCCAAATAAAAATTAATTAATTATTTTGATTAATATTTAAAACAAGTAGAATTTGACTGAATTGGTTCTTACTTGATAGAAATTCATTTAAATTGAATTAAATGATTAATAATATTTCCACAATTTATTCATTTACAAGAATTGTTTCGCCTACACTAAGGCTTCTTCAGATGTACCTTTTCTATTAACTATGAAAATTGAAACTTTACATCTAACATAGTTTTGTAGTTGAGGTAAAACTTTGAAAAAAGGGGGTATAAATTAGTCAATTTTCATAAATTGAGGAGTATGAATAGGCAGAAGTAGAGTAAAGCACTGACGTGATATCAAAAGCTTTTGGGCGCTTGTTCATATTACCCAGAGTCCTCTGGAAATTTTGAATTTGGCTCCTTGTCGTTATTTTACATCTGAATGCTAAATTCAAACCCAATCCTTTGACAGTTGCCATGGTTTCGGTAGCACTTAACGATGCTCTTCTCACAAATTTTTTTTCTTGGTATTCTGAACATACGATCTTCACGAAATTTCATATTGGTCTTCATGTCGTTAATATACATCTAAATGCTAAATTTAAACTTGATCATGGGTTTCTTAAGTACTTAACGCTGCTCTACTAGCAAATTTTTTTTGTTTTGTTTTGAATCTTCTGATCATACGATCCTGGTAACATTTGCAAATGTATGCTATCATTATTCTTCTAAACCTCAAAGTTCACATCAATCGAAAACCAATCAGTTAGTTTGGAAAATGTTAATCAATATGAAAGAAAATTATAAAATTACGAACTCATTGGTTTAACCCATTAACGAACACAACTCAGATATTAAGGCCCTAAATCAACCTCGAAAGCTTCAAGTCTCTCTTTTCCCGTTCGATGGTTACAGTTTTTAAAGTAGCGTTCAACACTGATCCGTTCAACAAATATAATGTTTTTTGTGACTTTTAATTCTACGATCCTCACGAAATTTCGCACACCTATGCGCGTTATTATTCGTTTACTCATTCCGAATTTCAGGTCGATTGAATCTGTAGTTTTATAAATATCAGAAAATATATGAATTTTTTTCAAACATGAATAATTGCGAAACTATAGAACCTATTCTGCCCATTGACGAATTTAGTCGAGATATTCAGACACCGAACCTTGCATAAAAATTTTAAGGCTTCATCTTCTTCTGTTCAAACGTTAACCTATTAACGGACCGGCAAGCGGAATTACTTTTGACCACGGATTCTTCATCAAAAAGACCAATCCAGTGGTTTTGGATAACAAGCGCGTAAAGAGAGATATAAACAGCCATAAACTATATTGAGGCGAATTAACGCAATATAATATATACTTCAATACGCTGAGGACAACAGCAATTTCAAACGAGAGAACATTAAAAAAACAGTATGAATAAACAACATCAGAACATGGTTTGCCAAGTGGAGATTGAAGGTTAATCCAAAAAAGTCATTACTAAAAATGCCACAGCATTACATATCCTAAATTATTTCAATAAAATGGTGAAACCAACTCCATCAATAATATACCTAGGAAGTCAAATAAATAACAAATTCAGCTTCAAAGAGCACGCTTACAATATGAAGCAAAAAATTATCATGAGAGCAGAACACTACAGATTTTTTACATGAAAAGACCAAGGAGTTAACACGAAAACAGCTTCTATCCTTTACAAACCCATATGTAGATCATTAATTGAGTATGGATGTCCCTCGTACGCGAATTGCAGAGAGTTGATGATAAAAATTCTGAAGGTGGCCGAAATATCATCCAACAGAATCCTAATAAAGTTGAGGCACCGACATAATATTGTGAATAACCTCCCTAATTCAATTACACTGGTCGACAAGATTTTCGTAACACAAAGCAGATCTTCATTTTTTTATATGGAGATACCATTATAATAATAGGAAAAATATCCCTAGAGCCCTAACACGTACCACTTTTTTCAATAGCTCAATAAGACCATTTTACATTGACAAGTAGCCAATTTTATGAGGGGACAGTTAAATTCGATACATTTTATAACAGAAAAAGTACCTAAACTGTTTTGTTTACATTATTAGACATAAAACTAAGATTAAAATCAGTCTTCTGTTTAGTTTCGAAGTGGGTGGTTCCTGTGTGTATAAAAGAAAGTGTTTTCAGGACGAAAATGTCGAGACAGACGCGCCGCAGTTGCAAAATCTCTCCCAACAAATTTTGTTATATTTGTGGAGAATTTATGGTGGAATCACATGTCAGAAAATATTTAAAAAGCCTGTTTTCAATAATTTGGTATTTTAATTGGAGATCCAGACAAGCAGTGGGCTTCCTAAGTGTGCTGTGTTAGTTATAGCGTGTCATTGGTACAGTGGATGAATGGGAAGAGAAAAAGCATGCCTTTTGCAATCCTTATGATATGGCGAGAACCCAATAATCATTGCTAGACCATTGCTATTTTTGCCTGACAAAGACTGAGGGTTATTCCAAAAAGGGAAAGCACAAGATCGACTATCCAAATTTGCAGATTGCAAAACGACCTGTTCCTCATAATGCAGATTTACCAGTGCATATTGCACCTTTAGATCCGCAAAATGTTGTTTTGGAAGATATTGGAGACAATCAGGCAGCTCTGAAGAACAGTGCGCCAACCCTTCTTTTACTCGAGGTCCCTGTTCTGGCGAGCCACACTTAATTCTTCAAAGTGAGTTAAATGATTTAGTACATGATTTTGGGTTACAAAGCTTGTAAGAACTTCTTGGTTTCCTCCTTGAGGAATGGAACTTATTAGGCAATGAAACGAAAATTACGAATTTCAGAAGAAGAAATGCTCCGTTGCCTGCATTCTACAGTATGGAAATTTCGTTGTGTGCGTGTACTGATATTGATGGTTTAATGCAGGAACTTGATATTGGGCATTTCCACTCTGAGTGGCATTTATTTACAGATTCGTCTAAATACAGTTTAAAATCTTATTATTATTTTTTGCCTTCATTACATAATGGAAATTTAAAACCCTCTATATCAGTTGCCCATTCGATGACAATGAAAGAAAATTAATCTCAATTGGATAAAATAATCTACAACACGTAGGCAGATATGTGGGGACTTAAAAAGTTATTTTCGTGGAACTTCAGGGAGGATTTACAAAATATGGCTGTTTTCTTTGTCTATGGAACAGCTATGCAGTCAATCAGCATTATATGACAAAAATTTGGCCAGAAAGAAGTGTATTCCAACCGGGATCTCAAAATGTTAAGCTTAGACCTTTGTAGACACCGAAAATGTCCTTCTGCCTCCTCTTCACATTAAACTGGGACTGATGAAAAACTTGGTGAAGGCTATGAATAAAGATGATGATGAACTCAAATACTTAAAACAAGTCTTTCCCAGGTTAAGTGATGCCAAATTAAAGGAAGGCATTTTTATTGTACAACAAATCAGAATATTGGTGGACAACGTTAATTTTACAGAGATGCTTGCTTGGTAGGAACTCAAAGCATGAAACTCATTTGTTGGTGTAGTAAGAGGATTTTTGGACAATTTTGGATGCAAACTACCAACAGTTAATTAATGAACTATTAGTTTCCCTACAAATCGCTTGGTGCCCGAATGTGATTAGAAATTCATTTTTTCCAATCACATCTGTCATTTTTTCCTGAAAATTTGGGAGCTGTCAATGACGAGCAGGATGAAAGATTCCACCAAGGTATTAGGACAATGGAAATTCGCTATCAAGGAACATGGGATCCAGACATGATGGATAATTACTGCTGGTTTTTGAAGAGAGAAGATATTACCCCTCATAAAAGAAAAAAAATAGAATTTCATTTGTATTTGAAATCAATATTTTTAATCTTTGTGTTTTCCTTAAATGTAAGGTACGTTTAGTAGGTGTAAACTAAGTAAAGTCGATATACACGGTTAAACAATTTTAAAATCATTTTTTTTTCAATACAAATCAGATATTGTAACATTAAATGTGGTTCTATAAATGTAACAAGAAAACCTTACGTGTTATAACTTTTTTTTCTCATTTTAGTTTAATGTGTCATTCAGTTTTATGTTACAACCAACAAAAATTCTTATCGGCAAGTGTTATTATACTAGTGAAAAAAGATACAACCTATTGGTAAGCGTTTACAAAAATTGAACATGAATCCCATACAGAGGCTGAATGAATAGAAGCTATAAATGATTTCATCTGCAAATAATAGAACTTCTGCGTGTGTATTTCCCTACTTGCATTTTACTACAGAAACTAAGAAGCTAAAGAACTAATCTTAAAAATCCAAACTGGTTTTGTAATTATTATTGTTCATCAAAATGTAATTTGAATTTATTATGGGCTGAAGGTTCTTGGTCAATTGCCTGTTGATATCTTGTTATCAATAAAGAACAGTTATTATTATTACGTTATTTAATTTGTATAATTGTATTATTTTTGTTCCATTATCTGAGAAATTTTGAATTCATCTATGATAGGCAACCGCACCAACATATTTCTATCTGCTCCTCATCAACACTTGCATAATGCTCTCATATCATCTCTTCTCATTTTATTGGGGAAAATGAAAAATATCGCAGACAAGGTTAGATGAATAGGGGGTATTGAACACAGAAGTCATGTCACACATGACCTTGTTTTTGTTCAACATTAAATAGTCGCGCGAGTCAAGGCACGAATTTGGCAGCTACCCTTCTCATCCTCAAAAGGTCAGGCATCGATTTTTTAGGGTCATTTCCCGAAGTTTTTCACCATTTGTATCTTTTCGGGTAGTGGATGGATGATGAGATTGTGATTTATCATTAACTGTCAGAAAAATCATTCATACACCTGTGTTGTCTCAGAAGCAAGAGAGAAAGAAAATTCTTCTGTAGCCTGAGGCCGACGAGAATTTGTTATTGAAAAAACAAAAAGTCGCTGAAATTATACAACAAATCTCATTATTGATATAGGTAATCAATTTGATTTTTAGGAAAACTAAAGTTAACAACTGATAAACGTCAAGATTATTATTTTCAGACAGAAATCATTTAGTTATCTGCATTTAAAATCGGCACATATTTTGTTGCCAAACTTCTTTTTTTGCAAGCCCTGTCACTTAAACTATTAGGAATAGAAATGAGTTCGTGCGGTTTTGATAAGAGATATCTCTACTAGTTTATTATTTCATTGTTTCATCTGACAACATCTTCATTTTGAAATGTTATCATTAGGCTTTCTTTTCAGTATCTGTCATTTCGATAAAGTGTTAACAACAAAGTTTCTGTGTGCTCTGAATATGCCAACTTTTCTGCCGGAGAATGTGTTCTTCCGGACAGTTTACTTTCATTTTTTCAATATGAAGGAGAAAGCTGTCGAAAGTCATCGTTTTTCAGTGGATGTTGAACATGCTCTAGCTGAACGAGTGTTTCAGAAGTGGTTTGACCGATTTAAAAGTAACTTTTTTGATATAGAAGAGTAAGAATGAACCGGGGCGCCATCAAAGCTTAAGGATGAAGAATTAGAGAAGGCTCAATGAAGATCCATCACAAACGCCAGAGAAACTAGCAAAAATACTTAGAGTCATCCAACCAGCCAATTTTCATCGTTGAAAAGCAATGGGAATGATCCAAAAGATAGGGAATTGGCTGCCGTATGAACTGAAGCCAGAAGACGTCTAGCGATGTTATTTTTAAACAACTACTTCAACGGCAAAAAAGAAAGGGTTTTTGTCATCGAATTGTCGACTGGTGATAAAAAGATGATCCCAAACGTCGGGCCACCTAAGGATATTTCATCATCTATATCTAATATTAATGGAGAGAAGATCAAGTATTTGGTGGGACCAGCTGGGTGTGGTGTAATATGAGCTGCTAGAATCGAACGAAAGAGAGGACTACCGACAAGAATTGATGCGTTTGAGCCAACAATTGCAAAAAAAATTGCCGGAAGACACGACAAAGCTATGACAATGTACGGCCAAATCTTGCGTCGTCCTTTAAAACGAATTTAAAGCGCTCAAAAAATTCCTCGTCAATGTACAGCCCAGACATTGCACCTTACGGTTACTATGTCTTCCGATCGATGCAACATAGCCTGGCTGACCAGCATTTCTTTTATTTCGACTAAGTCAAAAAATGGATTGATGCATGGATAGCGGCCAAAGAGCTGGAATTTGTCGTAATAGGATTCGTCAATTGCCAGAAAGATGAGAAAAAGTAGGGTCTGATCAAGGAGAATACTTTGGACATTGAATGTATGATGAATTTTTCACAATAAAGCTTCAATTTTTGACAAAAAATCCCATAAACTTATTCATACTCCTAACAATTAAAATATTTTTAATAATTCAGGATAGAAAAAATGAAAATGATTGTAAATTTTCAATCATATCTCAGTTAAAGAACAACTACAAACATATTTTGTTAATTGGTTGGTCCATATTTGGAATATTTTATAACGTTCACGTAATACAGGTATCCCAGAAGTCCATGCCACACTGGAAGCAGATTTATTATTATTATTATTTATTATTTTATTATTATTATCCTGATACTCCTGGATCTTCTGTGAAGATCCCTCAGAAGCTTTTTCAGCTTGTGCGAGTTAGGAGTTCAGTTGTGTTCTGTGTAGGCTTTGTTACTGCGATCTTGCGCCACTTTAGGTCACAGCACTGTTAATTTTTGACCCAACAGTGAAATGGTGGTAGACACCCCTCCAACTAGAAAATTTCTTTTCTACCTGAACAGGATTCGAACCCGGACCTCCCGGTCACAAGTCCGATGCTCTCCCGCTGAGCTATCCACACTCATGATTGGCTATATTATATTAGTTATAAGAAGAATATAGAGAAAAAATCTTAGTTATGTATTTTTCAGTTAGGGGCATTCAACAAGAAACTTGCTGAATTAATAGCACGTGTTGAACCATTTTGAAATACTTATTGAAAGTGCCCACTGTTGCAGTTACTTGCCAATCTGGCGCAGTATTTTTTTTCAGTAGAGACAGTTAAAATTAAACGAAGTATTAATTTTGAATACTCACTTGAAAGAAAAGTGAACCCAAGCTGGTGCAGTTGGCTTGAAATGTTGCACAATAATTTGCAGAGGTATTTTTGTGCGCGGACAGCTCAGTGGTAAAAGCTTAGGGCTCGTAACCGAAAGGTCGCAGGTACGAATCCTGTTCAGGTGGGGAAGAAATTTTCTAGATGGACGGGTGTCAGTCACCATTTCACTGTTGGGTCGATAATTAACAGTACTGTATCCTAGAGTGGCGCAAGATGGCAGTAACAAAGCCTACCCAGAATACAACTAAACTCCTAACTGGCACAAGCTGAAAAAGCTTCTGAGGGATCTTCGCAGAAGATCTAGGAGTATCAAGATAATAATAATAATAATATATTATATATATATATATATATATATATATATATAATAAAAATGAAATTGGAATGAAATAAATATTTGTAGTTACGGGAGTCAAAACATAATCACAGATTGTCTTAGAATATTATTTTCCATTTTGGAATTCTCAGATATCATGCAAACGAAAAAAAATTGAGACAAAATATAAAACAAACATGGTTGATACAATTTTTTCAAGTATATGAATTGAAAATTACTTTTTAGTATCGCGATTTTTCATAATAAATTTGGATTTTTTTTAAACGTTGTTGGAGTGTGTACCTGTTCATGTTTAAGTGGTAGACATTTACAAGTACAACTGTCAATGCCACAAATAAACAATGGCTGCCATGAGTAATGCCAATTTAAAAATGGGGCGTTCTCACTGAAAGACCCTTTATAACATCTTCAACTGCGAAAAAGTGAAAAAATTTAAGAAGTTAATTGAAAACAAATTGTCAATTGTGAATTCAAAAAACAAAGGATAATATTCTTAAGATCACAGAAATATACTAACTGACAAAAAAACTGCAACACCCAGAAGGAGCTGTTTAAATTTTAATTTTTTTTTTAGTAAAACATGGATAGTATAGCAAGGAGTAAAAGATTAAAAAATATGAAAATCAAAACAGATTTAATCTGTTGTCTTCTACAATTTTAATTTCAAAAAATTTTTTGAAGAAACTTTAAGAATTAAATTAATGTCTTTATAAGCACTGCTCATATTTAATAGACGTCAAAATTCATCATACAATATCAAACGGAATTAAGAAAAACCAACGAATACAAACTGTCAATTGAAATTAAAATATAAATAAGCAAACATTTTTGTTTCGTTCCAGGCATGCGTAATGAACTCTTCAGACAAACTTACGAAGCCCTGTTTGTTACAAAATGTTGTTTTCCGATCCCATATGAATGAAAAATAACCCTTTCTCAAAAATATAAAACATAATTTCAAGAACTTCTCAAAAACTAATTTATTTGAAATATTCAATATATTTAAATAAATTACTTCAAAAAATTTCAAAACATGTAGCACATTCTCAAGAAATAATTAAAGTTACGATAAGATCGGTTCAACATTACATATAAAAAATATAATAAAATCAATTAAACAATGTATAGACTTACTCGGTGGATCTTAGGAATACACGGTCCTCAATAGAAAATAAAAGTAAACACATTTATAAATCCAAGGTACTTATGTTCCACGTTCACAGAATCATACAAAGCTTATAAGGCACTTGGCCTCAGTCAAAACCGTGCAACACTGTATAATGAATTTCTTTATTTAAAAAACCTAATATAATTATATATTATATATAAAATAAAATAAGAAGGAACGGTTTTTTACTTGATAGAAGGATTATTACAAAATATGAAAATCAAAACAGATTTAATCTGTTGTCTTCTACAATTTTAATTTCAAAAAATTCTTTGAAGAAACTTTAAGAATTAAATTAATGTCTTTCTTGGGATCGGAAAACAATGCATTTTGTACATTTTGTAACAAACAGGGCTTCGTAAGTTTGTCTGAAGAGTTCATTACGCATGCCTGGAACGAAACAAAAATGTTTGCTTATTTATATTTTAATTTTAATTGACAGTTTGTATTCGTTGGTTTTTCTTAATTCCGTTTGATATTGTATGATGAATTTTGACGTCTATTAAATATGAGCAGTGCTTATAAAGACATTTATTTAATTCTTAAAGTTTCTTCAAAGAATTTTTTGAAATTAAAATTGTAGAAAACAACAGATTAAATCTGTTTTGATTTTCATATTTTGTAATAATCCTTCTATCAAGTAAAAAACCGTTCCTTCTTATTTTATTTTATATATAATATATAATTATATTAGGTTTTTTAAATAAAGATATTCATTATACAGTGTTGCACGGTTTTAACTGAGGCCAAGTGCCTTATAAGCTTTGTATGATTCTGTGAACGTGGAACATAAGTACCTTGGATTTATAAATGTGTTTACTTTTATTTTCTATTGAGGACCGTGTATTCCTAAGATTCACCGAGTAAGTCTATACATTGTTAAATTGATTTTATTATATTTTTTATATGTAATGTTGAACCGATCTTATCGTAACTTTAATTATTTCTTGAGAATGTGCTACATGTTTTGAGATTTTTTTGAGGTAATTTATTTAAATATATTGAATATTTCAAATAAATTAGTTTTTGAGAAGTTCTTGAAATTATGTTTTATATTTTTGAGAAAGGGTTATTTTTCATTCATATGGGATCGGAAAACAATGCATTTTGTACATTTTGTAACAAACAGGGCTTCGTAAGTTTGTCTGAAGAGTTCATTACGCATGCCTGGTACGAAACAAAAATGTTTGCTTATTTATATTTTAATTTTAATTGACAGTTTGTATTCGTTGGTTTTTCTTAATTCCGTTTGATATTGTATGATGAATTTTGACGTCTATTAAATATGAGCAGTGCTTATAAAGACATTAATTTAATTCTCAAAGTTTCTTCAAAGAATTTTTTGAAATTAAAATTGTAGAAGACAACAGATTAAATCTGTTTTGATTTTCATATTTTGTAATAATCCTTCTATCAAGTAAAAAACCGTTCCTTCTTATTTTATTATAAAAGATTAAAATTTCGAGAAAAAAATCGTGAGGGTCTTTTCATTTAAACATTTTTGTTACTTAAATATGTAGTCGTTTTTTGCAAATTTTACAACAAACCAGCTGCTCGAGGATATCCAAGTCGATGTTTGGTTGTTGTTAAAATGCCTGGAGCACGTGTACGCGGAATTTATCGCCAGCTAAGTGAATTTGAAAGAGGTCGAATTATTCGTCTACGGGAGGCGGGGTTGTCATTTCGAGAAATCGCTAACCGTACGAACAGAAATCCAACTACTGTTATGAAATGTTGTCAAGCGTGGTTTGATAATGCCCAAAATCGAAGAAGAGTAGGCACCGGACGTCGAAGGGGCACAAATGAAGTACAAGATCGACTTCTAAGACTTATGGCTATGAAAGGCCGATATGCAACAACTCGATCTTTGGCTGATGAGTGGTTAGGAGAACAAAGCCATCCTGTAACTGTCCGAACGGTTTACCGCCGGATAAGGTCTTTTGGACAGCAGCATTAATGACCCCATCTTGTATTACCTCTGACGGTTGAGCATCGCCGGCAACGATTACAGTGGTGCAGAGAACGTCAACATTGGAATGTGGAATGGCATCAGGTTGTCTTTTTTAATGAATCTCGATTCTCCTTGGGTACACATGATGACCGAAGAAGGGTTAGACGACGTCGGGGAGAAAGACGTGAACCCTTATGGTATGGGGAGCTATTGTACATGCAAGTACACCTTTAGTCTTTATTCGAGGTATCATTACAGCGCTGCGTTAACTTCAAGACATAGTGGAACCATATGCTCTACCTTACCTTAACCGGCTCGAGAATCCAATATTTCAGCAAGATAATGCTCGACCTCATGTTGCCAGAGTTAGCTTAAGCTTTTTTGAAGCGACCCATGTGAATCTTTTGCCATTGCCGCCCAGATACCCCGATCTTTCGCCCATAGAGCATGTTTGGGACATGGGAAGAAGGGTTGGAAATTTACCCCAGCCCCCACGGACTTTGGCGGCTCTGAGACATGAACTACATGTAGCTTGGGATAGTATACCTCAAGAAGAAATAGACCATCTTATTTCATCAATTCGAAGACGTGTTGGGTAGTGTTCAGATAACGCGGTGGACAAACACATTATTAACAAATTTATTGAAAAAAATGGTGAACCCTACGTTTTTTCTTCGAATTTCAATCATTTACTCCTTGCTATACTATCTATGTTTTACCAAAAAAAAAAAAAATTTTAATTCAAACAGCTCCCTCTGGGTGTTGCAGTTTCTTTGTCAGTTAGTATATCATAGAAAAAAGATTCCAAAATCCTTAATATTGAAGAACGCTGCACCACTAATGAAAAGAGAGAAACTGAAAGTAAATATTTGATACTATATATGAAATCAAAATATATTCATATTTGCATTCAATGAGTGAATTCTTTGAAAAGGTTAAATTTAATTTTTAGTAAACAGAATCTGTAAATTCTCTCAATAATTCATTCAACTAAAAAAAATTAAATGAAAATGTCTAAGAAAAACTGAGTTTCAATAATTATAGACTTTTTACATTTTCAAATATGCTACAAATATTCCAATATTCAAAGAAATCTATGAAAAATTCAAAAAAATGATTGAAAATATAAAACAAGCCTAGTTGATACAATTCAAACACGATTAAAATATTTCACATTTTTGTCATAACTCTTAAAAATCTACATCCAATCTCAAAAGGCAACCATAACAACGAAAAATAAAACCTACAAAGAAAAAAGGACATTACCTACAAATATAACATTTGAAAAATTTGAAAAAAAATTAAAAAATTTTAAGAGGTAAAATCGCAACAAATTTTCAACTCTATCATGAATAAGTGCCGAAATCTATAGTATTGAAGAACCCTGGCTGACATGAAGAAAAAACAGCTGAAAAGCTGAAATTAACAATTTTGTAGGATAAAAAAGGTGAGAATAAATTTGAATTCGGTTTGGAAAAAAGTGGATCTTGGGCTTACCAATGAAAAATAAGAGTATATGTTCACTTTGTCAAAAGGTCATTGAAACATTGATGAAACCCTGGAAAGACAAAGAAACAATATTCTTGACAGCTTAAATCCATTCTTCAGTCCTTTGTCCACCCACATCCTGCCATTCATTCCCGATGAAATCAGATTTTCATCAACGTTTGTGAGAAACAAATCTGACAAACATCAAAATGAGTAATACTTCGTTATCCTTACCGGTCGGCTATTATTTCACCACTTTATACGCAATAATTGAACTTAATGACCACAATAGGAAAAATACTACCGAACGGTCGAGAACACTAAATCCAGCCAGAGACAATCCAAGAGAAATATTAATTAGATCATTGTGGGGCTATGAAAAAGCACGAGCCCGACTTTATGTCAATTATAATTACTTTAATGATTATCGGGAAACAAATGGCCACTTTACAGTCGCAGAATGGGATAATGGAACCGTTTGCCGTCGCCGGGTTCTCCTTTCACCTCGCTGCGTTCGTCCATTCTTATCCTGAATGAGTCAAATAAACTTTTCATCCTACATGGCATTGTGTTCCGAGTAAAACTTAATCATCATCTCTTACATTTATTTTATAAAATACAATCTTGTAGTGAGATATAGCAAGATATGAAAACAAATGCTGTTATCAAGAATCAAGACCGACAATTGAGAGTTATTCGTATTTCTTTGTACTCAGACATTGGTTAGGGTACTCCCTAAAAGTTTGATAGTTCATTTCAAATGGAAAAAGGAAATCATTTCGATTGGAAATGAGAAATTACTTTGTTTTCTATCACTATTTATTAACTGAATATACAGTGACTCGAGTTTCGTAGTGTTTACTACATTTTCAAATTGAATATAACAAATTATATCTGAACTATTATATAGTCCGTCAAGAAAGTATCCAGAATCTATTATTTTTCATAATTTTATTATACTTTTTTTTGTAACATTCTAAGACAAAAGTAATTTATAAAATGGGTTGTGCAGATAGTCGGCTATGGCCAAAGTTGCACGGTAACACTATTTGTTAAATAAAGTTTAGTGTTAATAGGTATACAATTTATGAAATAATGTCGCAACTATAAAAAAGAAAACAGGTAGAATATTTGTAAAGAAAATGTTTTCGAAATTTTGGAAAATTAGCGCAATTGACTGCACTGGAAAAAAGTGCTGTATATGGGACAATAAAGAGGATAAAATATGGCATGGATATGAGACATAGACCAGTTTCAGTAGGACTGCGTGAGATCAAAGGAAACAATTTGAACGCTTTATTGCCCTAGGACGACACAATCTGCGCTTAGGGTTTCGCAAATTGGTTAATTGATTTTGAAATCAACGAAATATAAAAGTATGTCCAGAAACCGTCCGTATGTCACTGAAAAGACAAGGCTACATATAAAGGAAGCTAAAAAACCTTATAATTACACATTTACAAAAGGAGCGAAGGATAAAATTTTGTCAACGTTTTCAAGAAGATAATTTTAATAATGTCTTTATATCTGATGAAAATTGTTTCCAACTTGGTGGAAATCACTCAAAAATCTTATCGGAACAATTTCCCACCAAAATAATGGTTTGGGAAGCAATATAGCAGCGAGGGCTATGCCTCTCTGTATAATTAATAATAATAATTTTATTCAATCCATTAAGACACTACATAGTGTATAGGATAAGTCATAGAAGATGAAGAAAAAAAATTGGAAAACTAAACCGCCAAGGGATCACAAAAAAAATCATCAACTCAATAGAATCCTTTTCCCAAAAGAAGTTCCTTGACTTCCCTCTTAAATTCAAGGATTTCAAATATGAAGTAACCGGCTGAAAAACTTAATGCCTCGATATAAAGGAGATCATGCGAATTTAAAAGTTTTATGCTTAGGGAGCATCATTATTTGTACATTCCTAGTAGTATATTCATGGTGACTTCATTTTCCTTGGCATACACTAAACATCTCAAAATATATATACATGGTAAAGTAAGAATACGGTTTTCAACAAAAACTTGCTAACATGACGTTAATGGCCTTAAATTAAATATCCAACGCAAAATTCGCTTCTGTGCTACAAATGCTCTGTGAAAATCAGGGCTACTTCCCCACAGCAAGATATTGTACGATATATGGCTATATATATATATATATAGTTATGGAATTATATTAATGAAATTTTGTGAATGAATACTAATTAGATCACCCTTGTATGTAAGTGATGTATTCTATGTTTCCGGCTAACTCTTAAGATTATAATTTTGAATTTTTAAATTAAAATATTATTAAATTTGATTAGTATTTGAGGGAGGGTTCAATTTGAATTTTTAAAAGATTGAATTTTTTTTTTAAATTATATTTATGAAAGTAATTTGAAATATTATAATCAGTGATCAATAACCTAAATTCTAATTCTATGTTAACCTAACCTTATCTAAATAACCTAACGTAATTCTAATGTAAACAATGATTGCTATTTCTCAACTTCTTTTGGAAAAGATTAACAGGATTGAATTTTTAATACCTTTGGTAAGTTTGTTCATCAATTTATGATTGTTCCTTTTAATTGTCCCTTTTTCTTCGTTTCAGGAATACACTGGTTTCGTTGGAAACAACACTTCTAGAACGTTCTGAAATTCACAGGCTACTTTGTTGATTTTCTTCGATATATCCAATTCGTTTAAGTTTCAAACGAATTGGATTTCTATGTGATATTTTTCCATTCACATTCAGGTAATGTATTTTCTGGATTCAATTTCCATTCACAATAACCAAATAATCTTCTTTTTTCAGATGATGATACTTTTTTGGCACTTTTTTAATTATGGACCGACAAGGATTCTACTCTGCATATAATTGGAGACTGCCGACTTTTTCTGTGTCTGCCCTATTTATAGTTTTCAAGAAAAGTTGAATTTCAAAGCTTACTAGCTTCTGTCAAAATTATATAAAAATGATGCTTTTGATGATTTTACAAAATTTACAATATTTCCTGGCTTGAAATTACTTTTGAAAATTAGCTTATTTTTTTAACTACATTTTGATGTATGTTTCATGTTAAACAGAACAGTGAAAGTCTTGCTTTTCGTTCGTACAGTATTTCAAGTGTCAAAATTTAACAAATTTTAACTTCTAATGCTTATAACTTATAAAATACTTAATATTACTTATGAAATTGATTGAATTTCTTTAGCTTAGATGCTATTACAATACTATTGATGCCTAAACATTTTCAAGGATATCTCTTACATTAATCATTTGGAAATATCTGACGTAGATGCTATCTTTCATTGAATTAAGTGAATTTTGTTCAAATTTGTCCTATTTACATCATTCTGGTGAGTTATATTCAATTTAGCTTGTTCTTTGTCAACAATTTCACTAAAATTTATATGTGATTCATGATAATAACAAATCTTTTCAACAAATTCTTCATCAATTTCAAATTGGATATCTAAATTCAAATTACTTCTATTTATAGCAACTTTGGCTGTTTTTACATTGAATAACTGTGAATTGAAATCTCCCTGTGAATTCTATTTATAAACTGTCAACAAGATTACTGTTTTTTGATTACCGTTCAAAGAATTTTAATTTGAGTAGTCGTTATGTATCCTGAATATGTTTTTTCTTCATAATTTTAGCTTGTGAGTGTTTTTACGAATTAAATTATTAATATTTCTGTCAGAATGGATATCATTTAATGAATTTTGCTCTAGTTATACTCTAACGAGTCAACTTATATACAAAGGTGAGTCTTTTCCTTAATATATTTATGTAATTATTTATTTTAACTGTAGATACCATGACAATATATATATATATATATATATATATATATATATATATATATATATATATATGGCTATATATATATATATATATACTACTATGTCAAGAAAGTACCGGGAATTTTCAATTAAAACAACATTTTTACATTTAATCGTCAAAATTTATTGGGTCGCCTTCAAAATAGGCTCCATTTGCTCCAATACATCTATGCCAACGGCACTTTCAATTATCGAAACATTTTTTATAGGCGCTTTCCGGGATGGACTTTAGCTCTCGCGCCGAATTTTGTTTTATGGCTTCAATCGACTCAAAACGGGTGCCACGAAGGGGCAATTTTAGTTTTGGGAAGAGGAAAAGTCGCAGGGAGCCAAATCCGGCGAATACGGTGGTTGCTGAAGCACGTTTGTTGAGTTTTTGGCGAGAAAGTCAGTAACAATCGTAGCTCGGTGAGAAGGCGCGTTATCGTCATGCAAAATCCATGAGTTGTTCGCCCACAAATTTGGCCGCTTCTTACGGATACGCTCACGCAAACGTTTCATAACGCCTAGGTAATACTCCTTGTTTACCGTCTGACCCTCTGGAACGAAATCGTAGTGCACCACGCCACGGATATCGAAGAAAACAATGAGCATCACCTTCATTTTCGAGCGGCTTTGGCGTGGTTTTTTGAAGGCTCTGTACCACTGATATGCACGAGTTTTCGATAGAGCATTATCACCAAAGGCCTTTTGCAACATTTTCAATGCATCGGCACACGAAAATTCATTTGCAACACAAAACTTTAAACAAATTCTTTGCTCAACGTAATCACCCATAGTAAAAATCGGCACCCACTCTGACATCGACTGACTTAATCAGCTGTTGCAAACACACTAGTTGACAGATCCCGCTCAAGCTTGGCATAGTAATTAAGGACAGTGGTACCAACCTAGGAAAAAAAATTTTTACCTGCCTCATTGCCCCGCCAGATTTAAATCGATAATTCCCGGTACTTTCTTGACAGAATGTATATATTAGGCTATAATAAATATTGAGCACAAGGCTCCTTGGTAAATTCACTTTGAGCCTGACAATGGCAAAAAATGACTGGTTTAATTTTTTACAATAAGCATCGACATGGGATGTCCACCTTAAATATCTGTCCACATAAATTCCCAAAAATTTATTCGCCTCAGATGATGTGATCTCATCTAAACCACATCTCACAGTAAACGAACTGATCCCCTTATTTTTAAGAGCAAAATAAACACATACATTCACCATCAAATTGTTAGCTCGACATCAACTCACAGATTCACGTACAATATATTCACAGGTCTCCTGGAGTTCCCCAAGACTCCCGGCAGAAACCACTACCGAAGTGTTGTCAGCAAAAAGTGTTATCAAAAAACGGCTGAAATGGGCAGGAAGATCATTAATAAATAAAATAAACAACAACGGTCCCAGCACGGACCCCTGAGGAACTCCAAGGCCAATACCTTGACTCTTAGAATAACTCTAACCAATTTTAACTGACATAGTTCTTTCATTAAGGTAACTACGTAACCAATCCAGGAAAACGCCTCTAAATCCTAAGTTATAACACTTATCTAGTATAAATTCAAAGGATAGCTTATCAAAGCCGAGGACAAATCAAAAAACATACCCGCAACAAGTAAATTTTTATCCAGACACTCATAAAAAGATTCGAAAAATTGAACCGCCGCTGTTTGGGTTGAATGTCTGTTTCTAAAGCCATGCTGTGCGCGATTAATTATCCGAAATCTGTTGAGATAACCCATCATTCTAGAAAGAACTACCTTTTCAAATACCCTAGAAAACACACTCAAGATAGATATTGGTCGATAATCAGTGATTTCATGCATATTTCCATTTTTAAACACCGGAATAACCACAGATTTCTATAAAATATTAGGAAACTTCGCAGTTGTAATAGATATATTGATGGGATGTGCGAAATGTCCACTTATAATTTCATTAGATATTTTCAGCAGTTTGGCAGATATGGAGTCAACACCACTTTTTTCATTTTTCAAACTCCTGATGGCATCGTCAACTTCAAATCCAGATACAGAATAGAAGAAAAAATTACTGTTTAACATGGGTGATAATGTACAAGACAGAGACAGTTGGTCTTCATAACGATTTTTCAATTTGAGAACAGCGGCAGTGGAAAAATGCTCGGCAAAAACATTTGCTACCCGACTTGGATCGGAACACTCACACATCATCAACATCTATGGTGAAATCATTTTCGTTACTTCTCACTCTAGCTGTGAGATCTCTCACAAAACGCCAAACCGTTTTATTTCTATTTAATGGTACCATTAATAGTGAAGAGTATTGTGGCATTTTAAACGATTTCCCCTTGAAACGGCACATGCTTTACCTCCAGAGGGGTGGCGTTTTCAGCAGGATAATGCTAGAAGCCATACTTCAGCCTATACTCAAACTTGGATGTAAGAACCCCAAGTGAAAACCATTTGATGACCAGTAGCTGCACCAAATCTAAGCCCTATTGAAAACATATGGGAACTAATGAAGATTGAAGGAGCAGTGCCATGAAATAAAGATGATTTAATTCAGTGAATTTTACAGTCTTGATCTGTATTCGGATGATTTGAAAACTTGGACATAGTTGTATCTGCCGTTGTGGGTTTTCTAAATATATCCAAGGAAATTTCATCATTATTCTTTATTAAAGTTATGTCCAGAAAATTTACTTTGTTATCACATTATGTTTCCATAGTGAATTTGACCTTATGGTGCAAACAATTAAGATATTCTAGTGTGTTTTCTAATTCTAAATGTGTTCCGCGGAAGTAAGACAATATATCGTCTACTTACATGTACCAAAAAGTGATATGCTATGTGGATTTTAGGATTTTTGTTTCTAAAAAGGACATAAAGATTTCAGTGAGTAGTAGGCTGAGAGGTGAACTCATGGCAAGTCGATCTGTCTGTTTGTAAAATTTACTTTTGTGTTGAAAGTAATTTTCTTCTACTCGAAAATCGAAAAGGGTTAAAATTTCGTTTTGAATTTTATACTGATAATTCCCTAGAGTCAATTTTATATAGATGCACATATAATGACGAGTAGCAAGAACGGTATGTTATCATTTGTCTTTTTAGCGATACTCTTAACCAGTAGATGAAAATAGTTCTATTGTTTCTTTGTTCTGAGGATGGCCTAAGATTTTGGTTATTATATATTTTGTATTACTACAGTAAGTAAGTACTGTTTTTGAGGCAAAATACAGAAATACATTTGTATTTAGTCTCGAGAAGAAATATAGCCAAACTATTAAAATATAATATGTTGAGTCAGGAATTTTATTGGTGCTAATGCTTTTTTTGTGTTATATGATTTCAACCATCCCGTTCAATAACCTTTCTCCATTCTTGTTCCATTGTGCGTGTCATTTCGAATTATACTTGAAGTATGCAGGATCAGTTTTAAGGTCGAATTGAGAGTTCAAATTCCTAAATTGGTGAAATCCGTTTGAACATTCCCCAATATTACATTGACTGGTAAGTTCCCGTTTTAATAAAGAATCTTACTCGGTGGAATTAGAAGTAATTTCTCAAAAATTTTAAAGAATCAAATCAAAATGTCTTATAAACACTGTTATATTTCAGTAGATATATATATATATATATATATATATATATATATATATATATATATATAATTCTCAAACATCACACCAATTTTTAAGAAATTTTTGAATTTATTTTGAAACATTGAAAATATTGAAAAATTCTGTTACTATTGATAGGTTCAATGTTCCCGAAATTTCGACCAACAATTTAATTTTTTGAATTTATTCAAGAATGAATACTATCATCCACTAATCAAGTCAATTTTCATTTAAACTGAAAAATATGTGAGTGGTTTAGAAAAATGAGGAATTTTTGTATTAAATTCAGGAGAAATTTCAGGCTTTGTGTAAAATTTGCATCAGTTTAGGATTTTGCTATTGAAGGTAGGTCCCATCGGTCATTGTCTGAGGTAAAAATGCATTAAAATGCTTCTTATAAAAATCTTATATTGAATAAAATAATGAGAAGAGGTTTTTTACTTGATAGAAGGAATATTACAAAATTTGAATATCAAAACAGATTTAATCTGTTAGTCTCCTAAAATTTTTATTTCAAAAAATTTTTCAAAAGTTTTTAGAATTAAATTAATGTCTAATAAGCAGAACCTATATTTAAAAGACGTATAAAATCAAAACTCAATATACAATATCAAATGGAACAAATAACCCAACAAATATAAATTGTCAATTAAAATTAAAAAATATATAGTAGGATGAGACAAAATTTTGTTTTTGATCTTACAATTATGAAAACTAATTCCTTTTCAAAAATACAAAACATAATTTGAGGACTTCTCAGAAAATATAATTCATTTGTAATATTTAATATATTTATACAGTTAAATTAGTTATTTCCGAAATCTCTGAAAACGTATTATATCTTCAAAAAACAATTAGAATTCTGATTAGCTCTTCATCGGACCTACTTCACATTTAAAAAATAAAATTAGTTCACAACAAATATAACTCACCTGACAAACCTAGTGATACCCTCGTTTTGAATTTTAAATTTTATTTTTTAAATGTGAAGTAGGACCAATATAGACCTTATCGGAATTATAATTGTTTTTTGAAGATTTAATACATGTTTTGAGAGATTCTTGAAGAAAGTTATTTGAATATTTCAAATAAATTATATTTTCTCAGAAGTCCTTAAAATATGTTTTGTATTTTTGAAAAGGAATTAATTAGTTTTTATAATTGTAAGATCAGAAACAAAATTTTGTCAACTTCAAATATTTATTTATTAATTTTAATTGACAATTTATTTCTTATTAATTTGTTGGGTTATTTATTCCATTTGATACTGTATATTGAGTTTTGATTTTATACGTCTATTAAATATAAGTTGTGCCTTTAAGACATTAATTCAATTCCAAAAATTTTCGAATAAATTTTTTGAAATTAAAATTATAGGAGACTAACAAATTAAATCTGTTTTGATATTCAAATCTTATATTAATTCCCTTAGATTCAAGTTTTCAGCAAATTGATGGACTGCACATAAATCCATATGATAAATTAACTTGTAGCTTTGCCACAAAAATTTATTTTATCCTCCTTTCACATCCGCGCATAGTGCCCAGTGAGGGTTGAATTCATTTTCACAAATTTATAAGAGAATTTATGGAAATGAACTATGATTATTATTGTTTCCTCTCTTTGTTCTGTTCTCATGTCTAAGAAGATATTATGTCAAGGGATAAGTAAGACTCAAATTCAGTTACATCTCAGAAATGAGCAAATTTGTGAAAATTAACTTAGACAGAAAACTTTGGAGCTTTCATGTGTGTTTTCCTTTTTTATGTGCACCGTGTAGATATAATAGAGTGAGGTTTCATCTCCAGTATTGTGACAAGATTTTCAACATTGTTCATAAATTGAACATGCCACTTACGTTTTTAGAAACATTTTAATAACACTAGTCTCAACTTTTCAACAAGGTCACAAATATTAAGCCAATTTCTGAAGAATACAGACTCGAAGACCTTGGAAAAATGAATCCAGGGAGAAGTCACGGTATGCAAATGGCTTTCTGCAAATGGTCTAATGAGTAGTTATTTGTACATGGGGTAAATTACCATAATTTCAATGATTATTTCGGCGTCTGCATGATAATCCCAAGTTTCTCGTTAATTTTCAGTTATTGCTCAAAGTAACATTTATGCTGTCATTGCAAATTTGAAAAACGTAGGTTGGTATTCAACTATTTTCCATTGAGAATATGGAATTATTATCTCTACTCCCATATTAAAGGCAGTTCGATATCTTACTGTTCTCGTTAATATTGGCTTAATGAAAAAGCTCAAGCTCCTCACAACTGTTCATTATATTCACTTCGGTTTATGATCTAAGTCTATCAATTTTCTGTTCGGAGTGTTTTTTTTCTATTTATTTTATTGGCGGAACGAAATATAAAAATTGTGAAACAACCTATTGGTTGCAGCAACATATTATTATACATTCATATGTTATTATGTGTTTATAGTCCTGAGTCAAATATGGATGATAATAATTTTTCTGTCTTGTTTTAGTATTTAAATCAGGTTGATTTGTAGTTGAAGATTCCTGAGTTACCTATTATATCATCTTCCTCAATAAGAAATTGACCTTCTCTGAAGGTTACGAACTCAGCGGTACAAATGCATTTTCAATGAAATAATATATCTATGGGAATAGTTTGAATATCGTTTAAATGTCAGTATTCATGGATATTTATTATTACATAAGAGACAGCATTTAAACTTGCACAGAAATGTTTGTAATACAAGGATTGTTTCACCACAATGTGGCTTCTTCAGGTATCTACATTCTATTGGCTGATGGTGTCCAGTGTAACTGAGTTTAAATACAGTGTTGAGTACGTCAGAAAATAATGGAACAACGAGTCATAAGATTTCAAGGTTTTTATTGTAGTTTGCCGCCAAAAAATGCCATTACGGAAAGATATTCATAAATAGAGTCTTGTCAACATCTGTTTGTTCATTCAAAAGTATTTTACAGGCATTGTGTCTGTTGATTTCAAGAAATTTTAAAAGTGTTAATCTAGAACTTTTGCTTTCGACGTGGATAATTTCATAGTTATTGTTGATTGCCTGAATTGCTTAAGATGATTGGCATATGTCGAATGTACGGAATCCGATATGTAACTCCTTTGATGAGAAATTCTATGCAGATGTTTTCGCATAGCTTCTTGAGATTGGCATGTCCTATTTTATGTACTGTATGCTAGCTAAGGAATGATGATAAAAAATAATATATGTTCATGGAAAACTGCATTAAAATTAAAAACAAATTCTACGAATTTCACAGGTTTCCTATTTAACAATGAAAATTAAATATCAGATAAGTTCTTAAAAATTGATTATTTCTTAATTTCATGTCTCAATTGTCAACACTCAAGGGTGGGGCTTGAAACTCAAGTATTATCGTTGGACTACGTTCGATGTTTGCTACAGGTTTCACGAATTTTCGTCGAAGACTTTTCAGAAAGAATGAAATTTTCAGGAGTGGTCAATTTTTTAATTCTGTCTCGAAGATTTAATATTTGAGAAAATAGTACTCTGTTAGCGAAATGAAAGATGGTAGATTATCAATCAACCAAACGGCTTCCGAAAGGAGCAATTGAATAATACTTATAAAATTTTCAATGGATTAATTACATTGATAACATAAATTTCATACTGAAGAAATTGGTTGAAGAAAGTTTCAAATAATAATTACAAACTTAATTGCATTTTTTCTGATTTTGTTTTTTCCTATTCTATGGGTTCTAATAGACATGTAATTGTTTTATGTTTATATTGTTGTAAACCGTTGGAACTTTGTGATTTTGAATGAACATTATTATTATATAACTATGTTTTATTATCACAAAAACATTCACTTTCTTGAATACCGGTAGTGAAGCTGATAGAATTGTACAGCAATTCTGTACGTTATGAATATCCATTAAGCGTCATTTAACTATACACCTCTATGATTGGAAGTGTAGTTCCTAGATTAAGCGATCTTTGAATTGCCTCGGATAAAGAATTATGTTTTCTTAAAAATGAATAAATATACCTACTAGTCAATCAACAAGAAAAATTTCAGACTGATAAATTAATTACACTATATCAAATTGCAGATACATCCAGTACCTGAACAAGTGAAAAAGGTAGTTTTTCGTCTCAGAATTATAAGTTGTCAGTTTACTACACAGGTGTTCAAAATCTTGGAATATTGAAAAAAGTGCAGCTATTCCCAAAATAAAGGTAAATAAAGGAACTCTATAAAATAATCTCAACTCTAATCAGGCACAATGTTTATAAAAACAACAACTAATATAACAATGTGAGGAAAAAGTATTTTGTGCGTTAGTTGATATCACCTACGATCCTCCCGAAATTTTTCATCAAACTTTTGGTCATTATTCTACATCTGAATGCTGAATTTAACATCGATTGGATTTATGATTTTGAAAATGTTCGAAAAAAGAAATTTCGAATGAGGTAACTCAGGAATCATTTTACGGAAAATATCCAATTATTAGTCGATTTTTCACAATTTTTCCAATCTTTCATTGCAAGAAGATATGAAAATTAGTTTTTAAAAAAAATTGAGAAATTAGATGAAAATTTTTAAGTACAATGCATCAGCAATATATACCTAAGATATTAGAATTTATCGGTTTCTTATATATTTGCAGACTGCAAACATAGTTTGAAGATTTGGAAGCTAAAAACATTATCGTGTTTCACTTTCACGAAATTATGCAGGGGCCTTTTTATTTTTATTTCCCATCTGAATAAGAAACATGAACACGATCTGATTTTCGCTTTTAAAAATATTTGAAAAATATAATTTCAAATGAAGATAATTCAGGGACAGTTGAACCTATTCTGTCCATCTCTGAACATAACTGATAAAGTCTTACTTACCCCATTTCGACCGGATAAGTTGTTTTTGAACAATTAGTACAATAGGAAATATATTCGAATGTGAATAACTGCAAAACTATTGGACCCCACTAAAGAACTCAACCGAGATATTAAGACCTCGAACCCATTCTGAGAAATTTAAATTTCTAGCTCTTTCCGTTCGACAATTGAGGAAATGTTTTCTTCGGAAGTAAACGCTGTTCTGCTAAGAAAATATATTTTTTTAGAACTTATAATGACACAATTCTTACTACATGGAGGTCTTCATTTTAAATAATAAAAAGAGTTTTTTTTCTCGATAGAAGGATTATTACAAAATTTTAAATATCAAACAGATTTATTCTGTAAACCTTCTACAAATTTTAATTTCAGAAAAATGTTTATTTAAAAATTTTTAGAATTATATTCAATAAATGTCTTTAGAACACACCTTGCCAATTTAGTAGACATGTAGAATTGAGACAGTACTAAAGGGAATGAAAGAAATATAAATTGTCAAGTAAAATAAATATTTGAAGAGTACAAAATTTTGTTTCATTCCTTGTTTTATGAAAACTAAATTCCTTTCCAAAAATGCGAAACATAACCTCAAGAACTTCTTCAAAAACAACTTGCTCAAGTTCCTTTAAAAATAATCCTAAAACGTGAAGAACATATTTAAAAAAAAACAATTCAGCATTATTAAAACTGTAAATCATCAATTATTTTTTGAATATGAAGCCGAGCTGATGATTTACCGTTGTAATAATTCTAAATTATTTTTTAAAGATGTTCGTCATGTTTAAGGAATTTTTTTAAAGGAAATTATTTTGAGCAAGTTGAAGAAGCTCTTGAGTTTCTGTTCTGCATTTTTGGAAAGGAATTTTGTTTTCATAAAACAAGGGATGAAACAAAATTTTGTACTTTTCAAGTATTTGTTCAATATTTTTCAGTTGACAATTTATATTTCTTTGAATTTCTTTCATTCCCTTTGGTACTAAGTAATAATTCTATATGTCT
This sequence comes from Megalocaria dilatata, assembly GCA_034642435.1. NCBI lineage: Eukaryota > Metazoa > Arthropoda > Insecta > Coleoptera > Coccinellidae > Megalocaria > Megalocaria dilatata. The sequence continues at coordinate 77,521,207 of CM067854.1, forward strand.
ACTAAATTGACACATTGTGTTCTAAAGACTTTTATTTAATGTAATTCTAAATACTTCTGAATAAAAATTTTTTTGAAATTAAAATTTGTAGGTTTACAGAAGAAATCTGTTTGATATATAAAAATTTGTAATAGTCTATCAAGAAAAAACCTCTTTCTATTATTTTATTGTATATATAATAATTATATATTTTGATTTACGCTTATTACATATTATCATTCCGTTTTAAAGGAGTCCATAAAATATCTTGCAAACTTTATGTCATTTCTGTGACGAACGTAGAATATGTAGTATGTTTATAAGGTCACCTTATTCTCGTGTTTGTGCAGTGAACAGCATGCAATTAGTTTGGTTAGATATCTTTGTTAATTATTTTCATTTTTTAAATATGACTCGACTTCATATTTGAAAAATATTGATGATTTACCGTTGTTATAATTCTGAATTGTTCTTTAAATATGTTCTTTATGTTTTAGGAATTTTTTTAAAGGAACTTATTTGGAGTAAGTTGATTTTGAGGAAGTTCTTGTTTTGCAATTTTGAAAAGGAATTTAGTTTTCATAAAACAAGGAATGAAACAAAATTTTGTACTCTTCAAGTATTCATTTAATAATTTTTAGTTGACAATTTATATTTCTTTGAATTTCTTTCATTCCCTTTGGTACTGTGTGATAAGTTTTAATTCTATTTGTCTAATAAATTGACACGGTGTGTTCTGAAGACATTTATATGATTTTAATTTTGAAAATTTTTGAATAAAATTTTTTTCAAATTAAAATTTTTAGGAGGTTTACAGAAGAATTCTCTACGATATTTAGAATTTTTTTCAACACTATGTCTTCGAAAGTGATAAGAGTTAGGACTGATGTTTGCAAGTTATTTATTCCTTTTTTGATTATTACTATCTATCATATAAGTGGTAGATTCTGCAACATTCTGTGTCACCCTGCTCAAATTCAATCCTTCAATTTCCGAGTATTAAAATATTCCTAGATGTATTTGAACATCTAAACTTCCCCGCCATATAAAAGAAAATGGAATTAAACGGCCAGTGGCGTTATGCTGCCAACAATTACATAAAATCCAAGATATGATTACCTCATTCCCGCGGCGCCTTTAACCAATAAACCTCTAGTTACTTTTCACTCCAAAATCCTCGCTTAAACCTACTTAAACCTCGGTTTACGGACGTTCCTAATGAAAGCGATAGTGGGCGTTCATCTCCGTTGGCATGTACGGTAAATTGGACAGCGTAGGATCGGATGATACCCTCTGTGTACAAATTGGGATAAACTAAATTTACCGATTACGAAAACATGGCATTGTCACGAACCCATCTTCATTGAACAAATACTGAGATAGATACATTTGATCATCGTTCGTTTCGTCAACCCAATTCGAAATTTTGGTTCATCAGTTGCTAATTTGAAACTGTAGGTCAACTATTTTTCAGCGCGCTTGTTCCAGGAATCAACATGCTATCGTTTCGCCTACATACCTGCTATTTTCGAATTTCTAGCCGAAAAGAATCTTAAACGACTGGATTGGACTCACTTTATTAAGCGAATTATACAGAATATATAATGGGGAAATTTGCATACGCTAACTTTCTACCGGAAAGCGCTAGATCCTTGAAACTTCCAGAGATGGTTTGGGGTTTGAATGCCGCGGACAAGTTCTTTAATGGGCGAAATCGGTTCAATAGTGTCGCGATATAATAGCCAGTTGTATTGAATTAACGCTATTGGAAAGTAATTAAGTTTAATGAATGTTCGATTTCTTTCAAAATGGTCGTCCTTTAGGCGACATGTATAGTATCATTTGCAGCTCCCGACTTTTCTCTATTATAATGACGTCACTTTCTGAAATGCGGTCAGTTTTCGTACAGATCTTAATCCAACGTTAGTCAACTCAAAATTATAATATTTTAAGTACCATACAGTTTTCTTCTGCAAACCTCCTACAAATTTTAATTAAAAAAAAAAATTTTATTCAAAACTTTCAAGAATTAAATCAAATAAATGTCTTTAGAGCACACTATGTCAATTTTGTAGACATATAGAAGTAATACTAATTATACACTACCAAAGGGACTGAAAGTAATTTAAAGAAATATTAATTGTCAGCTAAAAATTATTCAATAGATACTTGAAGGGTACAAAATTTTGTGTCATTCCTTGTTTTATGAAAAATAAATTCCTTTCCAAAAATGCAAAACATAGCCTCAAGAACTTCTTCAAAAATAATTCGCTGAAAATAAGTTCCTTCAAAAAAATTCCTAAAACAATTAGAACATCTTCAAAAAACAATTTGGAATTATTACAACGATAAATCATCAGTTCGACTTCATACTTAAAAAATAAAAATAATTTATGAATCTTACCAAACTAACTGCTTGCTGTTTACTAAACACTAGAACAAAGTGAACTTATAAATATCCTACGTATTCTATGTTCGTCACAGAAATAACATAATGTTTGCAAGGTATTAAAAACCAAATGATAATATGTAATAAGCGTAAACCAAAATATATAATTATTATATATACGATAAAATAATAAAGAGAGGTTTTTGTTGATAGAGGGATTATTACAAAATTTTAAATATACGGATTTCTTCTGTAAGACTCCTACAAATTTTAATTTAAAAAAAATTTGTTATTCAAAGATCTTTGAATTATATTTAATAATGTCTTCAGAACATACTGTGTCAATTTAGTAGACACACATAATTAATACTTATTACACAGTACCAAAGGAAATAAAATAAATTTAAAGAAATATAAATTGACAACTAAAAGTAATAAAATAAATACTTGAAGAGTACAACATTTTGTTTCACTCCTTGTTTTACGAAAACCAAATTCCTTTTCAAAAATGCGAAATAAGACATCAAGAACTTCTTCAAGAATAACTTGCTCAAAATGAATTCCTTCAGAGAAAATCAATCATAAAACATGTAGAACATCTTTAAGAAACAATTTAGACTTATTACAACGTTAAATCATCAGCTCGACTTCTTATTCAAAAATTAAAATAATTAACAAAGATATCTTAAGTCGTATCTTCTCTCATTGTATATTTCTGTGATATAACCTAATTTTCGTACAGGCCATGCTTATCCAAAAATTCGTTAGTTGTTGCAGACATGTCTGGTGAAAAAAGGTATTTTTATATATTTTTTAAATATTTTGTTTATTCAAATAACTCCTTACTGAAGAGATTAGGGTCCAAATTTATCAGGTTCTTATATGTTGGACATTTTTTGATGATGGAACTTGTGATTCTTTAACAAACTATCGAAACATGCATGTATAAGGTGATGTTGAAATAATTTAGTCATTACTATATATTTCTTTTGATTCCTTATTAGTAAATTTGCACCATAAGTGATGATAACATATATATATGTCTATGAAGTTATATAGTGTTATCTAGGATATAATTTTTAAAAATTTAATTCTAAATGTTTTCATGAGATTTATTTAGATTTAAATCTGTAGAGATTCCGGAGAACTAAGTCCAGCTATTATCTGTTAGATATAACTTTGTTGAAGTCACACAATTGGATTAAAATATTATAGACGTTTCATGAAAAGTTTTACTTTAAAATACTCAAAGTTTTCAACTGACGGTTTACTGAATATTCGATAGAAATTCAATTGTACTTTACTGAACTTTCATTGTATGAGCATGCATAAGCTATATTGCTTATAGAGTGATATTTCTTTCTTGTTTAATAATTACGTAGAGGCGAAATGTAGTGAAACAGTACTATTTAATACAGCATTAAGTGACGTGGAAGAATAAGATCTGAGGCAACAATGGAAACGAAGTCGTGCGACACCATATGTTATGATTTCTAGTCACTACTTCTTCATACCATATTTAGATATTAAATATATTACTGAACATGTTTTGAACTTTTTCATAAAAAATACAGCTAACAGATGCAGGCCAGTAGTTTGATTAACGTTCTTTCTGGACACGCATCACATTAAAAATCAAAATTGTAGAGGAAGAAAAGGTAATTGATGATGAATATAATTTTGTTGTTCGTATTACAAATATAGCCTGGCCATATGTGCCAGTGTGCAGAATAACATTCTCATTGGTTAAATTGTTCTATTGGGAATTTATTGCTGCCAGAGTTATTTCTAGTAGACGAAATGTGAATATTCCACGAGTCAAAAATTTTGTAACATATAATATTTAAACATATTCAGTTTTGAGATAAGGCTATAATAAGGTTTTTATCAATTTTTGAAAATCAATCGAGTTCCTACAAGAATAGACCCTATAGAGTTGAACTAGATAACTCGATGTAGTCAGTGTGTAAATTCCCATAATTTCTTAATCGCTCCATTTCCATACTTTCTGAAATGTTCAGCTTATTCCGTTTATTTTTCTTATGAAAAATCTTGAAATGCTCGCTCACCAGAAGTTTCTCTCTTACAAAATGTTTTGCATACGTTGAATCCAACATACTCATTTTATTGAGAAAAGATCGCCTATGTTAATTTATTCTAGTAATAAAGGATCTTCTGGTTTGTCCAAGCTCTTTGATTATGAGTAAATACTGTCATGGATTTTATGAATAAAACGTTGTACATCAAATATAATATTTCATCATTAAAACTGATACAACATAAATCAATGAAATGTTTAGGAAAATTTTTACCCATTTATATATTTCGACTCGTTAGAGAGAAATTAGATCAAAATTGTTTAAATAAGATCAATTCAGATAGAACTATCTATAACTCGAATCACTGAAATACTTACAAGCGAAATTCTGAAGAAAGAACATGTTCGGTGTACACAATAAGTAATCGAGTGAAAATTCTTCGAAAAGTTAGTCAAATATCAAATAGATCTCATAGGGAGTATTCATTTAACAGTTATAAAATGTTTAAAAGAGCCAGAGTTCTAAGAAATTGAAGTAACTTGAATTGGAATTTTTTTTTTTAAATTCAACAATGGTTTCACCACGATGTTACTTTTTCAGGTATCTACATTTTACTGACTGATGGTGTCTAGTGAAACAGAGTTTAAGTACGCGACAAAGTAATGGTAAAAACAAGTCATAAAAACTTAGGGTGTTTATTGCAGTTTGCCGCTAAAACCTGCCACCAGGAAAAGATTTTACGGACATTGTACCTGTTGATTTGAAGAGATTCTATGAGTGTTAATTTAGAACTTTTGCTTTCGACCTGGATAATTTCATATTTATTGTTGAAATCCCGCCTGAATTCCTCAAGATGATTAGCATATGTCGAATATATGGAATCCGATATGTAACTTCTTTGGTGTTCTTGGATTCTTTTTGAATGATCTACATGTCTGGCCAATATATACTAAAGGGTAATCGTTGCAAGTCAACTTGTAGACTACAGACTTATTCTCTTCATTTGTTCGATCTTTATTATTTTTTTATGTAAATACTAAGGTTATTGATGGTTTTAAAAGCTGCATTGTAATTGAAGCTTTTTTTGAAATATTTAGCAATATTTTCAGATCCATTAACATAAGATAACAAAAAGTATTTCTGCGTATTGTCCTCTTTATGATTGGGTACACGAGATTTAATGCCCTGCTCTTTTGTTTATTGGATACCATTTTGTGTATTAGACGGGGATTGTAACCGTTGTTTGTAGCTACCTGTTTATTAATATTTAATTGCCTAATGGCATTTTTTAGCGGAAAACTCCAATAAACACCCTAAGTTTCAATAACTTATTTTAATATTATTTTGTTACGTACCCTACTATATTTAAACTCTGTTACATTAAACACCATCAGTGAAAATATTGACAATAAGCAAGCTCAATAACGTCTTATTCATCAAAGCCATGTAAATTTTCCAAAGAAACTACAAAATTCAATGAATTAAGGAAACAAAGTGTCTACTTCAGAAATGTTGAAAAATTTTATACAATACATATGATATCAGATGCTTTAAGCATGGATAAAGTTATAATAGCATATAAGTTGAAGAAATGTAATCAATTTCATTAGGTGAATTCATAACAATACCTCATATGATTCACACCTGATAGCTTGATAACGTGATTTTTTTCGTTTTGGTTCAAATAATTGATACAAATGATTTTTAGTTTAGATTCAGTTTTTCAGAATTTTTTTCACAAAGTTATTTATTCTGAAAGATATGCTTTATTGTTGTTTCATTTTCAGAGATAGTTTAGTAGCTTAGAAATTAAATGTTTTTCCTGTTTTTAACTGAGAGTATTAGTTGTAAATAGCATGTTTATAGTGTTACCTCGCAATAATACTTTCCACAATTGATGGCTGATAACCGTTTTTAGTTGCCAATTGATTGAGTTAATTTCAGGATTACAATTTTTCGGAGATAAAGAAATTGTTAATAATCTATGTGTCATTTAATGATACGCATTAGATATTTAATGTTAAATTGGATGAAATAAATTTTTTGGGATTGCTATATTGGTGAGAGAAGGATTATGAAAACGGAAGAATTTATTTTTATTGGCCTCAGTTATTGTTTAATCTGAATATTTTAAGTAGCCACCAGTTTCTACTTGCATTGTGAATTGAATACTTTTATTTAATGAATTTAGTTATTGGAAAAGACCATCAAGTTGTCAACTAGTACCTTCAAAGCATAAGATCATCTACATATCTTAAGCAATAAACAATTTTGTTAGTCATTCTATTTTTAATTTCGTTTATAGTTTTTTCCAAACTATCCAGGAAATTTTTAGCTAAAAGAAAAAAGGAATTATTGAATTAACTAGTGGGTACCAGGACAAAGTTAGAAATTTTTGTTGTTTTTTATATTTGTTTTCCTGACGTTTTGCCTAAGAATGTAAGTTAAAAAAAAGTAAAGCTCTGAAGAAGTTTACATATTGGGCGAAAAGTCAGGTAAACAAAAATAAAAAACAACGAAAACTTCTAACTTTGTCCTAGTACCCACTAGTCAATACAACAATTATATTTTGAGGACACGAAAAAATTTCACATCCTAACAAGGAATTCCTCATAATTATGTTATTAGGTATAAGCATCTGCACTGCTGTAGAGTTCACCATTGAAACGGATATAATTTTGATTTGAGCAAAATTTCTGTAAATGAATATTATCTGATTTAACTACACAATTCACTTTATTTTCTAATAGTATTCCTTCTATAAGGGCTATCACATCATCAGACTCGGAAATATTTCGGTATAATATAATTTCCTGTATTTGATTTTGTGAATATTATATTCCATCTGCTTTCTTTCACGAATCAATTGCTATTTTCTGTTCAAAATTATCTGCATGTTTGTTCACTTGAAATTCATTTTTAATGATTTATGAACATGTGAAAATATTAGACGAATTATCCCGCATGCGTTATTATCCTTCTAAAATGATACACATATATCGCTTTATCATGAAAAGATATACAGATGAATCCGAATACTTCATGAACATTGTTTTCGTTCAAGCTGAATCTTGAAGAAAACCTCGAATACTACTGATGCGTCAATCACTCGTATCATTCTCACCATATTTTAATATGGAAAATCAGGAATTAAATCCTCCATTTTTCTGCTAGCGTCCTTATTGGCAGTAGTTTTTCGAAAACAGTGGGTTTTCCAAGAAGAGATTTCATTTTGATATTAAAAACTAGTATATTTTGAGAGAAATAACTTCCATCTTTAAGGTTTAGAATCGATTGGGAAGCATTGGTATAAACTTTATATTTCACGTAACCCCAAAGAAAAAAGTCTAAAGGTGTTAAACCACGAGATCTCTTCGAGAAATAACCCGCCCATGATAATTTTCATGGAAAATTACGATTGTTCCGTTGCTTCTGAGGCATGTAGCGCCGTTTTGTTGAAAATGAACGTCGTACACATCAATTTCTTCCAATTCCGGCCATAAAAAATCATTAGTCATAACCCAGCAGCGCGATACATTCACTATATCAGTTGCACCCGCCTCATTTTCGAATAAGTAAGATCCAATCACACCGGCAGCTCAAAAACTGCACCAAACAGTGGTACGTTGAGAATGAAGTGGCTTTTCAACAATCATTATTGGATTTTTCAAGCCCCAAATTATTAACGTTATCCCCTGATGTGAAAATGGGCCTCACTATTGAACATGATTTTCAGATGAAAACCCGGATCATTTTATTGCATTTCAAAAAACATTAAAAACAAATAAGCGAAGATACGACGTTGCTGGTGATTGACCGGTTTGAGTTCTTGTGTTAACTGAACTTTAAAGGACTCAAGACCTAAGTCTTCATGCAAAATACGTTGTAATGTCGTTTGTGGAATGCCTAATTCCAAAGACTGATGAGGAATCGACAAACCTGTGTTTTCGTCAACACTACAGGCTATAGCAGTTATATTCTCAGTTGTTCTTGAGCAACGTACACGGTTTCCATTCTTCACATCATTAACTTGTCCCAACAGCTCAATGTTTTTTTGTTGTTAATTTTCAATAATTTCATTACGTTGCTGAAGCGTGTATATTATTAGTAATGGCGTAGTTTTTACTTGTCAAATGTCAAAAGATGACAGCTTCGAATGTGACAGCTGCCTAGATAGCGGGCTTTTCAAAATGAAACCTCTTATTGGGAAACCCTTTATTTGAAATTCAGATTCGGTCAGTGCTGCGGAAAAGGTGCAGTGTGATGAATATGTTTTTTGTTTGCTAGCCAGGCTGAATGCAGAATGATGAACTAGATAGTAGAAAGTGACTTCAACCGAGGTGCACTGTTGTGTTAAGTTTTTACTCTTTTTAATTCCTTTTTCGTGCAGAAAAATGCGGAGATCTAATCCCCTACATACCCAGACCAGGCTGAAATTCCCATGATTGAGGCCACAAAAAGCTTCGAAACTACTCTTCTCCGTATCTTGTTTTTCCAGATTGAAACTCAAGATACATAGCGATACTTCCGGAATTAAGGAGTGGAAAAGAAAGAGCAGAAATGAATTGGAAAAAAACTGGGCTATATTTCCGACGAAAATCTCGAAATAATATTCCTTTATCAGCATAAAAGGAAGTTTCTTATTACGGAAAATGGCCATTCTCATTTTAATCTACTGGGAAAACAGGAAGCCCCACAAAACATTTCTCCATATCCGAGTCCTAGCGGCGCGGAAACTTTGATAATTTCGGAGTTTTCACCTCTTAGGGGAGGAGGTGGCATGTTAGTCAGGATGTTTCGGTTTGTCCATAGGTTTAATTAGAAATTCTTTTCGGATCAACGTGCTGAAGGCGGAAGCGTGTCTGAAGAAGCTCGGATGCAGAAAAACTGACCGATTTTTCGTGCAGGAGTAGATTGTAAAGTTTAGAAAAAAGTTTCTGTTAGTATGTACGCCTTTAAGTGAGTGCTCTGAAGCTTTGTAAATGCATCCTCTCTGAATAAATTCCATGAAGTTGAAATGTTGGAGCGTGATTATGTTTTCGGTATGAGAAATCTCCATCAATGCTTAAGATTTAATAAGTAAAATTTTTGTCCTTAAAGAATTTTTATTGCTTTCATACTTTAATTGGTAAATATACGTAGGTGGATCAAATAAAAACAGCACTTTTTTCTATCGATGCAGCGACTTCTAAATGCTTAATTTTAGATGGACCGAATCTGTAGTATTGAAACTATTAGAAAAAATATGAATAGAAATAACTGCGAAACTATCCAATCGATTTTGTCTATAATCGAATAGAAGAAATTTCAGACCTTTAACCTTCTCTGAAAGTTTCAAACCTCTAGCTCTCCGTCCGAAAGTAAGCGTCGGCCGAACAGAATTACTTTTGACTCGGATTTTTCATCAGTCGGTCCAACCTAGTCGTTTAAGATCATTTTTGGCTCAAAATTAAAAAATTACGGACATTTGGCCGAAACGACAGGTGTTCCCTGAAACAGGCACGCAAAAAAGATTAGGAATTTCATTCAGAACTCTGGGAGGAGAATTTTTTACTGTTTTGCGAATCAAGGGAGTGAATCGGGTTAAGGCACTGAAACAGAACTAAAAACTGAAAATAAAAGAGTGGGGGAAAGTAATATTTAATATGAATTTGGAATATAATAAATGGATAATAAATAATAACGAACGAATTCGAATAAATTAATTCGTCTGATAAACTGTACCACATTTCAATACTGAAAAGAAGGAGCTATAGTAGAAGAAATTTCTTAAAATCGAGACAGTGCAGCATACATCTGAATAAAAATTCTGAACTTAAACAATCCCGATTTCGATTTGTTGATTACTAAGACACAACTAGGACACATGCGCACGTTTCGGAACTCGTTGTTTTCAATCGTCAGCCGATTCAGTTCAACTGTATTCACGATTTTTTCTCACGTTACAAGAGCAGAAAACTGTTCTCATGCTAAATATCATTAATAATATAGTATCAATGATATTAAGGCTGAAGGATACAAGATTGGTTGCCATTTGTATGTATACATTCAATAAAGATCAGTTGTTATTATGTTATTATTATTATTAAAATTCGGTACAGATTATCAGCCGAATTAATTTATTTGAGTATAAAACATGCTGATTATGAGCATAACGGCGTAACAGGATCTGACTTGAGCATGAGGAAAGTTTTCTGCTTTTGAAAAAACCTGGAATACAGTTCTTTGAATTGGCTCGCTTAGGTATGTCATGTGTGTATATTTTGCGTGCAATAGATAGCGCTAAGCTACAATGAATACATTGTTGTTTCTGGGCAGAGCGAATATAGGTGCGTGGCAGATTTGTAGTCGTTGGACATTACAGGATACTGACGATGGAGACTAACAAGTTTCGATGCGAGTCTGCTATTTATGTCCGAGTGATCAAAAAAACCTAATCGGGCTTTTTTGAGTTAAGAATTGTTATACAGATGTATATTGTACTGTCTCGATTTTAAGAAATTTCTATTACTAAATCTTTTATACTCTTTATTAATGATTAATGAATGGGGTTTATGTATGTGCCTGGGAAAAAATTAAGTTTTTGTGAAATCTTAGGTTCAGTTTACTATATAAAACTATAATTTGTGTTTATTTTGTATATTGTACATTTGTCAGTGAATAATAGTTTTTTATTGTATAAGTGTCTTTAAGCATTTTATTCACGCAAGAACGTTTGAAGGCGAGAACGAAGCTCCAGCGATTAATTTCCATAAGTGTATTAAATGTATTCCGGAGTTTATGAAATGACACACGTACTAAATGAACCTCTTTCTTTAATCGATTTCAAGATATTCTTCACCTTCGTTAGAGCCAAAAGTTCATGATGGTCAGATATATCCTGTTTGTCCTCTGGTATTTCATAATATGTATTTTCTGTTCCCGTAGCTTCGATCCATTTGAATTTGTATGTATTTTTCTTCTTATCATTATTGGATGCTTCTAAACGATGGATGTCGTCATTATAGCTTACGTTTTTGATTTATAAGAATGTAATCAATTCCTATTTTTATAATTGAAGAAATAGACGATTTGATGTCTGATTCTTTAGTTTAAAATATACCAGAATTACATACACGAAATAAAATAATAACAAACAAAGAAATACAAAGAAATAAAAAGAAATAAAAAAATAGCTTACTAACCTGGAAGAAATCAGAAACAATGCTATTTCTTCGGGTTTCTCAATTCATATTTCTAACAGCTAACTAAATATAACATGTGACACTTTTAGGTTAAAATCTTAGACATAGAACATAGATCATAGAACATAGAACATAGAAGTTACAAAGTTGTTTTTCCTAAAAATAACAGTTTTAATTTTACAAATGTATCTGAAACACGCATGCAATACAAAATTTTATTCGCAATCACACTCATTCAGAATCAGAATCGTAGAAATTTTTCATCAAAAACTATTTGGAAAGTTGGTGAAGAATGCAAGAAAATAATTCCATTCCTGATATAATCCTCGAGGAAGCTGAAGAAGCAATATGCCAGTTATTGCCTTTCAAGTCCAGGGAACATTATAAAAATGTAATATATTTTTCGAGTTGTTGAATAGAAAGAAAAACAGAGAGTAATGACAATAAATGAGGAAGTTCTGCTATCATATGTCCTAAACATATATTGGAAAGGCTCAATGCCTATCTGAAAAGTGAAACAACTCTTGAAGAAATCTCCGACAAAGTGTTGATTCCAATAGGTTGTGAAGTACATTTCTGATTAGTGTATCGTAAAAAGAATATGTCGCTTGATACATTCTTCAGACGTAAGGACATACGTACATGTATCGGGTGTTTTTTTAGAGTTATAGAAATTTCGATAGGGATAACTGTGATTTGACAGAAGGAAGAAGCCATGTTGTTTTGACATTTCTGTTCAGTAAGAATTGTCAAATTATCATGGGAAGACTCACGCCGCAACAACGTTTACAAATTGTTGAAATTTATTTTCAAAATCAGTGTAATATTCGCCAAACTTATAGAGCACTTCGTGAAATTTATAGTTTACATAGTCGTCCATCAGAGCAGCTTATTCGTCGAACTATCGACAGATTTCGGACAACATTTTCTCTACTCGATGCAACAACAACAACAAGATAAAAAACTGTACGTACAGAAACAAATATCGCTGCTGTAAGTCATAGTGTTAATGATGATCCAGATTTGTCTATTCGTCGACGTTCACAACAAGTTGAACTCTGTGCATCCACCATGGAAAATTTTGTGTAGAGATCTTGGTCTACATCCATACAAGATCCAACTGGTTCAAGAACTAAAGCCACTTGACCATAATAAGCGTCGTTTGTTTGCTGATTGGGCCTTAGAACAGCTTGAAGTTGATTCACTTTTTTATCGCAAAATTGAATTACTGAATTACTCGAAAAAGTGGTCCAAAATTGGTCTGGTCGAATGCGGTTCCTCAGAGCTAGTCGTGGTGGACATATGCCGGAAATTATTTTTAAGACATATGTCATAAAATTATCTTTCCAATAAAAAACAATTTGGCTTCAATCTTAATTTAGATGTGTTTTATTTCAATTTAAAGTTTTATCACTCTAAAAAAACACCCGATATTATGTACACGTCTCCACAGTATTGACAGAGAATCCTGCTTCTATTATTGTGAATTTTTGTGAAATACCGGTTTTCGTATCTAATATCGAAACAAGGAAATATTATCATATTATTCGACTAGTGTAATAAAGTAGTTTCATTATTCCATTAGAGTAATAAAGAGTTTAATCATTTCACTAGTAAATAAAGTGGTACTTTATACGTTTCATAAATGTAGATGAAGGTTCGATTGTGGATAATAATTATTTATTGTACAAGAAGATAAATTTGTACTTTACCTTTGAGAGTGTCTCGACTGACGTCTCGACGCTAATTACGCTCGAGAAGATAATGCATCGTGTGCAATACAACATTTTTTTCTACAGCAACACTTCAAATCCAGGTGAAAAATAAAATTTCAAAGAAAATTGTAATTTTTGGCACAAAAAAAGACAGAATGTAAAATTTGTTTTACATTTAATGTAAAATAAAAATAGAAATTTGTCTTATAATATATTTAATGTAAAATAAATTTTTCATTCTGGTTTTTGCGGAGTGTTTAGTTTTTTTGCGTTTTGTGTAGGAAGTGAATTCGAAATGCACGGAAAAGAATTAACCCAAGAAGAAGAAAACCTGCCATCAGATGTAGAAAATGCAACGTTGGAAGCAGAAATTTTTTTGTTGTCCCTAAAATCTAGGTTGATTTTTGAGAAGGAATACCAGCCCTTTAAAAAGTGGGAAGCATGAAGAATAATGGCGTGAGTGAAAAAATGCTTAAGGCGTATTTTCCGAAATGTTGAAGAAAGCGAAGCCATCGTCATTATGTTAATTTAATTGAATAAAAAAAGTTGAAACATTTTATCTACCCTTGCTATTAAAGTGATACTTTATCTACTCAAAAGAGGTGCTGTAACAATATTTCAACATTAGCTATAGAAAAAACATTATTATTATACAAATATTATTATATCATTGAAAGGCAAAAATTTCCGAAGTACAGTATTAATGTAATAATAATAATAATTATTATTACTATTAATACACAAACAAAGGGAGGGGCGAACCCATAAACCATAAAATTAACAAAATTTGTTGCCTCAGTAGTAAACATACCTCATTAAATGTCCAATAAAAAAACCCGATAGCAAATCAAGCCAAAAAAAAAAAACAAATTTTCATTAATGTCACAATAGTCTCAGCCAAACCACCCGTCCAATCACTCTTAAACACACCAACCGAACTCGCACCGACAATTCTCGCAGGTAGGGAATTAGTCAAGTAAAGGTTTTTTAAAATTCACTGACTTGCTGACAGCAAAAAATTTCCGTATACGCCCAATGTTTGCAAATTCTGAAAAATAAGTTCGAAAATTTTTAAAAATTTTATACATAATATTATAATAGGTTGTTGGAAAATTGGTGACATCCAAGAAAGATGTTTTGTGTTTACCTTCGCTTCTTAATGCAAAACGTTAGAAAACAATGATATATAACGGCAATCTACTTGTAACAATTCCCAAAATCATTTTTCTAAAGAAATATTTCGTCATGAAATTTCACACGAATGAAGTGAATAAAATTAAATGATACGTGAGATTAAATAAAAAGCAATAATAAACCTTATATCTTGTAATTGCAAAGTGGATATTTCATGATGTATATATATATAATCACTATTATTATGTACCCGGTGACTGAAATGAGTTAACTACTTTGCTGCAATCTGCAATGATCTCAGACCTTGATTTTTATAAATAGTTAAATACAAGTTGGAATCTAGTGAACTCATGTCGATTGAAATGTTGAAAATGAAGTTTATGGCAATTTGTATAAAACTGTTCCCATGGTTAGAACATAGAGTTTACTGTTTATATGCTCTTGTTGCAGGGTGCTATGGTTACACGGAAATGTCTGTGATTTTTTAGTATTTCGAGCAGAGGATGGTCTTAAACGTTTAGGTTGGACTCAATAATAAAGAATCCGAGGCCAAAAGCAGTGTTTTACGGCCATCCGTAAACGGCGTCAACTTTCGAACGGAAAAGCTAAAGACTTTAAACATTCAGGGTTTGAATTCTAAATATCTTGTAGGATCGTTAATGGACAGAATCGGTTTAATGGTTTCACAGTTTTTCATATTTGAAATTTTCTCATATGTTTTCATAATTTTTCAAAATTACAAATTCTTCTGATCCGAACTTTGGTTTTCAGGAAAAGAATTTACAACTTTCAGGGTAGGTTTTGAGGCCCAAATGAAGTCGTTACTGAGTACAATCGGTCCAGTGGTACTCTATTACGTATTCCTAAAATACATCCATTTGTAACAGTTTCAGAATAAAAGTTTTTTTGAATTTTTTCGCGAAAAAATTGCCCTTATATCAAGTTGCACTAAATGATACGAGAAGGGTAAATGCGATTTATAATTATTCATGCTTTGTTTTAATGAATCAAATCATAATCACAGAATAGAGAAGCAATACAGAAACACAAACTATCTCTAATATTTCCATTTTCCATTGAATTTTTTTCAAACGATTAGGTTAGATTCGCTGATAAATCAGAGATCAAAAGTAATTCGGTGCGGCCGGACCCTTCGTAAATACCCCCACTTTCAAACGGAACAATTAGGAGATTTGAAACTTTCATGGCAGGTTCAATGGTTTCGTAGTTATTCACATTAAACTTTTCTCTTATTTTTCCAATAGGACCGAAACAACCCACTCAATCGATATGAAATTTGGTATTTAAGGGATATAATAAAAAAACCCGCTTATGCAGAATTCGAAGTCAAAAGTAATTCTGTCCGGTTGGTCCGTCTGTAAACACAACTTTCGAACGAAAGAGCTAAAGATTTTAAAACTTCAGGGTAGATTTGGCGCAAATACATATATCGGGTGTTGTTTTTAGATTGATGGAATTTTAAATTGAAATAAAACACATTTAAATCAAGATTGAAGCCAATTTTTTTTTGAAAGATAATTTTATGACATTTATGTTTTAAAAATAATTTCCGGCATTTGTCCACCACGACTAGATCTGAAGAACCGCATTCGACCAGACCAATTTTGGACCACTTTTTCGAGTAATTCAGGCCTTATTTCATCAATGACATGAGTTATGTTGGCTTCAAAAGCGTCTATTGTTTTTGGTTTATCAGCATAAACCAATGACTTAACATAACTCTAAAGAAAATAATCCAGTGGAGTTATGTCGCATGATCTTGGAGGCCAATTAATTGGACCATTTCTCCCAATAATGTTATCGCCATATCTTTCATTCTATAAATCAATTGTTACGTTAGTAGCATGAGATGTAGCACCATATGAAGTTGATCCACTTTTTCATCGTAAAATTGTGTTTAGTGATGAAGCTAATTTCTGGTTGAATAGCTATGTAAACAAGCAAAATTGCCGTATATGGAGTGAAAATAATCCCCCAGAAGTTCTGCAGATTCCATTGCATCCTGAAATCCTGAAAATGCACTGTATGGTGTGCTTCACACGCCATCGTCGGTCCATATTTCTTTAAAAACGATGCTGGAGCTAATGTTACAGTGAATGGTGCTCGTTACAGATCGATGATCAATGATTATTTGTCTCAAAATTTGAATGGTATATGGAGTTTTTGGAACCAAAACTCTTCTGGGTAGATACCATTCAAATTTTGAGACAAATAATCATTGATCATCGATCTGTAACTAGCACCATTCACTGTAACATTAGCTCCAGCATCGTTCTTAAAGAAATATGGACCGATGGCGTGTAAAGCACACCATACAGTGCAATTTTCAGTATGCAATGGAACCTGCAGAACTTCTGGAGGATCGTTTTCACTCCATATACGGCAATTTTGCTTGTTTACATAGCTATTCAACCAGAAATGAGCTTCATCACTAAACACAATTTTACGATGAAAAGTGGATCAATTTCATATTTCAATTAATATTCTATATTTTCTTTGAATTCTCTTATTCTTTTTGATGCTGTGTAATGAGTGTTAATTCTCTCTGTCTACTAAATTGAAACTGTGTTTTTTAGGACAAAAAGTTTTCGAGAAAAAATTTTTATAAAATTAAAATTTGTAGTAAGGTTAACAGTCTGTGTTATCACACATTTGAGATATTTTTATCCTTACCTTCATTTCAGAATTTTTCATTATTTTTGCAGAGTAGATTTTTCGATATATGTATGCTTATATACGAAACTATATATGTTGGGTTAATACGTTTTATGTCGTAAAGTGGAAAAAGTTTTTTCCAAGACATTGAAAAAAATTTTATATTGATTATATATACTGATAATATCAAAAATTTTGATATTATTTCGATGTCTTAATATATAATTTTCAGTATATTATGCAGAAGTTTAAAAATATAATTCTGTATTTACAGTTATTTCAATACTTCTGTCAAGTATCAACTCGCATTTTAATTCATTTTCAGACTAAATTCAGTATATAGATGTGAAATAATGACAAGAAGGTTAATACAAAATTTCATGAAGCTTGTGGGTCACGCAAAGGCTTCTGACTTCACGTCAGTGCTTTTCTAGACATTTTTCTTTATTCATTCGAATTTTAATTCAAGTTTTTCAAATAATAGAGGAGTAAATTGACATTTGTAGGTCTGTCCTGTAATTTTAACTATTTATTCTTAAAATATATTTCTTGCTCAATAATCATCATCCATCAAGAGAAATCCATAATTTTTTTCTAGTTTTTACTGGTTGAATGAACACTACATTTGATGAAAGTTCAAATAACGCATCGACTGATGAGTTCTTGGTTAAATGAATAAAACACAACTTTTTTAATTCGAATGTTCGAGTGTTTACGGACGGCCGGATCGACCTGACAGAATTAACTTCGACCTTGGATTCTTCACCAGTGAGTCCAAATTTGAGACCATTTTCGGATCGAGATTTGAAAATTAAAGAAATTTGAGCGAAATGATGGCACTCTGTTCCCTAGAATAAGCTCACAAAAATATGTTGTTCAGGTAATGGTAGTATGAATTAAATACTCAATGAGTCTTTTTTTTTTTTTTTGTTTCCCAGTGATTTCTGTAATGAAATCCTGACTTAATATCCATCCAATAGCTACGAGTTTTTCCTTCCCTATAAAATAATGATAGACATTTTGAATATGAATGAGAAAATAATTGGAAATATCGGATTTATTAACAACCCAATTTTCAAAATATACTCGAGTTCACGTCGACATGAATACGGCAGCAATCTTAACCGATTACTACCCGAACCTTCCCATCAGAATCATATCGAAGGTTATTAATATCAAATGCCGCATGATGGAATTATATTACGATTAAGGTAATAGATAATACCGCAGTATCAATTATAGTCATCCATGTTGATACTAGATTATTTCGCAGGTCATAATCGAATATGCCGCAGGTTTGTAGGTCAAAGTGTGAAATGTATAGACAACTAGTAAAATTAGTTAGTACGGTCGAGGGAAATGTCATTCGATAAATTTGCGAAATTATTATTCATAACTTTCAACAATGAAATTTATTACTTATCGAAAGGCATTCGATTCTGTATTCCCAGATATAAAATAACAGAATTAAATGAAGAGTTTTTCACTCCTTTTAAAAAATTCACAAATTACGGTTTGAATAATGAAAAGAGGTTTTTCTTGATAGTAGGATTATTACAAAATTTTAAATATCATATAGGTTATTCTGTTAACCTACAAATTTTAATTTCAGAAAATTTTTATTCAAAACTTTCAGAATTAAATTAAAAAAATGTCTTTAGAACACTGTGTCAATTTAGTAGACATATAGAATTAACACTTATTACATAGTACCAAAAGAAATAAAACAATTAGAAGAAATTTAAATTGCCAATTAAAAAATTATTGAATAAATAGGTACTTGAAGAGTACTAAATTTAAAACCAATATCATTTGAATATCAAAACAGATTTAATCTGTAAGTCTTCTACGATTTTAATTTCGAAAAAATTTAAAAAAAAATTTTTAAGAATTAAATTATTGCATCATAATTAGCACTGATTTTATTTAATAGACGTATAAAATCAAAATTTATTATAGAATATCAAATGGAATGAAAAAATGCAACAAAAATAAATTGTTCCAGTCATTGCAAAATATTTTGGACGGTAAAATTTTTA
The DNA here is from genome assembly GCA_034642435.1 of Megalocaria dilatata. NCBI lineage: Eukaryota > Metazoa > Arthropoda > Insecta > Coleoptera > Coccinellidae > Megalocaria > Megalocaria dilatata. The sequence continues at coordinate 77,540,362 of CM067854.1, forward strand.
CTCAAATGAAGAGGTCAAGAATCACCTGGATCAGATTTTTGCCCTGCAAAGACCAAAAATTTTATGAGCTTGGAATCATGCTATTACCAGAAAGAGGGCAAAAGATGTTGGAGCAGAATGGCCAATATATGGTTTATTGAATGTTTCTTCATAATACGAAAATTATCCTTCATTTTCTCAAAAAAAAAAGAAATTACTTTTCGAACAACCCAATAACTCGCAACAGCCTGAATATAATCTTGAAATTACACATTTCCAAAATCACCCTGTAGCACGACAACAATTTCAGGTAACGCGAATCGGTTTGAGGCATTTTTGGTTTCATCAAATAGTAGTATTAAGATAAGAAAAGCGAAAACTCTATTTATATTCAGAACCAAGAAACCAACCAAATGATACTTTCTTCATAATTTAAAGGAATAAATCAAAAAATATCATAACAGGCAATTTTGGCTCAATATTCATTTCAATTTTCAGGCCACCGAATAAATTTTTTCAGCAATTGGGAATTGAAGCAGCCATAACTTAGAGATTTCAACATCATAAGCGTTGGAACATTTCAAATTTGCATTTTTGATCGGCTATAAATAAAACAATAATCAATATTTTTTAGAAATTGTGAGTTTATTAGAAAGGGTTGAACCTTTTTATTTACCAGTAGAAAACAATATTATCAAAATGACTGCAACGACTGGCTACAGTACCTTATCCGATAAATCTAATTTTTCAATACTTTGTCGATTTTTTCGGGCTCAACATCATGAATTTCTACTTCGATTTCATGTTTCAAGGAATCAGTGGTTTCTGGATGGTTAGCGTAATACTTATCTCTAACGGATGCCTCCAAAAAATGGCCCTTCGAGGTGAAAATGAGCTTCATCGCTAAAAATGGTTTTTCTGGGTAAAAGCTCATCGAGCGAAATGGAAACACATCGGTTGGTTACGAGGATTCACTTCTTGCTTTAATTGAATTTGGTTAGCCTTTATATCGAGGTCTTCACGCAAAATTCTCTTCAGAGAAGAGCGAGAAATGTTCAGTTCTTGAGCACGATGACGAGTTGATATTGATGGATGTTCAGCCACATTCCGAGCTACAGCAGCAATGTTTTCAGGGGTGCTCACTGAACGAGAACTTGAATAGGTTGTTTCATCAAATAACGATCCAAATTTCACGAATAAATTAATCCACAAATTGCCGTGGGGGCATATAATTTCTATTGAATTTTCCACGTAACAATTTGGATAGAAGATTTACCACTTTGGAAATAAGTTTTCAATATTTCCCAGTTTTGTTCCAGGGTAAATCGACTCATTCGGTGGATGCCAAATATTAAACTAACATTCTGTCAAAACACGAATGACAGAAATGTTTCGATTCCCATCCATTGCAATAATGTGCTTAATAATACCACTGATTTGCTTTTATAATATGCTTAAGCATATTGGGGCACAACTTGACCCGTATTTTGAGAATATTTCAATTTCTTTTCAAAAATACATTCTGTATTGTATAGCAACATAATACACAAAGGATGTACATGGTTTCAGAATCACAAGCCAAACTATTTATCTATTTATTCATAGGCAAAATATGAATTGAAATTTCCAACTGTAAACAGGGCCGCAAAAACAAATTTCCCGGACGCAACAACCTAGGTATGTATTGGAATAAATAAAAATTGATTTTATTCCCGTATAACGGCCTGCACAAAGTTTCGTCATGCAATTTCGACAGCAATTCGAAACTCCACTTTTTGCCTGTCCAACTTCCACTCTGTAATAAAATCCAAAGTTTGGAATGTCCGATTTTATTTCAATATGTTTATAAAGTGCAACTTTGGAACGCTGGAGAGAGGGGAGTTGGAGAACTACATAGTGCTACTTGTTATTTTGCCGCATCCAGAAATGCGATTCGTTTTATTGGGACTCTTTTACGAATACAAGTTGTATGAGTAATCGAAGCTGTATAAGTAATCGAATAAATTTTGCATTAAAATTAAAAGCAGAATGATGATCATTCAGACTTATTTCAAGTATTATTTTTGATGATGTGATTTTCTTATGAATTTACAACGGAACTCTGTTGATTTTTTCAAGTATGTGAATAAAAGGCACGAGGCGGCTATCTAATGTAGAGTTTGAGTCGTATCTTCTTCCATTGTATACATTCTGTCAAGAAAGTACCGGGAATTATCGATTTAAATCTGGCGGGGCAATGAGGCAGGTAAAATTTTTTTTCCTAGGTTGGTACCACTGTCCTCAATTACTATGCCAAGCTTGAGCGGGATATGTCAACTAGTGTGTTTGCAACAGCTGATTAAGTCAGTCGATGTCAGAGTGCGTGCCGATTTTTACTATACGTGATTACGTTGAGCAAACAATTTGTTTAAAGTTTTGTGTTGCAAATGAATTTTCGTGTGCCGATGCATTGAAAATGTTGCAAAAGGCCTTTGGTGAATATGCTATCGAAAACTCGTGCATATCAGTGGTACAGAGCCTTCAAGGACGGTCGTGAAGTGGTCGCCCATCGACGGCTTCGATCGAAGATAACGTCGATAAAATTAAGGAAAGGGTGCTGGAAAACCGTCGTACCAGCTTGAGAGAGATAGCACATGATCTTAAGATATCCCACGAGTCCGCACGTACGATTTTGATTGATATTTTGGGCATGAGAAAGGTGGCCGCACGACTCGTACCGAAAGACCTGAATTTTCTTCAAAAACGTCATCGCGAACAGGTTGCTTCAGACATGCTGTATCGCTGTAATTTCGATTCTACATTCATAGAACGCATTACAACTGGTGATGAGACCTGGGTCTACGAGTACGATATGCAAACAAGCCAGCAATCATCGGAATGGGTGGCAAAAAATGAGCCGAAACCGAAAAAACCACGCCAAAGCCGCTCGAAAATGAAGGTGATGCTCATTGTTGTCTTCGATATCCGTGGCGTGGTGCACTACGAATTCGTTCCAGAGGGTCAGACGGTAAACAAGGAGTATTACCTAGGCGTTATGAAACGTTTGCGTGAGCGTATCCGTAAGAAGCGGCCAAATTTGTGGGCGAACAACTCATGGATTTTGCATGACGATAACGCGCCTTCTCACCGAGCTACGATTGTGACTGACTTTCTCGCCAAAAACTCAACAAACGTGCTTCAGCAACCATCGTATTCGCCGGATTTGGCTCCCTGCGACTTTTTCCTCTTCCCGAAACTAAAATTGCCCCTTCGTGGCACCCGTTTTGAGTCGATTGAAGCCATAAAATAAAATTCGGCGCGAGAGCTTAAGTCCATCCCGGAAAGCGCCTATAAAAAATGTTTCGATAATTGGAAGTGCCGTTGGCATAGATGTATTGGAGCAAATGGAGCCTATTTTGAAGGCGACCCAATAAATTTTGACGATTAAATGTAAAAATGTTGTTTTAATTGAAAATTCCCGGTACTTTCTTGACAGAGTAGTATTTCTGTGTTATAACCTTATTTTCGTATAGGCTATGCTTATCCCAAAATTGATTAGTTGATGCAGAAATGTGTATTGAAAGAAAGGTATTTTATATAATATATTTTTGAATGATTGTTTTGTTTATTCAAATAACTTCTTACTGAAGAGATTTTGGATCCGAGTTTATCAGGTTCTTCCTCAGGAGAATGTGCTATATATTTCTTGAAAAAGGAAAATAAAAAAGGGCTTTTTTGAATAATATGTGTAACATTTTCTGTTGATTTTTTAGTATCCAATCGAAACATATATGTATAAGGTGATGTCTAAATAATTTGGTCATCTTTTCTTTGTATTCTTTATCAGTTAGTTTCCACCACACGTAGTGATAATATTTATGAGTATAAAGTGATACAGTGTATAAAGGACATGTTTTTCAAGATTTAATTATAAATTTTTTCATGAGATTTATTTAGATTAAAATCTGTAGAGGTTCTGGAGAATTAATTTGAGCTATTATTCTGTAATATGCAAATTCTTCTTCATAGTAATTTTCAATTTATATATTTCAATAATTGAAGAATTTCTTTGTATTACATCACATTCATGTGGCGGTTATCTAATTCAGAGTCTAAATCGTATCTTCTTTCATTGTATATTTCTGTGTTATAACCTAATTTTCGTATAGGCCATGCTTATCCCAAAATTGGTTAGTTTTTGCCGAAATGTGCAGTGAAAAAAAATATATTTTTATATATTAAAAACATATAAAAATGATTATTTTGTTAATTTAAATAACTCCTTAGTGAAGAGATTTTGGGTCCGAATTTATCAGGTTCTTTCTCTGGAGAATGTGCTTTATATTCTTTGAAAATTGAAAATAAAAAAGGCCTTTTCGAATAATATGTTGAACATTTTTTGGTGTTGGAACTTGTGATTATTTAACATCCAATTGAAACATATATGCATAGGGTGTTTTTTCTAGAGTGATAGAACTTTCGATAGGGTTAACTGTGATTTGACAGAAGGTAGAAGCCATGTTGTCTTGACATTTCTGTTCAGTAAGCATTGACCAATTATCATGGAAAGATTCACGTCGCAACAACGTTTACAGATTGTTGAAATTTATTTCCAATCAGTATTCTATTCGCCAAACTTATAGAGCACTTCGTGAAATTTATGGTTTACATGATCGTCCATCAGAGCAGCTTATTCGTCGAAATATCGATAGATTTCGGACAACATTTTCTTCACTCGATGCATCAAGACAAAGAACTTCACATATAGAAGAGAATATCGCTCATATAAATCATAGTTTTAATGATGATCCAGATTTGTATGTTCGTCGACGTTCACAAGTTGGACTATGTGCATCGGCCACATGGAAAATTTTCCGTAAAGATCTTGGTCTACACCCATACAAGATCCAAATGGTTCAAGAAATAAAGCCACTTGATCATAATAAGCGTCGTTTGTTTGCTTATTGGGCCCTAGAACAGCTTGAAGTTAAACCACTTTTTTATCGTAAAATTGTGTTAAGTGGTGAAGCTCATTTCTGGTTGAGCGGCTTTGTAAACAAGCAAAATTGCCATATATGGAGTGAAAACAATCAGCAAGAAGTTCTGCTGGTTCCATTGCAACCTGAAAAATGCACTGTATGATGTGCTTTACTTGATGATCAATGATTATTTCTTTAAAAATTTGAATGGTATTGACCCAGAAGGTTTTGGTTCCAACAAGATGGTGCTACACCTTATGCTAGTACCGTAATAATTGATTTATTGAAAGGAAGATTTGGCGATAACATTATTTCGAGAAATGGTCCAATTACTTGACCTCCAAGATCAAGCGACATAACTCTACTTTCTTTGGGGTTATGTCAAGTCATTGGTCTATACTGTTAAACCAGAAACAATATACGCTTTGGAAGCCAACATAACTCGTGTTTTTGATGAAATAAGGCCTGAATTACTCGAAAAAGTGGTCCAAAATTGGTCTGATCGAATGCGGCTAGACTTGCTCCGATGTTGAATCAAATAAAAGAGATGACAATACCTATGATATTAATGAATAAACAACTGACGCATCTCTTTTCTTAGAACAGCGTATAGAAATTCTGCAAAGGGAAGAAGAAGAAATTGAAGATGAAGAAATAATTGTTGTAGTAAAATTAGAATATTATCTATCATTATAACATTTAGAGTATATTAACCCGTTCCACTTTGATCATTAGCAATATAACCATTCTTCCAATCAATATGATACGATGTGACCAAACTTTCTTCATCACAATAGATCGTGGAGAATACCTACTGGGAAAACCACGTTGGAAAAATGCGTCAAGAATATTACCTCACATATGGTGCCTTCATGTGTGCACATTATACAGAATATGAAATTTCCAACTTTTTAAACCGCAATATCGCACGATGGTAATTTGTACAAAAAAAAAATTCGAATAATTTTTTTGAAGAATTATATGATCTACAATTTTTGTCTGACCTATTTTCACGCTGAAACTTTTCATTTCAAAGAAATTGGATCCAAAAGTATTTTCGACATTTCAATTGTAATGGTTTATTCAACTTCTATACCAATTATCAGCTCTATGCGGATTTTGGCTAAGTTAAATGTCTTTCTTGGGTAGAGGCAGCTTTGAGCAAAATGAATATCCGCCCACATCTCACTAGCACCATAAAATTCTGAAGAACTAGTTATCTTGGTCAGGTTCAGTTATAAAATTCTTTTGAATCACTAAATTGCTCATGACTTTTTCCGAAAAGTATATAATTAATTAAATTTGATATTTTCTCGTATATAAACATGTGCCATCTAGAGTTTGCATTTTGAAGATGCGTACGTTTCTGAGGAGGATTTTGCATAGGTATTTTGAACTCGGAATGAAGTCTCAAAAGGTAGGAATAGTGCAAGAAGTGAAGTAAAAAAATGTAGCAACTCATGGAGAGGAATAAAAACGAAAACAAGAAAAAAAGCAACACAAAATTCAGATATCCTAAACTATACATCCACACTGTAATAACGATTCGTCAGCAACAGCTCCTTAATCTCTCTCTTAAATTTTCTATACTCCAAAACTCTCAGTCTTTTAGGAAGATGGTTGAATAATTTAATACCACAATACAATGGTGAGTGCTGAAATGCAGTTGTTCTATGTTTTGGAATACAGAGGAAATCCTTATTTCTTATACTGTACACATGGTAATCCGAGCATTTCTTCAGTGATTCTATATTTTTTCTAGTACACTGCAAACAATTGAAGATGAAAATACAGGGAAAACTTAGCGAACTGTTATTAATAAAGATAGGCTACAGGACTCCATCGGCGTGAAGTTGAAGATGCACGATTTCTCGAAGATGAATCTCCCCCAAACAAAACATTATAGTTAAGGTGGGAGTAAACAAGAGAATAATAAACGCAAATTAAGGACTCTATCGGTAGAATATGCTTAAGACGTCCTATTCTGAAAAATGCACTGCTCAATCTCTTACACACCGAATCAACATGGTACCTTCAACTCAAAATTCCGTCAACCGTCAAACCTGAGTTCAACGAGATTGGGAGCCGAAGCAAACAAAACAACCCTAATGGTCGCCAATATTGATGAGTAATTAATGACATGGAGAGGTAGATCACTGGCGAACCAAATTAATAAAAGAGGTCCCAAAACAGAAATCTGGGACACACCCATTTCTACTGGATACTCAACAGTTTCTTGTTGGCCTATGCGCACATAAAAGTAACTATCATTCAGAAAATCTTCAACCTACTCGACGAAGACATCTCCAAAACCGAAGCTGTATAACTTGGCCTAAATGAAGTTAAAACTCAGGCATTCAAATGCTTTTGATTCATCGAAAAATAGCCCTACCACCTGGGATCTGATACTAAGACATTCGTAAACGAATTAAGTTTTCATTGGTAAATGTCAATATTCCGCCTTCCTAATAAACTAACATCTTTGAAAAATTATTCTTTGGTTTTTCATTTATAGCCGATTAAAAATGCAGAATTTAAATGGTCTGACCCTCATTATTGTGGAGCAGTACACAAATAGGATGATACAAATTTTCTCTACAGAAATTCAATTGACGAATTACGTGATCACCATAAGATTGGAAAGAAATATAATGAAAATAATAAACTATCTGAAACATACAGTGGCGTACCCAGACATGAGCCTTGGAGAAGAATAAAAAAGTTATAAACAAAAAAAAATGGTTATTCGGAGGATATACTTTTATGAAACAAAATCTAGACGCCTAGGTCTTTTTGAAAATTCATCAACAATTTCATCTTCGGAAATAGGCAGCTCCCTATAAATAGGCATCATTGCTACGCCGTTGAGCCTGTTTTGAGAAGTAGAATTTCGGAGATAATTCTTTATTCTTTTCAATGTTGAAAATGATCTCTCTGGAGTGGCTGTAGAAACTGGTATTGTACACATTAGAAAAAGCTTGTGGATTATATATTTCCAGATGAGCCAAAGCTGGACTATTGCTTTTGATATCTGAATGATTACTCAGATGAGTGCGCCACAATTTAATTTCAGTTTTTGAAATACATCTGGGTATATCAGGTATAAAGAAATTTAAACGTTCGTCATACTCGTCGGCATCAGTTGTTTTTCTCCTATCAGCAGATACGTAAAGCCCTTGAAAATTTGTTTATGGTTTGCAAATCTTTTCTCTAACTGGCTGATGAAATAATCAATAGATGGAATGTAAATGGTAACCTTGAAATAGTCCATTTCTGGTGCTTCTGAATCTTGCAAAATGATAGGATTTGCCCCTTTTTTGGCGTGAAACAATTCTTTTTACCTTAATGTTGGTTTCGATACTTGAGGCAAGAGCCTGAAATATGCAGGAAAATAAAAAACTGACAAACACATTTTATATTCCAACTTTTACCTGAGCTGTATCGAAGATCGAGTCGAAATGTGTTTTGGCATCTTGACGTACGAATTTCAGAAAAGAAATAATATTTTCCGTCATAGTTACAACTTCTCTGAGGTCGATTCTCGATTTTTGTAGGAATCGGCAAAACGGTAAGGAATAACAAAATATTTGATTCACGACTTGAAGTGCGACCAGATAGTCGGAATTATTCAGTGTGTTTCGCAACATATTCGCATCTCCAGAATCTTTCCAGTTTGATATCTCCTCTAAACTTTCAACGAAGTAATCAAATAATTCCAAAAAATCTTGTACTGCTTCATACTTAGATGTCCACCGAGTTACACATAATTTTTTGAGAGTTTTTGTGGAAGGACTTTCATTAGACTCATCAATATTTTTCAGAAGAACAGTTTGTCTCTTTGGAGTGTTGGAGAAATCATACAGTTTTTCTATGGTATTGAGACAGTTTCTAATTTGTGGAAATTCGCAAATTTTTGATACAGCTAAATTCAAAGAATGGGCAACGCAGTGCACGTAAATCATCTTAGGGTAGTTATGACGAATAATCGCTTGAACGCAATTGAATTTGCCTGACATATTACTTGCACTATCATACCCTTGCCCGACAAGAGTCTTGAGTTCTATTCCAAATTTTTCCAAACTATTTAATATTAAATTAGATATACTTTTGGCGCTTACACTTTCTGCTGTAACGAACTGTAAGAAATCCTCGTGGAATTTGTTTGCATTGAAATATCTTACACATAAAGTAACTTGCTCAATTGTCGATATATCGGTTGTTTCATCAACTAGAATAGAAAACGCTCCTGCCTCATTAATTCTTGATACCAATTTATTCAGCATGATAGTATTTATACTGTTAATAAATTCATTTTGTAATCTTGGGCTTATATAAGTCTCCCTTTTACTTGATTTTTCAAGAGTCTCCCTTAGCTTAGTGTCACCCCTAGCTCTATATTTTAATATTGCACGAAATTTTCCCTCATTCACGGAACTATAACTTATTTTTAGTTCTACAGAATCTCTATGCCCTCTAAGTGACATTTCCACTACAGCATACTAATACAACTCCTTTAATAGGTTTAATTCTAGCTCTATTTTCTGATACCTGTCTTTTTCGATTTTCGTCTATCAAGTCTATTATACCCTCTTGAACTTCCGCTTTTATTCTAACTAAATTATCGTATGCACATATAATTCTTTATGAAATTGAGTATTCTGATGTGAATTGAATATCTGCAAAAACTAATCATAGCTTATCTTACAGTTATAAAATATAATTTAATGAAAATTTATCTCTTTCGCATTTATCCAGTTGTCCATTTTGGTTTTCACCAAAGCACCTAACGCCTAGCTATTAGATCTGCCTGTTGTGGCGAAAAATAGACAAAATTTGCAAAACGCCCCGTTTTCTTTTGCTGAGTATGAGAACCAATTGAACTCTACAAGCCACTTATGTTGAAAACGGAGTTTAACGCTTTTATCACTGTATTTTTCGGGTAAAGTATGTCGGTGGTGGAACCTAAAGTGCACCAATCACATTTTTTATATCGCTGACATGTTGACCCACAAAGTTTCCACTGTCATTTGAATTTATAGACACTTCTTGAGATTTATTTTCATCTGTCGAAGTGTCAGCTGTTGTATTCAAACGCGAAAAACTTGAAGATTCGCCTGCATGAATTTTCCTTCTTTTGAAGAAGTTTTCCAAAGAAGTTATACATAATGAGATTTTGATTATTTTGGAGATTACGGAACACACATTAAAAGTTAAACACTGAATATAATAGAAAAATTTCACGTAATTCAAATCAAACAGAATATATCAAAGAACTAAACCTACTGACCTATCGTCCTATCTTTGTTAATGAAAATGTTGACGCATTAAGTAATGGAATCCAAAGTTCCGACAAAAATATTTTTCGCGACAAAGAGATTATTAGCTATTTCATGAAATTATTTATTTACTTAAGGAAGAACTTGCTATAAAGGATGCCGTTGATTCAATTCGTGTAGTTCGGACCTTTCATTTCAGAATCTCATTTATTTTTACGAGATTGTTTTTCATTAATTTGGAATTTATAGTCCGTGTGCAAATAATGAAGGTGCCGACGACGTCGGATTGGGTGGAGCCCTTTGATATAACCGCGGTTATGAATTCGTTGATTCAATTTTTGGAGGATTAAATTATTGAGCCTTGCGACTTATAATGGATATATCCCCCTTATCCTCCCCCTTGGGTACGCCACTGGAAACATACTTATTTTCGCATGTCACACTGGCTGTAGTTGAATTGCTACGAAAAGCTAAATTCCCTGAAATATTCAATATTCCCACAAATTACAGAATTTTTCAAAGAATGTAAGGATCCAGCTTTTTTCAGACTTACTGGACCTGATGTACCAATATATATTTAAGAGTTGACCCTGTGACTGCAAAAGGCTAGGCAAAAGAGAAACCTCCTTCCGACGTTCATACGTAAAGTATTTCTCATGACGTAAGAACTCGAATATACACACTTGCCGGCTGGCCAGTCCTCCAGAGAGAATACCTTGCATCTTTTCTACTCAATTTCCTAATAATTGGTGAGCAGGTTCAGAAAAAGCGTGCCAGACTATGTATAGAAGCACCTGCGGCAGGTGACGTGTAAAGAGATAATCATAACTTCCAAAAACAGATGTTGATCTTTGAAGGACTGATCTGAATGAGAAGTAAATAATTTACGAAAATATCAAATTTTATGAGAGCTAATTTATTAATAATAAAACACTTTTGAGCTCGAAAGCTCTAGCGTTTCATAGACCTCAAAGAATGCGCAAAAGTTTTGGTATATCATTTACATTTTTGTATACCTAGCGCACCATAAAAATGATAACCCCTCAATAAAGTTCATATTTAATAATCAGGTACCAGCTATTGCATTAATTTTCAGAAATTTTATCGATATTATATTCCTTATGCTTATGTTTCTGGGTGTAAATATGCTATTTTTGTCTTTTTCAAAGATCCTTGAGGATATTTTAAGAAATTTTTTTTTGGTAAATTGGAATTTCCAACATTTCTGAGTTGAAGAAGTAAATTGAATATAGAATGAGTTTGACTATAGATGCAGTCTGAATTCTTACTGTGAAAACAATAAAGTTAATTGATTAATCATTATTTTCTATAGTTTATATATATTCGAAAAATCATAGGGTCATAACTTCTCCGGAATATTATTATGAGAATTCTTTTGATAAAATCGTAAAAAGCTTTTTATTTGATAGAAGGGTATATCAAAATTTGAATATCAAAACAGATTTAATCTGTCAGTCTTCTACAATATTAATTTCAAAAAAATTTCATTCAAAAAACTGTAAGAATTAAATTAATGTCTTCCAAGCACCGCTGATATTTAATAGACGTTCACAATCAAAACTCAATAAGCAATATCAAATGGAATAAATAAACCAACAAATATAAATTGTCAATTAAAATTAATAATTAAATATTTGAAGGAGACAAAATTTTGTTTCTGATCTTACCATTATGAACACCAATTCCTTTTCAAAAACATAAAACACAACTTAAAGACTTCTCCAAAAATATAATTTATTTGAAATACTCAATATATTTAAATAAGTTAATTCAAAAATCCCTCAAAACATGCACTATATCTTCAAAAAACAATTAGACTTCCGATAATCTCTTCATCGGCCCTAAATCATATTTAAAATCAAAATCAACTAACAATCAATATATCTTACCTCAGAGTGGTAACCGAATAAATATAAACGGTGCTTATAAGACATTAATTTAAATCTTAAAGTTTTTTGAATAAAATATTTTTGAAATTAAAATTGTAGAAGACTGACAAATTAAATCTGTTTTGATATTCAAATTTTGTTATAGCTCTTTTATCAAGTAAAAAGCCTTTTTCTATTTCATTTTTTACATAATATATAGTTATATTTAGGCTTGAATAAAATGTCATTATGGAATGTCATAGTTTGAAGAAAACCTTATATTACCTTACAGTTTTTTGTGATTTATTGTAACGAACATAGAATATCTTGATTTTAAAGTTAGTTTGTTTAAGCAATGATCCGGTTACCACTCTGAGGTAAGATACATTGATTGTTAGTTGATTTTTATTTTAAATATGATCTAGGGTCGATGAAGAGATCATCGGAAGTCTAACTGTTTTTTGAAGATATAGTGTGTGTTTTGAGAGATTTTTGAATGAACTTATTCGAATATTTAAATACTTATATTGAAAATTTCAAATAAATTAAATTTTTGGAGAAGTCCTCAAGTTGAGTTTCATGTTTTTGAAAAGGAATTGGTGTTCATAATGGTAAGACCAGAAACAAAATTATGTCTCCTTCAAATATTTATTTATTTATTTTAATTGACAATTTATATTTGTTGGTTTATTTATTCCATTCGATATTGTATATTGAGTTTTGATTGTATACTTCTATTATTCTCAAAGTTTTTTGAATAAATTTTTTTTTAATTAAAATTGTAGAAGACTGACAGATTAAATCTATTTTGATATTCAGAATTCTTTTGGATTTCAAACCAGTTTGTGGTAATTTCGCAAATAAATATTAGGTCCTTCGGAAAGTAATTTCGTTTTTTTTTGGGGAAAATGAATTACAATTTTCGCATAACGAATAAATATTTCGTTGAATTATATATTGGCCATTGTGGTCCAACACCTTTTGCCATCTTTCTAGTAGTAGCATGATTTGTCGCTCATAAAATTTTTGGTCTTTGCTGGCAAAAAACTGATCCAGGTGATTTTTGACCTCTTCATTTGAAGTAAAGATTTTACCCTCTAAAAAAATTTGCAACCACCGAATCAAACAATAATCAGAAGGCGTTAGATCTGGAGAATATGGTGGGTGTCGCAGTTTATCCCATTCAAGCTGGAAAAGCTTTTGGCGAGTGACCAAACTTGTATGAGGTCTCGCATTATCTTGGTGAAACGTTACACCTTTTCTGTTGATTAGTTCTGGCCTTTTCCGTTGAAGTGCAATACTCAGTTTTACAGCTGATGATAGTAGACTTCCGACTTAATTGTTGTGTTATCCGGTAAAAGCTAAAAAAAAACGATTCCTTCAAATCCCCAAAAAACAAACAGCATCACCTTTTTTAAGGATATTGGCTTTCTAAATTGTTTGAGCCCGTTCATCTTTTTTGCTCTATGATCTCTTGCGTTTATCATTGTTACATACAACCCATTTTTCGTTTCCAGTGATGAGGCGCTTCAAAAATGGATCATTTTCGTGACGTTTGAAAAGCGAATCACAGACGTCAACGCAACGACTTTAATTTCTCTCCATGAGAACATGGATATCCCATATATCGAGCTTCAAGGTTAAACCTTCCAAGTATTCATAAGCAATTTAATTCGATAAATTCAACCTCTCACCGATCTCACGTGTTGTTATTTGCCTATTTGCATCAATGAATGCCTTTATCATGTCTTCATCAGCTTCAAACGAAACGTGATTCATCTTCGACATCAAAATTGCCGGATCGGAATTTTGCAAACAAGTTCTGACACTGGCGTACTGTCAACACATCTTTTTCATACACATCGGTTAATTTCTTTCTGGCTTGAACAGCTCTTTTACCTCTTCTATAGTAAAAAAGTAAAATATGACGAAAATGCTGCTTATTGCTATCCCTCTTTAAAAGGGCACCAATCAAAAACTACTGCGTAGAATGAATTGAATTTTTTGAATTTTCAAAAATATTCTATCCCTGCTACATAGTAATTTTTATTGTCTTGGAATATTCTGTTTTATTAGTATTTTTTAATTCCGTTGAAGTCAGAAAATGGAATTGAAAAGTAAAGGAATCGTCAAAATAACGGTTTATACCGAGGCATTATAATTCTTTTATATTATGCAAATTTCACGTATCTATGCTAGTAACGAATCATAAACTACTTCTCATATCTTTGGGAAGTAATGTGCGTACCTGTCATTGAATTCAAACTTATAAATTTGTGGATGATTTGTATTCGTTTGTAATTAAGTAGAAGTTTGTTTAGAAAACGGCCATCCATTTCCGACGATAGATAAACTTAAAGTTCTACAAGTAGAATCAAAAAGGAAGAAACTTGATTATTTAGAATCTGTTGAAATTTTCAAATTAGTTCACAATAAAAATAATGAATGACTGTACGGATTTAAAAAAGTATTACCTGTTTACAAATAATCTTCTTTGACATGCCGACATTCTAATAGTTGTTAGGCTTAAGGTGGCACTAGTGTATGATAAATACATTTGCGTTCCTACGCACAGCGCGTATAGATGCGTGGCTGATTTGTATTCATTAGACATTAGAGCGCACTGCCGATTGAAACCAATAATCTTCGAAACATTCGCATGTCTGCTAATTATGTCCAAGCGATTAACAAAACCTATTTGGGCTTGTTTGAGTTTAGAATTGTTATGAAGATGTATGTTGCACTGTCCCGATTTGAAGAACTTTCTATTACTGTAATTCATACTCGTTATTAACTACTTTAAGGTTTCCCCTCAGCATTTTCTGTTATCTCATCAGCTATTAGCTGTGAAAATGTTCGCTATTATCTTCGTTTCACTCATCAGCCATTCCATCAGCTAATCCCGTCTGTACCGAGAATGTCCGTTCTGATTAACATAAAGTTCACAAATTAATTCAGCAGTATTCTTTCTATCTGATCCCTTGTGGGATATCCTGCGGAGAGAAATACCTTCTTAGCAGGAAAAATATGAACAAGGCCCTTTCTTTTATGAACTTCAACCTCGGCGTTTTCCATTATACTATCGTGGATGATGATGTTCCAAGGACTCATTATTTCGAGGCCGTGCTGAAAGAATTACATTTCGAATATTTTAGCTAAGAGGTTGGGTTTTTGGTTACCAGAAGAAATGGGGCAAATGATGGGTTCTTGTGAATTTGTAGAAGACTAGTTGCAAGAAAGAAAATCTTGGAATTATCTGCATCATATGAAAGCCATATACTAGTGATATTTTTTGTACTCATATACAACTTGATATATAAAACATAATCTATAAAATAATTGAAAGAGTATTCAGCATACACGGGATGTCACACAAAAAACATTACAGAATATTTCGTTTGATAGGAAATGATTGACGAATTATAGAAAATGTCGATTTTTAATCTGCGGGTGATATTGATTTGCATCATTACATATTTTGTACCTGCCACACATTCATAAATTCAGGTATCAACTTTAAAATTTTGAATGGTGAAGGGTTTTCCAATAAGAGGTTTCATTTTGAATCGCCCGCTATCTTTGCAGGTGTCACTTTTGAAGCTGTCATCTTTTGACATTTGACAAGTAAAAACTACGCCATCACTTACAATGGAACGATAAGCGCTTCAATAATACATCGAAATTTGTTAAAATTCACTACAAAAATAGTGAAAATTTTGTAGTCACAGTTCGCAACACTAAAGCACTTTTGGGTCGTCGTGAAACACTTTCTCGGCCGTCAATACTAAAACAGGTGGAAAATTTTGAGCTGTTGGAACAACTAAGTGATGTGAAGAATCGAAATTTTGTCCGTCGCTCAAGAACAACCTAGAATATTGCTGCTGTAGCCCGTAGTGTTGAAGAAAACCCAGGTTTCTCGATTCCTTGTCGATCTTTTGAATTAGGCATTCAACAAACGACATTATACCATATAAAGGGTGCATAAAGACTAAGGTTTTAAGGCTTTCAATGTTCATTTAACACAAGAATTCAAGCCGGTCGATCACCAGCAACATTGCATCTTCACTGATTGGGTTCTTGAAATGCATCAAAATGATCCGGATTTTCATTGCAACATCATCTTCAGTGATGAGGCCCATTTTCACCTCGGAGGCTATGTTAGTAAGCAGAATTGTCAATTGCGGCTCTGAAAATCCAAGAATGATTGTTGAAAACCCCCTTCATCTTCAACGTGTCTCTGTTTGATGCGTGTTTGTCGGTGTTACTGGACCTTACTTATTCGAAAAAGAGGCTGGTGCAACTGTTACGGTAACTGCAAGAAAAATTTCTTGGCCGTGGTTTTTCTCGAAGAGGTGATCACAATTGGCCACCGAGATCGTATGATTTAACATCTGTAGACTTTTTTATTTGAGGTTACGTGAAAGATAAGGTCTATGTCAAGGCTCCACAATTGATTCAAGACCCTTAAGATGGAATTCGTGAAGTTATCAGCCACAAATGTGGGAAATGGTCATGGAAAATTTCAGGAGAAGGATATGATTCTGCCATGACGGTCATTTGTCTGATATCGTTTTCGATTGTAAATGGCAAATTCTTCTCTTCAAAATGAAATAAAAGTTCATTGATTTCTCCTGAAATATACTCGTTATTTTTCAATATCAAAATGGAACATCTTGCTTACCTCGAAATTTTTTTTCTTCGTTATACACACCTTGATTTCTTATCACTCAAAGAACTTGATTTAACTAAAATTGTATTAAAATTTGCCAAAAATGGTAAGTAAAATGCTTTATTCCGCTAATATTTATTGTTTACACAACAATTGTTTCGTCAATTATGTTTTGACTAAATGATCTAAGTAAGGAAAATGATTACTTTTACAGAATCGGTCTCCTTAAATACATGTCTGAACAAAAAAGATTAATAACATGAAGGTTTGTTTTGGGAATTTTCAGAACTTATTCAAAAAGGTTCAATAACGGGAATCGGTTTAAATTTGTCTGGTCGTTGAGTAAAATGTATTTTTTATGATGCAGGTTTATTTCTAGTGCTTCCAAAAAGGTTCAGTCTATTACACTTTTTCTCTATATCGAGAACTTCGAAATTATGTCCTGTTTCTTCAAGGTAATTGGCATAGGTAGAATTTGATTTATTTTCAACGAATGAATAATGATGTTCTTTGATCCTTATTTCGAAAACTCTGCCTGTTTAGCCAATGTATACATTTGGACATGTATCGCAGGTTAACCTATATACTCCTGATCTCTTGCTCTTATTGACGATATATTTATTTTTTTTATCGATTTCCCTAAAGAACTTATGGTTTCACATGAAATATGAGATTTCGATGTTCTTTTCAAATATCTAGCTGTCAGTTCAGAATTTCGTCCTATATACGGCAAATATAGTTTTCATATTCTATTCTTATTTGTGGGTAAACTAATGGCATGAACTGTTCTTGTTGGATTTTATTCAATAGTTTGTCGATAGTTTATGAGTTTTACTCATTATCTACTGCAATTTGTTCAATTATTTTGAACTCTATCTTAAAATTTTTCATGACATAGATACGTTAACAAAGCTATACAATATACTATATTGTATGCTGCTAATTTATGCGAAGAGGAATACACTTTTCGTTATCTTATAATATGTTAGTGGATTATCTGAAAATATTGCTAAATATTTCAAAAATAGTTTCAATTATAACGCAGCTTTCGAAACCATTATTAACCTTAGTATTTACATAAATAACAATAAGGGTCAAACAAATAAAGAAAATAAATCTGGAGTCTACAAGTTGACTTGAAACGATTGCCCCTTAGTATATATTGGCCAGACAGGGTAGATCATTCAAGAAAAGAATCCAAGAACACCAAAGAAGTTACATATCGGATTCTATACATTCTACATATGCTAATCATCTCAAGGAATTCAAGCATAATTTCAAGAATAACGATGGAATTATTCACGTCGAAAGCAAAAGTTCTAGATAAACACTTTTAGAATTTCTTGAAATCAACAGTTAAAATGACCGTTTACTCGTTTTGAGTGAATAAACAGATGTTGATAAATACTCCTTACTGAATATCACTCCCGAATAGCATTTTTTAGGGGCAAGCTCCAGTAAACGCCCTAAATTTGTATGACTTGTTTATTTCATTATTTTGTCACGTACTTAACTGTATTCAAACTCTATTATACTAGAAACCACCAGTCTGAAAAAGCCACATCGTGGTGGAACAATTGTTGTATTATAAATATTTTGTGGAAATGGAAAAACTGCCTCATATATTTTTTAATCGAAGTGAGTTTCCATCAAGTAAAGACCCAGACTCAACCAACCATAATTTTTTGAGACTTAAAAATAACCAAAATCAACAATAGATATTATTTTCCCATTTACCCTAAACAGACACATACTGCACAGTACATTCCTTTTCAAATCACCCCTTTTCACATAATTTAGCAGCATACAATATTAGGTTGAATAGACATACGTACCTATGTCACGTACCTATGTCACAGAAGAATTTTAATATAGAGTTGAATATAATCAAACAACTTGCAGTGAATAATGAGTAAAACCCATCAATTATCTATTGAATAAAATCCAACAAAAACAATCCAGGTTATTAGTTTACCCACAAACTAGAATAAAAAATGAAAATTATATTTGCTTACCGTTTATAGAACGAAAATCTGAACTGATGGCTAGATATTTGAAGAAAAATCTAATTCTCAATATTTCATATAAAACCATAAATTCTTCAGGTAAATCGGTAAAAAATAATAAAGATGTCGTCAATAAGAACAAGAGATCGGGAGTATATAGGTTAACCTGCAGTACATATGTATACATTAGCCAAACAGGCAGAGCTTTCGGAAATAGGATGAAAGAACAACCAAACTCATTCTTGATGATTAAAGTGAAACAACTTAATTTCCACTAATTTATTTAATTTCACAACAATTGTTTCGTCATGACAACATAACTTCGTCCAGTACCATACTCACCTGACGAAGTCAGGTTGTCATGAACAATTGTTGTGAAATTAAATAAATTAGCGGAAATTGAGCTGTTTTACTGTAATCATCAAGATGTGTTTCCGACAAGTAGAGACCGATACAATCAAACACCAGAACTCATTCGTTGAAAAAAATCAAATTCTACTTATGCCAACCACCATAATTTCGAAGTTCACTATATAAAGAAGAAATGCAATAGACCATTTAGAAGCACTAGAAATGAACCGGCATCATAAAAAACACCTTTTACTTGACGACTAGACAGATTCAAAGCGATCCCCGTTATCGAACCTTTTCGAATAAATTCTGAAAATTCCCAAAACAAACCTTCATGTTATCACGTTTCTTTTTGCTCAGACTTGTATTTAAGGAGACGATTTTGTAAAAGTAGTTGCTCGCCATACACACCTGATGAAGTCAATATGTAACTGACGAAACAATTGTTGTGTGAACAATAAATATCAGCGGAAATAAGTGTTTTACATTGAATCATATACGATGAATTTCCGTCAAGTAGAGACTGAAACAATCAAGAAAAAATAATATAGGTATACCTGGGTTAATTACACTTTTTTCAGTTAAATTGGAGTAAACTGTAATAAAATAAAAGACATTGGCGGTTCATCAGAGCCAAGCTCAGACCTATAAATAGGTGCATAAACAATTGCTGGTGATCAATATACCGGGTGTTTTTTTAGAGTGATAGAACTTTCGATTGGGATAACTGTGATTTGACAGAAGGCAGAAGCCATGTTGTTCTGACATTTCTGTTCAGTAAGCATTGAAAAGTTATCATGGATAAACTCACGCCGCAACAACGTTTAAAAATTGTTGAAATTTATTTTAAAAATCAGTGTTCTATTCGCCAAACTTATAGAGCACTTCGTAAAATTTATGGTTTACATAATCCTCCATCAGAGAAGCTTATTGGTCGAACTATCGATAGATTTCGGACAACATTTTCTCTACTCGATACAACAACAACAAGACAAAGAATTATACGTACAGAAGAAAATATCGTCATAGTGTTAATGATGAACCAGATTTGTCTATTTGTCGACGTTTACAACAAATTGGAGTCTGTGCATCCACCACATGGAAAATTTTGCGTGAAGATCTTGGTCTGCACCCATACAAGATCCAACTCGTTCAAGAACTAAAGCCACTTGTCCATAATAAGCGTCGTTTGTTTACTGATTGGGCCCTAGAACAGCTTGAAGTTGATCCATTTTTTTATCGTAAAATTGTGTTTAGTGATGAAGCTCATTTCTGGTTGAACGGCTATGTAAACAAGCAAAATTGCCGTATATGGAGTGAAAACAATCGTCAAGAAGTTCTGCAGGTTCCATTGCATCCTGAAAATTCATATCTCTTTAAAAACGATGCTGGAGCTAATGTTACAGTGAATTCTGCTCGTTACAGATCGATGATCAATGATTATTTGTTTCAAAATTTGAATGGTATCGACCCCGAGGTGTTTTGGTTCCAACAAGATGATCTTACACCTCATGCTGCTACCGTAACAATTGATTTACTGAAAGAAAGATTTGGCGATAACATTATTTCGAGAAATGGTCCAATTAATTGACCTATAATATCATGCGACATAACTGCATTGGATTATTTTCTTTGGGGTTATGTCAAGTCATATGCTGATAAACTAGAAACAGTCGACGCTTTGGAAGCCAACAAAACTGGTGTTATTGATGAAATAAGGCCTGAATTACTTGAAAAAGTGGTCCAAAATTGGTCTGGTCGAATGCGGTTCTTCAGAGCTAGTCGTGGTAGACATATGCTGGAAATTATTTTTAAAACATAAAATTATCTTTCAAATAAAAAAATGGCTTCAGTCTCTATTTAAATGTGTTTTTTTTCAATTTAAAGTTAAAAAACACACGATATAATGAACAAATTTGCGTAGCAGGTATGCAGCCCACATTATCATACAATGTGTGAGAGGTACGAGCCAATAATATCAAAATTGACGCCCCTATATGGGCGTTGATCTTTTTTTTGTAAGAGGAAAACATAACTTTCTGTCAAATTGTTGTTAGATATCAAAAATTCAACAGATATTTAACAACTGTAAAATTTACATCCGAAATTGAAAAGTTTCATCACAGTTCCCCATAATATCAGAACAGTAATTTTCATTGTCGCTGACCTTTTCCGGAATCTCCGACGTCCTGTCGACGTCAGAAGTAATATTGGACTGGAAAGTCGGAATATACCGAATTTTCAATAAATTTCTATCAAAGTTCGCATAGTCGCCAGTTTAGCCGCTGTGCAAAAGGGGTAAAATTAACCCCACCTCGAGTTAATTAAAAAAGTTTTGTTTTATATTGAGTTAGTTTATAATGAGAACGTGTTTTAATCTAGTTTTCAACTTTAGAATGCATGCCACTTTCGGATTTGGCCGTGTCATATACGAAATTAGCCTCTCGACTCTTGTCGTTCCGTAGAAAGCACTTTTGTGTAACGGAAAATCCACTTTATACGCTTCATTCCCGTGTCTTCGACTTACATTGTGAAAATTCCTAATGAGTTCTGCCGCAGAGGGCAAATGTACCTGCAAAGGAGTCCTTTGATAACGCTCCTTTAAAACAATTTGTTTTACTATTTTTATGTCGAACATTTTCGAACTTAGTATATAATTATGAGAATGCCTTTCGTCCTTAAAATGGCCAACTATTATTCTATTTCTGAATTCAATCTACTGACAGAGAGAATGATGGTAAAAATAAGGGATTCGGTCCAATATCGCAGTTTTTGTTTATTTAGAATATATTTCCACAGGTATGAATTAACTTAAGAATAATGGAAGATAGAAGAAGCATATTTTCAAACAAGTCATAAAACTCAGATGCCGGATGAGATGAAAAATTATATAAAAGTAGTAGTATGGAATTCGACACTTAGATATAATTCAGATGGTTTTCCTTTCCATATGCAAATTTAATTAATTAAAGTTTCACCCAAAATACTTCAGAATTCCCCAACGCAGAAAAAGGTTTGTAATTCAGAATCTCTGGAAACTCAACAACGCAGTGTGTTAAATATAGTTTGATTGAGATATGGTTCAATGAATCATCCAACTTCGACACTTCTTTTATAATTAATCATGTGTGCCGATAGCTCAGTGACGTGCGTGAAACTAAGGTGGTGTAGGGCCACAGCAACAATTCCAACCAGAACACAACTGAACTATAAAAAAAAATAATAATGTTACTGACGACTCTTCACAGAAGATCTATGAGTATCACGATATAGCATTAATTACTAAATGAGCTACTACAGATATTGGAACTCAAATTAATTGCTTTGGGGAGGTTCTCAAAATATGTTGATTTATAATTCGATTTTCTAGCAACGTTAATCAAATAACCCTTCGATATTTAACTGTCGAATTTATTCATTAAAAGAAATTATTTGACAACTTCTCTGTACAATATTTAATTGATAATGTTTTTTCTATAGCTAATGTTAAAATGATGTTATAGCACCTCTTTTGAGTAGATAAAGTAACACTTTAACAGCAAGGGCAGATAAAACGTTTCAACTTTTTTTATTCAATTAAATTTACAAATTCAAACACATTTACTGGAAGGATAAACAACAAGTATAATTTTACAATAAACACTATTAGAAACATCTATTTTTGGAACACCAAAACTTGTAGAGGGGTGTTGTTTTCGTCGTTCTTCAGTTACCATGTGATATTCTTAATGCTTCTTAACGCAAAAATACTGAACACTCCGCAACAACCAGAACGTAAAATTTGTTTTACATTTGTTGACAGAGTAATTCATATCCCAACACAGTTGTAATTTTTGTGCCAAAAATTACAATTTTCTTTGAAATTTAATTTTTCATTTGAATTTGAACTCTAGCTATAGAAAAAAATGTTGTATTGCACATGACGATAAAATCGCAATTATCTTCTCGAGCGTAATTAGAAAGACACTATAAAAGATAAAGTACAACTTTATAAATAACTATTTGTGTTCGATTTGAGAACTATTAGATTTTCTATAATGTGGCCTAAATCTCTGAAGAATACATCGTTCGAAAGTTGTTTGGCCAGCTTTCATTTCACATATTTTTTATCTGTATGAACCGACTCACTAATAATTCTCAACCATAGACATAATATAACATGGACTGGCTGTCAAATGACTTTCGATGAGACCAACATTTTTTTGTAACATTTACAATCTACTTTCTACACGTACTAATCAAATGTGACATGTAGAAGTTGTCAAACATTATTGATACTTTACAATACTTCAGTCAATTGGTCAAGTTCTCTTGAACGGGTTTTTTACCAGCTGATTTCATGTCCTTCCAGATTTTTTGGTGATGTTTTCTTACACTTGTCTAGTTTTGATATTTATTTGTGTTTCTCAGCTTGAATGTGTGTTTCCAAATGGGGCGTTGGTTCAAGCAAATATCCAGGTATTTTGCTTCAGTTTTAACTGCAATTTGTTTTTTATGTATTTCAGCTGTTGGTGAATGTAACCTGTACGGATTTCGACTCATTGATGTTAAGGCGCTATTTTCGGTACCATTGTCCTAGCTCATTGTACCATTGTCCTAGATATTCTTGAAGGTTGTTGGAAACTGTTGCTACGTTATCATGAGTTGTCAATATCGCTTCATCGTCTACAAAAGTGGCTAGTGTAATTTTCTGCTTTTCTGAAATATCGCATGTCATCAGATAAAGCAGTGGACTCAATGAACTTTCCTGTGGAACCCATGCTTTAATTTCAATAAAAGCATAGCCATATTTTATTGCAAAAAATCGATCAGATGGGTATGATTTCAGAATCAAATAGTAGGGCTGATTCTTGCCAGGTCGTCTTACTGGTGAATCATAGAGACATTTTTTTAGAAAACGATTTGCCTTGTTATTGGATGATTTACCTCTTAGGTTACGACGTGCTACTGCTCATTTTTCAATTTTGGCTGGGGAGTATTTGAACGAAAATTATGAAAACAGGTGAGTTGGACGGGGTGGACATGTGAATTCTACCAGTTAGTTGAATTGGCATGTGAACGTAGCTCTTTCACCAAGTGACTACTCAGCAGTCTCCACAGTCTGCATCCAGAGACAGAAACTGTGATAAGCGTTACGACTTATCAGCACGCGAGGTGAGAACCCCTTCGAAGAGATGAACCAGCTTCCAGTTTGGGCTTCAGTTCGAAAACCTACAACCGTCTGACTGCTAGCAGCGAAGCACTACCCAACCTCTACTGGCTCTGCATGGTCAGTACCCGAGTTGTTTGGGACGCAACCCACAGGCCGGAAGGGCTTCTTACCTATCCACTCGAACGCAGTCTCATGAACTAAAGAAGATAATCTAAAGATTGATTCCTCAATTGATCCTGGTACGAGCACCGTCAATCCGACCTGTACGTCAAGACCCACGAACCCATATGAAGACTTTCGATTGATTCTAGCGTCAAACACCAACGGACTAGCCGTTTCGTCGAGATCCACAAACCCTGAAACGTCTAACAATAGATTCAGGTTCAGTACGAGGCCGGTCGAACCGTCAAGTCCCGTTAAACCCTGAGACATTTCATGAGAAGATCCCGAACATGAGTGTCTGCGACCAGATAAACGAAGTGCCTTCCTAGTCCAGCATGCGGACTTTCAACCACTCCCCCGTAGAGTCCAACACCAATCGGGTGGCCAGGTGGTACAAGTACCATTTGAGAGCATCCACCCTCCCGAGGTAACGCAGTATGCTGCATAACGCACTCGACCATTGGACAAAAAAATCCGGAGATTTACTGTAATAGGGTAGAGTAGGACGGGGTGAACACGTGAATTCTACCAGGTTTTCGTATTGGCATACGAGCATAGCTCTTTCACCAAGTGACGACTCAGCAGTCTCCAGAGTCCACCCCTAGACGTAGAAAGTGTGATAAGGATTTTGCCATATCATCGTGCGAAGCGAGAACCCTACCGAAGAGATGAATCCACCAGCTTCCAGTTTGGGCCCCGACTCGAAAGCCAGAACGGACGGGGTGGACATCAGGCATGACCCGCCAGATCCCCAGACTTAATTTGTTTAAATTTCTTTTTCTGAGGCCATGACTTAACGCCAGTGAACACCGTAGACGAACTGAGAAATAG
Source organism: Megalocaria dilatata (assembly GCA_034642435.1). NCBI lineage: Eukaryota > Metazoa > Arthropoda > Insecta > Coleoptera > Coccinellidae > Megalocaria > Megalocaria dilatata. Next base: position 77,565,635 of record CM067854.1, read on the forward strand.
TATAATAGGCAAGTTTGATACAGTTAGGAATATTCCGGGAGTGTTTGAAAGAGTTCGATCGTCTATGAGAAGTACAACAGAAACATGTATAAGGGTTGGGGTAGGATTTTTCAACAATTGTTGGAGTTCAGTTTCTTTGTTGTTATTACTTGTTTTGTTATGATTAATTTTTGAGTTCTACGTTCTTTGTAGTAATATATTTTTTGTGATGATTATACGAGTTTATCGAAACTTCATGAATCATGGTTATAGATCGGAAAAATAACCATAAAAACTAATCATGAAATTATTCACCGCAGCTCACTAACAGGATTTTTATGACAATTTTGAATCTTCTGAGTATTTCGAGAGGATCGTTAAAATTTTTTCTGTCGAAATCGATAGCAGATACGACAAAACTACAAGTGACCATAAAGTTTATTATAACAACAAAGTTTCTTTTTATAATTTTTCAAACTAACAGTGGCTCATCAGAAAATAGTTCTGGAGCAAAACCTGGACAGTGTCCCAGAAAAAATAACATAACCCTGTAGATTTGTAATAGAAATAGGCCTGTCGCATGGTGTTAACTCTAAATTGTAATATCTACTCCAAATTTCAGTTGAATATCTTGTAAAATGCAGATACTATGAGAAAAAACTTGAAAACATTAAAACTTCAACACCTTTTATCTCGAAAACAAAACGTTTGCGGTCCCATGTTTATGAGAGTTTTTTTCTCAAAATTATTTAAAGAATCTCCCCTTTTCTTTTATACCTCCAGTTCATGAACACCGTGTACGTGTTTCATTCAACTTGAGTGTACAATGGATTTCTTTCAAGTAAAGTCCTACACGATATAAAATGATTATTTTTCCGGCACAATCGCACAAAAATTGAATCAAACCTGAATCGACTACTAAAAACTAGCACGCACTAACAATAAATAATGAACACAAAAAATATATTCATATCGACAATAAATCGCATTCGAAATTCGCAAAACAAAAATACGTCCTCGTACATCACCCGAACTGCTTCATAAACGACGACTCGAATAAATAATTCAAAAGCAAACAAACCCCCCCGATTGTTTTTATGTGCGAATCCGGCCATCCCCGGTAGCCCCCTCGCGGCCCCGATTATTCAAGGGTTAAAAACCTCTTTCGGGACACCCCATTTGTCTCGAGCTGTTCGGACCGGGATATATCCATAGTAAACACGTCTCTAAGCTGGGGGCAGATCTCGGCGCGCTTATAATATTTCAGCGAAGCGGGAGAGATAATGAAAATATTGTATTACATTAAATTTAGTGCTTACATATGCTCGTGACGCGCGGAGAATGTCACGAACCCGTCGCCGAACGAAAAAACCTAATTTGTCGGCAGAGGACGAAAAATCGCAATCATATCCGGTCCTCTCTTTTTGGGTCGAAATTGCAAGCTGGACGCTGAATGGAGCGCAGAGTAGAGGAGATCGTGGATTTTATGAATGTTTATGGAGCTTTATTTCGGGATTGTAATTAACTGTTTCGGACCGGAATATAATTGAGATTTGACTCAGAATGTTGGATTAATAGTCCGGTTAAATTAGACATTGAAGGTTACAAAAATTCCCATAGAGCTAACAATTGGTAGGAATCTTCAGAATACTACTATAAATTAATTGTGAAAAGTCCGCATCGATCCCCCTTGTGAAAAAACTTATTTGACAGTGGGAGTTTGAAAAAATGAATTTTTTGCGTTTTTCAACTAAATGGTGAGTTTTTCATTAAAATAGTCCAAACAGAAATTTTAGACCATCCAATTCTCTACAAAAAATGATCACACACTTTTTTTCGTTAGTATCGCCATTTCCGTGATATGGCGATTCAAAGAATTGAAAACGTTATTTTCTTCGTAATATGCACACGATTCCACATCACCTGTGAGATAGTGTTCTTGGCGCTTTTTTTAACGTGGTTTCCCCGGTAGCCCTATTTCACGATCTATTGTGATCTTATTGAATTTAATAGTATTCTATGAAATACAAATAGAGTATCGAAAATGATGAAAGCTGTGTGAATTATGTAGTTTATTGATAAAAAAGTAATTAGAAAAAATTATTTGTCGGCTTATTGCTGCTTGCCGCCTTTTTTAACGTGGTTTACCAGGTAGCCCTATTCCACGATCTATTGTAATCTTATTGGATTTAATAGTATTCTGTGAAATACAAATACAGTATAGAAAATGATGAAAGCTGTTTGAATTATGTAGTTTATATAAAAAATAATTTAAATAAAAAATAATTAGGAAAAATTATTGGTCGGCTTATTGCTGCTGCAGCTTTTAAAATTCTTCTTTTTTATATAATTTATTTTTCGTACCAAGCTTGATTTGAAACATCGTAGTGATTGTCAACAAAATATACAAATGCTATTGATCCTGATTTTTCCGTAATATAATAAATTATATAATGAAAATTTTTAAATATCACACAGATTCATTCTGTTAACTTCCTACAAATGTTAATTTCAAGAAATTTTATTCGGAATCTTTTCGAATTACATTAAATAAACGTCTTTAGAACACACTGTGTCAATTAAGTAGACGTATAGAATAAAAACTTATTACACAGTACTAAAGGGAATGAAATAATTCAAAGAAAAATAAATTATCAAGAAAAAATCATTAAATAAATACTTGAAGACTACAAAATTTTGTTTCGTTCCTGGTTTTATGAAAACCAAATTCCTTTCCAAAAATGCAAAACATGACCTCAAGAACTTCTTCAAAAACAACTGGCTCAAAGTAGGTTCCATCAGAATAATTCCTTGAACATGCAAGTAATTTAGAATTATTACAAAGAAAACTCATCAGCCTACTTCATATTTAAAAAATAAAAATAATTAACAAAAAACATCTCGCCAGACAAACTGAATACAATTATCTGGACAAACACTAGAATGCAGCGAACTTTTAAAAATCCTACGTATTCTATGTTCGTCACAGAAATTACATAAAACCTGAAATTTTTTTTATGGACTCCTTTAAAACGAAATGATAATATGTTATAAATGTAAACCGAAATATATAATTTAATATATACAATAAAATAATAAAAAGAGATTTTTTAACGATAAAAGAATTTTTACAAAGTTTTAAATATCATACAGATTTATTCTGTAGACCTCCTACAAATTTTAATTTAAAAAAATCTTATTCAAGAACTTTAAGAATTTAATCAAATAAATGTCTTTAGAATACATTGTGTCCATTTAGTAGACATATTTGAGTTAATTCTTTTATTTCCTTTGGTACTGTGTAATAAGTGTTAATTTCATATTTCTACTAAATTGACACAGTGTGTTCTAAAGACATTTATTTAATTTAATTCTAAAAGGTTTTGAATGAAATTTTTTGAAATTAAAATTTGTAGGAGGTAAACATTATAAATCTGTATGATTTTAAAATTGTGAAACGTTACAAAATAGTAGAATCCCAAATAACTAAAAATAATTGCACCGTACTCTTTAAGAATTTTCTTGTTGCAAACTGCCTGTAGAATCACCTTATTTATTAATGTTTGCCAGAGATAACCTGGGCACCTGCTATAGTGTGCAATAATAACTTTCACAAATTTGTTGGAAACCGCCTAAAACGGTTGCCAGAATACAATAGTAAAATAGTTACAGAATGGATGGAAGTTTATTTTGAGAAAAAATGGATTGGAAAATTCGGACCGATTAGATGGCCTACTCGAAGGTCCGACTTTTCACCTTTAGACTTCTTCTTTTGGGATATGGGTATGGTGTATACTATACTAATTCAAATTCGTGACCAGATTATCGAAAGAATACATAACTGCTGCAGTATGCTAAGACAACGACTGGTGCAGTTGCGGAAATCTGTGGATTCTTTCCGAAAACGATCGCATAAGAGGAGGTGGTATGCCTTTTCAGAATATTTTGTGATAAGTTTTGAACTTGTATGAATAATAAAGAATGTCGTAAATAATATTTTTCCCTAAAATGATTTATATCTGTTGTATATCTGTTTGTACTTTCAGTTTCTTTTCCAGTGGAAATGAGGAGTTAATAGAATGTATTGTGCGTCGTTGGAAAGCTTTAGGAATAAGACAGTTTCTGTACATAATTTCCTTGGGGGTTACGCGGCGGAATTTAGAGTAAACTTTGATACAAAATTATGGCTGAAGGAAATTTTTTAATGATTTTTTTCCTTAACCATCCTGTAATGAGTAAATATTCCATAAAAATATCCATACCCAAGTCTAAGGAAAATTTTTCGCTCTTTCCAATGGTGTACGTTGAATTTTGATTAAATTGATAGTTTTCAAGTTATGCTTTGTTTTTAGTGAGAAAATTGTGAAACGTTACAAAATAGTAGAATCTCAAATAACTAAAAATAATTTCACCGTACTCTTCAAGAACTTTCTCGTTGCAAATTGCCTGTAGACTCATCACCTTGTGAAAGTTGGCCAGAGATAACCTGGGCACCTGCTATAGTGCGCAATAATAACAAATTTGTTGGGAACCGCTTAAAATTATTTGGAAAAAAAATACTAAATGAATGCAATTCACAAAAGATACTATTTTATATATACCAATAAAAATATAAGAGAGAGCTGCCTGGGTCCTTGAAGCTAGTTGGGATAACAAAACATCAAAACATAATAAGTCTTATACAAAAGGCAGTGATACTGTCTCCACAATTAGAAGGATACTGACTAGGGGTTCAATCGTTGGTGGTCGACACCTCAGTTTTATCTGCTACACCATGAATTATGATAATCAACAAAAAATATATATATTTTTTTATTTCACCTAACAGGTTACAGAGTGATATGTTAAAGAATGCGGAATAGTACACTGTAATTATAAAACAAACATATTCACTCAAAATTACATTACAGTACATTCACATATGAAGTTCGCCAGTACTAATCTTAGAATATTGATATTTATCGTCGATATTAGATAGGGTGAGTCGATCCTGTTGGCCAGTAGAACCTGAGCAAACCTCGCACACTGATTCTCGTGTCTAGCAAGCAACGATGGTATTCTCATATCACTCATGATATCAGATAGATCAGCACCACGTCAGGGATATATGCCAGTCCGCTTAAACAACACAAACTTGAAAAACTCCAATGATAGCAAATGACAGTCGTAAATAGAAAACCATATCAAGTGTGCAAACTCCTCAAAAATAATAGAATACTGAAGTCCCTGCTACATCTTGAGACAAAGCCTAAAGTTCGGCTAGCAGACGCACACAACTTCTGAACGTGTGGGATGAAACTGAAATGGAATCAAATAGGACTTCAAGATCATATATTTCATCTTTATCGCTCACATAATTGTCAGCTATATGATAGTTATAAGTCAACAGATGTGACCTTCTACTGAATGTAACTTTAAGGCACTTCTTCACATTTAACATGAGTTTGTTGCATAAAGAGCAACTATGAATCTATTCCAAGCTTGAATGGATCAGCATCGAATCGTCAGCACTGCGTATTCTCAAGTATATCTTCAAGTCATTGGCAAACGCTAAAACTGGACAATTTATATTGGAATTAAAGGTTTATTTTTTGAAATAATTCATAAAGGCTCTTATTCCAGCATTGGTGATTAAAAATCCGAAATGAAGATTCATTATTATTATATCATAGCCATATGATAGGACTGTACCCATATCCTATTTCTGAGTTCAACATGAAACGAACAGAAGAATGTTTCAATGGAAACAATTAAGATCCATACTTAGTTTTAAGGATTATTTCAACAGACATGAATATATGACATCATTAGTGAGAAGGTTGAATTTTATGCTTGCTAAGGAGTTTGTTAATATCTGACTCGATTTTACCTTAAAACAACCGTAAGTTAGTACATGACGCCGATTTCTTTTTACTCGTAGTTATCAACGTTGGCACAGCATTGAATCAACTCTCAGCTAAATATGAAGATGGTAATGCTATCAAAAATCATGAAATCGGCCCAAATTCTTGATGGCCATTCTTGAATTTAATTTTTAATTTCTCGTATGTCGTAAGTTCTATCAATTCTTCTTCTAAATGAGATAATGTGCTGACATTTGGCAAAAAGGATCCAAAACCCAGCCAGTTATGACCATGTTCAGAAATTGTCCCTTGAAATTTATGTGAAGATTTTCCAAGTGTTGACAGTAAACAAGCAAGTGGTCGTCATTGATTTTGCTTATAGATTTGGGACCTTATTAAATTCCTGTCTGCCGATATTTCTTCTGTATAAAAAAATTGGATCGAAAGTAGCAATGTTTTTTTTGTTTTAATCAAGTTTAAGTCATCACCTTGAAGTAGGAGGCTAACATCATCGAACAACTTATACAGGTCTATCAAGTACGGAATATCGATATTTGACCTAAATTAATACGTAATTCCACTGTATTCATATACTTAACAAAAGGTTTTAAACTTTGATCATTGATAATAGGTATTTACATTTACCTCTTGTACGTGTTTTCTTAAGTTTCCTTAAGTTATAAAGAATCAGTTTTCTTTGACTTAAGCAGGTTGACAATCGAATGCCCGTTTTCTATTCATTTTCCGAAACTATAAATTTTTGAATAACGAAAGAAATTCACCTATACAAAAATAATGAAATTTTATCTGTTAATACAGAAATGCATTTTCTGTAGATAATACTTCATATATTTTCATTTCATCCCTACAAAATTTCCTGTTTTCCTGTAACACCCTTTTTGATGTAATGGAAAATATGCTACTGAGGGAATTCTAAATGGAAGGTCTGATCCGCATATGATATGTCAAATGTACCCTTCGATTACAATGTAATATTTAGAGCCCAATTTTCAAGCCTATACGAACAGATTTCCCCACTCAAACACAGTTCATCCGTTGATACATTCAATTTGTTGCTGTCAGTTACCCGAAGGCAGTCCAAATCCCTGATCAAACATTCCGTCCGTGTTTGCATTTAAATTCCGTACAAAATTGATATTTTCCCTGTAGATATTCATGTCGGAACGATTGCTTACGAATCTCGCAACATAAAACACACCAGCAGGTTCATATTTCATTCGCCACCCTGAAAAATTCCAAATTAGAAATATTCCAATGCTGTACGTCAGCTGATAACAGTATTGAAACATTATATGATTGAATGAGGGCTAGAACAGCTCAAAACTGAATTACGACCTCAATTTGTGATTGTTTACTGATCGAATGCTGAAACTGTGTTTTTGGGAGATCGAAGCTCCGTTCTCCATTGGTGCAGCAAATCACGGAATTAGCAAACTGTAGAAATAATGAGGATTGATCCTCGTGTATTTATTTGTTCATTGCATTATTCCGCAATGTACATAATGATCTGTGGCCATTCTGCACAGCAAGTCTGAATAATGACTTACACAACAAAAGAGCTCCACTGAATTCATTTCACGTTGTGTTTTGTTGAAACCTTATACGAGGAATGTCCGAAAAGTATCCGACCTGAGTTCATATCTTCGTGCCAGAGCGTAATCTTCACGGATCCCCTGAATACTGTAGTTACCGGCTATCCCCTTATGAAACAATGAACTGTTTAGTTGCGTTTTTCTCGAATACGGTTGAAATTAACGTGTTTCTTTACGTAAAAATAATTTTTTCATCGGATTCTCTAATTAAGATCACTATCAAGTTTCGTCAAATAACCTACCACTCAATTTCCTCACCAGGGAAGATTAATGTGGCGCTTCTGTAACAAAAAATGAAGTCCTACATAAAAGAATATTCCTCGTTCAAAGTTATGCCTGTGTGCCGATTTCGATAATAATTGAGAAATAAACAATGAAATCATTAGCAAAAAACGAAATAGCTTTTTGTCTATTAAGAGCGCAAAATGATATATTCTCGTATTATTTAAATATTTTAATATTAGCCTTCTTCATATTTAATTTAAAAAAATATTTAATAATTATAACTTCAGGAATTGAATTAAATTAATGTGATATAAGCACCACTTATATCAAACTACATATAAAATAAACATTCATTATAAGACAGCCAAAATCTAATAACTAAAAATTGTTAACCAAAATCCTATAAATTAAATATTTTGAGTAGACAAAATTTCGTTTCTGCTGATCAATCTCATGAATCTTGTTTTCAGACCAGAAACAGAACGATTTGTCAAATGTTACAGGCAAAACATGCGTACCACGCCTATCTGACGAGTTCAGATGCGCATGTTTGGAACGAAACATTCAATATTACTTATTTTTTAATTTTAATTAACAATTTATATTTTTTTTTGAATATCAAAACAGATTTAATCTGTTGTCTTCTACAATTTTAATTTCAAAAAATTCTTTGAAGAAACTTTAAGAATTAAATTAATGTCTTTATAGGCACTGCTCATATTTAATAGACGTATAAAATCAAAATTCATCATACAATATCAAATGTATGTCAAGTAAAGACCGAGACAATCAAAAATATTCTCTTGAGTTTGAGCGTAAGAAAAGATTAGATATATGAATGAATTCGTATTCAAATGCAGTTCTGTCTGTCAGTCTTTTTTGAGCACGATGACTTCCGAAACAATCAACTTGAACATTTGATAGAATATATTATATACTATATATACTGTATATAATATAATAATATGATATAATAAAAAATTCGTGAAAATCAGAATAACCTATTTTAATATTATTTATCTGAAGAAGATTATACCTATCTTATCTAAAAGAGATTTAATTTGTTTGTCTGTGAAAGATTCAGTCTAATCAATATCTGTTAATTTTCCCCTTAATTGCATTTGGTTTGTTGAGTATAAGTTGTATTAAATGTGTATCCTTAACTTTTGAAAATATATTGAATAAATCCTAAAGATGTCAACTTGAAACAATGGGTTTTCTTCACTTTATCAATTAAAAAACACCTCACCAAGTGATTTGTAGGAAATCAATATATTTTATCAAGAAGTATTTGATGAAGATGTAACAGTAGTTCATACAAAAATGTAGAATTTTCAATATTGGTAGTAGAGTATAGCATGTACCGGAAATGTATTGATTTTTAATTGAATTCAGAACTATATTGATTAATTTTAATGACTTTCGTATATCTGTTGGTTTATTTATTCCATATTTAATTTAATTCTAAAAGTGTTTTGAATAAAAATTTTTTAAATTAAAATTGTAGAAGATAAACATATATTAATTTGTTTTAATATTCAAATTTTGTTATATTTCTTCTATCAAGTAAAAGGCCTCTCTATTTTATTTTATATATAATATATAATTATATTTTGGCTTCAATAAATCTCATTATGCAGTGTCAATGAATTTAAGTAAGCCTTAAAAATAGCTCACACTGTTCTTTGATTCTGTTAGAGCATAGATAAATATTGAATTATAAAGATGATCTATGTCTCGAAACATTATTCATTTACACGTGGTGAGTGGTTTGGTATAGGTTAGTTTTTTGATTTTGATATTTTGAATATATTTCAGGACTGAAGACGGAATTGCTTTAAACTATATTTGTTTTTTGAAGATATAGTGCATGCTTTGAGAGATTTCTGAATTTACTTATTCGAATATTTAAATATATTAAATATTTCAAATAAATAATATTCTTTGAGAGGTCCTTTAAGTGTGTTCATGTTTTTAAGATGCAAATGGTGTTTTGAAGGCAAGACCAGAAACAAATTTTGTCTCCTTTAAATATTTATTTATTAATTTTAGGGACTTTCGTATATCTTTTGGTTTATTTATTCCATTTGACATTGTATATTGAGTTTAGATTATATACGTCTATTAAATATAAGCGGTGCTTGTTTTAGACATAAATTTAATTCTAAAAGTTTTTTGAATAAAAATTTTTTAAATTAAAATTGTAGAAGATAAACATATATTAATTTGTTTTAATATTCAAATTTTGTTATATTTCTTCTATCAAGTAAAAGGCCTTTCTATTTTAAGAACAAAAATAACCAGAATTTCCAAACCCATACATAATTAAGGAATTGTTCTGTAGATCTTCGACTCAATTCGAACTAAGATCATCATTCTTGAAATGAGTTCTGTTATGAACCTCCTTAAGAAAATTTACATAAATATTTAAATAAGTACTGCACAACTATTTTTTAATATTTACTTTAGCTTGATCTGCATTTTTTGCAATAAAGAGAAAACTTTTCTCTGAGATGAATAAGAAAAAATATAAAATAGAAAGGCATTTTACTTGATAGAAGAAATATAACAAAATTTGAATATCAAAACAAATTAAAATATGTTTGTCTTCTACAATTTTAATTTCAAAAAAATTTTTATTCAAAAAACTTTAAGAATTAAATTAATGTCTAAAATAGGCATTTAATAGACGTATATAATCATATACGTCTATTAAATGTGAGCGGTGCTTATTTAGACATTGATATAATTCTAAAAGTTTTTTGAATAAAAATTTTTTTGAAATTAAAATTGTAGAAGACAAACATATTTTAATTTGTTTTGATATTCAAAAGAAAAAATATGTTGCCATTAACGAACGAAACTAATGTATGTATATATATATATATATATATATATATATATATATATATATGTATATATATATATACATTCTGTCAAGAAAGTACCGGGAATTATCGATTTGAATCTGGCGGGGCAATGAGGCAGGTAAAAAATTTTTTTCCTAGGTTGGTACCACTGTCCTTAATTACTATGCCAAGCTTGAGCGGGATCTGTCAACTAGTGTGTTTGCAACAGCTGATTAAGTCAGTCGATGTCAGAGTGCGTGCCGATTTTTACTATGGGTGATTACTATGGGACGATAACGCGCCTTCTCACCGAGCTACGATTGTGACTGACTTTCTCGCCAAAAACTCAACAAACGTGCTTCAGCAACCACCGTATTCGCCGGATTTTGCTCCCTGCGACTTTTTCCTCTTCCCAAAACTAAAATTGCCCCTTCGTGGCACCCGTTTTGAGTCGATTGAAGCCATTAAACAAAATTCGGCGCAAGAGCTAAAGTCCATCCCGGAAAGCGCCTATAAAAAATGTTTCGATAATTGGAAGTGCCGTTGGCATAGATGTATTGGAGCAAATGGAGCCTATTTTGAAGGCGACCCAATAAAGTTTGACGATTAAATGTAAAAATGTTGTTTTAATTGAAAATTCCCGGTACTTTCTTGACAGAGTAGTATATAATATATTCTATCAAATGTTCAAGTTGATTGTTTCGGAAGTCATCGTGCTCAAAAAAGACTGACAGACAGAACTGCATTTGAATACGAATTCATTCATATATCTAATCTTTTCTTACGCTCAAACTCAAGAGAATATTTCTGATTGTCTCGGTCTTTACTTGACGGAAATTCATCTTCAATATAAGAAAAACAAATGTTAACTTCCGCTATTTTATTGATTTTCACAACAATTGTTTCGTCAGACCATGACTTCATCAGGTGAGTATTTAAACTGAGGTATACAATGCAAAACATGACCTTAAATACACAGCTTTGGTACAAAAAATAGAGGGGTGGAAAGAGAGGTATACAATTAATGAAAAATATTAAGTAGGGGGGATCTATTTAAATCTATTTGATCATTCAATAAAATTTGTCTTTTATTATATCTATTGATTTCTAAAGTTTCTAACAGATTTAGTTTCTGACTTTTGTTTTCAATATGTAATATTTCATAGTTCATATTAAAATTATGGCCAGTCTCTAACAAATGGTTGGCATAAGTTGAATTCGGTTTATTATTAATGTAACATTTTTCATGTTCCCGTATCCTTGTTTGGAATGAACGGCCTGTCTGTCCCATGTAGTGATTGCCCATGTGTATATGTGGGACAGACAAGGATACGAGAACATGAAAAATGTTACATTGATAATAAACTGAATTCAACTTATGCCAACCATTTGTTAGAGATTGGCCATAATTTTAATATGAACTATGAAATATTACACATTGAACACAAAAGTCAGAAACTAAATCTGATGAAAGACAAATTTTATTGAATGATCAAATAGATTTAAATAGATCCCCCCTACTTAATATTTTTCATTAATTGTATACCTCTCTTTCCACCCCTCTATTTTTTGTACCAGAGCTGTGTATTTAAGGTCATGTTTTGCATTGTATACCTCAGTTTAAATACTCACCTGATGAAGTCATGGTATGACGAAACAATTGTTGTGAAAAACAATAAACTAGCGGAAGTTAACATCTGTTTTTCTTATATTCAAGAGAATATGCTCTTAATGATGTCCTTTTAGTAGTTTTAGTATGAGTACAGGAAAATAATACTTCGGAGCATCCACCTTAATGTTATCGAATCTTCAATTTTTAAGATAGAAGTACTTTATTGTGTATGAATAAATTAACGTTTCCACCTACACACTTACAACATTTTCCGCTTAGCGCTAAACTCAAGTAGTATTCTACACTTCCCCTCACAGTTCCTTCCAGCATAATGAAGGTAGGTGTAGGTGGGTGTAATTGTGCAAAAATTCAAGTGATTTACATTTAATGAGTGCCAGCTCTTCTGCGTAATCGTTACAGTCTGGAACCTGTCCCAGAATAACATATGTGGCCACTTCTACCTCAATTTGTTCAAAGCTGTTGGACGTTTTTGTGCAGGGTCAGTCGTGAATTCGATGGAGAGATAATAGAAAGAATGGAGGGTTTTTCCCGTTAAATAATAATGGACGAAACGAAGCAATAGAGAAGTCAAAATATGATCTTTTTAACGAGGGATTTTCTGCTTCTTCTATGTAGGTATGAATGAGTATGAGCGATTATCTTAAAAACTATATGATATTTCACATGATTCCTTCATTAGTGGTAGGAATTTCTGTCAACCTTCCAGTTTCAGTAATGAATGTAATTAGACCACGTTCAATTAAGATGATGATACCTCAGTAAAATTTTGAACTAATTGTTTGTTGATGAAATTCGACTTATATTATGAAGATTGTTCGTTCTTCTGAATATTTTCATCTTTTCCAGGTACAATTTCTGTAAGGTTCAAATGAGTTCTTCGCACTTATCAGAAATTGAGTTACCATTCGTTGAAATACTGATATAAAAACGAATTAATTCGGCTGATCAACTTTCCAACTATGATTGTTACCATAAATCATACTCCTCATTAATTATATCAATCATGTCAATGAACAAAAATCATCATCCAACCAAAAAAATGGACCTGAATAGAATATTGTTTCTCATAAAAGAACCACTCGAAAACGAAATAAAACATAAGTTATCGGTAGCCCTTCAGGCGATTCATCTGTTGAGGAAATTGATAAATTCAAAACCCTACATGTAACCAACTTAAAACCTGAAACTACAGTGGAAAAATTGCAGAGGTTTTTGGAAACTTCCCAAATGTTAAATGTGAGAAATTAGTATCAAATTATCCTGAAAGTTACTCATCGTTCAAAGTACTGGTTCCTGAATCTGAATACGAGAAAGCACTTGAAGGATCAAATTGGCCAAATAGAGCTAGTGCACACTGGTTTTTCCAACCGAAAAGGAGTGAATCAACCATGAGATTAAAACCAACCGGAGTTGAGTGTCTTCCGAATATCGATAATGAAAGGTTGACACTACTGCAATTAAATGTGCAATATATTTCTAATCAAATAGAAAATATAGAGCTACTACTTGCCGAGAAGAATCGCGATATTGTGAGTATCGTTGAACACTGGTGCACTTCCGACAGTGTTAAATCCATGAATACCTGGATACATACAAGCTGATTATTACTGTCGTCCCAATAGAAAACATGGAGGATTAATGATCTACGTTAAAACTGGCATGATCGTGAAAAATTTGTGTGTCTCCTTATACGTTGAAGATATTGATTTTGAAGTATGTGGATCCATTGTGATGGCTGATAACAAACGTTTGTGAATTGTAAGCGTGTACCGACACTGCTCTACAAATTTTGAAGTTTTATATATTAAACTATTCTCTGAATTTAGTTGACACTATTTTTGTCTGTGGAGTCTTGAATGATGATTTTTTGAAAAAAAGTAGCAGAAAGTGTGAACAATTTATGGAGTTACTGGAATGTTTCGGCTAGAATGTATCTTCGCAGCTTCCTACCAGAATATCAATGGGAAAATATCTATTTCGAAAGTCGACTACATTCTGAGTAACACAGATTTGACTAAGAGTGTTGTGCGGGTTTTTGAGGCTCATATCGGTGACCACCGATCTATTTCACTAGAGCTACTCACTAACCTCAATGTCAGTCCTATACCGACTTCAAGATTGGTCAGGGATACGATTGAAAATAATCTAAATAGTTTTACTGATTATATAAGAACAAGAGGTTTTCAGTACATACTACTCTGTCAAGAAAGTACCGGGAATTTTCAATTGAAACAACATTTTTACATTTAATCGTCAAAATTTATTGGGTCGCCTTTAAAATAGGCTCCATTTGCTCGAATACATCTATGCCAACGGCACTTCCAATTATCGAAACATTTTTTATAGGCGCTTTCCGGAATGGACTTTAGCTCTCACGCTAATTTTGTTTTATGGCTTCAATCGACTCAAAACGGGTGCCACGAAGGGGCAATTTTAGTTTGGGGAAGAGGAAAAAGTCGTAGGGAGCCAAATCCGGCGAATACGGTGGTTGCTGAAGCAAGTTTGTTGAGTTTTTGGCGAGAAAGTCAGTCACAATCGTAGCTCGGTGAGAAGGCGCGTTATCATCATGCAAAATCTATGAGTTGTTCGCCCACAAATTTAGCCGCTTCTTACGGATACGCTCACGCAAACGTTTCATAACGCCTAGGTAATACTCCTTGTTTACCGTCTGACCCTCTGGAACGAATTCGTAGTGCCCCACGCCACGGATATCGAAGAAAACAATGAGCATCACCTTCATTTTCGAGCGGCTTTGGCGTGGTTTTTTCGGTTTCAGCTCATTTTTTGCCACCCATTCCGATGATTGCTGGCTTGTTTGCATATCGTACTCGTAGACCCAGGTCTCATCACCAGTTATAATGCGTTCCATGAATGTAGAATCGGAATTACAGCGATCCAGCATGTCTGAAGCAACCTGTTCGCGATGACGTTTTTGAAGAAAATTCAGGTCTTTCGGTACGAGTCGTGCTGCCACCTTTCTCATGCCCAAAATATCAATCAAAATCGTACGTGCGGACTCGTGGGATATCTTAAGATCATGTGCTATCTCTCTCAAGCCGGTACGACGGTTTTCCAGCACCCTTTCCTTAATTTTATCGACGTTATCTTCAATCGAAGGGCGACCACTTCACGACCGTCCTTGAAGGCTCTGTACCACTGATATGCACGAGTTCACCAAAGGCCTTTTGCAACATTTTCAATGCATCGGCACACGAAAATTCATTTGCAACACAAAACTTTAAACAAATTCTTTGCTCAACGTAATCACCCATAGTAAAAATCGGCACGCCCTCTGACATCGACTGACTTAATCAGCTGTTGCAAACACACTAGTTGACAGATCCCGCTCAAGCTTAGCATAGTAATTAAGGACAGTAGTACCAACCTAGGAAAAAAAATTTTTACCTGCCTCATTGCCCCGCCAAATTTAAATCGATAATTCCCGGTACTTTCTTGACAGAATGTATATTATCAAACATGTGTCGACCAATGTCTCGAATCGTTTATTGATATTATTCAAAATACATTTGAAGCTTGTTGTCCATTGAAAAAAATTAATATTAACTCTTCCCAGAAAAAAATTGCGTTACTCCAGAAATCATCTCAGCTAAACGAGAACTACAGAACATTTACTGGTTATATATTAATATGAAATGTCAATCTTCTTACGAATTATACAGAAAGGCAAAATCGTCTTATTGTTCTTAAAACAAATTGTAGAAATTACTATGTTTTACTACCAAAAAATATATATTACACATTTTCTTGTGATTCGAGTTTCGGGAAATGAACTATCACATCATCAGACAACTGATGATGGGATAGTTCATTTCCCGAAACTCAAGTTACAAGAAAATGTGTAAAATATATATTTATTGGTAGTAAACCAGTAATTTCTACAAGTTGTTTTAATTATGATCAACTACCAAATAGTAACGGCTGAAACAATTCAGTATCTTATTCTTCACTAATTAAAAATACAAAATTAAATTTTCATAGTCAGATTATTGATAGATCCGATAATAAGAATAAGACATTGTTGAATATGGTCAATACTTTGACTGGCATAAAGGATAAAAGGCATGAAGCTGCTGAATTAATTGTTGATAGTATTACATATAGTGACGTTGACGAATTGATGGAGGTATTTGCTGGTCAGTTTTTCACAATTACTGAAATCTCTCTCAATAGCTATCATAGTACTATATTGTCCTCCTCCTGTACCACCTCGTGCATGATGAGTTCCAACTTTTACTTCATTCCAATGGTGGAGCATGAGGTGCTTGACACTATAGCTTCATTCGAAAACTAATGCAGTACAAGAATAGATTCTGTGTCTGCTAAAGTTTTGAAGATGATAGGTACTGACATTGCCGATCATTTTGCTCATTGTGTCAATCTGTCCATGAGTAATGGTAACTTTCCTTCTCTACTTAAAAAGGCGATAGTCATTTCAATTCACAAAATCAACGATGTTCATAATATCTTGAACTATAGACCGATAGCACTACTGAGTGTGTTCTCTAAGGTGTTTGAAGGAATTTTTTTTTAATAGAATGATGTGTTATCTGAACAAGTATGGAATATTGTACAATGCATAACATGATTATAGGTCTGGACGTTCCGCACAAACTGGAGCGATTCATTTTGTTTAGTTTGTCTACGAGCCACCCGACAAGAGCTTATATGTTTCCGGACTTTTTTTCGAACTATCCTGAGCATTTGACAACATATCCTTTCAGTTTATACTGGATAAATGCTACAATCTGGGTTTCAGGGATGTGATTTTGGACTGGCTTCAAAGTTACCTAGAGGGTGTTGAAATCCAAAACACATTCTCATCATATCATGAAATAAAACTAGGAGTTTCACAAGGATCAGTACTAGGACCGCTCCTATTGTTGATATTCATTAATGATCTACCAGTTCATTTGATGAAGATTTTAGTTGGACAAAATCTTTTAACACCAATAGATAGGTATAAAGAAACTCTATTCGCCG
Source organism: Megalocaria dilatata (assembly GCA_034642435.1). NCBI lineage: Eukaryota > Metazoa > Arthropoda > Insecta > Coleoptera > Coccinellidae > Megalocaria > Megalocaria dilatata. Next base: position 77,582,778 of record CM067854.1, read on the forward strand.
ATGACAGCTCAGTAGCAGTTACTACACCTTCTTTTGATGAATTACAGAGTTCATGTGAACTGCTGGTACAGAGCTTTGTGGATTGGTGCCCTGAAAATGCTCTCATGATCAATATTAACAAAGGTGCTTGTATTCGTTTTTCATCTGGAAATTATAATCGAAAGTTGGTAATTGGTTATAGGGGGAATACTATCATTTACAAAAATTTCACTGAATTTCTTGGGAATCATATAGATAGGAATCTTTAGTGGTTTGCACATATTAATATAGGCGAAAACTCAATAGCTCGTACTATGCACTAAATAAGGTCAAAAAATCATTACCTCTTAGATCAGTTCTGAATGTTTACTATAGTCTGGTCTGTAGCCATTTGAGTTATAGCATCTTATTGTGGGGAACTTTCATAGATACAAACAGAATTTTCGTTGCCCAGGAAAGAATTTTACATATGATATTCAACATCAGCTCACTTCCTGTAGGCCACTTTGCTTGCAACAGGAAATATTGATCGTACCTGGTATTTATATATACAGGTGTCTCCTGTTTATAAGAGGCAATATTGAAAAATTTAGTGAATTGTCTAGTTTTAATTGTTATTGAACAAGAAGTATACAAACTTTATGTCTGCCGCTGCATAGAACATCCAAATTTGAATGTTCCTTGTCGTACAAAGGAATAAAACTGTACAATCAGAAAGAAATTTGCCAATTCAATAAAGTCCATGAGCAAAAATAAATTGAAAAAAACTATAAAAAGTACACTTTTGAATAAAAACTACTATAGTATTGATGAGTACCTAGTCTATAAACAATTTGTCTGATTTTATTATTGTAATCTATGCAAGAAGCTTTTTTCTGTTATTTTATGACTTGTCTTATACATTACTTGTAATATCCATGAGACCAATGAATTATTATTATTATCTAATATATTCGAGCATTGAAAATTCCGCCTTGATAATCTTTACTCAGGCAGACGCGAAAAATGGCATCACAACTTGAAATGTTATTCGAGAAATGAACAAAATAGCTGATGGATATTGAAAATTGTTGAATTTGATATTGGGTACAACATTACTATCGAGTGTTTTTTTAGAGTGATAGAACTTTGAATTGAAATAAAACACATTTAAATTAAGATTGAAGCCAAATTTTTTTTTATTTGAAAGACGATTTCATGACATTTATGTTTTAAAAATAATTTCCGGCACATATCCACCACGACTAGCTCTGAGGAACCGCATTCGACCAGACCAATTTTGCACCACTTTTTCGAGTAATTCAGGCTTTATCATCAATAACACGAGTTATGTTGGCATCCAAAGCGTCTATTGTTTCTGGTTTATCAGCATAAACCAATGACTTGACATAACCCCAAAGAAAATAATCCAGTGGAGTTATATCGCATGATCTTGGAGGCCAATTAATTGGGCCATTTCTCGAAATAATATTATCGCCAAATCTTTCTTTCAATAAATCAATTTTGACGGTAGCAGCATGAGGTGTAGCACCATCTTGTTGGAACCAAAACACTTCTGGGTCGATACCATTAAAATTTTGAAACAAATAATCATTGATCATCGATCTGTAACGAGCACAATTCACTGTAACATTAGTTCCAGCATCGCTTTTAAAGAAATATGGACCGATGATGCCTCCAGCGTGTAAAGCACACCATACAGTACATTTTTCTGGATGCAATGGAACCTGCAGAACTCCTTGAGGATTGTTTCCACTCCATATATGGCAATTTTGCTTGTTTACATAGCCGTTCAAACAGAAATGAGCTTCATCACTAAACACAATTTCACGATAAAAAAGTGAATCAACTTAAAGCTGTTCTAGGGCACAATCAGCAAACAAACGAGGCTTATTATGGTCAAGTGGCTTTAGTTCTTGAACCAGTTGGATCTTGTATGGGTGTAGACCAAGATCTTTACGCAAATTTTTCCATGTGGTTGATGCACAGAATCAAACTTATTGTGAACGTCGACGAATAGATAAATCTGGATCATCATTTATACTATGGCTTTCAGCAGCGATATTTTCTTCTGTACGTACAGTTCTTTGTCTTGTTGTTGGCTCGAACAGAGAAAATGTTGTCCGAAATCTATCGATAGTTCGACGAATAAGCTGCTCTGATGGACGATTATGTAAACCATAAATTTCACGAAGTGCTCTATAAGTTTGGCGAATAGAACACTGATTTTGAAAATAAATTTCAATAATTTTTGAACGTTGTTGCGGCGTGAGTCTTTTCATAGTAATTTTTCAATGCTTACTGAACAGAAATGTCAAAACAACATGGCTTCTACCTTCTGTTAAATCACAGTTATCCGTATCGAAAGTTCTTTCACTATAAAAAAAACACCCGATAGATTAATGAATGATTTCTCAGAATTTTCGCTCCTTATTCTAGGAAATTCTGCTGAAATATCAATCAAAATCTAGACAAACCTACTAAAAACTATTAAATTATTTTCATTGATCCAGTTACAAAAGTTTAGAACATACCCAAAATCATAATTCCTGAGCAGCAACATAAAAATGATAATGGTTTTTCTAATGAGTATCACATATTTATCACATGATCACAACCAATATAAAAGTGTCTTATCAGCATTCCAAAAATCGTTTATCAATCAAATTATTGAGCTCAAAGTTACTTCTAGATACAACAAATTTAGAAAAAATGAATGATCGATATGATTTCCATATTAAGGAAGTGTCAGGCAAACTGTTTATTAGCGAGTCGAACTTATGCTGCAGAATATCCCGAGTGAAGATATACAAAAGGGTCTAGTTTTCCGAGGTTGTCGAAGAGATTTGTAGAGACAGGGGCTGTCATTTGAACCGTGACGATTCTCGAACTTCGTATGGAACTTTACACGAAGAATTGAAATTGGAGGTTATATCTTATATAGAAAATTTGAATATAAAAACAGATTTAATCTGTTGTCTTCTACAATTTTAATTTCAAAAAATTTTTTCGAAGAAACTTTAAGAATTAAATTAATGTCTTTATGAACACTGCTCATATTTAATAGACGTATAAAATCAAAATTCATCATACAATATCAAATGGAATTAAGAAAAACCAACGAATATAAATTGTCTATTGAAATTAAAATATAAATAAGCCAACATTTTTCGTTTCGTTACAGGCATGCGTACTTAACTCTTCAGACAAACGTACGAAGCCCTGTTTGTTACAAAATGTATTGTTTTCTGATCCTATATCAATGAAAAATAACTCTTTCTCAAAAATATAAAACATAATTTCAAGAACTTCTCAAAAACTAATTTATTTGAAATATTCAATATATTTAAATAAATTACTTCAAAATATCTCAAAACATGTAGCACATCCTCAAGAAATATTTAAAATTACGATAAGATCAGTTCAACTTTACATATAAAAAATAATAAAATCAATTAAACAATGTATAGACTTACCGAGTGCAACTTCAGAAATGTATGATATATGAAACTGCAAATAGGTACATTTATATCCAAGGTACTTCATGTTCCATGTTCACAAAAAATCATACAAAGCTTATAAGGCACTTGGTCTTAGTTAAAACCATTCAACACTGTATAATGAATTTCTTTATTTAAAAAACCTACTTTAATTATATATTATATATAAAATAAAATAAGAAGGAACGGTTTTTTACTTGATAGAAGGATTATTACAAAATTTGAATATCAAAACAGATTTAATCTGTTGTCTTCTACAATTTTAATTTCAAAAAATTAATTTAAGAAACTTTAAGAATTAAATTAATGTCTTTATAAGCATTTTTAATAGACATATAAAATCGAAATTCATTATACAATATCAAGTGGAATTAAGAAAAACCAACGAATATAAATTGTCAATTAGGATTAATAAATAAATGAACTGTTTTTGTTTCGTTCCAGGCATGCGTACTGAACTCTTCAGACAAACGTACGAAGCCCTGTTTGTTACAAAATGTATTATTTTCTGATCCTTTATCAATGAAAAATAACTCTTTCTCAAAAATATAAAACATAATTTCAAGAACTTCTCAAAAACTAATTTATTTGAAATATTCAATATATTTAAATAAATTACTTCAAAAAATGTCGGAACATGTAGCACATCCTCAAGAAATAATTAAAATTACGATAAGATCAGTTTAACTTTACATATAAAAAATAATAAAATCAATTAAACAATGTATAGACTTACCGAGTGCAAATTCAGAAATGTATGATATATGAAACTGCAAGTAGGTACATTTATATCCAAGGTACTCTATGTTCCATGTTCACTAAAAATCATACAAAGCTTATAAGGCACTTGGTCTTAGTTAAAACCATTTAACACTGTATAATGAATTTCTTTATTTAAAAAACCTAATATAATTATATGTTTTATATAAAATAAAATTAGGAGGAACGGGTTTTTACTTGATAGAAGGATTATTACAAAATCTGAATATCATTTTTCGAAATTAAAATTGTAGAAGACAACAGATTAAATCTGTTTTGATATTCAAATTTTGTAATAATCCTTCTATCAAGTAAAAAACCGTTCCTTCTTATTTTATTATATACATTCCCTCGAACAACAACCAGGAGATATGAAATCATTTTCATTGTTAGAAAATTAGCATATACTCTTTTGTTAGGGTCCAAGTGCTGGGATAAGCCAATATCCAAGTGTTGGGCAAAGCCGGTATTCATATCCAAGTGCTGGGCATCTATTTACATCAGAGTGAAAATCCAACTACTGGACAGTTATTTGGATCTACGTCTAAGAGCCTTCTTGTTAAGTTTTCGGTTATTTGGTATCGTGTCTTAGCTTGAGGACCGCTAGTTAATTATATCAGCTAACCAGTGCATTGCACTGGCTTTGTAATTTTTATTCCATAAATATCTCTAATAATAGTTTATATATTTGACCATTGATATATATATATAGTGTGAGCAATTACCTGAGGTGCAGCCCACGCATTTGCAGCAATATCACTTCAGGATTTGTCTAAGGCAGATCGGCTGGCATTTGCTGGAGCTGCGCTGCCTCTGGTAGGACCGGAACCATTCCTGGGAATACCGCATGACGTGGCTAACGAGGCGATAACAGGCAGAATGAAATCAAGGCTAGAGTCTTTCTGGCGGAGCCATTCTGGCCTGAAACATTCGAAGTTGTTCCTTGGAACAGCTTCGAACAAAAAGATGGCGAACCTAGCGCTAGGTCTGGATAGGGCCAAACTAAGAACACTTGTCGGAATTATGACAGGTCACTGCAGACTAAAAGCGCATTTGCACAAAATCGGTCTGGCTGAAGACAATGAATGCAGGCTGTGTCTTGAGGACACTGAAACAGCCATGTACATCGTCTCAGAGTGCCCAGCTGTGAGTCGCATCAGATTCGAGGTCTTTGGCCAGGCTTTTATAGCCCACAGCGAACTGAAAAAATTACCCCTGAACAAGATTATCGGTTTTATCGAAAAACTGGATCTCGTCGGGGAGATATAAATTAGGGGTGAACCACAATATTCCGTGCGGACGCACTGGTAGGGTGGACAGACGCCCGCTCATCATAAATTATAATAATAAGGTCACATCAAAGTTCTCATTTCAATTAATTCATTTAATTTCTTTGTTTATTTATTAAATTTCTTTATTGAAACAATGAAACAATTAGGTCTTATAAGTTTAGTACCTAAGCCAAGTGTTTGCTTGTTTCATTTATTTTATTGGATATTTGATTTAATAAGAGATCAAATGACCCTTCTGGTTCTCTGTATAGATTTTATATTCTTGTTGAGATATTGATTTACTATGTTTTTTTAATATATAGTTATCAGTTACTTATTGGTAGTTCATGATATTTTGTATTTCCCTTAATGTCGTATCGGCCACTGAACTGTTTCTAATAAACAATTAAAATTGGATTTTTGGGCGATATATTTTTTTCTGTTACTCTGGTAGAGGAGTACGCAGATAGTTTCCTTCAGATAGGCAGGTATATCTCTATCTGGCGCCCATTTTCCCACTCTGCTAAATTCACGCCCTTCTCCACTGAGTTATATCCGCGAGCCCAATTGTCTCGTGACCGGCTTTCTCAAAGTCCACGTCACATACTGTTTAAACCACAGAAGAAATACAAAGACAGGAAAGCAAATCGTACAATAACTCTTTGCACATATGGTATTTTTTTCATTGGTTTAACAAAGTAAACAATTTATTTTCATTTTCGAAGCTAAGTGGGCTATTACACTACCTATGGTTTATATGTAGAATGGTTCATCATTTTCCTCGGGATATGCCGGTATTCCAGTGCTCGGGAAGGGCAGATCGGGCATAAAAACTCTGATCCATAACCCGAACGTACCTAGCAACCCCTTGCCTACGACCTACACACCTACCCCTGGCCGTATCGGGCACAAAAAGAGGGAATAAATTAAACCGGAGAGGACGACTCGAAAATTCCGATGACCCGATTGATCGGACCTGAAGCACAAATTATACGGTGGCAGATAATGAATATACGAGAGGCCGAGAATGAATACCGGAGCGTACCTGCTACGGCTGCTGGATGTAGGGACATATTTATCGGTACATGATGAATTTAAATTCGATGATGTGAACTGACCAGGCAGGTATCGATGCTGTAATAGTTTTGTATCGAACAAATTGATTACGTTGTCGTTAATTCGGCCACATTTCGACCGGGTACTGATGTTTTCACCGTAATAATGAGCTGAAGCCGGATTAATTGAGTCAAGCCAATTCTACCGGAGTGGTAAGAAATAATTTCAAAGAGAAATTTGAACCGTAGAGTAAAATTGAAGAAAAAACGACTAAAAATGTGAATATGATAATCATGATCAAATGAATGAAAGAGATGTTTATTCGTTAATCTACAAATTTGCACAACGTAATTTTTATTACGAATGAAATTAATTGTCCAACTGTAGGCTAGGCTTGTAGTATTGGACGAGATTCGATTACTATCCACCATGAAATCATCGTTGTTCGAATTTACATCGAACAAAGAATTTTCTATTTACTATGCAGATATATTACAATTATCCCCGGATCAGGAATCTAGGCCTTTCAAATATGTTTCATTTTTTCTTATTTTTGCTAGAAACCTTTGGGCCTGTAGAGGACCGAAAATATTTGTCCTTCACCGTTTTCTTAGAAACCAATTAGAACCTACGGCATTTCAAGACAACAGTCGAATGTCGTTTCAGAATTTACCTGACCACATTTCGAGCCCTAAGAAAGTCTCTCCTTCGGCAGTTAGCTAACAGGTCCAGTTACAGATATCTCTGGAAGTCGCTCGTTGGCCCTCTCTTTATGCTTCGACCAAACGGTCACGCAATTTTCTCTAGTCTTCGAACATTAAGTTCTGATCCCACACATATTCTCTAGAAGTAAGTTCTAATCACATTTCTCTTTGTCTCTCAAGTTATAATAACACTTCTCTCCCTACTCTTGAATTATTTTATATTCGTATTTCACTTTAACCTTCCTCTTTTAGCAATCCATAACGCACTAAAGGTTTGGAATTGAATGTATTATCTACATTAATTGTAATCAGATAGTGATTTGTGAAAAGGAAACCCAACATAGAAACCAATAAAAGTGAATTCGTTGAAAGTGAACAACGGTGACAAAGCTCAAAAAAGAACTATTCCACGAACAAGATAGTGTTTTCACCGTGATTAGAGTTAAAATTATTTTATTAATAATAAATTATTTAATTATTCCTCTCTCAACCTCAGTTGAAGTATGCTTAACCAAGAATTTGCATATTGAATCTCTACATACAAAGCGGTATGTAGAGATATCTTTTCGAATTATTCAAAAAGGTATCTCTAGATACCAAGCCATTCTTCACAACCGTATCTCCCATTATTTACATATTAATACAAAAAAGAACTTAATGAACAAATAACACTCAGCTCATATGTAAACGCTACGAAAGCAGTCAGTCCCCAGTCTGAGTGCCCCTCCAGATGATCTAAGATAAAAATTTTGTCCCCTAAGCACTCCTTGAATGGGTCTTGGGATGTCTATCTCCTGTGTCACATTCTTGAGCAGTATCTACTAACCCTAGTCAGCATGGCTGGAGGCTAAGAAAAGCAATTACTATTCTCTCCCGCATATTGAGAACTGTTATTGGAATCTCATCATACACAATTTTCTTTATGTGACCCCAGAAAAATTAATCTGATTTGGTGAGACTTGGTTCACCTCTACTAATTCATCTATTTGGAAACACGCGATCCAGACTCATAGGACGAGACTAATGAGCAGGTGGTTCATCATGCTGAAATCACATTTCATTTCTTATTTTTTACGTAGATAACACTGCTAATAATCCAGAAAGAATGTTCTGAAGGCAATTAAAATATGAAACAGTGTCGAGATTTTTTTCGAAAAAATGAGGACCGGACCTATCACATGATTGCGAATAACTGCTCCCTAGACATTTATTTAATGACCACATGTGTTGATGGTCGACTTTTCTTATCAATCTTGGATTTTGGAAGGACTTGTAATGGAAATTATGTCTATTGACAAAACCAGAATTGTGAACAGCCAGTTCATCGCTGAATGAAACAGAATAGAAAAATATACGGTTCTGTTCAATTTGAAAACTTGCCGAGTTACAAAAATTCAGACGGTTTTCAAAATCATTATCGGCAAGCGCCTGGTGCCTGTGAATCTGGAAGTCGTGAAACCTGCGGTTTTTGGAGGAATTTTTGAACTGAACGCTCACTTATACCGCAGGCTACTCTAAGCTATCTGGCTTGTGGGTGGATCTTTTGTTATTTTCAATGAAAGCTCAAGCTCCTTGTTGTCGTTAGTGACTGAGTTTATCCTTTCTTTGTACTTGACATCTCCTGTCTCTACCAATCTATTCAAGAGCCTCCGAAATCTCGATTCTTTTGGATGTCTTCTCCCGGGATATTCTGCATCATAAGTTTGACTCGCTAATAAACAGTTTCTCTGATTTTTTCCAAATTTATTTTATTTGAAGAAACTTTCAGCTCTAAAGAACAATAAATAATTTTATTGATAAACGATTTCTGGAATGCTGATAAAACAATTATGTATTTATGCATATGTGATGCTCATTCGGAAAACTATTATCGGTTTTATGTTGTTGCCCAGGATCCTCACGAAATTTTTCCATAGCATTCTTGTCATTATTTTAAATCTAAATCCTAAATTTAAACTCAATCTTAGGACTGTAGCTATAAGGCGAAAAAAGAAAATAAACTGAATACAATAAAATGAATAACAACTAACAACGGTTTTTCGTAATCAATACTAGATAGTATGATAGCCCAAAAATATTATAGAATGCTATTTACGAAATGTCCATGGTTGAAATCCGAAAAAATATTCAATTTTTTCAGCTAAAATGATAAACCATCACTACAAATAAAGAAATACTTCAATAATATATTTGGACATGAACATATCTTTCAGAACTATAATTCATTACGAAAACTTCACCAATTATCGTTCGGTACCTGCCTAGAAACTTATACTGGACAAACCGGAAGATCTTTTGATACTGAAATAAAGGAACATGGACGGTCTTTCCTCAATAATAAATTGAACTTCACGTATGCAGAACATCTAATAACATGATTTTGATTACATTATTAAGAGGAATCGAATATGGCTTACTTTGAGTATAAGAATATCGAGTAAATACAAACAGGAGCTTCACGAAAAAATGTTGAAAGGAATGGTGACTGAATGATATTATAAAAAATATTCAGCCATATTGAAGCGCCTTGTGGAATTATCTAAGAAAATCTCTGATCAGGACTTCATAAATAAATCGGAAAATAAGACCAAAGCAACTTGGACTTTAATTAATAACGCGACGAAAAATAGAAGTGATACATTGTTTGAATTATTTCCTGAAAAAAATGAAAAAAAGCTTTTAGATGAAATTAATAAATTCTTTCTAAAATCTAATGTTTTAAACAATAAGAACACTGATGTTGCAGAAACCATAAATCAATGTGATTCAAGCATTTTTCTGAATCCAGTTATTGAGAAAGAAATGTATCATTACATAATTCAACTTAAAAATAAAAAATCTACAGGATATGATACCTGCAGATCTACTGAAAAAATGTGTACCGATGTTGACGTTACATAACACATACAATAAATCAAATGTTTCAATACGGAAAATATCCATATTATAACATATAAGTGGAACAACAATGTGGACGCATAGATGCATTATATCGAGTTCTCAACTCTGTAATAAAATAATTGAATAAAATGCAGATAACAGCGACACTTTTCTTAGACTTGGCCAAAGCGTTTGATACAGTGAATCATGACATCTTACTGCAAAAATTGGAAAGATATAGTACAAGAGGTATAACGTCAAAATTATTTCGATCATACTTAACAGGGATAATAATTCAGAGGTCAACTGAAAGAGAAAAAATGGCAAGCAAATAATAAATCCTTGCATGGAGATAGAGGGGTTCCCTAGTGATCAATATTAGGTCCCCTACTTTATATAATCAACACAAACGATTTGATTAAAGTAACATCAAACGATACTGTAATGTATGCCGATGACGTATTAGTAATCTGCGTTGGTTCCACTCCAGATGAATGCAAAGCCGCAGTTGAAAAAGATTTGGAAAACCTCGAAAAATGGTTCGGGAGGAATAACTTCACAATGAACATCATCAAGACCAAACTGATAATATTCCGAGAAAAGAATCAACATGCCATCAACTTAATTTATCATGGAGAGAACATAAGAGCTGAAGAAACTCTACCATTCTTGGGAATCCATTTAGATCGAGATTTGAATTGGCGGCCACACATTGAATATTTGGCAACAAGCCTTGCAAGATACTGCTATGCTTTAGGGATCCTAACATGAACAACTGGGTCAGATGCTTCTCTGACAGCATATCATGCATACGTCCACTATAGGTTTCTGGGCGAATTCTGTTGATGCTGAAAGAGTCTTCATTATACAAAAAAAATGTTTGCGAACTGTCTTTAAACTAGAATATAGCGAATCATGTAGAGATATCTTTAGGAATAATAATATATTAACACCATACTGCCTCTATATATATGAGTGCTTTATGTATGTAATCAATAATTTCACAAACTTTGAAATGTTAATGCTTGATCATGATTATAATACCAGAGGAAAAACTCATCTTAGTTTATAAAAACCAAATTATGCTTACATACAGAAGAATGTTATTCATAGTTTAGTGAAAATTTGGAACAAATTACCACAAATATTCAAAACAAGATCTAAAATTATACAAAAAAAAACTTCGAGAAAATTTTTATATAAAAAGGCTACTACAGTGTGAAAAAATTCATGGCTGAGAAAGACTTTAATGAACATTATTATTTAAGTTATGATTTTTGTGACGTGATCTACACCATTTAGTGATATTTTCAGATCAAATAAAGGTCTATTATCATTATTAATATTCAAAGGCTTATGTAAAATACATAAAAAGTAGTAATTCAGCTTCAGAATAAATATTGGTTCTCAAGAATAAGAATTTTCATGTTTCTTCATCAAAAATCATTCAGGAAATATTATACAATATTCACTCAAAATTGAATGTTAGTGGCTTTTACTTAATGTAAATCCATATCAAATGAAAATGAAAAACCACAATTGCTTATTCACCCCTTTTTATCGAGTAACTGATGACGCACTTCGTTTTATATTGTAACTTCTTCAGATCATACAGAATGCTGTATATATATGCACATCGAATTGAAAATATAGAGATTTTTCATCGAGTAATTTTGAATGACTTCATGGAATGCATAAATTTGAATTCATCAAAATATTATTTTGTCACCTTTCATAGTTATTATTATTATTATATACAATAAAAAATAAAAAGGGGTTATTACTTGATAAAAGGATTATTACAATAATTTAAATATCATACCGATTTATTCCTTTTTCAGATTTTAATTTCAAAAAAAATTTTTTTATTCAAAAACTTTTTAGAATTAAATTAAATTAATGTCTTAGAAAACACAATTTCAATTCAGTAGACATATAGAATAAACATCTATTACACAGTACCAAAAGTAATAAAAGAATTTCAAGAAATATAAATTATTGATAAAAAAGACTAAATAAATACTTGAAGGATAAAAAATTTTGTTTCGTATCTTGTATTGTGAAAACCAAATCTCTTTCCAAAATTGCAAATCATAACCTCTAGAACTTCTTCAAAATTTACTTACTTTAAATAAGTTCCTTCAAAAAAATTCCTCAATCATGCAGCACATGTTCAAAAAGCAATTTGGTATTACTAACAAACAATTACTCTTCAGGCCCACCTCATATTTAAAAATAAAAATAATTAACAAAAAATATCTTCCCAGACCCGCCACGTGTGATCCATTAAACAAACAACAGAATATAGTGAACATTTCAAAATCCTGTTCGTCACAAATATGAAGTGGGACTGAATAGTTATCGTTTGTTAGTAATAGTAAATTGCTTTTTGAACATGTGCTGCATGTTTTCGGATTTTTTTTGGAGGAACTTATTTGAAGTAAGTTATTTTTGAAGATGTTCTTGAGGTAATGTGTTGCATTTTTAGAAAGGGATTTGGTTTTCATTATACAAGATATGAAACACAATTTTGTGTCCTTCAAGTATTTATTTGGTATTTTTAATTGATAATTTATATTTATTGGAATTCTTTTATTCCTTTTGGTACTCTGTGATGAGTGTTAATTCTACTATGTCTAATAAATTGAAACTGTGTTTTCTAGAACATTTAACTGTTTTAATTCTAAAAAGTTTCTGAATAAAAAAAAATAATTTTTTTAAAATTGAAATCTGTAGGAAGTTAACAAAATAAATCTGTATCATATTTAAAATTTTATAATTATTATTGATCTTTTATTACCAGAACTAGTATAAAATAATTGTACGTTCCTTTCTATATTGAATCTTTCACGGATGTGTTCGTTCCGAAGACCTATACTATTAAATTGAAATAGAAACCATAAAAAACTATATCATATATCGATTGACTTTCGTCAACTCAGAATCATACTGGGTTAGTAGAGGAAGTGCCGAGCAGTTCAAGTGGAAATAAGGGATACATCCTGTCGTGTTGAAAGAACGAATAAAAGTAATCTTCAAATAGTTGTATTGTTAAGATTTAGTTTGATGTTAACTACAGGTATTCTACGCCTGAAACCACTATCAGTAATGATATTGAAAACAACCGAAATTAGGTACATCATTTCGACGCAACAAAATATGTTCTTCGAATTGAGCCTTATATTATTTTCTACTATTCAGGATTTGCGATCCCTCATGCAAGATGGCATTCTGTAGTTGAAAAGATTCGTGCATTAATAAAGCAGAAGAAAAATAACGATGTAGGCATTAATGGAGAGATAGATACGGTCTCATGGAAATAAGGGTGAGTATTGGAGCATTTCGGCATTTTATTTAAATGGCGACAAGCAGCGAAGAACTCGAGAACTTTTATTGTACATAACACGTTAACTCCGATTTTGAGTGGACCATTTACAATTATCATTTTTGATCGGCTATAAATAAAAAACTAATGAATATATTTTCAAAGTTATGAGTTAAGTAGAAAGACTGAACCTTGACATTTAGGACTGAAAAATAATATCATTAAAACGACAGCCAGGACTAGTATCTCATCTGATCAAACCAATTTTTCAGTACATTGTTGATTGTTTGGGGCTCAATTTCATGAATGACAACTTCGATTTCGTATTTCAAGGCATCAATCGTTTCTGTATGGTTAGCGTAACACTTATCCCCAACGGAACTCTACAAAAAATAGTCGTGCGAGGTGAAAATGAGCTTCCTAGCTAAAGATGATTTTTCTGGGAAAATGCTCCTCTTGGGCCATGGGATCATTAACCCATTGAGCGAAGTGGAAAAGCATCGGAGGTCACGAGGCAGGTAACGATCATCAACATATTACTGTGAGGTCATTTCATTTCTATTGAATTTTCCACGTAAATTTCTAACATTTTGGACAGAAGATTTACCACTTTGGCAATGAGTTTTTAAAATTTCCTAATTTTGTTCAACGTGAATCGACCCATATTGTTAATGTCCAATTTTAAACTAATAGTCTGTCAAAACACGAATGAGGGAAGTGTTGCCAAACTCAAAATAAACACTACTTCAAAATGGAAACTCTAGATCACCCACCCTTTAGTTACCAGAATCAATCGTTTTAGATTTTTGAGAAATTATATTGCAATCAAATTTTGGCTTTCCTGGTATCACTGAATTTTCGTACAGAGAAAGAAAGTAATAACTGAGGGAACACACATCTATGACTCGTAGAGACATTGCTAAGGAGAGTTCAGTTAGCTTGAGAGCTGTCAACAAGAAAATTAAACAAAAAACAAGTTGCTATAATCGTTGTATAAATAAATACATTTGATAAATATATTCAGAAGCGAATATCTGCCGTTTCCATTCATTTGAATAAAAAAGACAGGGTGAGGGAAGTTAAACGAAAGCGAATGTGGAAGAAAAAGAAAGATAGTTCCTAGAGACGAAGTTTTTTTTTCTGTAAAATAACAATATGAATCCTGAGTAAGTAAGTTATGATCCTCAACAAAATTTTGGGACGTTTAGAAGTCACCATTATAGAGCAAAAGAGTGGTAAGAGGCTAATAAGATCTAAGCTGTAATAAAAATCTGTTGATTAGAGTTAAGAAAACTGTTCTCTAAGAAACAGTTTTTATTGCAGTCGCACCAATCAAAGTTTGTGAGTCAAAGCGCAGACCACAACACCCTGAAAAATATTAAGCAACTTCAGAAATATGTTTGACGATAAAAGGCCTCATGTAATTAGCGAATCAATCTTTTAACAAAATTCACTGTCATATCATATCAAGAAAATGTTGAATTTCCAAAAAGCCCTAAATTGGCCTTAAAACTCACCTATATCGAACTAATGTGAACTCATGGTTATATGCAAGACTGGATTACACGGTAAAGAAAAAGACAATAGAAGTTATCATTTAGGTGGATTTTGAAGGTACAAGAATTATGGAAAATTGTCAGAAATTGATTGACACTTCAGGCAAAGGAGCACATACTTTTTAATGAATAACAATTTAATACCGTGTTAGTAATATAATTTTTTTTCAAGAATAAAATTAAAATTCAGCATGTCTCTTTCAGCCTGTGTTCTCACATTAACTCGCAAAATACTGTGTAGTTTGGTAGGAACGAAAATCTTATGAGCATCATTCACAGACGAAGAATGTGAACGAAGCGTCTCAAGAGGTCTACGAAATAATAGAGCGTTATAAAGCATCATAACCGGGGCAAACACAACGCCATATGCAAGCTTTGTCGCGTGCAATCGCGCATAATTTCGACTTCCGGTAACCTGTTGGGGTGCGCTTCTTCCATCCCCCCTCTAGCAGGTACTTCCGGCGCTTGGCGTTCACCCCATTTCTTACCGAAATCGTTACAAGATACGCCTTATGGTGTTTTCCGGTTATTTTCCTGCCTTTGAATGCGCTCCTATCGGCGTTTTTGTGACGGTCCTCGGATTCATGCCAGAACGGAGTTACGAATAAACTGTATTTTATTGAACAGATAAATCGTTATGAGAAGTTATGCAGAAACATTTGAAATGTGAATTTTGAAGATAACTACGATATGGATCAGGGAAGCTTGGTTGATGACTACGAAACAAAAGCAATCTGTTGTTTCATTTCAAATAGGTCAAAATACAGTCAGCATATCGCTATATGAGTTATGTTGATGAGAAGATTGATGAATACTTTAGACAGTCGCCATTTGCGCTACTTTCTGGAGAAGGTTTTTTTAATATATGGCGTTACGCATATATAAGTTGCGGTATGGCAAATAAAGCAAGCTTAGCTTTACCGTACCTGCCTCCGCTGCACATACAGGAAATTAAACGTATTCAATAGACGTAAGAAGTTCTGGTGCATCCTCTCATTAATATCTATAGGTGGTGGTCATATTATTGACATCCATCTGAAGTTTCTTTTGTTCAAATCAATAAACAAGTTCTTACGTGGCTTTCGGAAAAAAAGTGCCGGGACATACCGATTACGATATACCGTTAAGAATAGTTAAGAATTATTCTGCAGAATATTTCACTATCAAGATGTTGTTGAATATGTAAACAAACAGAAAACCCAGCGAAATTGCACCTCTCCAGTTATCATGAAGTCAAGAAATGAATTCCTGCATGGATAGCGGTCAAAGAGCCGGTTTTTTCGTGATGGCATCTGTCAATTACCAAAAAGATGGGTGTTTCAATAAGAGCGCAAGATTTGAATTTCGCGCCATGGTTGGCAGTCATAATGTCACAGGATTATGACGTGACAGATCGAAATTTGACAGATGGGAGTTAGTCAACATGGAGCATTACATGATAGAACAACGTGTCCTGATTGTCAAAAATTATTATCAAAATGGTGAAAGTTTAATTGCCTCTATTCGTAAAGTGCATCCAATATTCGGTCCGAATAATGTGCCTAATTCATTTACTGTGAAAAAAATAATCAGAAAATTCGAAAGTACTGATTCGGTTAGTGATGTGAAACATACGATACGAGCTCGTAGGGGTCGTTCAGAACAAAACATCACGGCAGTTCGCGAGAGTGTGACAGAAAGGCTAGAGATGTCAATTCGCCATCGGGCACAAGAATTGGACATTTCAACAAACACTCTTCAGCGAATTCTCACTAAAGATTTACAGCTGCATGCTTACAAAATCCAATTGACTCAACAACTTCTGCCAGTAGACCATGATTCTGATTTGGTGGCCAGAATGGGCCTCCACGCTCTTGCGATTCAACGCCTTTAGACTTCTACCTGTGAGAAAATCTGAAGTCACAGGTTTATGCCAACAAGCGGCTATTTACAAGATATTTTGTTTCATACATAATTTCCAAATGTTTATTTTCTAAATCAATAAAAATTTCAATACTTTGCTACAGAACACCATGTTTTAATGAATACTGAAATCTTACGCAGTTATTAAAACATCCATTAGTAGCTAGCGACAGACAATACTTTGAACTTTGAATGTGTAACTAATATTTCACAGTAAAGCTTCAGTTTTCGCCAAAAAATCGCTGATTGATACTCCTAATAATCATTCAATATAAGTTTAAAACAAGTTTTTTGAAATTGCTGTGTTTTATTACCACAAAATATAAAAGTTTATTAATTTTGTGTGGAACAAATTCAAGCAACCATAAACTGAATATATCCCATATTGAAAACAAAAACAAGAAACATCTCTTCATGGTATTTTAATGAGACAAGTGCATAAGTGGCTAATATTCTTTCAAAATATTCATGTAGTCGTTAAGCCACAAAATAACATATCATCTTTAGTAGATGATATGAAATGCGAAAGACCAACTGGCAATAGCAAATACATAGGTATATCCAGATGTTTATTCGAAATAAAATTCAATGAATAGTGACTGAATTAAACAAACAAGAAACAACCAATCTTCCACATTCGCAATAGGAAATGGTCCCTTTTTTTCATCCAGCAAATGGCAAGAAGCTTAACTCTTTGGAGTCTGTTGCAAGTTTCAAATCAGTCCATAATAAAAATGATCTAAATTTATTTAGAAATCTATGTAATTCTTTAATATTCAATTCATGTAAATATCATATATCTACCAGTTCTTTCTTCTGTGCCAATAATTCATAGCAAAAATACCCTGTACCTATTGTTATCGTATTGATTTTTAAGAGAAATAATTACATCGAAACTACAACCATGAAAATTTCTAAAATTTCAAATTTTCTGGTAGTAAAAGAAAAGAATTTATAACAAATTATTTCAATCTTGTTCAGCAACCAAGTAGAAACGGCCGGAACAAATAAATATATAAATATTCAATTTATGTTATATAGTTATCAACCTGATATGGCAATTATGTAATCAACCCTGTATAAAGAATACAATACCTATACATAATATCGATTTACCCGACGAAACGACCTACACCGATTTCCGGGACCCCAATTAAGGCAATTTCTGGGAACAATATTAATGAATCCACCGTGGTTTCGACTCTTCGGAGTTTTTTTCTTTAATGGATGATTCGCAGAAAACGAATTCAGCCAATCTCGCCTGACGATGTCCGGCTGATGTCATTCATTAAAAACGGATCCCAGACTGCCCCAATTTGTTTGTCCGTTGCCCCGAGCATTGTATGGACTTTTTGCCGTTATTATAGAAACATCTCTTTTCTCGTTTCTTCTCAATATGGTTTTTTCTGGAATGTGTTGCGGTTTCGATTGTGGCTTAAAATCAACCCAAATTTCTTTAATCTGTATAATGTACAAGATGACTCCTTAAGGTTCACATTAATTTCAACAAAAGATTCTTCTGATGAAGTAAAACATTCTTTCTCTCTTTCAAACTGCCCAGATTCAACTCATGTATAAGTTTGATGAAAATTAGGAAATTTATGGAAATTTCAATTTGAAAGTGGGCGATAATAAAATTGTGTATAATCTGATGGTGGAAAATATTAGATATTGGATGGAAATTTAGTTATTCAATAGTCGTTAGGAAAAGTGAAACATTTTAGTTACAAATGCTCTACAATAAGCACCAAATCATAAGGAGTGAATTGCTAAATAAGTTTTCTCAAACAATTTTCATGGAATTTCAAGCACTTTTGATTATTTTATAATACAGTGATCCGTTTTTGGACGTCTCAACAAACCGCAGGAATGTTTTAGAATATTGTGAAATCTATAAGCGTCTATAATTTTTTACCTGAACCGAATCTGGGTAAAAACCTTTGAAAAAAAGGTTTATTGAGAAGAATCTTTGGTTGACATTAATATACAACTTAGAAGTTCCACTTTGTACGTTATATATATTTACACGGAAAGTAAACAAGTAGAGATAAAAAATGTATTTCACAAATACTCACTTATATGTACCGACCTGGCCAAAATATTTCTCGAAATCATCTGAGTCTCACCTGTAACAGAAATGAGGAATAAGAAATTATAAAAACTTAAATGGAAATTATATTTTTCTTTAAAATTATGCACAGAAAATTTTAATCTCAAAAAAATTTTTATTAAAAAATTTTTAGCATTAAATTAAATGAATGTCCTTAGAATAAACCGTGTCAATTCAGTAGACATTAATACATATTACACAGTACCAAAGGGCCTCAAAGAACTTCAAAGAAATATAAATTGTCAACTGAAAATTATGAAATTATGAATTGTTTCATAAAACAAGGAATGCAACAAAATCTTGTACTCTTCAAGTATTTATTTGATAATTTTTAGTTGACAATTTATATTTCTTTGAAGTTCTTTGAGGCATTTTGGTACTGTGTAATTGACACGGTGTGTTCTAAAGATATTTATTTAATTTGATTCTAAAAATTTTCGAATAAATTTTTTTTTAAATTAAAATTTGTAGAAGATTTACAGAGGAAATCTGTATGATATTTTTAATTCTATTATATATATATTTATACAATATTTTAAATTATTTATTTATTTCTCCTGAAATATTCTCGTTTTTTTCAATATCAATATGACAGCTCTTATTGGAAAACTCTTATATGCATTTTTATTGAGGATATGGCGAGTTTTATTCAGTATAAAATATGTTTTCAAGCGTGTGTCTTTTTAAACAGATGAATCTCTATGGAGGACGTAAATGTGACCATTAAAAATAAATTATCAAAACAAGAATACCAGAAAAAGTTTTTCAATAAATATAAGATTAATGAATGTTTTACTACATTTCCCTTAACATTTTGTTTTTTTGAAATTTAGCTGAGCAAACAATAGAATAAATTTATTGAAATATATTTTGCTTATGGAACTTCTTTCATCATTTTGTTTAAATTTTTTGGTGTTATTTTAACTTCTTTCAAGTGTTTCCTTCAGTCAATATTGAATTGGGTTGAAATTTCTGCTGAACAATATTTATTAAATGAATGGCGTATGCGGTTGGCACTAGGTAAACATTATAATAATTTCATTAAAGAAAAAACTTAGTTTTTTGTTCCACAATTTATTCAGAATCCTGAGACGTGTTCCGGTCTTTCGATCATCTTCAAAGGAGTACAAAATGGAACTGAACTTAAAATTGAAAAGGTTTTTTTATTACACTTAGGACATCTGTGTATTTTTATGGCGCATGGAAAAAACAACATCCAATATTTTGTATATATTGTATTTGGGAATCTTTTAAATTCTTCTTTTTCCCAATGGCTTTTTTGAAACCTTTCATATAGACCCGTTTCAGCAGTAGGATCTCTAATGGTCTTCAAAAAGTGGGAATTAATTCTTCAGCAGTAAATAGAAAAAATTCAGATGTTGGTGAACAACTTTTTCGTATCGGGGATTTTTCAAATTAAATGCGATGATTGTAATGTTACACATACTACTCTGTCAAGAATGTACCGGGAATTTTCAATTAAAACAACATTTTTACATTTAATCGTCAAAATTTATTGGGTCGCCTTCAAAATAGGCTCCATTTGCTCCAATACATCTATGCCAACGGCACTTCCAATTATCGAAACATTTTTTATAGGCGCTTTCCGGGATGGACTTTAGCTCTCGCGCCGAATTTTGTTTTATGGCTTCAATCGACTCAAAACGGGTGCCACGAAGGGGCAATTTTAGTTTTGGGAAGAAGAAAAAGTCGCAGGGAGCCAAATCCGGCGAATACGGTGGTTGCTGAAGCACGTTTGTTGAGTTTTTGGCGAGAAAGTCAGTCACAATCGTAGCTCGGTAAGAAGGTGCGTTATCGTCATGCAATGAGTTGTTCGCCCACAAATTTGGCCGCTTCTTACGGATACGCTCACGCAAACGTTTCATAACGCCTAGGTAATACTCCTTGTTTACCGTCTGACCCTCTGGAACGAATTCGTAGTGCACCACGCCACGGATATCGAAGAAAACAATGAGCATCACCTTCATTTTCGAGCGGCTTTGGCGTGGTTTTTTCGGTTTCGGCTCATTTTTTGCCACCCATTCCGATGATTGCTGGCTTGTTTGCATATCGTACTCGTAGACCTAGGTCTCATCATCAGTTATAATGCGTTCCATGAATGTGGAATCGGAATTACAGCGATCCAGCATGTCTGAAGCAACCTGTTCGCGATGACGTTTTTGAAGAAAATTCAGGTCTTTAGGTACGAGTCGTGCGGCCATCTTTCTCATGCCCAAAATATCAATCAAAATCGTACGTGCGGACTCGTGGGATATCTTAAGATCATGTGCTATCTCTCTCAAGCTGGTACGACGGTTTTCCAGCACCCTTTCCTTAATTTTATCGACGTTATCTTCGATCGAACGAGGCAAGTCTTCGACCACTTCACGACCGTCCTTGAAGGCTCTGTACCACTGATTACACGAGTTTTCGATAGAGCATTATCACCAAAGGCCTTTTGCAACATTTTCAATGCATCGGCACACGAAAATTCATTTGCAACACAAAACTTTAAACAAATTCTTTGCTCAACGTAATCACTCATAGTAAAAATCGGCACGCACTCTGACATCGACTGACTTAATCAGCTGATGCAAACACACTAGTTGACAGATCCCACTCAAGCTTGGCATAGTAATTAAGGACAGTGGTACCAACCTAGGAAAAAATTTTTTACCTGCCTCATTGCCCCGCCAGATTTAAATCGATAATTCCCGGTACTTTCTTGACAGAATGTATAGGACTTGTACTCTTTAAGTATTTATTTGATAATTTTTAGTTGACAATTTATATTTCTTTGAAGTTCTTTGAGGCCTTTTGGTACTGTGTAATTGACACGGTGTGTTCTAAAGATATTTATTTAATTTGATTCTAAAAATTTTTGAATAAATTTTTTTTTAAATTAAAATTTGTAGAAGGTTAACAGAAGAAATCTGAATGATATTTTAAATTCTATTATATATATATTTATACAATATTTTAAATTATTTATTTATTTCTCCTGAAATATTCTCGTTTTTTTCAATATCAATATGACAGCTCTTATTGGAAAACTCTAATATGCATTTTTATTGAGGATATGGCGAGTTTCATTCAGTATAATATACGTTTTCAAACGTGAGTCTTTTTTAACAGATGAATCTCTATGGAGGACGTAAATGTGACCATTAAAAATATATTATCAAAACAAGAATACCAGAAAAACTGATTTCAATAAATATAAGATTAATGAATGTTTTACTACATTTCCCTTAACATTTTGTTTTTTTGAAATTTAGCTGAGCAAACAGTAGAAGAAATTTATTGAAATATATTTTGCTTCTGGAACTTCTTTCATTTTTTGGTGTTATTTTAACTTCTTTCAAGTGTTTTCTTCAGTCAGTATTGAATTGGGTTGAAATTTCTGCTGAACAATATTTATTAAATGAAGGGCGTATGCGGTCGGCACTAGGTAAACATTATAATAATTTCATTAAAAAAAAAACTTAGTTTTTTGTTCCACAATTTATTCAGAATCCTGAGACGTGTTCCGGTCTTTCGATCATCTTCAAAGGAGTACAAAATGGAACTGAACTTAAAATTGAAAAGGTTCTTTTATTACACTTAGGACATCTGTGTATTTTTATGGCGCATGGAAAAAACAACATCCAATATTTTGTATATATTGTATTTGGGAATCTTTTAAATTCTTCTTTTTCCCAACGGCTTTTTTGAAACCTTTCATATAGACCCGTTTCAGCAGTAGGATCTCTAATGGTCTTCATAAAATGGGAATTAATTCTTCAGCAGTAAATAGAAAAAATTCAGATGTTGGTGATCAATAAAGAACTTTTCCGAATCGGGGATTTTTCAAATTAATGATGATTGTAATGTTACATACATAGGACAGACAGGCCGATGTTTACAACATAGAATCAAAGAACATAGGATATTTATTTTGTAAAACCAGGAATCAACCGGTTTTGCAGAACATTGTCTAGAAAATAATAATTTTTTTAATGAAAAAGATGCCACTTTACTATATAATGTTAATGAGGGTAAATTGATTGACTATTTGGAGATTCTTTCAATTAAAAAAGCCATTGAGACAAAGGAAAATTTAACAATTTCCCAAATACTCTTTACCCCTATATTCGATGCTTCCATAAAAATACACAAATATCCAAAGTATTATAAAAGAACCTTTTCAATTTTAAATTTAGTTCCATTTTGTATTCCTTTGAAGATGGTCGAAAGACTGAAACACGCGTCAGGATTCTGAATGAATTGTGAAACATAAAAATTGTGTGATTTTTTTTTCAATAAAAAAGAACAATATTTGGTGAAATACATTATTTTTTTCACAAAAAACTATTACCTTTTTCTGAGTTATCTATTAATTCGTTTAAGGACACCTGTAACATATGGCCTTCAGTTTGTTTCAGGGTATTGAAAGATATAATTTCCAGTTTGAATTACCTGATTGAAAGGTGAAAAATGTTAGGTGGAAGTGATGCGTAGCATTGAAATCGCAAAAAATATGCCGAAATAAACCGTGATTATATTTAGCGAATCACATAAGCCTCTACCAGTACGAACGACAACAATCAGACACCTTGTAAAGCAGAACAGAGATAATGTGGGAGAAGCCTCAGTATCATCTGAAATGACTGAAGGAAATGTTCAGTTTTTTTGAACAAATCGTGACCGGCCCGAACTCCGAATGTCTGTTCTAGTAAGCCTGTGAATGACTATATTCCAGATTTTGATGTCCAAGTTTTGAATGAAAACTCGAGAACAATTTGTGTAATAAATAATTATGCCTACAACTTCCGCTCGTTCGGACTAGTGAGAAAGGAAGCTGAACTTGATGATCAGGTCAAGCAACACTGGCTGTGAAACAGGTTGATCGCGTTTGTGTGTAGGAATTTGGATTCGATTGAAATATATCGTCAGCAGAGAATGCGGAGCAGAGAAAAATTCAAATATTGAAATGAATAGTAATTACATACCAGGGTGGAAAGTGGTTGATTACTGTCGAGTTTACCTCGGCGAAGCGCAGAGGTAAACTTTATCTCGAGACAATAATCAAACTTTCCATAGAGGTTTGTATACTATTTTATTTGCAAACATGAAATGTTTTCTTGGATTCTTATTAAAACGAAAAAATGTTGGCCAAATTTTCAATTCCGATTAACGACGCAGCGGTTGCTATGGAACAAATTGACCGTCAACGGAAAATACTAGTCACTTAACGTGTGTGCAGATAAAATTTGATGAAAATAATCTCTCCCGATTCTGATTGCGACTCAAATGATATTCCACTTGGATTAAAAGAAAGAGCCGGGATGATAGAAATGGATTTATTGCCGGATAAAAGCAAGGGCCAATACGAAAAAACGTTTGACACTACAAAAACTGGTGCATTGAAAAGAATATGAAGACAAGTATGACTTCAGAAACTGTCCTGTTGGCCTTTTTTGGGGAAATAAGTAGAGATAAGAAACCGTCAACGATACGGTTAGTGTAAAGGATGATGAAGGCCTTCTTGTCATTAGAGAGAAAGTAGATAATTCAAAATTCGGTAGGCTCCTTGCATTTATGAAAAGACGAAACATAGGCTTCAAGCCAACGAAATCGAACACTTTCACAAGAGAGAATAATTTTGTGCAAAAAGCGCAAAAGGAATTTCTTCCAGACAAAGTATTCTAATTGTTTCCTCATATTATTGAACTATATCCATCTATTTCTCCATACTTTCAGGTGGCTTTTGTGATAGGAATATCAGGTGCCTGAAGAAGTGACTAATTATTCAAAATGAGAACTTCAGATGTCACTTTTATAGCCGGAAAAATATCAATTGAGATACCAGATACGAAAACTTATCGAAGCAGAGTATTTTCTGTTACAGAGGCAATTTGGGTACAGATATTGATGGATTACATGAATTTTAGAAAGGACATCCAAAATGAGAGATTTTTCGTCCAATGCCGATTCAGAAAGGCAACCAAACAAACTTATAGACATAACACCGTAGCTCAATTTCCAAGGAAAATGGGGCTACATATTTGGGTCTTGCTCAACCAGAGGAGTACACTGGACACTGCACCAGAAGAACGTCGGCAACGTTACTTGCTGACAGTGGGGCAGATATTTTAATGCTAAAACGTCTAGGACGTTGGAGGTCCCACACAGTAGCGGAATGATAAGTAGATCGTTCCAATGAAAACCAGTCTAAAACGTCAGTTCAGCTCTCAGGACCTTCTATATCCTCTGATGTGTCATGTTACTTCAAGAATTTTCTAAACCATACAACAATAAGTGAAAAACAGCAGTAAATTAACATTCCAACAACTAGCTTGACTAAAGAAACAGATTTATCTATTTCAATCAACGCCTATGAGTCATCAACAGTGACAGTTAACTTTAGTGAAGTAGTGAAGTTCTATTTGAATGAAATCCAATATATATTCAATTTCTGTTCTTGTATTGTATAGAATGAAATGAAATTAAATGTTCTTCCACTACAAAATTACTTCCAACCCACGGATGGAAAATGATCACTTTCCGACCTGGTGGAAAGGAAAGTCAAAAAAGTGACATTTTTTAACCTTCAAAAAGTCAGAAAATGTCACATCACACATGGTTGCAAATAAATATATTTTCTAATATTTTCACAGTTGATTCTAGCGGGTATAGGTACATAGCTAACCAGTTTCAAATCTTCAAATTGCTTCAAAAAGCTTATCAAAATCGGTAACGTGAGTATATTTTTCATAAATTTGTGAGAAAGTGAAGGAATTTTTTTCTGATATATGCAATTCTGGATATGAACAAAATTTCACCGATAGTTTATATTGAAGAAAATTTTATAGTTTGATTTATAGGTAGTAAAAGCTAATTCGAACCATTTTTCAACTCTGAAAATGCATTTAGTTCAAAAGATAATGATCACTGTCTATTACATGTCCCCACCACTCAGGCAATTTCCGACTTCCGTCTCGAAAAAACTTCTTGTCCTCTGAAGCAATTCAATTTGAAAGCCAATTTTCAATTTCTTTGAAAGAAGTGAAGCGGTAACCAGCCAAATCGTATTGCATCCATCGAAACAGTCAGTAGTCAGAAGGAGCAATGTCCGGTGAATACGGCGGGTGTAGTGAAATATCCCTTTTAATTGTTATTAAATAGTTATTGACAACTTTTGTGACGTGAAGTCTAACGTTGTCATCGAAAAGAATAACTTTATCATGACTGTCCTCATAGTTCGGCCGTTTTTGTCGTAATGCACGGTTCAAACAAAGTAATTACATCATCTGTAATGAAACCAGCAGGCTTAAGCAGCTCGTAGTACATAATGCCCCCTTGATACAACCAGATACACAGCATAACTTTATACAAATTGGCTTGCAATTATTGCCCATTATCATATATTGGTCAAACCGAAAGATTTTTTTTCATAATGGACATAAGAAAAGTTTCACTTTAGATTCATCATATAAGTCAACCAGTTGGAAGAATTCGGAAATAATTTTAACAATGAATATAAAATTATCCATATCGGGAGTAAAGGTTCTAGAATGAAACTCTCAGAATCACTCGAAATCAACAGATGCAGCAGATGCAACAGAAGCATTTTATGCTTCTAAAAGTGAACGTAAATAAAACACTTTCATTTAAAATATCCATAAAATTTTTATTTCAATATAATGTCTTTGAGAGGACAATTTAAATGTCCTCCGCGTGATATCTTACAGCACAGGTGAGAGATCTTACAAGACTCAATCCTTGTGAGGTAATTTTCGATGACTCGCCGGTACATTTCGGGCAATATCTCACTAATAACTTAAAGAATGTTGGTTTTCACATCGTCAATAGTCTGAGGATTATCGGTATAAAAACAATCTTTCGCATTACCCCACAAAAAAAAATCCAAAGGCGATAAATCATAAGATTTTGGTAGCCAATTCACATCGCCGAAATGAGAAATCAGGCGTCCCGGGAATTTTGCTTGCAATAAAGCTAAAATGGCTCATAGTGTATGGCTTCTTACACCATCTGTTGGAACCAAATCTCTTCCAATTACATACAATTTTGCTCAAATATATAGCCACCGAGTGAAAAATGCTTTATCGCTGAAGAAAATTCGATGTAAAAAAATCGTCATCCAATTGTTACTGTTCAAGCACGCAATAGGCATATGTTCTACGCGTTGTATTGTCAGCTGGCTTTAGTTCTTGTGTCACCTGAACCTTATAAGGAAGGAGATGAAAATCCAGATGAAAAATACGTCATAGCGTGCCATAAGAGAGGCACCCAACGATGAATTGCAAAATTTCAGAAGCTTTTTCAGCTTGTGCGAGTTAGGAGTTCAGTTGTGTTCTGGGTAGGCTTTGTTACTGCGATCTTGCGCCACTATAGGTTACAGCAATGTTTATTTTTGACCCAATAGTGAAATGGTGGCCGACACTAGTCCAACTAGAAAAATTGTTTCCACCTGAACAGGATCCGGATCTTTCGGTCACGAGCCCATTGCTATGCCACTGAGCTGTCCGCACTCATTATGTCGACCATAATCTGCCCGTAATGCATAAAACCTACTTACCACAAAATCATTGTTTCTGTACTAAGTTTTCACAATTTTCGCACGTTCAACAATAGATAAACGATCCATATCCATATTGTTGAATCGTTATCCTTCAACTAAACATATGAGGCTTCGGATCACAGTTCTGTTTGACATATGTCATTGAAACAGGGCTGTGAATTCCGGACCACGAAATGGATAACCCGCTATAATTCTAAAAAATTTCTCTTAAACGTACAAACAGCTATCAATTGATCTTTGTTCAAATATCTTTCTGTAATTTAGAATAATCGAACCCTAAAAACTTTTATGATAATGTTCAGTTACTTTAATCTCCTTATTTTATATTTTATTCTCACCATCGACAAACCCCGATAATTTTTATCATCATATTAAATTTCTTTTATCTTTTTCACGTAGTTTGGGAAACCTGTGACCAAGCAGTATATACCTACTTTTCTGCAGTATACCTACTTATATAAAAGATACTACGTAAGTTCTTGCACTAAACTAGTGCAGATATGAAACCTCATGAAGTCTTGTGTTGTGAAACAATTGTTGTTCATTAACAGAAAGATTGTGAAAATTGAATTTTATTTTCATTCGTTGAAAACGAGTTTTCATCAAGTGGAGACCGAATCCATATCAAGAATTTAAATGCAGAAAAATTACGACAATATAACCAAGAGATGCCTTTACCTTATGCATAAACGTTGCTTCGACATAGTACGAGTAGAAGCCATAGCAAGACAAGTCAACTTTATGTGAAAAAACATTAAAAACCAGTCCTAGAGAGGAGCTCCCTGACTCTCAAATTAACATAATACACCCAGTGTGGGAACGTAGTTGTGAATGAACTTTTGAGGCCACTTTTAATTATCAGATCTTCATTAGATTTATTCATTAAATCTGGTGTTTAGTGTTGAATCACGTCAAACTCGAATATAAGAATTCATTGTACGAATTACGATTAGGAAGTGATAAAATGTTGATTTCAAGAGAACCGGAAGGACAGATGCGACCTAAGTATTACTTAAGAAATAAGTATTGGAGTGATTCAGCCGTTACTATTTGGTAGTTGATTATAATTGAAACACAAGCTTTGTGGAAATTATAATGTATTTACTTCCAAAAATTTTGATGTTGAATGTTAACATATTACTGCAGTTTCGAACTTTCGTTAATTTTCTGACAAAGTGAAAATTTTTCAGTGAGAAAATTTATTAAGAAATGAGTATTCGGAATTACATCCATCTATTCCTTGAAAATACTTCATCCTCAGATATCAGATATGATTTTTGATGTAAAAGATTTGTGATGAGAAGGGGGGTGTAAATACAAAGATGCTGAGAAGATCGAATATTCAGGGATTGTACTTCAATAAAAAAATTTACTCATACATCATTTAAGTTATTACCAAATAGATCGTCGTTTTAAGTATACCATAATATTACAGTTAGGATCGAATGATAGTATATTATAGTCCGTCTTGAAAGTATCCAGAAAAAACAAGGCTCAACTGTAGTTATTTAGTATATACACACATCGTCGAAAGTCTTGCCGCCCCCCTATCAACTCTCAACTTGAATTTAACATGACAATATTTTGTGTGTGGAATCTTCACTATCTTATCAGTTAAATGCATACAATAAACCAGCCAAAAATGTTTCTTGTTCGGGAGAATACAGGTGCATTCGAAGTTAATCAGTTTTCAGCGAGAGTTGTAATATTGAGAATATTTCGCGGGAAATGCAGGGACATCCAATTTCTCAGATTGACCGAGCAAGAATAGTAGCCCTACATTAAGAAGCTTTGTCGAAACACCAGATTCCAAGCCACAAAAGCGACAATTTTGCTTATTAACCAAGCTTCCGAGGTGCAAATGGGTCTCATCAATTTCGATCAAAAGCCGTTTTGGTGCATTTCAGGGTTGCTAGTGATTGACCGGCTTGAGTTCTTGTGTTAACTAAACTTTGAAAGCCTTAAGACCTAAAACTCCATAGAAAATACCGTATAATGTCATTTGTGGAATGCCAAATTTCAGAGATCTACGAGGAATCGACAAACCTGGGTTTTGTCAATAACTGTAGGCTACAGCAGCAATATTCTCAATTGTTATTGAGCAACGCATACTGTTTAGATTCTCAATATCAGTAACTTGTTCCAACAGTTAAAATTTTCCCATCAGTTTCACTATTGCCAGCCGTGAAGGTGCTTTACGACGACCCTAAAGTGCTGTAGTTTTGAGAACTGTGTATCCATTTCTAGTAATGGCGTTGTTTTCACTTGTCAAATGTTGAAAGTTGACATCTTCAAAAGTGACAGCTGCCCAGATTCAAAATGAAACCTCTTATTGGAAAACCCTTCAGCTCTCTTAAAGGAGACCATTCCGATAAATGCAGTGGAATTTGATAAGCAAAATGGTGTTTTCTTCATTAAACCGCGAATTTATTGGCCGATGTGTTGTGACGAAGTGATGGCGCACTGGAACGAGCTCACAATAAATAATATGCAAAGCAAACTTGATGCTTCATGAAAAAGGAGCAATACTCAAATGCAGCATCCGGTTATACTAAACAAATATAATAACATCGACTACTTCGATGCACCCCATATCAACTACCAGAAAAAAAACTCCAATGAAATGGAAATGAAAAAAGGTGGAGCGACGTAATCGTACCAGTCTCATGATGTCGATTAATAGAGACTCGCTTTATTACATTGCCGGTAATAACGTCCGGCGATTCCACAGATCTCGGCTTGATTCTAAGCAACTCCAGTTTTTTGTTTGATAACTAGGCAGATAGTTCAGGACAGTGACGTCCGAGATGGATGCGGAATAATTAGTGGCAGGATCTGTGAGCTATATGTCAAAATTATTCTCAATGTCCGGCCTGATTTCTCAGAAAACATTTGATATCGTGAGGATAAGGCTGACAATTATTTATCGAACCGTGTCTCTGGCAGGATTTGAAGATGATACGCAATGATATGCAATTAAGGAATAACCGTGATATCCTTAATTAGAATAAATACTTTTCATTCAGTCATCCAAGAGAGTAACTTCCATAGTGTTCCCAAGCAATTTTTAGCAACTATTATACATTACCAGTTTGGAAAAACTTCCAGACCCGTCGTTTTAGGATTAAGAAGGGACACCCTTTTCCGATATCTTTGTCTTCGCCACTTTCATATCTAAACGAGGGAATCACCTCAGAATATTAAAATAACATTTAGTCAAGTCAAGTTATTCTTAAAAATAGGGATGAGGTTACGAATATTCCCATAGAGCTTAACATTGGTATGAATTGTCAGAATACTATTATAAATTAATTGTGAAAATGCCCTTCTGCAAAAATTTTTATTGGTGGTTTAAAAGTTTTCTAAAATGTGTTTTCTGCGTTTTTCAGCTGAACGGTCAGTTTAACAGGAGAAATAGGTCTATCAAAAATTGTACATCATCCAATTCTCTACAAAAAATGTTTTCACACTTTTCTCAAGTATCCAGTTTCGTAATATGCAAGTTAATGTACTTTAATATACATTTATAAACCGTTATACGAGTGAAAATATGAGTCACTGTGACTTATAAATATAAATTGTAGAATACTTAGAATATCAATAAACGTCGAAAACTCGGTCTCTAATTTTCTTTAGTCGTATGGCCTTGATAAACATATGTCGTCCATTCAACCGGTCGTAGCGATGCTCGTATACCTGCTCCGTTTCAAAGGCGTCATACTCAACAAAATACTGTTAGTCTTAAGCATTCTTTCGTAGTGAAAACTCGTGGCTACCGCTTATATTATGTAACCAAATTTGTGCAGTTGACAGTTCATTAAAACAAATGTAATAATTCCGCTTTTTTCGTAGTCAATCTTTGACTGAAAATGAAGTTATTACTGTGGATCGTGGCATGCAGGTACTAATTGATGTAAGTGTTGGAAGAGGTGATAGGTTTTTTGAGTACCTGAAAGACATCTGTACAAATTCATGTGTAGGGTAGAAAAAATTACACTCGAAAGAGTAGCATTGCTGGAAGAAGAAGCTTGTTCATCAAAAATAAGTTATCCGAGTATGAGAGTATGTGAATCTGCTTTTTTTCGATCAGTGTTGTTTATTACGGCAATGATTTAAATGAAGAGTTGGAGAAGAAAAATGCCTACAGCATGGCGTACAATTTCTCCTCCGTTCGAAGAAAGTATCCTTAAAATAGCTAAGACTCGTTGTGATGATGCTAATCAAAGCTGTTGCTGCTCGAATCGACTCTGAGTATGATTTAGTCGCTGCGAGGCAGTATAATAACGATTGCTATTTTTTTTTTTTTGAGACCGACCACTGGTGCAAGTCGATCGTCCTTATGATGAAGCTACGAATATTGCGATGGGATAAATATTCACATATGTTGAAAATAGGGATAATCCTGAGTTCACAATAAATGAAATAAAAAGTATTTGTAAAACTTCAACAATAGATAA
Source organism: Megalocaria dilatata (assembly GCA_034642435.1). NCBI lineage: Eukaryota > Metazoa > Arthropoda > Insecta > Coleoptera > Coccinellidae > Megalocaria > Megalocaria dilatata. Next base: position 77,614,861 of record CM067854.1, read on the forward strand.
CAGGGTCATTAAGATACGACTGAAGTTGAAGCATGGTGATGAAATTATTATTACTGAAAATCAGAATCATTAACATTCGTATGTTTTATTGCCAATCACTACGATATTTTAAATCGAGCTTGGTTCCAAAAAAACAAATAAAAAGAGGAAAGATTGAGAATTCTAGAAGCTGCTTTCTATTTGTTAGTAGAGTAGGGTGAAGAGCTACTGAAATCTAGATTGGTGACCCAACATCAGCGTTTTCGAATTGAATTTTCGTATTTGTATTATATATAAAATAGCATTTTCGAGGTTCATGCAATATTACATGAAGATAGGAACTCATTAATTACAAACAAAAAAAATTTTTATATTAATTTTTTAATCGTCAGTGTTCTCGGGGCATTCAGGCTTCAGCAAGCGACATATCTACTTGTCACAAGTTTGAGCTCGCAGTCTGCTACCGGTTCGCGCCAGATATGTACCTTATTCCTGTCGCTACGTATTTAATATCTCTGCAACCTATATAAAGTCATCAATTGTTCATGTTATTTTCATTAGCATTAACGTGAGCAATTGAGAACAGTATTTTAGCAGTTGGTCTGTTACCTCTCATAGCTTCAAAATGCAAACCGTGTTGGAAGCAGATACAATAAAGATGCCACAGTATTGTGGGGAATTTATCATACACAAAATTATGGAACATCCCGCCAATTCATCACCGCCATTGTACGAAATTTTTGAACAAACGTTTTCAAATGGAGCGATAAGGCCTCTTAGGCGTGAAGATCATTCTATAAAGTAGAGAGATAAGAAAGAAAAACATGTGATCTATTTTCAAGACATGAAGAAGAAATACGAAATTAGGCCAACTATACCAAAACCTTTTTTCATCTGCTTATGAGCAAGAGGATGACGGACTTCGAGCATCGTACAATATCTCATTTTTTATTACTAAAACAAGGAAACCCAAGTATTGGGAGAAATTTTATTTTACCAGCAGTAAAAGAAGTTGTAACCATTGAGCTCCATAAATCAGGTGTAGATATAAACCCTTGAATTATCAAGATTCTGAGGCACTTTTTCCGAAATGTTTTCGTAGCACCTTGTTGAAGAAATGAGCAATCGTGAGCAATATTACGGTGTGCGCTGGAAAATAGTTTCGATGTACTGGAAGTACAAATTAATTCGGTCCGTTTTTGTAGCTCACAGAATTAATCTATTTCGAAAGTTAATGAACTAACAAATTGATCAAAATAATGTCTTTCACTGCTTACTACTTTTCCTCACATTTCAAACAATTTCCAAATCACGTCTCGGAAAAAGATTATGTCGCGATGGGGGCGTTTGTCTTGACTAGGATCCTTGTTTCATCCCGGTGAAATGGAGGGTTAAGTCTCGATGCCTAAAGTAATGTCATTCGCGCCAGTCGCTGGACCTGTGTGGTGGAAGATCTTCCGAATGGGGCCATAGTTTTGCCGTTATGGTGGAAGGGAGGGCGTCTCCTTTAAAACTAGCGTACTTATCCATTGTAGTAAATCTCTGCATTTTTCTGTCCAATGGCCGAGTGCGTTATGTAGCATACTGCGTTACTTCAGGAGGGTGGATGCCAACAGGTGGTACTTGTACCATCTGGCCACTCAATTGGTGTTGGACTCAAGGGAGGTAGTGGTTGAAGGTTCGCATGCTGGACTAGGTAGGTATTTCATTTATCTGTTCACCGACACTCATGTTCAGGATTTCTCATGAAATGTCTCAGGGTTTAGCGGGACTTGACGATTCGACCGGCCTCGGCCTGAACCTGGATCTATTGTGTGAGGTTTTAGGGTTTGTGGATCTCTACGAAACGGCTAGTCCGTTGGTGCTTGACACCAGGATCAATCGAAAGACTTCACATGGGTTCGTGTGTCTTGAGGTACAGGCCTGATTGACGGTGCTCATACCACCGTCATAATAAATATAAATTGAGGCATAAATCTTGGAATTATCTTAGTTCATGAGACTATGTTCGGGTGGATGGAATAGAAGCCCTTCCAGCCTGTGAGCTGCGTCCCAAAGGACTTGGGTACTGATAATGCATAGCCAGTAGAGGTTGGATAGTGCTTCGCTGCTACAAGTCAGACGGTCGTACGTTTTCGAACTGAAGCCCAAACTGGAAGCTGGTGGGTTAATCTCTTCGGAGGGTTCTCTCTTGGCGTGATGATGTGGCGTAATCCTTATCATACTTTCTGCCTCTGGGAGCAGACGGTGGAGACTGCTGAGTAGTCACTTGATGACAGAGCTACGCTCACATGCCAATTCAACTAACTGGTAGAATGCGTGTCCTTATATTCCGGTAGTTTTTCTGCACTTAGTATCAACGATTCATACTAAGTATTTGTAGTCTGTACCGATCACCCGTAAAGAAATCACCAGGTTTAAGCAGCTCTTAGCACACAACGCCCCTTTGGTCCCACCAGATACACAACATAATTTTCGAGAATGTTTAGCTTTGGAATTGATGTCGAGGTCGATGGCAACGATTGGCTGAGCAAAGCGTAGTATTTCTCTTCTTGGGGTTGACATAGAAGATCCACTGTTCATCACTAGTCACTATTAGGTGTAAAAAATCCTTTCTTCTTGGACTTTGATACAGCTGCTGATAAGAAAATAATCGCCATTCCAGATCTCTTGGTTTCAATTCATAGGGAACCCAATTGCCATACTTTGAAATAAGACCCATAGATTTAAACGTACAGACACTGATTGTTGGGCTCGAATGTTCATTAAGTAATCTCTGTTATTAATCGTCTTCAAATTTTTTGTCTGTTCCGAGCGACGTCTCCCTTTAACGCTGAAATCATATCACTTTTGAAGCGTTGAAAGCATTCTTTACATGACTTGAGCTTTGAAGCATTGTCACCGTAAACTTCCACAAGCATAGGATGAGCTTCAGCTGCACCTTTTTTTAATTGAAGTAAAAAACTCTAACTTCCCGCAAATGTTGTTCATAAAAAAATCTGACATTTTTAACAGCGTAACAAAGAACGTTTTGTATGAAATTCAGAACAATTCAAACTGGATGTCATCCGCAGATCCAATCTATCTAAATCCGAGCCATTTAGCTGTTAGTATTCAAAAATTTAATGCTTTTAGAGCTATCTTTTGAAAACGGATCCAGTTGATTTGCACTCCCAATAAAACAAATCGACCTATCTCTCGGCAATTTCGATAAATCAGTGGCCTTAAAAATACTGATGGAAAAGGTATGTTTCTCTATCGATGTTCTAGGAGGAGGACGAAACAATCAGCTCTCCCACTTATAGGTGTCATCCAACGATTCACGACCCCTTTAGACTGTATTTTCAACCTGAACCCCTCAAATACCAACAACTATTCACCTACCTAGGGAATCCATTACGGATTTGTTTGTCGAACCGCGAAATTCTGCAGGAAGCACTATCACAGCAACACACACGATTTCACCGATTGACGTACCTTTCGCAACCCGACATTTTACTCCGATTCGGCACTAATATAGGCGTATGGGATGATGCAGTCCTAAATCCGAACCAACACGACCCGTTATTCATCCGCAAACACTTCGCGGATAATAGGCACACCGGATTTACTAGATACGATTCCAGATAGACAGGACTTAATGGAGGCTCCCGGTAGTATCCCGTCGACAAGTTGGTAATGACAGCACGGAATTTTGCCAGCATGAGTTGAATATTATATGTTCATTATTATCATTGTTTACTTATTTTAATTTATTTGTCGAAGGTAAATTCTGGTATAATTCAACTGGTTTTGTTATTAATAGTTTGGGGAAACACAAATCCATTATTTTTGCGTGATCTTTAAGGCTTTATTTGAAATGTTTCATATTGTCCGATTTGGGTTATATATGCACTGTTTTGTTCTATAATTCGTTGCCATTTTAAAGGTACCTTCAAAAAGACATAGAAGGCGTGGTCTTTATTGGCGTAAACTCTAGTGATCGATTTTCACAATCTTCTCTCTTTCTTATCACTTAGGCAGTTTTGTATTGCGAGAAAAATATGGTTATCGTTTGGTGTCAGGTCCAGACTATATGTTGGATTCTTTGAAACTTCTCAACCAAACTGCCGGAGTTTCTGGCGAGTAACTACAGACGAACGTGTGTGGCCTTGTGTTGTCCTGATAGAACACAATACCTCTTCTGTTGGTCAACTCTGGCCGTTTCTGGTCAATCGCTAGCGTCAAACGGTCCAGTTTTTGATAGTAGAGATATGAATTAAATGTTTGGCTATATAGAAGCAACTCATAATAAATCATCCCTTTCCAGTTCCACCAAATCCACAGTAGTAGCACCATTTTGGTAATAATTTTCCAATATTTCTCAGTCTTGTTCAAGCGTAAACTCATTTCGTTAATGTTCAATATTAAACCAACTTTCTGTCAAAACACCAATGAGAAGAGTGTTGCTTGACAGGAAATAATCACAAGTTCAAAATGTAAATTCTAATAAAATAATAAGAAAAGGTTTTTTACTTGATAGAGGTATTATTACAAAATTAAAATTTTGAAACAGATTTATTCTGTTAGCCTCTTAAAAATTTTATTTTGAAACTTTTTATTAAAAACTTTGATTTAATATTATTTGTTTAATTTAATTCTATAAGTTTGTATATACATTTTTATGAAATTAAAATTTGTAGGAGGCTAAAAATCAATCTGTTTTGATATTTGAATTATATAAATTTTAGCTGATTATAATTTTCGAATGAAAAGGGATAGAGACTTGAAACTTTCGCGATCGGTGTGCAGCCTGAATATCTCGGTTTCTTTCATTATTGGCCAAAATCTGTTTATGATTTTCCAGACATCATCAACTGTCAAGCCGAATATTAATGGCTGGAAGTTCATGCTGTATATTTGTTTGGACCAACTGGGTGTGGAGTATTATGAACTGCTACAATTGAATGAAGGGATAACTGAGGAAGTTTTCCGACGACAATTGATGCGTTTCATATATATATATGATGAAAGTACTCCTCAAAAAATATAATTTCTTTGAATTTAATTCTAAAAGTATTTTCAATAAAAATTTTTTTGAAATTAAAATTGTAGAAGACTAACAGATTAAATCTGTTTTGATATTTAAATTTTGTTATAATTCTTCTATCAAGTAATAAGCCTTTTTCTATTTCATTTTATACATAATATATAATTATATTTGGGCTTGAATAAATCTCATTATGGACTGTCAATGGTTTAAAGAAAACCTTATAATACCCTACAGTTTTCTGTGATTTTGTGACTATCTGGATTTTTAAAGTTAGTCTGTTTAAGCAAGTTCCGGTTACACTTTAAGGTAAGATATACTGATTGTTATTTGATTTTGATATTTTAAATATCATCTAAGGCCGATGAAGAGACTATCGGAATTCTAATTGTTTTTTGAAGATATAGTGTATGTTTTCAGAGATTTTTGAATTAACTTATTTGAATATTCAAATATATTGAATATTTCAAATCAATTATATTTTTCGAGAAGTCCTTAATTGGGTTTTATGTTTTCAAAAAAGAATTGGTGTTCAGTATGGTAAGATCAGAAACAAAGTTTTGTCTTCTTTAAATATTTATTTATTAATTTTAAATGACTTTTTATATTTGTTGGTTTATTTATTCTATTTGACATTGTATATTGAGTTTTGATTATATATATACGTCTATTAAATATCTATTAAAGTCTATTAGAGTTTTTTGAATAAAATTTTTTTTGAAGTTCAAATTGTAGAAAACTAACACATTGAATCTGTTTTGATATTCAAATTTTGTCATCTTATTTACTTATATAACCTTCATTTAACTGTAAATACTTGACTAAACGTCGAGGTACATCCGAAACTAGATCACCTCCATTATTTTCGGTGATGGTAGTCCAGGACTGAAAAACTGACTGAATTAAACCATATTTATTTCGTGGCGCTGAGTGTTCAACTTCATTAGTCCCCATATGTTTTCAATGGGACTAAGATCTGATGAAGCTGCTGGCCATGAAATGGTTCAAGCTTGAGTAGGCCGAAGTGTGGCACCTTGCATTATTCTGCTGAAAACGTCACCCCTCTGGATATAAAGCATGCGCCGTTTCAAGGAGTTTCACTATGAATAGAATCATCAACTATACAGAGAAGCGTAGACCACGCTGATATATTACTCCCCAAACTATTATTTTGTTGGGAAATTTGAAAGGTAACAGGTTGGTTTGATAGGATTTTTAAGTGATTTCCACCAAGTTGAAAACAACTTTCATCAGATATGAAGACATTATTAAAATTATTTTCTTGAAAAAAAAATCTATCCTCCATTCCTTTTGTAAAGGTGTCATTATAGCGATTTGTTTTGGTATCCTTGATATGTAGCCTTGTCTTTTCAGTGACATACGGACGGTTTCTGGACATGCTTTCATATTTCGTTGATTTCCAAATCTGTTGACCAATTTGCGAAACCCTAGACGCGGATTCTGTCGTCCTAAGGTCAATAATCTTACGCGGTCTTCCTAAAACTGGTCTATGCCTCATATCTATGCCATTTTTATCTTGTTTATTGTCTCATGGTCGCAATTCTTCCCAATTCAGTTAATTGCACCAATTTTTTAACGTTTTGAAAACCTTCTCTAAACAAATATGCTACCTGTTTTTTTTTCTAGTTGCGACATTATGTCATAAATTGTATACTTGTAGACAATCAACAATATTTACAAATAGTGTTGTCATGCAACTTTGGCCATAGCCGACTATCTGCATAATCTATTTTATACATTACCATTGTCTTAGAATGTTACAAAAAAAAAGTATATTTAAATCATGCACAATAATTAATTACTGATACTTTCTAGATGGAGATATTTTATTGATTGTTTACATTCAGCATCCAAATAAGTCCCAACTGATGGGAAAAATGGGTTAGAATTTTTTTTTGAGTATGTGCTATCAATCTTTTGAAAAGGAAATAAAAAAGACCTTTTTGAATTCTATGTGGAACATTTTTTGCTAATTAAAATTGTTTTTCCTCAAAATCCCATCGAAACAAATTTGTCTTGGGGTGATGAATTAACATAAAGTTCGTAGAGTTTTGGAGAATTAATCCACCTATTATCAGTTACATGCAAAAAAAACTTTTCGTAGTCAATTTTCAATATAACTCGTTTTACTGAACAATTTTGTTCTTGAAAATCGTAAACAAATTTCGTAATAATTTCAGCAAGCATAGAATAATCTTACTCTAGGCATGTAGCAATGTTCCAGACACCATTGCTCCTCGTATTGGCCATATTCCATATAAATATAGCATTTTATAAGTATGATAAATCTACTGAATAACGAGATTATGAAATAAACGAGTGTAAATTTGAATTTTTATCAGTATATCGTTTAAATGGTTTCTGTCAAGGGATCGAGTGATACCTTACTAAAAAACACCAAAATTGGCACCCCCAAATTACCAACCACACCATTTGGCACCTTCTTCAAACTATCATGATTTCGCAACGTCATTCCCAGTGGAGTTTTCCACTTGCGATCTAACAATATCCTCTTCTCCAGGGCGACAGTGTGAGTTCATTTAAAACGATGTTATTCGATAACACAGTGGCAATTTCTACAAGACACCGTGCAATATCGGCTGCATCGGTCGGTTTGCCTTACAAGTTGCTTCCAGATTATCCTGCTGGGGGCTGTTCCTGATCCTGATACGGCGATTTATCCGGATTGCTAGAGTCGGTATCGGGTGCTGAGTTCGCAATATCTAGAGTATGGCGATCCAAGTTAACTAATTTGGATCATTTATTTTTCAGGAAGAGAGAGAGTTTGGAAAAGAGAGTAAGTAGTCTTGAACAGAGTGCAGATAACAACAGGTTCCCTCGTACCATTTTTCATTTCTTCCATTCTTTTCCGCTTGTTACCGGAGAATATCTGGGAACACTGCTATACTTGGGGCCTCGTAAACAACCGAATGAATGATACAATGAAAGTGCAATACGGATTACAATAGCCACAGAATAACGCACAAAGAGCATTACAGGCAAGAACTTCTTCTATGGGACCATCATTTCACTGAATTTATTTATTTATACCTGACACGATAAACTCGGAATGTCAAAATTGTTTCAAATGAAGTTATTTTATTTCCACATAATTATTATGAATATAACAATTGTTGCGCTATCACACCAGCATCCTTAGATATTTAACTTTACATTTTGAATAACTAAACCCTTTTCTGAAATATTTTCATTTTATATTATTGAAGGTACCAAATTGAACTAAGATGAATAATTTTTGGAAGGTCGAAGAATAAGTCCAAGAAAAACCACGACTTAATTTCTCTGAAAAAAATACTTCAAATCTTAAAGAAATATTGTTTTTCGTCAGAACTAATGTAGCATATAACTTAATACACACATCGTCAAAAGTCCCCCCTTATCAACTATAAATTTGTTGAACGTAACATCACAATCTTTTGTGTGTGGAAGATATCTTATCACTTAAATGAAAACAATGAACTAGCAAAAAATGTTTCTTGTTCGGGAGAATACAGGTGTATTCGAAGTTAATCAGTTTTCAGCGAATAACGAGATTTGTAATATTGAGAATATTCCGTGGAAAATGCAGACACATCCAATTTCTCACTTTGACCGGGAAAGAATAGTAGCCCTACATCAAGAAGCTTTGTCGAACCACCAGATTGCGTAACGTTTGAACATTCCTTCCTGTAACAGCCCTTCGAAGTCATATTTGGGGTACCTATAGACGGGTAGTCTCAACCAGTACCATAAGGGCTGGTTGCATACCCCAAATTCAAGGGCAAGAAGACCTTTAAAAGTACCTCGGCTATCACCTGGACATAGAGCTACCCGTCGGCAATGGACAGAACACCACCAAGACTGGCTTTTACCACAATGGCGCAACGTACTTTTTTAGGACGAGTCACGATTCGGTTTACTAAGTGATAGTCGACGAGAAAGGGTTTGGAAAGCTTCAGTCAGTCTAGAGCGACTCAGTTTCGCCCGGAAAGTTATGCCCTTTCAAGGCGGATCAATAATGTGCTGTGGAGGTATAATGTTCGGTCGCCGTACCCCTCTTGTTATCGTTGAACGAACAATGACTGAGCAACTCATTTGGGGATAATTTCATTTATCAGGATGATAACGCTCCACCACACCGCACACGAAGGGTTCAAAACATTCTTCACGATAACAAAATCCAGCGAATGAACTGGCCAGCAAACTTGCCAGACATGAATCCAATTGAGCACGTATGGAATTACTTAGGAAGAGCAATATCTAATCGTCCAAATTCACCTTCAACTTTTCAGGAATTGAGTTTAGCCCTTAAGGAAGAATGGAACGATAAGCCTGAAAATTTCATTAATGACTTGATTCGTGGGATGCCTAGGCGTTCTGGGCAGTTAATTGAAAGAACAGGTGGTAATACGGTCTATTGAATTTGGATTCAGTTGCTGAATAACTATAACTAATCAAAACTAAATAATCGATAAATTTAGATTTTTTCTCATTTTTCCTATTTTGTCTCATCCTCCATAAAGCAGAGAGTAACAAAGATTTTTGTTATCAAATATATTGCAGTTGAAATAAAGGAAAATATTCATCTCATTTCCAGAACATAGATTGTTTATTTCTTGAGAAACCTAAGGGAGGCCAAGACTTTTGGCGAAGTGTGTATATAGTCCGTCTAGAAAGTATCCGGAATTTATTATTTTTCATAATTTTAACATACTTTCTTCTTGTAAAATTTTCAGACAAAAGTAATGTATAAAATAGATTGTGCAGATAGTCCGCTATGGTCGAAGTTGCATGGCAACACTATTTGTCCAATATCGTTGATTGGCAACAGGTATACAATTTATGAAATAATGTCGCAACTAGAAAAAAAAAGAGGTAGCATATTTGTTTAGAAAAGGTTTTCGAAACGTTAAAAAATTAGTACAATTGACTGAACTGGGAAAAAGTGCGACCATGAGACAATAAACAAGATAAAAAATGGCATAGATATGAGGCATTGATCAGTTTCAGGAAGATTTAAGTTAGTCCAGGAGGAATCGGCTCATGAGTACCGAAAACTATTCCACCTCAATTTTTTTATGCGATTCTCTTCTTACCCTACTAATGATATAAATGCTTGTTGCCATGGAGCGGCAACCTCGTGCCATATTGTTTAAACTGAAATTGTTCAAACAATTGCAAGGAATTATTATTTTTCAATCGGACAATTTTTTTTGCATTCTTTGTTGAAATACAATTGAAAAAGTCTTATTACGATGAAGTAATTGTTTTTCGGGATATGAATTTTTAAAGGTTGAAGAAATCTTATATTTGGATACTTTTGACCCATGAAAAATTTATTAAAAAAAAATAGAATATAAATTATATATTTTTTTATTCTTCATACAATAGTCAACAATATCCTCAATTACGATTTCAAGAAATTTAATTGTTTATAACTGTTTTTCAATCTTCAATTCCGCCTGCTCAAAAGTTTATTCGCTTACCTATAAGTATCGCCGTCTCTCTCTGACTCATACGCTGCGTCGGCCTCTCGGTGTCCTGAATCATTATTTATCCTTTATCTTTTAAACTATCAATTTAATCAGACTTTTTTAAGAGAACAATGTTATCAATAATTAAATGCTCTACAATTTGTTCTGAACAAATTATTCTCTGAAATTAAATTTACAGAAGTTATTTGAGGATAAAGGGAAACATAAAATTAAAATTATCTTTTATGGGTTTATATTGCAGTATGTGGAGGATATTTTCTGTTGCTTTACAGGTCCACACAGACTTTTAAAAATTTTTTTTCTATTTATCAATGAAATACTTCCTCCAATATCATTCACTATGGAAACCGAACGTAATAATTCTATCAATTTTCTTGATTTAACTGTTACTCAAATAAATAATTCACATGATTCGCCAATATTTCACAATCCAACTTATACGGATTCTATTATACACAATAAATCAAAGGATCCTTTAAATCAAAAATTATCAGCATTCAATTGTATGATCCATAGATTAGTTGATATTCCCATGAATGGAGAAAATTATATTTCAGAACTTAACATAATTGAACAAATAGCTATTACTAATGACTATGATCCTAAGTTGATGAATTAAAATAATAAAATATATAATATATATATTATATATGTATATATCCTAATATAAAAGAAAATTTTAAATACATTTCCTTAAAGTACACTAAAGGTATTTCTGAGAAAATTGCTACATACCTAAAAAATAAATATAATTTAAGGACTTCATTTAAAACCAATTCAAACTTGAGTAAATTCATTAAAAATAATAAAGACTGTACACATGAAGATGATAAATCAGGGGGATATAAGTTAACCTGCGATGATTGCCCTATAGTTTACATAGGATAGACTGAAAGAACTTTCCAACATAGAATTTGTGAACATTTGAAGAGTTTCCTCCATAATAAAAGTAATTCCACAAAATCTAACCATTTGTTAGAAACAGGATATACTTTCAACCATAATTTTGAAATTCTACATATAGAAAGTAAAAGTTATGCCTCAAACCTGTTAGAATTCCTAGAGATAAATAAACACAATGAAATTGGAATATTACTTAACGAACAATTAGATTTAAATAACTCATCTTTGTTAAATATATTCAGATAAGCTGGAATTTGCAGAGACCCTTTTTTGGGTTTTAGTGCTCAATAAAAATTTATTGTACTTTAATATAAAAAGCAACCGATTTCGGAAACAAGCTTAGTTATTCAAAATGTAAACCCACCTGATGATGCTACTGTGATAGCGAAACGATTGTTGTAAACATAACAATAAAAATTTGTGAAAATCAGAATAACCTTATTTAAAGATTACTTAATATGGATTTTCACCAAGTAAGGACTGACTCAATTCAATACAATAAAGAATCACATGGGAACATGAAGTACTGAACGCAATCATCCAGAACTTTCATCCAAGACAAGCCTGTTTCGACTGGATATTCAGAAATAACAGGTGTCATCACCAAAAAACGCTCCACATAGAACCCAAAACGGTTTTTGTGATATCCTTTTTTAAAAAATTTTAAAAAAAACCACATTCTTCTGAAAAAGAAAACGAGATTCTTACTCATATTCTCCTCAGTTGGAAGTTATTTGGATGCTAAATAAAAACATCAATGAAATATATCTACATACCTTCATTCACCAAATATCATATTTTAAAGCTAACCTAAATAAACGTGGTGAACTAGATGAGAACTATTTGAAGATGTAGGCTATTCCAATGAAAATTGTTGATAAAAGATACGATCATAGACTCAGTATCTGAAAACTGCGACGTGTATGTGTGAAAACACAAATTATAAATATGAAAAACAAATAATAATGAAATAAATAATTTTATAAATTTACTTCGAAGGATCCAAGGTGTCCAAAAAGAGTAACGGTTATTTGTTACTTCGATAAAAACAAAAACAAATTGAAATAAAAAAAGTTTATTGTTAATCATTACAATATAAATCGGAAAATTATTTGGAAAAGATGATGTTATCTGAATGATGACCGTTACGCTGTCGGCACTTCTAATTGGGAACGAATATTCGCGATATTGCTGCCATTTGTGGTCTGATGTTCAATTGGTTCAATTGATTCTTCGGATTATTCTAATAGACCTTACTTTTAGGGTATCCCAATGCAAAATAGTCAAGTGGACTAAGGTCGGGGCTTCTGGGAGTCCAGTTGACGTTACCCCTACGTAAAATGACCTTATTAGGGAAATTCGTTAACAGCTTCCATTGCTTGATTTGATGTATGGAAAATGGCCACATCTTAATAAAACCACGTTCCTGAGTTGAAACCTTGAAATTTCTGGAACTCTGGGCCCAAAATTTTGTAGCATATCGCAAGAAGGGTCACTATTTACATTGAGTGGTCGGCCTCGTCGATCTTCATGAAAATAAGGACCGATTATGCCTCTAGCAGACATAGCAGCCCTAACAACGACCTTTGGGATGTGCAGGGTTCGTTCATGCTTTCGTCTTGGATTTTCCTCTGCCTAATACCGTCAAATCTGTTTATTGACATGACTATTCAGATGAAAATTTGCTTCATAACTGAAGAGTATGTTATCAAAATTGTTGAACCGCCGTAAATTCAATCGATTAGCTATATCCTCCAAGTCTTGGATCAATGGAATTTTATAGGCTTTTAAATGAAAATTTTTCTTTGATAAAGACGGATTTTGACGAACTGACGCCTCCACTTCTCGAATCGTTTCTTCGTCGCTGACTGGACGAGGGCGGCCAAAGTGTGGAATTTTTACCATTGCCCATGTATTCTCGAACTTCCGGAAACATTTTCTAATGCTGTCGTCACTATATTCTGCACAATACAAACTTTAAGAAGCCACTATTGAATCACCGTTGCTCGTAATCCAAAAGCGCGATGCGTTCCTGGGTACTACTCCATCGTGACTAAAATTTCAGAGAATGGCGGACACCGATATCCCCTCCCCACTCCCCTCAGTCGCTCAGTTTCAAATGCAACGCCAAAACAAATACACGATACGCTTTTAGGACACTCTGTATTTTACATGATAGCTGGATTAATTATCCGAAACCTCTAAAAATGAAATCTAAATACAATAAAATGTCTCAGAAGCATTGTTTTACTCCATAGACAACTAGAATTAGACATTTGAGCGGCAGTCAATCAATCAAGAATCAAAAAAAAATATAAAGTACTGACCGTCATCATCCAGAATTATCCAAGACAAGTCTGTTTCGATTGGATATTCAGAAATAATAAACTCCAAATGAAACAGGTTTGTCTTGGACGAATGTTCTGGATGATTCACATTTTCACAAAATTATAACTAACTCACTTTACAAACCATACAAACCAAAAACAGTTTGGGAGATAGTCTATGACATGACCGGTAGGAGTAGAAAGTTCCACAATCCAATCATAACACATAATCCCCAGCACCAAGCTGAGGATTTCAACGATCATTTCATCAATGTTGCCAAAAAAATAACGCAAAATTCTCGAACAAAGGAAAAGTGTCAGCCCTCTAAAAACTGAGGCAATTTTAAGTCGTTGTTCGTCTTTGATGTTACTGACGATGAAGTTGCTTATACCGTCAAAATGTTGAAGAATAAAAGTTCATTTGGTTCTGATGAGATACCTTTGACGGTTATCAAAAGCTAACTTCATTTGATAGCAAATCCACTGTCTGAAATTATTTATGCTTGTTCCACCCATAGAATATTTCCAGATCCTTTACAGACATCAATAGTGATATGTGTCCATGAGGAAGAAGATGTCAACAATATTGGAAATTACAGACCTATCACTCTTCTGAGCGCATTCTCTAAGATATTCGAGAAAATTCTCTCATTGAGACTAATTAAGTTCCTTCGCAAATGCAATATCTTTGCGAATAATCAACATGGTTTTCTGAAAGGAAAGAATACAGAGACTGCAATATTTGAAATGGTCGACACAATAATTTCAGAATAAGAGAATGGTAATCTTTCAATTGGTTTGTTCTTGGACCTCAGTAAGGCATTTGAGTGCGTCAACCATGATTTGCTTCTGAAGAAGCTATTTCACTATTGGATCAGAGACAAACAGCTGGAACTGATCCGGAGCTATCTGTGGGACAGGGTTCAGAAAGTGAAGATTGAGCTGAATGGTGAAGACTACTTCTCAGCTCGACAGAAAATAGAGATGGGGGTTTCCCAGGGTCCCTTACTATTTCTGTTGTACACTTCTGAACTGTTTGCTTTTAATGTATGTCGATGACATAAACAACATAGTGCCTAGGAAACAGTTAGATGACGCAGTGAATGATATCAGGGCTGAATATGAAAGTTTTTTGAAATGGTGTGATACAGGGATTCCTGCCGCGGTGTTTTTCGGAGGAATGGAACACACATTGACGGGGTTGTACATGACGGGGTGTCACCTATTCTTTCGGAAGCAGAGTTCCTATTTCGAAAAATTCAGGAATACTAATACGACTAGGAAAATGATTCATTTCCATTTTCCCCAACACTCTTTAACAGTAACTGAGAAAAATGTCAAATACATTTGCCTGAAATTCTATAATTGTTTACCAAGAAAGCTTCAACAAATTTTAAGAGAGAGATATCCAACTTTCTCATGAAACTGTATTCAACTGTATTCAATAGTATTTGTATCACTGTAAGCGTAAATGATTTCTATAATTTTATTTTGTTTTTCTTTTTTTTACATGGTTTTTGTCATGTTATATAGTCCGTCTAGAAAGTATCTGAAAAAAACAAAGCTCAATAGTAGTTATTCAGCATTTATTTTTGATTCTTGAATTGGAAAATTATAACAAAATATTAGTTACTTATACAACCTCCATTCAACTGTGAACACTTGACTAAACGTCGAAGTACACCTGAAACAAGATCATCTCCATAATTTCAGGCGATGGTAGTCCAGGACTGTAAAACTGACTGACTTAAATCATCTTTATTTCGAGGCGCTGCTCGTTCAACTTCAATCTTCATTAGTCCCCATAAGTTTTCAATGGAACTAAGTGCTGGTGAAGCTGCTGGTAATGAAATGGTTGTGACTTGGTGTTCTTGCATCCAGGCTTGAGTATAGGCTGAAGTATGGCATCGTGCATTATCCTGCTGGAAACGCCACCCCTCTGGATATAAAGCATGCGCGTTTCAAGGAGAAAAATAGTTTAGAAAGCCACAATACTTTTCACTATTAATGGTACCAGCAACTATACAGAGAGGCTTACCACCAGGGCGATATATTGCTCCCCAAACCATTATTTTGGTGGGAAATTTGGAAATTAGAACGTAACAGGTTGTTTTGATAGGATTTTTAAGTGATTTCCACCAAGTTGGAAACAAATTTCATCAGAAATACAGACATAATTAAAATTATCTTTTTTAAAACGTTGACAAAATTCTATATTTAGTTCCTTTTGTAAGGGTGTCGTTATAGGGATTTTTTTCAGTTTCCTTTATATGCTGCCTTGTCTTTTCAGTGACATACGACGGTTTCTGGACCTATTTTTATATTTAGTTGATTTCCAAATCTGTTAGCTAATTTCGAAATGACAGGCGCCGATTGTGTCGACCTAAGGCCAATAAAGCGTTCAAATTGTTTCCTTTAATCTTGCACTGTCTTCCTGAAACTGGTATATGCCTTATATCCATGCCATTTTAATCATCTTTATTGTCTCATATACAGCACTCTTTTCCAGTTCAGTCAATTGCACTAATTTTTTAACGTTTCGAAAACCTTTTCTATACAAATATTCTACCTGTTTTATTCCTTCTAGTTGCGATATTATTTCATAAATTGTATAGTTGTTGACAATCAACAATATTTTACAAAAAGTGTTACCATGCAAATTTGGCCATAGCCGCGACTATCTGAACAACTTATTTTATACACTACTTTTGTTTGAGAATGCTACAAAAAAGAATTATATTAAAATTATGAACATAAGAAAAACAAATGTTAACTTCCGCTATTTTATTGATTAACATGACAATTGTTTCGTCATACCATGACTTCATCAGGTGAGTTTTAAAACTGAGGTATACAATGCAAAACATGACCTTAAATACACAGCTCTGGTACAAAAAATAGAGGGGTGGAAAGAGATGGTTTACAATCAATGAAAAATATTTAGTAGAGGGGATCTATTCAAACCTATTTGATCATTCAATAAAATTTGTCTTGTATTAAATCTATTGATCTCTAAAGTTTCTAACAGATTCAGTTTCTGACTTTTGTTTTCGATATGTAATATTTCATAATTAGTATTAAAAGTATAAGCAGTCTCTAACAAATGGTTGGCATAAGTTGAATTCGGTTTATTATTTTTATAATGTTCTCATACCCTTATTTGGAATGAACCCACATATACACATGGGCAATCACTACATGTTAACTTGTAAACTCCTGATTTTTTGTTTTTAGGAATTACGTTTTTATTATTTTTTATTAAGCTGCCTAAAGAATTAATGGTTTTAAAAGAGATGCTATAATTTTCTTTTTTCTTCAAATATCTAGCAATCTTTTCAGATTTCGATTCGTTCGAATTTTGGAATTTTGGATAAACAAGTGATATTGAATTGTCCTGTAAATCAATAAAATAGCGAAAGTTAACATTTGTTTTTCTCCTGAAGAAGAATTTCCGTTAAGTAAAGACCGAGACAATCAAGAATTAAAATTATGAAATATAATAAATTCCGGATACTTTCTAGATGGACTACACATTGATTTGAGAATAAAGTGATTTGATTTGATAATGGTCAGCACTTCATGTTTTCTGTTGATTCTTCATTGGTTAACTACCGCTCATATGTGTTAATAGGTCTATTAAGTGAAAGAGTGTTTCTAAGACATTTTATTTAATTTAATTTTGAAAAGTTTTTGAGAGATTTTTTAGATTAAATTGTGGAGGTTGCGGAGAATGAATACATGTATTATCTGTATTATTTAAAAAAACACTTAGAGGTAAATTTGTGTTGAATTGGTTAAACAAGAAGAAAGATAAATACTGTACTATTTGGGTCTAATAACGTGTGTTTGACATAATCCGATAGGATAATCATGTGGAACAAAAAGCACAAACGGCTGATATAACTCCATGCATCGCTGAAACCCGTACCTGGAAGTGGTATCTCGTTACAACTCCCACAGTGACATTAATATAACGTTCGCAGATCAATACCATTACTAAAACCAGATGTTATCTTCGAAATCCCAATATATCTGCACTGATACAATAACATGAGCTGCCCGGGGGGCGTCGTAACTTTCTGGCTTCTGTTCTATCCGGAGCCCCGCTGGTGTCACCATATGCGGGGGCTCGTAATGAAACGACCGCGTTCTCTACTCTGTGCGATATATACGAATAACTTCGGTTATTGGTCGGTGCTGCTAGCGTTGCTGGACATCGCGGAATTGTTATCAGATAACTGCGAGCTCTTTTTACTGGAAGATATCGAAGGGTAAAGTTTTCAATTGATTCGTTCAGGCGTGAACTCCCAAGCAACGTCGAACATCTCAACTTAGTAACCAACAAAACGTCTTTATAATCAATCTTATCTTGGATTTGCATTCGCTCGTTGCCAATTCTTGAATATACGAAAATTCAAAAATGAATAGGAAATTCTAGTAATGATATATTTAAATCATTTTTGGTGTATATTGGGAGTACACATTAATTCGGTCCCTTTTCTAAAAACGGCTCTAAAATTTTTTTTTAAATATTAACCGAATTACTGCGGTTTTGGACATACTGGACATCTGCCAATAACATTCAGTTTGAATTGTCTTGAGTTTCATAGAAAACGGTTTTTTGTTACGCTGTTTAAAATGTCAGATTTTTTGAGAACGGAATAGCGTTTATGGGACGTTCAAGTTTTTCGTTTTAGTTGGAAAAAAAGTACAGTTGAAGCTCATATGCTTGTGGGAGTTCACGATGACAATGCTTCAACTGAAAATTCAGTAGAGAATGGTTTTGACGCTTCAAAAAGTATGAATTCAGCGTTGAAGATAAACTCCAATTGGGAGAGTAAAAAAATTGGAAAAAGATTAATTACAGGCATTATCCGATGAGGATCCGAGTCTAACGCAAGAAGAGTTTGCATTCACTTTGAGGATGACCCAACAAGCAGTACGTTTGAAATCCATGGGCCTGTTTCGAAAGTAAGGCCATTGAGTTCCTTATGAAATGAAACCTATAGATTTGGAAAGGTGATTATTTTTTATGGGTAGCTGCTTCAAAAGCAAAAAAAAAGGATTCATTACAACGGGTAGTGACTGGTGAGGAAAAGTGGATCTTCTATGATAACCCCAAGAAAAAATAGTACGCTTTGCTCAGCCAATCGTTGCTATAGACCTCAACATCAACACTAAAGCCGAACATTCATGATGATATATATTCGAGTATGAGAAATTTCAACTTTCGAATTCCACAGGGCTCTAATCTAGGACAAATGTTGTTTTTAGTTTTCATTAACGATATGCCTGACTATGTTCCTGAACTGGAAACTACTCAATCCGTGGATGACCCAACGTTTGAGGTTGGGTCCGGTGACCTGCAGGGTTTGGGCGAGCTAGCAATGGTGGCTTTAACGGGGGCTCATGAGTAGTTTACGGCTAACGGTCTTAGCATGAATGAACGTTAGCTTTGAGTCTAAGATTGGGGTGTGGTACAGATGCCTCAATCAGATTTCTGGAAGTGCATCTAGACGCTTCACTTACTTGGGGTGCGCATGTGGATGTAACTAATAACACTACTCAGCAAAAATGAATTCGCTTTGAGGATTCTTTCACACTCACTATGCACGACAACAAATCAGTTTATTTTGCTCTGGTAGAGTCTAAGCTGAGGTATAGTGTCATATTGTGGGGCAAATCTGCCCGAAGGGAATCAGTTTTCAGATTGCAGAGACGTGCAATAAGAATTTTGTGTGGGCTTGGATATAGGGAATGTTGAAAGCATGTTATCAAGAGGCTTGATTTACTTACCCATCCATCCATCTTCATATTTAAAAACTTAGTATATATACATAAACATAGCGAAGATTATCGTTTGCAATCTGATATACACGAGCATAACACCTGGAACAAATCACTCACTAGGAAAAACAATTAACGATTGAAAAAATCTCAGAACGGTCCGGAATATTATGCAAAGTCTCTGTATAATACTACGTATTGAACTTAAAAAGCCAGCCAGCTGCAAAGTTCAAAAAACAAATAAAGGAAATACTGATCGATAATGTCTGTTACTTAATAAATGAATACGAATCATTATGGAGAAAATAAATTCATGTATTGGTTTCAATTTATCTTGACCAATAATTTATACTTTATTATTTATTAGATTTTGTAAATATAACTTTTATATATTTATTTTAATTTATATATATTTATACTTTATTATTTATTTATTTTAGTTTGTAAATATTGTTTTTATGTATACTTCTCGAACCCAATTTAATACTATTGTATTAAATAGGATTACCTGTGTATCTTTTAATTCAGAGTGTAATTATTATTTTATCTTTACTCACCATGTAAGTATTTATGTGTATGTGTTTGTTTATTTCAATTTATAAATATTACTTTATCTTTGCAATTTCAATTTTAGAATTATTATTATGTTCTGGAAAACTGCTTAGCTATCTGTTTCTATATTTGTGTTGTGATTTTTGTATTTTATAAGTACTTATATCTGTTTGCTCTGACCTGTGCAAGCAATTCTTGCAATTGTAAAAAGCACCAATGAACTTTCTCTCTCATGGTACGAAAGTAATGATGTGTATCTGGTGAGACCAAGGGGGTATTGTGTACTAAGAGCTGCTAAAATCTGGTGATTTCATTACGAGTGGCCGGTATAAATTGAAATTACTTCGTTTTAACCGTGCATTACGAGAAAAACGACCGTAATATAAGGATAGACTTTTGCATGGCAACGCTCGGCCTCACTTCGCATTAGAAACGATCAAATGGGGTATCTTGCCTCACCCACCGTATTGTCTGGACATTGCTCCTTCTGACTACTGGCTGTTTCGACGGATGCAATATGATTTGGCAGCTCAGCGCTTGCTTCTTTCGAACAAATCGAAAATTGGCTTCAAAATTGGGTCGCCACAAAAGACAAAAAGTTTTTCCGAGAGGAAATTCGGAAATTGTCTCAGAGGTGGGGAAAAGTAGCCAGCCGTGATGGACAATATTTTAACGAATTTTTGTCATTCATTATCTTTTGCAATATAGGCATTTTTTCTTCAAATGAAGAGGTCAAAAATCACCTGCATCAGAGAGTTTATAAGTTGCCTTACAATTATTGTCCTATAGTATATATAGGTCAAATAGGTAGATCCTTAAAAAAAAATTGAAAGGACATCAGAGGAATTATTTGTCAGACATCTCGCACTCAACATATAGCAGACGTTTGAAAGAATTTGGACGTAATTTAAACAAGTATTATGAAACAATCCATAATGAAATTACCAGACTCACACTTTTGGAAACAATAAAATTAGTAAGGTACTAGAACCTTTAAATTCTTCTCAACGAACAACCAGTTGTCGGATCTTCTTTGTTGTATTATTATTTAGTAGATATTTCCGATAATTGGCTCCAATATATTTTATATTTATTTGTATCTTCTTTTCGTATATTTTTCCTATCGGTGTTTCTAAAAATTGACGGTTATTTGTATACTTTTTTTATTTTTATGTTTTGAAATTGTTAGTTTTTTTGTAGTTTTAATAGCTATATGAATGTAATTCTAAGAATTGGTTCGAAATGTAAACCTGAAGAAGCCAATGTGTTGGAAAACATTTGTTGTAAATTAATAAAGTAACATATTCCTTATTATTTGGTTTAATTGTATTGAACACTTCGTTTTCACATTTCGAGCATTTACTTAAATTTTTCCGTTGAAATTTTTTGGAATATTCAAATAATAAAATAATTTCTTATTTTAATATATTTAATTTCCTAAACGATTTCGTAGCGTAACCGAAATCTTTTCTCGATTTTATTCATGAGTGGTCGCGAGTACGAAAAAAAGCAGGACACAATAAAATTTTTAAAAGAAACTAAAAACGAAATTGTATTATGGAAAATGGTCAGTGCCCATGAAAAAAGTATCATTCTCTAGATGTTCACAACAATTCATTTAGAATTCTATTTAAACCCTAAATTTCAGCTCATTTTCCAAGTTTGATATAAATATCTAAACTACAAGTCGAAAAATCGAAAGAAAAAATGGAAACTTGGTACACCTGGTAGTTGGATTATGAAACATTTACGGACTTATGTTTACAGGATAATTTTGTATTAAAATTGAACATTTCATTTACTGTCAAAGCTATTCTACAAAAGAATGGACCATCCTGTACAATGCTTCTGAGGGATCTCCGCAGATCTAGGAGTATCAGGATAATGTCAAATAAGAAAATGAAAATAACGTATTGGCGTAGTGCAGATAAAACCACACGGTAACCAAGAACGGAAAACTGTTGTCTTTGGTTAGGAATTCAAGACTTGACCTTTAATTTGTTGTGAAAAGACTTGTTGTTGGACTATTGGCGTTATGGTGTGAGAAAGTGATTGTTTATGGAAACAGGATTCCGCTTTCTTTTCACAAGAGGCAATATGACCGTCCGACGTAACATTTAGAAGTTAGTAGTACTTAATGTTCTATCCTAACTTCGAACCTTCCGCAATCCACTTTTGAAACAAGATAAGGCTCACATCACATAAATGCGGAAATTACCTTGGACTGCTATGTACAAAACTAATTTAATTTGTCCCAGTTGCCACCTGGAACTACGAATCCCAAACAACATTGCCTTCATTGGTTATAAATTGTGCCTAGTATGCCACATAAACCCTATTCTAATCTTCACATTTTACTGGAAAATTAGTTCATTATTCAATAAAATATAGTCTGTCTAGAAAGTATGCGGAATTTAGTATTTTCATATATTTAATATAATTGTTTTTTGTACTATTCTAAGACAAAATTAATGTATAAAATAGATTATGCAGATAGTCGGATATGGCCAAAGTTACATGGCGACACTACTTATAAATATTGTTGATTGTCAACGGATATACAACTTATGGAATAATGTCGCAACTAGAAAAAAAACAGGTAAAATATTTGTATAGAAAAGGTTTTCCAAACGTTCAAAAATTAGTGCAATTGACTGAACTGGGCAAAAGTGCTGTATGTGAGACAATAAAGAGGATGAAAAATGGCATGGATATAAGGCATAGAACAGTTCCAGGAGGACGGCGTAAGATTGAAGGCAACAATTTAAACGCTTTATTGGACATAAGACGACAAAATCCGCGCCTGAGGTTTCGCAAATTAGCTAACATAATAATAATAATAATAGTTTATTTACTCCAAAATTAAAACAAAACAGTTTTGGAAATCAACGAAATAATAATAATTATAATATTATTTATAGATCCTGTAAGACATTACATAATTAGGAAAAGTCAATTAATGTAAATTCAATCACCAAAAAGAATCATCATCCAATTATTCTTTGACACTGTAGTATGCTCTACAGAGCATTACTGATTTAATAGTATTTTTGAATTTCAATTTATTTATAATGTTAATAGAATCAGGTAGATGATTATAAAGTTCCATAATTTGGTATAATGGAGATGATTAAAATTTTGTAGTTCTGTGGATAGGCATAGACAAAGTTTCAGAGCTCCTTGTAGAGTAGTTGTGAAAGCTAGACAACTTGGCAAATAGTGACTCATTTTCCTTGACATATTGCAAAGACTTAAAAATAAAGATACAAGGTACTGTCAGAATACTATTTACAATAAATACAGGTCTGCAGTGATCTCGAGAACCAAGTCTGAACATCATCCTTACTATTCTCTTTTGTGATAGAAAAACTCTATTGAATTCAACAGAATTTGAAAATTGAACAGTCAAGTAGTGAACAGCTTCTTAGCTCTCTCTTTGTTTATAATAAAATTTGATTATCAGTAAGTCGATACATTAAGTGGAACTTGTGTGGATTGTTTTTCTTGGATTCTACAGTTCAGTTGTGAAGTGAAATTTGAGGGTTCAACTATATTTGAGAACTTTATTTTCCGCGGTAAACACTTCGGTGAGAACATTTCTGTTACCATTTGTATTGTTTATCTTCGATTTCACTCTTATCTCTGTCTCTCACCGCCCCACCCATGGCTGTCTGCGTGAATTGTGCGAAGCCGGTCTCCGACCGTGACCGTGGTTCCAGTCTCCAGTGCAGCGCTTGCAAGGGGAGTATGCATCTGGCTTGCACGGATCTGCGAGCCGAGGATCGTGTGACCAGACAGGCGGTTCGTGGGCTCAAAATTCTATGTAATGGCTGTTGTTCAAACATAGAAACGTTCGCCAATCTTAAGGCTCTCCTTCAGGATCATAAAAATGATCTCCAATCTAAGATTGAAATTATAGATGCAAAATCAACTGAAATAAACGATAAGCTCAGATCCATAGAGGAAAGGTTTAATACCTTCGATGATGTTTCATCCCCAATTTTTGCTGATAAGATTGCAAATGAGGCTGTCGATAGAATTAATCGAGCAAGGAATGTTCTTGTCAGGGGAGTCCAGGAGGTGACGGGTGATGTGGAGGCGAAAGGAAATCATGATTCGGGGGTTGTTGATGAGGTCTTGCAGGCTGTGGGCATGCGGAATTCTCCAGTTACATTGTTCAGGGTTGGAAAACCTGGCGGTAAATTCCCTAGGATGATTAAGGTGGTCATGCAAAATGAACATGATGCAAGGCATATCCTGCGGAATAAACGAAAGCTTCTTGAAAGAATGTCAACAAAGAATGTAACTGTCGTAGATGATAAAACTCTAATCCAACAGGAGAGCTTGAAACTATTGCGATCGGAGCTCGAAAACAGAAAACTTAATGGCGAAGCTGATCTCACTATAAAGTATTCACAAGGCATCCCGAGGATAGTCAGGTTTCGTCGACAATAATCACGCAGAGAAATTTGTCGATTGGCTGTTTTTGTACACGAACATAGCTAGTTTGAATTCGAAATTTACCGAGCTTATTTGTACCGTACAGGATCTCAATCCAGCCTTTATTCTTATCTCTGAAACGTGGTTAACGGATGTAGAACCCAATTCCTTGTACAGTATCAATGGATATTCTCTTTATAGATGTGACCGCTTGAACCGTCGAGGTGGAGGAGTATGCGTGTATGTATCGTCAGCAGTCTCAGACATTTGCTGTGTCTCTCAATTATCTGTTGAGGATGTTGCTAACATTGAACTTATAGCTCTTAAAGTACATAAAGGTACAAACGTTTTTCATTTGGTATGTATTTATCGCCCCGGTGATACGTCCATACATGACGACATTATACTGGTTGAAAGATTAGAGCAGTTATCCTCTCTTGAAAATCTCATTGTTATCGGAGATTTCAACCTACCGGGTATCTCTTGGCCGATTAAAATTACTCCTACCGATTCTCATAATTCAAGAAATCTTTATCTTGATTTTTTTCTTAACTCTAATTTACGTCAGTTGATCCTGGAGCCCACACGTTTTAGAGTAAACAACACTCCTTCCATTCTTGATCTTGTGTTCACCAATCAACCCTCTTTATTAACGACACCTGACATTCGATCGCCTATCGGTAGCTCGGACCATGCTACAATTACTTCACGAGTACAGCTCAATCTTTTGAAGATGACTGAACAAACTTGCAGAACGATTGATGTGTTGAATATAGAAGCATTAAAGTCCAGATTGGCAGATGTGAGCTGGCGGGAAGTACTGGGAGACTCTTGTGATCCTAACACCGTTTGGAAACATTTTCTTGATGCCCTTGCTTTCCATAGGAATCAGTGTACCGTACAGAAAACCATTGTTCAGAATAAACTTAAGCCTTGGTTGAACAGCGAAATTCTTTCCATGGTGAAACATAAAAAGAAACTATGGTGTAAGTATAAACGATCTAAAAATGATAATGATTTCCATGCCCACAGGGAGTTTTCGAATATGTTGAAAAAGTGCATAAATTGTTCACGAGAAAGATATGAGGAATCCATTGCCACCTCCAACAACCCAAAAAAGCTGCACAAATATATCCGCTCAAATTTAATATCCAAGGTGGGCATTCCATTGTTGAAGAGCGGTGATGAGTTATGTCGGGATGGTCTGGATACCGCCAACCTGCTTGCTGATACTTTCTCATTGGTTTACACACTTGAGGATACTCCAACTCAATATCCAGAAATCAAGGGTTCAAGATTGCTGTCTTCCCTGGAAAAGATAGAGTTCACCCCAGATGATATAAGGCGACATCTAAATTTACTGAAGAAAAATTCTTCCCCTGGACCGGATCAGTTGTCACCACTACTCCTGAGGTCCTTGTCTGAGTACTTGGCCTTTCCACTTTCTATTATATTGAATTTATCATTCAATGAGTCTACAGTGCCTGCTCTTTGGAGAAAAGCTTGCATCACACCAGTATTCAAGACAGGTAGTAAGCTGGACCCTAATAACTATCGCCCTATCAGTCTTACACCGGTTGTATGCAGAATAATGGAATCTATCATTGCTGAGAAAATTCGTAATTTTGCCAATGAACACAAATTGGTTCCAAAACAGCAACATGGCTTCGTCAAGGGTAAATCAACCATGACGAATCTACTGGGGTGTATCAACAGCTGGACTGCGGCTTTAGACAGGGGGGAGGCGATGGACGTTATTTATTTGGACTTCTCCAAGGCCTTTGATCGGGTGCCTAGGCAGAGGTTGTTTCGTAAGTTGGAACATTGTGGGATTCGGGGAAAACTTCTCCTTTGGATAAAATCCTTTTTGTCTGACCGAGAGTTCTGCGTTCGCATCGGGAGTTCTTTTTCGACAGACAGAGTGGTACAGAGCGGCGTACCCCAGGGATCTGTTCTTGGGCCGCTGTTGTTTATATTATATGCCAGTGACTTATCTCGTCACATCCGGTCTGACTGTGCTTTTTATGCCGACGACACGAAGATTTTTAATTACTCCACCCAACACAAAACTCTACAGGAAGATCTGGATTCAATATCTCAATGGTGCTCGGACTGGCTTTTGCCACTGAATATAGATAAATGTGTTGTTTTGCATCTCGGGGGCAATCATTCGCGTAGGACATATATGCTGGGTGAGCATCTTTTGGACACTGTACGATCCCATGACGATCTTGGTGTGACCGTTTGTGAGAATTTGTCGTGGTCAGAGCATATAACGAAAATTGTTAAAAAGGCGAATAGCAGGCTCTTCATGTTAAAGAAATCGTTCCGAAAAATATCACTGAAATCATGGATACGATTATACACCAGTTACGTAAGACCATTGTTGGAATATTGCGGGCCTGTGTGGAATGCTGATTTGGTGCGTGATCAACAGTGCTTGGAAAAACTACAACGGAAGGCAACGCGACTTTGGTTTCGAGGTGCACGACCAAGCTATGAGGAAAGATTGAGTATGGTGGGTCTCAGCACCTTCGAAAGGCGCAGGCTACGAGGAGACTTGATTATCACTTTTCGTATATTGAGGTACAATTATGGCATGCTAAGGGACATATATAGTGTAGGCTCTGACACTCGTTTGAGAGGTCACCATTTAAAACTTAAGAAGGAAAACTTTTCTGTCAGGTGCCGCAAGAATTGTTTAGTGAATCGCGTGTTCACAGTGTGGAATTCCCTACCTGCGGGAATTGTCGGTGCGAGTTCGGTTGGAGTGTTTAAGAGTGGATTGGACGGGTGGTTTGGCTGAGACATTAATGAAAATTTGTTTTTTTTTTTTTTTTGGCTTAGTTTGCTATCGGGTTTTCTATTGGACATTTAATGAGGTATGTTTACTACTGAGGCAACAAATTTTGTTAATTTTAGGGTTTATGGGTTCGCCCCTCCCTTTGTTTGTGTGTTAATAATAATAATAATAATAATAATAATAATTTCCCCACACCAAAATATTATAGGCCATATGACTGTAATATAAACTATAATATACATTCAGAATTGCGTCAAAGGGAAGTGAGTCTCGAATGCGTCTTATAGCGTAAAAAGATGAGCTCAGTTGCCCGCAAACATGGTCTACGTGTTCACACCATCTCAAGTTCTTATCAACGTATACACCCAAAAACATTATTGAACCGCTTGGTTTCAACTCTCTGTTTTGATACTGCAGACAAAATGGCTCTGCCATAGAATTCCTTGCCTCGAATACGACTAATTCAGTTTTGGACACATTCACAATCAGAGCATTAGTCTGACACCAATGTACAAAGGTCGTAACTATAATTTCACAGCGATTCAGAAGCTCAACATGGCTCGGTGCCGAGATCGCCACAGAAGTATCATCCACAAAAATGACCAACCACTCATTAACAATGGAGAAGGGCAACTTATTAATGAAGATAATGAACAGTAGCGGTCCCAAAACAGAACCGTGAGGAACACCTAACTCACTTTCATAACTGTCTGAAAATATCTCAAGAACTTACACAGACATGGTTCGATTTGATAGAAAACTTGAAATCCAATCTGAAAAATTCCCCCTGAAGCCTAGGTTGTACAATTTACCAATAATAAACTGTGGTGCAATGCAATCAAAAGCTCTTGTGAGATCAAAGAAAATACCACATACACAAAGTCCCCCATTCAAAGAGCGAAAAATGTGGTCGAAAAAGTGACGAGCAGCAGTTTGAGTTGATCTTTTTACTCTAAATCCGTGCTGACAATTAGAAATTATACGATTCATTACACCCTATCAATTACCTTGAAAAAACACTTAGGATGGATATAGACCGATAGTTAGTTATGCTATAAGCATCATTTTTCTTATATATTGGCAGCACAGTTGCATGCTTCAATATACCAGGAAACACACCAGAAGAAACCTACAGATTAATTATATGTGCTAGATGACCTGCCACATCGTCTGCTATTGTCTTTAAAATTCTTGCAGAAACACGGTCTGGACCAGGAGTCGTTTTGTTTTTTGAAAGCTTAATAGCATCCAGTACTTCATATTTGTCTACTGGGTGGAAGAAAAAAGTTGTCGCCACCATTGGAGAAACCGTGCATGAGTCAGATATCCTGTCACCATAAGTTTCAACAAGGCAAGACCTCGCCACTGATGAAAAGTATTTCCCAAAAGCATTAGAAACTTTGGTAAGTTCTGAACATACTTGACTATTTAAATTCAATTTGGGATAATCACAATGTTTTAATCTTCCAGTTTCTCGGTTTACAATTCCCCAGACCGTCCTACTTCTATTAACAGACAAGTTTATGAGTTTCCGATGGAATTTCAACTTAAGGGATTCCAACAACTGATTATAGTCTGCTTTGGCTCTTTTATACAGTTCTAATGATTGTTTGGGTTGACAGTTTTCATGTGACCAAAACAAGTTTTCCAGATCATTGCTAGCACGCCTAACCATGGGGGTTATCCATTTGATAGTCATATTATCCGAAACATCTCTAAGTCTTAATCATAAATTTGAAAAAAACAATCAAGAGAGATGGCCAAGTTATCACTGAAATGACATTCGAATACGTGTTACAGTGATTCAAGTTAGCATCGGTTGTAATGTAGTCTACTTTTGAAGACGATGCATGACCATTAATGTTTGTGAAGATTCGGGTAGAATACAGAGAAGTTATCTTCAAGTTATAGCAAATTAGTAGGTTATTCAACAGTTTTGTAGCCTTATATTCACTCAAATGGTCAATATTGCAATCGCCACACAGGAATGAACAATCTACAGAATTGCAGCAATATTCTAATACATGACCTAATTTTTGTATAAAATTGTCAAAATTACCCAAAGGTGGTCTATAAACACTAATTATACAAATCCTTAAGTTTTCGCGCACCATCTTCACAGCACAGAAGTCATACCCCATTTCTTCAGAGAGACTTGAGATTTGTACTTCCAACACATCCATACCAGATTGGGCGAAAATGGCAACACCACCATGCTCCCGTGTTGGCAGGCAAAAACTAGTCACCAATTTTTATCCCGGTAATGACATTACACTCAGGCTAGCTTCATTACACCAATGCTCAGCAACACTAATAATGTTGGGTTTTTGGTCTGATGGACAGACAAGTTTTTCATCTTGTTAGTGATGGATTGAATATTCAATTGCAAAAGCCGGAATCTCCAAAAGTCATATTCTGGAGGGGATGGGAATTTTTCAATTGGCAAATTCAACGGTTTTGTATCGGCAACCTGCGTTGATAAAAAGAATGAACACTGCATCTATTTGGCCAGTTTGATTGAATTGCGACTTTATTGTATTCATTCTCAGGAATAAGTACTTTGAAGGACGCATAAATATCAGGATAACGAGACTTCAATAGTTCACATCTGACATCAGTAAAAATTTTTCTTATAATATATTTTTTTATTATATCAAAGTATTATTATTATTATCTTTTTCAGCTTGTGCGAGTTAGGAGTTCAGTTTTGTTCTGTGTAGGCTTTGTTACTGCAATTTAAGCCACTTTAGGTCACAGCACTGTTAATTTTTGACCCAACAGTGAAATGGTGGCAGACACCCGTCCAACTAGAGAATTTATTTTCTACCTAAACAGGATACGAACCCGAACCTCCCGGTCACGAGTCCGATGCTCTCCCGCTGAGCTATCCACTCTCTATGTCCAAAATGTCCATATGTCACTGAAAAGACAAGGCTACATATCAAGGAAACAAAAAAAATTCTTTATAGTGACACCTTTAAAAAAGGAACGAAGGATAGAATTTTGTCAACGTTTTCAAGGAGATAATTTGAATAATGTCTTTATATTTGATGAAAGTTGTTTTCAACTTGGTGGAAATCACTTCAAAATCCTATCAAAACAACATGTTACTGTTCAAATTGCCAAATTTCCCACCAAAATAATGCTTTGGGGATCAATATCTCAACGTAGTGCTGTACCTCTCTATATAGTTGATGGTACCATTAATAGTGAATCGTATTGTGGCTTTCTAAACGATTTTATTCTTCAAACGGCGCATGCTTTCTATCCAGAGGGGTGGCGTTTTCAGCAGGATAACGCAAGATGCCTCACTTCGGCCTTTAATTAATCTTGGAGGCAAAAACAGCCATTTCATGGCCAGCAGCTTCACCAGATCGTAACCCTATTGAAAACATATGGGGACTAATGAAGATTGAAGTTAAACGAGAAGCGCCACGAAATAAGGATGATTTAATTCAGTCAGTTTTACAGTCCTGGACTACCATCACCGAAAATTATGGAGGTGATCTAGTTTCGGGTATACCTCGACGTTTAGTCAAGTAGTTTCAGTCAAATAGAGGTTGTATAAGTAACTAAGATGAATATTTTGTTATAATTTTCTGATTCAAGAATTAAAAATATATAATTACTAATTACAATCGAACTCTATTTTTTCCGGATGATTTCTAGACGGTCTATATAACATTTCAAATAATTCATCATCACGACTAGCAAATCAACAAACTTTTATAACAATCTCCATTATCATTATCAATTTTGCGAGCAACGTTGGCATTATCATAAAATGCATCATAAAATTTCCTCCTGTCGCAATCAAGGAGAAAAAGTTCGATCCCGTATACAAGAGACAGGAAACTTTATTTTCTATAATCTATTACTGGCCATAAAACATCTGAAATTGCTGCTTCAGAGATATTGACGGTAATCGAATGGATAATTCTCTCGGTTTGAGACTGAAATTTGTTGTTGATCTACCGAATTATTTGTCGTAAAACTGTTCTACAATTAGCATACTTCCAGAGATTTTTTCGTTTCAGTAGTTTCCAATTATGTAAAAAACTGTCATTATTAATATTATAGTTCATGGATGATTATAATGCATCCGTATAAGTTATTAGACAAATTCTCGCCATGGTTTAATCTCTCAAGTATAGTTACCTGAATATGTTAGGTAAATGAAAACTTCCCACAGTCTAATGATATAAATTTCAAGTCTTTTTTATGAGAAAGCGTATCTCATTAGGAGTATAAATGAGTTTTTGGTAAAAATTGAAGTTTTATTGTAAAAAATTGGTTACACATTCAAAGTTCAAAGTATTTTTCGTCGCTAGCCATTACTTTATCCCATCTTTTTGGCAATTGACGGATCCTATGGCGGAAAGAGGCCCAGCTCTTTGGCCATTATCCATGCATCCTTGTGTCATGCTGCAAAATAATTTTGTCGTATCTATCAGCATATTGTCGTCGTTTATCTCGCAATGATCTGCTCAAACGCATTAGCTGTCATCAGAAGACCTCTCCTGTGATTCTTTCATTCGCATCTCATAATACATAATACCTAGCTGGTCCCACCAAATATACAGCATAATCTCCTCACCTTCAATATTGGGTTGACAATTGATGGTGACGCATCCTTAGGTTGCTCGTTTTGGATGATCGTAATGGACCCATTTTTCACCGCTAGTCACAATTCAATGAAAACCCCCTTTTTTGCCATTGGAGCATTTGTTCGCAAGTGAAAAAACGGCGATCGTTTTTTTGTGCACAAATCAGCGTTGAGCACTACCGAAACTATAGCAACAGTTCCTCGATAAAGTTTAAATTTAGCATTTAGATGTGAAATAAGGCATAAAGTCTAATGCAAAATTTCGAGAGGATCGTATAATTAGAAGATTTCAAAAATATATTTTGTTAATAGAGCAGCATTGAGCGCTACCGAAACCATAAGAACAGTATTATGAACGAGTTTGAATTTAGCATTCAGATATGAAGAAATATGGATAGGAAGTCTAATGCAAAATTTCATTAGGTTCGTGAGTGATATAAGTCCACAAAAGCTCCATTTTTTGTTTCCACTCAACTCATTTCTTTATAACAAAGCTTTCTTCAGGATGTGAATTATTTATTCTGAGAAATTCATTTACCGTAGATTTTGATAGATTAATTGCCTGAAGGTGATTTTATTCAAGCTGTAAAGATTTTGGGTGAATTTTACCAATACAGTTTCTTTGTCATGAATTGAAAAAAAAATCATTTCCTTGTCTGCGTCTGGAAAATCTTTGAATAACTTGTCTGAATTTAGAAAATTTCCAGAAGTTGAATCTTTCGATGGGTCTGTTTCCTTGCATCAGTAACTTATCGAAACAGAATTCTCACCAGGCTTTTACGATCAATCTGTTTAAGATATTGAGGTTGTTTTGGCAACAGATAACATCAAGCCCGAACTTTAGTGATCAGCTGAGTGTTTATCTGCGAGGGGTACAGAATAAAATAAACCTGTATCGGCCTAGTAACGAGTGCTGAATCACCAACAATGTAGCTACGTATTCCGTGGAACCTGATTACAATTCCTTACCCATTTTATGATGGATAATATTGATAATGATTGTAATACATTTTTTAAATACCATTATTGAATTTAAAGTTTTTGTTGGCCAAATAAACCTGAGATATATATCCTTATAGAATGTTGAGACATTATTAATTTTGTTGTGCAAAATAACAAAGAAAACCTACTACCATAAGTTATTACCTCCACATCATAACTTCAACAATGTGGAGCATTTGGCTACGGATAATGGAGATTCGCATATTTTAACTCACCATATTCTTAACCGTGCCCGACCATAACTTATTCCCAAACAAAATAAATAAATCTATGATTGTTTCGGTCTTCACTGGACGGAAATTTATCTCGAAATTATGAATAAAAAGCAATATTCCATTTCCGTTAATATTTTATTTCACTACCGTTTCGTCATACCAGAACTTCTTCAGATGAAGAAGTCATGGTATGATGTATGACGAAACGATTGTATTGAAATAAAATATTAACGGAAATTGAATATTGTTTTTTTATTCATAATTTTGAATAAATAAATAAAAATTCACTGGAGAGATACATATTCCTTTAGTAAGGACTACCTCAACTTGAGAATTATGACAAATAATGATAAAGTGCTATGTTTGGACGGTGCTTTTGAATAGAATGGAGGCATGGATATTGAAGTTATCGTCAATGAATCGCATTGAAGCATTAGAAATGTGGATATATAGACGAATGCTTATAATTCCCGCAAGACAAACGAAGAAGTGCTAAGAACAGTCAAAGATAGGGAATAATTTGAGGTTGTCAAGTGAAGAAAGATGTTTCATCTGGTCCATGTACTGAGAAGGCGTTTACGAGTCTTACATCTAATTATTAGTAGAAAAACAGAAGGCCGAAGAGGAGCAGGAAGAAGACAATATTCGTGGCTCAAAAATGTTCGAGAATGGACCGGATTACGAGATGCAGGACAACCTTTGCAGAAAGCAGAGGATCGATACGCCTTCTTGATCCTCTGCTATCTTCTCGATAGTAATCGCCAATGTCGGGTCAAACTGACAGATCATATGAAGAAGAATTCGTTTATGGTTCAAGTGTAGTCGTTCTCCGCACCACGCCAGTCAGTTTTATCGGTGTTAAGGCGTAAGCGATAGTACAAAATGAAGTCTGAAGCCTCATAGGTTGCGATAGAATATACGTATAGTCATGATATTTCCATTTGAATTACAATCCTCAATATTTTCAATATTTCTGTCTCTACTCACTTCTGTTGTTTGGCCTATTTGGAACCACGTTTGCCAGAACAGTATTTATAATTATGTTGATTCCAGTGCCGATTTCCTCTAAACCACGATTGAAACTCTATAAACTTACTGAGTGATTGTAAATTTGCCCTTCTTCTAGGCAGAATAACAACCTCAAATAAATTTTTCAACAGCGCTTTCTTTGAGATCACCGCTGACAAAGTGAAATAACAATAAATTATACCATATAAAACATGTATATAAGCAATTTATAAAATATTCTAATACTAATGTATTATTCCATCCGGAATGTTACTTTTTTTTGAGAAGAGAATATATCCGATAATTCAGCATCGTACACTTTTGACGAGCATTATATTGCCGAGCCTGAATCTCTTTAGTTAGTAGTAAAAAGGATCTACTGCAAATTTCACATTTTCCGGAGTCTGATGCTCTGAGATTCCTACAGACAATCAGAACTAAGAATTCACAACACACAATCGATCCTGTGGACCTACGCGGCATGATAAATCCAAGTACATCCATCCTCCTAATAGTCGGGGGTGAACAAAGCCCGGCAAAAGTGACCGGAAACAGTCCGCTCCTGGTTTCCGGAGCAAGAGTTCTGTCTCTGGAAGGCAATAAAACTGTCGGCCCTGGTGGGGGCAAGTCGAGACTGGATTTCAATTCGCCATAACTTTTCGTAACCGGCGGCGAACGGCAATGCGCCCAAATTGAAAAGTTTCCAATACCTTCGTTAGAGAAAACGTGATTGAATTTCATATTATGAACCTTCTTCGAGCGTGGAGAAGTAGGATCGGATGTTTTTTTGATTTCACCCGCCATAAAGCCCGCGATGACGTCCATTTATCAGGAAAGTTTTTTCGGGGGGAATTATGGATAGTTCTGGATAAAGATGAGGATTGGATGGGGGACAAGCTGATTATGAGAAATATCTTGTCTTCGACGATGTTAGATCGATTGCAGTCTGAGATTTTGAAATGAATTGATATTCTCTACGCTCAATTCTACGAATTGATATTTTTATGAATAAAGACGTTTTTGTTGAAAAATTGTTGGAATCCCGAATAGTTTTTTGGAATTTATATGGAGAATAAGACAATAATATGCTGTTTTCTTCCAAAAACAAAAAAAGATACAATAACGATGACTTTTCTAACATACTAACGTATTATTATTCAGAAATCAATGTAATTAATCTCATCACGGAATAAACAAATATATACAATAAAATAATAAAAAGAGGTTTTTTACTTGATAGAAGGATTAATATAAAATTAAAATATCACAACAGATTTATTCTGTAAGCCTCCTACAAATTTCAATTAAACATATAAAATCATTATATTATATCAAATGGAATAAAGAAACCCAACGAAATATAAATTATCAATTGAAATTACTAAATAAATACATAAAGAAAACAAAATTTTGTTTCTAATCTTATATTTATGAAAACCTAATCTTTTTCAAAAATGCAAAACAAAATCTTAAGAACTTCTTCAAAACTAACTCATTTTTGATATTAAATATATATTTATATATAATATTTAACTAAGTTACTTAAAAAATCATTCAGAATATGTAGTATATTCTCAAAAAAAGATTTGAAATTAGCAGAAAATATCTTACCAGACAGACCTAGTAGTATCCTTGTTGTCTCTAATTTTAGTGTTTGTTCAACAACAATACCAAGAGGTCTGTCTGTCTGCATTTTCACCATCAGATTGACAATTTGGAATTTATTCAGGAGAGACAAGTTTTATTTATCTTCTCATTGGCGCACGATGAGGTATCTTACGAAGTAGGATGTTTCATGTGCGGACGGACAAAAATTGCTAGCGCAAGTTAGAGTGTTTTAGTTTCAATTCCTTTCATCTTTTTATCATAGCCTTCGCTGTGGTGGGTTAGCGATTTTGGGTTTAGTCCAAACATTCAGGTTATTTTCATCCTCTTTTTCGTATATTTTTCTTTATCATTATTTCTGTGAATTGATGGTTCTTCGTATAATAATAATTTATTTGATCTGAAAATATCACAAAATGATGTAGATCACGTCACAAAAAATCATAACTTGAATATTTAAGGTCATTGTCCTCCTCAGCTATAAACTCTTTCACACCGTGGTAGCCTTTTTTATATAAAATTTTTTTAAAAGTTTTCTTTTGTATAATTTTAGGTCTTATTTTGGATGTTTGTGGTAATTTTTTCCAACTTTTCACTGAAATATGAACAAAATTCTTCTGTATGTAAGCAAAATTTGATTTTCCTAAACTAAGATGAGTTTTTCCTTTGGTGTTATAATCATGTCAAGCATTAACATTTCGAAGTTTGTGAAATTATTGATTACATACATAATGCACTCATATATATACAGGCTTTATAGTGTTAATATATTATTATTCCTGAAGATATCTCTACATAATTCGCTATATTCTAGTTTAAAGACAGTTTTCGGACATTTTTTTTGTATAATGAAGACTCTTTCAGCATCAACAGAATTCGCCCAGAAGATCATTCCATACCTGAGTCTAGAGTGGACGTATGCATGATATGCTGTCAAGGAAGCATCTGACCCAATTGTTCTTGTTAGGATCCTTAAAGCATAGCAGTACCTTGCAAGGCTTGTTGCCAAATATTCAATGTGCGACCACCAATTCAAATCCCGATCTAAATGGATTCCCAAGAATGGTAGAGTATCTTCAGCTCTTATGTTCTCGAATTAGGTTGATGACATGTTGATTATTTTCTCTAAATATTATCAGTTTGGTCTTGGTGATGTTCATTGTGAGATAATTCTTCCCAAATCATTTTTCGAGGTTTTCCAAATCTTTTTCAACCGCGGCTTTGCATTCATCTGGAGTGGAACCAACGCAGATTACTGATACGTCATCGGCATACATTACAGTATCATTTGATGCTACTTTAATCAAATCATTTGTGTAGATTACATAAAGTAGTGGACCTAATATTGATCCTTGGGGAACCCCTCTATCCACATGTAAGGCATTTGATATTATTTGCTTGCCATTTTTTTCTTTTTCAGTTGTCCTCTGAATTCTCCTTGTTAAGTATGATCGAAATAATTTTGACGTTATACCTCTTATACCATATCTTTCCAGTTTCAGCAGTAAGATGTTATGATTCACACTATCAAACGCTTTGGTGAAGTCTAAAAAAAGTGTCGCTGTTATCTGATTTTTTTTGAATGATTTTATTACAGAGTTAAGAACTCGATATAATGCATCTAAGGTCGATTTTGCCTTTTCTAAATCCACATTGTTGTTCCACTAATATGTTATTCTCTCAAAAAACTTCATTACTCAAAAATTACTCTTTCCAATATTATAGTAACATTTGAGGTTAGATATATTGGACGGTAGTTATTGAAATAGTCTTTTTCTCCTTTCTTGTGAATCGGTTTAACCCAAGCTTCTTTGAGGACTCGTGGATATTTTCTGTATTGAAACATTTGATTTATTATATGTGTTAGGGGTAAAGTCAACATCGATGCACATTTTTTCTGTAGATCTACAGGTCTCTCGTCATATCCTGTAGGTTTTTTATTTTTAAGTTGAATTATGTGATGATACATTTCTTGCTCAATAACTGGATTCAGAAATACTTTTTTACATTTCTGTTATCTTTATTTCCGAAAATTGTTAGTTATTTGTACCTCTTCTTTTATCGAATTTTTAGCTATATATGAAGTGAGAGTCTAATTTTCAAAGTTAGTTCAAAATGTAAACTTGATGAATTCATAGTGTTGCCGAAACAATTGTCATTTAATTAATGAACTGTTGAAATAATCTTCATTATTTCATTTCTTTTAATTGAATTTCCACAAGTATGGATCGATTCAATTAAACTAAACCAGCCTTAATGACAAGTGTTCTAATTATAATATGCTTCAATGTTGTGAATATAATGAATATCATCTTAAAATGAAAACTATTTCACAAGACTTTTGTTTCTTCGTACAATGATCAAATAAAACCTCCACCAGCTTAAAAAATGCCCCCCTTCAGCAGAAACCAATCAATCTTTCCTGTTTTCCACTTCATTACACTCGTCAGAAAACAGTTCATCTACCTGATAATTTCAGATGTCGGAAATCTAGAGGCAACACGTTTTCGGCCAATAAAGCCCAGAGTGAATCAGGACTTCCGTCATGCAACGTCATCGGGATTCGAATCACGTGATAGGGGACTTTGGGGAAGTCGGAAGGGTTTGCAGGTTGGGGTGGTACAAGTGCAGTCCGCTTCTCATTCCACAGGGACCTTCACTGTCGAGGATGGAGAATATTAAACTATCAGTAGCGCCAGGTATTACAATCCTGAAGTTCAGTTTATTAAGAATTTATTTGGTGCAAGACGGTGAGTTACACATGGGGTGTGCAGTGATTTAGGTAGTTGAACAAGGCAATAATACCAGATATTTCTATTGAATAGAATCAGATTGTGAAAAGAAATTTCACAATTTTCACACAGAATACTTGTGCAATTGTTACAATTCTATAATGGCAGTACTTTGATTTGACTTTTTCAATAAAATTATTTCATCTTTTCTGATTTTTCCAAAACCGTTGTGAACTCTATAGACTACCAAACAACGAAATTGGGCGACTCGCATAGAGTTTCCGAATGAAAAGTGCACGCTACCATACACTTGAGATGTCTTTCGAAGGAGAACTCGAACATAGAGAATAATGGTGGGACGAAATGAACATATTGATCTATTTTTTACTTCATCTGTCTATGAAAATTAAGCACGGAATGATGAATAGACATAGGTTGCTCGAGTTATCTCTGACCAAATTTCACAAGGTGATTCACAGGCAATTTTCAACACAAAAATTCATATATAGGATGGTCAAATTATCTTTCGTTGTGAAGTTATTCAGAGTTGTACCATTTTGTTACGTTAAAAAAACATAGAGTAACTTCGAAACTATCATCTTAGTCAAAATTCAGTGCACATCAATGGAAACACCGGAAAATTTTTCTTTTTAGTGAAAAAATTGTGAAACGGTACAAAATAGTAGAATCTTGGACAACTTCACAACAAAAGATAATTGGGCCATACTATATAGGAATTTTTGTGTTAAAATTACCTTATAGAATCTGACCAGAGATAACTTGGCATCATGTATACATTTCGTTCATTAGTCCTTTTTGCTTAATAATAATAATACTTCTTCATTTCAAATAAGGTTAACAGATAAGATGCTCACATGAAGTTGAATAGTGTCTGAATAAAATTAATTGGTTAGCTCTCTAATGTGACATTAAAAAACTCTCCTAGCTCATAAGCCTCAAGTTTTATAATCAGAGATTTTATCCTGTTTTTACAGATTCTTAAATTATTTATGTTCTCAATGTTATTTGGCAAATGATTAAATATTCTGATATAACTATATATCGAGTGTTTTTTGCTTAAAGTCAATCTATGAATTGCAAAATTTAAATTTTTTGTTCTTGTATTGTAACTATTACTTTAATTATATTGAATGTTTTTTTCTTTGTTCTTATGTAAGAATACAGCACATTCGTAAATGTACAAACCTCAAACTGTGAAGATGTTATTTTGCTCAAACAATTCTCTACAAGTTTCATTATATTTCAGCTCAAAAATTACCCTTATTGTTCTTTTTTGTATTTTAAACATTTCTTCTAAATTTCTTTTAGTTCCCCAAAAAATAATCCCATATCTAAGTCTGGATTCAAAATTTTCATAATATAAAATTCTCAATGATTTATCATTCAGGTATTTTATAGATATTCTAATTGCAAAATTAATCTGAATCAATTTCTGACTTAAATGTTCCACATGTGCTCTAAAATTCATGAATGAGCCCATGAATACACCCAAATTTAAAGCTGTCTACAATATTTATAACCTTATTTTCTAAAATAATGCTGGTTGGTTTACTTTTATTACTTCTGTTAGTACTGAAAACTAGAAGGTTGGTTTTTTCAACATTTAGGGTCAATTCGTTCTTCTGTAGCCATTCATGTGTCCTATTGAAGTTGGTACCGGCACGAATCAATGTATACTCATCTTTTGCTCCTATCAATAGGTTGGTGTCGTCCACATAATGGATTAATTTTACATCTTCCTCTGCTATATCTTCCAAAT
Source organism: Megalocaria dilatata (assembly GCA_034642435.1). Classification (NCBI taxonomy): domain Eukaryota; kingdom Metazoa; phylum Arthropoda; class Insecta; order Coleoptera; family Coccinellidae; genus Megalocaria; species Megalocaria dilatata. The sequence continues at coordinate 77,655,145 of CM067854.1, forward strand.
CATTCAGGAATATTAGGAATAGAAGTGGCCCCAATACAACTCCTTGTACTATCCCTCTTTTATTTATCAGTTCAGTGGATTCAGCATTTTCTCCTTCGTTGATGATTTTCTCTTTTTGTTTTCGTTTGCATATATATGATTCAATCCACTTGTATGCATTTTCTCTTATTCCATAAGCTTGAAGTTTCTTTAGCAGGTGTTCCTGGTTTATTGAGTCGTATACTTTTGACATATCCAAAAATATGGTCTGAGCTAAGTTGTCCCCTTCCAACAGTTCCAATATATTCTTTGTTAATTCAAATATGGCTGTTCGGATAGATTTTCCTTTCAGAAATCCGTGTTGTGTGTTACTGAAAAAATCACAATTATTCAGGATTTCTGTGATTCTGGAGCACATTATCAGTTCGAATATTCTTGAAAAACTTGGCAAAATACTAGCTCTTGAGGATTTCCTTTTTTTAATATGGGTTTGATGATAGCTGTTTTCGATTGTTCCGGGAATTTGCCTTGTTTGAACGACTGGTTTACCAGGTGTGCTAGGACGCCATTTATTTCAGGGCTAGTTTAATAATACTTGTGGGTATTTAGTCTATTTCACTGGTGTGTTTATTTTTGAGTAGTTTCCCTCTTTCCAAAATCTCTGTAGGATTTGTTATTTTGAGATAGATAGATCTGTCGTTTGGTGTAAGGTTGAGGTTGTGTCTGTGAGCTGTTGTTATTGAAATAATTATTGAATTTTTGTGCTATTTCCGTAGGATTACCTTCTACACCACATTCCTCTGTATTCTTCTGCCTTTCCCTGATTTAATTACATATTGGCCACATTGCCTTGTTCTTGTTATCTGATTTCCTGATTCTTTCTTCAAATGTTTGGGTTTTGTATTTCCAAATTAATTGGTCATAGACTTTTTTGTTTTGTTATAAAGTTCTCTATATTTGACGTTACACCTGCTCATCAATAGTAAGATATCTAGCTGACTTTTGCATTTGTTTATTTCTGTATTTGATGGTATTTCCCTATTCCTTTTTTGTTTGAACATCTTCATTGGGAAACATTTATTTAGGATAGATTGAAAGGTTCTCAGACTGCCACTTTGAATCAATGTTGCTATCTCCATCCTCCTTGAATATAAATGGCCAGTTCTGCTTTCTCAATTTTGTTATGAACTCACTTTTGGCTTCGTTGTGGAAGGATCTACAGTATTTCACCTTGGGTATTGTGTGGCATGTATTAGTAATAATTAATTCCTGTGCTACGTGATCCGATATATGTAAGTCCAATGTTCTTGATTTCCAGTTTTCGATGTTAGTAAATATGTTGTCGATGCATGATTTGGATTGATCTGTTATTCTTGTATATTCATTTATGGTCTGAGATAGACTGAGTTAACCTGGCTTTCCCAAAAATCAGAGTTCGAAAAACATGTAGGGAATTACTGTGACCAAGGCGACGATAGGTTAATTAGCTTTGTGAACAAAATATTTATTTTAAGTATCATACAAATTTATTCTGTTAACCTCCTACAGATTTTAATTTAAAATTATTCAAGAACTTTTTAGAATTAAATTATATAAATGTCTTAGAAAACACAGTTCCAATTAAGTAGACGTATAAAATTAACACTAATTATACTGTACCAAAAGGAATAAAAGAATTCCAAGAAATATAAATTATTAATGAAAAATACTAAATGAGCACTTGAAGATTACGAAATTTTGTTTCGTATTTTGTATTATGAAAACCAAATCCCTTTCCAAAAATGCAAAACATAATCTTAGAACTTCTTCAAAAATAACATACTTCAAATAATAAATTCAGATTTTACATACTTCAAACAATTGAAATGAATTTAAAGTCAGAATTATTCATTCTAACTTCCACAATATATATTGAAACTATATACAAAATCTATCAAAAGGATATCTTCATATAATCACTATAAAATATATTTTAATGTCTCGGAAAAAACCTTTTTACATTCCAACATGAAACGTATTAATACAAATGTATTAACAAAAACTATAAGTATGTTTATTTACATACAAATACAAGAAAATCCTCTATTTCAAAATAAATTGAAATTCGAACATTTGATCGTTATTTCGGTCTCTAAACGTCTTCAGAAATGTATTGAATTCAGATTCAAATATATAACAAGATCAAAATTTAATTGACCAAATAAGATAAAACCTGGAACGAATAAACTCGAAGTAAGTTTTTGAGTATCCAAAATAAAACAGAGATGTTCCACGTATTGTTACGTATAACCTATAACTATTTGTTTTCGGAACACAGAAAGACATAACAAAACTTATTCACCCCAAATAATGTCCCATGATGAGAAAAATAACAAGAATTTCAAAAAAAAATTGATAATTAAGGAGCATATTGTGGTTATTTAGACTCTATATCAATTTATTTCATAATTTAAAAGTCAATTTGAATGTAAGTCAATACTTGATAGAAGTAAAATTTAAATGAATTTATGCTTATTTTAAGAATTTCAGATAATTTTGGAATAGTGGATTTTCTTGTATTTGTATGTTAATAGACATTCTTATATAGATTTTGTTAATACATTTATGTTAATTTGTTTCATGTCGGGATGTAAAAAGGTTTTTTCCGAGACATTGAAAAATATTTTACATTGATTGTATACATAAGGATATCAATTTGATAGTTTTGGTATATAGTTCCAATATATGTTGTAGAAGTTGAATAAATAATTCTGAATTTAAATAAATTCAAATTTTACTTTTATCAAGTATTGACTCACATTGAAATTGATTTTTGAATAATCAATTTTTAGATTAATATTTTGAAGAGGTGCTGCGTGTTTTAGGAATATTTTGAAGGAACTTATTCAAAGTAAGTAAAGTAGGTTATTTTTGAAGAAAATCTTGAGGTTATGTTTTGAGAAAGGGATTTGATTTTCATAATACAAGTGTTTATTTATTATTTTTAATTAATAATTTATCAGCATTAAAGATTGGTGGGTCTCTAGGTCATTCTTCGTCTTTACAAATCAAAATTGCCACTTTTAAATCGGGAAAACCTCTGCCGACACGTTCGTTCAGCTTGAGCATAGCCAGCATAAGCATCCACTGAAATACGATGACTTACTGCAGCCTTTTCTTCATATTAAAGTAATAAAATTAAACTCCGAGCTAAAACACATTATTCGGTAGAAAAGGTCACATTTTAAGAGGACAAAGAAACTAGATTGCTTAAACTTCAGCGAAATGAGAGATATTGAAAAAAAACCTAATGATGACACTTCAAAATAAAGGTGTTTCCAGATGAAACAATAGAATAATGAACTAGTAGCGTCATCTGTTATCAAAAGCGCACGAACTTATTTCTTCTAATAATCCGATACGAAAAATTTTAAGACATACAACTTCCGTCGATATCATAGTTCCAACTTTCCTTCAGAGATCTTCTTAATTCTGAGTATGACCATTTGGATTTAGAGATATTTAAATGGTTAAATCTGGGCAGCAAGTATATTATATCCATTGGTCTAATTGCGTGTGATACGTTTAGTTGGAATCTTTTCCTATGCAAAGATGACCAAATCAAATGCTTCACTATGGTGTACATCTTAGGAATATCTTGATTATCGTATTTTAAGTATTATTATCTGCTCTGCCAATATATAATATAATATATTATATTATTTTCTTCAACTAACGAATATGTACTTGTATCCTTGTTTATGTCTGCAGCGGAACTCTCATCAGAAGAGCTCACGAGTACTGAGTTAGTCTCAGTACCAGATCTTCCAAATTATCCATTAATGAGATGTATCAATGGTAGATAAATACAACAGAAGCACTGAGGTATCTGTTATGTGTCTATTTTATCTACCTTATCAGATAGTATACCATGTTTCATTCATAGGTTCCACCAAACATTCCTTCTGAAGAAGTAAAATATAATTAACGCAATGGGACAAGTTTTTCTCGAAAATTCAGTTCGTTACTTCTGAGTCGATGAGGGAAAACCAGGTGATTCATCCAAGGGATTTCATGCATTTTCTTGACGTGACTGTCAACTCTTCGGTCATTTGGGGGCACGCGACTGACATTGCGAAGTTTGTGGCGAATAAGCTGAGTTATTTGTTCAAGGCTAGGAAATATTTCTCTTGATCAGGTTCTTCTACTGTATAAACCCTAGAATAGACCAGAGCTAATCTTATGGTAGAAACTCAAAACCCACGCATTCTTTACAACTTTTAGATTCCATCTAGTAAAGAGTAGTACAATTGATTAACTGGCCAATTATAACAACCAGCTTGCAGTTTTGGAAAATAAAAGGAGAGGTGACGATTTGTGCTTTTCCTTCTTCTTTCTTCCATCTCTATTATAGGCACAAGATTCTGTTTATTCTTCATAACTTGCCTAGTTCTGATTGACGGTGAGATTATCGGTCCATCTCTATCGTGGTCTTTCTATACTTCTTCTCCCAATAGGTGATCCATCACGTGCTGCTCTTACCATTCTTCGTTGGTCCATTCCATTTATGTGCCCATTCCACTCCATTTTTTTCCACCTAATACCCAATCGTTGATGTTTTCCACTTTACCTGTTCGTTTACTTCGTTCTCTGTCTAGTAAAGTATTTCAGCGATTCTTCGTAGGATATTCATTTCGCCAACGTCCAAGACCTTTCTGGTTGTTGCTGTATCTGGCTGGGTTTCTGCTGTGTATGTCATTATAGGTCTTACGACAGTTTTATGAATTCTTGCCCTAATCTCAATATATTGATATTGATTTTTCCATATTATGTCATTCAATCATCCAGCCATCCTCAGTTATTTGTTGTTTCACTTCCGACTCAACATCACCATATCTAGAGACCTCTATGCCCAGGTTTTCAAACTTCATCTCCTGCTGTATGATTTGAGCATTGAAAACAAGTTTGCACCTGATTGGTATTTTAGATCTCGTCAAACTTTTTGGTTTCGATGCAAAAATAACCATGTTCAGGGACTTGGCTATACAGTTAAAGCGATACGGCAATCTCTAGAGATCGTCTTCATTTTCCGCAACAAGCAGAGCATCATCGGCGTAACATAGAATTGTGATATTACTGTTGAACATTTTTTATCCCTTCAAGCGGCGTACTTGCTTTATAATTCCATCCATAATTATATTTAAAACAAAATGCACTCGGTGAGCCGCTCTTTTGTATCCCATTGTTTACAGGAATTAATTCGTTCAGCTCTCCGTCAATTCTGGCTTGTATTTATTTTGTTGACCCTCTATATGTTTTCAATGACCTTAATTAAGTTGAAAGACACCTGTCTACTGTATAGTAAATGGACATCGGACAACATCCTGTAGCTTAACCCTGAAAATGCTTTTTGTAGATCTATGAAGCGCATGCAAGCAGGTCTATTATACTCAATAGGTTTTTCGATAATTTGCCTGAAAAAAAGACAGCATATGTGCAAGATCTGCCCGTTCTAAATCCCTGTTGTTCGCCTGAGAGGGAGGTTATGCTATTTATCTTGTTGGTAATTATTTTAGTTATCAACTTCAATTATTAAGTTCAGTATGTTGATGCTCCTGTAATTTTCCGTTAATTTTTTATCACCCTTTTTCAAATAAGAGAATCGTAATGCTTGTCCGCCATTCATTCAGTATCCTGTGGATATCAAAGTTATTTTTAGACAGTTTAGCCATGTGTTGCACAATAAATTGTCTGCCGTATTTGGAATACCGCCCAGACCACTGCTCTTTCTGTTTTTCAACTGTTTAAGTGCAAGTTCTATATCTTTACTTTCTATTTGCATAATGTAATCAGTATTTATTTCTCGTGTATAATTCGGCTCAACGACTTTCTCCTCCATTCTATATAGGTTTTTTTAGATATTCAAGCCAGCATTGCTTCGACTTGTACTTGTTCTATAGAAGGTTGATGCTGCAGGCAACTGAAGAAATCATGCTGCCCGTCGACAGATTCGAACTCCGAACTAGGGCTGCGCAATATGCACATATTAAGTTTGAATCAATAACTCCGAGAACTTCTGTTCACGAGAAGTGTCTCTTCGACCGAACTGGCCAGGTATGGAACACTCTTCCACCTGATGTGTTTCCCTTAGAGTATAGTCTTCAACTGTTCAGGATGATAGTAAACACGATACAACTTTCCGTTCGGAAACTACATCGGTTTCAAACACAAAAAAGACGATAAAATAAATGGAGGTTCATATTTGATAGAAAGTATATAAAATTATTTAAATATTTTAATATTTACAGATATATTCTGTTAGCCTTCTACATATTTAATTTCAAAAAATTATATTTAATATTATAACTTCAGGAAATAAATTAATGTCATATAAGTACTAGTTATATCTAATGACATATCAAATAAACATTCATTATAAGACATTCAAATAATACAACAGAATCCAATAAATATAAATTGTTAACAAAAATCCTATAAATTGAATATTTTGAGTAGACAAAATTTTGTTTCTGCTTATCCCTCTTATGAAAACAGATATCTGTCAAAAATGTTCAACATAATCTCAAGAATTTCATCATAAAGCTATCTTACTCAGAATATTCAATATTATTGGATATCTAAGTTACTTTTTAGAAAATCTCAAGATATGTTAAAACATTAATAAAAAACAAGTTTTAAGAGAGACTTTGCTTCGTCAGTATTCAATTATATTCATATTCAAGCATTCTTAAGATAATGTTAAACATTTTTGAAAGATATCTGTTTTCATAAGAGGGATGAGCAGAAACAAAATTTTGTCTACTCAAAATATTTGAATTATAGGATTTTTGTTAACAATTTATATTTATTGGATTTTGTTTCATCATTTGGTTGTCTTATAATGAATGTTTATTTGATATGTCGTTTGATATAAGTAGTACTTAAATGACATTATTTTAATTCCTGAAGTTATAATATTAAATATAATTTTTTTAAATTAAATATGTAGAAGGCTAACAGAATATATGTGTAAATATTAAAATATTTAAATAATAAAAAAGACGATATTTCACGAATAGGACATTTAAAATTCAGTGCTCCAAGAAGTAAATATTCTTTATGTTAAAATTGTTGCTCGCATACATTTCAAATGGAGTTTATCACCTGATTATAGCTCAGAAAGTTTTTCTCTCATAGATCTGTTCAATTCAAGAAATTCATTATTAGGAGTAAAATAAGTTCGTCCGATTCTGCTAACATATGGAGTTACTAGTTAATTATTCCATAATAATTTGGGAACACCTTCATTTTGAAGTGTCCCCATTAGGCTTTCTCTTTAATATCTGCCATTTCACTGAAGTGTAAACAACATAGTGTCAGTGTGCTTCGAAAATGTCAAATTTTGTACGGAATTTCTCAGACTACTGCTTCTATTTTCGAAAAGAAAACCCCCCGAACTCATTTATATTTCTAATACATATTACGATAAGTTTCTTCTTCCATTCTGTGAGCGAAAATGAATCACAGAATTTTATTCACAAATCTGTCTTATCAAAATCTGGCGACACATGTGCTGAACTCCAAGAATAACCTAACTAAGTGAACAATATATTATTCAACATATGCATTGAGCTGTATTCCATCCAATTTCACTTAATTTGTTCATATCAAACTTCAACATACCAACCGCATCAATCCACAAAACAAGAAGCATAGTTAGAATTATACTACTAGTAAAAGTGGGAAACAAGATCGATCTCCCGATGTCAACAGATACCAGCATCGCGCGACGATTTCTTCTCATCTAAAATAATAATTAATGAGAATCTGCGCCAGCTACGCCATTTTAATGGCGACGCGTTGACAACTCTGCCCACCACATGTGGCCTTCGCGGGATATTATGCAGATGGTGGTGCGCCTTGCGTTGGCCTTGGTCTGAGTCGTTGATCCCAGCAAACTAAATAACTAGATTAAATTTCTTCTCATCTCTATCGATTTCTTCACTGAAAAATATCCCAGAATGGGATTGCAAAAAATATGTTTGTTGTGGATGGAACGCTAGCTAGGAGAAGACATGTGGGACTTTTTAGGAAGGTTGTTGTTTTTATTGGCCTTGAGAACTGTGAAATATGGATGCGGAATGATACCAATATACAGCATTATGAGCACATGTGTCTTAATTTTATATACGTAAATTTAGAGTTCAAGTGCAAATCCTTCAGTTGGATACCAAAGTTTTTTTTTTAAATTTAATTGAAAATCTCATTCATATCAAAAACTCTGAATCGTGCTCAAACCAAACTCTCCTTCACTTCAGAGTTCTAAAATAGTAAAGACAAATCAGAATATTAACTTTTGCTATATTTTATTGTTTCGTCATACTATAATGATCAGGTAAGTGTTTAAACTAAATAGACATTGCAAAAATATTCCTAAGTGAAAAAATCTGTTCACAAAAAATGTAGAGTGGGGTTTTTTTCAATTGTATTTGACCGTTCAAAAGAATTTGTATGTGTTTGCTCGAATTAATTTCTAGAGTTTTCAATAGATTGAGTTGATAACTCTTATTTTTTATGTTTAATAATGGCAATATTAAAATTATTCCCTGTTGCTAGCAGTAGCCCATCCGATTAACCCAATATTTCAGTTCATTGTCGATTATTTGAGGCTCAATCTCATGAATAGCAACTTCGGTTCAATGTTTCAAGACATCAGTCGTTTTTGGATGGTTAATGTAACACTTATCCTCAATGGATACCCACAAAAGATATTGCAACGGAGTTAAAACATAGAGCTTCATTGCTGAAGATGATTTTTCTGGAAAAATGCTAACATTCGCCCATTGAAACGCATCGTATGGTAACGCTTCCCTTTTTGCACTAGTTGAACTTTGTGAGCCTTCATACCGGGGTCTTTCTGCAAAAGTATCCTCAGAAAAGTGAGAGAAATGTGCAGTTCTAGAGCCCGATAACTAATTGATATTGATGGATGCTCTGTCACATTCTGGGCTACAGCAGCAATGTTCTCAAGTGTTTTAACTGGACCAGAACGTAAACGGGTTGTTTTACCAAATAACTATCCAGTTTCACGAACTCGCTTCACAAATTGATTCAGAAATTTCCATGAGGGCATTTCATTGTGCATTTCACTTTATTATCGTTAACTTGTGTTTAGTGATGAAGATTATTTCTGGTTGAACGGCTATGTAAACAAGCAAACTTGCCGTATATGGAGTGAAAAAAATCCTCAAGAAGTTCTGCAGGTTCCACTGCATCCTGAAAAATGCACTATATGGGGTGCTTTACACGCTGGAAGCATCATCGGTCCATATTTCTTTAAAAACAATGTTGGAGCTAATGTTACAGTGAATGGTGATCGTTACAGATCGATGATCAATGATTATTTGTTTCAAAATTTGAATGGTATCGACCCAGAAGTGTTTCGGTTCCAACAAGATGGTACTACACCTCATGCTGCTACGGTAACAATTGATTTATTGAAAGAAAGATTTGGCGATAACATTAATTCCGAGAACTGGTCCAATTAATTCGCCTCCAAGATCATGCGACATAACTCCACTGGGTTATTTTCTGTGGGATCATGTCAACTCATTGGTTTATGCTGATAAATCAGGAACAAACTCGTGTTATTGATGAAATTATCTTTCAAATAAAAAAAAATGGCTTCAATCTTAACTAAAATATGATATTGATTTTCATATTTGTAATAATCCTTCTACCAAGTAAAAAACCATTCCTTCTTATTTTATTTTATATATAATATATAATTATATTAGGTTTTTAAATAAAGAAATTCATTATACAGTGTTGCACGGTTTTAACTGAGGCCAAGTGCCTTATAAGCTTTGTATGATTCTGTGAACGTGGAACATAAGCACCTTGGATCTATGAAAGTGTTTACTTTTATTTTCTATTGAGGGCCGTGTATTCCTAAGATTCACCGAGTAAGTCTATACATTGTTTATTTGATTTTATTATATTTTTTTATATGTAATGTTGAACTGATCTTATCGTAACTTTAATTATTTCTTGAGAATGTGCTACATGTTTTGAGATTTTTTGAAGTAATTTATTTAAATATATTGAATATTTCAAATAAATTAGTTTTTGAGAAGTTCTTGAAATTATGTTTTATATTCTTGAGAAAGAGTTATTTTTCATTCATATGGGATCAGAAAACAATACATTTTGTATTATTTTGTAACAAACAGGGCTTCGTAAGTTTGTCTGAAGAGTTCATTACGCATGCCTGGAACGAAACAAAAAATATTTGCTTATTTATATTTTAATTTTAATTGACAGTTTGTATTCGTTGGTTTTTCTTAATTCCGTTTGATATTGTATGATGAATTTTGACGTCTATTAAATATGAGCAGTGCTTATAAAGACATTAATTTAATTCTTAAAGTCTCTTCAAAGAATTTTTTGAAATTAAAATTGTAGAAGACAACAGATTAAATCTGTTTTGATTTTCATATTTGTAATAATCCTTCTACCAAGTAAAAAACCGTTCCTTCTTATTTTATTTTATATATAATATATAATTATATTAGGTTTTTAAATAAAGAAATTCATTATACAGTGTTGCACGGTTTTAACTGAGGCCAAGTGCCTTATAAGCTTTGTATGATTCTGTGAACGTGGAACATAAGCACCTTGGATCTATGAAAGTGTTTACTTTTATTTTCTATTGAGGGCCGTGTATTCCTAAGATTCACCGAGTAAGTCTATACATTGTTTATTTGATTTTATTATATTTTTTTATATGTAATGTTGAACTGATCTTATCGTAACTTTAATTATTTCTTGAGAATGTGCTACATGTTTTGAGATTTTTTGAAGTAATTTATTTAAATATATTGAATATTTCAAATAAATTAGTTTTTGAGAAGTTCTTGAAATTATGTTTTATATTCTTGAGAAAGAGTTATTTTTCATTCATATGGGATCAGAAAACAATACATTTTGTATTATTTTGTAACAAACAGGGCTTCGTAAGTTTGTCTGAAGAGTTCATTACGCATGCCTGGAACGAAACAAAAAATATTTGCTTATTTATATTTTAATTTTAATTGACAGTTTGTATTCGTTGGTTTTTCTTAATTCCGTTTGATATTGTATGATGAATTTTGACGTCTATTAAATATGAGCAGTGCTTATAAAGACATTAATTTAATTCTTAAAGTCTCTTCAAAGAATTTTTTGAAATTAAAATTGTAGAAGACAACAGATTAAATCTGTTTTGATTTTCATATATGTTTTATTTCAATTTAAAGTTCTATCACTCTAAAAAAACACCCGATATTTTGGAATCAACGGTTCGAATTGAATTCCCTAAGATATACCTAATATAAGAAGTCTGTGTGTAGACCTGGTGTAAGAATTATTATTAGATATAACTAATAAAATAGAGTATTAAACTAGATCAGAAATAAGAGGACTGTAATAAATGGTTGCATTAAATGGATGTATTAAATAGATGTATCAAATGGATATACCTGGTTTCAGGAATTGAAAGAATACAACACTTGAACAAGAAAATATGTGTCATAAAATGATAATGTATACAAAATTGACGTACTGGACTTCTTCTTCGTTGCTATGTCCCATGGTCTCTGCGAGACTGGTCTATTGGAAGCCACTGGTGTGGAACCGTTTTTGAATACAATAATGAATCGGTTGAATAGAGATTTCACTTGGCATATGAAAAAAAACATGGAGTTTCGGCTATGATTTTTGTGATATTTTTCATAGAAAAACTTACTTTGAGTTTCTGAACGAATTTCAGTTAATGTGACGTTCAAATTGTCTCACTCAACCTCTTAATACACTACCTCATTACTTCTAACAAGTTTTTCACACCGACATGAACGCCTAATAAAAAAATTTTAATGGATTTAATAATTAAACTCATGTTTGTTTTTCTAATTTATTTGACTTGTACTAACATACGTTTCGTTTATCTCACAGAACTTCAAGAGGTGACTTGCTTCTTCACCACGATAACGCGCCAGCTCATTCATCGAGCCTTGAGCACTAATTTTTGCGGAACACAAGATTATGCAGCTTTGCCAGTCTCCATAGAGTCCCGATATGGCTCCTTACTGTTTTTGCATGATCCAAAATTTAAAATGGTACTCAAAGAAAAGCGGTTCGACGACATCGAGACGAATCATCGGCGTGCGAGTTGAAGGCCATTCCTAAATCTGCTTTCGAGGATTGTTTCAAGATGTGGAAGCACCGCTGGGAAAGTATGGTTCAAACAAATGGGGAATAGCACCAACGTGTACATATAAACTTGGACTGGATAATTCTTGGATATACCTCATTTAACATACATGTCCATCAAGAAATGGAGATTCAGCTGCTACTCTAAATTGTTTTCGGAAGTACCACTGCACTTGTATGTGCACTGATCTATTATAATTTTACAGCAAGTTAGTTTACCGGAATATCCACGACAACTGGGACTTAACCAACAAAATACTTCTTTATGACTTGAAGAATGATATATGTAAAGAATTGCTTGGTATGAAGAGATAACTTTTTGAATTCTTCCTTGTATGCAAGTTCTCGGTTAAGCATACTTCAAATCGGGGTGAAATGATATATAGTAGACATTAGTGATTTATTTATATCCTAAATAGATATATTACAAGTTAACAAGTTTGATTTGTTTACCCAAACTAAGGGGGGTGTTCCGGTAAAAACACTATCTCTTTCGTGGATTAGTAGTTCTTTGAGCTTTTTCACCGTTGTTCACTTTCACCGAATTCACTTTTATTGGTTTCACTGTTGGGTTCACTTTTCACAAATTACTATCTAATCACAAATAAATAATGGAGATAATACATTCACTTTCAAGCCTTTAGGGCGTTACTGTATTATTGAGAGAGGGTGTTCCTTGGCAGGTGAAAGTGAAATGCGAATATAAAATAATTCAAGGGTAGAGAGAAATGTGTGTTATAAATTCAGAGAACATAAACTCGCGAGCAGTTTATAATGCACTTTTTGGGCAAGCGACACAATGCAACTTTTTCGGGGATATTCCTTCAAGGGTGCTTTGTGGCTAACTGTAGTGAGAAAACTGTTTGATTGTAACTTGAGAGACAAAGAGAAATGTGATTAGAACTTACTTCTAGAGCATGTGCGTGGAATCAGAATTTAATGTTCGAAGAAAGAATATTGCGTGACCGTTTGGTCGAAGCACGAAGAGAGGACCAACTGGCGACTTTGAGGGATGTCTTCAACAGAACCTTTTTGCTAACTTGCCGAATGAAAGACTCTCTTAGGGTTTGAAATGTGGTCAGGTAAATTCGGATACGACATGCGACTATTGTCGTCTTTAAACGGCTTCGGTTCATTAGTTCACAGTTCTTAGAAACCCATTAGGGTTTCTAAGAAAGGGGGGGGTAAGTGGTGTATTACAGACATTACAGACCAGACATGTTCACTACAATTTTGTTTTAAAGAGACAGCGATCCAATCAATTCGGTTGATGCCATGCATTTCTATACGATCGTTAATAATCATTGCCCGGTGTGGACGAGCATTATCGACAATGGGTGCCGCAAAGGAAACAATAATTGGTTCTACAATCAAATCATAATACCTTACCTCTGTCATGGTTGCGTAAATAAGGATACTAAGATCTTTGCGTCTATTAAAATGGAAGCCTCCCCAAACACACCTTGAGTCGCCACCGAAAAGAGTTGTTGGCATCATGAAATGTTATCTATTAATTCGGGATGCTGTGAGAAGGGGATTTCGTCGTTGAGTTAACCGGTTGTAGCTCTTGTTCTTCCACTGCCAGTAGTATATGCAACACTTGCACTAATACGATAGCGATTTCACTATACTTTGCGAAACCCAGACACGATTAGCAACTTCTCATCGAGTTAAACCTTCTTTCAACCAACGAATTATTTGGCAAGTTGAATGAATACCTATTTTATATTTTATGAAAAAATGTTACTCTACAATATTGGAATCCAGATTAACCTTCGAATTACCTTTGAAGAAAAACAAGATATCTATAATTGATCAATTTATATCAATTGTATACAAGTATACAACCTTGCTTCTTTCTTCAAGTAACAAATAGCAATTCCTTAGTTCAATTCAATACACGTCAATATCAATATAAAAGTTTCGGTCTCACCGATTATCAATCACCACATCGACACATTTTTCTTCAACTTTTCTTGAAGTTCTTTAAGAATAAAGTAATAAGTTCATTTATGATAATCTTATGAATTCCAAACTCCGAATGATTTGTCACTACATATCTAAAATTGAAATGATCTCTACGATGATATGCTAGACTAGTTGTTAAAAAAGAAAGCAAAAAAGATTAATTCCAAACATTTCTCGGGCAAAACTTTTCTGCTAAGCGGGCGTATATCTCATCGCTGAATCTGCAACTTTGTTCGTATTTCGACTCCCTCTATGAAAAAGCGAAAATCGCCACATAAACTCTCAACATTACCGGCAGGTGCTAGGGACCACAGATCCCATGGCGCACTGAGTTAGGACATAAAGTGAACTTTCTTCCTGAGACATAAAATCTTTTTTACAGCCGTTTATCCTACTTGACTCTCATCGGCGAAGATTGGATGGTCCCCACCTGCCCCCCAACATATGGCGTATCGAATTTGACACCTGTTTAAGCGTGAAGAATACACAATCGCTGTTGTGAATCACCTGTACCGATAGATTTTAATTGGGTACAAAAGGATGTATTATGATGCGTTAGATTGAGGAATCACTGGCTGTAGAGGAATTACTACTCTTTAAATAAATTTTATATGAAATACTACTTGCTTTATGAAATTAATATGGGCCAAATGGTTTTAATAAACTTACACAATTTCTGTAACCCTACCTAAATTTCGCAAAATAACTTTGAGAGTGTTTAAAACTTGTAATGAATAAGTGATATTATATGATCTAAAATGTTCACTAGAATAGTATATGCATATTTACAAGACAGTTCCTTCAAATGTGTTCATTACACACAATTGTTTTCTTTAGAGTAAAGACTGGCATTCATTTTCAAAACTCAGTAAAATGGAATATGATGTTTGAAGACTCTATTCTTCAAAATGTTAATTATAGAAATTATTTAAGGCTAAGTGGTATAAGATTAATGAAATGAGATACTAAGTGATATATAGAAAACGAAATATGAAATTTGAAATATGATATACCAAAAATAATAGGAAAACATTGAAATATAGTTCGAAGATATTAATGATAATAAATTTCAGTATCAGTACACAAATATTGAGAAAAAAAAATCCAATCAAATTAAAACAAACTGCAAAAGGACTTACCTCAGTAAAACTGTTATTAATAAAGACCGTCATTGTGATAATATTTGACTAAAAAAACCAAATATTTATTTCCCATGTTTCACTCTCATCCTATATCCACAGAACGAACACCCTGCGGAACACATAACTCCACGACTATCTTACACCCACACAAATCTAAGACTCCTCAATAATTCAACGAATCTAGCAGTAATCTCCAATAACCAATGTTGAAACCTGATGAACAGCAAAGCTTCAGAGTAGCAAAAATACGGTTGTATAATGTACAAATCGAAAATGAAAATGATCGTCAATAATGTTGTTTTATGGGCAGATGGAGAAAGTAACCCTCTGAATCTCACATTCAAACTGTGATCATCTGATTTGAACAAAATTTTGTAATAATGCTATAGATGCCATTCGAACAATATAATTGATTGAAACAAAACCGCAGAGTAGTAGCTCCCTTTGATGTACCATGTTCAACCACTGACAGTATTTCAACTTATGGATTGATGGTTGGTATTTCTTGATGCCATAAATAAACCTCGAGCATGATCTCTGTACTCTCTGAACTTGTGTCTTATCAACAACACGAAGGCACGGTCCGTAAACCGAATCACAGTAGTTGAAGTGACTCAAATCCAGCAAATCAGTTAATAACATTTTGGTTGTACGTCGATGTAAATATCTACTAGCGTATAATTTTCTCAGCCCTGAGTAAGCTCGTTGAATATATTAAAAAACAGATGCTCTGTAAAACGAAGCTCCGTGTTCAAAATCACTTCCAAATTCCGCACCGATATAACGAAAGGTACTTTGACTTCACTTACTCTTATGTTTAGTTAGTCTTTTATGTTCCTGCTTTCTCTACCTTAGTCTTATCCGGAATTTAGCTATTTGGTGTTTAGATGAAACAGATACTGCACTCAAATAAGGGTTATAGAAGAGTTGATGTTGGTTTTATTGAAAAGCAAAAAAATGGTTGTACTAATCCATAATAGTGTTCTAAAGTGGAATTTAGCCATTTGGTGTTTGGATACAGATACTACGCTCAAATAAGGGTTATAGAAGAGTTGATGTTGGTTTTATTGAAAACCAAAAAAATGGTTGTACTAATCCATAATAGTGTTCTAAAGTGGTGTTATTGGGTTAATGTTGAATCCAAGAATAAGCCACAGGACACATCTCATTACAGAGTACTAGTGGTGTTTGGCTTCGATACCATGGTCCAGTGGAATAACTAAAGATTGTAAATATCGAACTCCGAGCGAACTGTTGTACTATGACGTTTTAGTTTCCTCCAATTCGTGGATTCTGGCATCGAGTCGAACTCTTCTTGGCGTCCGCTAGCCTTCAATAGCTCCTTTTGGCAACGCTACCACGGGAGGGTGGATCGGCCCGCAGGAATATTTGTACTCCTAGCCACCCCTTTTGGTGTTGAACTCGAGAGAGCAGTGGTTAAAAGTCCGCATGCTGGACTAGGGAGGTATTTCATTTATCTATTCGCAGACCCCCATGTTCAGGATATACTCATGTAATGGCTCAGGGTTTAGTGGAACTTGACGGTTCGACCGGCCTTGTCCTGAATCCGGATCAATGCGTAACATTTTAGGGTTTGTGGATCTCGACGAAATAGCTTAGCCGTTAGTGCTTGACGCCAGGATCGATCAAAAGACTTCACATGGGTTCGTGGGTCATGACTTAAAGGCCGTGTTGACGGTGCAATTGAGTCATCAATCTTGGGTTTATCTTAGTTCACGGGACTGCGTTCAGGTGCTTGGATAAGAAGCCCTTTCGGCGAGTGAGTTGCGTCACAAACCAACTCGGGTACTGACCTGCAGAACCAGTAGTTGAACAGTGCTTCGCTGCTACCAGTCAGACGGTCGTAGGCTTTCGAGCTGAGGTCAAAACTGAATGCTGGTGGGTTCACCTCTTCGGAGAGGTTCTCGCTTAGCGCGATGGTATGGCGTAAACTTTATCACACTTTCTGCCTCTAGGGGAAGACTATGGAGACTGCTGAGTAGTCACTTGGTGAACGAGCCATGCTCAAATGCCAATTCGAAAACCTGGTAGAATTCACAACGTCCCAAAAAATACTGATAATTTTCTAAATGTATAGAAAAAATTTAAAACTGAATTAAATAAATGAAACGTAAATGATGGAAGTGAGAATTCATGCTACCTAGGATGATGGTCGGCTTGTTCCAGAATTTTCTACTACAGTATATTCTAATGAATCGAAAGAAACCAAAACACTCGCCAAAATTGAAATCAAACGTTTCCCAAGAATCAATTCATAACAGGCATAGAAAAAAAATCCAAGTCCAAACAGCTACTTCGATAAAAATCTAATGAATATTTTTTCCCATGTCACATATCGCAGGGAAGCCAAAATAAGTTTTTGTGTCCCTTTTGAATCGGAGACAAGCCTTTTTGTTGATTCTCTAACAGAACGAAATAATGTGCTGTTTCAAAAATATGGTGCGACTACTAAAATTGATCCGAACAATAGAACTAAATAAAAAGCAGCATTAAACTTACACTTTTTCAAAATGAAAGCAATGCATGTAAAATTGACAGAATAATTTGACAATAAATGTAATTAAGAAAAAAATGATGTTACAATACTAATGTGATAAAGCCGAATGTGTCAATGTTTCTTGAATTATTCGTTTGATTTTTTTTATTATGTTTTTTCTGATCGATTTATGCACGAATAGTTGCGATAATGAAAAGTAAAATACATCGGCTAATTTTTAACTAGGTCGACTATTACGAAAATGAAAGGGAAGTTAATAAATATTCGAAAGTACGACAGTATTGACATAAAAATATAGTAAAGTTCGAAATTAATTTTAGACCACTTCAGATGGAAATTCATCTCAATATTTGCGGAATGTCAGTAATATTAAAAGGCTAAAGTTACTCAGATGAAAATAAATTAAAAGAATGCCACTTACTTATCTGTATTAACAACCTGCGACTTTCCGGCGAATAATGATGATTATTCCCGTTGTTTTTCGGATTAACTGGAGGACAATGATTTTAGTGAAGAATAGGAAGTTAGGTTTTTGACTTCTCTTCCAGCGCTTGTCTTGACTAGAATCCTAGTTTCGTCCCGGCGAAATAGAGGGTTAAGACTCAATGCCTAAAGTAATGCTATTCGCGCCAGTCACTTGACCTGTGTTGTGGAAGATCTTCCGAATGAAACCCTAGTTTTGCCGTTATGGTGGAATAGAGAGCTGAGTCGGTTGATTAACTCAGTGACAGGAAGTCTGTCGCAGCACAGGGCTTCTCCCTTAAAACTAGCGTACTCTACCCTATTGTAGTAAATCTTCGGATTTTTCTGTCCAATGGCCGAGTTCGTTATGCAGCATACTGCGTTACCACGGGAGGGTGGAGGTATTTCATTTATCTGTTCGCAGACCCCCATGTTTGGGTAGTCTCATGAAATGACTCAGTGTTTAGCAGGACTTGACGGTTCGACCGGCCTTGTCCTGAACCCGGATCTAATGCGATGGATCTCGACGAAACGGCCAGTCCGTTGTTTCTTGACGCCAGGATCAATCGAAAGACCTCACATGGGTTCATGGGTCATGACGTACAGGGCGTGTTGACGGTGCTCGTACCAGGATCAATAGAAGTCATCAATCTTGAGATTATCTTAGTTCATGTGGCTGCATTCGGATGCTTGGATAAGAATTCCTTCCGACGGGCGAGTTGCATCACAAACCAACTCGGGTACTGACCTGCAGATCCAGTAGAGGTTAGATGGTGCTTTGCCGCTACCAGTCAGACGGTTGTAGGCTTTCGAGCTGAAGTCCAAACTGGAAGCTGGTGGGTTCATCTCTTCGGAGGGATTCTCGCTTCTCGCGATGATATGGCATAACTCTTATCACACTTTCTGCCTCTGACTGTGGAGACTACAGAGTAGTCACTTGGTTCTGGATGATCACGGTCAGTACATTTTGTTTTGTTTCTTTGTTGGTTAACTTGCCGCTCATATGTGTTGATAATTCTATATTTCTATGAATTGAGACAGTGTTTCTGAGGTACTTAATTCAAATAAATTCTAAAAATAGATTTTTTAAGATTAAATTTGTAGAGGTTTCGGAATTAATCCAGGTGTCATCTGTAATCTAATAATATCAGATTGTAATATCACCGGAAAAATCAACCAAAAAGACGGTTATAAATTATATCAGGTATCATTCATGATTTTTATCTACTCTAAAGAAAATTCCAGGGCTTCTTAAATTGAAACCAAGAAAGTCGGTACTACCTGTGTACGCGTTCAATGAAACTGAGAAGCGTTGCGAAGGAACGGAAAAACGCTACCTTCTCTACAACAATCAAATATCTAGTACTTGTTTTCTGTTCCAATTCTACATCGAACTAGGAATTTTTGATTTTTTGTAGTCAGGTACATTACGATTACGCTGCTAGGGTCCAGCAATCTAAGTCCCTCAGATATGTCTGTAATTTTTTCCTAGAATTTTAAATGATACGAAAATAGCCAAATGTCGTTTCGAAATTCTACCTGCTCGCGCTAAGCATCGTAAAGAATTGCTTCAGCACTGTTGAAGACAAATCCCTCGAAGTCGTTCGTTGGAATTCGGTCTACAAACACACAGACAGTCCCCCTCTTCGTGCTCTGACCAGACGGTCACGCAACACACACACACACTGTATAAACAGGTAAGCTCTAATCACATTTTCTCTCTGTCTCAACTTCCAACTTATAATCACAAATTCTCTCTCTCTGCTCTTGAATAAGTTTATATTCGCATTCACTTCAACTTTCCAAGTAACACCCCCTCTTAATACCCCATAACGCACTCAAAGGCCTGGAAGTGAATGTTTTATCTACATTATTTGTTTGTAATTAGATATTAATTGTGTAAAGTGAATTGAAAAGTGAACAACGGTGAAAAAGCTCATAGATCTACTACTCTACGAATAAGATAGTGTTTTCACCGCAATTAGAGTTCAATACTCACCGAAACAATTCCTCAACATTTGGTTAAAGAAATTCAAAATTGTACATCGTAATATATATTTAGGCTGCAAATAAACCAATTAAAGTCCAATATACACTTTTATATATATTTAGACTTTTTCAACCCCATTTGAAATATGCTTATCCCAGAATTTGCATACTAATTGATTGGCCTTAATAAATTACATAGGAAGAATTCAAAAGGCCATCTCTATACACCAAGCAACTTTTTTATATTATTCAAATTTCAGTAAGCCCTTACTGCATAAAATCTTTTAAATTATAGGTGAGTTTGCAACAAAAAAGATATCTTCAAACAGCTTACTTGCACTCAAATGTATAGCAGAAAGAGGACTGTACACTTTTATTTTCTACAGCAGAGTGTTAGATAAACAAACGGTTACCATCACGTATATTTTCATTGAGGAAGTTTTCATAGGAAACTCCGGACATATTGATTTTATCAGTGCGTGGGTGAAGCAGTGGTAAAAGGTGGATATAACAAATAAAATAAATGATCAATTATGTCAATATCATTGATTTAAACATCCGTATAATTATTTTAAATGTAACAAGTTTCGTACCATGATTGTAGTTTCTCAAAATATCCAACGCTGGAAATAACTTAATTAGTACCGAACACCTTCAGAACGCCCCACAACACTCAGTGAAACGAAGCGTTAAGTTATTAGAAACTTCAAAGAATGAAATACGCTGAATGTTTAAGACCAAGGATGGAAAAATGACAATTACCACATAGAAGCAAAAGAGTGGAATCTGGAAGAGAACAAGTCAAGAATAATTTTATTCATCATCAAAGGATATTCACGTTACAACCGCAAGATCACATTCCAAGGTGAAATTATTGTCTGCGGCTCATGAAATAGCACGACAAGAATTTTTTGAGAAATCTTTTGAATTTGCTGTTGAAGCCATATTCACATGAGAAGAATCAAATAAATGCTATATTTCCTCTCTAAGTTTGGATCATTTAAATATTTTGTTATCGATTTCGAATAATCGAAAGAATTTTCTTGAAGTATTTAAAATTATTTTTCGAATAGAACAGGTTTATAAATGTTTTCGCTGAATTTTTGACGTTTGTTTCAGTTTACTAAATTTATGTGATCACTGATTTCACTGTTGAACGAGGATGTATAGAATAATCATGAAACTTGATATCAAAGCTAGTTTTCATTTGCCGTTTAGCAGTAACAAAGCCCAACTAGAATACAACTGTACTTCTAAGTCGAACAAGCTAAAATACTTCTGAGAGATCTTTATAGAAGATCTAATAGTATCAGGATATATCAATATATCACTCAATATTCATAGACTTTGGGAAACTTGAACACTCTATTGTTGGGTTATAATGCGTTTGCAGATCTATGAGAGTACATTTTTTCTTGAAATTGAATGTTCTATCGACTGTATATTCACAACAATATTTTGCTGCACATTTTCAATTACTTATGTCAGCTAATTTATATAATTGTTGATGCCTTAGAAGTTTTGAAAGCATTCCTAGTTTGTCACTCTTTTCTGGAATGTGTTTCTGATGATGACAATATATCGATCCGCTGTCCACTGTTTCAAAACCTGAAGATTTTGGAAGATTCTCAAGAAATAGATAACAGTCTATCCTTCTAATCGTATAAGATTGACCTTATGTGTGTAACTGCGCAAGATATTTTTATTCATACTTTGTCCAATTGATGTGTCTTCTAGGTCAATCTGCAAAACACATTCTGCTTAGTGCAATTCAGTTATGGTTTGGTTTCATATCGAATTGTAGCATTCTGAAAGACATAGGCCACTCTATATGTCATAAGATATGGGTAGTGTATCTTAAACAAACTGCCACTGATGTCCGTGTGCGAAAGCAAGTCTAAAGTCAGTTCTAGATATATCTTACGAACCTCAAGCAGTAACTGTATATTTCAGTTCCAAATAGCACCATTATTTTTCATCTTTTGCGATGCGTGAAGCTGTGTTGCAAAATTTGGTAAGCTAGTCTGCGTATCGAGGACCCTATTATTGGAAAAATATCTTTGGTCAGTCACGAAACTCCTTGCAAAAAAATTTGAAATTAATAGCATCTTAAAATATCTTTTAATACTTGATAAGTTATAACAAGGTCATTTTGCAACCTTCGGTATTGAGCGGAAAGAAGTTTAATTATTCCCATGCGCATGTGACCATTTTAATCAGAAAATGAGAAAAAAGAGTGAATAGTTTATGAAGAGGAAAGAGCAAAACTCTTTATGAAAAGAAATAAAATGAATTGAAAAAATTGACTTCAGAAAATCAAAAGTTTTTCTACTCTCTATAGAATTCGTGTATGCAACAATGATTTCCTCAATGCCGCTGACATTCATATGTCTAATTACTCCTTACAATTAAGTGGCCAGTTATAAAATTACTCTTTGAAATCATAGGATAACAATGCCGCCTCCAAATGTTTTACAGTTGTTTCCGCACCATTCCCCAGGTCCTCATCACACAACAGAAAACCACTCTAATTTTAATGAAATCCTACGCATTCATGCTACCCACATCCGAAGTTCCTCATTATTTCCTTCCATTTGAAGAAAAGTAGCTCATCCTGAATCCTGCCTACCCCATACTACTCCTGACCCCAAGGGAACAAAGGCGCCCGAATCTTGCTCGTCTTCGTCTTTCGGAAGGAGGATGTTTGCTCCAATGCGCCAAGTAATGAACCCTCCCTGATGTCGCCTTCGTCGACGGTAACGAGAGGATGGCCTTGATCGGGACCGATGCCGGTGTCCGAGACAATTCCTATAATCAGGGCCGTTTTGTCCGATCGGAAACGCAGCGATCGTTCGGCGTAACGGGTCGTGACGTCATAATTTCGGGTTGTTAAAGCGACACCGATACGAAAGGCCGCGATGAAGACATCGGTAATGGTAAATGGTGGTATTTCAGATGATTTGTGGGCAGATGAAAAAATTTGAAATACGTGAAAGGACTGCTGATATCTAGATAGCTAAATCATTCTTCAGCTGATACGTTCCTATTTTGGATTGGTTGAAATTGTTGTTACACAACACTCAATATCTTCGAATGGTAGGTAGTCAGCTGAGGTGATAAAATACTCCAAACACAGATTGAATTATTAAGTTTTTGCGGATTTTAAACACAAACTCACTGTAATTAGAAGTGTTACTTCTATTTCAGCAGTGTAGTCTTACATAAAATATCATAACATTTGCAAGAGATTTTATTAATAAATAATCCAAAATTGTGTTTAACAATACTATATACCTTTGTACATGCCTAGCCATAGACAAAATGAGAGCAACTTGAACTTTGTGGATTAACTGTGTCAAAGTTTGCGGAGATGGTACAAGTTAGACCGTCATCTCCATCATAAATCATACAAGTTCAATGGGAAATACGTTGGATGAACGGCAAAACATTTTCGCCTACTGCGTGAAGAAAATTCATAGTTCGACGGTCAATAGATTGACGTGGCTTGTCTTGCTCCAATTAAACACAGGACGACCATTTTTAAAAGGCAGTGTGGTGGTTTATAGGATAACGCAGCTATTATATTGCCTTGAACAAAGAGGAGTGGTTATCGGTTGCCATAGTACCCCAAGTTATGACTCTAACGGTTTTGTGTACATAGCTCTCAACAGCAAGCACAGTATCACTTTTACGGACATCATATATACGCAGAAATGCTTGCAATTCAACGTTGGAGATGGCATTATGCCTCCAAATGCTCCGTTCTATGCACCAGTTCAAACGTTGACAATTGTAGTCAGTAGTTAAAGGAAGCACTAATCCTAGACGGTATAAAAATGTTCAAATGCTCGAATGAGGCGATAAAGTTTACGCCTAGTAACAGGTCTATTTTCTTCTTCAAAACATTGTTCGGCGATCTGATAAGTAGTACCTAATTGGTCTCGTAGATCTAGTTTCCTCAAACACCCATTTTGAAATTCTGTGTTATGCCTGAGTGGACGAGTTAGTTTTATTGATACTCTGCCTTCTTTTATCTACACACAACAGCACAACATAGACTCTTTACCGTAAAAGTTAAGTACAATTAACACGGCAGCCAATTTCGCTACAGAACAAATCGACTTCTCGATACACCACAATTTATATCTGTCTTATGGCCTGAATATACAGTGCGAGCTAGTCTTCGAGACTAGAAAGTCACTACAGTGCAGCTATTCGCACCTTATATACAAGTTACTGTTATGTGAAAATCGGTCATTAGCTCGTGAATAACAAGATCAATCCGAAGAAAATGTAAATATTATATATAGCAGAATAGGTGAAGCTCTAACACATTTTGCTTCATATCTAACTGGAAGAACAACTGAATAGACAATGATTGGTAAACAAATAATATCAGATGCATGAGGAAAGTTTTTTCTGCTCTTGTAACGTGAAAATATCAGGAATACATTTCTTTACTCGAATTAGCTTGCAAAGATATGTCTTGTTTGTATGTATGTTTGCGTACTTTAGATGGCGATATTGTATGATTAATATTTAAGTTTCTCTGTGTATAGCGAATATAGATACTCGACATATTTGTAGTCATAGGCATACATTGTACTGATGAAAACCAACCAGTATGAAACGTAAGCATGTCTGCAAGTTGCTTCTATGATCAACAAAACCTTATCTAGTTTGTTTGAGTATGGAATTGTTATACAGATGTATGTTTCACAGTCTAGATTTATAGAACATTCTATTACCATAGCTCAAACTCCTCATTAATGATATTTGGTACAGATTAGCGGAATTAATTTATTTGAATCAGATGCCTTACTTATTGAGAGCCTCAGGGATCAATACTAGTACCTTCTTGTACATTATATATATCAACGATCTGATTTTGGAAACAGCAAGCTATTTGTGGTGGTACCACTTCAGTTGAATACCATATAATATTATTAGTAGATCTGGAATCTGAAGATTTGCAACCATTTATCCAGATAAATGGTTCCAAACTAATAACAAAGTAATGAACATCACTTGAACAAAAATACTGCTATTTAGAGAAGAAAACATTAACATTAATCAACTATTGATATGATAGTTGAGAACTCAGTACATTTCCTGAAAATTTAGAATGGATAAAGGTTGAACTGAAAACAGCAAATTGAAAATATTCCGAAAAACCTGACAAGATACTCTGAGAAAATTAACAAACCCTGGCGGTACTGATGCGCTCCTGACAGAATACCATGCTTATGTGCATTCAGGATTCATTTTCTGGGAAATTTCTGTTGTTTCTAGCAATAATGAAGAAAGAAATTGTGATACCAATCCATAAGAAAGGTAATCCCCATGGCAATGCTAATTAGCTATCCATCTCTTTTTAATGTAATTTCTGCAAGATTTTCGAACAATTAGTTCTTACCAGAATGCTTGACTTTTTAAACGAATTTAACTTCATTACAAGTTCCAGCACGGCTTCAGAACAGGGCACTCAACTGAAACTGCAGCTTCTTCATTTGTCTGTTTATGAGAAGTAAGATGATGGTTTTTTCGTGGCCGGTATGTTTTTGACTTATGTAGGGGCTTTCGGTTCTTTATATTTCAACTAAATGTTGAGAAAATTTTATTTGGAGAGTTATTTTTCAGCAAGGAAAAGTTCAAGTAGGATAGAAAATGACGCGTCAGAGGTATTCATACTGTTCTCAGGGGTTCCCCAGAAATCCGTGCCCTATACTCTGCAGTTTATTTTATTCATTGAAGATTTATCCGGGTATATATGATTGCATTTTTCGCGCACGACTCATCTTTTTCATTGCAGCGTAAAGCTTTGATAAGCTTATAGCTATCATTCTAAAATAAATGGAGGTTTATACTTGATAGAAGGCATATAAAATTATTTGAATATTCCAATATTTACAGATATATTCTGTAAGCCTTCTACATATTTCATTTCGAAAAATTATATTTAATATTATAACTTCAGGATTTAAATTAATGTCATATAAGCACTGCTCGTATCAAACGACATATAAAATCAACATTCTTTATAAAACATTCAAATGAGATAACAAAATCCAATAAATATAAATTGTTAAAGAAATTCCTATAAATTAAATATTCTGAGAAGACAAAATTTTGTTTCTGCTCATCCCTCTTATGGAAACAAATATTTTTCAAAAATATTCAACATAATCTTAAGAATTTCATCATAAAACTATCTTACTTAGAATATTCAATATTATTGGATATCTAAGTTACTTTTTAGAAAATCTCAAGATTTGAAAAATCATTACTAAAAATCAAGTTTTAAGAGAGACTCTGCTTCGTCAGTACTCAATCGTATTCAATAAAATATAACATCAATCAACAAAAAATATTTACCCACCTTTAACAATTCAGAAAGCATCTTGGTAAACGAATACTGAACATTTAAATGGAGTCTAAAGTTGACTCGAAATAAATATTTTTTGTTGATTGATGTTATATTTTATTGAATACGATTGAGTACTGACGAAGCAGAGTCTCTCTAAAAACTTGTTTTTTAGTAATGTTTTTACATATCTTGAGATTTTCCAAAAAGTAACTCAGTTAGATATCCAATAATATTGAATATTCTAAGTAAGATAGTTTTATGATGAAATCCTTGAGATTATGTTAAACATTTTTGAAAGATATTTGTTTTCATGAGAGGGATGAGCAAAAACCAAATTTTTTCTACTCAAAATATTTAATTTATAGGAATTTTGTTAACAATTTATATTCATTGGATTTTGTTACCTGATTTGGATGTCTTATAATGAATATTTATTCTATATGTCGTATGATATGAGCAGTGCTTATATGACATTAATTTAATTCTTGAAGTATAATATTTAATATAATTTTTTGAAATTGAATATGTAGAAGGCTAATGGAATATATCTGTAGCTATCATTCTACTATGCTAAAAATGTTGACGAATTGATGTCACAAAAAGAACATAATATAAGTCTTGAATGGGCAGTGTGAATTCATTCAGTCTTGAAAATATAGGCAGATATCTGTCCATCCTGATACATGAGGATCTCTCGTTTGTAAAAAACAGAATAGTGGTCTTTTCGCATTAAACAGAATAAGGACCTCTTCAATTTCTTGTGGATGTTTACTATTATTAAGCCCACCCCTATCTGACGTATAATATTTCCATATGCTTCTGATCTGAACAGAGTATTCATATATCAAAATACCTTCAGATTCCGGTCCACATCTTTTCGTTTCAAATAACATGATATTTGCAGGTTTGTATATCTATAAATGCCTCCTTCACGTTAAGATCAATGGTAATCTTAGAAAAAACTGTCTCGTTATCATCAAAATTTGAGCTTCGCCAAGGTAAACTAGTGCCTACGAACTTTATATTATATTCAAGTTAAAAAAACTATTAGAAGGATGTTTTGTGCAAGGGTTAGCTAATCTATATTTGAATACAAAAGTGATAATTTGTCAGTTTTGTTGTCTTGGGTCCTTTAATTATTCCTTTTTCATTTCACTTCCATCCTAGTATTGTTCTAATGAATTATGATTGTTATGATTCGCTAGTCCCAAACTGCATTTTGTTTTAGCACAAACTTATCGAATATAATCGTTCACATTATTACCCTAGTCATCCTATTGAAAAAAAACCAAGATAATGAATTATTCCTATAGCACTTTCTATTAAAATGAAGTGATCTGAAAAGTTCAAGGGTACTCATTAAACTATATTCAATTTTGAATTTTTCGAAAGTGTCGAATAAGGAAGGAATACCATATCATTCGGAAAGAAACGCCAATTTTACTCTCAAAATGGCACACGGGCAAAAAGTTATCCGAGTAATATTTTTTACGCGTCGCCCCGAGCTGCGTTGTCAGAAAAAGCGTAGTATGTACATTTTCACCGGCCTTCGCTCTCAAAGACCTTATGTTTCCATCGCGAAAAGCGTAGCTCCGGGACTGACTACGAAAAATCCATCCTCAACGCGAAATATTCTGGAACTGGTCCTTCCAGCATTAATTTATTTGCCCGAACCCAGACAATGTTACATTAATTATTCAGCTGTTTAAATAAAAAGGGTTTAGAATTAATTAATTTTCCGCAGAGCGTTCGCTTCGGGTCATGAGAAAGCAAGCGCTACGTCATGTTTTCTCAAAATTGAAAGTGATCCAGAATTCTCAATAAATTATGTCAAGATAATTAGTGCCGGAAAATGCGAGAAATGAACTCTTAAAACGGAAAACGCGCACAGGAAACGGGAGAAGGTTTCCTGCCGCGCTTGGTGACTTTTCATTGACAGGCCGGAATGAGTGTCATTTTAATAATTCGTTCTGCCGGTGTCGCCATGCCAACTTGATCTTGGTCTCGATATTAGACCCCCGAACTGGAGACGAAACGACGGAATTAATTTCCTTTGATGAGGATTATTTCTGTTGACTGAGCGAAGAATTCGAAGGAAATATCAATAACCGGAAATTTTCTGCCAACGAAATAGGGATAAAAACCGTCGTCAATAAAACCGAAGGTATCTTGGACGTTACAGCATTAGACACGCATTATGTATGGAAGAGTGGTGAAGAACATTATTCTAAGTAACTTTATAATATATGAATACAAATTTTTCTTCGGTACAGAACTACAATTGGAATTTTTGTATGAAGGTTGCGATCTTTCTCTTGAATTCTCTTCAAACTCCTTTCAGTAGGTATAGAGGAGCAAAAACATTGTTGAAAAGTTAGCCCTAGCTTGACGGTTAGAGCCTAATAACATCCAACAGGGTTGTTGCTGGGATATATATGTTGGCTGCACGAAGGACGTAATTGAACAATAGAATATACATTCAAAAAAATAAAATTTTATTGTTCCAGAATTCTCACCATTATGATAATTAAAATTATTGTTTGATATTTTTATAATATCCCCATTCAAATTTCAATATAGTTTCTATATCTACACATCGTTTATGTCACAATTTTAACATATTATATACAAATTTATATGGAACTGAATCTGTTGCAACGCTTTTGCAATTCAAGCAATAATTTGGCAAATGATGTTTGAAAAAATAATTTGTTTTCTAGCGCACAGATTAGATTTCATGTTAATTTCACTATTCGAATAAGTTTTCTGGAGAATATCAGTCATAAGAATAAACGTTTCTGGAGTAAACTGGTACCAGAATGAATACAAAAACAAGAAAGACATTCCTGGAAGAATTTTTAGTCTGAAAAGAAGCATTTGCAGGAAGAAAATTAAGAAAACATAATATTCCCTAGTAAATATGACAAGCAAGGCTCATTATGAAAAAAAAATTCTCTTAAATGGCAGGAACAACAGTTAGTTCCATTTAACCAAGCTTCAGTACACATAGTCTATTCCAGAAAATAAAAGTACTACTATAGTGTATAGTACCACAGAATAGTGGTGGAAGAGCTAGCAGGTTGAAATGAAACATTGAAAAAACACTGCAAGAAAGAAATATTTTACAATATTCTACATTTCGGCATATTCTTCACGAATCCCAACTCAACTGACTTGCAAAGATCAAATTTAGCTGAAATTTTTTTTATGCTACTCACAAACTGTATGTATAACAATTAGGGCAAGCTGATTTGATCGTTATTTTATATTCGCACAATATCGCCTCCTAAGTGAAGTAAATTTATGTTGGTATTATTCAGTGGTTAAAGCGTTTCTTAGTCAGCACTCTGATACTTAGTATCAGAGTTCCAGTTCAATGTTTTCAATGCTGATGTAAGCGAAAAAGTATAGGGTGTTTTTTTAGAGTGATAGAACTTTCGATAGAGATAACTGTGATTTGACAGAAGGTAGAAGCCATGTTGTTGACATTTCTGTTCAGTAAGCATTGACAAATTATCATGGAAAGACTCACGCCGCAATAACGTTAACAAATTGTTGAAATTTATTTTCAACATCAGTGTCCTATTCGCCAAACTTATAGAGCACTTCGTGAAATTTATGGTTTACATAATCGTCCATCAGAGCAGCTTATTCGTCGAACTATCGATAAATTTCGGACATTTTCTCTACTCGATGCAACAACAACAACAAGACAAAGAACTGTACCTACAGAGGAAAATATCGCTGCTGTAAGTCATAGTGTCAATGATAATCCAGATTTGTTTTTGTTGGACTCTGTGCATCCACCACATGGAAAATTTTGCGTAAAGATCTGGGTCTACATCCATACAAGATCCAACTGGTTCAAGAACTAAAGCCATAAGACCATAAGAAGCGTCGTTTGTTTGCTGATTGGGCCCTAGAACAGCTTGAAGTTGATCCACTTTTTTATCGTGAAATTGTGTTCAGTGATGAAGCTCATTTCTAGTTGAACGGCTATATGAACAAGCAAAATTGCCGTATGAGGAGTGAAAACAATCAACAAGAAGTTCTGTAGGTTCCATTGCATCCTGAAAAATGCACTGTATGGAGTACTTTACACGCTGGAGGCATCATCGGTCGATATTTCTTCAAAAACGATGCTGGAGTTAATGGTGCTCGTTACAGATCGATGATCAATGATTATTTGTTTCAAAATTTGAATGGTATCGACCCAGAAGTGTTTTGGTTCCAACAAGATGGTGATACACCTCATGCTGCTACCGTAATAATTGATTTGAGAAAGATTTGGAAATAAAATTATTTCAAGAAATGGTCCAATTAATTGGCCTCAAAGATCATGCGACATCACTCCACTGGATTCTTTCCTTTGATAAATAAGCCCTGAATTATTCGAAAAAGTGGTCCAAAATTGGTCTGGTTAAATACGTAAATGTCATAAAATTATCTTTCAAATAAAAAAAAATTGGCTTCAATCCTAATTTGAATGTGTTTTATTTCAATTTAAAGTACTATCACTCTGAAAAAAAACGCCCGATACATATCACCCAGGATCCTCATAAAATATTTATTTTAGTCTTTCAATTGTACGATCTTCAAGAAATTTTTCTTTGTCTTTCCTGTCGTTATTTTACATGTATTAATGATATATTGGACAGTTCAGCCGGATTGAAAATAAATATGCTATTTATGAGTATCACAGCGTAATAGGATCTAACTTGAGCTTGAGGTAAGTTTGTTGTGTTTGTAACGTTAGAAAAAATCGGGAATGCAGTTCTTCACTTGAATTGGTCAGCTAGGGTATGTCGTCTATCGTTATTTTCGTGCATTAGATGGCGCTAGTATATGATTGGTACCTTGGTATTTCTGTGCAGAGCGATTATAGGTGGGAGACAGATTTGTAGTCGTTAGATATTACAGAGCACTGACGAGAACCAACAAGTTCGAAACGTGCGCATGTATTACTGATGTCCCAGCGATAACCTCGTCTTGATTGGGCTTATTTGAGTTTAGAATTGTTATACAGATTTTCAAATGTGGGTTTGAGGAACCATCTGAAATTTTGAGTGCAGGTACTATTGATATCAACCAGTAGAAGGTTGTAAAAATATGAAACTACCGGAACACGTATCCGGGTTCTGAATCAATTTTGAAATATTTATACCGAGTGTTTTCCCTATAACGACTTGAATATTCATGCTTAATTTCATAAAAGCAAGCATTAATTTATTTCAATAAAATTTTAGAAATCGTTCATTACATTCAGCAATTTATTTGAATATTTGAGGTCGTGATGGGACAAACGAGTTATCTAAAACAGAAAAAAGTTATGGTTACAGATATTATTATGTATTTTGCTGAAATCAAAAACATGAATTTCTGTTGGATTTGTCGGTATATTTTAATAGACCTTGATTACTGGTGAAGCCTACATATTACTTATATTCATTGAACTATTATTGTAGGAGCGCACTAAATCTTTCATGAATCATGGGCGTAACAAGCAAAAAATCACATCATATTAAAAAATGACGGACAGCGATTTTGTATAAGAACTTTTGATTTGATATTAGAGGAAATAATAATAGAATAACTGAAACAAGTATTTGAAATAAGTTAAAAAGCATTTATTTCCTTATTTTGTCAGGAGATTGAATATCAATTAAGAGTTTAAAGGGTGCAACAACCCTTTTAAATATAAGCCTTACAAAATGGTCCTACAAAGCTCAAAGATAATGCCACCAACTCACCGGTGACAGCATGATGACAGGCATCAACACGGCAAAAGTGCGTGGCTCTTTCGTAATTTTCCAGTAAAACATGGACCATTTGAATAAGAAACACGTCTACTTCTATATAAAAGACGCATAGCTGTCATTAAAAAGGTATTTGCTGGAGGCTGCCACAATTAGGAATTCTAATTTCATTTCCTGTAATTTTTTCATTTGCCTGTAATCCTCGTGAAAGTGTTTAAGCGAGCAGCTGTGTCTTTCGCTAAGTGCGTTCTTCGTTTGTAACTGTTTGGTGAGATGGCGAGCTTGTTACTTGAATACCAAAATGGAATTGATTTGCATGGGTAATTTGCTGCATCCAGAAGAAGACTACCATTTAGCAGGCAGAAAATGAAGTAACATAATAATTATAGCTCTAGTATCTGCACTGAGATTATGATTTTAAGGATGGAAGATCTTCGGAAATTATACTTCATCAATCAGCTACTGGATTCGTAACAAAAGATGTAAATAAAAATTTGCTTTTCCTGAATTCGTTCAGAACATTTAGGAATAAATGGTTAAGAGGAATGTACTAGACCAAAATTTTTATATTCAGAATTTTCAGGTCATCTCTATAAGGTTACATTTTTCAAGAGAATGATACTATGATGTAATTTTCTAGTAGAAAATGTTAAAACTGTGATATTTCACAAAGAGTAATATAATGTTATTTTCGGTATCTTTCTCTTACAGAATGAAAGTGAAATTTCATCTCCATGAAAACTTAACTAAAACTGAAATAATTAAAATGAGACATCAATAAATTCATTTAAATATTTTAATATAATCCTTCTACATATTTAATTTCAAAATATTATATTTAATAATTATAACTTCAGGAATTAAATTGAAATAATGTCATGCTTCTGTAAATTGTTGCCTTATGTTTTAAGACAACTACACCAGGTTGGAAGAAAATGTCACTTTTTGCCCAACTTATTATTCTGAATTAATACCTTCCCTTATTTTAACTGATTGAAAAAAATTTAATACCCCAGCTTGAGGATTTGAAAATTGTATAACACTTAGCTAGTTATTTAGCAAGTTTTCTTCGATCTTTTTTTCGTGAAAAACACAAGTTTTGGACGAATTTTTCTTAATTATTCTTTTAGAAGAGTTTTAAATTAACCATCAGTTTTTGGATTCAAAGATTCATTGAAAGCATTAATTTTTTAGTCTAAGAGCCCGTGAACCCCAGACCTTCGTTATTTTATAAAAGCTGAAAGTTTGTCAGCGCATGCTCCCAACACAGGTAAGAACGAAGGCCCATTATGAAATTCGGGTTGTAGTGGCTTTGGCAGGTAAACGGTACTAAAGGTGTGTAAAATACTAATATAGTTTCGTCAAATTATAAAGAGCGATTTTTTGGTATTACCTTTAGAATACTATTAAAAATCACATTATCCATTGCCAGACACTTAACATCGTGGTAACCCCTTGCCAGACACCCTTAATGTTCAGGTCATAATAATTCTACTTACGTTATAGTATAAAGGCTGGTTTTTATACATGATAATTGGGTAATGAGTAGATGATGTTTTCTCAATAGCCAGACATTTTTGATAGTTCCAACCCCTTGCCAGACAAGCATATAGGGTAGCTGTAGAAACGAGCCCGAGGTACTATACGTATGTGAGTGCGAGTGAGATTGCGAGTTAGGTCTATTGCGATCCCTTAACGCGCAGCTGTTATTTCTACTGCGCATGTATTGTTTAGTGCTCAGTATATGTTTTCATCAACAAAAATAACATTATATGTTATCTTGAAGTTTTATTAATTTAATGTTTATTATTAATTAATAACATTGGATATTCCGAATATATCAAAAGAATTAAGTGAATTCAATATTATTAGTAGATGATACGTAGTGTATGATAAGTAAAATATATGTTTACGATTTGTTTATGTGACTAATTAAATAAAAGTGAATTTGTATTCAAAAAAAATCATGGGTGATACATTAATTTGTGTTTTTTGCAACAAAAGTAGCGAAAAAATAATATTATTTTCCGACGATACATTGAAAAAATGTGAATTAATTTTAAAATTGCGAAAAAAAATATAACCTGAAATATAATAATATCATTCTCCCACGTGAATATACAGAGGGTGGCTATCATAGGGAATGTTACAAATCATTTACAGGGTTAATGAAAAAATATTTTACCGCAGAACCAAAAAATTCTGAAAAGAATGTGAAAACAAACCAGGAAAAAGAAACATCTGCAGTCGCAGTAAATCCATCAACAGATGATTCAATACCAGGTTCATCGCATTTGTCGGAGTTACTTGTGTCACACGTAACTTTAGCTTCTCAATCAACAGAACTTGAAGCTTCCCATGTAGCTGCGGATATTTGTGAACTTGAAGAAGTGACTGAAAATGTTAATGCATCCACTGAAATAAATAGTTCATTTCAAACTGATACAACCAGAGTTGATATAAGTAAAAATATTTGTATATTTTGTAATAAAAAAAAGAAACAAGTAATCTATGATTGTTTCGGTCTTTACTTGACGGAAATTCATCTTGAAAATATGAATAAAAACAATATTCTCATTAGCGGAAATGAGAATATTGTTTTTATTCATATTTTCAGAAACAAGTAAAATCAAAAATGCTTCCACTCCATGAAGGCGATAAAAATCAATTTCAGTCTCGTATATTACCTTACATCGAAAATAAGGAAGATTATAATGAGTTTTTAAATAAATTAAAAAGTATTGCAGGTCCGAAAATATACTATCATACTCCTTGTAGGGTTCACTTTGATAATGAAATATCTTCATTGGTGAAAGTATCCGTTAAAAATGATTGGCATTATCATCGAGAATATCACCAGGAAGCTTTCAATGACATTAGTAGTATCATAGAAAAAGATATTATTAACAATGGTCGTTGTCATTTATTGATTCATTTACATGAATTATATACTGATTCGTTGGAAACAATATATTCTGATAAGTCCATTGAGATAGATGCTACTTTTACTGCGCACCACCTAGAAGAAAAAATTGATAAGAAGTTTTCTAAAGATATTAAGTTCTTTACGATCCGGAATAAAAAGATAATAGCACCCAACTATATGAAGACAATTGACGAAACGGTATTAGACAACTTAAAATCCGAAAATATTCTACAGAAAGCAGCATTAATCTTACGTAAAACTGTTTTAACAATGGACAATAAAAAATTACCATCTAAAAATCTGTCAGTGCAACATTTAATTGCTACTAAATTTATCGTTAAAAATAGCATATATTATTTTTACTGATATACGCATGTACAAAGTACTAAACAATACTAGCGCATCTCACTCGCACTCACATACGTATAGTACCTCGGGCTCGTTTCTACAGCTACCCTATATGCTTGTCTGGCAAGGGGTTGGAACTATCAAAAATGTCTGGCTATTGAGAAAACATCATCTACTCATTACCCAAGTATCATGTATAAAAACCAGCCTTTATACTATAACGTAAGTAGAATTATTATGACCTGAACATTAAGGGTGTCTGGCAAGGGGTTACCACGATGTTAAGTGTCTGGCAATGGATAATGTGATTTTTAATAGTATTCTAAAGGTAATACCAAAAAATCGCTCTTTATAATTTGACGAAACTATATTAGTATTTTACACACCTTTAGTACCGTTTACCTGCCAAAGCCACTACTACCCGAATTTCATAATGGGCCTTCGTTCTTACCTGTGTTGGGAGCATGCGCTGACAAACTTTCAGCTTTTATAAAATAACGAAGGTCTGGGGTTCACGGGCTCTTGCTCTATTTCTAAACAAACCATACGTATTCCATGTTCGTTCACGTATTGAGGATTCAGTCATATTCGAATGATACCGTGTGTATGAGTAGAAAACCAAAATATAATTATTATATATGAAATAAAATAACAAAAGGGGGCTTTTCACTCGATAGAAGGCTTTTAAAATATCTTGAACATTACATAGATTAATTCTGCTAACCTCACTACAAATTTAAATTTTATAAGAAATTTTTCCAAAACTTTTCAAAATAAAATAAAATAAATGTCCTAGAAAACATAGTTTCAATTTAGTAGACTCATAGAATTTACATTCATTACATAGCACCAGAAGGAATATGTGAATTCAAAGAAAATATGGAATACAAATTGAAATTATGGAAAAAAACTTGAAGGATGCAAACGTTTGTTTCATAACAATGCATTATGAAAACCAAATTCCTCTCCAAAAATGCACAACATAACCTCAAGAATTTCTTGGAAATTAACACTCTTTTGAAATTTCCTTGAAAAATAACTCCAAATTCATAAATAATTCTGTATTCTATTTATCACATAAGCCCAAAATTTAAATCAACAAGAAGACAATATATAAATTGAAAATTAAAGAAGTATTTGAATATTATAGAATAATAGCTGGAATTAATTCACCAGAACCTCTACAGATTTGAATCTAAATAAATCTCATGATGAGAATTAAATTTTGAAACATGTCCTAAATACACAGTATCCCTTTATAGACATATATAATATCATCACATGTAGTGGAAATTAATGATAGAATTATTTAGACACATTTAGACGGGTGTTTTTTTAGAGTGATAGAACTTTAAATTGAAATGAAACACATTTAACTTAAAATTGAACCCAAATTTTATTTTATTTGAAAGATAATTTTATGACATTTATGTTTCGAAAATAAATTCCGGCATATGTCCACCACTACTATCTCTGAGAAACCGCATTCGACCAGACCAATTTTGGACCACTTTTTTGAGTAATTGAGGCTTTATTTCATCAATAACACGAGTTATGTTGGCTTCCAAAGCGTCTATTGTTTCGGGTTTATCAGCGAAAACCAATGACTTGATATGACCCAAAAGAAAATAATTCAGTGGAGTTATGTCGCATGACCTTGAAGACTAATTAATTGGACCATTTCTGGAAATAATGTTATCGCCAAATCTTTCTTTCAATAAATCAATTATTACGGTAGCAGCATGAGGTGTAGCACCATCTTGTTGGAAACAAAACACATCTGGCTTAATTTTGAAACAAATAATCAAAGATCATCAATCTGTAACGATCACCATTCACTGTAACATTAGCTCCAGCATCGTTTTTTATGAAATATGGACCGATGATGCCTCCAGCGTGTAAAGCACACCATACAGTGCATTTTTCAGGATGCAATGGAATCTGCAGAACTTCTTGAGGATTTTACTTGTTTACATAGCCGTTTAGCCAGAAATGAGCTTCATCACTAAACATAATTTTACGATAAACAAGTGAATCAATTTCAAGCTGCAAACAAACGACGCTTATTATGGTCAAGTGGCTTTAGTTCTTGAACCAGTTGGATCTTGTATGGGTGTAGACCAAGATTTTTACGCAAAATTTCCCATGTGGTGGATGCACAGAGTCCAACTTGTTGTGAACGTCGACGAATAGACAAATCTGGATCATCATAAACACTATGACTTACAGCAGCGATATTTTCTTGTGTACGTGCAGTTATTTGTCTTGTTGTTGTTGTTGCATCGAGTAGAGAGAATGTTGTCCGAAATATATCGATAGTTCAACGAATAAGCTGCTCTTATGAACGATTATGTAAACCATAAATTTCACGAAGTGCTCTATAAGTTTGGCGAATAGGGCACTGATGTTGAAAATAAATTTCAACAAATTGTTAACGTTGTCGCGACGTGTTTTTCCATGATAATTTGTCAATGCTTACTGAATAGAAATGTCAAAACAACCTGGCTTCTACCTTCTGTTAAATAACAGTTATTTCTATCGAAAGTTCTATCACTCTAAAAAAACACCCGATATGTTCCGATTCGATATTAAAGAATCACAAGTTCCTCCGCCAAAAAATGTTCGAAATATAATTCAAAAAAGGCCTTTTTTATTTTCCTTTTTAAGGAATATATAGCACATTCTCCAGAGAAATAACGTGATACATTCGAACCCAAAATCTCATAAGTAAGGAGTTATTTGAATAAACAATATAATCATTTAAATATATAATAACAATACCTTGTTTAACACAACACGTTTCTGCGACAACTAACCAATTTCGGGGTAGGCATGGCCTAAATGAAAATTAGGTTATATCACAGAAATATACGATGAAAGAAGATACAGACTTAGACTCTGCATTAGATAACCGACACGTGCATGTGATGTAATACAAAGAAATTTCTCAATTATTAAAGTATATAAATTGAAAATTACGACGACATATGTATAAGGTGATATCTAAATGAATTTATCATCATCTTATATTTCTTTTGATTCTTTATTAGTTAATTTCCACCACATGTGATGATAATATATGTGTCTACTGAGTGATAGAGTGTATTTGAGACATGTTTTGAAATTTAACTCTAACTGTTTTCATGAGATTTATTAATATTTAAATCTGTAGAGGTTCTGGTGAATTAATTCCAGCTATTATTTTGTGAGAAGACAATAGTTTGACCCCAAGATCTCCTTCAAATCTATCTCGGGGAATCTCATCAAATTTGATTACATTAGTTATATTATTGTTGGTATTGTACAAATATTATTAATATATATTCATAAATGTTTGATTGATTTGGTCTTTACTTGGTGGAAACAAATTTTAATTGAAAAATATTTATGAGACGGTATTTTAATTTCCACAAAAATTTCTGCTGACTGAATGAGTCAGTAAAATGTAGATACCTGAGGAAGCTACATCGTGGTGCAACTATTGCTGTATTGAACATTTTTGTGGAAATTAAAAAACTGTCTCTTATATATTTTTTAATATATTTAAGAAAATTTTTGTGAATCATTCATCAATAATTTTTGTGGTGAAAAATATTGACGAAAGAAAGAGAAATATATGACAAACTATTGTAATGGCATCAAAGTATGTATGTATCACTTTGTATATGAAGTACAAGGATCGATGATCAACGATAACTTTTAATTATTTAATTCGATAATCGGATGAGTATATCGACGTTGAAAAATGAGATGAATTTGAGCCTAATAACTTTTTTCCTTGATGTCGATATCTATGATTAATTCCTGGCTATAATTATAAATCTTCGAATAACCAAAACGAGTTATAATGAATATTAACTGGTATTTTTCAGTATGAATCGAACCCAATAATCCTAAAGGGAAAAATATAGTCTGCATATTATTATCTATACAGAGCGCTACACATTTACATTCACTGTAAACCTGTTTCCCACTCCCAATGAAAATAATCCACAATCTTATACTGGACTGGTATCAGTGAGATCTCTCTAGAATCCGTTCTATTAATAGCTCATGGTGCAAATCGCTATAGCGGACAATCCTTCAGCAACCATCAATTTGCATGCTTAAACAGAAAAATTCGAAAATATCAAGGTGAAGGCGAAGAACCTCCAGCATCCAGTGAAAAACAATAAACACTTCTGGTACCTTAACGTGAGAAGACCTGATATGTTAATAGTTCATGATACGAAGTGAGATATCGGAAGGAAAGAGGCGTAGGTGCAGCATGGTAAGATTTCATAAGATAATGATTATGAAGTAATCTCAATCTCATCAGTGAGTTTGTTCATTCAAGAATTTAGAATTAAATCTAGATGCTGAAAGAAGATACAGAAGTTAGCTTATAATATTTGATGAATTTAAAGGGTGTATTTCTTGGAATTTAATTTTAAAAAAGAATCATTATGTGAAAGCTCTACATAATTTAATTTAAGAAATTATATCAAACTCTGTTACACACACTGCTTCTGTTTGAGCAGATATATAGAATTCTCAAATATCATACTAGAAACCAAACTATTGAGGAATCTATAGATAATAGAGAATATTAACTGGTATTTAATAACATACTTAGCCGACATAGCTGTTTTATAGGTTATGAATAACAAATTCAATACCATAAAATTCTCTGAATAAATTTAAAAATATAGCACATTTTATAGAAAAGCGTTTAAAACTCTTGTGCATAATACTCAGTAGACTGCTTTAAATGATAAGTAAGAACAAAAATAAAAATTCTATCACATACCTTATTTTCATATAAGATATGAAATATAGAAGTGGAACATAAAACAGAATGTTATGGATCAGAGTTTCAAACGACCTTCTGGAAAATGGTTTTTTTTAGAGTGATAGAATTTTAAATTGAAATAAAACACATTTAAATTAAGATTGAAGCCAACTTTTCTTTATTTGAAAGATAATTTTATGACATTTATGTTTTGAAAATAATTTCCGGCATATGTTCACCACGACTAGCTCTGAGGAAACGCATTCGACCAGAACAATTTTGGACCACTTTTTCGAGTAATTCAGGCCTTATTCCAACAATAACACCAGTTATGTTGGCTTCCAAAGCGTCAATTGTTTCTGGTTCATCAGCAGAAACCAATGGTTTGACATAACCCGAAAGAAAATAATCCAGTGGAGTTATGTCGCATTATCTTGAAGGCCAATTAATTGGACCGTTTCTCGAAATAATGTTATCACCAAATCTTTCTTTCAATAAACCAATTGTTACGGTAGCAGCAGGAGGTGTAGCACAATCTTGTTGGAACCAAAACACCTTTGGGTCGATACCATTCAAATTTTGAAACAAATAATCAACAATGATCATCGATCTGTAACGAGCACTATTCACTGTAACATTAGCTCAAGTATCGTTTTTAAAGAAATATATACCGATGGAGCTTTCAGTGTGTGAAGTACATTTTTCAGGATGCAATGAAACCTGCAGAACTTCTTGAGGATTGTTTTCACTCCATATACGGCAATTTTGTTTGTTTACATAGCCGTTCAACCAGAAATGAGCTTCATTCCTAAACACAATTTTACGATAAAAAAGTAAATCAACTTCAAACTGTTCTAGGGTCCAATCAGCAAACAAACGACGCTTATTATGGTCAAGTGGCTTTAGTTCTTAAACCAGTTGGATCTTGTATGGGTCTAGACCAAGATCTTCGTTCAAAATTTTCCATGTGTTGGATGCACAGAGTCCAAGTTGTTGTGAATAGACAAATCTCGATCATCATTAACACTATGACTTACAGCAGCGATATTTTCTTCTGTAGGTACAGTTCTTTGTCTTGTTGTTGTTGCATCGAGTAGAGAAAATGTTGTCCGAAATCTATCGATAGTTCGACCAATAAGAAACTCTGATGGACGATTATGTAAACCATAAATTTCACGAAGTGATCTATAAGTGTAGCGAATAGAATAGAACACTGATTTTGAAAATAAATTTCAACAATTTGTGAACGTTGTTGCGGCGTGAGTCTTTTCATGAAAATTTGTCAATGCTTACTGAACAGAAATGGCTTCTACCTTCTGTCAAATCACAGTTATCCTTATCGAAAGTTCTATCACTCTAAAAAAAACACCCGATATCAGACTTGTTGTTACACGCACTGCTTCTATTTGCGCAGATATATAGAATTCATAAATATCATACAACAAACCAAAATATTAAGGAATCTATAGATAATAGAGGCTATTGACTGACATTCAATAACATACTTGGCCGACACAGCTGTTTCATATGGTTATGAACAGCAAATTCAATACCATAAAATAGTCCGAATAAATTTAAAAATATATAGATATTCTATAGAACAGCGTTTAAAACTCCTGTGCTACTTCTAGCTTCAAGATCTCATATAAAAAAGTAGCATGCGATATACATATATCGATGGGTTTTATTTATCATTCAAAACAATGGACTGACGATTCTGGATGACAGTGCAAAATGCTGTTCTGAAAAATGTGCTATATTTATAGAGCAATTTAGGTTCTGAGATGTTTTAAATTATTTCTTGTGAATAATTAATTTTGCAAGATAAGTTTATGTCTATGTTATTGAGGAATTTTTTTATTTGTAGAGATGATTTACCACAGTAGGTGGTTATTCTATATTTTTTCTTCGGTGTTTAGCATAGGATATATTTCGTAAATAGCATTTTTATACTGTTTTCCGACTATCATATATGATTACCAAATTTTAGACCAGTAGTTTTTATGCATTTAAAGAAGTAACTATGTAAACGAAACGTGTCATGTGAGCCACTTACAACAACATATATATGTATATTATTTAATTAAAGTTTAAGTTTTCTGTTGAGATGCATGTACACAAATCTATTCGAGTAATAGTTTAAGTAACTGAGGTAGATGATCACCTTTTCCCCTTATTCAAGCCAGAATGACAGCTGAAAAAAGGAGAGCAGATGAAGAACTTTCCAAGAAGGACCTCAAAAAGGTAAGTCTAATTATTAATATTCCAAGGAGTTTATGATGTCAGATTGTTCAAAAAAATAAAGCAATGTGAAATGTTTCATCTAAAGTCTGTTCACATTTTCATTATCATTCCTCTAGTTTGAAAAATGATTTGTTTCTTCAACTCAAAGATGTATTAGGTTTGGGTACTATATCTATTTTTCAGCATGTATCTCGACACAAACTTTAATATTTTCATACAGGGTCTTTCATTAACAGCGCCCCATTTTGTTTTGTAAATAAAACAAATTAGTTTTGAAAATTATTGAAGTCGTTGAACCCAATTTTTCATGACTCTCACACAAATCAGGTCGTATGTTAACAATTACTTGTTCAATATTGATCTGTTAATCGTCTAAATTTGCTGGATGATTGCTGTAAACCAATGACGATGTTCTGTTCTTTACCGCTTTGTCTAGCTGATCTGCTACTCGTCGTTTTTCAGCTATATAACGTACATTCCCATATTTTTCATGCAATAATGGACTTTCCCCAAGAAGCACCGGCCACCGGATTTAATTCCATCGTACTCATTTATAGAATATAATATTTCTTGAAAATATTATCGTTTAATTCCTGATGTTTGAATGCTACATAAACAAAATATCAAGTTGGAGAAATAATTCTTCTCTTATGTGTAACACTGAGTGTGTTTAGTCTTGTTAGACCTTCTGTTTCGCAGTGAACATTTATCGTTTATTTCAATATTCAGGAAACAGAACTCACAACATATACAGAAGATCACAGTTTGGTTCACTCTATAGGCTAATGGAGACATTTCTTCATACGAGCAGGTCTTCAACATGAGAACTGAACCGCTAGATTACGTCATGTAAAAACCAGTAGTGGCGGCTACTTGCTCATAATTATATTCCCACTCTTAAATGAAGTTGAATTCATGAAAATTAAAAATATATTTTCGCCTTTTATTTCAATTTACAGTTTTCCGCCCTCAAAAACTCCCTTTATTAAGTAAAATGAGAATAGATGGTTATATTTCCGGAACTCATCGGCAGAGTTCCTTTCGCGAACTTAAACTTTCCATTTGGGCCTTAATCATCTTCTGCTAATTTCAATTTCGTTAATTATTTCCTTCCAAAGTTATCTTTTCTACTGAATAACGGTCGACAAGCAGAATGTATTCGGTCACAAATTCTTCATCAGCTGGGCAAACCCATTTATAGTATTTTGGTGTCAAAATCTGCAGAACAGAGATATTTGGACCCAACTTTGGAATGGTGCATAATTATCAGAGACATCAACAAAAACATATTTAAATAAATCAATTCGGCTGATTTGTTCTAAAAATCATTAATAAGTAGTATGAGCTATGGTCATAGGAAGTTCTACAAATCGAGACAGTGAAACATACATCTGTATAACAATTCTAAACTCAAACAACCCCGATTAGGTTTTGTTGATCGCTGGCACTTAAGTAGCAGACATGCGCACATTTCGAAACCTGTTGGTTATTCATCAGTACCCTGTAATATCCAACGGCTACAAATCTAGCACGCACATATATTCGCTCTTCACAGGAACATCAATGTACTTAGCGCCATCTAGTGCACGCAAATATGCCTACACGACATAACCTAGAGATCCAATTCCCTCGAAGAACTGTATTTCCGCCTTTTTATAAGGTTACAAACGCAGAAAAACGGCTGCAATATGTCAACATACAAAGTTATTTCGCTGCATGTTGCGTCACCCGTTAAAACCTACTCAGTAAACGCTCAAATGGGAAATCCGACCCCGCACGCTGTACAGCCCAGACATTGCTTCTTCCGATTACTATTTCTTCTGATTGATGCAACGTGGCTTGGCTGACCAGCACATTTCCAATTACGATGGAGACATAAAAT
Source organism: Megalocaria dilatata (assembly GCA_034642435.1). Taxonomy (NCBI): domain Eukaryota; kingdom Metazoa; phylum Arthropoda; class Insecta; order Coleoptera; family Coccinellidae; genus Megalocaria; species Megalocaria dilatata. The sequence continues at coordinate 77,699,725 of CM067854.1, forward strand.
GGATCGATGCATGGGAAGTAGCCGCAGAGCCGCCTTCTGTTCGCAGTGGGATCCGTCAATTGTAAGAAAGAGAGGAAAAAGTAGTGGCTAGCGGCTGACAATACTTTGAATGTATAGTCCGTTTAGAAAGTATCCGGAAAGAACAAAGCTCAATTGTAATTATTTAGTAAATATTTTTAATTCTTGAATTAGAAAATTATAACAAAATATTCATCTTATTTACCTATACAACCTCCATTTAACTGTAAACACTTGACTCAATGACGAGGTACACCCGAAACAAAATCACCTCCATAATTTACGGTGATGTTAGTCCTGGACTGTAAAACTGACTGAATTAAATGATCTTTATTTCGTGGCGCTGCTCATTCAACTTCAATCTTCATTAGTCCGCATATGTTTGCAATAGGACTAAGATCTGATGGAGCTGCTGGCCATGAAAAGGTTGCCACTTGGTGCTCTTGCGTTCAAGCTTGTATACCTGTTGAAAATCAACATATTTGACAAATAGTTGCCCTGCCAACTTTGGCCATAGTCGACTATCTGCACAACCTATTTTATACATTACTTCTGTCTTAGAATGTTACAAAATAGAAGTATATTAAAATTATGAAAAATAATAAATTTCGGGTACTTTCTAGACGGACTTTATAACCAGTTTTGTACAATATAGCTCCAATTCTCGACAAAAAACCGACAAATTTATTTATACTTCTAATATTCCGAGAAACTGTTATTGCTCGAGCTTGGAAATAAAATCCGAATTAAGTTCATATGTAAAATCTTTATTCTTTTATATTTGATCGCATTCCTATCTGACGTAAGCGTTGGGTGGATCGAGTAGACCAATGGGTGCTTCTGCCGGTTCCAAGCCTGGATGAAAGAGGAGGACAGGCGGGCCTGGTTGGTAACTCACCCACTGTAAAAAGTTTGGTTGACTACTCATAGTACCGATGATAAGCCTCAGAGCAGGACGGATAACCTAAGACGACACCAACAAGGAAAAGGGAATGCAAATGGAAAACCGAAACATAACACGGACAGTGACCTGAAATATTAGATCGCTCCAGAGTCGAGACCAGACAAGAAATAATACAAGACCTCAAGGAAAAAAAAGCTCTGTGTTTGAACTCTAGGAAACAAATAAGAAAGAAAAAGGGCGAGTGGATCGTGAAGATTATATGCTGTTATTTAGTGGAGCCGATAAAGAAAAGAAAGCACTTGCTAAAATTGGCACACTACTGCATAGTAAGTACAGAAATTCTATTGAAGAATGCTGTTATCACTCTGAAATAATTCTGAACATGGAATATCACAAAATCAACAGAAAATGTGTCTGTAGCTTTAGAAAAATGTAAACTCAAAGAAAAAAGAGAAGATTTTCAAGACAACTTATAGAGCATTTTAGACATGATAACACAAGAAGAAGAAACTGTTGTTCTATTGAGAGATTTCAATGCAAGAATAGGGAGAACCGTTATATCTGGTATCAAACCGAAACTGAACGAGTTTCAGAAAAACGATAATGATGAATGGTGAATCCTTGTTCATACAACAACCAAATAATAAATACCACGTTTTACGATCACAAGGACAATAACAGGTACACATTCGAGAATAGTAGACAACAGAAGTCCATGAATGATTACACACTGACCCACCGCAACCATCTGAAATACTAGATATCCGAACACTGAACTCGGCCAATGAGGGAAGCTTCTGATGGAGAAAATAAGATTAAGAATAACAAAGAATATTGTCAACATGCTACCTGGAATGGAAAAACTTAACGTTGAAGCGCTGTCGGATGAATCGACGAAACACCTCTATCATCAGAGGTTGATAGAGAAAATTACCATAGACGATGGAGGCATTAGGAAAACGATAAATAAAATCACTCTACAAACCAAATGCGAAGAAAAAAGAAGGTACATTTAGAATGTAAAGCTCTTAGAACACATAAATATATCGAAAAATACAAAATTATCAGAAACAAAACAGAAGATCTTGTGAGCAAAATGAAGAATGAACAGTAGGAACGTTCTTCGAAGAGAATGGAATCAGATTAATCAAATGTGAGAGAATACTTTTATATACTACCAAACATAAATGTTTCAAAATAACAACATAGAAGAAAATGAGCCTGATAACATCACTATAAATGTCAACATTATGATTACGGCACAGAAAATCAGAGAGGCCCTAAGAAAATTGAAAAATAGATAACAGCCCAAATAAATTACTGAAATGCGAAGGAGAAAGTCTGATAACCGAAATAACTTCAACAGAAGATACCGCATGCGTATAAGGCAAGTAAAACATTATGATCTTCAAAAAGCAGATGAAAAGGCTCCAAAAAATTACAGTGAGATTAATCTACTCGACGTCATGTTAAAACCTGTGAGCAAGATAATTACAAGCAAGACCAACTCCATTCTAACACTCGCTGATGAAAAACAGGGCTTTTGAACAGGAAGATCCTGTTTTCGGGATAAGACATGTAGCAGTGGTCGGTTCATTCTAACCCTTAGTTTCGGAAGGTAAGGCGTTTCGTTCCAACTTGCAGTCTCTGAACTCTTCAGACTGACAACGGTGTATGAGTCTGCCAATGATGCCCTACATATTGGAATTTCGGTTTTCGGAATGTTCGCGCTTTTCTATGCTTGCAGCCGGTAAGAATGGTGAGCTAAAGTGTGTGAATTCTACCAGGTTTTAGAATTGGCATATGGGCGTGGCTATTTCACCAAGTGACCACTCAGCAGTCTTCCCCTAGAGGCAGAAAGTGTGATAAGGATTACGCCATATCATCGCGCGAAGCGAGAACCCCTCCTAAGAGATGAGCCCACCAGATTCCAGTTTGGGCTTCAACTCGAAAGCCTACAACCGTCTGACTGGTAGCAGCGAAGCATCATCTAACCTCTACTGTCTCTGGAGGTCAGTACCCGAGTGTTTGGAACGCAACTCACTCGCCGAAAGGGTTTCTTATCCAAGCACTCGTGCGCAGTTCCATTAACTAAAATAAACACAAGATTGATGGCTCAATTGATCCTGGTACGAGTACCGTCAACACGGCCTGAACGTCATCATCCACGAACCCACGTGAAGTCTTTTGATTGATCTTGGCGTCAAGCACTAACAGGCTAGCCATTTCGTCGAGATCCACAAACCCTTAAATGTTACGCAATAGATCCGGGTTCAGGACAAGGCCAGTCGAACCGTCAAGTCCCGCTAAACCCTGAGTAATTTCATGAGAATATCCCGCATATGGGGCTCTGCGAACAGATAAATGAAATACCTCCATAGTCCAGCATGCGGACCTTCAACCACCACCTCCTCGAGTCCAATACCAATCAGGTGGCCAGGTGATACAGGTATCACCTGTGGGCATCCACCCTCCCGAGGTTAGGCAGTATGCTACATAACGCACTCGGCCATGGGACAGAAAAATCTGGAGATATACTACAACACCCCGGAAATTTGGTCAATAATGCCTGTGACCTTGTGTTCTACGCCGGAACGCTCGCAGTCTGCTTTACTTGAAGCCGACGAGAACGGTGATCAACACTCCTTTCCCAGCGAGCGTCGGTAGGATCACGGTATAGGGCGTTGAGATTTGGCATGAAGAAGTCCACCGCTGATCTGGACGCAGTACCATCTCAAGAATGGGATACTTGGAATTACCAACGGAGGAATCATCGGGTCTTCGTATCACTTCAGGGTCACCAATGAAGCTCTTTAGGATGCGGTGTTATCAGGGAGCTTCTAACTTCTTAGTTTCAGAAGGTAAGGCGTTTCGTTCCAACTTGCAGTATCTGAACAATTATCTCAACAATAACCTTGTTACACGTTGGAATATCGGTTGCCGGAATGCTTGCGTTGTTATACTTGAAGCCGGCGAGTACGGTGAACCAACAATCGGAAAGCGGTACCGTACTCTATGGAATACGCCTGAAAGCTGTAGCAGAGCAAAGCGGAATTCTCGGCAAGGAGCGGGCAGACCACAGGATACACAATAGAAAACAGAAATGGCATACACACATAGAAAGACTGGTGCAGAACAGAATAGTGAAAAGGATAGAGATAAATCACCTCTTGAAAAAATAAGTATTGGGGCCGCAACAAAGAGATGGCTCGATAATTTGCGCCCCGAATAGAGACATCATCGATGGAGAAAAAGCTTTAAGTCAATGTGGAAAAATGAAGAAGAAAATTTTAACATTCTTAATGAAAGACCCTTTATTATCTGACTTTAAGCAGTCACAGCCAATATTATCTCTTGGTAATTGTCAAATGCCATAAAGTTCGTTGAGATCACAAAAAGATTATTCCTCCAAGTTCTGTTGCAATAATATGACTAAAAAAAACTCTCTTTCTTTATCGAAGATGCTTATTCAGAAAGTGAATAATTTTGCACCAGCACTAAGAGCGCTATTGTTCGAATGCACAAAGAAATACAAAGGACTGGTACTTCCTCGAAAAATTCCCTTTCTTGGAAGAGATTACGTACTCCAAAAAATATTGAAATCAAAGCATACTCGATAAGCTTTTAGTTAATGACATACGAAAACAATTGCAATTATTGAGTTTAGAATGATTAATCATTATTGTTTGTTACATTTCATTATTAGCATATCGATTCTCCAATTAGCCATTTGTTGCAAAACCTATCAAGAAATCAACTCCTTGCCGTTTATATTTCAAGAATGCCACCCGTTCCATTCTCAACGATCATTGTCCATAATGAGTGAACATATAAGTACCGACATCATCGAATCAGATAAATTCAGACCATTTACCCTTTCGAAACCTTTACCTTTAATTAACTGCAACTCTCTGAGTCAACCACCTAACAATATAGGACGCGAAACAGAAAATGGAAACACATTAGTCATTAAATAATTAAATTTGATTTATGTTGTCGGTGTGTGGTAATAGTGAATAATGGTAACAAAGCTCGTGTTCTCCAAATCGGAATTAAAAATGCAACAGCAAGTGGAGCATTGAAAAGCAATCAGCCAGAATGAATGCATACTGTGGAAGGGCTTAGTTAATTAATTTCACGAAGGACGAAAGCGGCAGTGGGAACGGAGGAAAAGAAGAAATCCTATTATTGTCCGGTTGTTGTAATTGAAATGACAATATTTCTTTCGTAAGTAGTTTATGCATATCCTGGAAGGTTTTCATTTCCATTTCTGACCGATTAAATAGAATGGAATTTCTATTGTTTTTATAGCAATCAAGAGATTGAGTGCAAGATGCAGAAGTCAATGAGAAACAAGAAATTTATGAATTCCAAACATTTATTGATCAATTACAAGTTTTATATTTTTTTAATGGAAATTATATCCTGCTCTATACAAAGATTAATGAAAAAGCCTGCAGGGAAGATAACGCCTTAATTACTAGATGGAGTATATCACTATTTTGTGATACTAACGGCCGGTTTCATAAACAACATCAAAAGGCTCCTCTATGATGAAGTCCCTTTATGAAAAAGGATCCTTCAAATGGGACCATCAGTTTCATAAACGTACATCGACCGTCTTTTACTTAAAGCTACCTTTAAAGCGCCGGTCATATGTTTTCGACTGTTGGCTATCCTGAGAACTAGTGATTTTACAAATATAGTTGGTGATATTCTGTGAAAGTTATGTGTCGCAACTTGTAAAAAAAAAGAAGCATAAATCAGTTTTTGCATTTACGTGGTTATGTGCAGAAGACAGTATATTGGAATTTATATCATTATTACCTGCGAATTGCTATATTTTAGTAAACGTGAGTTATATGAATGAATATGGAGTAAAAGAGAAAAAAGTATCACTTTGAAGCCTGAGGAGGAACTACGTCTCTTGGAATTGATTGAAAAAGGGAATTTTAAAGTTATAGTTCTGCATTGGAGAAATGGGGACCAGCTCAAATCTAAATCTGACAATATAAAAACTAAAACTAGAAAGGTGGTAGCTGCTCAACGCGGTCATATTAAATGGACTGGTGGTGGGGCTCCATTGAAATTGAGGGAGCCAATTTCCAAACAGTTGAGCCCAACTGTTACGAACCCACTTGCCGAAGCGAAAGAGATGTATTATAAAAAAACAGCTCTAGTAAAAGCACAGATAATGGCTATCAAGGAAGAGAATAGAAGAAAAGAAGAGGAGCATTCGAAGCTTAAAATATTAGATTTGAAAATAATAGAGATGGAAAGAAAATTAAATAATAATAATTAAATTTTTTCTAATTTGAATGCACTTTCTGGGAAAAGCGGTATTAGAATTTTATCAGCATTGCTGCTGACTATTAAATTCCCTCAAATTTGAATTAAAAGCAGAAATTTCAATAACACATAATATGTTTGTTTCTTTATTCTCACTTGAAACTTTTCCAGAAATACAAACATAGGAAACTATCTAAATACATACCTTGTAAAATCTTATAAAAATTATATGAAATCTTGTCATGTTCAAGACACAAATTGAATAATTATGTGAAGTATGAAGAATAGTTTCACAAGTGACAAGCAAATTTATTTTCAATTATCACACAAATATAAATTGTAAATTAGCAAAATGTTCATTAATAATCAACTGTCTCACTTGACTAGCTGCATTAACATTAGTTGAATTTGTTTGAAAGTCCTCTTCCTCCTGCACATCATGCAATCATTCATTTGGAAATATTTCGTTCATTTCTATAGCCATATTGTGCAATACAGCGGTAGCAACAATAATTGCCCTTATGGTCTTTAACTTAACACTCATTCCTTCAGAAAGTATAGGTTAAACGAGGCTTCCAAACTTCATACTTTCTCTCCACCACGTTTCTAGTTCGTATAATTGATTCCTTATATAAATTTTCAGCTGCAGTTATAGCTTCCGGCAACGTTGTCATAAGATAAGCCTGCAAACTGTAACCACTATTACCAAGTGAAAAATATGGTCTAAATTTACAACTCTCAAATTGTCTCTTAAAGACACTGTTATCAAAGATGGTTTTATCATGTGTTGAGCCAGGGCACTTAGCTACAATATTTCTGATTCTCAAGTCTGAATCACACACGGTTTGAACGTTAAGGGCAAAATAATGTTTTCGACATCGAAACATCTTTTCATCATCACCCCCCAGAGAAGTGATTTCAATTAATGTGCGATCTATAGCACCAATGACACGTGGAAAATTAGCAATTGCATAAAACTTTTTTGCTGCTTGCATTTCATGATCACCTTCACACATTTTTATACATTGTGGGCACAGGGATGCGATTGCAAAAGAAACTCTTCGAATAATTATAGAAGCAGAAGATTTAGAAATTGCCATGAAGTCTCCGGATGTTTAATATCAGCATGTTTTCAGTTACATAGAATCTCAATGTCAAAAGTAGTTGGTTTATCGGTTCAATACAGCTGCTTCTGAAACTTGTCAATTTAATGATTTGGTATACAGAAAATTATATCGACAAAATAATGAATCGAAATTTGTGTACACGTTAGATGGGAAGTACAATTGACCTGCAATTTTTTGAAGCAAAGATAATACAGTTGGTTTTGTCAGGCGAAAACGATAGAAGAAATCTAGATCATCTACCGTGGAAAAATGTCTCTCCTTCTGTAAATTTTTGGTCTTCTCACAATTATTTCGTCATCATTTGATGAAGAACTAGAGCTTGAAATAGCATTCAGCAATTGGTGCAACATATTTCGTAGTACGCTAAAATCAAACAAAATGGGCAAATGTGACAATGGAAGGTTATGTCCACCATTTTCTTGTTTATCGAGCACCTGCGCAGTGTCGAGCTTTCCGTTAAAGTATCCTTTTCCAGCCGTAAAGGGCCGATTTTCTTACTTTAAGATAAAGGACGCTTTTAAGTTCCCTTTAACCTTAAAATTTGCTTATGAAACACGTTTTACCATTAACTTTACTTTTTGGGAAAAAGGAGGCTTTAATTTTGTTTATGAAACTGACCGTTAGTTTCTTTCAATTGGAATAAGAAAATTACTTTGTTTGCTGTGACTACCTTATTGGAAAGGAACCGCAGTTTCGTAGTGTTATCGCATTTCCTTCCGAACTCTAAGAAGTGGTGATATCCAGCAGTCCGTTACTTCAATGAAAGTAGACGGATGGGTTATTACTGTGTTCAAAATTCTCTATTGATTTCAAGTTGTCCATTTTTCTGCCTTTCGGTTCCAGATGAAAGATTTCAATCGTACATTTCCGGCGAATAATATTTCTAATTTATTCTTCAATGAAGAAAACAAAAATAAAGGGATGAGAGTTTATTGATCAAGTTGTCACGAATGCAGTAACGTATACAGAATGCAAGTGCATATACACTATATGAGACAAAAGAAAAACATTTCCACAAATATATTCAAGGAACACTAGGTTTCATTCAAACATATGAACTTCAATATAGCTTCACATTTTTTCAAACCCATTCAATAGACAGTTTTAAATACAGTGTTATCGACTCTTTGCAAGTAAACGTAAAAAACACACTTTCATTTAGAATATCGATTAAATTTTTATTTCAGTATAATGCTTAGACTTTGCCATTATGTGTGGAATACAACATCATTTATATGTCCTCCACGTGATCTCTTACACAAATCGCCGGCAACTAGTAATTTTCGATGACTCGCCGGCACATTTAGGGCAATATCTCACCAATAGCTTGACGGATGTTGGTTTTCAGCTCGTCAATAGTATGAAGATTATCGGCATAAACACGATCCTTAGCATAACCCAACAAAAAAACAAAATCACAAGATTTTGGTGGCCAAATCACATCGCCGAAACAAAAAATTATGCTTCCAGAGATATTTATTTTTATTGTGTAGCTTGTTGCACTATCTTGCTAGAACCACATCTCTTTCAATTCCATATCATTTATTTCAGGCCAAAAAAAACGGTGAACAATTGGCTATAGCTATTAGAATTGACAGTTTGAGTGACACCTTCTTCATTTTCAAAGAAATTCAAGCAACTCTCTCCACTAGACCAAATTGCTCACTATACAGTGACTTTTTGTGTATGAAATGGTCTTTCACTAGTTACATGAGGATTTTCACTGCCCCAGATGCGGCAATTTTGCTTGTTTACATAGCCATCGAGTGAATAATGTGCTTCGTCGCTAAAGAAAATTCGATGCGAAAAATTGTAATCCAAACGTTATTGTTCAAGCACCCAATCGGCATATGTTCTACGCATTCTATGGTCAGATGGCTTTAGTTCTAGTGTCAACATAAGGATGGAGATGCAAAATACGTCATAGCGTGTCTTAAGAGAGGCACAAATGTGGGCGCGTTAATCATGTTTATCTTCATGTATGACGAGTTCGAAGCAGAAGGGCTCTTTTACGAAATATGAATGTAATTAAGTGTGAATTTATGGAATTACAGGCTCGAATATAACATAATGTCCGCAAGTTTCTTGCACGAGAAAAATTCAATGAAACATTTCATGAATAAAGAAATATTAACTCTTTTCTGAAAAATTTCATGGTGCTGAAAATTCAAATAAAATTGTGGTATACCATATACGATTTTAAAAATTTTCATTTTTAGCATCCAAATTACAGGATTATCAGCTGAACACGTTGCTAAGTTTTTTGTAGCCCGATTGTTTAGACCCACATAGGTGCTTTAATACATAGCTGCAGTTGATAAGTCGGAAATTAACACAAAACTTGTACTTGTGCTACGTTGCTAATTCATTTCCACGAATTTTTTAAAATTTTCTTTATTGCGATTTTCATCCAACTGTAGATATAAATTAATGGATGGAGTTTAATTTTAACAATGTTGCTTCTCACTGACACGTTTTTTTTTGCTAGACTTGAGACAACTGTAGACCATATCGAATGAGTAGTTATCTTTACTTTTGTCGATTCTCACAGCCTAGCGGTCTTTTCAGAAGCTTACTATATTTCGTCTTACTATATAGTTAAATTCTTACATCCTACGCTACGTGGTTTCATATAGGAATTTGCTAAATGGTACAATATTTTTGCAGCTTTTATAGTTTATCTGCGAATTCTCAGTATTTCTTATGATATCATCGTGACGGGATAGTAAAATAAAAAAGGTGAAAATTACTGACGTGAAGTCAGTTCATATCATCCAGGATTCGGAAAAACTTTTTTTGATCTTCTTAAAATACAGCGAGACAAAATTTTTATCTTTACTGAGAATCTTCTAATTATAAGATACACATGAAATTTTACAGGAATAGGTGCGTTATCATTATCCTTCTTAACACCACATTTCAGATCGGTGGGATTTGTAGTTTGAAAAATATTGATAAAAGTACGAGAAACTTCCAAATATGAATAACTTTGGAAGAATCGATATAATTTTGCCAAATGATAAACTTTACCGAGATATTCAGACCTTCAACCTACCCCGAGAGTTTTAAGTCGCTATCTCTTTCCGTTCGAAAGTTTTAGTGTTTAAGGCAGCATTCAACCCTGATCCTCTTCCAAAATTAATTTTTTTGAATTTAGCAATCATATAATTCACACTAAATTTCTCATGAACATGCGCGTTATTATTCTACTTCTAAATGCCGAACTTCCTATCGATCGAATCTGCATCGTCAAGAATATGAAACATTTTCAAACGTGAATATCAGCGAAACTGTTGAACCGATTTCAACCTATAATGAACTCACCCGAGATATTCAGAGCGCAAACCTTCTCTGAAGGTATGAAGCCTCTAGCACTTTCTGTTCGAAACTTAGAGTGTTTACAGACGTGCGTTTGGCCGGCCGGACAGCATTACTTTTAGACTCGTATTCTTCATCAGTGAGGCCAACTCAGTCATTTAAGACCATTTTAGGCTCAAAATTAGAAAATTGCAGACAAAAAGTTTTGAACAAACAACCAACAGGAAATAGCATTGAATTCAGTTCACCCTGTTACAAAAGATTTGGCTAAAAGATGCATTTCCATTTCTTACGCGAATAGAATAAATATCAGATCATATTACTAAGTATTTTGAAATGAAATTTGACTCGAATGTAGCTTTTAGAACGGTTAATAATTTAGGATGTCATATAAATAAATAAGAAAGATCAAACAAATAAAGACAATAAATCTGGAGTCTATAAACTACACGTCAGACATCTCGCACTCAACATATGCCAGTCATTTGAAAGAATTTGGACATTATTTCAACAATTATTATGAAATTATGTATAAAGAAAATTTTGGAAGCAGTAGAAATTAATAGATATAAGAACCTTAAAATTCTTCTCAATGACCATACAGATGTCGTAAGATCTCCATTGTTGAATATTTTCACTTAGTGAGGTATTTTCGATTGACTGATACTGTCTGATGGTATTCAGTGTAACCAAGTTTAAATACATTTTTAGGTACGTGACCAAATAATGGAAGCACATGTCATAAAAACTGGTCACGTACCTAAAAATGTATTTAAACTCGGTTGCACTGAATACCATCGGACAATGTAATACCTGAAGAAGCCACATCGTGGTGAAACAATTGTTGTAGTAGTACAAACATTTTTGTGGAAATAAATTACTGTCTCATATACATTTTTTTAATTGAAATGAGTTTCCACCAAGTAAAGACCGAATCAATCAAATACAAAGTAAATATTCTGGGCTATATCCAGTTGTAGAATGGTCTGTTTTATTGTATTCTTCAATACATTCATCGGCTATCTTCTTCCATGCCCTAGTTTTCTTTTCGTTTTGTTTGCACCTTATTCTATTCACTAATGTCTGATTTAGTCGTTCATTCAGACCATTAGAAAAAAGACAATATACTGTTGTGAAAATAAATTGTATATTCAAACTTCTCATATTATTTATCTTCAAGAGATTATTCCATTGATCGTTTTTTATTACATTTAATTCCACCAAATTAACTGTTCTTATACATTGGTCCATATTCTCCGTTTCTTTCAGAACTGGGTTTCTAGAAAGGCAATGTGCTTCTACATTTTCTTTTCCTGGTTCATATCTAATCTCAAAATCGATTTGTGATAGAAAATTCATCATGTCATCCAGCTCTTCATCTGGTCTTGTAAGAAATTATTTCCCTTGTAATCCAACTCCCACAACAAATTTATGTCCTATTAGCCAATATTCCCATAATTTAATTGCATCTTTAATTGCCAGACATTCTTGGAATATTGTTTTCTTGTTCTTTTTATATTTATTTGGTTTTTTAGAAAAATGCGCTATGGTTTTCATTTCACCATTAATCTGTCTTTGTTTAAGAACAGCTCCCTTGTCCTTGAATACTGGCATCAGTATATATAGTAGTATAGGCACTTGGGTCGAAAATTGCAAGAATTGGCTCAGAATATTATTTTCTGATAATATTATTCAATATACGTTGAAATATGGCCGGGGATGTTTTAAGTCCCAAAGGTAAACATTTCCATTGCCAGTGACCATTCTGTGTCACAAAAGCAGTCTTATATCTATCTATCTTTGATACGAATAGGAATCGACCAGAAGGCAGAATTTACATCTAATGTAGTAAAGAATTTTGCATTTCGGATCTTGGCTAAGATTTCATCAATTAATGGGAAAGGCTGTGGTTCGGGAACAATTAATTTATTGAGTTCACGAAAATCGACCATTATCTGGTTTTAGACTTGTGTTTTGCAATAATATGGTTATATTTATTTATTAAAACTTCAATTTTATTTATCTGATTCGTTTCTAAATGGTCTAAATTTGCTTCGAAAAGTTCTGTTGGTTTCCCTTCATTGAAATTGATGGTGTAATAATTGTTATCATTATTATTATCATTATGGACACAATCGATCTTTCTCTTTTCATTCATATCCAATCTTTGATAAATATTCAAATCAAAATCTTGTTTCAATTAAAAATAGAATCTAGTCCGAGTAGAATATCATATTCGAAATTTTTTTCATTTACAACAAAAAGTACAACTTCTTTTTCGATATTATTGATTCTCATTTTTGTAATTATTTTTCCTGAAAAATTTGCCCTTTTGAATGTGTTTTTATTATCTTGAATTTGTAGACATAACTTTTCTGCTACTTTGGAATTCAGAAGACTAACATTTGAGCCCGAATCATAAATTCATTATTATTTATAAACACCTTCAATTTTATCAATGGCAGCACTCTTAGTTTGTTTTGGTTTGAAATGGCCTCATTTAATTCATCCTGTACCCCAACATTGTTTACCGTTCTTTTGTTACTGGGTACGTATTTTTGTTCAAAATTATTGGATTTATTCCTTAGCCGACATAAAGTCTTCGGATGAAATATACCTAAGAAACCATTCTTCTCACAAATTGAGCTTCTTAATTGGTTTTCTATTTGTTCGGCAGATTTATTCCTTTTATGATTTCCTTTATTTCGATCGTTGTCATATTTTTTTGAAGTTTCTAGCTTTCGCAACTCATCCAATAATTTCTCGAAAGTTGTTACATTTGATCGATCATTTCTTTCTTGTGAAATATTGGACACACTTGTCACAATTAAAAAAATTTACATGTCAGTTGGAAAATTATTTTGGAGATTTAACAACAAATTTTCTTTCCTAAAAGCGTAGTCAACTAAACTTCCTCCTATAAACCTAAATGTATAAGCCTCTCTATATTTATGCCAACTCGATTCACAAAAATTCGCTTAGGCGTTATCTTTCCATATTTGAAAACTTTTGTCTAAACCTGATGTAATTAATTTAAAATCAAACTATCTTTCGCTATTCCAACCAGAAACAACCGCAAAATCAAAATTTTGTCTCTGTCTTCTTCTACTTCACAACGCGTGCATTCCGTCTCGAATTTTTGTAACCATATATTCACTGAAACATAATAACATACACAAAAAAATAATAAAATACAAAGAAATGCCAACAAATAAAAATAAAGAAAATAAAAAGAAAAAGCTAACTAACCTGAAAGAAATAGAAAACAATGCTATTTCTTCGGGTTTCTCAATTCACATTTCTAACAGCTGACTAAATATAACATGAGGTCGTTTTAGTTTAGAATCTTAGACATAAAACATAGATCATAGAACATAGAAAATAGAACAGGTCTTATCTGAATTCTAATTATTTTTGAGGATGTGCTAAATGTTTTGAAAGTTTTTGAATCAATTTATTTAAATATATTAAATATTTCAAATAAATTGGTTTTTGAGAAGTTCTTAAAATTATTTTGAGACAGATTTAGTCTCAAAAGATATAAGATATAAGATCAGAAAACAATACATTTTGTAACAAACAGGGCTTCGTACGTTTGTCTGAAGAGTTCAGTACGCATGCCTGGAACGAAAAAAAAATATTTATTGACAATTTATATTCATTGGGTTTTCTTAATTCCATTTGACATTGTATAATGAGTTTCGATTTTATACGTCTATTAAATATGGGCAGTGCTTATAAAGACATTAATTAAATTCTTGAAGTTTGTTGAATAAATTTTTTTAAATTAAAATTGTAGAAGACTAACAGTTTAAATGTGTTTTGATATTCAAATTTTGTAATAATCCTTTTGTAAAGTAAAAAACCGTTTCTTAGTATTTTGGAATATAGAAGTTACAAAGTTGTTTTCCCTTAAAATAACAGTTTTATTTTTACCAATATTTTTTTGGAAATTAAAATAATCTCGCTTATATATTTTTTAATTCATTATTTTATTTAAGTAACTAATAAAACATGAAACGTTCTTAGTGAATTAGAAACACGAAAAAGAATTTTTTATTTTATAATATCGATACCTAAAATATTCACGTTAATTTTACGGATTTGAGATTATCCACTAAATTGTTCATCATTTATACCTCGAACAATTCTGCAGAACTGGATTAATCGCCTCCCATTGACTTTTCCAGGTACAAGTCACAAAAACACGGAAGCGGGACATCAGTCCTCTCTTGTGCACTGCCGATTCTTCAGTAACGAAGAGAGGGTCAATTTATCATTTCAGGAAGTAAACAGTGCTCAATTAATTATCTGGGACTCTTCTTCCGGTTCCCGAGATAAAAATGGACAACTCGGGGCCAGATTGCCAGATCCAAAACGGAAGAGAAATTCCCATTGTTGACAGGGCGAACGAGCTGAATGTCCATTTTTATTGTTGGAAATAGATTGTAGCATTGATCCGGATAAAGAGCCGATCTAATCAAATAAGTCGCAGTAGATGGGGCTGTTTTCTCGACTGCTAAACGGTGATCCCGTTCGGGTCTGTTCAAGCTTCCCTCAAGCATTTTATCTCCAGTCGTCCCACGAATTTTTGGACGAGGCAATGATTCTCAGAAATTTTGCTAAGTAATAATATTCCTATTTGCCGAAATTCTTTTTTTATGGAAACGGTCTATTCCGATTGAGAAAAAAATAGTAGGAATTCACATAAAATTTTCATATCGATGAAATAAGAAAGTAGAACATTCCTACAAATTTTATCCAGATTGCGCTTTGGTAGTCATACATTTGTAATATACTGCCTTCATGAAAAATCATAAGCAAATATGGTCAATAATTTTCCATGTTTTCATCGGAGCACGTGTTTCACGCGTGTGCTACGACCATGAGTGAACATTAAGTGCCGACTGCCGTTGCGCAACGTATTATCATTTGTTTTTTAGTGGGAGAAGATTTTAAAGACACGGATATTTTTGTGCGTTTGCAAAAGCAGTTAGGTAGTGAGTGCCTGAGTAGAGCTGCCATGTTTAAATGGGCCAAAGCATTCAAGGAAGGTCGCGAGACCGTCGAGAATGAGCCGCATGATCGTCGACCGCGAATCAGCGTCACACCAGACAACATTCGCCGCGTAGAACAACTCATTTTGGAGGACCGTAGAATCAATGTTCGAGACATTTCGGCAGAATTCGGCATCAGTATTGATAGTGTAGAGTCTATCATCCACGAACACCTTCAATATCGCAAAATAAACCCGCTTATCGCTCGAAACGGAGCAGCATTCCAGCACGAAGTGCGATTCTCCTCCAGGATAACGCGCGCCCTTATACCCCGCGTCTCACGTTCGATAAAATATCGGAATTGGGGTGGAAGGTACTGTAACACCTCCCCTACAGTCCGGATTTATCGTCCTGCGACTACCACATGTTTGGACCACTGAAAGAGGCCTCGGAGGTCAAAATTTCAACACCGACGACGAGGTAGAGGGGTTCGTGCGCACATTGCTGTCCGAGTTGCCCAAGGAATTTTTCGATACCGGCATCAAAATACTTCCGAAAAGGTGGACAAAATGTGTGGATAGTGAGGGGAATTACCTAAAAAAAATGTGATTTTCTGTAAATTTTTCGATAATAAATAAACGTGTTAGAGTATTTGTCTCGATCATATTTGAATCACCCCCGTATATGAACAAAGAATACAAGTGTATTATGTTACAGACAGCTAGTTAGTGTTTGTATACGTAACAGAGTATATGAACTTGAAGCTGATCCAACATCGGCACTATTTACACATCACGCAGATATAGATCATAAAATTGACTTTGATAATTGAAAAAATATTGCAATAAAAAAAATGTTAATAAGTGCACTATTCTTGAAGCCCTCGAAATCGAGAAAAGACCAAACTGCCTCAACAGATGCGATGACAGCCAAGGCTTACCCGGCACATGGAAACCTTAGGCTTCTCGACTTCCCGTGCCAATAGATCCCCCACCCATCTCCTCATCTCCTCCATCTTCCCAACTCCTGTCCGTGCTCCAATACATATAAATACTCGTTCAGTTCGATGGAGTTAGTGGAACCACTAACTCTCCGAGACTACTGGTTATGAGACCTTGGGAGTTGGCAGATTGAGGACCTAGCGTTGAATCACAAAATTCTACAATTGTTCTTAATAATGGTACCAAAATAGGGATTGAAACGTCGAACACTTACACATTCTAGAAGGGCTCCAACCTAGAATATAACTTGATGAAAATTGATTTTAATTAAATAAAATAATAAGATTATTTCCACAATTTATTAACTTAACGACCATTGTTTGGTCAATTATGGGGTTTCTTCAAGTTTACATTTTGAACTAACTAAAATAACACTTTCACTTTTTATATAGCTAAAAACTTGAAGAGGGAGGTACAAATAAAAAACAATTTTCGGAAATAAAAACAGGGAAACATATGCAAAAAGGGATACAAATAACCATCAAATTACAAAAATACCGACAAAGAAAAACATGCTTAAAAGGGGATACAAATAACCATAAAATATATTGGTGCCAATTATCGGAAATACCTCATTAAGTAAACATATTCAACAATGGAGATCTTGCGACATCTGTTTGGTCGTTCAAAAGAATTTTAATATTCTTGTACCTACTAATGTTTATTTAATTAAATTAAAATAAGCAGATTCACGCTTTTGAAAGCAGTGGAAATAAGTAGATACAAGAATCTTAAAATTCTTCTCAACGACCAAACCGATGTTGCAAATCTCTATTGTTGAATATTTTCACTTAGTTAGTTAATTCCGATCATACGTTCATTTATATCCATTTGTGTGTATGTAGTTTCGATCAATTCACTCTTTTGAAATCGAAACAAGTTTTAGTAATGATACATTACAAAATATTTAGATGTAAGTTTTGTCTGAAGATGTAATTCTTCTAAACTTCAGTAACAAATGTGTGAATTCTCGATAACACATACGAATATCACAATTTTGTCTGTTTTTTAGTAAAATATTGTAATTTATAAGAATTTGTTTCAATTAGGAACAACTATCAATTAGTAACAGGCGAAATTGTTCAATATTACTTGTGTTCGTCTTCCTCAAAATTGAACAAAGGATGATATTACAAATGGAATTTGAGCCTTCACACCAGTTAAGGTTTGAACATATTTGACTTTTATATTTACCAGTCCACAGCATTAATACAAATAATGTCAAATCACCCCAGCTTACAGAGCCAAACTTCAGCAGAGAGATGAGCAAGTGGACAGCGTTCTATGATATGTTCATTTCTCTAATCGTCAACAATTTTTCAATTTCAGATGTTGAAAAGTTAATGTACTTCAAAAGGAACCCTTATCATTAAAAAACTCATTTGAACTCACAAATGAGAACTTTTGAATCTCTCTGAACATTTTGTGCAGTAGATATAATGATGAATTGTCACTTATCAACTGACACCTTAATTGCATCATAGATTTTCCCCCTATCACTAAAGGTAACTTCCACACTTTAAGATACTGATTAACGAAAATGAGACAAAAATTAGATTGCTTGAAAAATTTGAAAGTTGATACAGAATACTTGGTTATATTCAATACACTTTGTAGGAAGTTGGATTTTGCAAGTAAACGTGATTACGAGCCCAAAAGAGATATATCTGAGCTCCCAACTATTGCTGAGTTCTTTGAAATTTTGGAAGAACGATGCAGAATTCTCTCAGCATTAGCACCCACTGTAAACAAATCGGAAAATCATCCCTCAGAAATGTTTGTTTCTTATCATATGAAAAATATGAAACGTTCAATCTGCAAATACTCGTAACACTAAAACGTTCTTAAAGTGTTGCAAATCGATTCCCACAGAATATATCAATGTACCAAGTTTTTAGCATTCTCCCACGGTAAGAGGATTCAATACCTGAAAGCTAACGGCGAGTGTTACAACTATTTAGGCACACGGCATACTGTTAACACTTGTACTTCTCTAGGTTGCTTAGTATGCTTAAGGGGCATCAAAGGAGCCTTCAAATTATGCAAGATAAAGGTTCAGTGACCCAGCAGTACCCCAACCCTCACAATTCATCGCGACAGAACGACGAAGTGTCACTGTCCTTCCAGGATTCAGACTCTACCACCTCCTTAAGTTTGTCTGCTTTTGCCCTAATAAACACTGTGTTACTCGGGACGGCCATGGTCACCGTATATTCTAGAAATGGTGATCCTATTCATGTCAAGGCCCTTCTCGATAATGGCTCTCAGAATTCGTTTATTACTGAGCATTCACTACAGAAAAAAAAATGCGAAAACCTATCATCAAAAGATGCAAATCTCAGGCATCACCAACAACTCGCTAGTGTCCAACAAAATGGCCAAATTCAGGATCTTTTCAAATGCGAATAGAAATTCCTCATTTGACGCGACATGTGCAGTGCTTCCGAACGTCACCTCGAAACTACCCCAGACATTGATTGATACTAGAACCTTTGTAATTCGTAATCACATCACGCTCGCTTAAGTCCTGAGAAAGTCTCTCATTCGGCGAGTTATCCAAAAAGGTTCACAGTTGAACACACCCCTCAAAGTCGCGCCTTGGCCCTCTCTTCGTGCTTCGACCGAACGGTCACGCAATATTCCTCTTTGAACATTAAGTTCTGATGCCACGCACATTCTCGAGAAGTATGTTATAATCGCATTTTTCTTTGTATCTCAAAATACAATCAAACATTCTCTCACTATAGTTAGCCATAAAGCACCCTTGAAGAAGCATCCCCAAAAAAGCCGCATTTTGTCGCTCGCCCAAAAAGCACAAAATAAACCGCTAGTTGCAAGTTCGCTTAGCTTCAAACACACATCTCTCTCTACTTCCGAAGAACACCCCCTCTCAATAACACACTAAGACACTGAAGGCTTGGAAGTTTATGTATTATCTACAGTATCCACTTGTAATTAGACAGTAATTTGTGAAGAGTGAAACCCAACAGTGAAACCAATAAAAGTGAATTCGGTGAAAGTAAACAACAGTGAAAAAGCTCAAAGAAGATTTATTCCACGAACAAGTAAGTGTTTTCACCGTACTTAGAGTTCGATACTACACAGGAACACCTCTCCCAAGTTGAGAAAACAAATCTAACTTGTAAGCTTGTAATATAAGTATTTAGGCTATAAATAAATCATTAAAGTCTAATGTACATCCTTCTTTCAACTCCATTTAAAGTATGCTTAACCAAGAATTTGCATACAAATTGGTTAACGTTTAATCAATCACTTTCGAAGAATTCTAAAGGGTATCTCTATAACAAGCAATTCTTTATAACTAACTGGTAATTCAATGTTTGTAATAACTGAAAAATTTGGGTCGGCTTATAGGTGGTTAACATGGTAGTGTAAAGTAGGTTAGAGGTTTGGTTTATTTATGTATAGTTTTCTGTAATTTGGGTTATAGATTTTGTCTCGGATAGTTTTTGTTTGTCTGCAGAAATTCTTGAAGCATATATTATTAACTGGAACACCTGTCTTCAAAGAAAGAGCGGACTCTCATCGGTTTCGTTGCAAAGTTTTTTTTTGGGTTTGTTATGTAACCATCTGTAACCAATCGAAGAACGGCATTTTGCACAGTGTCTAGGCTCAAGTATTTGTCTTATCAGTGTTCTTATGGCGAAAAGGGTTTCTTTATCCGCTCCCCAGGTGCTATTTTCCAAGACTTTCATAATGCTAAAGCGCTTGAGACAATCAGATTCCAGTTGATTTTTATGTTCTCTTCATATCAATCTATAGTCAAATACCATAAATGTCTGTTTATTCACTTCTAATTATCGATGTTCAGAATGTTTTGTTTGGTATTAGTAACACCAGAATTTTCTGAATTTCAGTATATATTTGTAATTTATCTACTGTATTTTCATCCTAGTCAGAAACGTCTGTCACTTTGTGTAATAAGATTAGTGTCCCGATTATTGGCTTTTCAATTGCGAATACAGTTAGTTCTATTCTATTCCAAGTACCGCAAAGTACCAACATTCGACATAAGCTTATGCTCCAAACGGATCTCTAAAGACCAATACAAATACCATATCCCGCAAATTAACCCCAGCACAAGTAGTGAGCAGAACAGGTCCATTGGTCCGGTAATGGGGGAAATAACGGAAACGGATCCTGGACCGAATTTCTATCCAGTGAATATTTCCGTCATATTTCGCGTCCGAAGCATTCTCGATCGAAAACTAAGGAGCAGTAATCGGATCAACGCCCATAATCCTGGGATATGGAAGTATGTTTTAATCCCGGGGCCTGTTTGAATTAGACGGAGTTATGCCGTCCTTGTGTAAGCTTGTGGTGCAATGTTTGCACTCGAGAAAATTTCTGAAGCCGAACGGCAAATAGGCGCGCGCCTACGATGGTTCCGGGAAATTGTTCGGGGGGCTTTAAGTGGTCTCAATGGGTTATCGAGATTTATTGGGGTTTTTTGTTTGGGTTGCTGAGAACTGGTGTTCCGAAATGGCCGTTTCAGCGGATTGCCGCTAGAATACGTGGGAGTTTCAACGCGCAGAAGCAATTAGAAAATTTGTTGATTGAAACATAGTTGCGTGGTATATTTCATCGCACAAATAGTATTAGTTTATGTAGAAAAAATCCATTATTTCTTCGGTAGATGCTTGTAGTGATCGATATCTTCTAAAGTATCGATCAAACAGTTTTAGATTTATACTCGTCTTCAAGGTGAAGTTTCCCAATAAATAAATTTTTTGCCATTTTTTCTTTGGTCCATTCAGCTGTAAGTGACAGGGTGGTAAAAATGGATGTCAACAAAGAGAAAATTCGGTCAATTTTTATAGTTTTGCGCAGATAAAGGCAAAAATGCAAGCCAGGCGGCTTAAATTGCGAATGATATTTATGGTATTCATACTGTAATAGCTGATCATGTACAGTTTCAGTTTCGTCGATTTCGCTCAGGTATTTTTGATGTTGAAGATGCCTCTCGCCCAGGCATCTTCAACATCGTCGTCGAAAATGTCGATAAAATCAGAGAAATAATCGAAGTTGACCAGCCTGTTAGTGATAAAAGAATCGTTCAGAAGCTAAAGATTTGCCATTAAACAGTCTCTAACCATTTTCGCAAAGCTGGATTCAAAAAGAAAATCGATGTTTGGATGCCACACCAATTAACGACAAAAAACATGTCGGACCGAATTTCCTTGGCCAAGCGGAATGAAATCGACGCCTTTTTTAAACGGATGATGGTTGGGGATGAGAAATGGGTGACATTTTACAATATTCTGTGGAAAAGATCGTGGTCAAGGCGTGGTGAAGCAGCTCAAACGATGACCAAACCAGGATTAACCTGGATGATTCTGCTATGCATTTGGTGAGATTGGAGAGAAATAATTCATTATGAGAAAGGAATAATTTGTTATGGCTAAACTCTAAATTCGTATCTCTGCTGTCAACAACTGGACCGTTTGAAGCTAGCGATTGACCAGAAGTGGCCAGAATTGAACAGAAGTGTAGTGTTCATTCAGGACACAGGTCATACATATCTGTAGTGACTCGCCAGAAACTCCGAAAGCCTGGTTGGGAAGTTTTAATGCATCCACCATGTGGTCCGGTCCTGGCACCAAGCGATTACCCTCTTTTTCTCGCTTTGCAAAACTGCCTGAGTGATAAGAAATTGGCATCAAGAGAAGATTTTGAAAATTGATTAATAGTTTTTCGCCAATAAGGACCAAGAAACTATGAGAGAAGCATAATGAAGCTACTTTTGAAATGGCAATGAATCATAGAACGAAACGGTGCATTTTTGACCCACCTCAAACAATCCGAAACATGTTAAATAAAGTCTTGAAGTTCACGCAAAGATAATGGATTTTTTTCTTCAACCTATTATTTGATCACACGAATATGAAACACTGCCGAGAAGGAGTTACATAGTGCAAGAGCCTAGAGAATATTTCAATACAAATACACTACACAATATAAAATCTGATACCTGGAAGATGATCAGCAACGACATAGAACATAAACGAACCTGTAGTGAGCAAGAAACTTGCGCAACTCAAGAAAACTAATTATTGAATTAATTGTTCTTTCTTCTTCGCAAACTCATATCGCAAAACAGTTGACGCTCGCTTCAGAAAAAGAATATAAGATTTCTTGTTCATATAAGGAATGGTTTTATCCGTTATATTTTGGTAGTTGACCATAATTGATACAAATTTTTAGAAATTACTATGCTTTACTTCCTTTACAATTCAAAACTTTGCACATTTTTCGTGCAATTTCAAGATATTCTTAACCTCATCTTAGACGACTGAAGATACGGAAAATAATGCCTTGAAACTGTAGTCACAGAAAATTTGTAAATATTAAAATTTTTTTGGAGTTTTTTTTGCTTTGTATTTTGATATACCTTTTTGAATCCTTGGTTAGTAATTGAATGAATGCTGATCAATTATTATGCAAATTCTAGGACAAGCATAAGTGGTAGAGCATAGGGCTCGTGACCGGAAGATCCGGGTTCGAAACCTGTCAGGTGAAAAAAAAAATTTCTAGTTGGATGGGTGTCGGCCATCATTTTCACTTCTTGGTCAAAAATTAACAGTGCTGTGACCTAAAGTGGCGCAAGATGGCAGTAACAAAGCCTACCCAGAACATAACTGAGCTGCTTACTCGCACAAGCTGAAAAAGCTTCTGAAGGATCTTCACAGAAAATCTAGGAGTATCAGGACAATAATAATAATAATAATATAATAAAAGATAAGGATTCTTTTATTTACATAGTTCATTGTGAAATCTTGAGGTATTTCACCCAAAATTAAGGGAATTAGTGCGGTGCAGATATCATCTCGCACAAGCTGGAAAAGCTTCTGACAGATCTTCGCAGAAGATCTAGGAGTATCAGGATAATATAACGAAAATCTGATGTTTTGGTGGAAACACTGACTTGCTCGTGGAAGAGTATCTCGATGGGCTTTCTCACCCTGGCTGACTTTCACCTAGATTCACAGAGTTCACTTCACAAAGTTACTAACCTTAATTACAAGTATAAGTATTAGAGATAATACATCCACTTTCAGGCTTTTTGATTGCGATATTGTATTATTACGAGAGGGTGAACAAAAATGTTCCTTGAAATTGAATTTGTGAAGTTACAAATGAATACGAATAAGGATCTTTCTTCGAATGCATTATGAACTCTTTAGTGTTGTAGCGAAAGAGTATTTCTTCAACTCACCATGCTGAAGTGAAGAATGCCAGTGATACCGGTTTCAAGACTAACTCGGAGTTGTATGAGTTATGTGCAACAGGTAAAAATTATACTACGACTAATGTCAAAGCGACATTTGTCTACTTTAATTGCCAGTTAGGATTTGTATTGTGAAAAAACAATCTATATTTCAGTTACGTAATGAGTTGAATCATTTTTGAAGAATTAGGAATTATCAAAGGGGTTAAGAATCTATTGAATAGCACTAAGGAAGTTAAAAAACTATATTATTCCTTCCTCAAGAAAGCTTTTTTGTCGAATCAACAAATGATCAAAGAAAAAACTCAAAAGAGTGCACTTCATCAGTATTTCGAGCTCCTCTGATTGTATGAAATTTTCGAATCCTTTATTTCAATGTTGGACAATTTCCTTCTGTTGAAATCGAAATTCACACTATATTATGGACCTATTGGTTTTCATATACTGCATAGCTGTCGCGGCATTTTAATATCATTAAATTTAAAGTTTTTTTATTCAATTTGATAATCTCATACTGCTCGACTTCTTCCTTGCAATTCCTTTTTTTGAAATATTTCATCCATACCACTGATCGAAGGTGAAGTTTTCAACTTGATCACGACCTATACATTAGATTTGTTCAAATACTACGTGATTTTTATAATTTTTCACATACCTCGATGATGATGACTTCGAATAAAGGATGGATTATTTAAATTTTGCATTTATGATCGGCTATAAAAAAAACGAATGAATATTTTTTCGAAGGTGTGAGTTAATTGGAAAGATTGAACTTCGACATTTATTAATGAAAATCAATATCATTCAATTGATTTCCACGACGATGATTAGTAATACTTGCATAAAAGAATAGTCCTCCGATGTGAAAATGAGCTGAAGATGAAATTTCAGGGAAAATTATCATCTTCGGCCATACGATCCTTATTCCATTGAGTAAAGTGGAAACGCATCGGAGGTTACGAGGCCTGACTTCTTACAATAATTAAACTTTGGGAGCCTTCATACCGAGGTCTTTATGCAAAATTCTCCTCAAAGAAGTGCCAGAAATGTTCAGTTCATGAATACGATGAGTAAGTTGTTGTTGATGACCTTCAAATTCTGGGCTTCACCAGCAATGTTTTCAGATGTGATCACTGGACGAGAATTTGAACGGGTTGTTTTGTCAAATTACGATCCAGTTTTCACGGAAAAATTTATCCACGAATTGCCGTGAGGCCATTTCGTTTCTATTGAATTTACACGTAAATTTCTAATAGTTTGGTTCGAAGATTCACCATTTTTCAAATAAATTTTCAATATTTGTTTATTCATTTATTAATTTATTCATTTGGAATAATTTTTGTACATGAAAGATTTTATGGAGAAATTAAGATCGAATTAAATTCTCTTCTGGAGAAGGTTTCATTGGATCTGTCCTTTTATTTGAAAAGTGCCAATCAGGTTGAAACAATCTGGTAGAATCGGAATTTTAGGACGAAATTACAGTACGCACTTGTCCTAACTTGTTTCAAGATATTAAAATATTTATTAAAAATTGCTTTTAACACTAAACATTCAACTCAATAAGCTGAACAACACAGGAATTAGGGAACTACTTATAAACTATTGAAGGATTACCTAATAGAACCCAGAGAGTTAGGGTTGAGGGTTATGTTAGCAATTCAGTTGAGGGTTATGTCAGTACTTGGTCAATTCCTGTTTTTAGCCGTTAATTGTAATTACTAACATATTCAACCTAAGAACCTTTCTGATAGAACCATATTTTAAGCTGACGATACCGCAATTTTTGCAGGCGATTCAAGGGATGTCCTTTGTAGAACTGCAGAGAGGCTTTTGGCTGAAATTTACAAATGGTGAAGAGTGAGTTTATCACCTCTACAATAATTCATGAAATAATTACTAGCTTATGTGGAAAGAACTAACTCTTGACTTCACTTCAGTGCTTTTCACCTTTTTTATCTAAAATAGTTACTACAATTGCGTTACTTCAAAATACCTGACAATTGATGGCGGCCATACTCTTCAAGCTACATCTTCAGTATTGGCTGTCATTTATTCAGTCTATTTTGCCAAATTAGTATTGACAGACATAGCGTTCAAAAACACGTGCAAATGATAAAATTGTTCCATCAAAATAGGATTTTCCTTCAGGCACCGTTCCGCGTGTTTCGCCCATCTTACGGTCAACATAATTATCTTACCGAGAGAACTATTCGCAGAATTTGAGTCCGCTAGTTCAGTAAATAATGAAATAACACCGTTTCGACGACGAAGCGCAAGATCTGCCGAAAAGATCGCCACTATCCGTGGTAGGGTGGAGACGAATCCGAGGCAGTCGATTTCGCATCGTTCACAATAATTCGGCCTTTCGCACACCACAATACGTGTATTTTGAGTTGTGACCTGGGCTTGCACCTGTACAAAATTAATCTGCCCCAGGAGCTGAATGTCTAAATGCAGCGACGTGTGTTCGCTGAATGTCATGTAAAATTTTAACAGTACTGTGACTTAGTTCAAGGATACAGTTACAAAGCCTTACCGACTAATTAATTTTCTTTATTCGGACATCTGTTTTATAAGTTTTGAGGGATCTTCGAAAGAGATGTAGGAGTTTAAGGATAATTACATATCAATCAAATAAAAATATAATGTTATTCATAAGTAGTTTAAAGCGCTTTCAGGATATTCAATATTATTACATTCATATCAATCAAACGAAGTTACATAAAACTACAGTTATTATCATTTATTTCTGATGTACTTCATGACCAGTGGATGATAAATTGTTTCTATTGCATTCGAAATTTTTCATTAGACATCTATTACGTCTGCAATTCTGAAATATTCGACATTATCTATTATTTAATATCTCCCTTCGCTAGGGCTCTTGATTTATACATAATCAACGAAAAGTTTCGTCACTCAAAGTTCCTAGAATGTGGAAAGTTTCCAGATACTTTGAAGTAAAAGTTTACAGATTCTTTCTCTCAGGTATTATATTCAATTATTAAATTCCCTGATTCGATCTTGATTGAAAATTTGTTAGAACTATTCGGGACTTATTGAATGATTAGAATTTTCAGTCCTTGTTTGAACAGTCATTAAGGAACAGAGTACATCTTCGTTTTTTGCAGGGTAATCTAGAAGAAACGAAGATCTATATTTCTCGCTTCTAGTGGACACGGAGGAAGTTTTGATTAAATTTTTACTTTCTGAGTAGTTCTTGAAGTGAGTAACTGAGAAGAGTTGTATCATTCTGTCAATTAATGTAATAGTTCCCACCATAAGAAATTAATATCGCTGTTTCACTACTTGCAGCAGGATAAATAAAATTCATTTACGATCTACAAAACGTACATAATTTGTACGAAAGAAGCAACAATTTAAAGAATCTGAAGTTTGCTGTCTCGCCTAGATGAGATATATGCAAAAACGATGGAAGTAATTAAATATTCTATGCAGCTGTGCAATTAGATCCTAGAAAACGCCAGATGTCCGGATAGAGCGAGAAATTCCCAGAGTGTACGCGGGAAAGGTTCGCAAAGTTAGGAAATTGTATTCCTATGTAATCTGCGGTACTACATGCAAGTTCCTTGAAGGCCAGGAGATGGGTGTTTGCATAAGTTCTTGAAAAATGGTTATTTTACCTGGTGGATGCTGAATTGCGAGATTGTTTCCATGCGAACACGTGACTTTTATGCAATCGTTTGTTGGTAGTTCCTTATTTTCTGTATGAGTGGGATTTCATTTGAATCAATCAAAAGTTTCAGTGGATATATAAATCCTCTGTTATGTATCTGGAAAATACTTGAATATTAATTTCTACTGATAAGAATTAAATACATTTGGTGAAGAAAGAGAACGGAGTATTTGACATGCCTTCTTAGAGGGATTGCCGGAATTTTCTTTGTCGCCTAGCTGTCACAATCATCAGCTATACTTCCAAAAAGTTTGAGCGACATTCGTTTATATCTCAGTGCTACATTTTGAAAATCAATCTCAAGAGTATCATGCTTTGAGTTCTCTAACTGACTCTAACTGACATTCATTAACGTTCCATATTTTCCTGTTTTTCTTTATATATTGACTTTCAAGTATCGATGAAATTTAGTTTCTATTGAACAAAATTATTTATTGAAAACGAGAGTATTCCTTCTTTTCTGTTAAATTCTCTAGAATAAATATACAAAAATTCAAATCTCAGTTGAAGAGCAAACATATGTGAAAGACAGGACTCTTCAAAAAAGAACTTTGTAAAAATTGTTGCTACTTGTAGTGTCGAAAAGTTAATTTCAACTTAATCACTTAACTTGTGGTGAGCAGTTATTTCTCTAGATACTTGTAGAAATATATTCCCTTACTTTTATTTCTCGTGAAAAAAATTTAATTTATCAGAATGTAATATCTGAGCAAATTGCTATACTACTCTGTCAAGAAAGTACCGGGAATTGGGTCGCCTTCAAAATAGGCTCCATTTGCTCCAATACATCTATGCCAACGGCACTTCCAATTATCGAAACATTTTTTATAGGCGCTTTCCGGGATGGACTTTAGCTCTCGCGCCGAATTTTGTTTTATGGCTTCAATCGACTCAAAACGGGTGCCACGAAGGGGCAATTTTAGTTTTGGGAAGAGGAAAAAGTTGCAGGGAGCCAAATCCGGCGAATACGGTGGTTGCTGAAGCACGTTTGTTGAGTTTTAGGCGAGAAAGTCAGTCACAATCGTAGCTCGGTGAGAAAGCACGTTATCGTCATGCAAAATCCATGAGTTGTTCGCCCACAAATTTGGCCGCTTCTTACGGATACGCTCACGCAAACGTTTCATAACGCCTAGGTAATACTTCTTGTTTACCGTCTGACCCTCTGGAACGAATTCGTAGTGCACCACGCCACGGATATCGAAGAAAACAATGAGCATCACCTTCATTTTCGAGCGGCTTTGGCGTGGTTTTTTCGGTTTCGGCTCATTTTTTGCCACCGATTCCGATGATTGCTGGCTTGTTTGCATATCGTACTCGTAGACCCAGGTCTCATCACCAGTTATAATGCGTTCCATGAATGTAGAATCGGAATTACAGCGATCCAGCATGTCTGAAGCAACCTGTTTGCGATGACGGTTTCGAAGAAAATTCAGGTCTTTCGGTACGAGTCGTGCGGCCACCTTTCTCATGCCCAAAATATCAATCAAAATCGTACGTGCGGACTCGTGGGATATCTTAAGATCATGTGCTATCTCTCTCAAGCTGGTACGACGGTTTTCCAGCACCTTTTCCTTAATTTTATCGACGTTATCTTCGATCGAAGCCGTCGATGGGCGTCCGGAACGAGGCAAATCTTTGACCACTTCACGACCGTCCTTGAAGGCTCTGTACCACTGATATGCACGAGTTTTCGATAGAGCATTATCACCAAAGGCCTTTTGCAACATTTTCAATGCATCGGCACACGAAAATTCATTTGCAACACAAAACTTTAAACAAATTCTTTGCTCAACGTAATCACCCATAGTAAAAAGCGGCACGCACTCTGACATCGACTGACTTAATCAGCTGTTGCAAACACACTAGTTGACAGATCCCGCTCAAGCTTGGCATAGTAATTAAGGACAGTGGTACCAACCTAGGAAAAAAAAATTTTTACCTGCCTCATTGCCCCGCCAGATTTAAATCGCTAATTCCCAGTACTTTCTTGACAGAATGTATATCGGCACAATTATTAAATTTAAAAAGATGTGAGAATTTTAAATCACATTCTCAATATTTCACTTAAATCTAGTGTTCATCAAGTGAAATTGAACTCAATTCATGCAGCACGCATATTTATCAATTTTTCAAATCAATTATTCAATTATTTATCGAAACTATCAGTTTGCTGTACTTCTTATAATCAGAATTTATAGAAAACACATTTTCTATTGAAAAACTTGTGTGATTAGACCAGAATACTTCTTGGGCTTCATACTATTGTTAATGAATATAATCTGTACTTGTATGAGCTCATACGAGTACAAACTTTAACGAAATGCTACGTTAGGATTTCCTGTCATCAATTTTGTTGTTTTATTGTCAGTTTCTGTTCTCAGTTACCCACGGTGTAAAGAATTGCTTGATATGTAGAGACACTTTTTTCAATTCTTCGTAAGTAATTGATTATTAAATGTTTACCACTTAGTATGCGAATTCCTGGTTAGGCATTACCTCAAATGGAGTTGAGAGAGGGTTGTATATTAGACTTCAACTGGTTTATTTGCAGCCTAAGCACATATATTACAAATACACAAATTTGGAATTGTTTACCCAAATTGAGAGAGTTGTTTCAGTGTAGTTTTAACTGTAAATGCGGTGAAAACACTATCTTGTTCGTGGAATAGTTCTTCTTTGAGATTTTTCACCGCTGTTCACTCTCACCGAATTCACTTTCATTCGTTTGTCTTTTGGGTTCACTTTTCACAAATTACTATCTTATTACAAATAATGTAGATAATATATTCACTTTCAGGGCTTTAGTACATTATGGGTTACTAAGAGAGAGTGTTCCTTGAAAGGTTAAAGTGAAATGCTAATATAAAATATTTCAAGAGTAGAGAGAGTTGTGTGATTATAACTTGAGAGACAAATATAAATGTGTTTAAACCTCACTTTTCGAGAATGTTTGGGGATCAGAACTTTATGTTAGAAGAGTAGAGAATATTGCCTGCCGTTTGGTGGGAGCACGAAGAGATGGCCAACGAGCGACTTCGAAGGATGTCTTCAACCGAACCTTTTCGATAACTCGCAGAATGAAAGACTTTCTTAAGGCTCGAAATGTAGTAAATTCCGATACGACTATTGTCGTCTTGAAATGGCATCGGTTCTAATGGTTTTCTAAGAAAACTGTGAAGGACAAATATTCTTGGTTCTTAACAGGCCCAAAAAATGAGACATATTTGAAAGGCCTAGTTTTCTGACCCTGGGATCATAATTGTTATATACCTGCATTGTAAATTAAAAATTCCTTGTTCGATGTGAATTCGATCACACCGTTTATTCGTATTATAATTAAAAAAAATGGTGAAAAGCACTGACATGTCAGAAGTCAGAAGCTTTTGCGGGTTTGTTCAATAGTCCATTTTCCCTGAAAATTCACATATGTGAATTAATTCATGAAGAAGCTGAATATGGCGAACAAAAACACAGAAATCTGAGTTGTGTCATCCGAAAGTCAAGTAATCATAATTTTTCCCAATATTAGAACTGTTCTACTGAAGAAATGGAGCATCACATGAAAGTCTCGAGGAAATGGTTAACATCTACCTTTATATTTTACCTAAGAGATCAAATACTAGGGAATGCAGTGACCAATGTAGCATTAGTCTGATGTCACACACTATCATATTATTTCTCAGAGTTATTCAGAACCGTGTTTACCAAAAACTTGATATGGATATAAGTGACACTCAGTTGGGATTCAGAAAGTAACTAGAAATCCTCGAAGCCCTCTTCGCATTTAATGTATTGGTTCAAAGATGTCTCGATCTTAACAAGGAGGTTTATGCGTGTTTCATCAATTATAATGATGAATATTCTTAAGACAAAACATCTATATAACAGAGATTTGCGGATCATAACTAATGAGTACTATAACAAAAAGCTACAATATCCATTGACAACCATACATCAGAAGAAATTGAAACACAAAAAAATAAGACAAGGATATGTTCCGTCACCCATATTGTTCAATGCATACGCTGAAGAAATACTTAAGGAAGCTTTAGAAGGCAAAGAAGGTGGAAAAACAATCGGTGGATCAAGGGTGAGCAACCCAAGATATGCAGACGATACGGTGATCTTGGCAGAGAATATGGAGGAACTGCAGAGATTAATGAACAGAGTGTCTGCTAACAGCGTGAAATATGGGTTGTCGCTTAAAGCTAGAAAAACCAAGTTCATGATATTCTCAAGGAAAAACTCGATAAACGCAAGCCTGACTGTAGAAGGGAAGAGCAATACACTAACCTTGGAGTAATAGTCAACAGCGCAAATGGATACACCAAGAAATAAGAATAAAAACTGAAAAAGCAATAGCCAACTTTATTAAGATGAGAAAACTATTTTGTAGCAAGGTCTTCTCCACTCTCCTTTATGGAATAGAAGCATGGACCGTAATTCTTAAAAAGATTGAAGCGTTTAAAATGTGGGAAGGATCCTCAGAATTTCATGGACGGAGAAAGTGAAAAATGTGGAGGCTCTGAGACGCGTAGGCACGGAGAGAGAGCTTGTTAACACGATCAAAAGACGAAAATTGGAATATCTGGGTCACATCATGAGAGGGAAGAAATATGATCTTTTGCAGCTCATAATCGAGGGCAAAATCGAAGAAAAACGTAGTATAGGTAGAAGAAGAATGTAATGATTGCGATACCTAAGAGTGTGGTTCTGATGCACGTCTAACCCACTTTTTAAAGCAGCAGTCTAAAGTATAGATAGCAATGATGATTGCCAACCTTCGTCTCGGAGATGGTAGTTGACGAAGAAGAAGAGAAGATCTTTCTCTCTTCGTTCTGCATCGTTGCATACTGGAAAGAAAAAGAAGAAAAAGGATATATTCAATAAAATTTCACATTCTTTTGAAACTTTTTGGCGAAATGAGATAAGATAAAGAATTGGAAAAGTTCTCGTAATTTATCTTACGAAATAATGTATGAACATTCGTATCGTTATTTCAAAACTGAACACTATATTTGAAATCGATCGAATTCGTACTTTGGAAAATATTTTAAAAATAAAATTTCAGATAAAAACGTTAGCACCGATTCATTTGTGAACATAACTGGTATTTCAAAACTTCAACTCAAATCTGAAAGTTTCAAATATCTAGGTCTTTTTATAAGGTAATTAGCATTTTCAACTCCAGTTGTCCGTCTGGATGCCCGATCCTTGCGATCTTTTCGCGTCGTTATTATACAAATATCAGACTTCATTTTAATTTATGAGTCCAAGTTACACATTCCCTTTCTTCCTTATTATACGCCTTTTGTGGAATATCCAATTCAATTTTCTTTTCAGCTTCTTCGTTTTCTATCTCAGGAATTGAAAATGGATATCGCAATGATAAACCTGATTTCTCCTTTACTTGGAAGACGTACAAGGACATAACCTACATTCCATTCGATTTATTGTACTTCTTCTACGAACACAACTTATTTGTTTCTTCGGACTTTTTTTCTCATAAGAATCTGACCAAGAGTTCTGAATCATTGTTTGAAGAAGAACAATTGATTGAGCTGAATGAAGGTTATGACCATGTACCTGGAGATACGGCATCTAACGTCAGATTCTAATAGTGAAATGAAGTATTTGAAATATTTCTGCTAAACTCTTATAGAAAAAGTTTCATGAAGAATTCAACAGAGAAATAAATCCATTTAAAGATATAATTTCTGAAAATGCTAAAAAGGCTCGTGCAGCTAAAAGAAAGAAATTATAAGCAATTCTGGACAGAAAAAAGAAAGCTCAGCCGCTCTTAACGAGAAAAAAATAAATAAATTAATATAAGAAAAACAAATGTTAATTTCCGCTATTTTATTGATTTTGACGACAATTGTTTTGTCATACCATGACTTCATCAGGTCAGTATTAAAACTGAGATATACAATGCAAAAAATTACCTTAAATACACAGCTCTGGTACAAAGAATAGAGGGGTGGAAGAGATGGTTTACAATCAAATAAAAATATTAAGTAGGGGGAATCTGTTTGAATCTATTTGATCATTCAATAAAATTTTTCTTTTATTATATCTATTGATCTCCAACGTTTCTAACATATTCAGTTTCTGACTTTTGTTTTCGATATGTAATATTTCAGAGTTCATATTAAAATTATGTACAGTCTCTAACAAATGGTTGGCTTAAGTTGAATTTGGTTTATTATTAATATAACATTTTTCATGTTCTCGTATCCTTGTTTGGAATGAACGGCCTGTCTGTCCCACATATACACATGGGCAATCACTACATGTTAACTTGTAAACTCCTGATTTTTTGTTTTTAGGAATGACGTCTTTATTATTTTTCATTGAGCTGCCTAAAGAATTAAAGGTTTTAAAGAGGTGTTATAATTTTCTTTTTTCTTTAAATATTTAGCAATCTTTTCAGATTTTTTATTTTGTTTTTCTTATATTGCAGATGAATTTCCGTCAAGTAAAAACCGAGACAATCAAAAATAACCAAATTGTTTGAAGTTTCGATGAAAATACACCAGACGGTTTACAAAAAAAATTTTTACCAAATTTGTGCTGTGGAAGTGACATGGCGTGGAAATGAAGCATCCCTTTGCTTAATTGACTTTTTTAAAAAGAAGTTCGATAATTACGGTCAAAATACGGAACGTATCGGGTACAATCCCATGTTTTTAAAAGCAGCACAAGGTGGTGAACAACGCACCACTGATTCTAAATGGTTGACATAAAGAGTCTGTAGATCAGTGCCCAGTGCGTCCTCTGAAAAATTGTTGAGCAAAAGAACTCCAAGTATCACAACTAACCATCTCTTTTTAACACCTAATATTGGTTGGCAGAAAACAGGAAAATGGTACAAAAATTGCCCTATAGGTGTGAATCAGTTGAGTAAATGGACACGTACAGCAGCCGAAAGTATCGGAATAGATGCGAAAAAACGAAAAATAACAGCCATTCAAATCGCTCCTCCGCTGTTAGTATCTTGGCACAGCCAGGAGCAACCTTACAAAAAATTACTAAAATGACATTTCATCATCTGAATCTCTTAAACCGTATTTGAAACTCACTGAGGAACACCAGGGAAAAATAATTGAAAAAATGAGAAACATACATAATCCATCCATCTCCAGCGTCATCAGCAGTACCAACACCACAAATTCCCAAAAGGACAATACATCAAATATTTATTATAATAATTGTACCTTCAACATCAATGTAAATCAATAAAAAATTAGAAATATTAGTCGTTATATAATCGTAACGAATACCAACTCGAGCATAGACAATATATTTCGATTATACGAACCTCGTCATTCGACGTATTTCGCGAAACACCACTCGAGCCTAGACTCTTGTGATATTTCGTGAACTACGTCTCGTGACTCGGTGTATAATAGAATGTTGTCTATACTCTTGTGATATTATATATATTATAACTGATTATGTATTGCGATACTGTTTTAATAGTTCACTATATAAGTTTCAATATGTGTTGTAGAAGTTTCTGCATTTAAAGTTATGCGAAGCAGCTTTCAGGAATTATTTATTATTTTCAACTGATGTCGATATTTCGTCTGAAAACGAATTTATATAAAATATATTAAATGAGTGAACATAAAAATAATTAATATTTAAATAAGATTATTCTGATTTTCACAAATTTTTATTGTTATGTTTACAACAATCGTTTCGCTATCACAGTAGCATCATCAGGCAAGAGTACATTTCGAATAACTAAGCTTGTTTCCGAAATTCGTTGCTATTTATATTACAGTAAGTACAATAAATTTTATCGAGCACTAAAACCCAAAAGAGGGCCTCTGCAAATTCCAGCATATCTGAATATATTTAACAGAGGTGAAATATTTAAATCTATTTGTTCGTTAAGTAATATTCCAATTTTGTTACGTTCATTTATCTCTAGGGATTCTAACAGATTTAAGGCATAACTTTTGCTTTCTATATGTAGAATGTCAAAGTTATGGTTGAAAGTATGTCCTGTTTCTAACAAAAGGTTGGAATATGTAGAATTACTTTTATTATTGAGGAAACTCTTCAAATGTTCACAAATTCTATGACGGAATGTTCTTCCAGTCTGTCCTATGAAAACTTTAGGGCAATCACCGCAGGTTAACTTATAAACCTCCGATTTATCATCTTTATGTGTACAGTCTTTATTATTTTTAATAAATTTACTCAAGTTTGAATTCGTTTTAAATGAAGTTCTCAAATTATATTTATTTTTGAGGTATGTAGCAATTTTCTCAGAAATACCTTTAGTGTATTTCAAGGAAATGTATTCAAAATTTTCTTTTATATTAGGAAACACCATATTTAAAGCTATTTTATTATTTTAATTAATCAATAATTTGTCCATCAATTTAGGATCATAAACATTATTAATAGCTATTTGTTTAATTATGTTAAGTTCTGAAATATAATTTTTTAGATTCTTGGGAATATTAACTAATCTATGGATCATACAATTAAATGCTGATAATTTTTTATTTAAAGGATGATTTGATTTATTGTGTATAATAGAATCCGTATAGGTTGGTTCAATATTTCACAAACCAACCTATACTGATTCTATTATACACAATGAATCAAATCATCAAGTTGTCTGATGATGGGATAGTTCATTTCCCGAAACTCGAGTCACAAGAAAATGTGTAATATATATTTTTTTGGTAGTGAAACATAGTAATTTCTACAATTTGTTTCAATTAATAAAATCATCCTTTAAATCAAAAATTATCAGCATTCAATTGTATGATCCATAGATTAGTTAATATTCCCATGAATCGAAAAAATTATATTTCAGAACTTAACATAATTAAACAAATAGCTATTAATAATGTTTATGATCCTAAATTGATGGACAAATTATTGATTAATTAAAATAATAAAATAGCTTTAAATATGGTGTTTCCTAATATAAAAGAAAATTTTAAATACATTTTCTTAAAATACACTAAAGGTATTTCTGATAAAATTGCTACATACCTCAAAAATAAATATAATTTGAGAACTTCATTTAAAACCAATTCAAACTTGAGTAAATTTATTACAAATAATAGAGACTATACACATATAGATGATAAATCGGGGGTTTATAAGTTAACCTGCGGTGATTGCCCTAAAGTTTACATAGGACAGACTGGAAGAACTTTCCGACATAGAATTTGTGAACATTCGAAGACTTTTCTCAATAATAAAAGTAATTCTACATATTCCAACCATTTTTTAGAAACAGGACATACTTTCAAACATAATTTTGAAATTCTACATATAGAAAGCAAAAGTTATGCCTTAAATCTGTTAGAATCCCTAGAGATAATTAAATAAAATATTAAAATTGGAATATTACTTAACGAACAAATAGATTTAAATAACTCACCTCTGTTGAATATATTCAGATAAGCTGGAATTTGCAGAGGCCTCTTTTTGGGTTTTAGAGCTCCATAAAAATTTATTGTACCTACTGTAATATGAATAGCAACGGATTTCGGAAACAAGCTTAGTTATTCAAAATATAATCTTGCCTGATGATGCTACTGTGATAGCGAAACGATTGTTGTAAACATAACAATAAAAATTTGTGAAAATCAGTATAACCTTATTTAAATATTATTTAATATGGATTTTCACCAAGTAAGGACTGATTCAATTCAATACATAAAAATAACACCAACTGTCTAAACGAGCAAACTGATTTGTTTTTCTCTTCACTATTTTCAAGAGATTAGTTAAAACGCGACCCTGGTTGAAATACTCTGCAGTTATAAAACAATAAAGTCACCTTATCATAATTTTTTTTTGGACCATGAAATTAAAATGTCAAAAACTATATAATTTATAGAATTCTTATCAGTTATATAAGGACAATACATTTCTAATATCAATTATACATAGCCTCTACCAGATATCGGCCAAATCAATCCTCCGATATTAGAAGTACTTTTTAATTAATTTGGGGAAAAGTTTTCTGGATGACTAGTACTATTGAATATACTTAATTTTTCACATATACCTGTGTCTGAGAAATTGCCAGTAGCAGAATCAGTGTTTTTAAGACACATTTTCAGACTCAAGAAGAGTGCGCATCAACGAACACCCAAGTCTAACGTGCCGGTAGCCGAACAAGTTGCGAGCTGTGTTGAAACGAACTAGAACCGTAATAAGAGCAAACTCGCCTCAAGCTGACGAAAAAGCAACAAAAAACATCCACATGGACGTGGATGCTGCTGCGCTGGACCAGTTTGGACTCCAATACATATCTCCACAACCAGTCTAGAAGCTCGATATTCAGATACTGTAGAATTTCATAGCCACTTAATATCATTCGCAACAGGCGTTGGCATTGATTGAACTTCCTTCTTCGATTCGATAAAAAGAAGAAGACGCGGATGTTCCAATATCCGGCTAAACGGAGATGATGGGTCGTTGGGGAAAGAGAATAAGTAGCCAGAATGGTTATTTCTATTTCTTATAACAGTACGCGCCTTGAACAACATGTAATTTGAGCATTTACATAAAGACTTCGAGTTAACCGTAATAATTCGAGAGAATGTGGAGCTGGGTGCTCAATTCTCTTGCTAATATTTATGCTATGACCGCGATATTTGTTTGTTTGCGGATTCTGAAGAGTAATGGAGAACAGGATGATGACTCATATGATTTGTTATAAAGGGTTTTCCAATATAAGGTTTCAATTTGATTTTTAAAATAAAACGAGTATATTTCGAAAGATATCAATGATACTTTAACTTCATTTTACTGTGTGGTTGCAGCACCATATCCTTTTCATGAAATTTTACATGACCAATTCGCACATTTGGGGCCGTATGTCCTCGGTAACTTCACTAATTCCATCTTTGAGATCTTGAATCGATTGTGTAGTACCGGCATAGACCTTATCCTTCACGTGGCCCTAAAGAAAAAAGTCTGAAGATGTTAAATCACAAGATCTCTGTGACCAACCTCTTCGAGAAATAACACAGGCAGGAAAGTTTTCTTACAAAATTGCGATTTTTTCTTAGTTCGTGTGGCAAGTAGCGTCATCTTCTTGAAAATTAACGTCGTCCACGTCGTTATCTCTCAATTTCGACCATAAAAATCCTTAATCATAGCTCTATAGCGCAATCCATTCACCGTACCAGTTGCACCACCCTCATTGTCGAATAAGTGAGGTCCAATCACACCGCCAGCCCAAAAACCCCACCAAACAGTGACACGTTGAGTACGGAAAGGCTTTTCAACAATCATTCTTGGATTTTCAGAGACCCAAATGAGAGAAGATGATTTTTCGATGAAAATGCGGATCATTTTGATGAAATTCGAGGATACGATCAGCTAAGATACCACGTTGCTGATGAACGATCGACGATCGACTTGAGTTCTTATCTCTAAAAGTCTTTAGATCTAAGTCTTCATGCAAAATATGGTATAATGTCAAATATTTGATGGATACGGTCTGTACTTGATGGAACATCATTTTCAACTAGTAATAAAGAAAATTCAATTTCCTGGATTCGGTCTTTGAGAATATTTAGAGTGGAAACACGATAGAAGTTGAGGTCAACGCTGAACTAACAGACCCGATTCAAGGAGCAAATGGTTATCGTCATTATTTGAGAAAAGAGAAATTGGTAATTGAACGGAGACGTCGAAGCAGATATGAGACACCAAACGATGAAAACCACTAATACTGCAGCGTGCGTGAACAATATAATATAGAACAACTAAAGTAGGCGAATAGAAGCCAAGTCTAGAATATATAAGACCATTACAAGACCTTTAATGCCATACATATAAGAGACTTGTCCAGATATGTCTAAGACCAAATGGCTTTTGGAAACAGGTGAAATAAAAGTATTGCACAGAATAGCCGAAAAGGCTCTACTGGACAGGGATCGCAGTGAAAATATTACGAGAGAAAGTAAGGTTTAAACATCAATGAATGGGCGCTGAAGAGGAAACGTGAATGGAATGAGCACATAAGCCGGATGGATGGAGAAAGACAGGTTAAAGTAGCAAGGTACAAATCACCAACTGGAAAAAGAAACATTGGGAAACCCAGAAAAAAATGGAGCGACACCGGCTAACTATGACTGCTAAGAAAAAACAGGCAAGATGCCTAAGCTGGAAGATGGAAGAAGAAGAAGAATATTCTAAAATTTTGTTGCAATACTGTATGATGTTTAACTTTCCATTTGAGAAACCATACGTGCAAAATGAAATTTGGATTAATTTTTAAAGACCCACTTTGAGCGACTTTGTCGACAGCATTTGTAAAATCTTCAATATTTTTAGAAGAAATCATATCATCATGAAAATCGGTTATGAACAGTTCAAGGAATTAGCGTGAGACTCTCTGGAAGATTTCATGTTATTAAATAGCACATTCAAAAAAATGTAATACCTGTTTCGAGCTATTGAGTTCTAACAGTGAAAGAATCGTAGGATCTGTGTTTAATTCAAGACAGACTTCCATATAAGTTCAATATACATTTACACACTAACTCGAATATGTATCCATGATAATGACTTCATCCTAAAATCCTTCTCGAATGAAATATCATTTATCGGCGAAAAAGACATAAAAAATCAGAAGAGTATTTCTTTCTTCATATTTATGGAATAAATTCCAGGTTCATTTTTCCCAGTACAGATATTTCATCTGTAAGTTGTGTTTGAAATATATTCAATTCATTTCGACGGTTGCTGTGGAAAAAATGGGCATTCAAAACACGGCGAAACTATTTTCAAATTGTTCTCTAGATTTTTTCTCCTGCGGAATATTGTATAATAGTTGGTTTTTTCAATTTTGTTTTTTATATATTTATTTTTTTATTTATTTATTCATTTAAACATTAGTGGTTACAAACAGATCAAATGATCCTTAACAGAACCCTCGTTAACTTTGAAATTGTGTTCCAAAATATTATTTTAGTGATAATAATATTTGTAATTTCTGGAAAGGTAGCAGAATATCTTTTATGAATGTTTGAATTCACTATGAAATGATTGAGTGGATACTAAGTTAATTGTTCCAGTATTTATTTGAAACGTTCCTTGTCGTGAACGTATTATATTAGCGAAAGAACCCTATATTATTGCTAATATAGACTTCAAGGTGGTCACAAACAGAAAAACACACATTGAGAAGAACTCTCCATAAAAAATCAGACATCTGTAGAAGCTACCGTCACCTGAAATTTCTTACCTGAAGGGATATAGAGACGTTCAGCCTCATGAAAGGTTCAAAAGAGTCCTCATAAATTCTCGCAATATATACCTGCTCCCCTATCTCGAGCACATGGAACCCGATCATGATTATCTAATTAAGGCGTAGAAAAATTAATTACTGCTCGTTTTTTCCATAATAAAAATTACGTATTGTTATCTTGGGAATGATTGTTCCATGGGAAACAGTTCCTAGACTCATTTGTATTTTTAATTCGTGGCAAGAACAACCGTTTTAGTGTTAGGTTATAGTGCAGTTTGCATTCGCTTTCCCACATACGTACACTACTTCCTTCCGATCTCTGCAGAAAGACCGCGCAGTCCGATTCAATCCGCATAATGGGATATTAATGATTATGGTTCTTGCAGATGATTTTGCAGCGGGATTGTTCCAACCCTTTTTTCTTGAGGAAATTCTCCCGCTACCGTTATGACGGTCCATAGTGGAAATTATCTCGGAAGTTGGTTGGAACTTCCACAGAGTTGCACAATGGAAGCTGTTCATTTTCATATTATACGCGAGGTTAAATCCTATTTCAGGTTGAAGTTGTTCTTTTTCTGTGTCGATTTTATGACCTACCTGTTGTCTTCATGAGTTTATTGTATTGTATAGAGCAAGAAGCGGAGCGTTTGAAATGAAACAAAATATTGAATGGGATAATGTGGTACAATACGTAATGACATCGAAATCATTGCAAATTGACTTTCTCATAAGGTACTTTGAAAGAAAATGGAGGTTTATCTGGAAGATTGTCGGGAGGAAGAAACTAAAAGATATCAAATATATGGAACGAAAAGCAAAGAATAATTTTGGCAGGTAGGTGAAGATTTGGACAACACAGCACATTTAGTGAAAACGGTTCGGATTAAGTGGGATATATTAAATAAATAAATGAGTTTAAAATTTGAAAAGTATATTCCCCATGGAGAATAATATAAAATTTCAATATAGAAGCAGAAGAATTCTGTAAAATTTCTACATAATTCATTCTTTGAAAAATTAAATCAAAATGTCTCATGAAATTTTTGTTTTCATTTGAGTAGACATGAGAATTCTCAAATATTATACAATACTCCAGAATATGAAGGAATCTAGAGGGGATAAAGATAATTGACAGAAATTGAATACTATATATTTAGCCGTTACAGTAAGTAAACTGACAATATCCAACCTTTTACACTCATCTAAAATTTTTTTGAATATAGTTAAGTAAAGGCTGGAACACAGAATAGAGCACCAACTCGAGAAAGATCAATTTGAACAAAACGTGGAATTCGGGAGGCAATTTTAGCCCTGAGATAAATATTAGATAGAATAATTCAAATGAATAGCACAACTTATGCTACCTTTCTAGACCCTGAAAAGCCATTTGATAAAATTAATTGGAAGCTCTCTCAAAGGAACAGAATTAGACTGGAGAGCAGGAAACTTACTTTAAACTTATACAAAACCCAAACGCTATTAATTGACGTAAGTGAAACTACCAAAGAGGCTAATATCAGAAAAAGAGTTCGCCAAGGTTGTCCTCTGTCACCCTATTTATTCAACCTGTTTATAAAACTAGCCATTAATACAATGAAAGGCAAGACTAAAGGCGTAAAGAAAAGTGGAGAAAAAGATCAATGTATTAGATTCGCTGATGACATCGTAATTCTAGCAGAATCAGAAAATTAAATGAACCGTATGTTAGAAATATTACATAAGTAGCTGAGTAAATTCGATTCAAAAATAAACATCGGAAAACCAAAAACCATGATAATTCAAAAGGTGGATGAAAACAAAACAACTGATGTAAAACTAAAAGGTTCCATAATTGAACAAGAAAAATTTCTGCAACTTGGAAGCATAATAACTAATACCAAAAAATCCACCCAAGATGTAAAACGAAGGATTGCTCTCGCCAAACAGGCCTTTGAAAAAAAGAAGAACCTACTGGTAAACCAACATCTCCGTATAAAAGCCAGAAAATTCTTTATGAAAACTTTTGTATGGCACCGAAACATGGACCTAAGGTAAATGTAAAAAGAAAATATTGAAAGCAACTGATATGTGGATGTGGCAAAGAACGCTCAAAATGAGATAGATAGACAAAAGAACCATCGAAATCATACTGTTAGAAATAAAAGAAAAAAGGAATTTATTGGACACTATCCTGAAGAGAAAAACAAAGCACATAGGCCATATAACTAGTCACAGTCAATTTATCCTCAACATCTTTGAAGGATGAATAAATGGAAGAAGATCCAAAGGACGGCTTAGAATCAATTACTTCAAGAACATTAAAGAAAGTTTGAATTTTGAATCCTTCTGTCATATGAAAAGATGCACGAGTGACAGTAATCAATGGCTGCAGCGACAAGGTCTAGCCTTTAGAAGATGATGATGACAGTAAACTTTTCACATCAATATTATCAAAATCCAAATCTATACGAAAAATTGTCCTACGTAAATTCAAAAAGATACCACAATCTCCAGAACAGCGTTTGAAATTCTCATCCATAATCGTCACTTGATGTTTTAAAATGATAAATAACATACTTGAAAAAATCCTATTACCTGCCTGCATTCACAAGATACTGAAGCGTGAAAGTAAAATGTGTTTAACTGAATGTAAAAGTTGAACTCAAAACAACAATTCTATACTACATATAAAATAAAGTTGATTTGAAGAGTAAATTTTTGATAGGGGATGATATTTAACTTTTATTATAAAAACAGAACTATT
This sequence comes from Megalocaria dilatata, assembly GCA_034642435.1. Taxonomy (NCBI): domain Eukaryota; kingdom Metazoa; phylum Arthropoda; class Insecta; order Coleoptera; family Coccinellidae; genus Megalocaria; species Megalocaria dilatata. The sequence continues at coordinate 77,743,317 of CM067854.1, forward strand.
TTGTAAAATCTTCACATGATTTCATTTTTAAGATATTATTATATCGAATGAAGAGAAAAACTATGTTTCTAAAGTGTGGGCAGCGTTTGCATTTTAAAGTACCTAGCGATTATTTCGAGTCCGGCAACACTTTTGTCATTCGTGTTTTGAACGAAAAATAGTTTCATATTTGATATTAACGAAATGGATTGAGTCACTATCGAAAAAACTAGGAAATAATAAAAACTTGTTTCTAAAGTGGTGAATCTTCTATCCAAACTGTTATAAATAAATTTATTCGGTTGGTATGTACTAAATATCATTAATAAGAAGTGTGATCTATGGTATTAGAAAGTTCTTCAACTGCAGGCAGTGTACCATACATCTGTATAACAATTCTTTACTCAAACAAATTCGATAAGGTCACTGGGGCAAATTGCAGACATGTTCAAGTATCCACATTCGCTATACATAGAAACACTAGTGTATTAATCATACACCAGCGTTATCTAGGGTATGCAAACACACATACAAGACATACCTTCGCGAGCCAATTCAAGTAAAGAGATGTAATTCGCCCCAGTGATCAGCGAAACCTTATCAAATTTGTTTGAGTATAAAATTTTTATAAGAATTTATGGCATAATATGGTCTGAATTGAGTATGACGAAAGTTTTTTGTGCGTTTGTAACGTAAAAATATCGAGAATACATTTCTTTACTTGAATTGGCTCGTATGTCTTGTGTTTGTGTTGGCATACCCTAGATCTAAAATTGTCAGTTAATTTTTCAGAATGTCAGTTCAAAATGAATAACGACCCACGAAAAATCATGTTTTTAATAATTTTTTAATTAAATTATGTAGAGGTTTTACAGAATTGTTTTTATATTTAAAATTAGATAAGTTTTAGTTTCAAGAGAAAATACAACGATTATAAATCCAACCAAATACCGTTGCTAACACTAAACTGATGAAGAAACCTCAAGAACTTTGGAAATTGCTGAAATAAGATTACATGAGTTGAGTTGAATATGAAAGGGTAATGGAGAAAAAGGAACGAGGTAATGAGAAATAGGATCAACTTATCAGTGTATAAATTGAAAATTACTATGAAGAAGTATAATAGCTGAAATTAATTCACCAGAACCTCTGCAGATTTCAATCTAAATAAATCTTATGAAAACATTTAGAATTAAATTTTAAAACATGTCACAAATACACTGTATCACTTTATAGACATATATTTCATAATCGCATGTGATGGAAATTAACTAATAAAGAATAAAAAGAAATCTAAAATAATGAACAAATTATTCGGACATATTTTTGTTTATTCGAACAACGCCTTATTGAAATGATTTTGGGTCCGAATGTATCAGGTTCTTCCTTTGGAGTATGTGCTATATATTCTTTAAAACAGGAAAATAAAAAAAGGCTTTTTTGAATTATATAATATGTTGAACATTATTTGGCAATGGAACACGTGATTCTTTAACATCCAATATATATATATATATATATATATATATATATATATATATATATATATATCCAACATATATATATATATATATATATAATATATATATATATATATATAATATATAAATATATAAATATATATATATATTTTCATGGAATTTACAGTTAAAATAAATAATTACACAAATATATTAAGGAAAAGACTCACCGTTGTATATAAAGTTGATTCGTTAGAGTGTAACCAGACCAAAATTAATTAAATAATATCCATTCTGATAGAAATATAGATAATTCAATTCAAAAAAGTACTCACGAGCTCATATTATGAAGAAAAAACATATTCACAGTACATAACAACTAAATTTGAATATCAAAACAAATTAAAATATGTTTATCTTCTACAATTTTAATTTTAAAAAATTTTTATTCAGAAAAACTTTTAGAATTAAATTAATGTCTAAAACAAGCACCGCTTACATTTAATGGACGTATATAATCAAAACTCAATATATAATTTTATTTAACATAACAACTAGTCGAATGAAAATTCTTTGAACGGTAATTACAAATCAGCAATCTTGTTGACAGTTTATAAATAGAAAACACAGGAAGATTTCAATTTACAATTATTCAATGTAAAAACAACCAAATTTACAATAAATAGAAGTAATTTGAATTTAGATATCTAATTTGAAATTGTTGAAAAGATTTGTTACTATCATGACTCACATATAAACTTCAGTGAAATTATTGACAAAGAACAAGCTAAATCAAAAATAACTCACCAGAATTATGTAAATAGAACAAATTTGATCAAAATTCAATTAATTCAATGAAAGAGCATCTACGTCAGATATTCTGAAATGATTGATGTAAGAGATGTCCTTCAAGATGTTTAGGCATTAATAGAATTGTAATAGAATCTAAGCTAAAGAAATTTAATCAATTTCATATGTTATTTTAAATAATTTATAACTTATAAGCATTAGAAGTTGAACCTTGTTAAATTTTGACACTTGAAATACTTCACGGATGAAAAGCAAGACTTTCACAGTTTTCTTCAACATGAAACATACATCAAAATGTAGTTTAAACAATAGGCTAATTTTCAACAGTAATTTCAAACCACGAAATATTGTAAATTTTGTAAAATCCTCAAAAGCATAATTTTTCAATAATTTTGACAGAAGCTAGTAAGCTTTGAAATTCAATTTTTCGTGGAAACTATAAATAGGACAGAGACAGAAAAATTGAGTCAGTCTCCATATATTCAGAGTAGTGTCCATGTCGGTCCATAATTAAAAAAGTTCCAAAAATTATCATCATCTGAAAAAGGAAGATTATTTGGTGATTGTGAATAGAAATTGAATTCAGAAAATACGTTACATGAGTGTTGTGAATGGAAACGTCTCCAATAAAAATCAAGAATACATCAATTTATATCCATAAGAAGCAACCAACCAAGTGAGCTGGGAGATCCAAACATGCCGGAAATATTCTACAGGAAATAAAACAAAATCCTGAAATACAGCAAAGCCAATATCAAAGGAACATTGCTAATGGACAATCAAACTTACTAAAGGTAGAAATCAGTTCATTTATGTAAAATCTTCCACTTTGAGATTCAAAACAAATTATGTATTGTTTACGTTAGAATTACGTTAACATATTTAGATAGGGTTAGGTTAGAATATAAAATTAGAATTTAGATTATTAATCACTGATTATAATATTTCAAATTACTTTCATAAAATATATAATTTAAAAATTCAACCTTTTAAAAATTCAAATTGAACCCTCCCTAAAAGATCAAATCAAATTTAATAATATTTGAATTTCAAGAACTCAACAACAAAATTATAATATTAAAAGCTAGCTGGCAACATAGAATACAAGCAACTAGATACAAGGGTGATCTAAATGGTATTCATTCAGAAATTATATATATTTAAACCACATCATAATTGACTCCACTAAAATTGTGGTAAAAGCAAAATTACAAAATTTTCATTCCCTAATTCCATAACAATATACATATATATATATATATATATATATATATATATATATATATATATATATATCTTTGTTAAGGTATTAAATTAATATGAAATTTTAGTATTTAAATTCTTATTTAAATATTTATTAGATCACCCTTGTATGTAAGTGATGTATTCTATGTTTCCGGCTAGCTCTTAAGATTATAATTTTGAATAATTGAAATTGAAATTATTATTAAATCTGATTTGATAGTTGAGGGAGGGTTCAATTTGAATTTTCTAAAAGATTGAATTTTTTTAAATTATATTTTATGAAAGTAATTTGAACTATTATAATCAGTGAACAATAACCTAAATCTAATTCTATGTTAACCTAACCTCATCTAAATATCCTAACGTAATTCTAATGTAAACAATGATTGCTATTTCTAAATTTCTTTCTGGAAATATTAACAGGATTGAATTTTGATACCTTTGGTAAGTTTGTTCATAAATTTATGAATTCTTCTTTTTTTGTTGTCCCTTCGTTTCAGGAGTAATATTGGTTTCGTTGGAAACAACACTTCTAGAACGATCTGAAATTCACAGGCTACTTTGTTGATTTTCTTCAATATATCCAAATCGTTTGAAACTTGATTTCTATGTGAAATTTTTCCATTCACATTCAGGTAATGTATTTTCTGGATTCGATTTCCATTCACAATAATCATATAATCTTCTTTTTTCAGATGATGGTACTTTTTTGTCACTTTTTTAATTATGGACCGACAAGGATTCTACTCTGCATATAATTGGAGACTGCCGATTTTTTCCTGTGTCTGCCCTATTTATAGTTTTCAAGAAAAGTTGAATTTCAAATCTTACTAGCTTCTGTCAAAATTATATAAAAATGATGCTTTTGATGATTTTACAAAATTTATAATATTTCTTGGTTTGAAATTACTTTCGAAAATTAGCTCAATTTTTTAACTACATTTTGATGTATGTTTCATGTTAAACAGAACAGTGAAAGTCTTGCTTTTCCTTCGTAAAGTATTTCAAGTGTCAAAATTTAACAAATTTTAACTTCTAATGCTTATAACTTATAAAATACTTAATATTACTTATGAAATTGATTAAATTTCTTTAGCTTAGATGCTATTACAATACTATTGATGCCTAAACATTTTCAAGGATCTCTCTTACATTAATCATTTGAAAATATCTGACGTAGATGCTATCTTTCATTGAATTAAGTGAATTTTGATCAAATTTGTCCTATTTACATAATTCTGGTGAGTTATATTTAATTTAGCTTGTTCTTTGTCAACAATTTCTCTAAAGTTTATATGTGATTCATTATAATAACAAATTTTTTCAACAAATTCTTCATCAATTTCAAATTGGATATCTAAATTCAAATTACTTCTATTTATTGCAACTTTGGCTGGTTTTATATTGAATAATTGTGAATTGAAATCTCCCTGTGAATTCTATGTATAAACTGTCAACAAAATTTCTGTTTTTTAATTAACGTTCAAAGAATTTTCAATCGACTAGTCGTTATGTATCCTGAATATGTTTTTTCTTCATAATTTTAGCTTGTGAGTGTTTTTACGAATTGAATTATTAATATTTCTGTCAGAATGGATATTATTTAATGAATTTTGCTCTAGTTATACTCTAACGAGTCAACTTATATACAAAGGTGAGTCTTTTCCTTAATATATTTATGTAATCATTTATTTTAACTGTAAATACCATGACAATATATATATATATATATATATATATATATATTTATGAGGTTCATTATTTTATATAATATTTCTTTTGATTCTTCAATAGTTAATTTTCACCACATTTGATGAAAATTTTTTCATCAGATTTTCATGTGAATAAATGATACACTGTACATGAAAAGTACGAGTCTGTTTCCTCCAAAATAACCCCCCTTCCCGATTCATTCTAAGCATTCGCCTGCTTAGAATAAATTCGATCAAGAATGTACTTCAAAGACAATTATTAATATCCAAAGCCTATATTTTTCGCCACTTCATTGTACCCAAATTCCCGACTAAAATACAAAGGATACAATACTTGGAAATGAAAGGCCTCATCCCCCTGCACGTCTCAGGCAGCCTTAATTTCACGAGAAAGGGCACAAAGGAGGCATCCGCAGTATGAAGGCGGTGTAGGGAATCTGCAGAAATAATACGCTAGGACAAACCTGCGTCCCCGAAAATTTCCGGAGAAGTTAATCAGGTCGGATTCATCACTGATGATCATAATATGGTTAATTAAATGACGCGAACGTCGAAGACGGCGAATCGATACCGGCGTCGCTAGATTTTATGATTTATTTTAAAACGGTAAAGTTTGATGTTTGCCGCCTTGGGTTGAATGCTAGTTCGTCGTAAAATTGTGCATCGAGAATTTGTAATTAAGATGGTAATTTGGTCGAATGATGGCTGAGAACGTCAAATCCCTGTAGGAACATATTGTGCAAATTTAGCCGTTTAATCATTGCATATTGTCGAGCACTAAAGTGTATTATCTCCCTATCAAATCTTGGAAATTTCATCATCTGAAGTAATATGAACATGCTTAACTACAAAGAAGTTCTAGAGTTTCAGTTGTGAAATCATAGTTAGCATCAACATAAATTTCATGATTTAGTTGATGTAATTCTTGATTGTTTCGGTCTCTACTTGACGGAAATTCATTATAATTGATTTAAAATTAAATACTTTATATCCCCTAATATTTATTGTTTACACAACAATTGTTTCGTCAATTACATTTTGACTTCAGGTGGTATGGTAACTAACTGCTTTTACAAAATCGCTCTCCTTAAATATACAAGTCTGGGCAAAAAAACCATGAAAACATGAAGGTTTCTTTTGGGACTTTTCAGAATTTAATCGAGAAGGTTCAATAACGGGGATTGGTTTAAATCTGCACAAAACGTTTTCTTGTTTGATAGGATATTTTATGAAGATAACGAAAGACTTACGATGGGAAATTCATTTAATCCAATATTAGCTGAAATATTTATGGATTTCCTTGAAAACAAAATACAAGAACTATTAATTTATCGGTACCGATTCGTTGACGATATTATTTGCATGTTCATTGGTACGTCCAAGCAACTCTCTTTATATTTAGAATTCATTAATCAATTATGACCTTCAATAAAATTTGCCCAAGAAGAACAAAATGATGGCATTTTAAGATTTTTTAGACTTAAAATAACCAAAATTAACATTGCACATGATTTTTCGATTTACCGCAAAAAAAAACAAAAAGACAGCACAATATATTCCTCTTCAAATCACCCTTCATCACATAAATTAGCAGCATACAATGGTATGTTGTATGGGCTGGTTAACATACCTATGTCACAGAAAAATTTTGAGATAGAGTTAAATATAATCAAACAAATTGCAATAAATAATGATTATAACCCATTAATCCTAGACAAACTATTAAATAAAATTCAACAAAGACAATCCATGTCATAAGTTTACCCACAAATTAGAATAAAAACTGATAACTATATTTGCTTATCATATACATTCTGTCAAGAAAGTTCCGGGAATTATCGATTTAAATCTGGCGGGGCAATGAGGCAGGTAAAAAAATTTTTTCCTAGGTTGGTACCACTGTCCTTAATTACTATGCCAAGCTTGAGCGGGATCTGTCAACTAGTGTGTTTGCAACAGCTGATTAAGTCAGTCGATGTCAGAGTGCGTGCCGATTTTTAATATTGGTGATTACGTTGAGCAAAGAATTTGTTTAAAGTTTTGTGTTGCAAATGAATTTTCGTGTGCCGATACATTGAAAATGTTGCAAAAGGCCTTTGGTGATAATGTTCTATCGAAAACTCGTGCATATCAGTGGTACAGAGCCTTCAAGAACGGTCGTGAAGTGGTCGCCCATCGACGGCTTCGATCGAAGATAACGTCGATAAAATTAAGGAAAGGGTGCTGGAAAACCGTCTTAACAGCTTGAGAGAGATAGCACACGATCTTAAGATATCCCACGAGTCCGCACGTACGATTTTGATTGATATTTTGGGCATGAGAAAGGTGGCCGCACGACTCGTACCGAAAGACCTGAATTTTCTTCAAAAACGTCATCGCGAACAGGTTGCTTCAGACATGCTGGATCGCTGTAATTCCGATTCTACATTCATGGAACGCATTATAACTGGTGATGAGACCTGGGTCTACAAGTACGATATGCAAACAAGCCAGCAATCATCGGAATGGGTGGCAAAAAATGTGCCGAAATCGAAAAAACCACGCCAAAGCCGCTCGAAAAGAAAGGCGATGCTCATTGTTTTCTTCGATATCCGTGGCGTGGTGCACTACGAATTCGTTCCAGAGGGTCAGACGGTAAACAAGGAGTATTACCTAGGCGTTATGAAACGTTTGCGTGAGCGTATCCGTAAGAAGCGGCCAAATTTGTGGGCGAACAACTCATGGATTTTGCATGACGATACGCGCCTTCTCACCGAGCTACGATTGTGACTGACTTTCTCGCCAAAAACTCAACAAACGTGCTTCAGCAACCACCGTATTCGCCGGATTTGGCTCCCTGCGACTTTTTCCTCTTCCCAAAACTAAAATTGCCCCTTCGTGGCACCCGTTTTGAGTCGATTGAAGCCATAAAACAAAATTCGGCGCGAGAGCTAAAGTCCATCCCGGAAAGCGCCTATAAAAAATGTTTCGATGATTGTAAGTGCCGTTGGCATAGATGTATTGGAGCAAATGGAGCCTATTTTGAAGGCGACCCAATAAATTTTGACGATTAAATGTAAAAATGTTGTTTTAATTGAAAATTCCCGGTACTTTCTTGACAGAGTAGTATATGATAGAGATATTTGAAGATAAATCGAAATCTAAATATTTTATATAAAACCATAAATTCTTTAGGTACATCGATAAAAAAATTATGAAGATATCGTCAAGAGATCGGCAGTATATAGGTAAACCTGTAGTACATGTCCATAGGTATACATTGGCCAAACAGGTAAAGCTTTCGAGAATAGGATCAAAGAACATCAGAATTCATTCGTTAAAAATAAATCGAATTCTACCTGTGCCAACCACCTACAAGAATGAGGACATAATTTTGTCCATATCAAGAACAAATGCAATAGACTGGACATTTAGAAGCACTAGAAATGAACCGGCATCATAAAACACATTTTGCTTAACGACCAAACAGATTCAAACCGATCCCGGTTATTGAACCTTTTTGAATAAGTTCTGAAAATTCTCAAAAGAGACCTTCATGTTATCACCATAATTTTTGCTCAGACTTGCTTTTAAGGAGACTGATTTTGTAAAAGTAGTTAGTTCCAATAATCACTTCAAATCATAGTTGGAGTAAGTTCGCAAAATTTACATTTGAAAGATACTACTCTATCAAGAAAGTAGCGGGAATTTTCAACTAAAACAACATTTTTATATTTAATCGTCAAAATTTGTTGGGTCGCCTTCAAAATAGGCTCCATTTGCTCCAATACATCTATGCCAACGGTACTTCCAATTATCGAAACATTTTTTATAGGCGCTTTCCGGGATGGACTTTAGCTCTCGCGCCGAATTTTGTTTTATGGCTTCAATCGACTCAAAACGGGTGCCACGAAGGGGCAATTTTAGTTTTGGGAAGAGGAAAAAGTCGCAGGGAGCCAAATCCGGCGAATACGGTGGTTGCCGAAGCACGTTTGTTGAGTTTTTGGCGAGAAAGTCAGTCACAATCGTAGCTCGGTGAGAAGGCGCGTATCGTCATGCAAAATCCATGAGTTGTTCGCCCACAAATTTGGCCGCTTCTTACGGATACGCTCACGCAAACGTTTCATAACGCCTAGGTAATACTCCTTGTTTACCGTCTGACCCTCTGGAACGAATTCGTAGTGCACCACGCCACGGATATCGAAGAAAACAATGAGCATCGCCTTTCTTTTCGAGCGGCTTTGGCGTGGTTTTTTCGATTTCGGCACATTTTTTGCCACCCATTCCGATGATTGCTGGCTTGTTTGCATATCGTACTTGTAGACCCAGGTCTCATCACCAGTTATAATGCGTTCCATGAATGTAGAATCGGAATTACAGCGATCCAGCATGTCTGAAGCAACCTGTTCGCGATGACGTTTTTGAAGAAAATTCAGGTCTTTCGGTACGAGTCGTGCGGCCACCTTTCTCATGCCCAAAATATCAATCAAAATCGTACGTGCGGACTCGTGGGATATCTTAAGATCGTGTGCTATCTCTCTCAAGCTGTTAAGACGGTTTTCCAGCACCCTTTCCTTAATTTTATCGACGTTATCTTCGATCGAAGCCGTCGATGGGCGACCACTTCACGACCGTCCTTGAAGGCTCTGTACCACTGATATGCACGAGTTTTCGATAGAGCATTATCACCAAAGGCCTTTTGCAACATTTTCAATGCATCGGCACACGAAAATTCATTTGCAACACAAAACTTTAAACAAATTATTTGCTCAACGTAATCACCCATAGTAAAAATCGGCATGTACTCTGACATCGACTGACCTAATCAGCTGTTGCAAACACACTAGTTGACAGATCCCGCTCAAGCTTGGCACAGTAATTAAGGACAGTGGTACCAACCTAGGAAAAAAATTTTTTACCTGCCTCATTGCCCCGCCAGATTTAAATCGATAATTCCCGGTACTTTCTTGACAGAATGTACATTGGACAATTATTTATGAATAATTATTCGATATGGTGGATTCAAATCTATGATATGATCTCAACATATCTCGATTGATTATTTATCAAAATCTACAATGCTTAGTCGAAGAGATTAAAAAAGAATATGCGCACTTAACATGCGCATTTTCTCCATTTATTTTATTTTATTCATAATATATAATTAATTGGTTTCACACTCTTTATACAGATATCCTTGTGCTATAACAGAGGCCGTTAAATTGCCGGTCAATCTTTAAGATCTATGGTAAACCACAGAACTATTTGTTTGAGGTCACATGGGACACCATTTAGATGTTCATTATTCATTTGCCAAGATGTTTCTGGATTGTCAAGGTGAGTAAATATTTTTTGTTGATTGATGTTATATTTTTTAAATGTGATTGGTACTGACGAGCAAAGTCTCTCTTAAAACGTGTTTTTTAGTAATGTTTTTACATATCTTGAGATTTTCTAAAAAGTAACTTAGTTAGATATTCAATAATATTGAATATTCCAAATAAGATAGTTTTGTGATGAAATTCTTAGGATTATGTTAAACATTTTTGAAAGATATCTGTTTTCATAAGAGGGATGAGCAGAAACGAAATTTTGTCTAATAAAAATATTTAATTCATAGGATTTATGTTAAAAATTTATATTTTTTGAATTTTGTTATCTCATTTGGATGTTTTATAATGAATGTTTATTTTATATGTCGTTTGATATAAGTGGTGCTTATATGACATTAATTTTATTCCTGAAGTTATAATATTGAATATTATATAATTTTTTAAAATTGAATATGTAGAAGGCTAACAGAATATATCTGTTAAAATTAAAATAATTAAAAAATGGATTATTTTCTCACCAAAATACTTAAAATTTTCCCCTTTTTCATTCATTAGAACACGGTAAACATTAGTGTTCAGGATTGAAAGTAATTAACCGATTTCGATGAAAAACTTGAAAGATCATGCTCGCATTTGATTTTTATGACAAGTATTGTAGTTATGTCAAAAATTAAGGCAAAATATCTAGCATGGATGGAATATGAGAATTTCTTTATTTGATTTATGAATTCTAGGCACGAAAAAATGCAAACTGTTAAAATATCATCGGGGTTACAAAACTATTTCTGCATTCAATTGAAAGAAATGACTGTCATTCGGATAATTGTAAATTGAAAGATGGACGGACTCATTGAAACTATATCCGGAAGAACAAGGACGTTGAATTTTCTGAATTTTGAGAATGAGGGTATTCATTTGAGGAGATAAATATTTAACCAATTTTGAAAATTTATCAAGACTACCTGAAACATTTGGTTTTAATATATGAATTCCTATAAACGAGGGACGTTCAATATATTCTCGGTATAGGCATGAAAGAAACCTTCGGAAAAATTCTCTTTTTCCATGTGTTCATCGTCGGAAAATCGCTTTCCATGAAGACATAGATAGTAGGCACTGGGGGCCAATTCTAAACTATACGGAGGATGGGTAATTTCTTCGAAGCCACATTCCCGCACTGCAGCCTTCGCCATACTAGCCTTGTGACCCGGGGTGTTGTCGTGAAGCAGCAACACCGCCGCTGTGAGTTTTCCTCGCTCTTTTCCTTCAATTGCTTCCCTTAAATTTACGAAAAATGGTTGTATATGATACGGATGGGTGCTTTCACCATTTTTAGTATATTCTATCAATAAAATATTTTTAGAATCCCAAAAGACCGCAGTCAATATTTTTTCAGCGGATGGAGTGACTCTGAACTTCTTTGAGGGCTGTGCACCCTTTTCAATCCATTACATGGACTATTGTTTACTCTCAGGGACAAAGTGATGAAGCCAGGTCTCATCCTCACTAACCTCATGTTGAAACTAGTAGATGGCACTTCTCCACAGAGCGCTAAAAACTCCTTACAGCACTCGACTCACACTTGCTTCTGAGGTGCGGTGAACATCCACGGTACCTATCTTGCACTTACGTTTAAGAGGTTAAGATGGTCATGCAGAATAGCATTTATGGTACCCACGGATAGGTTTGTCATCTCTGCTAACATCGTGCTTTTTATTCTGGCATCTTCAAGTACCAGCTGTTCCATTTTTGTCACATTTTCTTCAGTGGTGCTGCTAACGGGCTCGCCCGAGAGAGAATCGTCTTCAACGCTCTCTCTGTCTCTTTTGAATTCACTTGACCACTTTTGAACGGTGGTTAACGACGGGGCACAGTCTTGGTAAACAGCAACCGTCTCTTCATTAATGATATTTTAACTGCTTAGTAAGGAACTTTGTAACGGCGCAACGCTCGATTTTCTACATTATTGTGGCGTCAATCATTCTGGTCGTCTTTCACTGAGGATAGCTAGAAAACTGATGATCGTAAATTAGTGAAATTTTATATTTTTTATACCCTCAGATAGTGCCATCACTAAATGAGATCATTAGATTACTCACATTATTAGCAGATTACCCCGATACCGAGAATATGTTGAACGCCCCTCGTATTTATACTCATTCAGAATGATTTATTTTTAAAACAAATAAGACTGAAACAGAAAAATAGCGTAACAATACGAAGAATCTTTCCAATAAAATCTACGCATAATCTGCTGTAGAAAAAGAATTTCTTCAAAAGTTTGAAAAATCAAATATTACCCCAAAAAATATCTGTATTGAATGAAACTATTGAAAATAATGCTTTTATTATATATCCTATCATTTTTTCATATGATTTCGAAGGAAAACTGCCATGGCCATTCAGTCTCTCAACCTTATTTTATTCATTGTGATGAATATATAATAAATCTATTAGATCAGATTTGAAAATCGTACAAACAAAATTGATCTCAGAAAATGGAACAAATAAGAGGTAGGCCATTTAAAATTTGCATTTTTTATCAGCTTTCGATAAAAATCTAGCGTAACACTTATACTTAACGGATCCTCACAAAAAATTGTTTTCCACGGTGAAAATGAGCTTCATCGCTAAAGATGATTTCTCTGGGAAAATGCTCATCTTCGGCCATGGGATCATTATCCCATTGACCGAAGTGGAAACATATCGGATGGTCATGATGCTTTACTTCTTTCAATAGTTCAACTTTGTAAGCATTCAATACCCAGGTCTTTATGCAAAATTTTCCTCAGGGTAGTGCGAGAAATATTTTAGAGCACGATGACTAGTTGATGTTGATGGATGTTCAGCCTCATTTTGGGCTACAGCAGCAATGTTTTCCAGTTGTTTCATCAACTAACGTCCAGTTTTTACGAACATGTTGATCCAAAAATTGCCGTAAGGGCATTTTGTTTCTATTGAATTTCCCTCGTACCTTTCTAACATTTTGGATAGAAGATTCGCCACTTTGGAAAGAAGTTTTCAATATTTTCCAGTTGTGTTCAATTGAAAATCGATCCATTTCGTTAATGCCAAATATGAAACCAATTTTCAAACAAATCACAAATGGGATAAGTGTTGCCAGACTCGAACTAACCACTACTTCAAAACGAAAACTCTAGATGGCCCTCCTTCATAAACTTATGAACTTACTGGTTTTTATCCTACTGTCTCCTGAGAAACTCACCTGCAAAAATGAAGAACATAAAATTTAGAATAATTGCCATTTATGATAATTTAAAAGAAAAATATTTAAAGTTATGAGTAAACACGTAATATTGAGCCATTTCTGAATCAATTACTGAATATTGAATAACTAAGTAATAATATTAATCAGTTATTATAAATTATACAGGGTGTCTACTTTTAAAACGGCCAAACTTAAAGGGGAGATCATACAAGTTAATCGCAACAAAAAATGTCATCTAACACATGGTCGTAATGTTGATGGTTAATGCTCCTTTTAACATTTCTAGATTTCACGAAATATTTCAAGTTTTTCCATAAAATCAATTATATCGGGTGTTTTTTAGGGTGATAGAACTGTCTATAGGGATAATTGTGATTTGACACAAGGTAGAAAACATGTTGTTTTGACATTTCTGTTCAGAAAGCAATGACAAATTATCATGAAAAGACTCACGCCGCAACAACATTTACAAATTGTTGAAATTTTCTTTTCAAAATCAGTGTTCTATTCGCCAAACTTATAGAGCACTTCGTGATATTTATGGTTTATATAATCATCCATCAGAGCAACTTATTCGTCGAACTATCGATAGATTTCGGACAACATTTTCTCTACTCGATGCAACAACAACAACAAGACAAAGAACTGTACCTACAGAAGAAAATATCGCTGCTGTAAGTCATAGTGTTAATAAAACCAAATCCAGATTTGTCTATTCGTCGACGTTCACAACAAGTTGGACTCTGTGCATCCACCACATGGAAAAGTTTGCGTAAAGATCTTGGTCTACACCCATACAAGATCCAACTCAAAGATTGGTTCAAGAACTAAAGCCATTTGACTATAAGCCTCGTTTGTTTGCTGATTGGGCCCTAGAATAGCTTGAAGTTGATCCACTTTTTTATCGTAAAATTGTGTTAAGTGATGAAGCTCATTTCTGGTTGAACGGGTACGTAAACAAGCAAAATTGCCGTATACGGAGTGAAAACAATCCTCAAGAAGTTCTGCAGGTTCCATTGCATCCCGAAAAATGCACTGTATAGTGTGATTTACACGCTGGAGGCATCATCGGTCCATATTTCTTTAAAAAGATGCTGGAGCTAATGTTACAGTGAAATGTGCTCATTACAGATCGATGATCAATGATTATTCGTTTCAAATTTGAATGGTAGTGACCCAGAAGTGTTTTGGTTCCAACAAGATGGTGCTACACCACATGCTGCTACCGTAACAATTGATTTATCGAAAGAAAGATTTGACGAAAACATTATTTAGAGAAATAGTCCAATTAATTGGCCTCCAAGATCATGCGACAGAACTCTATTGGATTATTTTCTTTGGGGGTTATGTCAAGTCATTGGTTTATGCTGATAAACCCGAAACAAAAGACGCTTTGAAAGCCAACTAAACTCGAGTTATTGATGAAATAAGGCCTGAATTACTCGAAAAAGTGGTCCAAAATTGGTCTGGTCGAATGCGATTCCTCAGAGCTAGTCGTGGTAGACATATGCCGGAAATTATTTTCAAAACATAAATGTCATAAAATTATCTTTCACTCTAAAAAATCTATCACTCTAAAAAAAACACCCGATACTTCAGTTATCCGTATAGCGTCATCGAATTTGACCACATATCTGGTAACGGCATAGAATTTGCTGAAGGATAGGAAGTTATGTGTGCCAAAAAATTCTTATTGCGGGCTTGGTAAGGAGATGAATATCACGATTCTGAAGTGAACAAAATCAGTTATAATTTTCCAACAGTTTTATCGATGTGAAGTATTAACTATGGACATGCTTTCTTATCAGCAAAAAATAACTCATTCAGTGTGCTTTGGAATGACATATCAACTTTTGTGCTAGCTGCTTGCCCTCTGCTATAATATCATGGCTAAGAAGGTAACAACGAAGAGTTGAAATATTCCAATCCTAAATTTACTCTATTTTGAAGCTCCTTGTGATTCAATATCAAAGTCAACATTGAATTTAAAATCTACCAGTTTCTGTCACTTAATAATTTTGGGTATCAGTATGTTTTCTTGAATCCAACAAATTAACTTAATTCATAATAAATATTCTAGAAAGAATCGAGAAAATTATCCCTGTTTTTTCAAACAAGGAATATAGGTATATGTTGTTCATTTATGGATTCGCAAATGAAAATGCTCGCGTAGCGGTTCGAGAGTACGGTTTGCGTTTTCCCAACAGACGACAACCAAATAGAAAGACATTTGTGGTTTCCGAACTAGAAAAGATGGTCGAAATAATCAGCAAGGCCCCAGCATGCTCCTGCAATACTGCTGTAGCTGTCTGGGTGGAGCCCACAACAAGTAGTCTTCGAATTGATTTTACATTGAGGATTTATCATTCTACAGTACACTGAGAACTCAAAAAAAAGTTACGACCATATCATTTGAAAAAAGTGCAGAATCTGTTTCCTGTAGATGCTGACACGAGACTAACATTTTGTAGGTGGTACCTGAATAAGTTAGGAGTAGGGGCGATAGGATACTATGGCAAATGAGGCCACTTTCATGAAATCATAAAATTTTATTCAAAAAACTTTTAGAATTAAATTAATGTCTACAATAAGCACCGCTTATATTTAATAGACGTATATAATCAAAACTCAATATATAATGTCAAATGGAATAAATGTTTATTGTAGACATTAATTTAATTCTAAGTTTTTTGCATAAAAAATTTTTTGAAATTAAAATTGGAGAAGACTAACAGATTAAATCTGTTTTGATATTCAAATTTTGTTATATTTCTTCTACCAAGTAAAAAACCTGTTTCTATTTTATTTTATATATGATATATAAATATATTTAGGCTTTAATAAATCTCATTATGGAATGTCAATGGTTTAAAGATAACCTTATAACACCTTACACTTTTCTGTGATTTTGTTAAGAACATAGACTATCTCGAATTTTAAAGTTAGTCTGTTTAAAGCAATTCATCCTGTTGAACACATGGAGGTGAGATATAGTGATAGTTATTTGATTTTAATATTTGGAATATTATTTAGGGCCGATGAAGAGATTACCAGAATTAGAATTGTTTTTTGAAGATATAGTGCATGTTTTGAGAGATTTTTGAATTAGCTTATTTGAATATTTAAAAATATTAAATATTTCAAATAAATTATATTTTTTGAGGAGTCCTCAAGTTGTGTTTATGTTTTTTGAAAGGCAAAAACAAAATTTTGTCTCCTTTAAATATTTATTTATTAATTTTAATGACTTTTTTATATCTGTTGGTTTATTTATTCCATTTGATATTATATATAATATATACTCATTCCATTTGACATTGTATATTGAGTTTTGATTATATACCTCTATTTAATATAAGCGGTGCTTATTGTAGACATTAATTTAATTCTAAAAGCTTTTTGAATAAACATTTTTTTTTAATTTAAAATTGTAGAAGACTAACAGATTAAATCAGTTTTGATATTCAAATTAAGAATTTCTTGGTATACAGAAGTTCTTGTCTTGTAGCAAATTTAATGCCGTTTCCAGATATGTGGTCAAATTTGATGAGGCTTCAAGGGTAACTGAAGTATAATTGATTTTATGTAAAAACTTGAAATATTTCTTGAAATCAAAGAATGTTGAATCGAGGAATAACCATGAACATTTGGACCATGTGTTATATGACATTTTTTGTTGCAAAGAACTTGTGTGATCTGCCCTTGAACTTGAGTCAATTTAAAAGTTGACACCCTGTATATTGCAGGAGCCTGTAAATTTTTAAGTGAGACACACTGCATTTGTAGTAATTTCGTGAGATTTAGAGACCCAGAATTAAAAGATAAATCATAGAAGTAAATTTTTAATCACTCGATAATAATTGAATTCAGCTGAAAATTTGCATATAAATATATTTTCTAGAAACTGAAAACACATCACAATAGTAATAAGGTTTCCCTGGAAACGGTATCTTCGAAATCTCGACTAGGTACCTCTCACAAAAATATTCCGTTTCGAAGAGTTTGCTCTACTTACAACTTCGGTTTTCTGAACAGTGACCGTAGATAAAAGCACTATGCTGAAGTCCCAAACTTGGACTCAAGTATATAATATATTTTTGTTACAGGTAACATTTGCTAAAAGTTAATATTTCTTTAATTGGTATAAAATTTTATGAAACTGTGAAATACATCCAACTAGTAATAATCAAGAATACAAAGGTTTTAGAAACAGAGTTCCTGTTTTTATAATTAGTGTTGTCGGTAATAGTATTCAAATGATCAATAGCAGAATAATTCGAACGATTATTTATGATTGAATTATTATATCCGTATATCATATGCTAATTTATTAATATATGTTGTATCAATCAAGTAGTATAAATATTCCCACAACGATAACAAAAACTATTATGCAAACATTATTGTTGAAACTATAATTAGGAAAACAATTAGTCCAAAAAATCATATTATGTTACCGTGACAATTAGTTCATAAATACACTGTGAATAAATATTGTTCGGTAGAACCGAATGGAGTTCATTTTAAAAAGGCAACAAAGCTCAAGTTTCTAGGTATGTATACATAATCTTATAATTCGATGTAGTTGATTCATAACCAAATCCACTCTTCAAAATGAAAATAATATTATGAGTTTTCCGCGTTCAAAAGCCAGATGGCAAATACCACAGGACAAGAGATCGTCGACTTTCTCATTTCGCTAAAACAACCAGACACAGTTCTTCATCTAACTCTCATTTTATTATAGTTATCATAAACTACTTTCAACATTAGAAAACCCACATTTCGAGGAAAATACCCCCTAGGAACATCCGAACAGAAACAAGGGTTATTATAAATCAATTACGGCAAGATGTCGGTTAAATAAACCTCGAAGATCCCTACGCCAATGAAACACAAAAAGCTGTTCGTCGATCAGGCTACACCTGTTCTTTTTCCGACGACGGGTTTTTTGTTTTCGTCCCGGGAAAGTTCATTCAATCTCAGTTTTACGAGAATGGCAGAGGTAAGTTAGATGGTCCATCTTTGTCTTATGCTCGGTTTTAGAAGGACGGTAGATTTGAGGTGGGTAGAAGAGTTGATCGTCACGGCAGGATGTAGTAATCGCGATAGCAGAGAGGGGTGGACTGAATTGGCGTTCTTCGTCTCTTCCACTCACATCTTGCATCTGAAATTATGTACGGGAGTATAATTTCGGTGATATTTGACAAGATGCGAAGTGCTGTGTTAGAGAACTCCGATTAATTATGTTGATTGAAGACAAAATGTAAGTCTGGTGGAATAGCAGCAAATGCTTATGTTTGAGGAAATTAACCAAACGAAGCCATAAGCAAACATTTAAAGAAACCCACTATTTTTCTCCGAGAAAACAACAAATTGAATACAAGAAAATCACACTTCTACTATATTAAAAATATACACTATACACCAACTAAAACGGAAACTTGTCAGTATCAAAATCACAATCAGTTATTTGAACCTAGTATAAACTTCTTATACTTAAACTTAAAACTCAACGGTCTATAAATTTTGAGAACCAAAACGCGATTATATAAGGAGTATATAGAAAAAGAAAATGAGCGTCGGAACAAGGCAGTCCTGAACACAGGTGGGAAAAGCATGCCCTTGAAGCTTACATTTACGTTATGTACATCAGAGCTAAACCGTATCTTATTATTATATAAATAGGGAGGAGATTTAATATACGATTGAATGGAACAAAACCGCAGAGTGTAGCTTACGTCTCTGCTCCATGCTCAACCAGCGACAGGAATTCAGTTATTAACTGGTTCAAACTTTCTGATGCCAAATATGAATCTCAAACATGAGCGCTGAATTCTCTGAATTCTCATCTTATCCGCCAGACGCAAGCAGGGGCCGTAAACAGCGTCACAAAAGTTAAAATGACTCAGAACCAGAAAAACCCTAAGTAATGTTTTATTGTGTTCTGACAGCAGGTGTCTATGTGGCCACAACCGTCTTAATGCAACATAAGCTTTTCGAACACAGGATGATACATATTCATTGAACCGAAGGTCTGCATCCAGGGTAACTCCCAAATTAGGATGCAGATTTTACAGTAGCAACCCTAGTTCCATCAACCCTCAAATTCAACTTATCAGTGAAAGACTCTACTGCCCTGTTAAAAACAAGAACCTTAGTTTTATCCGGATTTAACGATAAATGGTGTTTCAGAGAATTATCCCCCAAGCAAGCCAGATCAGCGTTGATCTCCACAGCTGCTCGCTCAACATCTGATGCCCTAAACGAATATAAGAGCTGAGTGTCATCAGCCTACTGATAATCAGTGCAAAATCTTAGTGCTTTCGTAATGAAAAAAGTGTAAATGCAGAACAAAACAGGAGCAAGTACAGAGCCCTGTGGCACCCCACATCTTATAGTGCCAATCTTAGATCTACCTGATGATGTTTCAACGAACTGGCACCGGTTCTGAAGATGATCAACCATTAAGTCAACAGCAGATGCAGAGAAACCTAATGCTTTAGAATCGCAATGAGTATCTCATGGTCCACTCTATCAAATGCCTTGGAGTAATCTAATAATGTCAAAACAAAGATTTCACCACAATCTACCTTACGATGATAGAGTCGATAACATCAAGTATAGCTGTACAAAAAGTATATCCCCCCTATAACCAGACTGACGAGGTGGTAAAATATTATATCGCTCCAGGTGTGACACAATTCTATTTACCAAAACTTTTTCAAAAATCTTAGCACACGGCGATAAAATACAAATTGGGCGGAAGTCATTCCAACTAGTAGGGTCAGTAACCTTTGGAAGCGGTAAAACCCTCGAAATCTTCCACACCTCTGGAAACTTTGAATGCAGCAAACAACTGTTGAAAATGTTAACCAAAAACTTCAGAATATGCGGACTGCACTTAAGCAGCATTTCAATATTCAACCGATCCAGACCCGTAGCATTAGATTTGGTAGATCTCAAGAACTCGTAACTTCCTCCTCATCGGTCAATGTAAAAATTAGTTCTTCCTCAAGAGACGTGAATCTACTTGTGTTATAAAAATCAATCATTCAAGCATCGTTGAAATTTTGGCCTTGTGACAGCTGAAGGAAGAATTTGTTCAACTCCTCCGGCAAATCCATGCTCACCGGTATTCTCTTATTTGACGATCTATTATGCATGTTAAGTTCAGAGAGTCTCCTCCAGAAAACTTTACGATCTTTCTCTTTCTCAATTGAAAATTGCAGATAAACCTGCTTCTCACAATTGACAGCGGCACTAGTCTCATTACAGATATTTTTATAATTTTCCCAATTCTCAGCTGTTTTGTTTCTTTGAAATCTTTCAAGCGCCTTATGTTTGACACAAGTCATCACCTTAATGGTAGATGTGAACCACGGTTTATAATTCTTTCGGCATTTTATGGTTTTCATAGGAGCCACCTCATGGAACAGACTTATCATTAGGTGAGTGAAATAATTAACTTTAGTATTGGTATCGTTTATATACAAAATGTTTTCAAATGGAGTTATCGTCAAACAAGCGCTGAGAACATCATGATCCAACCAGCGCATGCACCTAGCCCTAAGAACCACCACATCTCTGTTCAAGCCATCATTAGTAGCCTCACCATAAACCAAACAGTGATCCGAAATTGAATCCATATTTGTTGATCCGAACTTAAAATTTTGTTTTATGTCATTTCCAACCAAGATAACGTCCAGTAGAGTAGAGGACGTATTGCCGAACCGTGTAGGGCTCTCTATAACTTGCACCAAATCAAATTAAGCGTTAGACCTTTCAAAACCCAACTTTTTATTGTCAAACCGACTCAAAAAATCAATATTTATATCTCCGCCGCAAATCAATTCATCACACTCCGCCACGACTGAGGAAACAGTATCCTCGAATGTTTCTAAAAAATTGGGAAAACTTCCACCTGGAGGTCTATAAAGCGTGCCTATGATAAAAATTCTTCTGTTTAGTTTGAACTTTACCCAAATTTGCTCCAAATGTGTCGCACAGTTACTTAATAACACTTCATATGAGAATCTCTCCGACAAATACAGAACAATTCCACCTCCCCTCGAACCGCGATCCGCTCTGACACAGTTATAACCTTCAATAATTATCGAATTAGTTGGAACATAACTATTCAGCCACGATTCGCAAAGACCAACAAAATCTAACTTTTTATCTAACATAACCGACTTGAAATCTGCGAAATGCGGAAGTATTGATCTGATATTGAAAACGCAAAAGAAAACTTACCCATTCTAATCCATGTGTGCTCACTTCCAAGAATTTATTGCAATTTATATGTAAAATATACAGGTATGATAAGTGGAAAACAGAAAAAAATATTTGAAAACTCAAACAGATCCAATTATCTAGAAAAAAAAACAAAAAATTAATTCTTTGCAAAAACAAAATTGACAAGTGTAATGCAAACTGCTTGCAAGCACCATACTCCCTAATTCCTAACAACAAGTTTATTTAAATCTTCAATGGAATTAACTATGTGTCCTTTTCCGGACAGCTCAATGAAAATTCTTCCCATCTTCGACCACGCTTTCTTCAAGCCAGCTTTTTTTTTAGCTGCAATGAGCAGATTGAAGTTCTCTTTAGTTAGTTCTTCTGCCAATACAAATTTCGTACCTTTTAATTGCTTTTTGTTATAGAAGACCTCATTTCTAGAACTCATTGAGTTAAAATAAATCAATATTGGTCTTTTTGGGTTTTCGCTTTTCGAGCCCACTCTATAACATTTATCAATTTGGAAATCCTGCAGTTTGAACCTTTGATCAAATAGTTCCATGACTCGCTCTCTCAATTTTTCTCCTCTCACTTCTTCTAGTCCATAAAGACGTAATTGTTTGAGCTTATTTTCCTGCTCCAATTTTTCAATTTTATCCTTCAAATTATTGATTCAGTGGCCTGTTTCTCGAATTGTTTTTGGACTTCTGTTATTCTCTCGTCGATCTTATCGAGCCGGTTATTTATCACCTGTGTAATAACATCTGCAACTTTGTCAATGCTGATAAAAATTCCTTGTCGGATGAACATTCCATCATAGTTTGCTTGATTTCGTCTTTCTGATTTTTGGTTAATGGCATGCTTCTTATAGTGGTTATTTCCTCTCAAAATTTTCCACATTACTGTTACAGAATCGTGAGGAAAAATCAATATTAAAATCAATTCAAAACAAAACTCGAAATGATAGTTTCATAATAACAAAAGCTGACGAAGGAAATTTCATTGTTACTCTACCCAGAGAAAAATATAACCAGAAAATATACAATTTTCTAGAGAAAGAATCTCCTGTGCAACTCAAAAGAGATCGCACACTTAAAAGTCAACTAAAACTAAAAACAACCCTCAAAGATTTCCAAATAATTCTAACGGACTATGATAAATTCAAACCTGTTAACGTAAATTCTGCTCCTCCTAAATTATATGGCCTTATTGAAATCCATAGAGAGGCACCAATAAGCTTTGTTG
Source organism: Megalocaria dilatata (assembly GCA_034642435.1). Lineage (NCBI taxonomy): Eukaryota > Metazoa > Arthropoda > Insecta > Coleoptera > Coccinellidae > Megalocaria > Megalocaria dilatata. The sequence goes on from CM067854.1 coordinate 77,766,550, forward strand.
TATCATACATTAATAGCCCCCTTGCGAAACTAGCCTTTAAATTAAACAAAATTCTTGAAGACTATCACATTTCAGCTCACTCTATTCAATAAGAAATTTACTTGAACTCACAAAAAATTAAAAAAATTTCACCCCTCCATTTAACAGTATTCTTGTATCCTTTGATGTATATAACATGTTCCAGATTATGCTAACAAAAAGACATCAATCCAGTCATGAAAAACGAATTTTGCGTGGAGGAAAATAACTTTTAACACAATAGTAAATTTAACAAACAGAAATATAGACTTGTCATGTGTTCACCTCTCAGCCCACTACTTGCTGGAAATATTTAGTCCTCTTTCGAAAAAAAAATCCTAGAATCCACACACGTAAAGCATATCATTTTTTGGTATAAATATGTAGACGATACATTGGCTTGCTTCTGAGGAACACATTCTGAACTGAAACCACATAAGCCTTAATGGTTTGTACCACAGGGTCTAATTCACCATATAACCACAATGTAACAATAAAAAAAAATTTATGAACATAACCTTAATTAAGAATAATGATAAAATTTCCTTTTGATATATTCAGAAAACCCACAACGACAGATACTAATTTTTCAAACCATCCGAACACTCATTAACTCGCCACTTACAGATCAATGATACATAAATCATTTTGAATTCTTTTAAACAATATTACCCTTGAAAAGAGAACTGAATACAATCAAATAAATAGCCACAAAATACCAATTCGAAACAAAAACCATAAATTCTCTCATAAAAAAAAGAAAAACTACTCATAATGAATCAAAGATACCTCAGTTCCAAAACATATATAATAAGGACAAAAAATTTGTGTAACTAACATATTTTGGACCAATCTCGCAGAAAATAGCTCAAATATTTTCAAAAACTAACAAAAACACTCTTACATAAAATTTCCGACCTCTTTGTCAATGCAAAAGCCAAAAACAACCGGCTGAATAATTCTGGCGTTCATAAATTAAATCGTCAACAATGCAGTAGCATATATAGGACAAACCGGGAGATTTTTTCAAAAAAAGTTCAGAAAACATCATTTAGGAATATTTTTTTTCTACACAAATTAGTTTTTTGTTATATTGGCATTTTACGAGATGAAAACTGCAGTGTGATCAAAACATATGTTGGTGGAACCAACAGAAATTATCAGAAATAAGAAAAATTGTCACATTTTGAAAGATGTTTCATTATAATTATATGACCAATTTTGCAGTGTGTTGTATCTGAATTTTATTGGCAACTATCAAGATTTTTCAACAATAAATATTTTTGCTAAACCTTCGAGAAAGGATAGTTGTATTTTAATATTATCATCAGCCCTTTGCGAAGAAACTTTGGAATATTCTACTTCGGAACGAATTTCACTTAATCGACGATCGGAACATAGCATAATCCAGTAGGTTGTTTTCAAGTTTCACGCCTTGAAGAATTAGGCAAACTCTTCGAAGTTGAAGGCATTTCTCAATTTAAATACAATTTTTATCATCTACGCTTCTAAACTTCGCCGTTCTCATTAACTGTCATTAACGACATTTTCATTCGTTTGCAATTTGACAGAACTATGAGTTATTCTTCAGAGAAAACATTTTAGCTCTATTTTACCTGAGTGACTATCATTTAGAGCGAATGTCTATATTTTGTGAATTTTGATTCAAAGGAAAATCAAATGATTTTATTGGACCTTCATATGATAAATTCATGGTTGAATTCAATTCCGTCCGGCTTGCCATTCATTTGTAACCAAGACCTATTTCGAAAGACAGAAAGAAATGGGGACATAAAATTTGAATCGGGACCTAAGGAAATCTTTTTGAGAATCTGTAAGAAATTAATGATTTTTTTCATTAAGGTGCATATCTAGAAGAAAATAAACCTCCAAGATATATACCGTCATTATTTATTTGGAAAAATCCACAAAATCAAAGAATTCAAAAATTATCTACTTATCCAAATAGTATTTCAAATAATATTTTGTTTCAATTCCATTAATTACTAATATGTTAATAAAAAACCGGTTAATTTTAATCGCACTACTAACGGATCGTACTTCGAACTTTCGAATCTGTGTTCGAATCTAGATGCATCGTGATTAAAAAAAAAATTTTCTTATCTGATTTTGGTAAGAAGTATGAGACTTATATAAAATTTTTCTCATTATATTCTTCTGATATTTTTTCTTTCCTTTATATAACGATGCAGATCGAAGGGAAAAAATATAACCTTTCAACAACGAGTATGTATTTTTCATTTCCATGAGATTTTCTGTTTATTCAGGAACAAAGTTCTGAAAAAAGCAAAAAAATAGATTTGATCGAATTAAGGATGAAAGAACACAAAATCCTATGTTTTCATTCAACATATGTAGTTTCTTCAAGGCGTAATTCACAAATATGAAATTTTCAGAGGAAATGGACTGCTGAACAAGCGCGCAGAAGCTCCCGTTTTCACTATTTTTATAATTATTTTTCAATATTATCTTTGTGAAAGTATGGTAACATTCATAATGACGTAGTTCTTGTTTTCGAAAAGAAAGTGGATATCATGAAATTTGAATGAGAACTCTAAAACATGGACTGATTAAATTTATTCCTGCATTCTCATCTGAAAAACTTCCAGCAAAAAGGAAGACGATTTGGCCAGATGGCTAATATGATTTTATGGAGTATCCGTAAATATTCAGCTTAATGACTGAGAATCTCCCGTACTCTATTTCTTCATTTTCTGTATGTGCCCTATATAAAAATTAAACTCGTTCTGAAGCAAGTCCATACATAGACGATAGACTTTTAATACTACCTCGGCTATATCTTCAAAGAACAGTTGTCCTCGGGTTTTTATTTTTATATTTATACTTTTGAAATTGTAATTTTATAATGAGCGAAATGAAAATCTTCCACCTGCTCTATCATAATTAATAACGATAATTCAATCAGGTGAATTGAAAAATCTATAATTCTGAGGAAATGCATATTCAATCCAATAATGAAAATTCAATTATATGGATAGATGTAATTACATGATGGATCAGATTTTTATACTGCGGTTTCGAAATGTCTACAGCTAGGTGAATAATTATCAAGAAATACAGTGTTTATGCAGTATCAGGTACTAAAGAATGGTTATAAGAATATAAGTGTTTTAAAAGGTCGGAGCAGTAGAGGGAAGTAGTTATCGGGAATTATTTGAATGTACTAAATGTATGATCATTTAATATTTTCAGATTATTTCAGATGTGAACTTAAAAATTCCAAATAGTCAACGTTCCTTCATTTTAATTCTATATGTAAAATTTTAGATTATCTATGCAATTTTCTATACGAAAATTCGAAAAAAACACTTAGATTCAGTCAGAAACTTTTACGCGCTTGTTCATTTTACTTTGGATTCTCGCAAAATTTCGCATTAGCCTTCTGGTTGATTTTTTATATCTTAATTCTAAATTCAAACTCGGTCGGAGTTTAAATAGTCATTAGAGAACATTCCATGGCACAAACGCACAGAAAAAAAACATTCTGTGAAACCTCTGGATAATTTATTTAGTTTGAGAAATGTTTCATCAAATTGTCTCAAAAAAACTAAGTTTCTCTCTTATTTTGGTAGGCATACGGAATTGTCCAGTACTCAAAAATTTAACTTCATGGTTGTCCCAAAAAATGTTTGAGAATTCCATATGTCTACCAAGATATAAACTTACTTTTTCAAAGATATTCTGATTTTATTTTTCATCAAATTGAATAAATTATGTAGAGATTTCACAGCATATTCCTGTTTTTATATATGAAATTAAATATCAACCTTCATCCTGTGAAATCAATTAATTCATATTCATCTCCGTCTCATCATATTATTTCTAAGAATACAACCAAACACAATGATTCAAAATAAAAACTACAACTGACTCCAAGTTCTAAGAGAGAATGACCCAAATATGACAATTTTTGACCGTCTTCTAATAGCACATTTCAAGAAATATTGTACTTTTGAAAAATAATTGGAAAAATAGAAGTGAAACGTGAGGAGTAGCTCAATTAGGGCAAAATGGTGCCCGTTAATGAAAAAGGAAGGCTTTTCGAGATAATAAAAATGAATCTTCAGGATTATGAAATAATCGCTAGGTATGAAACTCATAAAAAGTTAACGGACAAGCTCATTCCATATACAAGGAGTATATGAATGAAATTGCTCAAATACGAAGACGAACCTGAGAGATTGCGGAAGTTTATGGATAATAAACATAACAATTCTAACAGAGAGTCTAAACTGATACAGCCAAATAATATTACCTAGGATAGAAGTGTTAGTAGTAGTATCGAGTATCGGTTCGAACCTAGTAGGAAAGTTTGAAACACATATATTTTTGTTGAGTTTGACCGCTCGAAGAAAGGGAAAACTATGTCATCTGATTGGTGGCCTAAACGGAGAGTTGTGTTCTGCTTACTCGCGTCTTGAATTGTTGAAGATTATACACCGAAGTAAACGCATAAGCTGGAAGCGTGTTCTACTTCTAGCCAGTTCGGTAGAAGAAAGACTTCTGATAAACAAAAGTTCTCGGAGTTGTTAATTCATCTACCTAGGGATGTGCACATTGCGCAGCCGCAGTTTCACATGCAAATCTCACGGCAGCTGGCATAATTTGCTTCAATTGTATGGAGCATCGACCGTAATAATATCTTCAGAAAAACCCAAGTCGGTAACTCTTCTTTTATGCTTCAACGACTGCAAACTGCATGTTATAGTTGGGCAGTCAATCAGTCTACTGCTCTTTTCTGGATAGAATACAAAATTTTTAACGAATACTTGGATGCTGATCTGCAAAGAAATATTTCCTAGCCTTGAACAAATATCCTAGCTTATTTGCAGTAGACTTCGCGATGGTAGACATATGGTAGGCATGCCAAAAAGATGCATTTGATCCTTTGGTTGAAGCACCTGATTTTCCATCATCACGTTAGAACTCTAGAAATGAGTTTTTCGAGAAAAAGTTGTTGTTTGGACCTTCCAGGTACCAGATTTCGTTGGCCCTATTAGCTTAGATATGCTGGCAACTATGGAGATGAGACCTAGCGGTGTTCAAAGGTTTTTTACTCGTCAAAGAGGACATCAACGTGTCGCTCATAATGTGGTACTCGATCGTACTAAGGAGATCGTTTATCTGGATCAGGACGAGAGGGAGGGGACAAAACTAAGCCCTGGGGCACTCCAGTATATATGTTAAAAATATCGAAACCTACACCAACCACCATCCCATGAATGCTTCTTTTGCTGAGGAAGCTCTTTATTAAATGGCATAGATTCCCGGAAAAAACATACAGAAATAGTTTATTCAGAAGAGCAACTGCCCTATACTCGCCACAGCGCTCGGTAGTCCTTGTCCACACTTGCGTCAGATAGGAGATCAACTGTTGATTGATGTTTACGAGAACTATATTGTTTGTCACTGATGAAAGCTTTGGTCTCCATGTATCTAATAATTTTGAGATTTGTAGCTGCTTCTGTTATTTTTTTTACTATAAAAGTATTTTTTTGTTAATTTATTCATTATTCTTATTTCCTTATTTTTCAGGGATGAATTTCCCACATAAGACTGTTCCACTAGCTTCCCATTGGATATGTCTCCAGAAAAGACATTTTTTCTGATATTTATTTTTGGGTATATTCAATATATGGATATACAGTTCCACTCACTCCAAATAACATTGTTTTTATTTATTTGAGGGTGCATAAATACTTGACGTTGTGCCTCAGGGAAATGCAAATATTGATGCACTGTGTTTAAACTTGCATAACTAAATTTATTTACTTGGCTTCATTAATCAGTCGGTAAATCAGAATTTTCTTTGCAACGTCGGAAAGGGATATTATTCGATTCATTTTCCCGCTAAAGCTTGTTGTAATTTTGTAGTGAATTTCATTGAAAACAAATATTTTACATTCAAGTTTGGTATTTTCCATTAGGTAAGTATGTATGTTACTAATAGTTCGTTATTTGTAATTTTATGTGTACTGTTTACAGAAAAAAGGTCCTTCAGCCCACAATTATTTTCTTATCAGATAGAGAGAAGGTAGAAAACCTTCAATAACTTTTGAATTTTGAAGAATCTGGTTCTGAATTATAAAAGAGCCAAAGTGTAATTAAAAACCAATTTCAGGAGCAGACTGTTCTGCACATGTAGCTGAAATACCGAGAAATTTGTGTGGCATAAGGTTCAAATGTCGGAAACTAATCAAAAAGCCAAAATTGATACCATTCATAATCAAAAAAGGATTGAATTGGGCCAATTTGCATAACACTTTCTCCTGAAGACTGGCAGACAGTTAGTGATTGAAAATAAATTTTGTTTGATATTTTACAATGGTTATTGGACATTCTCAGGTCTAATTTTTTTTCTTCTTTTTTTTCGTTTGAAATTTGTAGGAGGTTAACAGAATAAATCTGTATAATATTTGAAATTTTTAAATAATCCTTCTATCAAGTAATAAAACTTCTTCTTATTATATTATTTTATATATAATAATTATATATTTCGGCTTACGCTTATAACATATTATCATTTGGTTTTAAAGGAACCCTTAAAATACCTTGTAAACTTTGTGTAGTTTTTGTGGCGAACATAGAATACATAGGATTTTCAATAGTTCACTTCATTCTAGTGTTTGTTCAAATTATATTCAGTATTGTCTGTAATTAACAAATTATATCTCAATTTAATTTGTTAATTATTTTCATTTTTTAAATGTTGAGTAGGGCTAATGAGTTTCCGTTGTAATAATTCTAAATTGCTTTTTGAAGATGTTCTGCACGATTTCAGGAATTTTTATGAAAGAATTCATTTTGAGTAAGTTGTTTTCGAAGAAGTTCTTGAGGTTATGTCTTCCATTTTTGGAAATTAATTTGGTTTTAATAAGACAAGGAACGAAACAAAATCTGGTACCCTTCAATTTAATTGATAATTTATATTTCTTTGAATTCTTTTATGCCCTTTGGTACTATGTGATTAGTGTTTAATTCTATAGGTAAGCTAAATTGACAAGGTGTGTTCTAGGCATTTATGTAATTCATTTCTGAAAGTTTTTGAATACAAATTTTATTTTAATTAAAATTTGTAGAATGTTAACTAGCAATATATATTGCTAATAGTATCTTTAAAACCCAAAAAAATTGTATTTCCCAGTAAGCAGGAACTGTACTAAAGAAATATACTCATGTAAAAATAATTTATTACCGAAATAAATGTGAGAAATATGTCTTCATTACCAAATAATCATTAAAATTATTATCATCATTTTTATCTATGCAAAGAGCTGTAAAGGTGAAAGTTTGCTTGTTTTATATTTATTGAATTATGTCTTGAATGAATGTGTACTGTCCTATCTATTTGCTATAACAAGTTACAATGGCGATTTGTAAAAACTTGTTTCCATTCTTTTTATTTCGGAAAATAAATCATAGATCATTAATTTCAATTGATTTTGTTGACAGGTTGAAGATCAGTATATGGGAATAAAAAACCACTCCTTAAAAATAACGCCGACATGTTTCGATTTTATTCTGAAATTTTCTTCTGGGCTCTAGAATGAGATACATAAAATTGTACTACATCTAATATGAACAGGGGGCAATATGATTATAATACAACAATAAAATTGAAAGCGAAATTACTGCTCATAATAAAAGGGTAAAATTATGAAAAAAAAAATAAAACAAAGGATACAATCCATGTTTAGGGGTGAAATCAACAGTTTTATTAAATGTTTTTTTAGGAGAAGTACTCAGTTTGTTTGTGGTTTTGAACTCAGAACACGTAAAATCTCAAATAAGTATATCTCATACAACATCATATGGGAAACGATCAGGAGAAATTGAGAGACTAATTTAACATTTCTATTACAAATATGTTATACATATATAAAATTCCATAGAGATTTACGCGTCATTCACCATGTTATGGTACAGATTCAAAGAACAGCTGTAAGTAGATTCACCTTCAACATACCGTTCTTTGAAAGATACATAGATGATATTTGCATATCTGTAACTTATGACAAAATAGAACAGACCATCACTGTATTCAACAACATCCATCCACGATTAGAATTTACCATCGAACTTGAATCGCGAGAAAACACCTTACGTTTCTAGACGATTTGTTGATAAGAAATCACAATGAAATAAAATTTGGTTGATATCAAAAACCGACCTTTTCAAGTAGAGTTTTAAATTTTAAATCAGAGCACACTATTACGCAAAAAATAAATATTATCAGCAATTTAAAGAACAGAGCTTTGAAGTTGTCCTCTGCTGTATTTAATCGAAATAATTTACATAAAATAAAGTCCACCTTGAAGAAAAATGATTATCCTACAAAAATCATTGAGAAAGTTATTGATGGAACGAATTGCGCACAAGTTCTTCGTAAGAATGCTGATGAAAGCAAAAAATATTATGCACTGACCTATGTAGAGAAAAAAATTGCACCACTACATATTGGTGTTGCTTTTAAATCTATCAACACTTTAAAACAACTTTTCACAAGTATAAAAATAACACCCTAAAGAATTATTCAGCGATGTGGTCTACAAAATTTGTTGCAATGACTGTTAATCTACGTATATAGGACAGAGAGGTAGATATCTTAAAGGCAGACTCTGAACATAGAAGAGATGTCCTCAATATACTCAACCCTCCGAAAAGAAAAAGGGAAAACAATACCGCCCTAGCAGAACATGTATCAAATACGCTTCATTCATTCAATTTCAACACCAATTCAATAAAATATTAAGACATCAAGAAATTTTGAAGAAAGGTTTGCTCTTAGGAATGGTTTCAATAAACCAGGATGAAAAATCCATCAATAAAAGGACTGATAATCAAAACCTAATTACCGCCTTATTAATAATAATATATAATATAATATATATATATATATATAATAAATAATTCTATGACACGTTAATATCTATGGAATTTTATATATATATAACATATTTCTAATAAAAATGTTAAATTAGTCTGTCAATTTCTCCTGATCGTTTCCCATATGATGTTGTATTTGGTGTATTTATTTGAGATTGTACGTGTTCTGACTTCAATACCACAAAAACTGTAAGTTATTCTCCTAAAAATACATTTACTGAAACTGTTGATTCCACCCCTAAACACTGTGATGGATTGTGTTTTGTTTTTTCTTCATGATTTTAGCCTTTTATGGTTATCTTTAATTCTGCTTTTAATTTTGTTGTTGTAATGTAATCTTTATTCCCCCTGTTTATATCAGACGTAGTACAAATTTCTGTACCTCATTTTAGAGCCCCGAAGAAGATTTCAGAATAAAATCGAAACATGTCGGCGTTGTTTTCAAGAAGTTGCGTTTTATTTCCATGAACTGACCTTCAACCTGTCAACAAAATCAATCATTCAAGAAAAGAAGGTGTCTTATCTACAACTATTATATTAATTTTAATCATTTTGTGAAGTTATGGATTTTGGTCCAGTTTGCATGCATTAGTAATTTGTGAGAATGTGTAATCTGCAATAGACACAATAAAATTTGAAATTGTCAAATGATGTGGGTATTGGTAAGAAAAAACTTTATTCGATCTGTTCAACGAACGTGAGAATAAATACAGTTGTTTCTCTATGCATCATCATTCAGTTTATTGTTTTTACATTATTATACATTATCAATTAATAACGCTGTTTATGATTAGAATATTTGCACCACATATCATCTGGCTCTAGGGGGATTTCAAACAATACACCAAAATTCATTATGCGATCTATATATTCAGCACATTCTACATATGTGTATCTCAGAGCGAATTGAAACATCGAGGTATAATTTCTTGCAAACCCCAGCGATATTCAGAATAATATTTTGATTTGAACTCTTTTCGACTTCTTTCTCTATCAATGAAGCTCCTTTGTAAAATCTTCAAGGGCGTTTCTTAAGCGACAATGAAATAAATATGAAAAATGCATGTCATTTAAAACGTCGGGTAACGTATGGATGCCTCATCACCAAATGTCAAGCTGAATATTCATGACTAGAAGATCGTACTGTGTATTTGGTGGGACCACCTAGGTGTGGTGTATTATGAGCTGCTACAATCGAGCGAAAGGATCATAATACATGTTGCGTCGCTCGTTAAAACGTACTTAGAAACGCTAAAATGGGAAGTCCTACCCATCCGCCGTATAGCTCAGATATTGCTCCTTCTGATTACTATCTCTTCCGATCGATACAACATGGCCTGGCTGACCAGCACTCCTCCCATTACGATTAAGTAAAAAAATGGATCGATGCATCAATAGGGATCTTTTTCCGCGATGGGATCCGTCAATTGCTAGCAGGATGGGAAGAAGGATACTTTGAACTTCGAATGTATAACCACTTTTTCACAATAAAGCTTCAATTTTCGAAAAAAAGCACGAAATAATTTTTACTCCTAATAGCTTTTATTTTGCATGAAGTATTTTATCATTTTTGAATCAACCATGAAATACGTATCAAAGTTTTTATTTTGAATTAGGTATTTCGTCCTTAATATTATATAAATCTGATGAATTTTCAATATATTTAGCTTAATTTTTTCAGATTTCTCATATTGATTTTTAATTCTAAATGAGAACTTCCACCAGGTGAACTCGAATTCGTTATTCATTCAATTATCCAAATAAGTTGGTAATTGTTTTCAGAGTTATTTCACACAGGAAAACCTTAAAAGGATCATAGAAAAGGTTTTGAATTTACGTGGATATTGTTGAGGAGAATAATTCAGATCTTTGGCTTGTAACATATCTGTTGATAACCTTGAAATAGAATTGTGAGGTTTAATTTCAAAGCTATAGTCAGAGAGAGACAGGAGCATACTTTGGGTTTTGCTCAGAATTTTTTTGGAAAAGTTATTTTTTTTGTTATTGTGTTTATTTCCAAATCATGAGGCTATCTCAGCGACCATGAAATAATTGAATAAATTTTGAATTCGAGTCCACTTGGTGAGATCTATTAGATAGAATTAAAATAAATATCAGAAATCTGAAGAACTTTCACCATATATATTGAATGTAGATATTTGAATAGTTCAAGATTAATCTTTATCCAGAAAAACATTCATTTTTCTTTCAATAACATTGTATAGATACAACATGAATAAGTAAATTGATCCATGCGTGTGGAAACCCAAATAAAGACTATAGAAATGATAAAAAACTTAATTCGAGATGAAGCCGATTATACATATTCATGGTTGTTGCCAATCTTCAGATAGTCCTAACATTTAAAATTGAACACAATAACAAGATGAGAAACTCACCAATTCAAGAAAAGTCTGAACAAAATCTACATATTGTGTTCTATGCACGCCTCTACTTGATTATTACTTTGGAATTAAAACAGTGAATTTCATTTTAAGGTTGTCACCAGGAATGTCACAAGTCACAAAATCTAAATTCTTTTTCTCGGCAGTTCATCCGTATGTTTAAAATATCTTCTAGAATTCTCTTAATTATACTGGGTAAATTGACTCTAAAAATATCACGCTTCCATTTGAATTATTATACATGATGAATTCAAATCTACTTGCTCTATTATAGAATAAAAAAAATAATATCAGAAATCTGAAAAATTTTCACTATCTATGTATTTTTTTTATGGAATTGTTTGCAAAATGTATATGTAAACTTATCCATAAATGTCCCAAATTTTGACATCACTTGCCAAACTCGCGTATCTTATTTTTCTTCAGTAGTAAGTTTAAACTGGGAAAATTTTTTGGGAAAAATTTCTCTTTTTCATTCAAGCTGGAGCAGCTGGTTCTGAAATTTTGATAACCGTTTAGAGAAGTATTATTCAGGCTTAGATGAAATAAATATATTTGGAAAAAGTGAAGATTTGTGGCAACAGGAGTAAAAAGAACTGTCACAGGATGTAGAATTTTCAGAATTGCCTATCATTTTGAAAGCATGCCACATAGATTTCATTTTCTATTTTCAACTAGTATGACTTGCCACCCATTTCCGGCTTGACGTTGAGTTCTGGAACATTCTGTATATATTATTTCAAAGTTTGGTGATAATATTGGGTAATCATTGAAATTTCCGCAGATGCTCTCGAATTTACATAATTTATCAATAAGATTTTGATGATGGAACATAATTGAAGCCTTTTTAATTCGAAGACAAATATCTCAGTAAAAATCTATATATGAAGTCTCGACAATACTGAAATTCAATAAATAATCTTTTGCCCTTTATATTGGTTCAACTGAAGTAAATTCTCCGTAGACGACCACAAAATTCATATGATTGATACTAAAAAATTCATGGAAATTCAAATAACAGCATTATTTGGGAATGGTTTAATTCTGTTTATTCCATCCAAATCGTGGTTCAAACGAAAAAGTCGTTTTATTGGCTTTTAATGAACAATTTTCCCATTATGGGATTAATTGATAATATCGTGCATGATACAGTGTTCCCCAGGTCCCTCGTGGAACTGGGGTATTTTCAACAATTTGCCCAAATTCATTCCAGCTCGTACTCAGCACATGTAATATCTTACAGCCGAATGGGCAATCATGGGGCAAGTCTTGGTCCAAATTTCAATTACGAAACTAACGGGCTCACGCACCACGATAATTTCTTGTCTCTAAACAGGGAAATAAACCGATCGGGGTCCGGATTAAGCATGTGCAAAACATACGCCTGTGTCTAGGGTAACGCGATTAGGAACGGAACCAGCAACAGAGGGTGATGGTGGCTGACTCGGGTAATTAACAATTTAGCCCGTCATCCGGGGTCCACTAGGACCGGGATAAGGATAGATGCTTCATGAAGGGACGTGTGGAGAAAAGGGAGCTTTCCTAGAACAGAACTCATGGGCAACAAAAGGAAAGTTACAAACATGAAACAACTTAATTTATCATAGACTCTTAATTTATACTGAAATTCGGTTGTTATAGTGGGGGATGTAAGATATGTACTAGTCCCTTGGATTTACAAACAGGACCTACACTCCCTGCTAACTTCACTGGATTCACTCCAAAGAACAATACCGGTTTTCCGTCTTTGAGGGTGCCTAAATAGTTGATATTCAGCCTTAAGGCTATCCCAATGTTGATAGATTAGCAGTGTTTATTTATAGTTAGATAGCATAATTTATTTACTTGGATTCATTATTCAGTGGATAATGCAGAATTTTTATCGAAATTTCATAAAAGGAATATTATTCGGTCAATTTTCCCGCTGGTTCGCTTCTTGTAGTGAATTTCATTGAAAATAAGTTTTTACGTTCAAGTTTGGTATTTCTTTTACATTAGGTTGGTCCAAGATTAGTATTCATGTTACTCATAGTTCGTTATTTGTAATTGTGTTCATTTTTTTATAAATTGTTCGTTTGGTCTTCCGATATTTTTTTTAGATCGGGAGGAATAGAGGTTTCTTTTGAAGAAAAATCGTCTCTTATTGCGCATTACAACAATAATCAATCAAGGACATATCGCAAAGCTGTCTGGAATTTTTCAATCGAGAGGTAGTCTCTTCAGCGAAAAACCGCAAGCAATCCAATCCGTTGAAGCTACTCAGAAGAGTCGTTGTTGAAGAAAACCTTCAAAAACTCCTAGAGGTCAGCAAATTTTGAAGAATCTGACTCTGAATTATAATAGAGTAAGGCAGTGTGAAACTAAAAACAAATTCTGTAGTGTTCACGTCCATGTTTAAAATTGATCATTTTCATTCCATGCTTTGTAAATTTTATGATCAGATAATAAAATAAAATGTAACATGTTTTGTTTATAATTAATAAATGTCTTTTCTAGCTTTGAGAAAGCAACAATTCGTTCCGAAACGTTGCTATAAATTGGTTGTCTGTTCATTTTGTCCAAATTCCTGTGACAGATTGCTCAATTAAAACAAATTTCAAGAGGCAGGCTTTTTGATTATGTGGCTACGTTACGAAGAAATTTGTATGGGTTCAAATGTTGAAGAACAATTCGAAAGCCAAAATTGAGTCATGTTCAAAAATTTGTTGCATTGGGCTTATTTGAACAAAATTTTATATAAACTTTCTTTTGAAATCTGGCAGAAAGCAAGTGTCTGAAAATTTTTTTTCGATACTTTCTAATAGTTAATGAACATTGTCAAGTTTGATTCATTGCAACTTTGCAAATAATGGATGATAGAGGTCAATTTGTTCGGAGGTGACCACAAGGAAGATACCTGTATAGTAGTCGGTAATAAGTGAAAATTGTTCGAGAAGGCTTTATATGGTGGAGAAAGAAACCATGCGACCAATAAAAAAGGCTTCTGCACACCAAATGGATACCATAGATAACGAATGGTTTGTAAATGGTTATAAATTGTACTTTACAACAGTTTTCGAACATTTTCAGGTTTATTCTAGTGACGAAGTAACTTTCCTAATAATGGATGATAGCAATTTGTTCGAAGGTGACCACAAGGAAGATACCATACAGAATGTATAGTGAATAGGGTTTAGCATCCCACATCAATGATGATATGGTTGGTAATCAGTGGAAAGTGTTTGAGAAGGCTTCTTATTGTGGAGGAAACTATGCGGCAGGACCAGTTCTGCAGATGTGATTAAAGTGACCTACCTATCCTAGGGCATATAGTCACTGCCCCTATTAACGCGGGATTTGGATACACCCAATCAGCACACAAAACGAAACAGGAGTCCTCTTTGCTTCCAGTGTAGACTGGAAGCTTCGAAGCACTATCCTAACTCTACAGACAATGCAGTGTCACGTGAATTCTACCATCATAGTTGTAATGGCACGTAAGCGAAGCTTTTTCACCAAGTGTCTACTCAGCAGTCTCCACAGTCTGTACCCAGAGGCAGAAAGTGTAATAAGGATTACTCCATATCATCGCGTGAAGCGAGAACCCCTCCGAAGAGATGGACCCACCAGCTTCCAGTTTGGGCTTCAGTTCGAAAACTTACAACCGTCTGACTGGTAGTAGCGAAGCACTATCCAACCTCTACTGGCTATGCATTATCAGTACCCGAGTTGTTCGGGATGCACACGCCGGAAGAGCTTCTTATCTATCCATCTGAACGCAGTCTCATGAACTAAGATAATCCCAAGATTGATTCCTCAATTGATCCAGGTACAAGTACTGTCGATCCGGCTTGTACGTCAAGACTCACGAACCCATATGAAGTCTTTCGATTGATCCTGGTGTCAAGCTCCAACGGACTAGTCGTTTCGACGAGATCCACAAACCCTGAAACGTTACATAATAGATCCAGTTTCGGGACGAGGCCGGTCGAGCCGTCAAGTCCCGCTAAACCCTGAGATATTTCATAAGAATATCCCGAACATGGGGGCTGCGAACAGATAAACGAAATACCTCCCTAGTTCAGCATGCGGACTTTCAACCATGACCACCTCGAGTCCAATACCAATCGGGTGGCGTAGTGGTACAAGTACCACCTGTGGGCATCCACCCTCCTGATGTAACGGAGTATGCTACTTAACGCACTCGGACATTGGACAGAAAAATCCGGAGATTTACTGCAATAGGGTAGAGTACGTTAGTTTTAAGGGGCAGGCCCTGTGCTGCGATGGACTTCCTGTCACTGAGTTAATCAATCGGGTCAGCCCTCCATTCCACCATAACGGCAAAACTAGGGCCCCATTTGGAAGATCTTCCACCACACAGTTCAAGCGACTGGTGCGAATGGCATTACTTTAGGCATCGATACTTAACTCTTCATTTCACCGGGATGAAACTAGGGTCCTAGGCAAGACAAGCGCCCCCATCACATCAAGATATAATGCCATGGGGGCGGCAATGCAGTATTAGTGCCCAAGATGTTTGGGACGCAACTCACATGCAGAAGGGACTTCTATGCATCCACCACCCTTCAACCGCTCGAGGCACAGACTCGCCGTAGACATCCCAGTCGATCCGGGTTGAAACCCAGCATAAAGCGTAGTAGAAACTTCGAAACCTCCGAGCGAGTCCCGATTATGCAGGCACAAGAACTACGCTGAAGAGGCTTCTTGCCTCTACAGTCCATTCCACCGCTCGAGGCTCGGACTCGCCGCAGACACCCCAGTCGATCCGTGTTGAAGCCCAGCATAAGGCGTGGAAGAGACTTCTTACCCTCCGGGCGAGTCCCGATTATCCAAGAACAAGAACTACGCTGAAAGGGGCTTCTTGCCTCTACAGTCCATTCGACCGCTCGAGGCTCGGACTCGCCGTGGACACCCCAGTTGATCCGGCTTGAAGCCCAGCATAAAGCGTGGAAGAGACTTCTAAACCTCCAGGCGAGTCCCGATTATCCAGACACAAGAACTACGCTGAAAGGGGCTTCTTGTCTCTACAGTCCATTCTACCGCTCGAGGCTCGGACTCGCCGTAGAAACCCCAGTCGATCCAGGTTCAAGTCCAGCATGAAGCATGGTTGAGACCCCTAAACCTCCGTGCCAGTCCTGGTTATCTAGGTGCAAGAATTACGAACCTGCACGGCAGAGTACCCTTTTAGCCTAGCATGCAGGCTTTGAACTACTGCTCCTACGAGTCCAACACCAACTTGGGTGTTCAGAAGTACGAATACCACAGTCACATTCTATGTTCCTTTATAGAATATAAGCAGAGATTGAAAAGTATGTTCTAGGCTCAGTTGTATCTGAGAAATGCTGCATATGTGAAAAAACAAATTAGAATTATTATATACAGAATAATGTATTATACTTGACGGATGTTTTCTCAATATTTTAAATATCAAACAGAGCAATTCTGTTACACCTCTCTACAAATGTATTTTTCGAAGAGGTTTTGATTTTCATAATGTCGTTATGTTGGACACCTGTATATTGCCAGTAGTGACATACGGTCTGGACAATATGGCACTGATTAAAAAATCCACGAACGAACTGGGGATAATACAAAGGGCGATGGAACGTGCGATACTTGGTTTGAGTCTTATGGATAAAGTAAGGAATGGGGAAATACAGCAACGAACTAAGGTTGCAGACATCATACAGCGCAAGGCCGATCAGAAGTGACAATGGGTGGGACACGTGGCCCGTCAAGATCCTAATAGATGGACTAATAAACTAACACACTGGCGACCTAGACAAACCAAACACAGTGTGGGAAGACCTCAAAGAAGATGGCTCTACGATATCAAGTCTCAGACGGGTAATAAAAAATATGGATAAATCTGAAGGAGGCCTATGTCCAGGAGTGCAGGAACAATGGCTGACAAAAGAAGAAGAAGAATGTCGTTATGAAGCAATTGTATCGTCTAAAAGTCTGCTGTGTAATTCTGGTCGGTGGTTTATTTTTTGATTTTATTTTTATTTCCATTTTATACTACACGATGTATGACACCACATAATTATTTTCAACCTCTTATTCTTCATCAGCTAGACCCATTCAGGCTCAAAATTCGAAAATAAGAGATATTTCGGCGAAGCAATAGCACGCTGTTTACCAGAACAAACGCGCAAAAAGCTTTATGTTATGTGGTTAGGGAATTAATGGTAAAAAACGTTAGCTACCTCGTTTTATCAAACTTTCCCCTACAGTCAATCAAATATTCACCGCAAAAATTTAGGCTCGCAACTTTGAATTGTCAGGTTAATTTGTGATCCCCTTCATTTTTCAATTTAAACTTCCTTCCCGGAAATATCGACAGCCATCGACCAAAAACCGCAACTTCCGAATAAACTTCACAAAGAACCCCGCCAACTTACACGAGTCAACTTCGAAAATTGCTACTAAGACCTTACATCCTCATCTTGTTAGAAACCCCGTTCGAACAACCCTCTTACACAGACCGCCAAAACAAAATATCGAATTATTCGGAGTGTAACTTCCGAAGGTCGAGTCCTACGCTTCCCGGCGAAGGATTATGAAGGCGGGAGGAGCAAAATGGCTGATTTGAATTTATAACAAATGAGTTTTCGAAAGTTGAAAACGGTAGATCGAGGTCCTCGGGGTGCGGACGGGGTCGGCGAAACGGGGGCTGGCACATTCGAGTGCCAATCGTCTTGTTCCCTTGTAATTTTCACAGTTGCGCGGCCAACAGAATGAACGCGGAGGCTATTTTGACAGATAATGGTAGAATAGAAATAGGATATTTCGCCTCGTCACTTAAACGTCATAATGGTTATCGCCGTAAGCCATTGGTGAATGGAAAGGGAATTAGATATAGATCATATTTTCACACTGACCACCGGGCTTTGGGGATTGTCGAATAGCAGATAAAAATAGGACAGAAGGTATTGCTCACAAATTAAATCGCTCCTCACTTGATGGAAATTCACTTCAATCAAATAGAATAATAAAAAATATTTCCACAATTCACCAATTCACAACAATTTTTTCGTCAAAAGAATTGAATATTCCAAGGGTTTTCCAAAAAGAATAGTCCCCCGCTATCTGGTCAGCTATCATCTTTGAAGCTGTCATCTTTCGACACTTGACAAGTAAAACCTACGCCATTACTGAAAATGCAACGATACACGCTTCAACAATGCACTGAAGCTGAAAAAATTCACTAAAAAAATGGTGAAAATTTTGCAGTCACAGTTCGCAAAACCAAAGCAATTTTGGGTCATCGTGAAGCACCTTTTAGGCCAGCAATAGTGAAACTGATTGAAAAATTTGAGCTGTTGGGACAAGTTAGTGAAGTGAAGAATCGGAATCTTGTGCGTAGCTGAAGAACAACTGAGAATATTGCTGCAACCCGTGTATTGACGAAAACCCAGGTTTGTCGATATGTGGAATTAGGCATTTCACAAACGACATTAGACCATATTTTGCATAAAGACTTATGTCTTAAGGCTTTAAAAGTTTAGTAAACACAAAAACTCAAGCCGATCTATCACCAGAAACGTTGTATTTTCGCTTATTGGGTCCTTGAAATGCATCAAAATTAAACGGATTGTCCTCGAAAAATCATCTTCAGTAATGAGGCACATTCTCACCTCAGAAGCTACCTTAATGAGCAGAACTGTCGTATTTGGAGCTCACAAAATCCAAGGACGATTGCTGAAAAGTCTCCACATTCTCAAAGTTTCACTTTTTGGTGAGGTTCCTGGGCTGGCGGTGTGATTGAACCTTACTTATTCGAAAATGAAGCTGGTGCAACTATAACGGTGACTCGATTGCGCTACCAAGCTATGATTTATGTTTTTTATGGCTGGAATTGGAAGATATTGATGCGAAAACGAAACAATCGCAATTTTGCAAAAAAAAGTTTCCTGGTCCTGTTAGTTCTCGAAGAGGTGATCGAAATTGGCCATCGAGATCTTGTTATTCAACACCTTCAGCCATTTTTTTGAGCCACGTGAAAGACAAGGTCTATGTCAATCCTCCGCCATCGATTCAAGATCTTAAAGATGGAATTCGTTAAATGATCAAGTACATAAAGCCGCAAATGTGCGAATTGGTACTGAAAATTCCATGAAAAGGATATGGTACTGCAATCGTTGCCCTGGCGGCCATTTGGACGATATCGTTTTTTATTTTTAATGGTCTACCTTCCTCTTCACAATAAAATAAAAATCCCTTGATTCCTCTTGAAATATAATATTTTTTTATATCAAAATGAAACAACTCTTCTTGGAAACCCTCCATTACGAATATAATAGGGAATATAGGAATGGTCAACAGGCCCAGCCATCAACAAAACCTATTTTGCTTTAAGTTCCCAACGGTAACACAGATGTAAGTTGGTTGCACTGTCTCAATTCGGAAAAATTTCTTCTTACCATTCTCATATTCGTTATTTTATTTGTGATAAATATTCGCCGATGCAATTTATTCATTTGGAGATAAATGATAATATCTTTATAGCGGCTTAATTGGCTAACTTCAGTACAGTACTGTAAAGTCGACGGATGCATTTCAATTCTTGATTGAGCCTAATGTGGTAAGTAACGTATGTGTATTCGTGTGCATTAGAAGGTGCTGTTGTTTGGCAAAACAAGTAGGTTTGCTTTGCAGCGTGAATACAGATGCGTAGCTGTGTTGCATTCGTTTTGCATTATAACAATGCAATGATGATTAGCCTAACAGCTATGAAACATGCATGTCTTTTGCTTATGCCTGATGATCAACAAAACCTATTCGGATTAATAAATTTTCGAACTGTAACACAGATGTACATCCGACCGTCTCAATTCGAAAAACTTCCTTTTTACCATTCTCATATTCGTTATTGAATTGTTCCGCTAATACTGTAACTTACTCATATTAACATCTTGAACAAGTTTAAAAATTACAACTTCACTTTTTATATAGCTATGGTTCAGGCAGAAATTTCAAATAACTATCAATTTTCGAAAACACAGATAAGTTGGAATTTGCGAAAAAGGTGTAAATCACAATAAAATATATTGGGACCAATTATCGGAAATCAAAATGAAAATATTCAACAAGGGAGATCCGACATCTGTTTGCTCATTGAGAAGAATTTTAATGTAATTTTACCCGTTAATTTCTACTGCTTCCAACAGTGCGAGTCTGATACTATTAATTCCATTAGAGATCACTTCATAGTTAGTATTAATTATTTCAAACTTTTTTCCAGTTACTGAAATATGTTAAATGTGAGATATCTGAGGTATAACTTATATGATGTTCATAATTTATTTTCTTAAAGGATCTACTTGTTAATCTTCATTCATTTCATCTTTATTATATTTCAAGTGAATTTTCAAATTATTTACCGTTTTAGAAGGTAGATTTGAGTGAAAATTCTTTTTTTATTGAAACATGATTTCTGACAAATATTTCATTTCGAATAGGATTAAAAGTATCACCAAACATTATCCTTCATGTAAACTGAAGAATTTAGTCAAAACAATAAAGAAGAAAGCAACATAAATTTTTAAGTTGTCACCCGTACTGATAAAAAAATAATACTTTAGATATCCAAAAAAAAAAAAAAAAATATCGATGAAACTACTGATTTCATTAACTCAGGTGAATTCAAAATAATTACTAACGATCCCACTGAATGCTTTCAAAAACAAACCAAGAAAGAAGAAAGGAATCAATACGTTTCTGAAAATTCCAACACTAATGAATCCACAGTCTCAAAAACTTTATTCTCTGATTAGCGGATTAGCGTTAAACGCTACCTCAAAAACTATAACTTTTGAACGAAAAGAGATAGAAACTTGCAACTTTCGGAATACTTTCAAAGCCTGAATATCTTGGTTAAATTCATTACTAGATGAAATCAGTCTAATGGTTTCGCAACTATTCATTTTTGGAATTTTCTCTTATTTTATTGATATTTTCCAAACTACAAATCCGATCTGAAATTGGCGGTTTAGGAGGAAAACAGTAACGTGCATATTCCTGCAAAATTTCCTGAGGGACGTATGATTAGAAGATTCAAACCATAGACAAAAATTTTGTAAGCGGAACTGCGTTGAGCGTTCAAGAGACCATAGCAACAGTACCACGAGCGAGCTTAAATTTAGTGTTTACGTGTAAAATAATGACAAGAAAGCTAATACAAAATTTCGTGACGAGTGTGTAATCAGAAGAATACTCACTGATATGAATAAGCGCACAAAAACTTCTGGCTTCCTGTCAGTAATTTTTACTTTTTCTGTATACATATCTTCTTTGGTTGTATTCTGCTCAGTTCCTAGATCTTTGCTAGAACCACATTGGAGCTAATTGTTTTTTTGAAGCATCTACGTGTCGCTGATTGTGCTTCCTTGAACCCATTGCTAAATTACACTGGAAGACCAAGAAGAGTGCACTTGACTGATTCGGAGAAGCTGCCGTTTAACATCAGGAACCGAAGGATATCGCAGAATTAGGATAATAAGCATTTTTCTGGTCGAAGTCCAACTGGAACTGTACCAAGTTTTTGTTTCAAATTGTAAATAAAGCCTGCAAAACCGATGGTTGTCCTTCATTACTGTCCAGGTATCAATTTTACGTGAAATTTTGTTTTTATACGTGCTAGTTTGACTCTGAATATGAGATAAAGTAGGGAACAAGGTCTACAAAATCCAGCTGACACAAACAAAGCTTCTCTTTATGACTCTCCCAAATGAGCCTTATTCTAAAACTGAGACAAGGTAGGGTAAAAGGCTTACAAAATCCAACCGATAAGAGAACCTTCGCTGGAAGTGTTAAATCTCTCCCATATAAGGCTGATTCTAAATCGGAGGTAGAGTAATGTACAAGGCTTACAAAATCCAGCTGACACAAGAAAACCTTCCATAGAAGTCTCGAGGTGCATTTCATTTGAAAGTTATCGTGCTCATAAAACCACACTCAGAAGAATTTAATTACTCTACATACGTTTCAGTGATACATGTGATAATCATTTGAAATCCTTTTGTACTCAAAATTTGTTGAACACAGATTCTTTGATGGAATTGAAGCTTCTTATTATGGCTGCTCAAAAATTGCTAAACATACTTGATGTGGTAGACTATCATATTATATATCTTAAAAATCGTGAACTGTTCCAAATACAAATTTTGTCAAAGTATTCTACTTATTCTAAATCACTAAAACATTTTACTTCAAACGATGGATTACTTTCTGAAAATCCTCAACTCACACTAGCCGATAACAGAAGACATTGGCTTGATTTAATTTCTTATGAGTCAGAATCAATATCCATTATTTTTTCTGTATGTTTATCATACTCAATCCCGTGTTATTTTCGTCAATTCCACCCCTGCGTGGTGATTGTTCTGCCTGATTGAGATCGAAACTGGCTGGCTAGTTAGAAAACGCCTGAGGGTCACGGGCCATTAGACAAGTCTCCGATGATTGTTCTCGAGGGTGTGCGGAGTATGGGATGCCAAATATCTTCCATCGGGTAAACGAATTGCAAAAAATAACATGAGTCAACCCAGAAACCCTCTCCCTTTGTTGTTGATGGCCAAAGGAGGGGAGTATAACGACAGATTGAAGGACACAAGAATAAGAGGATAGACACATGTCCGTTTTTTCTCATCCTTCTCTAATAAATTGCACGTTTGTGATGTTGAATTGGAAAGCAATGGAACCGCAGTTGGTTCGTCCTAATTTTTGGTACACTGCAGCATTCTGCCTCGTTTTATAAATCGCAACGGCGAATCCACACAGATGAGCAAATCCGTTGAGCAGATTAGTTTATTGGCAAAATGGGTTTCATGACATATTTATAGATATCATTTTTGATACGAAATACATGAAATTCGAAAATAAAAGTGGTTTACAGAAAATCTCTTTCTTCACTCGACAGATAGATCTTGAATTTTAAAAATCTTTACAATATCTCGTTCATAATTTTCTGTTTCACCAAGCATGTTATTAGATTTTTCATGAGAAAATAAAGAAGGAAGAAGTCTCCAAAATATGAGGTAGAATATGAAAAAATTTTGAAACGTAAATTACTGCGAAACTAATAAATCCATTTTTTCCATAGACAAATCTAGCCCCGGGGCTAGACTACAAACCTTTCTTCACTAGGGAGTGCCGATCCTAACATATCACCGGTTACTAGAGCTCTTTAAAGACTGTCCCTCTGATTACCCTTCTGATACTAACGAGGATGATTAGAAGGGAAAAACCTCATTTCCTCAACGTTTTAACCAGAATGATTTAAAGGATCTCAGCAGGGATCTTAACTTATCAAAAGAAGCTCCTGAATTACTGACATCCAAGTTGAACGAAAAACATTTATTGGAACAAGGAATCTAGAGAATCTTTTTTCGTAGTTTGACTTATAATGCGCTATTTTACTAAATTCAAAATCGTTTAATAAAGTGGCATATTATCACATGAACTGTCACTTCACTGCATAGTACTGTCAATGTCAATAAAACACAGTGTGACAGAAAATTGTTCATCATTAGAAAAATTGGTGCATATATTGAAAGTACAATTATTCAAATGTTGAAACTTCAAGACACCAAATTCATTTAATTCTATTTGTTATTTCCGAAATTTATTGCGATTCTCCATCTGCATTCCTGAATGATCTTGAGGTGCCACCAGTTTTGGCTGATGAAATATACTTTTTGAAATTTTCAACATTTTGGCAATGCTTTCCTCGATATACCCTTCAGCCCCACTAGTTGACTGCCATCCTTCATACCTTTTGAGTGATTGAATGTCAGCTAACTGGATCTGGGAGTTTAAGTGTTCTGCAACTTATTGAGGAATTTTTGCAAAACTTCTGATACCGACTGGTTGTATTGTCCACTTATAGATTATAGTAAATGGAAAATCTATTGTGTTTTACTTGTTAGGGTCTCAATTTTGAACACTTATAATACATTTCATATCCGTTGCACTCTGATTCTACGGTGAATACACGATTCCTCTTGGTTTTGGTATCATATAAAGTTATAACCAAAATTTTCCCAGTGTCTTCTATATCTTTGATAGTCAAGCTTCATAATTGTGCACGTGGCATGCGCCATTTAAACCAAATATTAGTACCACGATCCATAATAAGAACTTATCGAATGAACCTCTTTGAAAAAGATGATAACGTTTTCCATTGTCAAAACTTTTGATTTCTTTGCTCAGTAAAAAAATTTCGTAACGCCATCCGTATTCAAGATGAAGGACGTTGAAAAAAAATTCATACACATTTTTTACGATTTTGCCGAAACCACTGGCAACATTGTAATGAAATTTAATAGTAATATGTTTTGGACGCTGATTCATTCCATGAATTTGTTTCTATATCTTACTTTCATAGAGGGCGCTGGTTACACGTTCGCACCCAGTAGTATCGAATATAACTTTTTTAAAGTTAGATTTATTAATCATGTTAAAAATGTCCTCCGTTTCCACAAGTCTATCCTTTTTTCTAAAGAATCCATTGATCTTCTAAACGGTTGAGGATCAGCTATGAGGTCATTAGAGTGACGTTGAATTCTGTCTTCCAATTCTTGACGTAAATTGACCTCCGTAGCTTGGACTTTTTCCCTTGGTCCGACCAAACTGTGTCCAAAGGATTAAAATCGCATGACCGAGGAGACCAATGAATCGAAGCTCTATACCTCTACCAATGCAACTGTTCGGAAAATGGTTACTCAACCAATTAGGAGACCTTCTATCAAAGTGCGGTAGAGCTCCATCGTGCATAAAAAAATAGAGATCTTCGCTCGTTTAGAATTAAATCTTCTAATATCCTGAATAAGTGATAGTTTAAAAAATCCAGGTACATATCACCATTTGAATTTCCCGGTAGAATGTGATACCCTATTAATTTGTTACCTAAAGTTCCGGCCAAACATTAACTTATTATCCTGATACTCCTAGATCTTCTGTGAAGATCCCTCAGAAGCTTTTTTATCTTGTGCGAGTTAGACTTTGTTACTGCGATCTTTAGGTCACAGCATTGTTAATTTTTGACCCAACAGTGAAATGGTGGCCGACACCCATCCAAATAGAAAATTTGTCTTCTATTTGAACAGGATTCGAACCCGGATCTTCCGGTCACGAGCCCTACGTTCTACCACTCAGCTTTTGACTTGTGGATTCTCATCCACCAGTAGTTTGCATTATGGTAGTTAAACATACCTTGTCGCGTAAAGGTGGCCTCGTACGTAAAAAAATACATTCAAAAAGTCCATATAATGCATACTAAATAATAATAATAATTAATAACTTTATCGTTACTTTATACCAGCATCGGTTATTACTTCATAATATTCATATCTAAATAACCCGAAAACGGTACACAGTATCAAGTTTTACCAAGAGTATCTTTCTGATGTAAAATTGAATGATTTTTAAGCTTACTTGAAGTTTTGCTTAATAAATCTAACCATAAAAAAGCTATGTTCAAAACAACTTGGTCCGAACTGTTTAACTAGCGCCCTCTTTGAGAATCAGATATAAAAACAAATTTATGAGATGTTGCAGCTTCCAAAGTATATTTGTATGAAATCTCATTACAATATTGCCACTAGTTCCGGTAAAATCGTAAAAAATATGTATACATTTTTTTTTCAACCCCTTTTATCTTGAATACGGATGACGTTACGAAAATTTCTTCCTGAGCAAACCCCAATTATTTTTCCATTTTTTACCTATTCTAAAGACGAGGTCAATTTTTTTTGAAAAACCCTGTATAACGCCATCCAATAGAAATTTATGGAAAAATCATTTATCAGTTACACGAAAGAATAATTAATTTTGACTGAATTCTTTTCCAAAAGCTTTTAAAAACTGTATGCGAGCGAGATGTTTTGAATTCGAATTAGATAGCATGTTATTGCGTGCGTGTTCAAGGGAACAGCGTTTCGCCAAATGTCTGTAATTTTAGAATTTTTAGCCTTAATGAAAATGATCTTAAACAAGTTGTTGAACTCACTGATGAAGAATCAGAACTTAAAAATAATTCTACAAATTCGATCGATCTGAAATTCACTGTTTAGTAGTAGAGTAATAACGATCATGTTCGAGCGAAATTTCTTGAGGATCTTAAGATGACAAGTTCAAAAGAAAATTGTTAGCGGAGCAGCGTTGAGTTCTATTTCAAACACTATTTCTCTCGAACGGAAAGAGTTAGAGATTTGAAACTTTCGGGGTAGGTTTGGAACATGAATATTCCGAAAGAATTCGTTACTGCACAAATTTAGTCCAGGGGTGTCGTAGTTATTAACATTTGAAATTTTCTCTTATTTTTATCTTTATTGTTCAAATTACAGATTCGTTGAAATTAAAGAATGACCACAGAAACCATAAACTAAAAGTCTATGTTAGTTTCCTATATCCCATCTACGTGGGTAGTAAAAATTCCCCTCTCTCAAACAGTTGAGTTCCGACACACGAGTCTCTCTGAGACCGTCAGACACACAGCACCACACAGAAGAACTTCAGTAAGTTAATTTTGTATACATTAATCATTTCATGATACATATTTTTATACCTTAAATATATCTTCTATAGTTGTTCATTTATACATTAATTAATTTATACATTCCACTTATCTCTAGTTTTTTATCCTATTTATTTTGTTATATCTAAAAATAATAATTTTAACACCAAGTCTACACAGACTATTTATATTGGTTATATATTAGGGAATTTCAATGCAACGTTGATTCCGAAATACATAGGTTATTTGATAAATTGGCAATATTTCTAACCAGCTCCCAAATCTTTAAGCAATTTCGATCTCATTGAAATTCCATTTGCAATGAACTTATTGCAAATTTACAACTCATGAAATATTATATTCAATTTCAAATTCAACCCCTTGTGGAAATACTCAACAAGAGATATGCGCAATAAAGGCAAATATTCAAACAATGAATACAATCTTTCAATCGCAGTAACCAAATAGTTCATTTCAATATAAACTAAATATCTCATCCCGTTTTCAAATGCAAACCAATAATTCCAATCATCAATCCGTAATATAAATATTGATCAATAGAACAAACACATATGCAATATGTAATCATTCTTGCATCAAAATCACTACAGCCGGGCCAAATACCAACATTTATCGAACTATCCATCATTTAATTAATGATTATAGGAAAAACCAGCATGGGTCGGAATCAATTCACCGTTTCCCATAACTGATATTATATCACAGAGTTGATAATAATATGGCTGCTGAGAAACCACCTCTGATGTACACTGTAGTCCACCTATGACGGGGTATGTTTACCAGGTAATCGAAGAATATTGGACCGTGTTCTCCACGGCTCGTCTCCTTCTCACACTACGAAACAGGTATCAATAAGTTCGTTCCCAGAGTATCCGTTTCCTGTCCCTCATTTTTGTTCACAACGCCGCCACTGAGGCGTGACGGATCGCGGATCGGCCTACGCAGTGTCGGACTTGAAACAGCGTGAAGGGGCGCACGGTTCACTGGACAGATATCGCGAGGTTTTCTTCTTATAGGATGTACACGAATGATGACGAGCGTCTTCTTCCGATGAAGACAATAGTTTCGTGGATGTTCAAACCAGGGTCGTTTCTACCCATATGCTGCAGAATTGTTTTCGGCAAAATAAATTTTTCTGGGAAACACTGAAAATTTTCAATGCATCTATATCGTTAAAATATTTTCAGAATCGTCTTTTTTTGTGGACTATTTTAGCCCTTTTAGCAGTAGGGCAAGATCGAAGCGCATGTTCTGTAAATCAATACGTTATTAATTATGACGGTACGTTTACTTATGGTCAACTTATTTGATGGGACAAGCGTTCTGCTTAAACACTTCAATTCCGCCGTTTAAATCCGGGTATTTTGAAATATAGACATACGGATCCATCTATTGTACAGTTTATCAAGTATCAATGTACCAAAAATCATTAATAAGCATTAAGAGCAAAAAAAGTATGGCAAAAGAATGTTCTAGAAATCGAAACAGTGTATATAACAATTCTACACCCAAACAAACTCGACTAGGTTTTGTTGATCACAGAGACAAATTGCAGATATTCGAAAATTTCAAACTGATTGGTATTCGTCAGTGCAATGTATGCTATTGACTCCAAATCTGTCAAGTATCTATATTCGCTACACACAGAGACACTAAGGTATTAATAATACACTAGCGTCATCTAGAATATACAAAACACATACAGGACATACCTTTACGAGTTGATTCATGTAAAGAAATGTTTTCTTGATATTTTCACGTTACTAACGCAGAAACAACTTTTCTCATGCTTAAGTCAGACCATAAATTACAGAAGTCCTCATAATTAGCATATTCATATTTAAAATAAATTAATTCGGCTTATCTGTACCAAAAATCATTAATAAGGAGTACGCGCTATGGTAATAGAAAGTTCTATACATCGAAACAGTGTAACCTATATCTGTATAACAATTCTATACTCAAACAAACTCGACAACGTTTTGTTGATCACTGAGACAAATTTCAGACATGCGCACGTTTCAAACTGATTGATTTTCGTCAGTGCAATGTATGTTAGTGACCCCAAATCTGTCAAGTATCTATATTCGCTATACACAGAGACAATAAGGTATTAATAATACACGAGCGCCATCTAGAGTATTATTAATACCTTTGTGTTTGTGTGTATGGCGAATATAGGTACTTGACAGATTTGGAGTCACTAGCATACATTGCACTAACGAAAACCAATCAGTTTGAAACGTGCGCATGTCTGCAATTTGCATCTGTAATCAACAAAATCTTTTCGAGTTTGTTTGAGTATAGTATTGTTATACAGATGTTTGTTACACTGTCCCAATTTCTTGACCTTTCTATTACCATAGCTCATACTCCTTGCGTTGAGTTACTGTGTAATTATGTTTTACTTATCGACGATAACGACGTCCATTTTGAACATCTTAGCTGAATCTGAAAAGTTGGTAGAATTGAACGAGTTAAAAGTTGGAT
This sequence comes from Megalocaria dilatata, assembly GCA_034642435.1. Classification (NCBI taxonomy): domain Eukaryota; kingdom Metazoa; phylum Arthropoda; class Insecta; order Coleoptera; family Coccinellidae; genus Megalocaria; species Megalocaria dilatata. The sequence goes on from CM067854.1 coordinate 77,795,935, forward strand.
TGCCAAACTCTATTTCGAAAAATTCAGATTCTGGTTTTTGGAGTTATACTGCGCCAATAAAGTCGATATTCTTCAGGTTAACCAGAAGGCCATCTTATTTTACTTCTATATTTGTAGTCCCAATTTCGTATCATATAAGTTATCACCAGATCTACCATCTGATCCAGTTTGAAAACATAATTCGTAAAATTTCAATTGAAAGTCAGTATTTACTGTAAACCAGTATAAGCATTTAACAGCTATCTGATAATTTACAATTCAGAAATTGGAAACTGCTTCTTATTTGACGATGTGCGTTTAACAAAAGGAGATTCAAAATTTTGAGATACAGCATTAGATCTCTATTATTGAAGAGAAAGGATCCGAACACATTGTTTATAAGTAGACTATCAGCTTATTGGATTGGCATAATTCAGGAAAGGGTTGTATCTGGGGTTTGATCATTTGACAATTTAATATCAAGAACATCACAACGTCAGTGTACTTTCGATATTAGACCAGTACATTGAAGTCTGGGTGATATGTAACAGCTTTTGGGTGATTCAATTAGTTCTCAATTGTTGTGCATATTTATGTGAACAGATGGAATCTTTTGTTGATTATTTGCTTACTGTGTACATTTGATAGATCGTCTGATGCGAAATAATGAAATATCATCATATATTATAAGAGCCTAGCCTACGACAGTGGACGTCCTTTAAAAAGAACACAATCATACATTCTTCCCTTTTAATGACCATACAGTTTGTAACAATTTAATGAATCATTTAAGTGGCTATATTTCTTTCTTTAAATTATAAATCTCCCACACCTTGAGTTCAGTATAATATCTTGACATCTTACTTAAAGAAGGTGGTGCCCATTTGTAACTAGCTAGCAGGAGATATTGAAAACTCTGAAACTATATGTGCCACTGCACGGCCTACGAATGCTATGCTGTTCCACGTTCATTTCTTTGCCTCAAAGCTCAATAAACGGCCGCTTATGGGAGATTTGTGCTGCAATATATGCAGCGCTTAAACGTTTCGATCTAAGATGAATTTTGTTTTGGCAGCGTACTCGTTGTGTTTATGTGATTTTTTTATTATTATCGATTCGATCGGGTCATTTTAATCTTTTTGAAAATGAATGTAATTTATAATCTTATTGATGTTAAAAATTTCACGAATATACTTATAGTGAAAAAGTAATATTAAAAAAATACCCTTCCGAGCATCGATTTAGTGGTTTCTGTCTTTCACTCAACGGCCATTAGTTGTTTTAGTGCCATCTGACTATCTGAGGCAAGGCAACTGTTACCACTGTTTGAAAGACAGACTTGGAAACATCTCTCTCTAGCCAGAATTTCTTTCGGCAGTCTTTTGAGCTTTCCCAAAGGCAGTGTTTTCCTTTATTTGGGACCAAATATGCCTTAGGCCTGCTTCTTGTCCCCTTAGGGACTCATGACTATAATAAATAAGATGCTTTTCCTTTAACGTATTATATCAACATATGTAACACAACACGTCAAAACTGTTCACACCAATCCAACTTGAACAAGTAGTTATTTATCTATTTAAAACACTACTTTTCACAGAATACAAACATCAGATCCAACTTTCATCCAACTTGTGAGGCGATATCTCAGTAACTAACTGTTCGCGTGATCTTTGTCAGGTAAACAAGGTTCTACACCCTACATATAGAAACGGGTGAAGAGAAGAGCGGTGGTATCGATAATTCATTAATGGGATTTGAAGAAGCCCTCGAAACTATTTAGCTTAGTGGCAGACTAACAATAAATTGATGAAAGGTTGCCTAAAAATATAGCCCTATGGAATTCATTTAATACTATTATTAAATATCCTTCCCAATTCTTCAATTAATGTTTAAAAGCCATTTAATTTCAGCATGTACAGGATAAATTTGGGATTTTTTATGGCTAGAGTCTAAAGGTCAACGGCATACCTTGATCATACTCTATATAAAAATTTTAAAAGGTTTGCCTGCTATAACATATTGTTTCTATGACATTTGATTTAATTCAATTTTTGAAACTTTTTCAAGCAATTTTCTGATTTTAAAATTTGAAGAGAGATGTCTGCTTATTATTTCAGATATCGAAATGGAACCCTCTATGAAATAATGATCCCGCTTTTAATTGTTTCATCCTGTATAATATAATTTTATATAATGTTCTTGGATAATTTTGAACTTGTTTTTTTCAATCTCTGCGTATATACTATGGACGAACATAGAATGCGAATAATCGTTTGGTGTTTTTGGAAAGAGCTTTTTTAAGAGAGCATTTTTCGACGAAATCATTCAGTTGATGTTGGGCATTTTTGGAATATAATTTTTTATTCATAATGTCGTTATAAAACAGCTGTATCGGCTAAAGTTCGCCAGATGATTTCGCTCAATATTTTATATTGTTATATTTTTTATTGATGCTGTGCGATGTTTTTTAATGATATATGTCTACTAAAAATGTTTCTGAGAAATTTTCTTCAATTTAATTTTTTTAATTTCTAAAAAATTTACTAGAATTGAAATTTGCAAAAATGTGTGATAGAATTACTTCGCTGAAATGAAAAATTTTAGTATGTTCATCATTATTATTAACCCTCAGGGGTGCGTTTAGTATAATATTATAAAGGACAAATAAAAACAATATTCTAATTTCCGCTAATGTTTTATTAACACTACGATCGTTACGTCATACCATGACTTCTTCAGGTGAGTATTACAAGATACTGATATTAGTGTTAATAAAACATAAGCGGAAATTAGAATATTGTTTTTATTCATATTTTCAAGATGAATTTCCGTCAAGTAAAGACCGAAACAATCATAGAAAGGACAAATAAATACAGGTATAAATCTGACTAAAGTTTCGTTTCGAAAAACAATTTATTTGGTTGAAGAAAAGATCATTATTTTCGCCCTTGAAATTGGGTCGTTTGTTTCATGTCAGAAATGGTCGCAAAACAAAGAGGCATAGTTCAAGGAATTTTGGAAGCACTTTTTTAAACCTTGATATACGGGTTGAATAAAATTTCAGTTATTAAATTTCAAATTTCCACTAAAAATCCAGTACTTCTATTTCGAATTATAATGAAATTCCTAGAAAAATTCATGCAGACATTGGACTAATTTTCGGCAACAATTTTCTTGATTCTAGTGGTGACAGAAAGGCTGTCATGTAATGAGAAAGGTGAGGGACGATTAAGTGGGTAACATCAGATGATCGCCCTTGAGAATACACGATCACTTGGAGTGCAATTAGCTACACTATTCATTCATGCGAGTATACTCATAGAGTTGTGCGATCAATTTAGTTAATTAACTACTATGCAGTATATATACGTGTTTGTTTATATAATGAGAATTATCTCGTTTGAATAATTTTGCTTAAAATCAAGTCAACTAGATTCTACTAATATTCGACTTATCAATTTAGTATCATTATCTGTCTCTGATGTGGCCTGTGTTGGTGATGAAAGACTACTTGGGGAATATGGTGCTTATATTAAATTCTGAAATATGGGGTTGTGCAGTTCGGTGAAAGTGAAATCAAAATAGACAAGCATGTTCTAAATTTTTTAACAAAATTGTTAAAGTATAATTCAACGATGTTGGGATTAGATGGAATTTGTCCTTGAAAACTATGGCCACTTCCTTGCATCCCAGAGACGATTGAAAATATTGAATGCTTGTAGAGTGCTCTAGGTATCTTCGATATCGTGATCAATGTTATAACTGTCGATGAATGTATGTTTTGACCATCTCCTGATTACACGAGTCAAATACTTTTCAGATCAATTGCTATGCATTCTATAACTTTCAAAGAATGTGTCTCAATTTGAGCTATTTATGTCGATCGCAAATATTTTTTTAACGACTGTATTCCACAATGGGTCTCAAGATAAACGAGGTTAAAATCAAATACAGTGAAATCTCCCATGGGCGGACACTCACGGGACCGCCCGATGGTGTCCGTTCAAGAGGGGTGTCCGCTTAAAAAAAATACATATGTACACAAAAAAAATTTAATGGAAATACAAATTGGAGAATATTGAATCTTTAAAATATAATAAATAAGGTTCAAAAATTCGTTTAGGTTTTCATTGAAACTCATACCCAAGAAATTCTTATTTCTGAGAATCTCTGCAATACCACTGAGTGGCAAGTCATCTTCAGGATCATATGTAACCGTCTGACTTATTTGGTCGTCACCTTGCATATTTTCATGCGTAAAATCGGATTTTCGGAAGCAATTTTTGATAATTTGCTTTGTTACTTGTTCCCAAGAGGTTTTTGCAAAGTTAATTGCGTCCAATGGTGAGATTTTTTTTGTCAATTTGAAAGCTGTACTAGCAGTCGCAATGTTTACTAGCAGGTGTTTCAGTATGAGACTTCGGTAATGGGTTTTGAAATTTTTTTATGATTTTTATGATTATGATCAAGTGGCTGACAAGCTGATGTACAATTAGTGGGTAGAAATAAAAGTTTCATATTTTGTAGGTGAATTTATTCTGGATGAGATCCAGCATTGTCCAAAAAACAACAAAATCTTCTTTTTTTCTTTTGCCATTTTCCAATCTAGTTCATGGAACCACTCTGTCATAATTTGTCTGGTCATTCAAACTTTCTTATTCCACTTCCAAGTTACAGGCAAGTTGTTTATGTTTATATTTTTGAATGCTCTGGGTTTAGCTGCTTTACCAATGACTAAAAGTTTTTCTTTTCCATATTTGCACAATGGAAAATTGTGAATTTCTCTGTGGGATATTTACCACCAACACATTATTCTTTTTTTAATGTTAGCGCTTTGTTAGGCAGAGCTCTGAAATAAAGACCTGTTTCATCAGCATTAAAGATGTCCATGGGTGAATATTCTTCCCAGAATGATAAGACTTCTTCTCTCAGAATGATGAGCACTTCTCCCAGAATGATGAGACACTTTCAGCAATTAACGAGGCTCTTTCCCCTGAAATTATTTCAAAACTTATGTTGTGGCGTTTTCTGAATTTATGAAGCCAACCAGAAGAAGCACTGAATGCTGAATGTCCTAGGGACGAGGCGATTTCTTCTGCTTTGCAGCGTATTAACGAATTTGAAAAAATTTTCACCCATAAGTTCTCTTCTATTTGCGTATAATGCCAACACTTCATTTATTTTGAATTAATGAGAAAATAAAATTCCACATATTCAAAACACCTCATAAACCAATTATTCATGTGCATACCTGTCAGAGGAATCCCTTTATGACGAGCAGCTATAAACCATTCATAACACAACATATCAATTTTGGTACCATCACCAGTTAGAAAGCTTCTCTTTTCATTTACATTGGTGTTCGACATCCACTTGTTCATAAGGATTTCTTTATGTCTAATTATATCAGCAGCTTTTGTTTTTCGGATATCAAAACGCTTAGATAAATTCCGTACACTCAATTTCTCCTTATTGTACACTTTTTTGTTTGAGAATGAGTATTTTTCTTTTTGAAGCCATTTCTTTCACTCAGAATTCAGACTCTAATACTAATTAAATTCTCGGGAGTTTCGTGCCGCAGTTGAAATCGATAAATCCCCGGTTCACTTGGGGAAGTCCCTCAGTGAAGGTTGGTACTAATGTGGACGCGCGCGACACAGAAATCTTTTCTTCTTTCCCATTGCGTCCCATTTGACGCAATGAACTCACAGCGATACTTTCCACGGAGAATTGAAAGAGTACCGATATTTTTTATTTGGTTTGGTCCGGTTAATAGAATATACCTTAGTGTCCGCGTCCGTTCAAGGGAATGTCCGTTCAAGAGACAAATAAAACAATGTAAACTATATGGGAGTCAGTCAGAACTATAAAAACTGTCCATTCAAGGGAGGTGTCCGTCTAAAGGGGGTATCCGCGAGGGGGAATTTCACTGTATATGGTGATATCAAAGAATACAAGCCATCGTATAAGACGGAATGTCATCATTAACTATTATAATTAAATAATATATGTCTTTTTTTGCTCTGCAACATCTGTTCAGGTCAAATTGAAATATAGTACAATGTAAAAACCAGTTATTACCAATAATAGTGAGACTTGACATTAAATCAAAGAGAAATAAATAAATTACTTGTATTGGAAAGAAATATCTTGCGCATTATTTACGGTCCTTCTCAAGATCTGCATACAAATAAGTGGAGACGAACAGCTAACTGGAGGAACTTTACGGAAAAGAGAATATCGTGAGATATTTTAAGGCCAATTGATTCGGGCAGTACATAATGTAAGAAGTGAAGATCAGCGCCTCACAGGGCGCTCACCCATAAAACTGGCTTGGTTCTATACGATTGCATGTACTCTGTCCATAAGGGCGAATACGCCATAATAAGATCTGTGCTAGTTTTAAGGGGGGGAATACTATGACGTTTTAGTTTCCTCGAGTTCGTAGATTCTGGCATTGAACTCTCCCTGGCGTCCCTTAGCCTTCAATAGCACCTTTTGGCAACAACGCTACCACGGGAGGGTGGATCGGCCCGCAGGAGTATTTATACTCCTAGCCACCCATTTTGGTGTTGAACTCGTGGGGGCAGTGGTTGAAGGCATGCATGCTAGGCTAGAAGGGTACTCTGCCGTTCAGGGTTTTAGTTCTTGTGCCTGAATAGGTTCGTAATGAAAATGATGAAGTTTCTAGTGTTGAAAAAAGAAAATCAGTAAAACCAATACATCTTTCCAACTGCCTGTTGCCTTGAAAAAATTAAACATTAAATGATTTGTTTAACAGCTGTACAAAAAGATCATGAAAAGTTGTTGATTCATATAGGTAATAACGAGTGGGCAATTCAAAATTTTTATTGTTGATTGGCTATAAATAAAAAACTGAAGAATATTTTTTCGATGTTATGAGTTTATAAGGAAGGATAAACCTTGATATTTACGAAAGGAAAATAATATAATTCAAATGACCGCCACAACTAGTCATATAGTACGCCATTCGATCAACCAAATTTTTCATTACATTGTCGATTGTTTGGGGTTTCAATTTTATGAATGGTAGTAACTTCGATTTCGTGTTTCAAGGCATCAATCATTTCTGGATGGTTATCATAACACTTATCCTTAACAGATCTCACAAAAAATAGTCCAACGGAGTCAAATCACAGCTTCGAGGCGGCCAATTGATATCGACTGATCATTAGATTTTCAAAAACAGTGCGCAAAAGATCGGTGGTTATGTTGGCTGTGTGGCAACTGGCCCCGTTATGTTGAAACCAAATGTCTTCCAAGTTTTCCTTTTGAATTTTGGGAAACAAAAATGGATCGAGCATTGTATGGTAACGTTAGCCGTTGACCATGACAGCGGCTTCGTGCTCATTTTCGAATGATGCCACCGGATCAAAAACCGCACCAAAGAGTTACTATTTTTTGATGCACCGGCTTTTCCACAATGATATGTGGCTACTCTGATCCTCAAGTGTTTTGCTTATTCACATATCGTCAAAGGTGAAAATGACCCAGATAATTTTTCTGGAAAATGTTCATCTTCGGCCATGCGATCATTAGTCTATCGAGCAGAGTGGTAACGCATCAGATCGTCACGAGGTTTCACTTCTTGCACTAGTTGAAATTTATAAGCCTTCATACCGAGGTCTTCATGAAAAATTTTTCTCAGAGAAATGCGAGACGTGTTCTAGACGAGTTGATGTTGATGGATGTTCAGCTATATTCTGGACTATAGCAGCAGCAATGTTTTCAGGTGTGCTCACTGGGCGAGAACGTAGACAGGTTGTTTTATCAAATAACGATCCAGTTTCATGAACTTGTTTCACAAATTTATCCACGGATTGCAGTAAGGGCATTCCATTTCTATTGAATTTTCGACGTAAATTTCTAACAGTTGGGAGAGAAGCGTGAATTGACCCATTTTGTTGATGTAGAATATTAAACTAATTTTCAGTCAACATACGAATGACAGAAGTGTCGTCAGACTTGACATAACCACTGTTTCAAAATGCCAATCCTAGATGGCTCAAACCTTCATAATCTTTATTTTGTGAGAAAAATCTGTTCAGTTCAAATATGTGGACAGATCATCTGTGTGCTTCTGGATATCAGATCTCTTGTGGAACTACACTATTAAATGTTACGAATCACATAATTGCAACTAGAGATTCTGATGATGCCCTGCTGAAGGTGAACATGAATGTAAATATCTCATACTCATTACGCTTATGATCATTGCCTCCGGCTCAAATTAGTTTAGACCAAAGTAATTTTATTTGGATCACAAGTAACTGAAACTTCATTCTCTAATTATTCACAATTATGTAACACATCTTCAAAAAGGCATTTGCCTTTTAAATATGGAGAGCAATAAGCAGTATTTTCGAATTATTTCACTTTAACTATAGAAAAGGTAAAAATGCTAGAAAAAAATTAAGCGATTTTATGGAGAAGATGTGTTGATAGTACTCACTCCAGTACTCCAGAACTGGTTTGCAAAATTTCAATCCGGCAATTTTGATGTCGAAGATGCACCACGTTCCATAAGTCCGGTTGAAGTTGATAAATACACGATAAAGGCATTAGTTGAGGCAAATCGGCGAGCAAGAACACGTGAGATCGGTGAGAGTTTGAATTTATCAAATTCAACTGTTTATGACCACTTGAAGGGCTTGGGTTTAACCTCGGAGCTCGATATATGGGTTTCCCATGTTTTCACGGAGAAAAATTTCTGTCATGGCGTTGACGCCTTTCAAACGTCACGAAAATAATACATTTTTGAAGCGCATCATTACCGGGGACGAAAAATGGGTTGTTTCTAACAATGTCAAACGCAAGAGATCACGGAACAAAAAAGATGAACTGGCTCAAAGCGATTTAAGAGCCAATATCCATAAAAAAGGTGATGCTGTCTGTTTAGTAGGAATTTAAAGGAATCGTTTTTTCGAGCTTTTACTGTATACTACAACAATTAATTCGGAAGTCTACTGTCATCAGATGGTCAAACTGAATGATGCACTTCAACAGACAAGGCCAGAATTAATCCACAGAAAAGGTGTAGCATGTGTAGTGTTCTACCAAGATAATGCGAGACCTCATACAAGTTTGGTCACTCGCCAAAAGCTTTTACAGCTTTTCACTGTTTTTACACCATTTCACTGTCGGGTCAAAAATTAACAGTGCGGTGACCTAACGTGGTACAAGATCGCAGTTACAAAGCCTACACAGAACACAACTGAACTCCTAACTCGCACAAGCTGAAGAAGCTTCTGCGGGATCTTCACAGAAGATCTAGGAGTATCAGGATAATAATAATAATAATAATAATAAATAGCATTGCAATCAAAGACTAAAAATTTTATGAGCGTGGAATCCTGCTACTACCAGAAAGATGGCAAAATGTGGTAGACCAGAATGACCAATATTTAATCAAATAAAATATTTATTAATTATATGAAAATTGTCTTTCATTTTTCCCAAAAAAAACGGACTTATTTTCCGAACAACCCAATAGTTCCCCTGCTCTTGAGGATACTCTTTCATCTTGGATATTTTCCGTAAGCAAGTCCGATTCTGGTAAACCATTGCAATTGGAGTGTGTATAATGCCGGATATGACGTCACGAATAGGATGCTCATTTTTCTCTAACTTGTGAGCCCTTAGGTGTAGTAATTCTGAAACTGGTATTAGGCAATATATGATTTAAATTGATGTAAGGTTGTTAATGAGCGCTTGTAAGAATCTGAGTGTGGCTAATTAGATATGTACATGTACATCATAAATGACGGGATTCTCTACTGGATTTATACGTTAGCTTCGGCATCTCTTCTCGATGTTTATGTAATTTGAAGGAGCATGAAAAATTGATTGTTTAATGAACTATGAAAATGTGTAGGTGAACGTTTAATGCAGATAATGATCGTACACTAACTACATTGTAATATATGTAATTCACTCACTGCCATGATTAGGTACGAACAGTTTTGTTTTAAATGGCAATATTTAATGATCATTTCATTTTATGTATGTATTATGTATATGGAATGCTGCAAATGATATAGATATTGATTTTCTAAAATACCTTTTAATCTAAAGATTATTTCAAATATTCAGTACAACATATCGTTCCAAGAAGTCGGCTTGAAAAGGATCACAAAATGATCGTTTCTGTTATCATTAGCTAAAAATTTTAATATTATCTCTAATAATCGGGAATCTATGTACCATGATGGCACTGAATCGTAGATTTATATCCATAAACGAGTTGATCTTTATCCGTTACGGTTGAATTCTGTGTAGGTACTTGTTCAATTTTGTTGTTGCATTCTTAAGATTTGTTCCAGATATTACCTGAGAAAAGAAGCAAATGAACTGTGGTTTGCTTTCTGAAGTTGATGATGTTTTAGTTAACATTTGATTCTATTTAAAATAAAATAAGAAGGAACGGTTTTTTACTTGATAGAAGGATTATTACAAAATTTGAATATCAAAACAGATTTAATCTGTTGTCTTCTACAATTTTAATTTCAAGAAATTCTTTGAAGAAACTTTGAGAATTAAATTAATGTCTTCAAAGAATTTTTTGAAATTAAAATTGTAGAAGACAACAGATTAAATCTGTTTTGATATTCAAATTTTGTAATAATCCTTTTATCAAGTAAAAAACCGTTCCTTCTTATTTTATTTTATATATGATATATAATTATATTAGGTTTTTTGAATAAAGAAATTCATTATACAGTGTTGAATGGTTTTAACTAAGGCCAAGTGCCTTATAAGCTTTGTATGATTTTCTATGAACATGGAACATAGAGTACCTTGGATAAAGGTACCTACTTAGATGTTTGTTGAGAATCGTGTATTTCTAAGATGGCACTGGTAAGTCTATACATTGTTTAATTGATTTTATTATTTTTTTATATGTAAAGTTGAACTGATCTTATCTTAACTTTAATTATTTCTTGAGGTTGTGCTACATGTTTTGAGATTTTTTGAAGTAATTTATTTAAATATATTGAATATTTCAAATGAAAATTAGTTTTCGAGAAGTTCTTGAAATTATGTTTTTTATTTTTGAGAAGGAGTTATTTTTCATTAATATAGGATCAGAAAACAATACATTTTGTAACAAACAGGGCTTCGTAAGTTTGTCTGAAGAGTTCATTACGCATGTCTGGAACGAAACAAAAAATGTTTGCTTATTTATATTTTAATTTCAATTGACAATTTATATTCGTTGGTTTTTCTCAATTCCATTTGATATTGTATGATGAATTTTGATTTTATACGTCTATTAAATATGAGCAGTGCTTATAAAGACATTAATTTACTTCTTAAAGTTTCTTCAAAGAATTTTTTGAAATTAAAATTGTAGAAGACAACAGATTAAATCTGTTTTGATATTCAAATGTTGATTCTATTATTCATTCAATTTGGAAACTAATTTTTTGGATACGCAGTGCTCTTATCTGAAGTTATCTAGCGTCACGTATGTAGTCAACAATTAAGTTACTTGGATATATTTATTATTTTACTGATGAATCCTATATTTTTCATTTATTTTTATTTTTCCAGCGGCCCTCTTGTCTGTTTGTAAGTCATCGGATATCGGTCTGGCCGTTGTGAAGAGTTTTTTCCCCTCTCACACGAATCCCTTATTGGGTAAGTGAATGTTCTTTATGCCTCGCAATAAATGTATTGCCATGAAGAGGGCACCGATAAAATTATAATCTGTGATGGGTGTGGTAGACCTGTTCATGCCTTGAGTTTTGAACTCTTTTCTGCAGAATTTTAATGATTCGACTTTCGACCCCTGGCAAACACCTGTTTCCACAGGTGTTTGCCAGAGGAGGCGCGAACTCACGTCCGAACATCAGGACAGAACGAAATCGACCGAGGCGGATCCTTAATCGAGCCCAAGAACGAGCTTACCTGTTCAGGACGTACCAGCGTCTGTATAGGAAGGATCGTGCCGCCCTGGCCCGGAGTGTCATCAATGATGAACCTCTGGGGGGTCATACTTTTCCTGACATAAGATCCGCGGAGCAAAGATTCTCCGCTCTATTTGGTCACCCGTCTACCATAGAGAACGAGCGAGTCGAAGCGATACAAGGACCGACAGATCTTGGGGCTCCCATCTCCGAACAGGAGATTGTGGATGCTCTTAAGGTTTCGAAGTCACCTTCCGCTGGGGTCGATGGTCTCTCGATCAAAGATCTTAAGAAGGTTCCTCTTCGGAGACTTGTGCTACTTTTTAACTCCATGTTCCTGTTCGGCGTTACGCCGCTTCTATTCAAAAGGAATAGGACTATTCTTATTCCTGAGGGAGGTGACCTACAGGATGTTAATAACTGGCGGCCCATAACCATCGCCTCGGTGGTGGTAAGGGTAATTAACAGGATCGTCGGAAAACGTTTTGGCTCTGTACCGTTACACGGACACCAGCGGGGGTTTCAACCGGTTGACGGAGTTCTCCTGAATAACCTCACATTACAGACACTCATCAAGGAACGGCGTAAGGGCGTGAAGCCTTATAACATCCTGAGTGTCGACGTGCGTAAAGCATTCGACACCATCTCTCAGCGGTCCATCTCACGGGCTATGACGCGGTTTGGGATAGATGAGGTGACGAGGCGGTATGTCGAGGACTCTTTTGAGAACTCGTCTACCGTAATTGAGGTCGGAGGCAAGAGAACGCCTGAGATTCCAATCAGACGTGGTGTGAAGCAGGGTGACCCGCTCTCACCTGTCTTGTTCAATATGGTCCTCGATGAGCTGATCTGCGAGTTGGAAAACTCCGGATACGGACTGCCCATTAGTGCGCTCCAGAGGATAGCAGTCCTAGGCTATGCCGACGATTTGCTTCTTCTGGCCGAAACATCAAAGGATGCCGAGAAACAGTTGAAGTTGGTGGTCGAGTTCTTTGAGCGGAGGGGGATGTCCCTAAACCCCTCAAAGTGCGTCGCGGTTACCGTTCGCGTTAACCGTGGCAATAAGCACATATATTCCGTCTCGAGAGCTTTGTTCGCCATTGATGGCCAGTCCATCAGGCAACTGTGCCCGACGGATCTGTTCCGGTATCTCGGCGAGAATTTCGGAATTATGGGTCAGGCCGGGCCTACGTTGGAAAACCTCAACGTTCAGCTCAGAAGGATCGGTGCTGCGCCGTTGAAACCACACAATATTCTGAAGCTTATTAAAGAACTGAAGAAGTAAATAGAGGTTGAAGCAGGTGAGATCTGGGAGTACTAAGGTAGCTCAGTTAGATTCTGCACAAATGTTTCGGACTGAGGGGAGGGAGATCAACAAGATTCTTGAGAGAACCAAACACTGCAACAGCTTCATTATACATGAAAGCACTGAGAGGAGTAACACACGAAAGGATCAGGTGCGAGAGCACACAGATCTCGTTGGAAACCTGATGAGAGAGTGTGAAAGTTCTGAACAGGCCGTGGATCATACAAGGCTAGTAAGTTTGATAATACCCAAGAATTGTGTAATCTCCCTTTAAAAGGACGCATGTCATCTTCAGATGACATCTTACCCAAATTCAAGAAAGTCAAGTCCAAATTGCCAATGTTTTCATTTTTCCAGATAGGAGACCATAATAGGTAGTGTTGAGTTCCGAGAGTCCGAGTTGCTCCGCTTCTAGTGAAGCACCATCCAGAATAAAGCACATTAGTGGAGACTATAGTGCATTCGAGGATAAATATTGTGCTTCCATGGTAGATCTTTCCTTGTACTATCAAATTGCAAGAGGGCATCATACTAAATTGACTACATTTATACAATCAGTTTGTGACTATTCATTTGATAGTATTTATGTAAGTTAGACATACACACGGAATATAGTTGTATTGTTGTGGATTCCGACAAATAGTTTGATGAATTGGCAAATCCTGTGGTGGTGTGCTCGTTGCATTTTCTCATGATAGAGATTATGGGAATACGAATATTGAATACACTAGTTGCCGTTTGTGCACTCCACCTATTGGATTCACAATTTGTATATTGTATTTGCCTCCTGCCTTTAAAATTGAACTTCTGGGTAAGACTGTTCTAGTGCTTGAAAATTTAAACGTTCCCAGATATTTTGGGGCTTTTCTTATTCAGAGTCCATGCTGCTCAAAAATTTCTTCGATTTAGTTGGGATGAGACAACTTAATGTTGAGTTAAATTGAGATGAATGACTGTTAAATCTGGTACTGGTCGTTGATGCTCTTGATGTGACCATAATAAAATGTGAGGTGCATTTTGCCCCAAATCATCCATATCATCCTGCACTGACGATAGGTATGAGTTGATCCTTGCATTCATGTCAATTAAATTTTCTTAAGGTACCCAGAATATTTTTTTTATTTCAGAAGAGCCAGCTTTTCTGCATTAAAGTCGTCTATCTATAGCTGAGATTGGATTATGTTGGGGATATTCACTGATGTTAATCCTGTCTCAAAATACATTTATTGCCATAGCAACAAATATATCAAAATGCAATGAAAGGGTTTTCTGAGGCCATATATAAAAATTAGAAAACAATTAAACTGAAGTGTCGAATAAAACTAAACAGTTCGAAACAAATCTCAAAACTGCTAGATCGCAATATTAACGTGAAAGACCTCAGTTTCGTTGACAAAATAATGCTGAACCACAGGGCCGTCTCTAATGAGACGAAACAGTGTTAAATCACAAGACCTTGGTGGTAAATTGTGATCTCTTGCTTGTGTGTGTTGCTTGTTATGGCACGCAGCGCCGTCTCGTTGAAAACAAACATCGTCCACATCAATATCTTCCAACTTCGGCCATAAAAAATTATTAATCATAGCTATGTAGCGCAATCCATGCTCCGTAGCAGTTGCTAGCCTCATTTTCGAATAAGTAATAACACTACCCACAAACTGCACCAATCAGAGAAACAGACCACGTTGAGGATGGAGAGTTTTTCGACAATCATTCTTGGATTTTCCGAGCCCCAAATGCGACAAATCTGCTTATCAACGTAGCTTCCGAGCTGAAAATGGGTCCTATCACTGAAGGTGATTTTCTGGTGAAAATCGGGATCATTCTGATGCATTTCAAGGCCCTTATCATCGAAGATACGAAGTTAATGGTTATCGCTTGAATTCTCTTGTCAACTGAGCTAGCCTTAAAACCTAAGTCTTTATACAAAATACGGTGCATTGTCGTTTGCGGAATGACTAATTCTAAGGTACGACGAAGAATCGACAAACCTACGCGTTACAGTAGCAATATTCTCACACGGTTTCGATTCCTTACATCATTTACTTGTCCCAACAGCTCAAATTTTTCCACCAGTTTCTATTGCTGGCAGAGAAGGTGCTTAACGACGACCTAAAAGTGCTTTAGTTTTGCAAAGTGTGACTGCAAAATTTTTACCATTTTTGTAATAAATTTGAACCCTTTCAAAGCATTGTTGAAGCGTGTATCATTCCATTTTTAGTAATGGCGTAGTTAATACTTGTCAAATATCAAAAGATGATAGCTTCAAAAGTGACATATAGTGGGCTATTCAAACTCTTATTGGAAAATCCTTTACAATAAATGAACCATACGGATCTATGTAAATCTAATAATTCCATAAATTTAAATTAAATCTGTGCCATGCCAATATTTTATATTAGTTATATTCTTGTTATGTTGTGTGTACCTGCACTATTTTTTGGTTTTCAGTTGTCAAAATATGGGTTAGCATACGTTTTGTTGGTAGTGAAATAGTTATTTTTGAGCACTTTGAATTGATATTTAGGTACTGTTATTGTATGAATTAGTTCGTTTCTTTGTGAGAGTTCAAATGGAATGAAATAAGAAATTAATTAATTTTCTATGACTTTTCATCAACTGAAAATACAGTGACTCGAGTCGCTGGCTGATACACATAACTCGAGTCACTGTATATTGAACTCTTTCTCTTTTCTATTTATATATTTATATTTTATATTTCATCACATGAAATATAGAAATATTATGTTCCCACAAGTCATAAAGTGAGGAATATATGAAAATATAATGAAACAAGAAATTATTTAGTTTTCTATAATATCATTTTTTATTAACTGAATATATAGTGACTCGAGTTACTTTATATCAGTCAGTGATTTGAGTTACTGTATATCAGTCAGTGGCTCGAGTCACTGCAAATTCAGTTAATAGATAGTGATTGAAAACTAAGTTATTTCTTCACTTTCCACTATCACCTGTGAAAAAATAATTTTTCTTTTATATTTACTCTGATAAAATATGAGTACTGTTAGCATTGCATTCGATTCCAGTAAAACTTAATATATCTGATCAATTTAATACATCATGGTCATTATTTTTTTATGCCAGAAACTTTGAATTAATCAAGAACACCTGCTCATGTAGCAAGGTTTCCTAATATCCTTCGAATCTTGGACCTACTCTAGAAGTATCAGATATCTCCCTTCAGGCTACTCCATTCATTTCTCCCCACTGTCTGTGTTGTAATTATATTTTATGAATGAAGTTGACCTCTATCTGAAAGAAAGACGTGAATCCATTCACCTTACTTGCGCTGCTTGTAGCTTCAGGTCTATTAATAGAGATCGCAATGGTCAACAACACTTCTTACCACCTCTGTGCTCTTTGTAGCCAGTAAATAATTCTGATACGCGTAGGCGCCACATTACATAATGTTGTATGTTTGTTCGATTTAGTTGTTCGACAAATTCAACGGCATTTACGAATTCACCAGGAAGAGACCAAAAGATATATGCCCTTTATCGATAATTTATGTAGATAAGAAAAAGCGTGGGAAATTATATATCTGAAGGAGCATTTCTGTTTGATATCAACGAAGCTGCCGAAGCAACAAATAATATCCAACTGTTTGTACGGATTACATATACGAATTTTATATAAAGGTTCGTGAGAAAATATTTTGTATTCCGTTCAAAGGACCCAATTTGGAATTTATAACACATTTATTATGAAAATAAATTATTATTTGAGTCGATACTCAATAGAAGTATTAGAATACATTTGAATTCAAACATCTTCCTGATAACTTCTACAACATATTATATATCAAAACTCATATATTAAGATACTAAGAAAGTATCACAGTATGTATAATTGATATAAACTATTGCTTCAATTTCTAGATTTCGATTAAACATTTTTCACATTATGACATAAAATTTATAAATAAATTTTTATAAAGTGCAGAAGCTTCCAGATAGGAACCTGAACTTAAAATTATTTGAATACTTTAGACGAGTATCGACTGAACTGTTAATTTTGTTAATTATGGATTGATTTCATATGGACTCAATAATCTACAACAATTCGATAATTATGTATTGTTTCTGGAATATTGGTTATTTTTGTCTTTAATATTGGACATTGTATGGAAAAAATAAGATTTGTTCTGTATTTTCGGTGTTTGAGTACGCCTGGCTTTGTATTATTACAAGTCACTTCTTTAATGTCTCCAATACATTGGACATATGTTACCCGCTTTTTAACGTCGAAACAATTGTCATAAGTTAAAGTTCTGATTCAACTATTACATTTTTTTATTCTATCCTTCATATAAAGAATTATCATTTCATATTGGAATAGTAAATTTTTCTCTAGATGTAAGATTATGTAATCAGATATATAGGTTGTTTTTACATTGTGTGTATAAATTTCATGTTATAATGTGGAAAAAGTTTTCCCTAGACATTAAAAGAATATTTTATATCAATTATATGTATTGTGACACTTTCGTAGTAGCTTAATACATGATTTTTGATATATATATATATAAATATATATTTATATATGTATTTCTACATATATAGTTGAAGTTTTCAGAAAGAATTATGAATTAAAATTTATAGTCATTATTATTATTCAGTGACGAATGAATGGTTCTGGTTGGACCCAAGAAAATGGGCGGCGACTCAATTTTCGAAATTATGCTTCGTAGTCTGCACGAAATATTGTTATGACCTAAAACAATGCATAATAAATAGTAATACTAATGGAAAATTGGAAAATCCAGAATATATTGAATAATCTCAATCTAGGCAATTGAAAAAAATAATGGAATACTTCATGGCGATTTCTTCCAGTTTTATATGGCATCGAATCCTTTCTCGAATATCTCCAAAATGAGCAGGAAGCAGTAAAAGATACATTATGTGGGCACACAATACAAAAATAACCGTTGATCATCTCTTCTATGCTGACCACTTATTAACAGGAAGTCGATCTAGAATATAAATTACGACAAACCACAATACTGAGTTAAATTAACATGACATTTGGCCTTGAAAAAGCAGAACCTGCTTCACCATACGAAAAATACCAAATATTCCCTCAACCTGTCAATAATTTCATTCACCAGCCAGCAGATCAAGGATGAGAAGAACTGCTGAGAAATAATGATAATGACTTGTCAAAAAGATATCGATTTTGTCACCAACTTACAAATATTTTCATTCGTCAACCAGCAGATCAAGGACGAGAAGAACTATTGCAAATGTTGAAAAATAATAATAATAACATTTAAAGAAAAAGGTAAATGTGGAATAGACGCAGTAGGGGATAGATGCCTAAGTGAAGACGTGAGGATTTGTGTAAATACGAAACTGGCAATGTTTTGTTTTTTGTGAGCTTACCTTTTCTTTTCAACCCAACCAGTTTACTACGTTCATTTCGCTGAAACGGTCAATTCAAAAGATCACTGTAAGCCCTAACACAGCGAAGTATGTTCCGATTTTTTACTTTTTCTTTATCAATTTGATGCATATATGTTTTCTCCACCGCCTGATTCAGAAATACAGAAGGAGGTACCTACTAAGAATTTGCAAGAATGTTTTTCCGTCTGTAAAATTCCCGTACTACTGCACATTGATTATTACAATCGATGTCAACTACGGCAAGAGAACGAAAATAGAATATTATGTGGGAGTCAAAAAAACATGGTAGTAAATAGAAGAATGAGAAAAATAAAATAAATAAACAGATTTGGCAAGGAATTGTGATTATCTTCAACTCATGAAGAAGTATTCCATTTATGTATTAGAGACGTCCTAAAGAAAAGCCATATTTTTTTCCTTATATATTTTCATTTTCTACAATCCCATTCAGTGAATGGTGATCAAAGATGAGCAAATCAAAATTTTCTTTCATTCATTCCATAAGACATCTATCCCAGGAGTTGAAATATCAATGATGTATCTAATCCGTACAGTAGGCATCCCCTCATCTATAAGACTGGTTTATTTTGTTTATTCATCAAGAAATGGAACTAAAGATATCTGAACAATTTTTTTTATTGATAACTTAACAAAACATCTTCAAAATATGAAAATATTAAATACTCATATTGTATATGTTAATAGCCCATTTCAAGAAGGTTGGCAACTATCCCATATTTACCCTATATTGAGTTAGTAACCAACTTGCCAATATCTTCATTTATCAACTAGCTGAACGAGAATGAGAAAAACTGCTGAGATTGCCGAAATAATAATAATAATGACATGTTACGAGACTTTAGTACCAAGTGTCAATAGTTTCAATCATCCACTAAGAGATTAAGGACGAAAAGAAGTGCTGAAAGTGCCAAAACAATGACAATAATGGCTTGTCAAGAAGACGACTTTGTTACCAATCTGCCAATACCTCAATTCATCAACCAGCCGATCAAGGACGAGAAGAAATGCAAAGCATGCCTTGAGGTACGAACCGAACTTGATTTTCAACAGCTTCGTTTGTGCGTGGAGAAAATCAGATGTTCCTAATGACGGTTGCAGTGATTTTTTTCATATCTGTTCTTTATTTTGAAATTTTTGCTTGAATTCTAGATTGCTGCATCATCAATCAGTTCGGGGTATAACAAATCAATTAAACTCGTTCAATTAATAACATACGAATGTATCAAATTCATCACTTGATCTCATACCTAGGATTCTTATATTTGTCCCCATTCAATTTAAACAGTATTTGCGTGATATTAGCAATCTAATAAATAGCAATCTAATGCCGAAATATGATGAAATCCTAGTGAATTACACCAAATCTGGTATGCCAACTTCGTCTTCTTCAAATGTTTTTCAAGTACTGAACATCTCAAATGGTATTTACTAGAACAGGTCAGATTTAAAGAACCTATTTCTTTCATAACTACGGTAGAAAAAATAGAGGCTGCGTGTTTTACTGAGTAATGCTCATAAAAAATACAAGACAATTCTTTATACCTTTTGGGAAATCTCTTATGGATAGGAATATGGATATTATTAGATATTTAACTTAACTCATTATTTACCATTTAAGCTGCCATGGCAATTTTAAAGAGCGAAGGATATAAAATTACCAATTCGAAGCTTCGTACCGCTAATCAGATTCACTTGAATGATTTTCTTCTCCATAGCTTTGAAAGGAATAGCTAATATTTTCAGTTATTTATTCGACAAGATTAAAAAGTTTTCTTGTGGGTGTAAAGTTATCTATGATTATTAGATTTCATCCAACGTATAAGTGCCAACAGTCTATGATTTAATTGTCAGATATCTCGAACTGATCGCCAAAATCGATTAAAATATTCACATTTGAAGTCATCGAGAAATCCTTGATAATTATCATTTGCGATGTCGTAAACGTAAATAATCTTCAATATGCTTATGAATATTCTTCCCAATTTCTTTAAATCCTGGTGCCACCAGCTTCCTTCTTTGTAATGACCTTTACATTCACATCATACGATAAATACGGTTGTAAATATTTACTCAATCAGATAAATACTGCGAAATATACTCCTTATTTTAATTATATTGTACCTTGTTCTCCCACGTTTGACACATATTCCTTTCACCTCAAACCCAACAGAACACTCCTCGGCAATTTTTCATAATAGTTATCAATACATACAATAGCGATATTCTCAGAAGTTTTCGATTTTTTAAACAACACATATCGCGCGTGGAAATGCAAATTTTTTCGGAAATGACGTGTTAAGGACTTTGTTGTATAGTGTATTACACTGGCTGACAAGATTTTTGTAACACAAAGCAGATCTTAATTTTTTTAATGGAAATACTTTTCTAATATAGGAAAAATATTCCTGAAGCCCTTACACGTACCAGTTTTCAACAGCTCAATAAGACCATTTTACATTGGCAAGTAGTCCATTTTATAAGGGGGCGGTTAAAATGGATGCATTTTATAACAGGAAAAGTACATAAACTGTGTTGTTTACAATATCAGATATGAAATTAAGATTAAAAATCAGTCTTCTCTTGAGTTTCGAAGTGTGTGGTAGATAAGAAAGTGTTTTGAGGACGAAAATGTTGAGACAGTTGGAAGATCTCTGCTGACAAACTTTATTATATTTGTGGAGAATTCATGATAAAATCACAAGTCATGCGCTTTTCTGAAAATGTTAAAAAGCCTACTTCCAATATTTTGGTGTTTTAGTTGATGATCAAGACGAGCAGTGTGCTTCGTATGTGTGCTGTGTTAATTGTTGGTACAGTGGATGAATAGAAAGAGAAAATGCATGGCTTTTGCAGTCCCTACAGTATGGCGAGAACCCACTTATCATTAAGACGATTGCTAATTTTGCCAGAAATAGACTGAAGGTTATTCCAAAAAGAGAATGCACAAGATCGACTATCCAAATTTACAGGTCTGCAATACGACCTGTTCCTCATAATACAGATTCTCACCTTTAGATCCGCAAAATGTTGTTTTGGAAGATATTGGAGACAACGCATCATAAGGCAGCTCCGAAGAGCAGTGCACCGACCCCACTTTTACTCCAGGTCCCAGTTCCGGCGAGCCACATTGAATTGTTCAAAGTGAGTTAAATGATTTAGTACGTGGTTTGGGGTTATCAAAGCAACAATCAGAATTTCTTGGTTTCCGCCTTAAGGAATGGAACTTATTAGGCAACAAAACGAAAATTACGAATTTCAGAAAAAGAAATGCTCCGCTTTCTGCATTCTGCAGTATGCAAAATTCGTTGTGTGCGTGCACTGATATTGATGGCTTAATACAGGAACTGGATATTGAGCATTCCCCCTCTGAGTTGCGTTTCTTTATAGATTCGTCTAAATACAGTTTAACAGCTGTCTTATAGCATTATGGAAATTTAAAACCCTCTCTACCATTTACCCATTCAGTAACGATGAAAGAAAGTTATTAAAATATGCGCACTCTTTTGAATAAAATAAACTACAACACGTATAAATGGGAGATATCTGGGGACTGAAAGTTATGGTGTTTTTAGTGGAACTTCGGGGAGGCTTTACAAAATATGGCTATTTTCTTTGTCTATAGGACAGTCTTGCAGTAAATTAGCATTATATAACAAAATTTGGCCAGAAAGAAGTGTATTTCAATCGAGATCTCAAAACGTTAAGTTAAGACCTCTTGTAGACCCCAAAAATGTCCTTCTGGCTCCTGTTCACCTTAATGAATATGAATAAAGTTGGAATGAATAAAGTTGATGGATTTAAATACTTAAAACAAGTCTTTCCCAAGCTAAGTGATGCCAAATTAAAGAATTTATTGGACCACAAATCATAAAATTGCTTGACGTCGGTAATTTTACAGTGAAGCTTACCAGGCAGGAACTCAGAGCATTTGTTAGAGTAATAAGAGGAGTTTTAGGCAATAATATGGATGCAAACTACCAACAGTTAGTTAATGAAGTATTAGATGCCTACATATCGCTGGGTGCCTGAATGTCATTAAAAATTCAGTTGCTCCATTCACATCTGTCATTTTTTCCTGAAAATTTGGGAGCTGTCAGTGACGAGGAGAGTCGAAGATTCCACCAAGATATTAGGAAAATGGAAATTCGCTATCAAGGGTGATGAGAACCAGCCATGATGGGTGGTTACTGTTGATTTTTGAAGAGAGAAGATATGACCCCTCATAAAAGGAAAAAAATAGAATTCAATTAGTATTTTAAGTCAATATTTTCAATCTTTGGGTTTTTCGTAAATGTAAGGTACGTTAAGTAGGTGTAAAACTAAATTAATGTACCTTATCCTGGATCTTTATGTTTATAAATAATAAGTCGAATAAAGAAATTTTTCTTCACTATAATACATGTTTTCACAATTCGCTAAAAGTGAATTAGAAGTAAATGAAAGACGATCTTTCAGTTTGTTCTTCAAAAACTATGGAACTGTAATGACCATTCGAAAGGTAAAGAAGTCAATTTGCTTCTGGCATTGCCTTGGGCAGACTATTGAAGGAGCAATGGGAAAATATGAAGTGATTGTATACAGGTGCATTAACCTAATCACGATTTATACTACTTTAATTTTTATCCTAATGTCAAAAACCTGCAACTTTTAAACATAAAAAATTTTCGCAAAAAATTATAGCACACACAATCTGGAATATTTAGGATATTTTTCAGGCTCTCTGTTATAATTTTTTACCCACATATATCTTAAGTTTCCCACATTTCAACAGACAATGTTTCATTACTGTTTATTTTCAGCTGAAATTGTTTCAGTAAATAAATATTTGAAATATCATAACACTGCTAGAATAAGGGTTTTGAAGTAATGGTATTTTCGAGTCTGGCAACACTTCTGTCATTCGTGTTTTGACAGCAGGTTAGTTCAATATTAGACATCAACGAAATGAGTCGATTTAGGATTGAATAAAACAGGGAAATACTAAAAACTTATTGTCAAAGTGGTGAATCCTCTACCTAAACTGTTAGAAATTTAGATGAAAAATTCAATAGAAATGAAATATCATCAATAAGCAGTGTGAGCTATACTAATTGAAATTTCTACAAATTGAGATAGTGTAACCTACATCTGTATAACAATTCTATACTCAAACTCGATAAGGTTTTGTTGAACACAGAGGCAAATTGCAGACATGCGCACGGTTCAAACTTGTTGGTTTCCATCAGTGCAACGAATGCCAGCGGTTACAAATCTGTCAATTAGGTTTATTCATTATATACAGAGACACAAAGGTATTAATCATACACTAGCGCCATTAAGATGCAAACATACATAGTAGACATACCTTTGCGAGCTAATTCAAATGAAGAAATGTATTCTCACAATTTTCACATTATAAACGCAGAAAAAGTTTTCCTCATGCATTTCTAAATTGGAATAAGCTCACACACCTTATTGATGATATTTGGTACAGATCAGCCGAATTTGATTTATTCGAAAAATGAAATGCTCTCAGGGCAAATTGCGG
The DNA here is from genome assembly GCA_034642435.1 of Megalocaria dilatata. NCBI lineage: Eukaryota > Metazoa > Arthropoda > Insecta > Coleoptera > Coccinellidae > Megalocaria > Megalocaria dilatata. The sequence goes on from CM067854.1 coordinate 77,820,127, forward strand.
ATCAATTTGTTGAAAACTGGACCGTCCAATGAGCCCAGAATATGGCTGAACATCCATCAACGTCTACTCGTCATGATGCTTAAGAACTGAATATTTCTCGTACTTCTCTGGAGATAATTCTGTATAAAGACCTCGGTATGAAGGCTTACAAAGTTCAACTAGTGCAAGAAGCGAAGCTTTGTGACCATCCGATGCCTTTCCACTTCGCTTAGTGGGTTAATGAACGTATGACCGGAGAAGAGCATTTTCCCAGTAAAATCATCTTGAGTGATGTAGCTCATATTCACCTCGGAGGAATGTTCTTTGAAGGCATCCGTTAATAATAAGTGTTTCGCTTTCCCTCCAGAAATGATTGATGCCTTGAAACCGCCCCCCATGGCATTATATCTTGTCGCGCTGAGCGCGATTGACTTGACTAGAACCCTAGTTTCATCCCAGTGAAATGGAGGGTGATGCCTAAAGTAATGCCATTTGGGGCAGTCACTGGACCCGTGTGGTGGAAAATCGACCGAATGGGGCCCTAGTTTCACCGTAAAGGTGGAATGGAGGGGTGAGCAGCATTGATCAATTCAGTGACAAGGAAGCCGTCGCAGCACAGAGCCTCCCTCTTGAAACTAACGTACTCTGCCCTATTGCAGTAAATCTCCGGATTTTTCTGTCCAAGGGTCGAGTAGCATACTGAGTTACCTTGGGAGATTAGAGGCCCTCGGGAAGTATTCGTACGACCTGGCCACCCAATTGGTGTTGGACTCGAGGGGGCAGTGGTTGACAGTCTGCATGCTGGACTAGGATCTTATTCCTTCTATCTGTTCGCAGACACTCATGTTCAGGATATCTCGTGAAATGCTTCAGGGCTTAGCGGGACCTGACGCTTCGACCGGCCTCGTCCTGAATCAGGATGGATTGCGAGACGTTTCTGCTGTTTGTGGATCCCAATGATACGGCTAGTCCATTGGTGCTTGAAGCCACGATCAATTGAAAGACTTCATAAGGGTTCGTGGGTCTTGACGTATAGGCCGAATTGACGGCGTATACTTATCTCAATTAACTTAACTCAATTACCGACCATGCAGAGCTAGTAGAGGTTATATAGGACCTTGCTGCTACCAGTCATACGGTTGTAGGTTTTCGAACTGAAGCCCAAACTGAAAGCTGTTGGGTTCAGCTCTTCGGAGTGGTTCTCGCCATGCGCGATGACCAGACCCCTATCACACTTTCTGCCTCTTGGGGCAGTCTGTAGAGACTGCTAACTAGTCACTTGGTGAAAAAGCTACGCTCTCATGCCAATACGCTAACTGCTAGAATTCACGCGATGCCTTGAAATATGAAATCTAAGTTGCTATTCATGAGATTAAGCACCAACAAATCGACAATCTACTGAAAAAGTGGTTTCATCGAATGCGGCACTGTAGCCAGGCGTGACGGTCATTTGAATGATATTGTTTTACATTCGTAACTGTCAAGGTTCAACCTTTCTAATGATCTTATAACTTGGAAGAAAAATCATCATTCTTCATTTATAGCCGTTCAAAAATGCAAATTTTAAATGGCCCACCCTTATATAATAAATGATTAGTCTCAACTACACTCATTATTGAATGTTTTAATGGTTGCAACATTTAGGTGCCAAGATTGATTCAAATGACATTAAGAGAATGCTGAGTAAATAAGCTTGAAAAAATAACGATTTTATTATCTCGCAGTATAATAACAACAGTAAAAAACTAAAATTTAAGTTATCTTCACCGAATCTGAGCATTCACTGATAATATTGAATTGTTCTCTTATGCCCTCTCTTAACAACTTTGGATGAGAGCAGACGGTCAGACGACCGGTTGGTTATTAGTGCCGCATTGACGAATAACCTTCGATAGGACACAATAATCATTTTATTGATGGTAATTAATCACTTTGAAGGAGGAAACAAGCCTAAGGATCATCATTCAGATCCATACTGCCGAATTATCTTCTTCACCCTCTGATAAATTCGATTATCACCACAATCCCCGGCCAGAACGAAGAAAAATAACGTCATTATCATCTCCCTTACCATCTCAAACGATACATTAAAAATCGGGAAGACCTTGACACCCTGTCTTCTCCGAAAAGAGCGGAGGAACAATTGAATTCCGGGTGAAAAACGAGCTCCCGACACATCAATGGGTAATCGATGAGTCATCCCTTGTTATTCGTATTTAGGAATGAAGGAGTGATATTCTTTAGTGATGGAGAAAAATGGGTTAAACCAGAAACTGTTCAATATTCCATTGCAGTTATAAACAACCAGTCAGTAAATCTCTTTGAGTCATCCCAATTTATAGGAGATTTAATTTGCTTTGTTCTGAGGAGACGTGATTAATGGGCAAGTATTTTTAGTTGAATATAAAATTATCAAGAATGTTTAACAATAGTCGATAATTGTTCATCATTAAATGTTATGTAGTATGGAGAGATTTAAAAAGCAACCAGAGAAATTTCATACAAAAAATACACATAATACGAAATAATATTCAGCTCAATTCGGAAAGAATAGTTCATATTCTGCATTTTTGAGTGTTCACTGGATAAAACCTGAAAAACTATTTTATTAAAAAATAACAAATGAAAAATTTGTCGGAAAATTAACACTTTAATGACTGCATCAGAAAAATTTGAATTGTAGCAACAGTTCTCAGAAATTTCATAGAAGCTAGTCTTCAGTGATAATAAAACTTCAAGATATCCGTGAATTGAAAAAAAAAATAATATTATGAACAATAAAAAATTTTTAGAATTTAGAATCCAACAATTGTTTCAGTAATTTCGGAAAGGATTATTCCGACAAGATAAAATGTTTCTGATTATTTCAGTAATGGTAGCTTCCTATACGCCCTGAAAGGAAGATTAAGCCATTTTACAAGGCAGAAAAAGAATGGAGTTATCTTAATGGAGTCCTAAATCGATGACTAAATTTACAAACTCCGGTTGCTTTTGTCTTGAGACTGAAAAATAAAGCAGCAGTTTCATGAGTGGGAATAACATTATCAAAACAGATTTTTGTCAATTTTCTAGAATATCCAATAAATCTTCAATGCTGTAGACTGAAACAACCTTGATAATAACTCAGAAGTTCATAAATCAAGTTGACATGCATGCAGTAGCATATAAAAAATGCGTGACATTGAATATTCCACCCAGATATTTCTGCGTGAGATTTTCCTCTATGAAAATGTTCTGAATTATTAAAACATTATCGTTGCATGTATCCTATTGGCTTCAAAAACCATACTGAAGTGAAAAAAATTGTATCAGGTGTTTTTTAGAGTGCTAGAACTTGCAATTGAAATAAAACACATTTAAATTAAGATTGAAGCCAAATTTTTTTTTATTTGAAAGATAATTTTATGATATTTATGTTTCAAGAATAATTTCCGGCATATGTCCACCACGACTAGCTCTGCGGAACAGCATTCGAACAGTCTAATTTTGGACCACTTTTTCGAGTAATTCAGGCCTTATTTCATCAATAATACGAGTTATGTTGGCTTTCAAAGCGTCTTTTGTTTCTGGTTTATCAGCATGAACCAATGACTCGACATAACCCCAAAGAAAATAATCCAGTGAAGTTATGTCGCATGATCTTGGAGGCCGATTAATTGGACCATTTCTCGAAATAATGTTATCGCCAAATTGTTACGGTAGCAGCATGAGGTGTAGCACCATCTTGTTGGAACCAAAACACTTCTGCGTCGATACCATTCAAATTTTGAAACAAGAAATCATTGGTCATCGATCTGTAACGAGCACTATTCACTGTAACATTAGATCCAGCATCGTTTTCAAAGAAATATGGACCGATAATGCCTCCAGCGTGTAAAGCACGCCGTACAGTGCATTTTTCAGGATGCAATGGAACCTGCAGAACTTCTTGAGGATTGTTTTCACTCCATATACGGCAATTTTGCTTGTTTACATAGCCGTTCAACCAGAAATGAGCTTCTTCACTAAATACAATTTAATGATAAAAAAGTGGATCAACTTCAAGCTGTTCTAGGGCCCAATAATCAAACAAACGACGCTTATTATGGTCAAGTGGCTTTAGTTGGATCTTGTATGGGTGTAAACCAAGATCTTTACGCAAAATTTTCCATGTGGTGGATGCACAGAGTCCAACTTGTTGTGAATGTCGACGAGTAGACAAATCTGGATCATCATTACCACTATGACTTACAGCAGCAATATTTTCTTCTGTACTTACAGTTCTTTGTCTTGTTGTTGCATCGAGTAAGGAAAATGTTGTCCGAAATCTACCGATAATTCGACGGATAAGCTGCTCTGATGGACAATTATGTAAACCATAAATTTCACGAAGTGCTCCATAAGTTTGGCGAATGGAACACTAATTTTGATAATAAATTTCAACAATTTGTAAACGTTGCTGCGGCGTAAGTTTTTCTATAATAATTTATCAATGCTTACTGAACAGAAATGTCAAAACAACATGGCTTCTACCTTCTGTCAAATCACAGTTATCCCTATCGAAAGTTCTATCTGTCTAAAAACAAAAAACGATACTACTATTTATTAGCTACTATATCTACTACTGTAGTTAAACATCTGAATCAAGGCGCTACACCGTGTATACAATTATATTATTGCATGCTGGCAATATGGCGCTGTTACTTCATCCCATCACCTGTGGTTTTTTAATTTATATCCGAACGTGATCACATTAGATCCTCTGATTTGGAATATCAATGGAAATCGATTCTGTTCGCTTGTTCGCATATCTACTTTCTAGCAAAACAAATTTAATGTTCATCTACACCCCAAAGGAAAAAATATACGTTTGATGATTTTGGAAAACACCTGACGCTTAACAGCATATATTTATAATGTATTACATAGCCAATATTTCAGAAAGATTTGTGAAGATGATTTTCAAGGAACGAATGGGAAAATATTGCCCTCATACGTCTTCGTCTGAGTTGAGACTTCTTCCTCTTTATATGTATTCTAAATTATGCGTCAAAATATTTGAATTTTTCCGACAGATTTTGAACGTATGCTTTCAGAAAGATACAGAAAATATATTTTAATATCAAATGGCTTCATTTGAATTTTTATGGGATGAATATTGGTCAATGAACACAAGCAATAATTATCCCCTCAAGAAGTCATATTTCATCAAACATTTCTTCTGGCAGGGAAATATCCATAAACAAAAATATGCCCTTATCTAATTGAACTGAAATGCAATAGATAGTCTTCGAATTCGCAGAAAATATTTCGTTGGTTTCAATATGTGTCAAAAATATTTTTCATTCAAGGAAACACATAACATGAAATGAGCAATAAAAGCAGAGACATAATGGATGTAAGCGTTGACGAAACTAAAATAAAAATTAAACTAAACATTCACTCAGATTGTTTCGTCATTTCCGGAGTATTTATCATTTATTCAATAAAATGTATCTAATTATCATATTTCCAGTTACCTTCGGGCTCTTTCCAATATCAGTTTGAATAATTGTCCATTTTAGAAAGTCACATATTATTTTTATCTGTTTATCTCTTTTGATTTTTTCGATTCTGTTGATCATTCCACTGATTACGTATTTTGTAATAACTGAAATGGTTAATTTCGTAGGCGTATTGAAGGATTCCCAATTATTTACATTTTATGCTGAGGGTAACATTATAGCGCTCATTATTAAACTGTTTTTTGTTACCAATTCTGAGTCTTGTGTTGACAGACTACTTATTTGAGAATATTTGTCCTTTCGAAACTGTCGTTGCCATTCAAGTCTCCCAATCTTATTGATCCTAAATACTATTGCTCTACTCATGAGTTTCTCACAGTTACGAATAAGGGTAGTTATCCTTTGACCAATAAATGAAAATGAATTTTTTTATGATAATTCCTTGCACATGAAATTTCTTGTAATCGGGTGGCAACCCTGTTAAGTAAGGGAACCAAGCATTTCAGTTTGTATCGCTCTGGACCACGTTGTAAAGGACGGTATCAGTACATAAATTTCCGAGCTCAAATGTTTGTTTTGGATTCTGAGCTAGTTGGGGTGAATTTGGTTAAAATTTGTGGACAAGATGGTTCGTCAAAGGGAAAGATTAATCAATACTCTCATCCTGATCTATCTATCCTATTATAGGTAAACAATACACACATGGTTTCATGAATATTGCACTCCTCACAGACTTGCCAGCTTTCAGATATATTTATCCTTGTCACACTCGTTAGTTCTCCTACATTTGTCTAAATCTAAACAATCTGAATGTTGACTTTACGACAAATAAGATTTCAATAGAGGTATATTTCATTTCTTTAGGATAATGAGTCTATAGTTAATTCACACCTCCGCAAGGCTTAGTAGTGATACGTTGTTCATATAGTTTTCAAAATGCCACATACATTCTGTCAAGAAAGTACCGGGAATTATCGATTTAAATCTGGCGGGGCAATGAGGCCGGTAAATTTTTTTTTTCCTAGGTTGGTACCACTGTCCTTAATTACTATGCCAAGCTTGAGCGGGATCTGTCAACTAGTGTGTTTGCAACAGCGGATTAAGTCAGTCGATGTCAGAGTGCGTGCCGATTTTTACTATGGGTGATTACGTTGAGCAAAGAATTTGTTTAAAGTTTTCTGTTGCAAATGAATTTTCGTGTGCCGATGCATTGAAAATGTTGCAAAAGGCCTTTGGTGATAATGCTCTATCGAAAACTCGTGCATATCAGTGGTACAGAGCCTTCAAGGACGGTCGTGAATTGGTCGCCCATCGACGGCTCCGATCGAAGATAACGTCGATAAAATTAAGGAAAGGGTGCTGAAAAACCGTCTTACCAGCTTGAGAGAGATAGCACATGATCTTAAGATATCCCACGAGTCCGCACGTACGATTTTGATTGATATTTTGGGCATGAGAAAGATGGCCGCACGACTCGTACCGAAAGACCTGAATTTTCTTCAAAAACGTCATCGCGAACAGGTTGCTTCAGACATGCTGGATCGCTGTAATTCCGATTCTACATTCATGGAACGCATTATAACTGGTGATGAGACCTGGGTCTACGAGTACGATATGCAAACAAGCCAGCAATCATCGGAATGGGTGGCAAAAAATGAGCCGAAACCGAAAAAACCACGCCAAAGCCGCTCGAAAATGAAGGTGATGCTCATTGTTTTCTTCGATATCCGTGGCGTGGTGCACTACGAATTCGTTCCAGAGGGTCAGACGGTAAACAAGGAGTATTACCTAGGCGTTATGAAACGTTTCCGTGAGCGTATCCGTAAGAAGCGGCCAAATTTGTGGGCGAACAACTCATGGATTTTGCATGACGATAACGCGCCTTCTCACCGAACTACGATTGTGACTGACTTTCTCGCCAAAAACTCAACAAACGTGCTTCAGCAACCACCGTATTCGCCGGATTTGGCTCCCTGCGACTTTTTCCTCTTCCCAAAACTAAAATTGCCCCTTCGTGGCACCCGTTTTGAGTCGATTGAAGCCATAAAACAAAATTCGGCGCGAGAGCTAAAGTCCATCCCGGAAAGCGCCTATAAAAAATGTTTCGATAATTGGAAGTGCCGCTGGCATAGATGTATTGGAGCAAATGGAGCCTATTCTGAAGGCGACCCAATAAATTTTGACGATTAAATGTAAAAATGTTGTTTTAATTGAAAATTCCCGGTACTTTCTTGACAGAGTAGTATTTTTGGAGCTCTCTTTCTGGTGCCATCTGAATGCGAGTATGTGGCATATTCTTTTCAGTGCTCCTTCGAGTTGAGATGTATTATCCATTGTTTCTTCAGAGCAATGGTTTCTCGAAAATTCAGCTCACGATTTGAGTTACGAATGATGAGACTAGCATTTATGAATGATGCAATCAATTAGTGAAATCCATTTGAGTATGAATTGAGGAAGACCAAATTTTGTCAAAAATTTTTCAAATCATATAAATCAGATTAAGCAACTGCGACTGAATTATTCAGCTTTTTCTCTAATTGAATACTCTCTATGAGAGAAGCATTGCCAAATTCAATTGCTGCAGATTAAAAAACCTCTGCGCAGCTAAAGTTTTGATGATATATTGTACTGATCATCAAAATTTCCAGAGTCATGTGGGGTTATTTCCTGATATGGCGACAATGTACAAAAATTCAATGGCTTCGGCAGAGAAATGGACGACAACTTCACTTCTTCGTAGGATTTTAATCAACTTCACCATTTTGCATTTTTGTGGCGGCTTTCTTTGTGGATCAATTTCAACGCTAGTGCATACCTTATGACATACAATCTGGACTCATAAGTTATTCGTTATAAAATTGATGAATATTTTTTCAAAGTTGTGAATTTATTAGAATGGTTGAAGCTTGACATTTACGAATGAAAAACAATATCATTCAAACGACCGCTACGTCTGACTACAGTACCACATTCGATCAATCCAACTACTCAGTACATTGTCGATTTGGGGCTCAATCTCATGAATGACAACTTCGATTTCGTATTTAAAGGTATCACTCGTTTCTTGGTGGTTAGGGCAACACTTATCCTCAACGGATCCGAAAAAAATAGTCCTCCAGAAGAAAATGAGTTTCATCGCTAAAGATAATGTTTCTGGATAAATGCTCATCTTTGAACCATGCGGTCAATTCTTGCACTAGTTGAACTTTGAACGCCTTCATACCGAGGTCTTCATGTAAAATTCTTCTCTGAGAAGTGTTCAGTTCTTGAGCACGATGATGAGTTGATGTTGATGGATGTTCAGTTACATTCTAAGCTGCAGCAGCAATGTTTTCAGGTGTGTTCACTGAGCGAAAATGTGAACAGGTTTTTTCATCAAATAGCTATCCAGTTTCACGAACTCCCTCCACAAATTGCCGTTTTATTTCTATTGAATATTCCACGTAAACTTCTAACAGTTCGGACAGAAAATTATCTACTTGGGAAATAAGTTTTGAATATTTCCCAGTTTTTCCCAAGCGTTGATCGACCGATTTCGTAAATATCAAATATTAAAATAACTTTCTGTCAAAACATGAATGACAGAAGTGAGGCCAGACTTGAATTAGCTTGAATTAAAATGCGAGCTCTAGATGGCCCACACTGTATGAATAATTTTAAGTCGAAGCTGGAAAAAGCTTACAACGATGCCCAACTTTTTCTCACAATAAAAAAGTTGCTTATTATTTTCGCCAAGCTCCCAGTTTCAACAACTCAATAAAGTGTTTTTAAAACCTGAAGCAATTGAAACAGCATAAAATATTAACAAACAACACTGGTATTGACGTTGATTAGCGTTCATTTTGATATAGCGCTCCAACTGGATTCTATAGAAATCATGAGAATTTTGACCATAAGACTTAAGCAGCTCAAACTGATACTCTGAGATTTTCAAATTATTTTCTTAATTTCGAGTTATAAGTTTATGATAATAAATCATAAATAATAATATTTATTTATAGGCGCACAAAATATAAATTGCCAATACGTGAATTTTACATATGCATGTACATATCGGATGTTTTTTTTAGAGTGATAGAACTTTAAATTGAAATAAAACACATTTAAGTTAAAATTGAAGCCAATTTTTTTTTATTTGAAAGATAATTTTATGACATTTATGTTTTAAAAATAATTTCCGGCATATATCCACCTTGACTAGCTCTGAGGAACCGCATTCTACCAGACGAATTTTGTACCACTTTTTCGAGTAATTCAGGCCTTATTTCATCAATAACACGAGTTATGTTGGCTCCCAAAGCGTCTATTGTTTTTGGATTATCAGCATAAACCAATGACTTAATGTAAGCCCAAAGAAAATAATCCAGTGGAGTTATGACGCATGATCTTGGGGGCCAATTGATTGGGTAATTTCTCGAAATAATGTAATCGCCAAATCTTTCTTTAAATAAATCAATTGTTACGGTAGCAGCATGAGGTGTAGCACCATCTTGTTGTAACCAAAACACCTCTGGGTCGATACCATTCAAATTTTGAAACAAATAATCATTGATCACCGATCTGTTACGAGCACCATTCACTGTAACATTAGCTCCAGTAACGTTTTCAAAGAAATATGGACCGATGATGCCTCCAGCGTATAAAGCACACCATACAGTGCATTTTTCAGGATGCAATGGAACCTGCAGAATTTCTTGAGGATTGTTTTCACTCCATATATACGGCAATTTTGCTTATTTACATAGCCGTTCAACCAGAAATGAACTTCATCACTTAACACAATTTTACGATGAAAAAGTGCATCAACTTCAAGCTGTTCTAGGTCCGAATCATCAAAAAAACGATGCTTATCAAGTGGTTTTAGTTCTTGAACCAGTTGGATCTTGTATGGCTGGAGACCAAGCTCTTTACGCAAAATTTTCTATGTGGTGGATGCATAGACTCCAACTTGTTGAGTACGTTGAGGAAAAGACAAATCTGGATCATCATTAACACTATGACTCACAGCAGCGATATTTTCTTCTGCACGTACAGTTCTTTGTCTTGTTGTTGTTGCATCGAGTAGAAAAAATGTTGTCCGAAATCTATCGATAGTTCGACGAATGAGCTGCTCTGATGAACGATTATATAAACCATAAATTTCACGAAGTGCTCTCTAAGTTTGGCGAATGGAACACTGATTTTGAAAATAAATTTCAACAATTTGTAAACGTTGTTGCGGCGTGAGTCTTTCCATGATAATTTGTCAATGCTCACTGAATAGAAATGCCAAAACAACATTGCTTCTGCCTTCTGTCAAATCACAGTTATCCATATCGAGAGCTCTATCGCTCTAAAAAATAACACCCGATATAGGAAAACTATTTCTCTCTCTTATGAAAAAGTACCTATTGTAGTGACCTTTCTTACTCTTCGCCCAGAATTCTGCTTTGCTCTGATGCAGCTTGCCGGTGTAGCATATAGAGGACAAGACTAGTCTTCAACAATACCTGACTACCCTCCGCGCCGAGTTCAAGAAGGGCAAAGCACACAGCGTTCGACGATCGTTTCGACGTGGAACACAAAGTCATTGGCGTCACAAGCAGACATGCGCACCACGCCAGTCTGAAGAGTTTCAGTGGGCATGCTCACAACGAAACGTCACCTTCCAATTTGAGAGGTAGAAGCCCTTACAACACCGCATTCCTTAAGAGTTTCAGTCGTTATATGATCTGAAACTCTTTCAACATAATAAAACCGATCTGAATAATATTTTTCTTAACGCGCTTTTTGTTACAAGCTTAACTCAATTAGAAAATGAATTGTTGGAATATTTATCTCATTTGTAATCAACTGAGAGAAGCTATCAACCCATGGCTGATGAGCAGTATGGTTTCTTTCCAGGACAATCAATTATTAACACCCTGTTGAACTGTCTGTCATCAATGAAAGCCATTTCTCCATTGTGATCTGTCGAAAACAATTCAGGATTCCATAATGAAGAATTTTTCATCAGCAGTCGGAATTGTTTTCGAAAATCTTCTGAAGACAGAATTGATCTATTTTTCATTCAACAGTGTTAGAATTATTTATGTTCAGCAATCATGCTATGTACCCAATATCAAGGAAATTAGTACATCAAAAATATCTCAACGCACCTACAGAGATCTCTTGCACCCTAGCTGACATATCAGTCTTTTATAAAGGCGCAAATGCAAGCCAGACGGTTGAAATTGTGGACGGTATTCATGGTCCTGATACTGTAACATCTTTTTTGTTGGTTTCGTTGATTCAGTGTAGTTTTGATTTCAAGCATGCAGCTCGTAAAGACAGGCTTGTCGTCGAATTTGTCGAAACAATCACAGAAATAACCGAAGTTTACCGGCATGTTAGTAGTCGTAGCATCGCCCGGCAGCTAAATATCGACCATCAAACAGTTTTAAACTATTTGCGCAAAACTGAATTCAAAAAGTTTCGGTGTCACACCAATTAACACCAAAAAACATGATGGATCGAATTTCCATCTGTGAAGCCTTGACCAAATGGAGGACACATTCCTCAAACAGAAGATGACTGGGGATGATACATGTTTCAACACATATTGTGCGAAACCGATCATGGCCAAAGCGCGTTGAAGCAGCTCAAAAGGTCGCTAAACCAGGACTAACGACCAGGAAGGTTCTACCGTGCATTTGGCTGAAAGAAAAAATTCATTGTAAGTTGGTTCCATATGGCCAAACACTAAATTCGTATCTCTACTGTCAAAAACTGGACCGTTAGAAGCTGATGATTTATGAGAAACGGCCAGAATTGACCAACAGAAGAGGCGTTGTGATGCATCAAGACAACGTCAGGCCACACATGTCTGTAGTGACTCGCCTGAAACTCCAGGAGCTTCATTGGGAAGTTTTAATGCATCTACCATATAGTTCGGACCTGGCACCAAGCGATTACCTTTTTTTCTCTCATTGCAAAACTTTCTAGTGATAAGAAATTGGCATCAAGAGAAGATTTGAAAATCGATTACTAGGGCAGAGACTTTTATGAGAAAGGCATTATAAAGCTTCCGTTAAAATGGCAGGAAATTTTAGGACAATACGGTGTATTTTTGACCCGAATCGGACAATCCGAAGCATGTTAAATAAAGTTTTGCAGTTTACGCAAAAATAATGGATTTTTCCCCAACCTATTATTATTAGATCGATATAAATAACTAGACGAATGTCAGATATGCACAACAAGATGAAAAATTTCAATGTCAGTGTCACAGAAAAAAGTGCAAAATAACGAATAGAAATAATACCATTCGTAGGAGACGAAAAATCTAATTCAGCGAATAACAACGGCCTGTCAACACTTCGCGACGTAATCGATGACTCATCCCTTGTTATTTAAATGTAGCCCAAGAAGAGCATTACTCTTCTTATTCTCGTTTTGAAACACAGACAACGTAGAATCCAGCGGGGCGTGTCGTCACGGTACGCGACTCTTTAACAGTTTTTCATGATTCAGGGGTCTTGTTCGTCGACGTCGACCTGTATTCGGTTAATTGGTGTCTGATTCGGCCACCTATTATTGGCTCAACGGGGTTATTGGATTAGTTTGTGGTTCCAATTATTCCGCTTCTTCTTTTGAAACTATACAGGTGTGCACATAAAAGAGCCCACCCGGAATGATTCCACTGGAAGGAGTTCCTTCAGACAACGCAGCAGCAGGACGTTTTATGCTTTACAGGAAACAATTTTGGGCTCTTGTTCCAGGGAACAGCGTGCTATCGTTTCTTTTTACGTAAATACTTGTGTTACTTAAGATATAATACTCAAGATATAATACTCAAGATTCGATTTCTTTTGATTCCATAACTTTCCTGGAGGAGAAGCTGGACAAAAAACCGTAGATTTATAATACATACCCTGAACGTTAGAAGTTCTTGAGTGTTCATTTTCTGGTGTTTGAAATAGTGAAATAATTTCTGAATTATACCTGATACTTTTTTGACAACATTTCACCGAAGCAAATTGGAACTGTAAAGAAATAATTAATTATGAGTTCCTGCCAATAGTTGAATACTAAATTCGTATCTCTACTGTCAAAAACTGGACAATTAGAAGCTAATGATCGATAAGAAGCGGACAGAATTGACCAACAGAATAGGTGTTGAGATCCATCAGGAAATTGATTATTTGGGCGGGAGTACAATTATGGGGTCATTATGGTTTGCTCGTCTCGAACGGTTTTGAATAATTTATCAGCTGTCCTACTCATCAGTGCGAGAAAACAGCATCTTACCTGAATCATCTGGAAATCCACACTGGCTGTCGGGGTTGATTCTAGCAGTGATCTATCATTGATCACTACACTATTTGCTGATAAATCTACCACATGGTAAGAAGTTTATTAACTCTGAAGATGTTGAACTTTAAGATATCGAATTTAAAATTCAACATCGACAGTTACTTGCCTTCAGTCTGAAATAAAAAAAAATTGCCCCATGGTTACTGACTATCATCAAGAGAAATCATCTTGGAAGATTACTTCTAAAGCAACCCTTCAATTCTGATCGCAATAATAAATTTGAAGTATACAGAAATGTAACTGTCCCGCTCATCAGGAAGGTGAAATGGATTACTATGTGAACCAATTAGAAAATGCAGAGGATGATCTCTTAGAAAGCTATGGAAATTAATAAAAGCAGTTGAAACGCTGGAGGCAGAAAGGAATGTCTATATATTGATGAAATCATGAGAACAGAGGGCTGCTTTGCGCAGTGCATCTGAAAGCTTAAATGGTATTTTTTTTGTATCTTGGGCAAAGAAATGGCGAAGGAGTATAAATCACGATCCAGGGCGACAACGTATTCACGTTCATAGTCTGGTCGAACCATATCATAGCATATTGAAATTACACTCCTGACACAAATTGACTTGTTGTCTGTAGTACAAGGTTTTCTCGGAAATTCTGCACCAGGTAATATCCTCATGGGAATAATCTCGAAAAGATGTTCCCCTCTCCTTTACTTTTGCAATATTAGCCTACAATCTGCCCTTCATCCCTATGTGCTGAGAACTGCGAAAGTTTTCTCACTCTACAAGGAGGGGCGAAAGATGTGCTTTCTAACTTTCGTCCGATATCAATGCTATGCATTTTTTACAAGATTACAACATCTGATATCCATAGAATCAGGTAAACGGGGAAAAAGTGCCATTGTATTATTCTTGGAAATATCGAAAGCATTCGATTCTATAGATAAGAACACACTACCCAGTGATGGTAGAGAAATCAGTGTTGGTAACATGGCACTGAAATGGTTTATTAGTTTTCTTAAGGATTCAAGACAGGTGGTTGCGTTATGTGAGTACGTGCAGAACAATCAATTATGAAGTTTTTCGGAGTTTCACACTAAGACCGCTACATTTGTTGATTAAACTAAAATGGATGCTCAATCTACTTTTACCAACTAAATTATTTCTTTATGCGAATGATGCTGTTGTCATTGTAGATGGATAAAACTGACAAGATAGTTCATTGAGGCTGAATTCGCTTTAAATCTTATTACTGACTAGCTTGAGGATGATATTCTAACACAACATCAGAAAATTTGAATAAATACAAGCTCAAGGGATTGTGAACTTCTGGCAGATATGTATTTGAAGATGTACACACACCTACTCAGTGAAGGGCTCTGCTTATGTAATTTTCTTCAGCGTGACAGTATAAGTACCTCAGAATCATCATTTATGACTCTTTGACCAGGTGATGGCATATCAACCAGGTGTACAGTAGACTCATGAAGTTCACCCAAAATTTTGTCAGGTTCGATCAGTTTTGGATATTGAACATGTTAAAACTGTATACGAATAGTTGCAAAAAAAGAGGTGATTTCCTGTCAAAAATAGGGTGAATCTTTTATGTAAACTTTATTTTTTTGAGACCTTCCTGCTTAGTTACAGCCCCATGAAGATGTCTCTCGAAAAACAGTTTTTAATTTTTTTTGAACCAAAAAACCGACACTGAATCAAAGTTGATCAACATAAGTCAGTTGTCATAACAAGATGACATTCGGTAACAAGATAAATTCTAGTTCGGAAATAATCCTAGCCTGCACGACTCACGCTATCATGTTGATAATTTTTTTTCTCAAAAATCTTGAAATTTAGCAAGAAATTAGAAGACATCTTATTTGTTAAGAATAGATCCAGCTATTAAAATTTAATTTCTTTATTGTAAAATAGGATTATGGAAAAAAGTTTCTTGCGAAAAAAGGTTTAGGGATGGCTTTTTGAACTCTTGCAATCATAGAAGAACACCACCAAAAATTTTTTTGGTTGCCTTCTCGCCCGCATGAAATGTTTGCTCAATTTTATTCTTGAAAGTTTTTTGGTTTGTGAGTAGAAAATTTAAAACTGTTTTTCGGGCGTCATCTTCAGGGGGCTGCAACCAAGCAGAGGGGGCTCAAAAAAAATATAAAGTTTATATGAAAGACCCACCATATTTTTTGACAAAAAATTACCTCCTAAATTTTTTCGCAATTATTCATATACACCCTGGTACATTTAATCCTGCAATATGGTATTCATACGTGGGGTGAAGTTGTTGTCGCTCACATCGAAAAGTTGCTTGTGCTACAGAGAGCAATTTTGAAATTGTTCGAAGACCTCACCGTATTCCAACGGTGCGACTTTTCAGCAGCACCCAGCTATTACGCTCAAGCAACTCCTAGCAAAGAAATAACTTAGGTTTCATCCTAACCATCTAGAACTGATTGCTCCTTTATCTGCTCTATACCCCATCAGGTTTCAGTGTAATCAATCCGAAACTCACTTAATACTCACCAAAAGGATTATATTTTATATGCTTAAGACTGCGACCCAGGAAATTAGAGATTCCAGGAGCCACCCAGGAGTACTTGTAAGAAGAAAGTTTGGTCTTGGATTATCCGGGGGGCACTGATACTTGTGGCTTTGACTCATGCTTCCAGAGTATTTACATATGCGCGTATCATTTGTTCAAGCCCTTTTTTGTAATGATGTGTAAATATTAAGGAAATTAGTTATTTTTATGTTAGGCATCGAATCTTGTCCGATACCATAGGCCTTACCTACACTTGGTACCGTATTTTGCATAAAAGTATTTGAGTTGATGTATAGATATTATGTATAAACATTATTTTCATTAATTTATTTTTACTAAAAATTATACCAAATAAGAACAACGAATTTCGTATCGTTAATATTATAATAAGAAATATTTCCACAATCAATTGATTCACAACAATTGTTTCGCTAACACTGTGGCTTCTACAGCTTTACATTAAAAAAAAAAACGATAAAAATTACAACTTCATATCTTATATAGGTGTTGTTAAAAAAATTTTTAAAAATCGGGGGCGGGGCAAAAATAACAATTACTTATCGGAAATACAGATAAGTAAAAATATGTAGAGGAAGGAATCATAAAATATGGTTTAGTATTATTATGATTTGAGGCCAGTTATTGGGAATATCAGTTACTTAGGGAAGTATTTCCGATAATTGCATCGATACCATATATGTTATAGCTATTTGTATCCCTCTCTTTGCATATTTTTATTTATCTGCATTTACGGTAACTGATTGGTACTTGTACCCTTCTTTTTTGAATTTTTGGCTTAAATCACAATATGAGATGTGATGTTGTAATTTTTAGCGTAAGTTCAAAATATAACAAAATTTGAATATCAAAACAGATTTAATCTGCTAGTCTTCTACAATTTCAATTTCAAAAAAATTTTTATTCAAAAAACTTTTAGAATTAAATGAATGTCTACAATAAGCGCCGTTTATATTTAATATACGTATATAAACAAAACTCGATAAACAATGTAAAATGGAATAAATAAACCAACAAATATAAAAAAGTCAATTAAAATAAATGAATAAATATTTCAAGGAGACAAAATTTTGTTTCTGATCTTACCATAATGAAACCAATTCCTTTTCAAAAACATAAAACACAACTTAAGGATTTCTCAAAAAATATGATTTATTTGAAATATTCAATATATTCAAATAAGTTAATTCAAAAATATTTCAAGACATGCACTATATCTTCAAAAAACAATTTTTGAATTCGGATAATCTCTTCATCGGCCCTACATAATATTTAAAATATCAAAATCAACTAACAATCAGTATATCATACCTTAGAGTGTAACTGACACTTGTTTGAAACAGACTAACTTTAAAAATCCAGGTAGTCAGTTCGTCACAAAATCACATTATTTTATTCAAAATATAAACCTGAAAATACCACAATGTTAGCGAAACAAATATTGTAAATTAACAAATTGTAGAAATATTTTTATGTCATTTAATTAGAATGGATTTCCTGAAAGTAAACACCGATTCAATTAAATTATTGTTCAAATTGGGTTTTTTACTGAAAACATATTAATGAAGAGTCCGCTATAAAATTCCCAACTTGAATTTTGGTCCATCGTAACAAGAAGGATTTTCACTGTACAATCAAACATCAATTTGAAAACTAAGTACAAATTTTGCAGAAGGATTGAATAGTTGACAAGATGAAAATTTTTGGGTATTTTCACGTCGGCTAACATGACTCCCCCACTCCACTTGTATTACGCTACCTAGGCAGGTTGAAGCATCTTCCAAAGGCGTGCAAATTATCGCTCATAAATCTTTTCGAAGATTCAATTAATTTATATTTGATGCTAGGGCGTATTTCCATAACATTAGGGGTGATGGATGATACATCCCCTGCTTCCGTGTAAACAATAAAATTACGGGTGAAAGGTGGACGACGTAGTCAAGAATATCTGAACTATCCTGAATTTTTCAAGGTACTGTATTTGTATATTCTACCTAACTCACTTAAAATTTCTCTACGCTATAAGACACATTTTTGATTTAATATTTTTCAAGTGTTTTCTTGACGAAAGATTGTTGCAGTGATATATTATCCGGTAAGTGGTTATACACTCTTGCACGCAGAAACAGATATGACATTTGTTTTTTTCTCCAGACAATGTTTTGGTGACATATAATCATCTATGCATCTTATCCGGTAGCTATGAATATCAGTGGTTCGAATATTTCTCTATGTATTGCTCGAGGTAATACCTTGTACCTTTTAAATCTATTATACAAGGGGTCCAAAAAGAAGATCAAGTATTTATTACTTCGATAAAACAGAAACTACTTAAAATTAAAAAAAAAGTTTTTTGTTAATTATTACAATATGAAGTGGAAAATCATTTGGAAAAGATGATGTTATCTACATGGGACCGTTACTGTGCTGGCACTCTTTTAATCGTGAACGAAGATTGGCGATCACATGCTGACACATAGCGCTCGAGATTTCTGCCATTTCTGACCGGATGTTTTGCTTCAATGCGTCAGGTTCAACGGATTATTTTCATAGGCCTTACTTTTAAGGTATCTCTATGCAAAATAGTCGAAGGGATTTAGTTCAGACCTTCTTAGTGAATAATTCGTTAACAGCTTCCATTGTTTAACTTCATGTATGGCCCCATCTTGTCGAAACCACGTTTTTGAATTGAAATTTTGAAATTTCTATAACTTTGGACCCAAAAAGTTTTGCAGCATATCGCAATACGGTCACTATTCACGTTGACTGGTCGGACTCGTTGATATTCTTGAAAATAAGGACCTATTATGCCTCTAGCAGACATAGAGGCCCAAACAACGACCTTTGGGCTGTACAGGGGTCGTTCATGCTTTTGTTTCCGATTTTCCATTTCCCAGTACCGACAATTCTATTTATTGACATGACCATTCAGATGAAAGTTTGCTCATCACTGAAGAGTATGTTTTCAAAATTATTGAACTGCCGTAACATTTCGTTGGTAGAATTCAATCGATTAGCATAGACAGTAATCTTCAATTCTTGAACCAATTGAATTTATAGGCTTTTAAATGCAAATCTTTCATTGAAATCAAATTCAAGGTAGATTTTTTGATGTTCAATGATTGGCCTTGCTTTCGGATGAATAAAGACTAACCAACTGACCTCTCCACTTCTCGAATCATTTCTTCATCGCGGACTGAAAGAGGGCGGCCATAGTGTTGAATTTTCACCGTTGCACCTGTATTATCGAATATTGGGATCCATTACCTAAATCTGTCGCCACTTGGTGCATGGCGTATACGATATTCCGCACGATACAAACGTTGAGAAGCCACTATTGAATCACCCTTGCAATAATACGCTCGTATCCAGAAAGCGCATGCGTTCCCGGGTACTGCTCCATAGTGACTCAACAAAATGGCGGACACCACGATATTGTCCGCTTTTTGGACTCGCTGTACCTTAGCAACTTGTTCATTTACCTACTACTTTTATTGAATAATAGCAGAAATATGTCAATGGAGTTAGAATCAACTTTATTTTTTATTTTAGAAATACTTTAGAAGCGCTCATCGAACAATATTTGATCTTAGCTCACTAAACTTTCGAATTGCGCATAGTAAATGAGTATTGCTTCACTTTCTCCTACTGTGGAGTTTGTTATTTTCATCATGAGGATGGGTCTCGCAAGTTCTTTTCACAGGCAGTTTACGTGCTCAGTCCATATTACGATGCTATTAAAGGATAGGCCTAAAATTGGCACGGAGGTATTTTGACTACTCTGTTACGATGATATCGGTAGCTTTTGAGTTTTTTTCCATATTGTTCAACAAGTCTGATTTCACGAACCAATTCAGGTGTGATTCACTGATATTTTCGTATGAAAAGGTTTCAGCGAACCGGCATACGAGTTGATGAAAAACTAATGAAAAGCTATTATCGAACCGTCAGCAAGTGTGTCAGATAGGATCATCCCGAGGCAGTTGTGGTCTGGTTGAATATGGAGTACCTCAGGGTACGGTGTTGGGTCCAGTACTATTCTGTATTTACATGAATGACCTATTTTGCCTTGAAATAGATGGGAAAATTATAAGCTTCGTAGACGACACTAATATTCGGTATGCCGATGAAAACTGGGAAGCACTGAAAGCAAGAGTAGAACAGGATTTCGTTGCAGTAAAAAGATGGTTCGATGAGAGGTTGTTGACTATCAATGTGAAGAATACAAAATATATGCCATTCGCTTGTAACCGACCTGGCTTGCTAGATTTTCAAGTCTTGCAAATAGAAGATGGTAATGTGGTATTCAATCTGGAGCGGGTGGATTATATCAGATATCTTGGGGTAATTATCGATCATCAGCTGAATTGGAATAGTCGTACCGAATTCATCGCACAAACAGTGAGATAATATTTAAATTCAAAATAAGTTGTTATACACACTAACCATCTAAGAATTATCTACAATGCTCTGGTTGAGTCGCGACTTACGGAATTATTGGATGAGGCAGCGCATCCCAAAACAATATTAAAAAGGTGGAAATAGTTCAAAAGAGAATACTGAAAATCATTTATAACTGAAAAAGAACCTATTCATCGAACCTTCTGTATCAGGAATCTGGGGTGTTGGATATCAGGCAGCACTTCTTCAGATCGTTGGTGCTTCGACATAAAGAGAGAAGAATGACTCTTGCCCCAGTGTGTCACGATCATTCTACAAAACAGAGAAATTTCAAAACACCATTCTGTAGAAAAGCATTGACTCAAAAGAGTCATTCCTACTTGGCCCCTCGATTTATTAATTCCTACTTGGCCCCTCGATTTATTAATTACCTTCCATCTGAGTTGAGGAAATTAGATTCCGATAATTCCTTCAAGAGGCGTCTGAAACGGTTCATCTTTAGTAAAGAAAGAAAAACCTTTCACGAATTGATAGTTTTGAAAGATGTATTGTCTTCCTTCACGTTCTTTATTGTTCAGTTGTAATGAATTAATGAGATTTTTGCACCAGGTGCATTACTTTTAGAATAAGGTGTTAAATTTATTGAGAATACACATGTTTTTTTAACACACGTACAGTATCTATACTTTGTGGGTTTCATTGTTTATTTAGCATATCATGTATTAAAAAGTGACTGTATATATTGCCAGTGTATAATTTTTGTTCTGCGGAATAAAAGTTATGTTATGTTATGTTCATCTCAAGGTTCTACTTTCGAATATATTCAAGACGTTGAATCATCAACAAATAACTCCGCACCTTACAGAGATCGTTTATAAATATAATATATAGTGCTGGGCACAGAATGAAACCTTGCGGTACACCATAGCTGATTTGAGATCCTGCAGATGTACTACTCTTCCATTCTACAACTTGGTATTTGACGATCAATTATGATTTTGTAAGATGAAGTACCGACCCTCTTGTGCCAATGGACAGACTCTATTTTAAGTGAAAGTTTCTCATTTTAGATACAATTATTAATGCCTCCAAAAATTTTGGAAAATACTGGTAGTACTGATATAGTTCGAAGGTTGTCGCATGAATTAGTATCACCCTTCTTTTGAATGAGTGTGAATAATATACAGTGATCCAAGAAATATATTTGTTATTGTTAAATTGTTCGATTGTTCTTCACTTTTTGGGGGTCGTTGTAGTTTTTCTTTTGCTTGGATAAACCAAGCTAGTCTATCATTAAGATATCTACTTAAAAAGTGCTTTTTAAAGTTCAAAACGGCCAAAATAAATCACATTCAGTCCACGAAAATCCTTTCTCTTAATTATTGCGATTAATAAATTTTATCTTGTTTGTTTTTTAATACTGGCAAAATAAACAGAACATGGCGGTAAAGTAACCTCTGTATGATACAATGCATATGCAGATTTTTCAGAATATTTTAAAACCAGTTTGTCCTGTAGAAAACATACGAATATTTAAAAGAGAGGCAACTCCTTCCGAAATTATTTAAAACATTAACTTCTTGGCATTTTCGTTATTCTATAGTCTGATGGATAATGTTTCACGTATTTTCAAAGTAAACAGTTGCACCTAATATGTGTATCACACACAAAGTAAAACAATGAGAATGGACTCATATGATCGAATCCCTTCGAATTCATTTCCTCCATCTCACTATTTCTTCTCAGGCATTTTAGAAGAATTCAAGGTTCTTCGCTTGAATGCTTCAAACACTTGACTTATCAAGCAGGTAGATCCTCCTGAGTCAGGCATCAATGGTCTGTATAATTGTGTTTCCTTTTAGTGGTTAGACTAAACTCAGCTCACCTTCGAAACAATGAGTCATTAATTGAGGTATTATTCCTCAAGCCGAACAGATTAAAACTGATAATTGAAACAATTCGTCACCTCAGGATGATCACTGCCAGACCTATTGTTCAGAATGATTTCAGGATAGTTGATCAAAGCGTTCATCTTTTAGGAACTAAATGCTATATCACAGGTTAAGTATCATTCTGTATTGGGCATTTTGAAGGTTATGAATGTCCACCAGAAATAAATCTCCTGAAGTTTCAGACGTCACGAAATGAAAAAAGGAGGAATATATTAAATTTTTTTACATATTAGTCGTTTTTTGCTTTCATTTTCAAACCTCTACTCTCTTCGATAATTTCAATATTTCAAAGAGAATTCGAATTATAGTACTTATTGGAGTTATTAACTCAAATATACACTAATATAAAAAGAGGTTAATTCTTGATAGAATGTATAAAAAATTATTTAAATATTTTAAAAATTTTTAAAAAAAATTTAAAAAAATTAGCCTTCTACATATTTAATTCCAAAAGATTATATTTAATGATTATAACTTCTGAAAATAAATTAAAATAATGTCGTATAAGTACCACTTATATCATGACATATAAAATAAACATTCATTATAAGACATCCGAATGGTATAACAAAATCCAATAAATAAAAATTATTAACCAAAATCCTATAAATTAAACATTTTGAATAGACAAAATTTTTGTTTCTGCTGATCAATCTTATGAAAACCAATATCTTTCAAGAATATCCAACATAATCTTAAGAATTTCATCACAAAACTATCTTACTTAGACTATTCAATATTATTGGATATCTAACCAAGGTACTTTATATAAAAACTCAAGATATGTAAAACATTACTGGAAAACAAGTTTTAAGATCAACTTAGCTTCATCAGTATTCAAATATTCATATTCAATAAATATAACATCAATCAATAACAAATATTCGCTTACCCTTCATTCCTCTAGAAACAGTTCTACTAAAATGAAACCTTAAATGTGGTGTTCACTACGCACAAAAATATATCTGTGGTTTACACTTGATCTAGAAGATTGAAAGACAATTTAACGGCCTCTGCTATAGCACAAGGAGTATCTGTATAAAGAATGTTAAGGAAACCAAATAATTATATATTATGAATAAAATAACATAAAAAGAGGTTAATTCTTGATAGAAGGTATATAAAATTATTTAAAAACCTCTTTTTATGTTATTATATTCATAATATATCAAGAATTAACCTCTTTTTATGTTATTTTATTCATAATATATAATTATTTGGTTTCCTTAACATTCTTTATACAGATACTCCTTGTGCTATAGCAGAGGCCGTTAAATTGTCTTTCAATCTTCTAGATCAAGTGTAAACCACAGATATATTTTTGTGCGTAGTGAACACCACATTTAAGGTTTCATTTTAGTAGAACTGTTTCTAGAGGAATGAAGGGTAAGCGAATATTTGTTATTGATTGATGTTATATTTATTGAATATGAATATTTGAATACTAATGAAGCTAAGTTGATCTTAAAACTTGTTTTTCAGTAATGTTTCACATATCTTGAGTTTTTATATAAAGTGCCTTGGTTAGATATCCAATAATATTGTATAGTCTAAGTAAGATAGTTTTGTGATGAAATTCTTAAGATTATGTTGGATATTCTTGAAAGATATTGGTTTTCATAAGATTGATCAGCAGAAACAAAAATTTTGTCTATTCAAAATGTTTAATTTATAGGATTTTGGTTAATAATTTTTATTTATTGGATTTTGTTATACCATTCGGATGTCTTATAATGAATGTTTATTTTATATGTCATGATATAAGTGGTACTTATACGACATTATTTTAATTTATTTTCAGAAGTTATAATCATTAAATATAATCTTTTGGAATTAAATATGTAGAAGGCTAATTTTTTAAAGATAATTTTGTTAATATATTTGTTATAATACGTTTTATGTCGGGATGTAAAAAGAATTTTTTCCTAAATATTGAAAAATATTCCTTATTTTGATTATATATAAGAATATCAATTTGATAGTTTTTGTATGAAGTCTGTCTAGAAAGTATCCGGAATTTATTATTTTTCATGATTTTATTATGCTCCATTTTTATAACATCCTAAGACGAAACTAATGTATAAAACAGGTTGTGGTATGGCCAAAGTTGCATGGCAACACTATTTGTCAAATATTGTTGATTGTCAACAGGTATAAAATATATGAAATAATGTCACAACTCTAAAAAATCAGGTAGAATATTTGTATGAAAAAAAGGTTTTCGAAACGTTAAAAAATAAGTGCAATTGACTAAACTGTGAAAATGTGCTGTATATAAGACAATAAAGAGGATAAAAAATGGCATGGATATGAGGCATAGACTAGTTTCAGTAAGACCGCGTTCAAGATTAAAGGAAACAATTAAAACGCTTTAATGGCCTTAGGACGACACAATCCATGCTTGGGATTTCGTAAATTGGGTAACAGATTTGGAAATAAACGAAATACAAAATTATGTCCACAAAACCTCGTGTGTCACTGAAAAGATATGGCCACATATCAAGAAAACCAAAAAAATCCCTAGTATGACACCTGTACAAAGGGAATGGAGTATAGAATGTTGTCAATGTTTTCAAGAAGATAATTTCAATAATGTCTTTATATCTGATGAAAGTTGTTTCCACTTTGGTGGAAATCACTTGAAAATCCTATTAAAACGACCTGTTACCGTCCAAATTTCCAACTTTCCCACCAAAATAATGGTTTAGGGAACAATATCTTAGTGTGGTACTAGGCGTCTCTGTATAGTTGTATAGTTCCATTATTAGTGAAATGTATTGTGGCATTTTGAACGATTTTCTCCTTGAAATGGCGCATGTTTTATATCCAGAGGGGTGGCGTTTTCGGCAGAATAATGCAATATGCAAACTTCGGCATATATTCAAGCTTGAATGCAAGAACACCCAGTGGGAACCATTTTACAGCTAGCAGCTTCACCAGATCTTAGTCCCATTGAAAACATATGGGGACTAATAAAGATTGAAGTTGAACGAGCAGCGCCACGAAATGAAGATGATTTAATTCAGTTAGTTTTACAGTCTACCATCACCGAAAATTATGGATGTGATTTAGTTTCAGGTGTACCTCGACGTTTAGTCAAGAGTTTACAGTTAAATGGAGGTTGTATAAGTAAATAAGATGAATATTTTGTTATAATTTTCAAATTCAAGAATGGTTCGGTCAGTCCGTCCGTAACTCTGAAACTTTCTTAAGGAAGGAGTTGAATATTTGAAACTTTCAGGGGGGTACGTTTGAGGCTTCAACATTGAGTTCGTTAATGAGAATAATCGATTTTATGATTTCGCAGTTATTCTATTCTTATTTGAAATATTCTATCCTTTCACCAAATATTTTTGAAACTATGAATCCGATTGATTGCTACTTGGAGGTAGAATAATAACGAAATGTTGTGTGGATCTTACAGTTTTGGTGAGCAGAATAGCGTTGAGTGCTACCGAAAGACTAGCAACGGTCCTGTAGTCAAGTTTGAAATTGGCACTTAGGGACAACAAGAACGCTAATGCGAACTTTCGTGGGGATCAATTAGCAGAGCTGCGTGGAGCACTACCGGAACCATAGCAATAGTACTACAATCGAGTTCAAATTAAGTATTGAGATCTAAAATAACGACAACGCTAATGCAACATTTCGTGAGGAAGGTGGGTGATACGAATAACCTCGCAAAAGCTCTTGACTTCTCGTCAGTACTTTATCCATTTTTATTAATTTTCATTGAACGCAATCAAATCGTGTACCATATATGTCGATCGATAATATAGTCTCTCATTAACAGCGCTGCATTTTATTTTGTAAATAAAACAGATTAATTATTTGAAAATTATTGAAAGTTTCAATTCATTATAAAGTAAAATGGATTCCATTAGTTTTGAAACAAAACATCATTTGAATGTTCAACATAGAAATGCTGGCAGAAATGAAGTCGTTGAACTCCATTTTCCATGACTCTCTCCACAAATCAGGTCGTATGTTAGCAATTACTTGTTCAACATTGATCTGTAAATCGTCGAAATTTGCGGGATGATTGCTGTGAACCAATGACTTAATGCTAACCCCAAAGAAAGAAGTCCTTGGAGTCAAATCGCAGGAACGAGGCGGATAATTAATCGGTACGTTTTTTGAAATAATCGAATCACCGAATTTTGTTTTCAATAAAGTCATTGTGTCATTGGCAGTATGACAAGTGGTACCGTCCTATCGAAATTAAGAAGAACCAATTCAGGTCATAAAAAATCAGTCAATATTGAATGAAAACGATTTCTATTGACAGTTACCGCCTCATGAGATTCGTTGAAAAAAATAAGGCCCAATGACTCCTCCAGCATAAAATCCCCACCAAACAGTGAGTTTTCAAAATGTAATAGCAGTTATTGATATTCTTCAGGTTTATCACCATTCCAGATACGACAATTATGCTTGTTAACATAACAGTTTAACCAGAAATGAGCCTCATCAATGAGAATGATCTTATGAAAATATGCATCATTTCCGATTTTTTCTAAGCACCAATGACTGAATACACACCGTAAATGATCTGTTGGTTTGATCCTGCTTAAAACAATTTTTTATGGATGTAAACCAAGGACTTTCCGTAAAATTCGACACAAAAACGTCTGGAATATGCCTAGTTCTTGTGAACGTTGAGAAATCGATAAATTTTGGTCTTAACGAACACTTTCACCAATATTTTCTTGCATTTCTTTGTCTCACCGGCTCTGTAACATCATGAAGTGTGAAATTTGTTTCATACTCCTTCACTAAACGTTCAACTATTCTTTTATCCGGACGATTATAACGACCAAAAATTGGAGTTGAAGCACAAGTTAGAACAACAGATCGCGATTTTTCGTTATAAATTTGGATTATTTGAAATCGTTGTTGGAGTGTGTACCTTTTCATGATTAAATGGTAGACAGTGACAAATACAACTGTCAATGTCACAAATAAACAATGGCTGCCGTGCGTGAGTAATGTCAATTTAAAAATATGGTGTTCCCATTGGAAGACCCATTATATGGTTATTTCCTAATACGAGGTTACATTTGAAATTGAGAGAAAACGAAAGTGAAAGTTCATTGATAGAAATAAGTTCATTCGCACAATCACTTAACCTTCAGTCATTTAATCAAAATACGTCCTTTGTCAGTTCGGAAACTTTTATACGTATGAAAGAGTAGAAGAGTTCTATAGTATACTACTCTGTCAAGAAAGTACCGGGAATTTTCAATTAAAACAACATTTTTACATTTAATCGTCAAAATTTATTGGGTCGCCTTCAAAATAGGCTCCAATACATCTATGCCAACGGCACTTCCAATTATCGAAACATTTTTTATAGGCGCTTTCCGGGATGGATTTTAGCTCTCGCGCCGAATTTTGTTTTATGGCTTCAATCGACTCAAAACGGGTGCCACGAAGGGGCAATTTTAGTTTTGGGAAGAGGAAAAAGTCGCAGGGAGCCAAATCCGGCGAATACGGTGGTTGCTGAAGCACGTTTGTTGAGTTTTTGGCGAGAAAGTCAGTCACAATCGTAGCTCGGTGAGAAGGCGCGTTATCGTCATGCAAAATCCATGAGTTGTTCGCCCACAAATTTGGCCGCTTCTTACGGATACGCTCACGCAAACGTTTCATAACGCCTAGGTAATACTCCTTGTTTACCGTTTGACCCTCTGGAACGAATTCGTAGTGCACCACGCCACGGATATCGAAGAAAACAATGAGCATCACCTTCATTTTCGAGCGGCTTTGGCGTGGTTTTTTCGGTTTCGGCTCATTTTTTGCCACCCATTCCGATTATTGCTGGCTTGTTTGCATATCGTACTCGTAGACCCAGGTCTCATCACCAGTTGTAATGCGTTCCATGAATGTAGAATCGGAATTACAGCGATCCAGCATGTCTGAAACAACCTGTTCGCGATGACGTTTTTGAAGAAAATTCAGGTCTTTCGGTACGAGTCGTGCGGCCACCTTTCTCATGCCCAAAATATCAATCAAAATCGTACGTGCGGACTCGTGGGATATCTTAAGATCATGTGCTATCTCTCTCAAGCTGGTACGACGGTTTTCCAGCACCCTTTCCTTAATTTTATCGACGTTATCTTCGATCGAAGCCGTCGATCGGCGACCACTTCACGACCGTCCTTGAAGGCTCTGTACCACTGATATGCACGAGTTTTCGATAGAGCATTATCACCAAAGGCCTTTTGCAACATTTTCAATGCATCGGCACACGAAAATTCATTTGAAACAAAAAACCTTAAACAAATTCTTTGCTCAACGTTATCACCCATAGTAAAAATCGGCACGCACTCTGACATCGACTGACTTAATCAGCTGTTGCAAACACACTAGTTGACAGATCCCGCTCAAGCTTGGCATAGTAATTAAGGGTGGTACCAACCTAGGAAAAAAAATTTTTACCTGCCTCATTGCCCCGCCAGATTTAAATCGATAATTCCCGGTACTTTCTTGACAGAATGTATATTTCCACCGCTGCTCTGAAAATGAAAACATTGAATGGGAGAGGAGAAGTTCCCTTTATGAATTCCTGGTAACGAAATTGTATAAAACATTGTGAATGCTTTCGTCTTTCTTAAAAACGTATCGTGATTGGAAACTCTACTTCAAAATAATCTTTCAGATTACTAGGTTTCTTAAAGAACATTGAACCATAGAGAATAAATCAACATTAAATATCTCTCTTCAAATTGGTTGAAAAGTGATGTCATTCACGAATGGTTCAAATTCTCATAGTAGTCTATTGACACAGTAGAGAGTATTGAGAATCTAATCGACAAATGAGATCAGTCGGAGCTTATGTACCTGACTTTGACATTACATTCAAAATCCACATATCCACCCCAACAAAGCAGCCCTTTGTATCATCACAACGTCAGTGCATGCACTCTGCGCTAACTTCATTTGCCACGTCTCCAACTCCAGATCTGCACCTATCCAGACGCTCTCCGATAATTAACATCGATTATTAATCCAGACAAGGGGAGCCCCGTGTCTTTGATCCCTTTATGCCGCAGAAATTGGATCAACGGAACAAAATTGAACGGAAAAACTGGCATAATGCCCGACGTGTCTGGCATTGAACGTTTTCGAGTTAGGTTCCCTACTACTTGAACGGTTTCTGACCCGGAATTTAAGTCTTGGCTGATCAATTACGAGGGGCCATTCACAAAATGGAAAATCACCTCACATTTTACATGCTCAATATTTTCTTCGAAAGATAATACTTTTATGTAAGAAATAAACTGAAATTTACTGTTAACAAGGTGCTACTTTATTGAAAATTCAATGGTGTACTTGTATAATAAAATATTACTGCTGCCCATATTATGTGACTGGTGTTGCGCAAGTTCAGTCTAAATTTTAAGTAACCTTGTGGTTTCTCATGTACTGTATCTGCAGCAGCGATAGGGACAAACAAGTCCGTTTATTCTAATTATGTGCAAGGGAGGACGTTTGTTAAAATAAAAGTGTCGCAATAACTACAGGATGTGCATTCCAGATTTCATCCGGCAACACTTCTGTCATTCGTGTTTCGACAGAAAGTAGTCTAGAATGTGGCTGAACATCCATCCACATCAACTCGTCATCGTGTTCAAGAACTGAACATTTTTCTTACTTCTCTGAGGGGAATTTTGCATAAAAACTTCGGTTGAAGGCTTACAAATTTCAACTAGAGCAAGAAGTGAAGCCTGATGACCATCTGATGCGTTTCCACTTCGCTCAATGGGCTGAAGATCGCATGGCCGAAGATGAGCACTTTTCTATAAAAATCTTCCTTATCGATGAAGCTCATTTTTACTTCGGAGGTATATTTTTTCTGCGAATCTGTTAAAGATAAGTGTAACGCTTACCCTCTAGAAATGATTGATGGCTTGAAACACACCTCCCAATTGTCTCTGTACGTTGGCGTGCTGGGCGTGCTTGTCATGACTAGGATCCTAGTTTCATCCCGGTAAAATGGAGGATTAAGTCATGGTGCCTAAGGCAGAGACTTCCTATTCCTATTTTTACTTTTTTTCTGTTTCTTTATTGCATACCATTTCATCATGTTATCCCATAATCATAACCTATCCGCAAACAAACCTTGGAATCGTACTTGGTAATCGTGGTTCTAGTGGAAAGCAGAGCCATGCTATCCTGCGATCGATTAGAGTTTTGTAATCCATACTGGTCGCTCCTGGAACATGCCTATGGTTAGAGAATCGCAATTAGGACCTGTTGTTTCTCTTGTCTAATTATGCGGATGGGGAGCAAACCTTTCACCTCACAGGAGATAAGGATCAGACCAGACCCTCACGCTCCTTTGAGATTACTGAATCTGCAAACCTTTGTGGTGCAGGTGATCTTATTGTGACTCATCAGGCTCCGCATGGGTTCTTTGTTGTGAATTTGGATCACCTCTACATGAGAAGTAGCACCAAACTCCGTGACAATGTCTTCAAACTGGCGAAAGAAAATTTCAAAACCACATAGCGTCAAACGTTTCTTTCCAACAGAGTTTTCGGCACATAGTATTTTTGGTGAAAATTCAGTGAATTACGTCAAAAACCGACTCGATGAGTTCATTCGAGACCAGAATCGCCTCTAACTCAATTGAGTAACTGTGAATATGTTCGGATTTATTTATTATTTAATGTAGTTCATAAATTCCATTTTATTTCGTTATTTTGAGTTTATGGGTGAAAACCCCAATTTTTTTCATTTGTTGATAATAATAATAATCAAGAAATATGCAAATTTGCCCATTAAACCTGCCGCAACTGTTTATTTATAAAGTGCAGAGGTATTACTTGAAAATGAAAAATAATATTCTATTAGAAATAATTTCCATGAATACTTATATATTTTAAATAGTGGTTAATTCTTGATAGAAGGTATATAAAATTATTTAAATATTTTAATATTAGCCTTCTACATAGTTAATTCCAAAAAATTATATTTAATGATTATAACTTCTGAAAATAAATTAAAATAATATCATATAAGTACCACTTATATCAATTTACATATAAAATAAACATTCATTATAAGACATCCGAATGGTATAACAAAATCCAATAAATAAAAATTATTAACCAAAATCCTATAAATTAAATATTTTGAATAGACAAAATTTTGTTTCTGCTGATCAATCTTATGAAAACCAATATCTTTCAAAAATATCTAATATAATCTTAAGAATTTCATCGTAAAACTATAATATCTTACTTAGAATATTCAATATTATTGGATATCTAACTAAGTTACTTTATATAAAAATTCAAGATATGTAAAACATTACTGAAAAACAAGTTTTAAGAGGAACTTTGCTTCGTCAGTATTCAAATAATTCATATTCAATAAATATAACATCAATCAACAACAAATTTTCACTTACCCCTCAAACGTTTAGAAAGACTTCTGCCAAACTGAAAAATCTTTAAATGTAGTGTGACGGTTCACTATATATAAAAATATTTCTGTGGTTTACCCTTGATCTAAAAGATTGAAAGACAATTTAACGGCCTCTGTTATAGCACAAGGACTATCTGTATAAAGAATGTTAAGGAAACCAAATAATTATATATTATGAATAAAATAACATAAATAGAGGTTAATTCTTGATAGAAGGTATATAAAATTATTTAAATATTGGAATATTAGCCTTCTACATATTTAATTCCAAAAAATTATATCTAATGATTATAACTTCTGAAAATAAATTAAAACTTGTTTTTCAGTAATGTTTTACATATCTTGAGTTTTTATATAAAGTAACTTAGTTAGATATCCAATAATATTGAATATTCTAAGTAAGATAGTTTTATGATGAAATTCTTAAAATTATGTTAGATATTTTTTTAAAGATATTGGTTTTCATAAGATTGATCAGCAGAAACAAAATTTTGTCTATAAAATATTTATTTTATAGGATTTTGGTTAATAACTTTTAGTTAATGGATTTTGTTATACCATTCGGATGTCTTATAATGAATGTTTATTTCATATGTCAATTGATATAAGTGGTACTTATATGACATTATTTTAATTTATTTTCAGAAGTTATAATCATAAAATATAATTTTTTGGAATTAAATATGTGGAAGGCTAATATTAAAATATTTAAATAACTTAAATATTTCACAAACCTCTGTTATATTTCCCAACTAAACGCCTTGTTTCACCGACTGATTTTGAGGTGTGTGATGTTGCCTTCTTACGGCTCAAAATGACATTATGTTGCTTTTTTCATATTACGGATTTGTCCGTAATGCTCGATTCAGATCGATCATTTACAGTTGGTAGCGATCAGTGCGATCACTGTTCCATCAGATTTCACCAATTCATATTAGATTACACCCTTCTGATTCCAGCAAACGCAGAGCATTGTCTTCTTTCCAAAGCGATTGATGCTGATGGTTTTCCAGGATTCACCTATGATTTACGACGCTAAGCATTCTTAAATTTCATCCATTTTTTCATCGCTTGTCACGATCCGATGGAGAAGTGACTTTTTTGTGTCTATTGAGCAAAATTTCACGAGGTGTTTTTCGATTTTCTTGCTGAATTTCATTGAGTTCATGCGAATTCCCCTTACCGAATCTTTTCCGCAATCTTCAAATGAATGTAGACGGCTTTGTGCATCACATTCAATTGATCCTCTAGTTCTTATTGAGATTGAGTATTATCTTCATCCTGTGCATGTTTGATATTGGTTCTGTTTCAACATTTTCGTAGTTTTTTCTTTTCTCCCGTCAAAATGATCACTTTTCAGTTTTTCAGACTTCTGGCAGCACTAATATTTGAGAGAATGGTCACCACAAGTTGTTAACAGAAAACCAATGCTGCCACAAATCATAGTTCGTAGGAAGGAAACTTGACATGTTTAAGTTTATACAAAAATTTAATGAAACTTGGGTTGTTGTGTATTGAATCTCTTCGTCAGCTGTTATTGCCACATGTTGGCGCTGAAGAAGCGGTCTTACAGTTCCCAAACTGATGACTAGCACCATCTACAGGAAAATTCTGGTTTCATATTTCTACACCTGTTACAACAGTAAACTCTTAAAAAATAATATCCTACATATAACTTCCAGAACAGATACCTGTTTCTCAGTTTAAAAATATAAAGGGTGTCCTAACGAAAATTTTACCCCTCTCCAGAACTCAGAAACGAAGAACTTTCTTAGATTATAAAAAAACAGGTCAACTTGTGTTTGAGGGGGACTAATTTCCATCCTGAGTTCGTTCCGAAAAAACCACCTCCATGAAGCTGGCATCAACCCCTAACATTTTCGAATAGGAAAGACATGTCGAGTATTGGTTAGTTTGAAAGCTATTTATGTTCTGTACACAATCCAGTTAAAATTTTCAAAATGGGTTCATTATTGCCGAAATAATGTATTATTGAACTCACCGTCAAAAGGTGATGTTGAGCAGATAGTGAACTGCCCAAACTCAAGAATCTAAGAGTTTTGAAGTATCCAAAAATAACTTTTAAATTCTGTATTAGGGAGAAAGAATTCCTATGACGACATTGTTCCGAAAAAACCACCTGAGGCTGGCAACAACCCCCAACATTTTATGAATAGGGACGAGATGTTGGATGTGTTTAGTTAAGAAGTTTTTTTGTTCTCTAAACATCGTAGTTGAAATGTTCAAATATGTTTATCCTGCAGAACTTCGACAAAGAAATATCACGGAATGCCAACTACTGACACCAGACAGACATTTTCGAAAATGTTAGAGAAGGATTTGAAAGTAGACTAAAAAATTGTAGTTTACATTTTTTCTGGACATTCTCTATCATTACTTACAGATCTGGTGTACTTTAATGTATTGGCTTTCTGTTTGAGTTACCCTTCTGATAATGTTCAATATCAAATTGCTTTAAACAATCACCTAATTTGAAAATTTCAACTAGGATGTTTAGAGAACAAAAAAAGATTTTTAACTAAAACACATCCGCTATCTCTTTCCTATTAAAAAAAATTGGTGGTTGTTGCCACCCCTCATGTGTTTTTTTCAGAATAATGTCGTCTTCTCCCTAATACAGAACTTGATTATTATTTTTGGATTCTTCAAAACTCTTAGTTTCTTGAGTATGGCAGTTCAACTGTCTGTTCAACATCACCTTTTGACGGTAAGTTTGATATTACATAATTTTATGAATAGTGAACCGATTTTGAAAATTTCAACTTGATTGGGCTCAGAATATCAATAACTTTCAAGCTTGCTAACAATCGATATCTCTTCCCTATTGAAAAAATGTTGGAGGTTGATGCCACCTTCATGTGGGGTGGTTTTTTCGGAACAAACTCATTATGGAAATTCGTCCCTTCAAAACAGGAGTTGACCTGATTTTTTAATCTTCGAAAATTCTTCTTTCTTGAGTTCTGGGGGGTAAAATTTTCGTTGAGACATCCTGTATGTGCCTTGTAATTTCATTTCGAACGGTATGTAGCATAAAATTTGAATCTATTGCTTTGTGCACACAGTTTAATGCTGGATGAAACTTTATTCTCAAGACAAAATCTGAAGTGCAGTTCTGTGGATGGAATTTTAGATTCTACGAATTACGAAACGCTAAATGAGGAAATCTCAAGAGCAATAGAAAATGCAGTTGACGCAAGGAGCAGTTTTCCATATCTGAAATTCGAATTGAACAAAAGTAATGTAGATTTAATAATTTATTCAGCGTCACGTACAATGAGCGATTATTATATTTACATAATTTTAAAGATAATATCAGGCAGACAGGGTCCGTTTTTCTCAATGAACTGCGTTAGTCGAACACCGAAGATTTTGTCAACTCCTTCCACTGGTATAGACTGTAAGGTTGGGGATAGCTTAACAAACGTTATATAGAAAATGAATAATTGAAAAAGGGTTTCTCATTCTTAATGAAAGGTTTTTCTTCATTATCCTAAATATCAAACAAAAAATTTCTGTACAGAAATACAGAAATTTTCTGTCCTCAGCAGATATACACCTAAAAGAGAAATACAATTTTTAGGAGATTATATCACGTTATAAATAATCATTATATCAACGACTTCTTATCAATTTCAAACGTTAGTTGGTAGAGTCAATTATATATAGAAAAGAATGAAGTAAAGTAGTAAAGGGTGAAAGGCATAATTTTATGTTTGTTTCCACTAACTGAATCGAACGGAGTCGCAATATTAAAACTCCTTCATTTGACTGTTTAAAAGCGTTAAATAGGAATGAACTTGGTTTCTCTTTCATCCTGTATTTCTTTTCAATATAATTTCCAAGGTGCTGCATACGAAAATTATAACCCAATATAAATAGGAGTGATCTTTGCTTTTTAGACTTTTTGCTCAAAAATCATCATAAAATATTTACATACGATAACCTCGACTTCCTACCGGGACCTGAATAAGGACAGTTCACGTATCCATTTTCCTTTCAGAGCTCACCGTTGCCTCATCCCGTCAAACCATCTGAGATGATTCACCCCTTGGGCCCGTGCATCATCCCCGAACAGCGAAACTGGAGATAATCTATCTCCGTTTATACTTCATTTGCTAGAAGATCTATACAAGTCCCTTTCCATTCTCCAACAACCAATAAAAACGAGCATCCCATTCCGGAAGCTGATTAGAACAAGCGACGGAGATGATCTCATAATTCACTCGAGCTTGCAAACATTTCGGTAACGTATTTGATCAATCAAGTTTAATGAGTTTTCCCGGTAAAACCCATACGAATAGCTCGTTATTGTGTAGGGTTATTACAGCCATTAGATCGCGAACTGTCTGGGGAATAGCATGTGTCAAATCTTTGAATGATGAACGTTTGTTTGCTGCCACTCAGGCTCTCCAGTTTGGGACGGACATTTTCTGGTAGATAGTACGGGAACATTTGCTCCCGTTGGATGTATTAGGTCGATTCGTGGTTCCTCTATTCATGCTAGAGATAATGAAAGGCATTTATGTTTTCTGTGAGGCACTTATCATGAATTGAATCTCCCCATTTCACTTTCGAGTAGCACTTATCAACGAGAGAATGTGCTCATATGAATAACCCCTTTAAAAACTATATCCCCTCTACTAATTTGATATAGATTATCAATTATATTTCATGTTGTCCGAATGAAAGAGAAAAATTAACTAATTCGATACTCTCATGATTAAGGAGTTTTTGAATACGGCAGGCAAATATTGATTAACGTTTCCGTTTTATTAGAATTATTGAAATTTTGAATATGAATTATGTTGTGGATGAACGAAAGTGAATTGAAGTGAAACATTTATGATCTGGTTTTTGATGAAATTTTTAATTGAGAGTGTTGCTCAAAAATGAAATAATCAATAACACAACTATGGCAGTTTTCAGAGAAGTTGATTCTGACAAAGTAATTTTCGATGATGTTTGATCAGTAACTCCGCAGAAGCATGATAAATATTCTCCTTCAGAACATTTATGAATAATGAGCAAAAGCACGATCTTCCATATAACAATTTCAAAAATAAATCACATGGAGACAAAGCTCTCAATCTTAGTGGCCAGTTTACATTAGTTGAACAACTGATCCAGGAAATGTTTCCTTCAATAAAGCCTTTCACGTCCACGGTTTTGATTTGAAATCAGATGAATTTAGACAACATAAGGCCATAATGATGATAATTGACATTCATATTTCGTCATTTTATAAAATGAAGCGCTCAAAATAAGCGGAATATATCTCCCAGGTTAATTTTCATGATGATAATTTTCTCAGACTACTAGTTTCTGTATACCACTGCTATAGATCAATTGAATTAATCGATTTTTCGGTGTTCTAATATTCTTTATGGAGCCTGTGAATAAAAAAAGAGGTGAGTTAATTCAGTAGCGATTTATCTTGCAATAAATCCCAACATGAATTTTTCTCCTGAAATATGCTGGATAATAGATTTTGCTAAAGTTTGAGCGTAAGTAGTGAAAAAAATTGATGGAACCCAAGTAGCCAAATAATTCTAGAGTTTATTTGTTCAAGACAGATTTGAAAGTTTGATAATATATTTTTCTAAATACGAAGTTATGACATTAGTGTACAGAAGGACTAAATTGTAAATAACAAACTGGTGAAAATTCAACAATATGTAGTCTTTATCTGAACCTGGTGATGTATGATCAAAATCAATAAAACAAGTTAACAAACTTTTATTTGATATCAACTTATAGTCGATGCTCAAGCATCAACTCTGATGTATCATGAAATCTACGATTCAAGTATAAAATATTGAATTGATTTATACTTCAATTTCTTATTGGCTTAAAGTAGACCCCTCAACACCCCTGCACAATGAAAAAAACAACAACTGATTTTGGAGCAGGAAACGTGGAAACCATGAAATGGGCCCTAGATGAGCGATCTAAATATACTAACTGACAAAGAAACTGCAACACCCAGAAGGAACTGTTTGAATTTAATTTTTTTTTTGGTGAAACAGATAGTATAGCAAGGAGTAAATGATCAAAAAATGATTAAAATTTGGAGAAAAAAATCGTGAAGGTATTTTCATGTAAACATTTTCTGTTAGTTAAATATGTAGTCGTTTTTTGCAGATTTTTTAAATTTTACAACAAACCAGCTGTTCGAGGAGATCCAAAGTCGATGTTTAGTTGTTGTTAAAATGCCTAGAGCACGTATACGCGGAATTTATCGCCAGGTGAATGATTTTGAAAGAGGTCGATTTATTGGTCTACGGGACGCGGGGTTGTCATTTCGAGAAATCGCTAACCGTACGAAAAGAAATCCAACTGCTGTTATGAGATGTTGTCAAGCGTGGTTTGATAATGCCCAAAATCGAAGATGAGTAGGCACCGGACGTCGAAGGGGCACAAATGAAGTTCAAGATCGACGTCTAAGACTTATGGCTATTTATTAGAGACCGATTTGCGACAATTCGATCTTTGGCTGGTGAGTGGTTAGGACAACAAGGCCATAATGTAACTGTTCGAACGGTTTACCGCCGGATAAGGTCTTTTGAACTGCAGCATTATCGACCCCATCTTGTTTTATCTCTGACGGTTGAGCATCGCCGGCAACGATTACAGTGGTGCAGAGAACGTCAACACTGGAATGTGGAATGGCATCAGTTCGTCTCTTATGATGAATGTCGATTCTCCTTGGGTGCAAATGATGGCCGAATAAGGGTTAGACGACGTTGGGGAAAAAGACGTGAAGTTTGATATTGAGCGTCAAGTACGCCGGACAGTAGGCGTTATGGTATGGGGTGCTATTGCACATGCAAGTAGGTCGCCCTTAGTCTTTATTCGAGGTAACATGACAGCGTTGCGTTACCTTCAAGAAATAGTGGAACCATATGTTCTCCCTTACCTTAGCCGGCTCGAGAATCCAATATTTCAGCAAGAGAATGCTCGATCTCATGTTGCCAGAGTTAGTATAAACTTTTTTGAAGCGACCCATGTGAATATTTCGCCATGGCCGCCCAGATCCCCCGATCTTTCGCCCATAGAGCATGTTTGGGACATCATGAGCAGAAGACTTGGAAATTTACCAGAGCCCCCACGGACTTTGGCGGCTCTGAGACATGTAGCTACAGGTAGCTTGGGATAGTATCCCTCAAGAAGAAATAGACCATCTTATTGCATCAATGCCAAGACGTGTTGGGGAGTGTATAGATAATCGCGGTGGACAAACACATTATTAACAAATTTATTGAAAAAAATTGTCAAACCTTCGTTTTTTTTCTTCGAATTTCAATCATTTACTCCTTGATATACTATCTATGTTTCACCAAAAAAATTTAAAATTTAAACAGCTCCTTCTGGGTGTTGCAGTTTCTTTGTCAGTTAGCATATTTGAGTAGGTGTCACTCAAGTAAGCATAAATATAGTTAGCGTTCTTTAGAGTACTCTATAATACCGAATAGCTCAATAGTTATTTTAAACAATAATACATGAGATATAAAATACACTAATCATTTGGCTGATCTTGTCACTGAAATAAAACTAAAAAAAACATAAAAATGCTTCCACCCCAATAAGAAACAAATACTAGGATTTTCTATCGTCCTTCATATTATATATAAAAGGTAATCTGCATTTCATTACATTTTATTCGAGATCTATGTACGTTATGATCTTAAAAAACATATTTTGCTTATAATGCAAGATGATATAACGATTATAATCAAATAGTGAAGCCAATTTGAAAAGAGCATGAAACTTAAGGATACGCTTGTTCATTAAACACATCATATATTGCAAATTTCATGTCCATATAAGTTACAAAGTAACGTTTTTTTTTGTTTTCTCAACCATCTCTTTCGCTATTAAGTAAATATGGGACAACGATACGAAAGAAATTCTGTATTCACAGAACTGATTTCTTCTGGGCTTGAACTTTTTGCTCTTGTCTTAAGAAACAGCGTGCTATACTTTTGTCTGAATGTTTGAATTTTCAAATATGCAAATAAATAACACTATTATAAAACAAATGAAGAAACTGTATTTCGTGAGAAGTGAAGAAATGAAATTTCCTCATTCAGGAGCAGGTTACTTGATCATTGAGCTGTTTATGAATACATTTACAATACATTTCGATCTACGGATACAATTTATAAATTTTTTCCACCTGGGATGAAATCTATTTTCAGAAAATTGAATGTCAAATAGATCAGATCATCATGTACAAAGAAATTGAAAGTAGTCATTAACTTCAAGGTAGCACATAAATTATTTCTTGTTGTCGAATAGGAAAATACTCTTTTCGAGAGCACGCATGTGTTTATTGACGCGCCTATTCATGCATTTCCATCACCGTTTCGCGACTTTGATGTCGGTAGTAATATTCTGATGAAACGGGGTGCGTTTCCGCTTCAAACGCTTCCGGTACGTGGTGCTCCTTTCAGATCATCAGTTCGAGAATCGCTCATTAGGGGTTCAAAAAACCCAGGGAAATAATGATGAATAGCTCTCGAGGAAGATAGAGGAAATATACTTTGCGAATTTCAAAGGATTTTTCAGATTCATTGAGTGCTCTTCAGTCTTCTATCTGTGTACACTATTTCAATCAGAATTCATAGGAAAATCAGAAGATGTCCTACGTTTTCCATCAACAGTTATTTCATTGAAATCATTTGAACGATCCTACGATAATTTATATTGATTGGCAAATAAAGCTACCTTAAACAATGTATAATAAACTTTTCTTCTAGTTTCATACAAAGCTTAGAAGTCATATATACACATACAGAGTGACCCAGGGGTGCGAAAATGCACCATAACTTCGTTTCTATTCAAGCTATCGACTTGATTATTTTATCAAAACGATAGGAGGTACAATCCGCACATCCTAAAAATATATTCATCCACATACAAATGTCCGAAAATGAAATACATACATAGGTTTGGTTTTTTTAAATGACACCTCCCTATTTTCATACATCTTTGGATTTGCCACTTAATTGTCGATAAAAGCATTCAGGTTTCATTGACTTGTATGCATAAGTTTTTGACCTATGTCAATTTATGTGTCGAAAGGACGTCCTGCGTAGACCCACAGAAAAAGTTATAACTCCGGAACCGTTCAAAATTATTAAATCGTCTTTTTTCCAGTCGATTCCCTAAACTTCTGTGCTTCTTTTGAAATAGGCATACATTTGATGTCGGTTTTCTATCGCCTACTACATTGTTTTTTAATTCGATTTTTTCAAAGCAACACCCTGTATTTTATTACACCATTGCATGACATTTCGTAAGAGCTTTTTGTCGAGCTAAGGTTTGTGGGGTCTACTTCGTGAAATAAACTTCGAAATAAGAAATGTGGATGGTTTTAGTAGAATATAATAGAACATTGTCGTAAAATCGGAAACATCTATACAAAAACATTGAAAAAAATATTTTCGAAATTGTAATAGCAGTGTCTGAAGAAAAGCGGTAATAGAAACAGGAGAATATCAAGAAGTAAACAATTATAGTAACAAGAACATAAAGCTGTGAATAACAGAAAACCATGTGAAAGAAATGTTGAGGAAAGCTTTCTTATAAATGCTCAAATAGACTGCCAGCATTTTCCACACAAGCTGCTAGTCTTCTTCTAAATGAGCGTCGAACTCTAGCAAGTGTTGCTCTATCCATTGAACGGAAGGCTTCCGTGATCCTATTCTTCATATCATCTGCAGTTGTCGGTCGATCTCTGAAAGCTCGCTCCTTTACGTAGTCCCAAAGAAAGAAATCTATAGGATTCAGATCTGGGGATCTCGCGGGCCAAGGAATGGTTCCTCCTCGGCCAATCCAACGATTAGGATAATATTGGTCCAAATTTTGTAGCACATGCAGTGCAAATGGTTATGCACTAGAGCACCATCGTGTTGCAACCACATGGTTCTTCGGGTATGCAGGTCCTCTTCTTCTAACATTCCAGGAAGAATTTTGCGAAGAAAATGTGAATAGCGTTCACCATTCAGTACATTGCCGAAGAGGTGAGGTCCAAAATCGTGATGTCCAATATATCCTCCCAAAATATTGAGTGACCATCGATTTTGATGATCAACTGTTTTCAACCAATGAGGATGTAAGACTGCATAATAATGTATATTATGTATGTTGACCGACCCACTGCTTCTAAAAGTTGCTTTATCGGAAAACAGAATTTTGTTAAAAATATTATAATCCTCCTCAATCATGCCTTTCATTTCTATACGCAACTCTATTAGCAAAATCACTACCATACAGTTCTTGATGTAGGTTCAGATGAAAAGTATGAAACTTATGCTTCCATATTATTCGGTTCACACTACTTTGTGAAATATCCGTTTCAGCTGCTAGTTCCCTTGTGCTCACCTGGAATTTTCCTGTAGCATCAATAAAACCTGTAGTTAATTCCCCTCATCAACTCAACCACCAACAATTTCTTTTTTAGGATAGGAAACACTACCAGTGAGTTCAAATCGATCTCTCAACCTTTGGAATGAAACCACCTGTGGAGTTCTTGTTTCCAGATATTCTTCATGATAGATTCTGTATGCCAATAAAACATTTCTATCAGCTTCGCCAATACCGTAAACCATTTTGAGTAATTCTTCGCGTGTAAAATTTATTGTTTTGTTATTGTTTTTG
Source organism: Megalocaria dilatata (assembly GCA_034642435.1). Lineage (NCBI taxonomy): Eukaryota > Metazoa > Arthropoda > Insecta > Coleoptera > Coccinellidae > Megalocaria > Megalocaria dilatata. The sequence goes on from CM067854.1 coordinate 77,862,905, forward strand.
CTTCGACCAATTGAATGAATGTTTTATTACTTCAAATTTCAGGATTTAAATGATAAGAATACATTATATTTAGCCGTTTAATTCAGAACTGAAGGTATCATTCTTGATATGCATTTGAAGCATGTCCCGAACATGTGTTAATAAATATCAACATAATATTCTTAACAATAAAATATTATTATTGACAGTACACAGATTCAAATTTCACGCAAACGTCCTACTCCATTCTTCAAAAATCATCCAGATTTCTTATTCTGAAATTTATTTCACAAACTTCATAAGTAGACCCCTCAAACCTCATATCGACGAAAAGCTCTCACAAAATGTCATACAATGGTGCAATAAATTACAGGGTATTGCATTTGAAAAAATCGAGTTAATCCAATTTGTAATTTGTCATTTAAAGACCAATGTAGTAGGTAATAGAACACAGCCATCGAATTTTTGCCCATTTCAAAAGATGCGCACATGTTTTGTGCACAACCCAGTTAAAATTTTCAAAGTCGGTTCACTATTCACGAAATAATGTAATATTGAAATTACCGTCAGAAGATGATGTTGAACAGACAGTTGAACCGCCGAAACTTAAGAACCTAGGAGTTTTGAAGAATTCAAAAATAACTGTCAAGTTTTGTACTAGGGAGAAAGAATTCCTTTGACAATATTATTCCAAAAAAACCACCTGAGGGTGGCAACAACCCCCAATTTTTCTGTGAATTGGAAAGAAATGGCGGATGTGTTTTAGTTGAAGAGCTTTTTTGTTCTATAAACATCCTAGTTGAAATTCTTAATTGCGGTGAATTTTTTCAAGCAATTTGATATTGAACAGAAGGGTACCTCAAACAGAAATCCAATACATTCAAATACAACAGATCTGTAAGTAATGATAGGGAACATCCAGAAAAAGATGTTAACTATTAAATGAACTAACGTATGTATTGTTCAAAATGACCACCAAGAAACCTCCAAACAATGATATAGTCTACTTTCAAATTCTTCTCTAAAGTTTTCCAAAATGTCTGGTGTCAGTTATTGGCATTCCGTGATGATTTTTTGTTACAGTTCTGCAAGATTTTCAGGTTTAAAACGTTTTTCTACGTTGTCCTACGCCTAATCGCCATTTCTTCCTATCTGCACAGTCTTCTAGTCTTCTTCTCTTAAATTTCTTGCACTCATGGATTTTTGTACGGATTTGTACGTCTTACCTTCGATTCCCATAATCTCTTTGATGTTCTCGTTTCTTATGTGGTCTTTTTTTTGAAATACATAAAGATCGTCGTATCGCGTCCATTTCCACTACCTTCACCTTTTTCTTGTGTTTTTCTGTTATTCTCCATGTTTCGGCACCATAAAGTAGTGTACTCTTGACCATCGTCTCATAAATATTGAATTTAGTTCTTCTCAATATTTCCTTACTCCACAATATTCCATTGAGACAGCCAATTACCTTTGTTGCCTGGACGATACGTTTTTCAATTTCCTCTGCGTCTGTACCGGTTTCATCGAAAGTTATCCCCAAATAAACACAACTCTTACTGGAGGATATTTCTTGTGCATTTTCTAGTTCCAGATCTGCGGATTCGGCTCCCACACTCAAATATTTCGTTTTATCGATGTTAACTGTCAAACCCCAAACAGTGTACTCCTCGATTAACCTGTCCATCATATACACCATGTCATCCCTGCTTTAGCAACCACCACCTGATCGTCAGCAAACTGAAGAGTGCACACGCATGTGTCGTCAACATCAATTCCCATGTCGCGACCTACCCTTTTCCATCTTTTCAAAACCGCGGCAATATATATCTTAAACAGCGTTGGTGATACGTAACATCCCTGTCTCAAACCTTTGGTTACTGGAAACTCCTCGGTGACATATTTACCTATTTTAATTCGTGATTTGGATTTCTTATATAGTTCTTGTAAAGCTTTTATATATGTATGGTTTATATTCGATTGTTCTAGGACTTCCCACAGTTCAGAAATTGGAATGGTATCATAGGCCTTTCGGAGATCTACAAAAGTTATGTGTGTTTCCATATTCCTAGCGTTCCGTTTTTCTATTATTTGTTTCAAGCAGAAGACATTGTCGGTACATGATCTCCCTGCTCGAAATCCGCTTTGTTCTTCATCTTCGTTCTCCCTGTAGTCATCCTCTATCAAATCCCGAAGAATCCTCCCATACAAACTACTGAGTGTACTGGTCACAGAGAGTCCGCGATAGTTGTTGCAATCATGTTTATTCCCCTTTTTATGGATTGATGTAATGTAGGCAACTCTCCATTGTTCCGGAATTGGGGAACCATTTAGGCATTGATTGATCACATAAGTCAGGTTTTCATTGAGTTTTGGGGTTCCATTCTTGAGCATTCAGCGTATACCCCCTCTGGTCCACGGGACACTTCAAATGTTCCCACAAAAAAAATTTAATGGCGACAGATCCGGTGATCTTGCTTGCCACTATATAGGACCCCTCCTGCCAATCCAACGTCCTGGATAACGTTCGTTCAAAAATTGTCGAACACGGATATCGAAATTTAGCAGTACACCCTCCTGCTGAAATGTGAGTTCATTTTCTAATAGGTTGTCGTCGTTTTCCAGAAGGTGAATAATCATTGGATCAATAATGTCATCTAATAAATTCAAATAAGTTGTTCCGTCAAGATTCCTATCGATAAAAATTGGTCTAGCAATATGGTTTCCTAATATTCCTACACAAACATAATTTTTGGGGAATTTGTGTATGTGTCTCCATGAATAAATGAGGATACTTTCAATCCAGTACCGACAGTTATGTCTATCGATTTTCCCATTCAATATAAAGATACACTCGTCAGAAAAGATTGTATTGTAGAGACGGTGTGAGTTATTATTCAGTAACTCACTAAATTGTTCACAAAACTGAGTCCGATAGTCAGGATCATATTCATTCAACGGCTACACCAGCCTTATCTTGTAAAGGTGAAATTTATGAGCTTTCACAATTCGATGAACGATAGATTTCGGAATATTACATGCTCGTGCTACTTCTTTGAAATTGCGTAATACCCTTCTGTAAATGTCCCAATACTGCTATTTCAATAGCTTCATTTTCAACTGGACGCTCAACTTTGTGTTTCTTATTCTGAATGGAACCAGTAGTTTCCGATTTATTCATCAAATACTTAACATATTGGTGACATACATTTTTTCTGGATGATTGTTATTGAAATACTTTGCAGTTTATTTGAAATTTTCGTCATTCCGATGGTATGATTTGAGAATTTCTATTCCTTCTCCCATTTTCGCCCACGTAATGGCGCAGAAACGAGAGACTGAAACATATTTGAGAAAAAAACTTCAAAAAAATGGTAATGAATTTCATGCGTTTCACACATTTTCCCATCATGAACGACAAGAAATCGAATATTTCTGAAGTCAAAACATTCAAAAACTCAAATTGTTCTCCCATCAAATAACCAAATCTGGAAAACTTCAACTGCGATATTTAGAGAACAGAAAAAACTTTTCAACTAAACCACATCCAACCTTTCCTCCTTATTCAACAAATGTTGAGGGTTCTTGCCATCCTCAGGTGGTATTTTCGGAACATTGTGTCATAGGAATTCTTTCTCCCTAATACAGAACTTGAAAATTATTTTTCAATTCTTCAAAACTCTTAGGTTCTTGAGTTTGGGCGGTTCAACTGTCTGTTCAACATCACCTTTTGACGGTAAGTTCAACTAAACAACACTCGACATCGCTTCCCTATTCAAAAAATGTTGAGGGGTGATGCCACCTTCATGGGGGTGGTTTTTTCGGAACAAACTAATGATGGAAATTCGTCCCTCTCAAAACAGAAGTTGACTTGTATTTTTAAAATCTTCGAAAATTACAAACTTTGAATATCAAAACAGATTTAATTTGTTAGTCTTCTACAATTTTAATTGCAAAAAGATTATTGAAAAAACTTTTAGAATTAAATTAAGGTCTAATAATAAGCACTGCTTATATTTAGTAGACGTATAAAAATCAAAATTCACTATACAATATCAAATGGAATAAAAAAAACCCAAAAAATAAATTATTAATTAAAAATAAGTAATATCGAATGTTTCGTTCCAATCATACGCACCTGAACTCGTCAGAAAGGCCCTGGTACATATGTTTTGCCTTTGACAAACATTTGAAAACATGTTCAGTTTCTGATCTTATATTTATGAAAACTATATCTTTTTCAAAAATACACAACATAATTTTAAGGTTTTCTCCAAAACTAATTTATTTCAATATTTAATATGTTTAAATATTTAAATAAGTTACTTCAAAAACTCTCAAAAACAATTAAAAATTCAGATAAGGTCAGTTCAACTTCACATTTATAATATAAATTCAATTAAAAATAAATAAACTTGTAATCTTACCAAACAAATTCTGGAAAATCTGTGAATGCAATTAAACTAGGTAGGTACATCTAATATACAAGGTAATGTATGTTCTATGCTAAACACAGGAATCACACAAAGTTTGTAAGGCATTTCATGGCCTTTATTAAACCCCTGGAAACTGTATAATAAATTTCATTATTCAAAAACCTAATATGATTATATATAATATAGAATGAAATAATAAGATGCGGTTTTTCACTTGATAGAAGGATAATTAGAAAACTTCGAATATCAAAACATATTTAGTTTAGATCTGTTAGTCTTCTATAATTTCAAAAAATTCTTCTTTTCTGAGTTCTGAGGAGGTTAAACTTTCGTTGGAACAGCCTGTATATGTTACTATATTATATAAAATATCTGAGTTGCTGGAAATAGGCAAATTTTCTCGATATATACTAACTGACAAAGAAACTGCAAAACCCAGAAGGAGCTGTATAAATTTAATTTTTTTTTTGGTAAAACATAGATAGTATAGCAAGGAGTAAATGATTGAAATTTGAAGAAAAAAAAACGAAGGTTTGACAATTTTTTTCAATAAATTTGTTAATAATGTGTTTGTACACTGTGATAATATATCTATACACTCCCCAACACGTCTTGGCATTGATGAAATAAGATGGTTTATTTCTTCTTGAGGGATACTATCCCAAGCTACCTGTAGTTCATGTCTCAGAGCCGTCAAAGTAGGTGGGGTAAATTTTCAAGCCTTCTACCCATAATGTCCCGAACATGCTCTATGAATGAAAGATTGGGAGATCTGGGCGGCCAAGGAAAAAGATTCACATGAGTGGTTTCAAAAAAGTTTAAACTAACTCTAGCTGAAATATTGGATTCTCGAGCCGGTTAAGGTAAGGGAGAGCATATGGCTTCAATGTTTCTTGAAGGTAACGCAGCGCTGTCATGTTACCTCGAATAAAGACTAAAGGCGACCTACTTGCATGTGCAATAGCACCCCATACCATTACGCCTACTATCCGGCGTACATGACGCTCAATATCAAACTGAGGTTCACGTATTTCTCCCTGACGTCGTCTAACCCTTCTTCGGCCATCATGTGCACCCAAGGAGAATCGATATTCATCATAAAAGACGAACTGATGCCATTCCACATTCCAATGTTGACACCACTGTAATCGTTGCCGGCGATGCTCAACCGTCAGAGGTAACACAAGATGGGGTCGATAATGCTGCAGTTTAAAAGACCTTATCAGGCGGTAAACCCTTCAGACAGTTACAGGATGGCCTTGTTCTTATAACCACTCATCAGCCAAAGATCGAGTTGTCTCTAATAGCCATATAAGTCTTAGACGTCGATCTTGAACTTCATTTGTGCCCCTTCGACGTTCGGTGCCTACTCCTCTTCGATATTGGGCATCAAACCACGCTTGACAACATCTCATAACAGTAGTTGGATTTCTGTTCGTACGGTTAGCGATTTCTCGAAATGGCAACCCCGCCTCCCGTATACCAATAATTCGACCTCGAACAGCTGGTTTGTTGTAAAATTTAAAAAATTTGCGAAAAATGACTACATATTCAAGTAACAGTTAATGTTTACATGAAAAGACCTTCACCCCTTCTCCAAATTTCAATCATTTACTCCTTGCTATACTATCCATGTTTTACCAAAAAAAAATTAAAACAACAGCTCCTTCTGGGTGTTTAAGTTTCTTTGTCAGTTAGTATATTTTCATTGAAAAATTTATACTAGGAGAGTCCATAGACCTGTGAATTGAGAGCATTGTTGGGTTGTTAAGAGCACTTCGAAATAATGAACCGACTTGTAAAATTTTCAGGATTTTCTGTATGTGTTCTTTGAATAATAATTAACTCCCATTCTTACGATAAAGAAAGACCTATGGCTCCTAAACCACGACATTATATCCCCACTTATCCACTTCCCAACTAGTCTCGCGATTACGGAGACAACCTAATATGAAATTCAACAAAGTGGCTCTCCCTGTTTAATTAAATTTTTGAGGAAATTTATCACGACTAAGCTTGGTACGAAACAATCTTGGTTACATTATTACCCCATTTCGGATCGTGTAATTCCGGAGCGTGGCTCGGCCCGCGGGAGACATGCAGATAATCCTCCCAGAAACGTGCATGCAAGATTCTAATCCCCGGGTCACTGCTTTAATTGTTGCCCTGATCCATGTTTATAGTTTCCAATTACATATGCAAGTGTAAACGGTTCTGACCGTCCGCTACGATGTCGTCGGCGCGTTTAATTCGGGATACAAGGAAAGGATTTCGGGCTGACCTGATTAATTGCTTGTCTTAGGAGGAAATTCTTCTATTTTTTATTTTATGCGGTCAATTTTCGGTATAGTTGGAAATCAGAATTTTGTTCAAGATCTCTTATAAATTGGTGGGATCAGGTATGTTACGAGTAAGCATTAGTCAAATAATGATAATAATATATTGGTCCATTTTAAAACAGAGAAGAATATTTCACTGTAAGTTACACCATTAACAATTAACATTTACATTATTAATCTAAATTAAACAATCTTGTAGACTATACAGCTTATTATATAACAAAAAACAAGAAATGTTGAACAATAGAACAATGAATGGGACGATCCAAAAGAATTCATAATTCTTTTACGGATCCTAGAATAACAAACACAAATATGAAACAATGGTAAATTGTAAAGATAAAATAATGGTAAAAATACAATACAACATTATATTAACAATATAACACCGATAAAGATAAAATAGTAGTAAACTGTGAAGATTAAATAATTGAAATAATGGCAACGACAAGGAATAATCAACATATAAACTATAAAACAATGGTAAAATATGATAAATATATAACATGGATAAAGGTAAAATAGTGGTAATTTGTAAAAATAAAGTAATTTGTGAAGATAAAATGACGGTAAGAATAAGGAATAATCAACATATAAACTATAAAACAATGATAAAATATTAACAAATATACATATACACATGTTACACTATCTCAAAACTGAAAGTTTCTATTTGTCGAGGGGGAAAAGGGGGAGGAATTCATTCATTTTCGAGCAAGTTTCTGAGATAATGTAGAATTTCAACTTTTTTGTGAAGACATGAATGCTGATTATCTCCTTCAGTTCCCCGGGTGCATAGTTATAAAGTTTTGGAGCAACAAATTCATAAGATTTCTGCCCGAGCACTCTTCTCATAAAAGGGATTACATAGTTGCCTCTTTGTCTTGTTTCATACCCGTGAGAAACAATCTGATTTTTCGTTTTATTTTGATGATGATGACAAATAATATTATGTGCAAAGAGTTGTCTAACATCTAAAACACCTGATTCTTCATACAGACGATCTGAAGGGTATGTCCGACTTTTAGAATAGATTATTTTCAGAAATCTTTTCTGCAGCACTTCAAGTGGGTAGATGTGTGTCTTAGATGAACATCTCCAGACAGATATTCCGTATCGGATATGGCTTTCTATAAGAGAGTGATGATCAATTAACACATCCCAGTATTTTACTTCATGTTCAGCTGAGATGGAGTAAATTTGATTTGGTGTTATATATTATATATATTTTCGTGTCGTTGTTTTATTGGTGCTAAGTGGAAGATACGTGGTTTTCTCAAGGTTCAAGGTCAGTAACTTGTGATCAAACCAATTCTTGATGTGAACGAAATCATTTTCTACTGTTGACTTCAGATTACCCCATGAGTTACCCGAGTAGATCAATGCGGTATCATCTGCGAATGCAATGACATCGCTAGAATTTTGAATAAAATATATGTCGTTCACATATATATTGAAGAGAGCTGGTCCCAACACCGTGCCCTGCGGAACTCGGCACTCGATATTCGACACCTCACACAGAACACCATCCACCCTCACACTCTGCTGTCTTCCGGAAATATAACTCTGAAATAGTTTCAGTACATTTCCTCTTATACCGATATCCTCCAGCGACTGTAAGAGCAAACGATGACTGACCGTGTCGAATGCCTTAGTTAAATCGAGGAAAACACCCAGGTATATTCTGCCTTGATTGAGAGCGCCATGAATTTTGCTCGTAAGAGAGATCAAGGCATCCTGGGTAGAAAGTCCTTTCCTGAAACCCAATTGGTTATCCGAAATTATATTATATTTTTTGAGGTAGGTATCCAGTCGTTTTTAAATGATTTTCTCAACTATATTCGCCAGGTGTGAAATGAGTGATATGGGCCTCTAATTATTGGTATCAGCTTTGTCTCCCTTTTTGTGGACTGCCACAACCAACGAATTTTTTTATCACCATAGGCCATACTCCATCTTGCATACTTCTGTTAAATATGTATACCAAGAGGTCAATAATCTCTTGTAGTGTGGCGTTGAGGATTTCTGTCGTAATTCCATCTAGTCCGGGTGATTTTTTAGGCTTGAAGGTTCTTATCAAGGACTTAAACTCGTCGTGATCGGTTGGAATAATGAAAAAGCTGTTTGGTATTCGACGTCTATTGTGATGATAAGTGGGATTGGGTAGTATTTTGTCGGCTAGATTTTTCCCAACGTTTGAAAAATGATTGTTGATTCATTAGCAATGAATATATCTCCCTGTTTATTCCTAATAAAATCGATCCATTTGGAGGTTTCATTGGTTGTACTGATCTCCTTTACTATTTTCCAAAGATTTTTTGAATTATTAGAGTTCTGTTCTATCAGAAATTTGTAGTAATGATACTTAGTTATTTTAATGAGTGCAGTAAGTTTGTTCTATACGTTCTATATGTTCTATATGTTTCAAATTTATTCCTCAATTGTTCGTTGTTTGGGTTTTTATGCAAATCATTGAACAGTTTTTGTTTAGTATCAACTGACTTTATCAGTGAATAGGTAATCCAAGGAGTTTTCTTCGTACTCTTTCTGGTAGATGACCTTTTTAGAGTGCATTCATTTATCGAGTTTGTAATGATGCTCACAAATTCCCTTGCTGCAGATTCAACATCTTTTGCTTAATACACCGAATTCCAAGAATATTTTTGAAGAATTCTGGCGAGTTTTTTATACTCAACCTGATTAATACATTTCTTATCAGAATCCCTCTTTATTTTAGGCTCGTCAATCATTATTTGTAGGGCTATGGACGAATGATCTGTGATACAAGTATTTACAATAAATGGCATGCTTTGGTCGTGAAGGTTGGCTTTTGATTTCCAGAAAATATGGTCCAAACATGCACTCAATCTTGGACAACCATTTATGGTAGAGATAAACCCATGCTCTTGTAGTATACTTTTGTACTCAAAAGTACATTCATCATCCTTCAATGAATCGATATTGATATCCGAAACAAAGATATGTACATAATCCCTGTTTGATTTATTTTCATCCAGATACTCATGTAACTGGCTTGGAAAATCAGACGAGTCAAGAGAAAGTGATCTATACATTGCTGAAACTATTATGTTACTACTAGCAAGTTTTATTCCTATTTGAAGCACACTGACACAAGCAAGTTTGTGTATTGATTAAGTAAAGCACAAGTTTGATCTTACAAAAGCAACAACGCCATCATTCTGATTGAATGATCCCTGGTTGTAGTATCCTTATTCGTTATTAGTTCCTTATTTGATTCGGGATACAAGGAATTACCGATCAGAAGTAGATTTTCTGTTTTTTGAATAAGGAGTCTATTCAATTATGAAAAATACTTTTGATGGAAATGAATACAGTAGAAACAACACACAGTTCTCCACATCAGACACTCACTGACACTCAGTCATCGACATCCATTCTTCCGATATATCGGGTGTTTTTTTTTAGAGTGATACAAATCTAAATTGACATAAAACACATTTAAATTAAGAATGAAGCTAAATTTTCATTTTATTTGAAAGATTATTTGATGACATTTATGTTTCAAAAATAATTTCCGGCATATTTCCAAAACGACTAGCTCTGAGGAGCCGCATTCGACCAGACCAATTTTGGACCACTTTTTCGAGTATCTCAGGCCTTACTTGATCAGTAACACGAGTTATGTTGGCTTCCAAAGCGTCTATTGTTTTTGGTTTATGCTGATAAACCAGAAACAATGACTTGACATAAACCCAAAGAAAATAATCCAGTGGAGTTATGTCGCATGATCTTGGAGGCCAATTAATTGGACCATTTCTCGAAATAATATTATCGCCAAATCTTACTTTCAATTAATTAATTGATACGGTAGCAGCATGAGGTGTAGCACCATCTCGTTGGAACCAAAACACTTCTGGGTCGATACCATTCAAATTTTGAAACGAATAATCATTGATATTCGATCTGTAACAAGCACCATTCACTGTAACATTAGCTCCAGCATCGTTTTTAAAGAAATGTGGACTGATGATGCCTCCAGCGTGTAAAGCACACCATACAGTGCATTTTTCAGGATGCAATGGAACCTGCAGAATTTCTTAAGGATTGTTTTCACTCCATATACGGCAATTTTTCTTGTTTACATACCCGTTCAACCAGAAATGAGCTTCATCACTTAACACAATTTTACGATAAAAAAGTGGATCAACTTCAAGCTGTTCTAGGGCCCAATGAGCCAACAAACTACGTTTGTTTTGGTCAAGAGGCTTCAGCTCTTGAACCATTTGGATCTTGTATGGGTGTAGTCCAAGATCTTTATGCAAATTTTTTCTTGTGGTAGATGCACAGATTCCAACTTGTTGTGAACGTCGACGAATAGACAAATCTGGATAATCATTACCACTATGACTTACAGCAGAGATATTTTCTTCTGTACGTACAGTTCTTTGCCTTGTTGTTGTTGTTGTTGCATTGGGTAGAGAAAATGTTGTCCGAAATCTATCGATAGTTCGACGAATAAGCTGCTCTGATGGACGATTATGCATACCATAAATTTCATGAAGTGCTCTATGAATTTGGCGAATAGAACACCGATTTTGAAATAAATTTCAACAATTGGTAAACATTGTTGCGGCATGAGTCTTTCCATGATAATTTGTCAATGCTTACTGAACAGAAATGTCAAAACAACATGACTTCTACTTTCTGTCAAATTACAGTTATATCAATTGAAAGTTCTATCACTCTAAGAAAAACGTCCGATATCTACTACTCACTTCAGATATATCTACATATCAAGAAAGCAGCCTCTGGTTTCTGGCTAAGGCCATAAATCAATCACATCTCTGGTTTCCGTGAGTACCAAAACCCGCCACGTCCTCTGAAAATTGTCCAACTGAATGCTGAAGGTATTTCTAATAAAATTAACTATCTTGAAGTTTTTGCTACTTTCGAAAATCCAAACATCTTAAGTGTCGCTTAACATTGACGTGATCATGATAAAATATCGTTTTTGAACAATATATATTAATATATATATATATATATATATATATATATATATATATATATATACATATTATATTGCATATCAATGTTGAGCAATAAGTGCTTTATACTATCGTCCCAGCAGACTGCGTGTGGAGGAACAGGCATGTATATTAAATCTGACTATAAACAATCTATTTCTCATATTAACAAATCTTCATTCGAAACCGAATGTAAATTTTTTGCTTAAAAGCTAAAACATATGACGAATGTTATTTACATTGTGAGTGTGTACAGGCCTCCTCACGGTAGTTTAAAAGTATCGGGTGTCTTTTTTTTAGAGTGGTAGAACTTTCGATAGGGATTTTACAGAAGGAAGAAGCCATGTTGTTTCGACATTTCGGTTCAGTAAGCATTGACAAATTATCATGGAAAGAATCACCGTAACAACGCTTACAAATTGTTGAAATTTATTTTCAAAATCAGTGTTCTATTCGCCAAACTTATAAAGCACTTCGTGAAATTTATGGTTTACATAATAGTCCATCAGAGCAGCTTATTCGTCGAACTATCGATAGATTTCGGACAACATTTTCTCTACTCGATGCAACAACAACAACAAGACAAAGAACTGTACGTACAGAAGAAAATATCGCTGCTGTAAGTCATAATGTTAACAAGATCCAACTGGTTCAAGAACTAAAGCCACTTGGCTATAATAAGCGTAGTTTGATTGCTGATTGAGCCCTAGAAGAGCTTGAAGTTGAATCACTTCTTTTATCGTAAATTTGTGTTTAGTGATGAAGATCATTTCTGGCTGAACGGCTATGGAAACAAGCAAAATTGCCGTATATGGAGTGAAAACAATCCTCAAGAAGTTCTGCAGGTTCCATTGCATCCTGAAAAATACACTGTATGACGTGCTTTACACGCTGGAGGCATCATCGATCCATATTTCTTTAAAAACGATGCTGGAGCTAATGTTACATTGAATGGTCCTCGTTACAGACCGATAAACAATGAATATTTGTTTAAAAATTTGAATGCTATCGACCCAGAAGTGGTTCCAACAAGATGGTGCTACACCTCATGCTGCTACCGTAACAATTGATGTATTGAAAGAAATATTTGGCGATAACATCATTTAGAGAAATGGTCCAATTAGTTGTCCTCCAAGATCATGTCACATAACTCCACTGGATTATTTTCTTTGGGGTTATGTCAAGTCATTGGTTTATGCTGATAAACCAGAAACAATAGACGCTTTGGAAGCCAACATAACTTCTCTTATTCATGAAATAAGGCCTGAATTACTCGAAAAAGTGGTCCAGAATTGGTCTGGTCGAATGCGGTTCCTCAGAGCTAGTCGTGGTGGACTTATGTCGGAAATTATTTTTAAAACATGAATTTCATAAAATTATCTCTCAAATAAAAAGAAAATTTGGCTTCAATCTTAATTGAAATGTGTTTTATTTCCATTTAAAGTTCTATCACTCTCATAAAAACACCCGTTATTTGGCACAAGTCTTGGACTATTTTCTCACGGAATCAGGGTGTATTTTTGTCTGCAATGATTTAAATGTCAATTATTTTGAGTCAGTCGCATTGCTCTTTGGTTTATTCACTACTGGAATTTGGTGTGAGTATAACATCTACAGTTCCTACTAGAGTTTTCAAGAGCAGACACAGTATAACTACTTCCTCAAAGTTGGATTATATTCTAAACAATGTTTGCTGGTTGGTGTTTTCTGTCAGGGTAGTTGATACTCATATCGGGCATCACAGAATGATGTAATGTTTCTGCTTTAGAAGTTATTGAAAAAACTATTCATCATACATTTCGTTGTCTATCTGAAGGGAATTTACAGAACCTTTCCTTCTTGTCCGCTTCTGCTTGCTTTGACGGTATTTATCGCGATGCGGATATTGAACATAGTTTTGAGGTCTTCTAGAATATCTTGTAGTCTCCGCTCGGCTCAGCTTGTCCGATTAGATGAAAATATTGTCTGATGAATCATAAGACTGATTGGATTTTTGATGAGGTCAAACAAGCTAGCAATGACCTCCAGGGGCTACATTTGCTGTTCCAAAGCTTGAAATCGGAGGAATGTAGAAACCTTTATTTATCTGCTAAGGATGAATATAAAGCCTTGTTAAATTCAACTCAATTAAATTATCACAAGAATATACTAGACTGCTCAAATAATAAAAATAATACTATATGGAACATAGTAAGGAGTAAAAAAGGTTCCACTTGATATACTGGGAGTATCGTGTTGACGGTTCACGGACGAACGATTTCCAGTCAATCAGTGGTGTCAAAGGAATTAGGTAATTCTTTTCTTCAGTAGGCGTAACAAGCATTGAGAAACATTTTGACCTGAACCTATCCAGCTCATGTACAACTCGGTCTCTGACTGCGACCCATTTTTTTTCTTTGCGGTCGAGGCTGAGGAGGTTGAGTCGGTTATAAAGAATTTGAATAATAAAAATAGTAGTGGACTTGATATGATACCATTTATGATTTTGAGGATTCAAGCACCTTACATCTCCAAACATTTTGCGTATCTCATCAACGTCTCAGACACTTGAGGAAAGTTTCCTTCTCTCGTCAAAACGACTGGGGTTATTCCTTTCCACAATAAGTATTCTGTAAAAGACATCAATAGTTATCGCCCTATCTCTTTGTTAAGTTCTCTATCCAAAGTTATAGAAAGACTAGTCTATGACAGGATGTACTTGGACAAATATTCGTTTGTCACAAACTGTCAGCACGGCTCCGTATGGGTAGGTCGACGGAATCTGCGGCATGTAACTTGGTAAGCTTTGTGTACAGCTGTTTGGATGATGGCATTCACGTTGTGGGATTATTTTCTGACCAATCTCGGGCATTTAATTGCTTGAATTTCAGCGTCATTCTGGATAAATTGTTCATTTAAGGTTTCTGGGGAGTCTTCCTGAAATAGATGAAGAGTTTTATAGCAAATCGTTCATTAATAGTGCGAGTAGGTCAGCACAGTTTGGACAAGTATCCTATAGAGATGGGTGTACCTCAAGGCTCGGAACTTGAATCCCTTTCATTTATTATGTTTATAAATGATTTGCCAGACTATATGCTTGTTCATTTCCTTTATGTGTTGATTATGAAGTTTGTGATGTTTGATGATGATACATCATTTACCATTTCTGTACACACTTTTAGTGAACTTGAAGCAAGTTGTGAATAATTAGTTCGGTGTTTCTCTGAATAGTTCTTCAGAAATTCTCTAATACTAAATGTGAATAAGACTGACCTAATCTACTCTCAATTACGCGACTCAGACCAACGACTGACTCCGAATCTACAATCCTGTGATTTAAAATTTTCTGATTGTGTAAGGTTTTTGGCGTCGATGGTTCTGCGATCGAAGAATGCGAGTCTGTAAAGTATCTTGGATATGTCATCGACGGGCATCTCCGATGGGATAAATATATAGTGAGGAGTCTGCTATACCTATATAGCAGACTCCTCACTATATGTTTATCCCATCTGAGATGCCCGTCGATGACATATCCAATATCAATTTCATTATATATATATATATAATCAATAATATCAAATACCTGCAGGAATAGATATTGAACGTATATCCCGCATTGAAAATTTGTGAAGCATAGGTGCATATTCGCTATTTGAGAAGAATATTAAAATAAATTTGACTCTTTCTTCCATTGCTTGAAACATTTATGAATACAGAAATTTGAAATGATTTTGTTTCAAAATTTTCATCAACTTTACAGATTGGATAGGTGAAAGTAAATGTGATTTTGTCACGCAATGAATAAATGGCGTTATTTCTCGAGTCATTCTGAAAGCAGCTCTGGCCCATAAATTTCTCAGTTATACCTTTGCCGAATCTAATGCAATAATGTGCTGAAATATGGTGTTGTAGATCTCATTTAATATGCTTTCACACATGAGGTACAACATGGCACACCTTCCTTGTTCAAAATTCATTAGTCCTTCTCAGGGTGCTAATGTTTCGATAAAGATCAGTTCCCTGAAAGTTTTCAAAACACTTTCACTTTACGCCTGGGTTCAAACCCACCACATATAGATGGAGAACGGAATAGAGTCATTTGTTTAGCCTACTTAACCAATTTTGCAGACGTAAGAGTCGTCGGTTACCTGCTCTATATATTTGATGATCTTAAACGTTTTTTAAAATTAATTACTCACAATACTCACAGAAATTTGCATTATCATTCTTTTCGTTAGTTTATTTCTGAATGTTAAATTTAAACTCATTCGTATCGCTTAAGGGTGCTCTGCTTACAATTTTTTTGAATGTTCTAACGAAATGATGTTCACGGAACTTTGCATTAGCCTTCGTGTCATTATTTTATATGTAAATGCTGAATTTAAATTCGATCGTACGACTGTAGCTATGGTATCGGTTGCGCCCAATGTTGCCCACAAAATTTTGTTTTGAATCTTCTGATCACATAATCATCTTGAAACTTTGCACGAACATGTATGTTATTATTCTCCTCCTAGAAACCAAGTTTTGGATCACGTTGATTCTTTGTTTCAAAAATATTGAGAAAAATGAAAGAGCATTTTCAATGAGGATAACTGCAAAACCGTTGGACCGGTTTTGCCGAAATATGCAGGTCCCAAACTTACCCTAAGAGCTTCAAACCTCCATCTCTTTCTCTTTGAAAGTTATATTTTTCAAGGTAGCGCTTAACGCAGCTTCCCTTACATTTTTTCAAAACTTTTAATCAAAATATCCTCATGAAATTTAGCACGAACCTGCGAGTTATTACCTTCCTTCTGACTGCCTAATGCGATATCGATCAGTTTTGTAGTTTGAAAAATATTGCGAAAAATGAGAGAAAATTTCAATTGTGAAAAACTGGGCAACCGATGAACCCATTTTGCCCATTAACGAATTTCATCCGAAATATTTGGACCCCAAAATTTCCCTGAAAGTTTTGACTTTTCCTTCGAAAGTTAGCCTACGTAGGGACGGATCAGCTGAATAGAATTTCTTTTGTCCATGAATTCTTCATCAGTGATTTCAACTTCACTAAGTTCTCGAATCACTATTCGAGATCATTTTTGGCACAAAATTAAAAAATAACAGATAACTGGAAGATAACACGCTGTTCCCTGAAATATGTTTGCAAAAATTGATAAGTAACACTTCATTGAAAGTTGATGATGAGAGGCAGCATCTAAGTAGGAATTCTTGCATCTTTTGACTAAGATATAATTTTTATTTTACTGTTTTGTTCATGAATGATACACATGACTCGAATACTTACCACCCTTCGACTTTCATCATGGTAAAATAAATTATTTATTTCAACAATAATGCCTAATTAGGTCTTCTAATTAGACCTCAAATTGAATGGAATCAAATACAGTTATGTTTTCCTTCAATTTTCGCAATTAAGCGTTCTTTATTTACTTTCAATCCCGTTTTGAAATGATCTTTTAATTGGGTCTAAAGAACACATGTCGCTAGGTGCTCCATTGCGAGTTTTTAAAGCTATCCATTCAACGAATATGAGCTAATTAGTAGATGCTTTTTAATTTGCGCATTATATTAACGTTCGACTAATTAGGGAGTGGATGAGTATTGCATTTGGGAATTGAAATGAATTCGTTTCATCGGTTGCTAACCGGACTACCTAATAATCAATCAACCCTTAACAACAGATTTGATATTGATTGATGAACATAAATATTGCTGAATTAAATTGAATATAGGGGTTAATTTGAAGAATTCCGTTTACCACATATTTCAGTATACTGTGTACGTACTCAAGGTTGTGAAATCGACGGATTGGATTGTTCCTGAATCGTGTTAGATTATTATATACTCGATGTTCCAACTCTTAAATGAAAATGTGGGAAATCGCTTGGACCTGTCAATTTCTGATTCAAGGAGTAATAACTTTTCTGCTTTTTGCATCCTCTTGATTTTGAATAGGAATGAGGGCTGTTGCGATAACTTATTTTGAAGATCGTATAGAGTACTATCTGACCATAAAATTTCGCTTCAAAATGTCCATCCATAATGAAATAACTGGGAAAATAGTGGAAGGGGCAATGTGGAATTTATGTCGAGAATATTACTCGTAATCCAACACATTTCAAAGGTATTTAGTAGTTATGTTGTTAATTTTCTGTCCAAAAAAGTATTAATTTCTTGTTCAAAAAAGTAGAAGAAAGTAGAAGATGTTTCTGATTTACTTTAGTCTATCGTGAATTTTTAAGAACGTTTCAAGTGTGTCAAAGCGATTGTAAATTTGAAGTAGAATTGAAATGGTGTATTCCGTAGAAGAAAGGGTGGAGATGATAAAATTATTTCTTAGAAATAACGACTCTGCGTGAACAATAGCGGCTTTATTTAACGAACGACATCCTGGAAAAAATGTATCCGCTGATTACGTTGTCGTGAAGCAGTAACACTCCGCTGTGGGTTCTCCTAGTTTATTTCCTTTAATTGTTTCTTTTATATAAAGCAAAGTGTTTGCGTATGATGCTGCTGTGATGCTTTCACTCTTTTCAGTGTATTCTATCCATAAAATACCTTTAGAATCCTAAAAGACTCTAGCCATTATTTTTCCAGCGGATTAAATCCACTTCATGGAATCTTGTTTACTCTCAAGGTAATAGGGAACCGACGTCTCATCCTCAGTAACCAGGCGTGGAAATCGCCAATGGGTTTTCTCCACAGAACTCTAAAAACTCCTTACAGCACTCGACTCGCACTTGCTTCTGAGGTGCGGTGAGCATTCTCGGTACCCATCTTGCACTAACCTTTGAGAGTTAAAGATGGTCATAAAGGATAGCATATAATATATGGTACCCACGGATAGGTTAATCTTCTCTTCTTACATCTTGATTTTGATTCTGGCACGTTCAAGTACCAGCTTTTCCACTCTTTCCACGTTGGTCGTCTTCAATGCTTTCTCTGCCTCTTTTAAATTCACTTAAGCACTTTTTAAGGATGGATAAAGAAGGGGTACAGTCTTGGTAAACAACAGTCATCTCTTCATGAATGCTTTTCAACTTTTTCCCTGCTTAGTTAGAAACTTTATAACTGCGCGTTGCTCGAGTTTTTTCATCATTGTGGCGGCAAACATTCTGGTCGTCTTTCACCGAAGAAACAAGATTTCAAAACACTTTCACCTTACACCTGGGTTCGAACCCACCACATTGTAGGAGTACGGAATAGAGTCATCTGTTTAGCCCACTTAACTAATTTGGCAGACGTTAGAGTCGTCGGTTACCTGCTCTATATATTTGAAAATCTCAAACGTTTTTGAAATTAATTACTCACAGAAATTTGCATTATCATTCTTGTTGTTAGTTCATTTCTGAATGTTAAATTTAAACTCAAAAATACCGCTCAAGGCTGCTGTGCTTACAATTTTTTTAAATGTTCTAATTAAATGAATGATTCTCACGAAACTTTGCATTCATCTTCGTGTAATTATTTTATTTCTAAATACTGAATTTACATTCGATCATATGACTGTAGTCGGTTTCGGTTTCGGTCACGCTCATTGCTGCTCCATCCACAAAATTTTGTTTTGAGTCTTCTGATCATCATAAAACTTTGCACAAACATGTATGTTATTATTCTCCCCCCTAGTTCAAGTACCAGCTTTTCCATTCTTTTCGCGTTTTCTTCAGTGGACCCGCCCAAGCGATGGTCGTCTTCAATGCTTTCTCTGCCTCTTTAAAATTCACTTGAGCACTTTTTAAGGGTGGATAAAGAAGAGACACAGTCTTGGTAAACAGCAATCATCTCTTCATGAATGCTTTTCAACTTTTTTCCTGCTTAGTGAGAAACTTTATAACTGCGCGTTGCTCGAGTTGTTTCATCATTGTGGCGGCAAACATTCTGGTCGTCTTTCACTGAGGAAACCTAGAAAACTTGTAATCGTGAATTAGTGAAATTTGATATTTATACTCTCAGATAGAGTCATCAGTAAATGAGATGATTAGGTTATTCAAATTATAAACAAATCATAAATTACATTGAACACACCTCGTACATCCGATTCACCTATATAAATAGAATATATGAATATATTACCATTTATAAAATAAAATAGAAAGGCCTTTTACTTGATAGAAGAAATATAACAAAATTTGAATATTAAAACAAATTGAAATATGTTTATCTTCTACAATTTTAATTTCAAAAAAATTTTTTATTCAAAAAACTTTTAGAATTAAATTAATGTCTAAAACAAGCATCGCTTACATTTAATAGACGTATATAATCAAAACTCAATATATAATGTCAAATGGAATAAGTTATATGTATATATGTTATATTTCTTCTATCAAGTAAAAGGCCTTTCTATTTTATTTTATATATAATATATAATTATATTTTGGCTTCAACAAATCTCATTATGGAATGTCAATGAATTTAAATAAGCCTTAAAAATAACTCACACTGTTCTTTGATTTTGTTAGAACATAGATCAATCTTGAATTATAAAGTTGATCTGTGTTTCGAAGCATTTGTCCTTTTACACGTGCTGAGTGTTTGGATATAGGTTAGTTTTTTGATTTTGATATTTGGAATATTATTGAGGACTGAAGACGGAATTGCTTAGAATTATATTTGTTTTTTGAAGATATAGTGCATTTTTTAGAGATTTCTGAATTAACTTATTCGAATATTTAAATATATTAAATATTTCAAATAAATTATATTCTTTGAGAAGTCCTTTAAGTATGTTCATGTTTTTAAAAGGAAATTGGTGTTCTTAAAGGTAAGACCAGAAACAAAATTTTGTCTCCTTTAAATATTTATTTATTAGGAGTACAAATAAGTTTCCGCCGTTTTATTGTAGATGGCGCGGCACGGAGTTTCGGTTAGCTTTCGCAGATGATAACCGGCTTAAAAAATAGTTTGGACATTCAAGAACAACATAACCTATTAATATCAATTATTTTATATTGGTAAAATATAATTATTACAAGTTGAAAATGTCAAAATTTGAGCCAAGTAAACGTCATTTGCGGGAAATATTAGTTTACTTCTTTAATTTAAAGAAATCTGCTGCTGAGGCGCATAAATTGCACGTACAAGCATATGGTGAGGGTGCTTTGAGTGAGAGAACGTGTCGAGAGTGGTTTCAAAAGTTTAAAAACGGTGATTTCGACGTAGAAGACAAAGATCGCAGTGGAAGGCCAAAAATTTACGAGGATGCAGAATTGGAGGAATTATTGGAGGAAGATTCATCTCAAACACAAAAAGAACTTGCTCTAACATTAGAAGTCACTCAGCAAGCAGTCTCACATCGTTTAAAATCATTAGGAATGATTCATATTTATTTTGTGTTGAAAAACGGCGGAAACTTATTTGTATTCCTAATATTAATTTTAATGACTTTCGTATATCTGTTGGTTCATTTATTCCATTTGACATTATATATTGAGTTTTGATTATATACGTCTATTAAATGTAAGCGGTGCTTGTTTTAGACATTAATTTAATTCTAAAAGTTTTTTGAATAAAAAATTTTTTTGAAATTAAAATTGTGGAAGATAAACATATTTCAATTTGTTTTAATATTCAAATTTTTTTTATATTACCATTTACTTCGGAAAAAATTCAATTACAAAGCGGCTTTTGGAAGCAAAAACAAGTTGGATACTTACATCAAAAATTTGAAAGATAATAATTCAAAAATAATGAATCAATGATTGCCCATTTGTTTGCCTTGCTGAAACCAAAAAATCATTAAAAGAAATATACTAATATCAGAAAAGTTACTCACACTTTAACATACGCCAATCATTCAAACATTTTGGACATAATTTCAACGATTATGATATTCATATCGAGAATAAAGTATCTAGACTGGCACAACATATATAATTCACAAAAAATTCTTCAAAATAAACAAATAAATTTAAATAGATTACCGTTACTGAATATCTGCGTCTAAGTCAGAAATACGAGTACAACCCACCGTTCCAAAATATGTAATGAACCATCAACAATTTTAATTCTTTAAATCAATGCCACACTCACGCTCCTATACTCGCCCTGCGACTGTTTCTCCAATTAACAGCGCCATTTAGTGCACGCAAATACACGTACGCAGTATAAAACCAGGCTAAATCAATGCACTCCCAAATATATCTAAAGTTACAGACGAAGAAATCTTCCTCATAGACAAGTTATATCCAATTGAGCCGCTATGCCAATATTAGCATTTCTCATTAATTGAATCGGCGGATATTTATAACGAATATGTTAACACAAATTTGAGACTGGTAAACAGAAAGTTTCTCGAATCAAGACAATAATGCAATTGTATAACAGTTCGAAACTTAAATGGCGCAGTTGTTTGGAAAAACAGTAGGGTCGCTAAGTAGGTCGAGTATAGGAGCATGGCTCTGTTGCATTCGTCAGTATTAGAGCAGTGCACTGATGAGTAGCCAAAAAGCTATGAAACATGCATGTCTGTTGCTTATGCCCGGCGATCAACAAGACCTATTCGGCTTCATTTAATTTTCGTACTGTAATACAGATTTAAGTTGTTGCACTGTCCTGATTCGAAGAACTTTTTATTTACCATTCTCAAATTCGTGTTAATATATTCAATTGAATTCGCATTTCGTAATGTCCCTGAATTACTAATCTCTTCAGTCCTTATAATTTCGAATGAAACAATATGTCATTACTTCTTTGTAAACTTCAAAACACAAAATGTATTTCAATTTGACATATTATTAAGGATTTTTACAGACAGACTGGGTCGTATCGATCGACAGAGCTAAACTTGAGCTCGGATTCTTCATTAGTGAGTTCAACCTATCCGTTTGAAAGTATTTTCGGTTCGAAAATTACAGGTAGGAAAAACTATAGCACGATGTTCTGTAGAACAAGCACCCAAAAATCAAAAAAATAATTTTATTTCAAGAAAAAAATATTGCAGAATGTAAGTTTGTACTAGAAATTCCAATTAATGATAAGAAAGTTATAGACTTTCAAGGTTTCTATTAAGATTATAGAATATGCATATGAAGTCATCAAACCTGTTTATATCTTTCAACAGAAATGTTCATTTGAATGTCTAATGTAAGGAGTTTGAGACTAGTTTCGCTTCAAAAACTTTCGATTAACAAATATTGGACGAAATTTAGTGTCCTGTTATGATAAATCTGCATTAGTTAACCATGTAACCATATTTCGTTCAATTTCTACTCCCATGAGTTACAAATATCCATACTGTATTTTTGAAATAATCTGGAAACTGAATAAATAAGAATTATTATAATTTTATGGAGGTCATACTCAACAAAACTTGTGAATATATTCTAATTCATACAGAATATTATGGATTCCAAGATTAATGATATTGAATTATGGATGAATGTAAATGAAATAAAATTATAATAGTTTTGGTTATTGGTTAGATATTTTCAAACAACAGTCAAAGTAAAGACTGTGTAATTTTTGAATTCGTAAGGTTCTGGAACATTGCCTCAATAAACAGTGTATTTGTGGTGTGAAACATAGATTTTGGCTAGGCAGAATATACTTTTCATAATAATTCAAATTCATATAATTAATTCCGTTCTGAAGTTTCATGTTATTATGCGAACGAAGTTATTCAGATAAATTTATTTTATGTATTTTTCAAATATTATAAAATAGAAGATTTTTCAGGTATTATTACTAACTTAATATCCATATTTTTCTGGAATTTCAAGGATATTCTATGTTCAAAATAAAAGATGAAAACTTATAAAAATATATGTTTTCATTATTAAAATAATTATTTCTACCCAATATGGAAGAAGAGCTCGTTATACATCTACAATAAACTGCTCCATAAAATCAAGAAAATTGACAAGATCTCAAATTGCATTCAGAAATTGTCGATTTTTAGTCATTAAATATTCACGTATTCTACACTAATTTTTATGATTTCACGTAAGTGCTTTCTAAAAACTTATGGGAGTTAATTACAGCTTTATAAATTATTTGCATAATATCACTCAGGTTGTTGAAGTACCCTACATTTCTTTCTCTTAAAGACTGCCGTAAAAGCTGCTTGAGTTATTGGAGTGTCTGTGGAGGTGATTGATGAAATCCAAGGCCCGTTCTAGCTAGTCTCAGGAGTGTTCACTTGGATTGAGGTCGGGCAACAGAGGCGATAGTGCCAAGTGTTGGATACCATGATGTTCTGTATCACTGACAATTCAATTGAAAATTTGGTCCAGTAGCAGCCAGTACAATCTTTTATAGACTTGGTCGACGTGAGTCTGCGCATTATTTTTTCTTCGAGCATAATATGTTCATTACGCCTATTAAAACAAATGCCACCCCAAAGAGCAATTATATCACTGATGAACTATCAACAATTTCTAAATAACCCAGAAAAAGTCCGCATATATCTGCTCTTTTGCCCAAGTTATTAGAACATATCTTTGGCTTGTGCGAGTGGAACTTGACTCAAAACTTGTGTACGTAGATTGACCTCACGAAGTCTTCGACGCTCCAGTTTTTTTTAAAGCGTTAGATCAGAAGTCTGCAAAAACTGCTGTTGCATGATCCGAAAGGTACTCCATATTTATCCGCGGGTAGACCCTGTCAGAAACAAATCTCGGAACGTGAGGTATAGCTGTTGGCGTCCAATACTAATTCGTTTACGTTTCCGGTTTCTCGAAATCAAAATCACGCTTCCACTAATCTGAAAAAGTCTGTAACTTCTCTGAAGACTCACCTCAATCCTACTTCATTTTCACTCAGTATATGTCTAAGTAATATTAGGAAACTTAACTCTTAAATCTAGAATGCTTGTTGACGGCGGAAACGTAAAACGTTTACTAATATCAACTTAATAAAAACACAAAAAGGAAAATTCTCCTTATACTCAAGAAATATTCCAATTGAAGCAAAAAAGCTCAGATGAGAATTATATCAATATTTGGTGGAACACAATGGATTTTTAAAGTTTCTTAAGTCTTATCGAGCATTTCAGTTAATATTTTCTTCATGAGATTTTGACTTTAATTGATGACCACTTAGTTTGACTGGGACGAATTTTCAAAGAAAGTCGTTCAATTTATTGGTGAAACTCATGTTTTCTCAATAGATCCAATAATACCAGTCTAGTTCTCACGCGAATCCACACCTGCAATTTTATGCCGAAATTATTCAAATTGATGCACAAACGATGTGTGATGAAACCGGCTGACCAGCGAAAGTAAAAACCGGAGCGATATTCTTCCTCATTAGTTCGGGCGGAATGGTCTCATTCACACAACATTATTAAAATTAAGATCGCTGCTACTAACATTCAGGTATGTTGTTTTCGTTGTAGTTTTATTTAATGGCTCATAAGTCTCAAGTTTAAAAAATCACCGTGAGGCAGGTGGTGTTACGCTTTTGTTTGTAAACATATAGATTTGGACGACTTTCATTTTATCTGATGGATGCAAGTTTCACCTTGATGAATATTTCTTCTGAAACCATTTTTTTTATATTTCAAATTAAAAGGAACATCGTCTTTTGATTACTTCTAATTTATTTTATCTGGCTCGCTTATTCGGTACCGAACATTATGTAAACAATATTTATCCAACTGTAAACCTTCATCAACATTAATTCATTAGGTCCCTCACATTCTGACTATCATGAGCTGAGCAGCTCTCCATTTGTAACCAGATATTTTGGCTGTTGGCAAGGGGCATTTCATCCAATATGTCTGTTAAGCTGATTTGGATTAATACAATGAATTCTTAATCATTGAGGTAATCGGGAAGTATTACTGGTCCGAAAAGTTCAACTCTCATGACTCTCAACCACAGTTTGACCCTTAACACATGTTGAAAATGAGGAACAATTGTCGCATGAGGGTTTTCTCTTTTCCATCAGTCCATAATATCCTATCGCTCCCACTTCCTACTAACTTATTCAGGTACCACCTACAAAAGGTTTGTCTCGTTTCAGCATCTACAGGTAACAGATCCTTCCTCTTTTCAAATGATATTGATATAACATTTTTTTGAGTTCTAGGTGTACTGTAGAATAATGAATCCTCATTGTAAAGGGTCTTTCATTAACAGCGCCCATATTGTTTTGTAAATAACACACATTATTTATTTGAACAATTGATGAAATTTTCATCTCATTATAAAGTACAATCGTTAAGGGACAAAACATCATTTAAATGTCCACCACAGAAACTCTGGCAGGAATGAAGTCGTTGAACCCAATTTTCCATAACTCTCTCACACAAATCAGGTCGTATGTTAGCGAATACTCGTTCAATATTGATCTGTAGATCGTCCAAATTTGCTGGACGACTGCTGTAAACCAATGTCTTAATGCAACCCTAAAGAAAGAAGTCCGATGGAGTTCAGTCGCAGGAACGAGGTGGAAAATTTATCGCTCCATTTCTTCCGATTTTTTCTAAGCTCCAATTACTGAATACACGACGCTTATATGATGTGTTGGTTTGAGTTTTTGAGTTAAAACAAATTTTTATGGATGTAAATCAAGGACTTTGCGTAAAATTTGCCACAAAGACGTCTGGGTGATGTCTTGTTATTGTGATCGTCGGGAAATCGATAAATTTTGGTCTTCACGAACACTTTCACGTAGGCTGGAAATATTCTCTTCACTACTTATAATTCTTTGTCTTTCTGGTATTGTAACATCATGAAGTGTAAAATAAGTTTCAAACATCTTCACTAAACGTTCGATTGTTCTTCTCCGGACGATTATAAGGACCAAAAAGCACATAAAGTTAGAGTAGCAGATCGCGATTTTTCATAATAAATTTCGATAATTTGTAAACGTTCTTGGAGTCTGAACAATTCTATGATTGAATGGTAGACATTGATAAATACAAATGTTAATGACACAAATAAACAATGGCTGCCTGAGTGAGTAATGTTAATTTAAAAATGGGGCGTTCCCATTGATAGACCCTTTAGTACCAAGTCGACAAGTACTTGTTGTGGGCTCCTCCCGGACACCTGAATTCTACCAGTTAGTGTATTGGCATGTGAGTTCTTTTACCAAGTGACTAGTTAGCAGTCTCCACAATCTGTCGCAAGAAGCAGAAAGTGTAATAAGGGTTACGCCTTATCATCGTGCGTGGTGAAAACCCCTCCGAAGACATGAACCTAACGGCTTCCAGTTTGAGTTTCAGTTCGAAAACCTACAATGGTCTGACTGGTAGAAGCGAAGCACTATCCAACCTCTACTGGCTCTGCATGCTCAGTACCCGAGTTGTTTGAAACGCAACTCACACGCCGGAGGGGCTTCCTATCCATCCAAACGAACGCAGTCGGCACCGTCAATCCGGCCTATAGGAGAAGACCCACGAACCCTTGTGTAATCTTTCAATTGATCCTGGCGTCAAAGACCAACGAACTAGCCGTTTCGTCGAGATCCACAAACCCAGAAACGTCTCACAATAGATCCAGGTTCAGGACGAGTCCGGTCGAATCGTCAGTCCCGCTAAACCCTTGAACATTTCATGAGAATATCCCGAATATGAGAGTCTGCGAACAGATAAAAGGAATACCCTCCTAGTCCAGCATGCGGACTGTCAACCACTGCCCCCTCGAGACCAACACAAATTGGATGTCCAGGTAGTATAAGTGCTACCCGGGGACATCCACCCTCCCGAGGTAACGCAGTACGCTGTATAACGCACTCGACTATTGGACATAAAAATCCGAGGATTTACCGCAATAGGGTAGTTTTAGGCTAGTTTTAAGAAAGAGGCCCTGTGCTGCGACGGATTCCCCTGCTACTGAGTTAATCAACGCGCCTCAGTCCTCCATTGCACCTTACGGTGAAACTAGGGCCCCATTCTGTCGATCTTCCAGCACACGGGTCCAGTAACTGGCACGAATGGCATTTCGTTTAGCACCAAAACTTAACCCTCTATTTCACCGGGATTAATCAAGACAAGCGTCCCCAGCGCGACAAGCTCTAATGCCATGGGGCGGATCCTGGACACGTGAATTCTACCATCATAGTTGTATTGGCATGTAAGCGTAGGTCTTTCTTCAAGGGACTACTCAGCAGTCTCCACAGTCTGCACCCAGAGGCAGAACGTGTGATAAGGATTACGCCATATCATCGTGCGAAGCGAGAATCTCTCCGAAAGGATGAACCCACCAGCTTCCAGTTTGGGCTTCAGTTCGACCAACCTCTACTGGCTATGCATTGTCAGTACCCGAGTTGTTTGGGGCGCAACTCACAGGCCGGAAGGGCTTCTTATCCATCCACCCGAACGCAGTCTCATGTACTAAGATAATCTGAAGATTGACGCTGCAATTGGTCCCGATAGAGCACCGTCAATCCGGCTTGTACGTCAAGCGCCACGAACCCATGATTCGATTGATCCTGGCGTCAAGTACCAACGGACTAGCCGTTTCCTCGAGTTATACAAACCCTGAACGTTACACAATAGATCCAGGTTCAGGAAGAGGCCGGTCGAACAGTCAAGTCCCGCGAAACCCTGAGACATTTCATGAGAATATACCGAACATGGGGGTCTTGGAACAGATAAATGAAAGGTGCAGGTACCTCCCCAGTCCAGCATGCAAACTTTGAACCTACCGCCTCGAGTCGAACACCAACAGAGTGGCCAGGTGGTTCAAGTATCATCTGTTGGCATCCACCCTCCTGAGGTAACGCAGTATGCGACATAACGCACTCGGCCATTGGATAGAAAAATCCGGAAATTTACTGCAATAGGGTAGAGTACGCTAGTTTTAAGGTACAGGCCCTGTGCTGCGACGGACTCCCTGTCGCTGAGTTAATCAACCGGCTCAGCCCTCCATTCCACCATAACGACAAAACAAGGGCCCCATTCGGAAGATCTACCACCACAGCGGTCCAGTGACTGGCGCGAATGACATTACTTTAGGCATCGAGAATTAACCCTCCATTTCACCGGGATTAAACTAGGGCCCTAGTCAAGACAAGCGCCCCCATCACTTCAAGAAATAATGCCACCAATACGTGAATTCTACCATATTTTCGTATTGGCATGACGAGCATAGCTCTTTCACCAAGTGACTACTCAGCAATCTCCACAGTCCACCCCTAGAGGTACAAAGTGTGATAAGGATTACGCCATATAATCGCTCGAAGCGAGAACACCTCCGAAGTGATGAACCCACCAGCTTCCAGTTTGGGCCCCGACTCGAAAGTCAGAACCGTCTGACTGGTATCAGTGAAGCACTATTCAACCTCTACTGGCTCTGCAAGTCAGTTTTTCTATTTGGTTGTAGTCTATTTAAAAAACGCAAACCGTACTCTCGAACCACTATGCGAGCATTTCCATTCGCAAATCCATAAATGGTGACATTCGATATTTCAAGAAAACAGGCATAAGTTCTGGATTTTTACTAGAATATTCATTATATATTGAGTTGATTCGTGAGATTCAAAAAAACGTACTAATACCCAAAATTATTAAGCGACAGAAACTGTCAGATTTTCACATTCAATGTTTACTTTGATATGCAATCACAAGGAGCTTCAAGATAAAGCAATTTTAGGTTTGTTATATTTGAACTATTCTTTGTTATCTTCTGAGCCATTATATTATGGCAAAGGATAAGCAGCTAGAACATAAGTTGATATGTCATTCGGAAACACACTGAATGAGGTATTTTCTGCTGAAAAAATAAAAAATTTCCATAATCAATAAACTTTCATCGATAAAACCGTTGGAAAAATATGACTGATTTTGTTTACTTCAGAATCGTTATAGTCATCTCCTTACCACGTCCGCAATAAGAATTGTAAGGCACACCAAACTTCTTATCTGGTAGCAAATTTAATGCCTTTTCCAGATATGTGGTCAAATTTGATAAGGCTACAAGGATAACTGAAGTTAAATTGATTTTATGGAAAAACTTTAAATATGTCGTTAAATCAAGAAACGTTAAATTGAAGAATAACCAACATAATAAACATTTCGACCATCTGTTTATGACATTTTTTATTGCAAATATCTTGTATGAACTCCCCTTGAACTTTGGCACTTTTGAAAATAGATATAGTGAAAATTCTCCAGATTTCTCATTTTTTCAATTCTAAATTCGAAATTTCATTAAGTAGACTCAAATTAATAATTTATTTAATCAAAATATTTGTTTTCAATGGAAAAAATAAATACACCTTCACTCATACTCTCCGTCAATCATAAATGAAATAGGGAGCACATAAAGAAATAATTTTTCATTTTAAATTATTATCTGTGTCTTTATTATAAAATGAAAGAATATAAATATCAAATGACAAGATAGTCTCAAGCTAATGTTCTGAATTCCTTCGAACATTCAAGACTCGTTCTGAAATGTTTTTATATTTCAGTGAAAATTACGATTTCAATTATATTAAAAAGTTATTCTTGTGGGAATCTCAAATGAAATTAGCACATCCCTTATGTGTGTGGCTACGAGATCACACGTAGTATTCTCATCGAAAGAACTCCTCAGCACTAGCTATCTGCCAGTATAAGAAAAACTTAATGAAATGCTATTTACTCCTGTTTTCATAATTAACATGATCATGTGTCCATCATTATATATGATTTAATAGTAGCTCGTTTTGGCTCTATCTCTCGCCGATATCAAAACGCCAAGGTAAAGGGCCTCTTGCTATCTCTTTTACTCTACGCATGAAACCCATAAGAACACCATTTATTGTCTTACGAAATGAAGATTACTAATGGTCTCACCTGTCTTGGCCCATTGTTCTGCTTCCGTTCACAGGTACCCCTCTCCCCGCGGGGCATAGGTTAAGACCAAGGGGCCCGTTACACTTGGGGTCCCAGGGTGTGAACAGGCAAAAGTCTCACGATTGTATCTTGGGAGACTTCGAATGATGTTTATGTATGAGTCATTACCGGCACGATGGATTTCTTTATTTCACGGTGTCTACTTGTTGCTATCGATTTGGTGAAAGATGGCATTTTGGTTCTTATTATGTAAAAACGATTGGATGTTTTACTGGCAGGAGTAATGATAAATTGCTATATTATGGGGCTTTTTTTAGAAGCTGAATGCGGATTTCCCATGGAAGTGTTATTCGAAAAGTTCACATGGTATTCTGAGATACAAAAACGAATGATTATTCAGATAAAAAATTAAATGAATCAATGAGTGATGGGTATCAATTTATCCAGCGAAAGGAAGAACTTGAGTGAATTATAGCTATTTAAATATTGGATGGAATAGTGGGCTACTTTGTGATAGTTCATTTTTAAATGGAACGAAATAGGAAATTACTCAATTTTCCATCACTTTTTATCAATTGAATTTACAGTCACTCGAAGTAGTGTTTCGAACGAATTGTATCTCAGTTTATTTATTTATTCATTTACACAGAAGAATGCAAACTGATGAACAAACACCCAACGACAGCATTCATTAAATATTGCAATAGAACATTGTTACAAAAATAAAATACTAGGAATTCAATTCAAAAGAATAAACAAACAAAGTATTCTCCACTCATAAATATATACATCAATAAAGTTTAGAACGACCTAAAAAGCCTTCTCAAAAGCAACTTCAGAGAGTTCATGTTTCCAACCGAAAATAAATCAACCCTGCCATTATAAATATTATAAACATAGATCTAGCATCCTAAACAATGGTGAATATTTCGCACTGTTGGTTCAACAGGTAGGCAAGTAAAATGTGGTCCTCGACGGGACATGAAAGTTTATGGACCCAAAGATATCGGGACAGTCCATTTGGTGGGTTTTGAAAATGAAAATGATATCACTCATTACACTTCTCTTCTTTAAACTTAACATTCCAACGTGATTCAAACGCAAACAGTAATTTTAAAGAACGCCAGGGCTCAAACGAAATCCAGTTCTTCAGCCAAGAAACCGAAGAAATCTTTCGTGAATTTTTTCCAATCTATTAATATAAACCTGATAATAGGGACACCAAACTGAGGACGCAAATTTGAGCCTGCTGAATACATAGGAATAATAAAGGGAAAGGATGGCTTCACGATTGCGGAATTGACAACAGTATCTGATAATGAATCCAAGCATTCTATTAGAAGCACCAACTGAGTTATTTATTTGTTCGTCAAATAGAAACTTTTAATCAATCAAGCATTACCCCTAAATCCCTCACTTTATCAGCGCGCTTCAAGGCGGTTCCAGAGACAGAATAACTGAAATATATGACGGTTCTATTCCTTATGAATGATACTACTTGACTCTTCTTGACACTCCTCACAAAATTCGACCAGTCTGTCCAGATCATGCACCAAGCAATCGCGAACATCTCTTATCCTCAAGAAAAACTTCAAGTCATCTTCAAATCATAGCAAACCCTGAAACACCTTCTTATTCTATTTATGTAAACAATAAACAGAAGAGGGTCCAGGTGAGAAACTTGAGGCACTCCAGATGTTGAAAAATAAACAATCTTGATTTAAAGATACGTACTGAGAACTATTGCGCAGTTAAGACTCAAACCACCTCAACAGCGACTTCCCAACACCCATATCATCAAGCTCCTGCAAAAGGAGATCAGTGTTGATTCTGTCGAACGCTTTACTGAAATCTGTGTAGACAGTATCTATTTGAACACTATGATCCAAGTTGCTTTGCACATATTCAATAAAACTGATGAGGTTTGTCTCAACTGACCTACCATTGATGAAGCCATGCTGTTCTGGTACTATTTCAGCATAAGATTGAGTAAGTGCGTATAGATCAGGAATTCAAAGACTTTCTTAAAAATGCAAAGTTTACTAATGGGGCGATAATTCTCAATGAGACTCCTACTTCCGGCCTTAAAGATTAAAGAATTATACAGGCGATCTTCCAACAGTCGGGAAAAATGCCACTACGATTCGAGCGATTCGTTAAAAATGAGTGAGTGAGGAACACTCATTTTTTAGTAAAAATTGAAGGAACATAATATATAATATTATATATATATATATATATATATATATATATATATATATATATATATATACTCTATTTTTTCCATGATTTCAAATAATCATATGAAAAAATAGCTAACGCTAGTGATCTTTTAATAAACTTTTTGGTACTTTAGGAAAGAAGTAGAATATAATGGAAAATAAATAAAATAGAATCAAAATGTCAGCATTGAAAAATAAAAAAAATCAAATCAAAATTATATTTCCGATTCACACGAATATGTATAGTTTGAGGAGCTCAATGCAGCTGACGATTACTTCGACATACATGTTCGATTTCTTCGAAATTCTTCGAAAGAATGATAATACAAATGGAATTTGGACCTGCTTACCAGTTAAGGATCGAAAATATTTGTCGTTCATAACCCTTAAAAAACATTCAAGCCGTTTCGAGACTTGGGATAGATTTCTTTCTACCTTCGCCTCATTTTGACTCCTAAAACAGTGTGTTTTTGCCACTCACCCACGAAGCACGCGATAAAACGTTCGCTAGTTCACTTCAGTGAGGACACTCTCTCCTACCGTTTTTCGACAAAACGGTCACGCAACATTCTCTACTCATAGAACAATTGAATTCTGATTCTACACTCATTCTCGGTTATCATATTTTTACTATTCTGCTCTATCGGCAATTGATTTTCATAATAATATCTCTATGTGTTTATATTCTCCTTTCACTTATCCTCTCAAACACAACGTGAATCTATATCAGGATTTATATATACTCAATCATAATTCACATCGCTGTAACACAGTTATTTTAGAACTTATTACTCATTAATTTTATTTCAATTCAACTTCATCTTTCATTTTCATTTCATCACTAAGAAATTATTATTTGTATTTTTAATCTCACAATGGAAGGTTTCATAGTTGAAAGGAACAATACTCACTCAAGCAACTTCATGGCTAGATAAAAATATAGAATCTTGCTCAGACGAACAAGGACTAGATATTGATTCTGAAATAAAAGAACATCACATATTTTTTGATCTTCATCTAGATTATGTATTTTTGGTTGATGAGAAAATACCCTCGATTCCCCACAAAGTAACGAAACATCACTGCTTCCTCAGAGCTCAGATCTCATCAGCCCTTTCAGGTCTACTTTTTCTACAAAAAATACTGAAGTGATGTTTGCTACACAAATCTCAGGCAATACCCAAAATTCGCAGTTGTAAAATTCAGTATCTGTTTGAATTCCCCAAAAAATTCCTCATTTGATCCGACAGGAGCAGTGCTTCCCAAATTCACCTGCAAATTACTCCAAATATCAAATGAACTAGCTCTCTTAGTCCTTGCTCACTCTTCAGCAGTCTCTACAAAAGTTGAACATTTAGAATAACCCTTCCCCAAGGTTTGGGAACTAGAGGACTTGCCAAAACAGAAAATTCTCAGTGCATACAGAAAACGTTTTGTACACTATTTCAAAGCGAATGTAAGACCCCATATGATAAAATCGTGCTTATTGATATCCGCCAAATCCCTCAAGATTAGTTAATGCAGTTCACACAGCCAAAATTCGCCCCCTTTGTTATTTGTCTAATGATCCGACCTGATCGACATTCTATCCCGAATCAGACGTAGCCCGTATCCTGAAAACAGGTTGAACTTATTCCAGAAATGCAATAAAATTCAGTAATCATTTTGGAAACGACGGTCAGTTGAGTATCTGAACTCATTACAGAACAGACCCAAGTGGCTTCACTCACCGAAAAATCAGAAAGTCAATGATCTGGGCCTATTAAAGGCAGATATCGTCCCTTCTCTTAATTAGCCCAGAGCCAGAATAGTCGAAATCTTCCCGGGCTCTGATGATATGGTTAGAATTGTAAAGATTTGAACTTGCGATGCAAACCTTACACGTCCCATCATCAAACTTTGCCCCTTGCCACAGGAGTCTTAAATACAGGATCCCCTGGTTATTTCTTTTATTCACAATTCCTTCTCTTGAAATAACAAATCACTCCAAGGTATCATTTGGTTTTCTGGATTAATCCGTCCAACGCGGAGACCTAATGTTCAATTTCTTCGAAATTGAACAAAGAATGGCATTATAAATGTAATTTGGGCCTGCAGACCAGTTGAGGATCGAAAATATTTGTCCTTCATATTTTTCGTAAAACCCTTTAAAATCATTGAAATGGACGCCGTTTTGAGACTTGGGATAGATTTCTTTCTACCTGCGCCAAACTTCAAACCCAATAGTCTGTTACTGCCATGCATCCACGAAGCACAAGATAAAACACTCATTAGTTTACGTTCAGGCAAGACAATCTCTCCCGCCCTTTTTTGACCAAACGGTCACGCAACATTCTTTACTCTTCGAACAATTTAATTCTGATCCCACACACACTCTCTTAAAGTAAGTTCTAATCATATTTTTCCTCTGTCTCAACTCTTAAGTTATAATCACAAATTCTTTCTTTCTGCTCTTGAATTAGTTTATATTCGTAGTCTCTTAATAACCCATAACGCACTAAAAGGTCTCGAAGTGAATGTATTATCTACATCATTTGTTTGTTATTAGCTAGTAATTGTGTTAATGAATCGAAAAGTGAACCCAACAGTGAACCCAGTAAAAGTGTACACAGTGAAGTGAACAACGGTGAAAAACCTCATCTTTATACTTCTCTACGTGCAATATAATGTTGTAACCGCAATTAGATTTCATTACTACACCGAAACAATTCCCTCAACTTTTGGGTGAAACAAATCAAGCTTGTAAATTTCGAATATATGTACTTAGGCTATAAATAAACCATTAAAGTCCATTACTATACATCTCTCAATTCCCATTTGGAAAGTATGCTTATTCTGTAGTTTGCATACTAATTGATTAACTTTAATCAATTACTACGAAGAATTCATAAAGGTATCCCTACATACCAAGCAATTCACTCAACTCATTATCCTCATCTAGGCGATTTATAAACTAAACTATATGAGGAAAATCGTCTCCTCAGGTGGTGATCGATCAAAAAAAATATATAGGATTTTAAGGGGTTACGCTTATTCTATGAGAATGATATTGTTTCTTCAAGGAGAATATGGAACGTTCCGAGAGAGATAAATTATTATTGTGGCTCATTATATTCAATCATTTAAAGCTTAATTATTCTCCTAACTCAAATTTGTCTCAATTCATATCGATTCTAATGTACTCAAATTAGGACTTTAGAAATTTGTAAAATTTCCTAATTTTTTTTCAAATTTATGATTATTTTCGAAAAAGTGATTGATATGATTTGAGTAATATTTATTCAACCTGGAACTTTTCCAATGCTATTCGAATGATAAAAGCTCCAGCTGGGCGGCCTTTATAAATTGATACTCCTCTTTAGAAAATGGCAGAAGAATGATAATGCCTCACTGATAATGGAACAAACCAAGAAATAACATTATTCGATTAAACAGAAATCGAAGATGTATCGCAGGAAAATAATAAGACCTTCAAAGTTCCCAGCTCCCGAAAAATTACTGCAAACATCAGTATATCGAATGAAAACTTCCCAACTGTCCACTCCAGTGATAAAATATTTCGAGGTCAAACTGTCCAAGAACTCTCCCGGCAATCTTTCCAAGTAGTTTCTTATATTCCTCCATTCCAACCCTAACACAAAAAATCGTCGATGGGTATTTGAGCCGTTATTCATGGCAGTCATTATCGAACTAATAAAAAAGAAAATTAGTGGAAATTGGTATGCAGTCCAGTATTAACAAGAAAATGGCGAGCAAATGGTCCAGAAAAAGATATAAATGGCTGGATGTTTGGAATTTATTTGAACAGTGATCATCAAAGCTTATTATTAAGTTAATCATTCTTGAAAATTCAGGCCGCTATGCAGGCATATTTTCCGCATAGAATGTTGCCCATAACTTTAGAGCATGTAAATTTAATCGGACCATTTAAGCGGGGTTATTATTCTATTAGTGAAGGCTGTAATTAGCTGGATTGTGGTCGCTACTTGTGATGCGGAAAGAGGTTGACTTCACACTAGTGTTACGAATAGTTTTTTACATTGTAGCAGTATAACAATATTAATTGATGATAATCGCTCACAATTATGATTTATAAACTGTGATTGAAAATTTACGAATGGTTCAACAAAAAAACCTTATTTGCATTAATTGTGTTTTCTATCACAGGAAAACGATAATTAGCTTGTAACAACATGATCATTTTTAAATCCTTGGGATATTTCTGTATATTAGAGACGATTTGAATCTCTTTTGTAAGCAATTCGTCCTGTCGAATTAAGAGCACCGCATGCCTCTATTACTGGTCACTGATATTCTTTGAACTTGGGAATATTTCTCAGAGTTTTGAGTATTGATAATATATTATTGAACGATTACTCAGCGATAAGGTACGCGACCCTCAAATGAGGTATGAAGGCTAATCATAGTTCTTGCTACGAGCATTACTGCAATATGTATACTTTTGACACTGTTTTTCAGGAAATATCATATTTCATTAACAGAGCGTTCAAATTTTAAAATTT
This sequence comes from Megalocaria dilatata, assembly GCA_034642435.1. Taxonomy (NCBI): domain Eukaryota; kingdom Metazoa; phylum Arthropoda; class Insecta; order Coleoptera; family Coccinellidae; genus Megalocaria; species Megalocaria dilatata. The sequence goes on from CM067854.1 coordinate 77,900,125, forward strand.
TCTGTGACTGCAGTTTCGAAATTTCCCTATTTTCAGATAAATGAAAAATGCCCGAAGGAGGGCTAATATCGGGTGTTTTTTTAGAGTGATAGAACATTAAATTGAAATAAAACACATTTAAATTAAGATTGAAGCCAATTTTTTTTTATTGAAAGATGATTTTATGACATTTATGTTTTAAAAATAATTTCCAGCATATGTCTACCACGACTAGCTCTGAGGTACCGCATTCCACCAAACGAATTTTAGACCACCTTTTCGAGTAATTCAGGCCTTATTTAATCAATAACACGAGTTATGTTGGCTTTCAAAGCGTCTATTGTTTCTGGTTTATCAGCATACAACTTGACATAACCCCCAATAAAATAATCCAGTGGAGTTATGTCGCATGATCTTGGAGGCCAATTGATAGGGCCATCTCTCGAAATAATGTCATGGTAACACCATCTCGTTGTAAGGAAAACACTTCTGGATCGATAACATTCAAATCTTGATCGTTTAAAAAAAAAATATGGACCGATGATGCCTCTAGCGTGTAAAGCACACCTACAGTGCATTTTCAGGATTCAATGGAACCTGCAGAACTTCTTGAGGATTGTTTTCACTCCATATACGCCAATTTTGCTTGTTAACATAGCAGTACAACCAGAAATGAGCATCATCACTAAACACAATTTTACGATAAAAAAATGGATCAACTTCAAGCTATTCTAGCGCCCAATCACCAAACAAACGACGCTTATTATGGTCAAGTGGCTTCAGTTCTTGAACGAGTTGGTTCTTGTATGAATCTGTACGCAAAATTTTTCATGTGGTGAATGCACAGAGTCCAACTTGTTGTGATCGTCGACGAATAGACAAATCTGGATCATCATTAACTCTATGACTTACAGCAGCGATATTTTCTTCTGTAAGTACAGTTTTTGTCTTGTTGTTGTTGTTGCATCGAGTAGAGAAAATGTTGTCCGAAACCTATCGATAGTTCGACGAATAAGTTGCTGTGATGTACGCTTAAGTAAACCATAAATTTTACGAAGTGCTCTATTAGTTTGGCGAATAGAACACTGATTTTGAAACTGAATTCCAACAATTTGTAAACGTTGTTGCGGCGTGAGTTGTTCCATAATAAATTATCAATGCTTACTAAACAGAAATGTCGAAGCAACATAGCTTCTACCTTACCTCAAATCACAGTTATCCCTATCGGAATATTTATCACTCCAAAAAGAAAAAACACCCGATACATCGATCTGGAGTCTCAAAAAATATATAAATTTTAATTTTTTAATACTCAAACATACTAATTTCTAAAATTTTTTTTCACTTATGATGAACTTGTAAATAGGGTCGAAATAATAAATTGATATATTGTTGGCAGATTTTTTACTATTTGCTGGCTATTGTATACGTTTTATGTATTGCTTGAGTCTCGACTACATAAACGATTGAAGTAGGTCTCATCGAGGTATAATTTTTTTTCTAGTTGGATGGTTTTCGACCACTATGTAACTGTTGGTTGCAAATTAACAAGCCTAAACAAAACACAACTAAATCCTTAAATCGTACAAGCTGAAAAGCTTTTAAGGGATCTTCATAGAACATCTAAGAGTATCAACATAATAATAATAATCTAAAATTTTTTAGGGTTACATTTTGGAGTTCATTATTCCTAATGATGCCGTGCATCATTGCTACATTGAAAATGGTCAAAGCACAGACGTGAAGTCGGAAGCTTTTGCGTGCTTGCTCAACACACATTTTGCCCAGAAATTTTGAAATTTTTGAATTAATAATTGAATAATCTACACATAGGGAATAAAAACAAAGCATTCTACCTTCTGTCATTCGAAAGTCAAATCAATGTTATTTTTCACAATTTAAAAACAGCTCTCCTGAAGAAATGGAAAAGACTCCACCCTTCTTCTTTCAGGCTGTATCATCACATATTAACAAGAAAGAGTGTGAAGATTATACAATAACAATTCTTCATATAATTTTCACACTTTTTATAATTTATCTTCACGAAATTATGCATGAGCCTTTGTGTCCATATTTTATGTATTAATACTAAATTTGTACTAAATCAGATCTGTCCTTTCGAAAATATTTGAAGAAAATAATTTTAATGAAGATAAGTCAGGAAACATTAAGTGGATACCGTCAATTTTCAAAAAATTTCAAGTCTTAAGATATTATCGACTTAAATTAGTTCTTTTAGATCCAGTCGTCCGCCTGGGCGACCGATTTGCATGAAACTTTGCATTGTATAGTATAGTATATAAACGTATATACTATATATAGTATAGTTATAATAAATCTAACTGTCAAATTTTGATTCGATCAGATTAGTAGTTTGGAGCCATTGTTTTTATATAAATAATTTTTATTTATTATCCTGAAATAATAAAACCTGAAAGTGAACAACTGCAGAACCATTGAACCGATTCTGGCCATTAACGAACTCAACCTACGTATTCAGGCCCCAAATCTACACTAGAATTTTCAAGTCTCTATCTCTCTCTTTTAGGAAGTTAGAGTGTTTAAGGATGGACCGCATAGAATTTTTTTGACCTCGGATTCTTCATCAGTGAGTCCAAGCTAGTCGTTTGAGATCATTTTCAACATAAAATAAAAAAATTATAGATATTTGAACAGAACAATATCACACTGTTCCATAGAAAAAGCGTAAAATAAAGTATAAAAATTAAAAACAAAAGTTTTGGGTATCAAATCCAGGTGGCGTATATATGAGGACGGATTAAAATAAAACGAACTTAGGTAAAAAAGTAAATATTATTATTATAATAAATTTAATATATTTCATTTGTCTCCGCTTCTATCAAAATATGTTTTCCAACGAATAGGATGTTTTTTGATGCCATTATTGAACAATATAGTCGGTCTTATCTTCAGCTAATTTCTCACGTATAATTCCACTTCTGGATAATCGGGAAAATAGCGTCCTTCCCAATTCTTCTTTAAATCGACCAACCATATGATTCTCATAAGGCTATAAGTCTAGGGTATAGGGTGGATGCTCGAATATTTACCAAAGAATTTTTTTCCAATTTTTCTGGGGTCAAAGCCGTTGGTTGTGGTCGAGCATTGTTATAAAGAAGAACTACATTTCGGATGGATGTGCCTTGTCTTTTTCTTCGATTAACTAGCTTCACATCATCAAGGATCTTGTAATAATATTCAGCGTTGTCCATAAAGAAAATAAATGAACAGTACATCTCTGCTATTCCAAAAAACAGTTGCAAGAAGAATTTGCAGATAATTACAAATGGGGCCAATCGACCCCTATTTCCATTTAAGACACTTGATGAGGTTGCCACCCCGGAAAAGGGAATGATCGTCACCCACGCATTTACAATCAAAATATATCCCACTCGAAATAAAAATTGGTCTGTCTCAGCGTTTTCTGGAAAAACTTGTATTTAAGATAATATCTAGTTCGACTGTTTTATGTGGACCCACTGTCTAAGGCAAACAAAATGCGATATCTATAAGGTTGTTCGGAAAGTAATTTCGTTTTTTCCCGACAGAGGATTTAATTATACCCAACTTCACACTTAAGCCATATAATTAATCATATGTTTTAAGAGCTGATATAGCAAGGCTTGTGTGTGAAAAAGTTCATTCAATTCTATGCAGTAGCTTATTGTTGGCGCCCTTTTAATTATGGAGAGCAATAAGTAAAATTTTCGTTATATTTTACTTTTTTACCATAGGAAAGGTAAAAATACTGTTCAATCCAGAAAGAAATTAACCGAGAAGATGTATTGACAGTACGCCAGTGCCAGAACTGGTTTGCAAAATTTCGATCCGAAAAGGTTGATGTCACAGATGCACCACGCTCCGGATGGCCGGTTGAAGCTGATAAAGACATAATAAAAGCATCAGTGGAGACAAATGGATTAATAACACTACGTGAGATCGGTGAGACGTAAAACTGATCTAATCCAACTGTTAATAACCACTTGAAAGGCCTGAGTCGTCTCGTTGACGTCTGTTATTCGCTTCTCATACGTCACGAAAATGATCCATTTTTGAAGTGCATTATTATAACCATATAACCATGTCAAACGCAATAGACCATGGAGCAGAAAGGATGAACCAGCCCAAAACATTTCGAAAGCCAATATCCATCAAAAAAAGGAAGTGCTCTCTATTTGATAGATTCGGTCTTTACTTGGTGAATTAAAAAAATGTATATGGGATAGTAATTTATTTCCACAAAAATGTTTGTACTACTACAACAATTGTTTCACCACGGTGTGGCTTCTTTAGGTATTACATTGTACTGTCTGATGGTATTCAGTGTAACCGAGTTTAAATACATTTTTAGGTACGTGACCAAATAATGGAAGCACAAGTCATAAAAACTCTAGGTGTTTATTGCAGTTTGCCGCTAAAAATGCCATTAAGAAAAAATATTCAGTAATGGAGAATGATCGACATTTGTTTGTTCGTTCAAAAGGGTTTTACGGGCATTATACCTGTTGATTTCAAGAAATTCTAAAAGTGTTAATCCAGAACTTTTGCTTTCAACGTGGATAATTTCATAATTATTGTTGAAATTATGCCTGAATTCCTTGAGATGATTAGCATACGTCGAATGTACAGAATTGGATATATAACCCCTTTGGTGTTCTTGGGCACGTTTCTTGAATGATCTACCAGTCTGGCCAATGTATACTAAAGGGCAATCTTTGCAAGTCAACTTGTAAACTCCGGATTTATTTTCTTTATTTGTACGATCTTTATTGTTTTTTATGTAGGTACTAAGGTTATTAATTGTCTTAAAAGCCGCGTTATAATTGAAACAACTTTTGAAATATTTAGCAATATTTCAAAACTGAATAAAACTGAAATTCACTCTTCCTCAATAAAACAGAATTTAGTTAAATCAATCATCGAAAAAAGAAACACCAATAATTTAATATTCACTCGAGCCGATAAAAGAAACAGTATCGTTGCTATTCCAAAACAAGAATATTTCAACAAAACTATTGCTTTTTTAACCCCAGATAAATATAAAACCGTTACTAAAGACCCCACCGAACATTTCCAAAAACAAATAAAAAATATAATAGACCAATTTGTTAGCCTTTTCAATAACTTCCCAAAAAAACATTTGCTCACTTTAATGAACCCACCAATCCCAAAATTATATTCATCAATAAAACTTCATAACGAAAATAAGCCAATTAGACCAGTAGTTTCATTCGTCACATCACCAAGCATAAAATTATCTAGAGTTTTAATTTCTATTATTTAAACCGAAACAAACTTTTTAGCTAAATACGTTAAAACAAATAGCACCCAACTTATAGACAATATTAAATCCATCCAATTACCTAAAATTTGTAAATTAATTTCTTTTGATGTACGAAATTTATTCCCTAGTATACCTCCAATTTAAACAGTACAAATTGTAAAAAAACTATTAATTAAAAATAACACCAATCCCATCAAAATAAATGATATACTAAATTGCCTGGAAATATGTCTTGAACAAAACTACTTTCAATTTAACGGAACCGTCTATATTTCTGACAATGGTTTAATAATGGGAAATCCACTCAGTTCAATTTTAGCTAAAATATTCATGGATGATCTGGAATCAAAAATACACCTGAATCCTATGAGAAAATATTTTCTTTATTGCTACAGATATGTAGATGACATTTTTTGTTGCTTCAAAGGCACCGATCGACAACTACATATCTTCACGAATTCCATTAATAAACTCCACCCAAAAATCAAATTCACAATCGAAGAAGAAAAGAATCAAAGTCTTAATTTTCTTGACCTCACTATAACAAGATTAAATAATTTACATGATTTTAGTATTTTTCACAAACCAGCACATACAGACATCACAATACATAAAACTTCAAACAACCCCACCAACCAAAAGATGTCAGCATATAATAGTTTTATTCATAGATTATTGAAAGTCCCTTTAAATTCAGAAAACTTTATGAAAGAATTAAATATTATTAAACAAATAGCGTCAAAAAACGGTTACAATACCTTTCTTATAGACAAAATGGTATCCAATAAACAAAAGAAAATGGCATTAAATCTCGTGTACCCAATCATAAAAAAGAACAATACACAGAAATATTTTTTGTTATCTTATGTCAATGAATTATCCTGAAATATTGCTAAATATTTCAAAAGTTGTTTCAATTATAACGCGGCTTTTAAGACAATTAATAACCTTAGTACCTACATAAAAAACAATAAAGATCGTACAAATAAAGAAAATAAATCCGTAGTCTACAAGTTGACTTGCAAAGATTGCCCTTTAGTATACATTGGCCAGACTGGTAGATCATTCAAGAAACGTGTCCAAGAACACCAAAGGGGTTATATATCCAATTCTGTACATTCGACTTATGCTATCATCTTAAGGAATTCAGGCATAATTTCAACAATAATTATGAAATTATCCACGTTGAAAGCAAAAGTTCTAGATTAACACTTTTAGAATTTCTTGAAATCAACAGGTATAATGCCCGTAAAATCCTTTTGAACGAATAAACAGATGTCGATCATTCTCCATTACTGAATATTTTTCCTTAATGGCATTTTTAGCGGCAAACTCCAATAAACACCTAGAGTTTTTATGACTTGTGCTTCCATTATTTGGTCACGTACCTAAAAATGTATTTAAACTCGGTTACACTGAATACCATCAGACAGTACAATGTAATACCTGAAGAAGCCACATCGTGGTGAAACAATTGTTGTAGTAGTACAAACATTTTTGTGGAAATAAATTTCTGTCCCATATACATTTTTTTTAATCGAAATACTGTCTGTTTGGTGGGACCGTTCGTTTTGAGCTTTTACCGGATAACACAAAAATTAATTCAGAAGTCTACTGCTATCAGCTGGACAAACTGAATGATGCACATTAACATAAAATGTCAGAGATCATCAACAGAAAAGGGGTAGTGTTCCACCAAGATAATGTGAGACCTCATACAAGTTTGGTTACGCGCCAAAAGCTTTTAGAGCTTGAATGGGATATACTGCCACACCCATCATATTCTCCAGATCTGGCGCTTTCGGATTATTATTTGTTCCGGTCAATGAAAAATTTTTTAGAAGATAAAACCTTTACTTCAAATGAAGAGGTCAAAAATCACCTGGATCAGTTTTTTGCCAGAAAGACCAAAAATTTTATGAGCGTGGAATCATGCTACTACCAGGAAGATGACAAAAATTGTAGGACCAGTATGGCCAATATATAATTTTATGAAATATTTATTCACTTTACGAAAATTATCTTTCGTTTTCCAAAAAAATAAAACGAAATCACTTTCTGAACAACCCAATAGAAAATCAGCAACATAGCTATTGTTGCATATTACATATTACATATTACATACGAACATAAATAGGGAAGTGATGAATATGTTAGGTAAATTTTTTCATATCCTATCACATTTGCTGGGTAGTAAACATCTTCCACATCGATAAAACTTTTGGGTTACTTTTACTTGGTATCAAAAGTTCTTAGTTTCCCAAGGAACTAGGTGGACGAAGAGAGGCGAACTACATATTTTCTTAAGTTTCATTCTGTGAAACGAAACCTTTGGATAAAAAAGAATCCAATTGAAAACGTATAACTTGCAGTAGCTCTATAAAGAGTTCCTTAATCACCGCAATCTCCATCAGACGGGCTGCAGGTCCGGTCAATAAAAGTGGAAAAACTCATTAGAAGTGATTCATTACCGGCATACATTATACTTTGGGTCCTCGAGTAGGACTAGGAACAATAAAATTACACATCCACAAACCAGAAGAGGAATATTCTCACAGCCAGCCCATGCGGGAAGCCAAGTTCATTCGGTATGAATAGGATCGTTGTTTCTTAGAAGGTTGTCAATTAAGATAATGCCCTGTTCGCGTTTCGTACAGGACCCGATACGCGCTATCAGCTGGCTCGTAAGCTGAGGTGCAGGAAATTTGATAAAATAATCCGAGTAACAAAGGCGATGTTATGTGAAACATGTAATATAGATATGTTTTCTCACAGTAAGGATCCCGTACGTTTAGATTTTAGAAGAGGTTCATACTGCGTGGAATTCAAAATTCAGAGAAACAGCTTTTTGAGGCAGTTAAAATCTATCAATCTTTACTGTAAGATATTTTATCAGAGCGTTACTGCGAAAAATATGGAAATAGTAATAAATGGAAAAGTTATAAATATTATCATGTTTGCAGACGATGCAGCGGTTCTCGCAAACTCGGCAAATATTAGAATAGAATAGTATTTAATGCAGTTTGAAAAATATGATCATATTGATCTAAAACTGAACCTTGGAGGAGATATTCTTGATTTGGTATTATGTTGCATTTTAATGCGGCACTCAAAGAATCCATAGCAGACCCAGGTACAGCAGACATCTTCAACGGTTTTTATTAATGGTCTTCTGATGAAATACTGAATATAAAAATGGTTGCGGAGATTGAAAACTTTTAAATTACCATCAGAACCCTGCGAATGGTAAACGATCAAAGACAAACTATAACTACATTAGTGGTAGCGATTAATTGGTCCAAACGAAAATTTAAGGTTGGGATGCAACGATATTCTGACAGTTGAAAATACTCTTCTTCTTAACAATTAATTACTATTGATTAATTATCCATACAAATGAAAAATCATTTTTGGTATAGATGAATTTTTTCAAGATTCATAACGTTTCAAAATATATTGTTCAAACTGCATTAAACTGAATTAGTGTTGATTCATTAGGCACAAACAGAGTATAGGACAAGTCATAATAATGCATACATCTACAAAAAGAAAGAAGAAAAAACAAATTATTGAATACAATTGTTATTTAGATATTTATTCACACTACAAAAACATTTACTCAAAAGTAAAGATTTTTTTTTCTGACACAAGCCAGACAAATTAGGTAACTTTATTGAATCGAATGAAATAGAAAAAGGCTTTTTACTTGATAGAAGAAATAAAACAAAATTTGAATATCAAAACAGACTAAATCTATTAGTCTTCTACAATTTTAATTTCAGAAATTTTTTTTTCAAAAAACTTTTAGAATGAAATTAATGTCTACAATAAGCACCGCTTATATTTAATAGACGTATATAATCAAAACTTAATATACAATGTCAAATGGAATAAATAAACCAAAAAATATAAAAAGGGGCATTTAAAATTAATAAATAAATATTTGAAGGAGACAAAATTTTGTTTCTGATCTTACCTTACGTTAGTATGTTTAAACAAGTTCCCGTTACACTCTAAGGTAAGATATACTGATTGTTAGTTGATTTTGATATTTTAAATATTGTCTGGGGCCGATGAGGAGATTATCCGAATTCTAATTGCTTTTGAAGATATAGTCATGTTTTGAGGGATTTTTGAATAAACTTATTTGAATATTTGAATATAATAAATATTTCAAATAAATTATATTTTTTGAGAAATCCTTAAGTTGTATTTTATGTTTTTGAAAAGGAATTGATTTCACTATGGTAAGATCAGAAACAAAATTTTGTCTCCTTCAAATATTTATTTATTAATTTTAAATGTCTTTTTTATATTTGTTGGTTTATTTATTTTATTTGACATTGTATATTGAGTTTTGATTTTATATGTTTATTAAACATAAGCTGTGCTCAGAAGATATTAATTTAATTCTGAAAGTTTTTGAAAAAAAAGGAGAAGGCCAATTGAATGGACCATTTCGCGAAATTATGTTATCGCCAAATCTTTCTTTCAATACATCAATTGTTACGGCAGCAGCATGAGGTGTAGCACCATCTTGTTGGAACCAAAACACTTCTGGGTGAATACCATTCAAATTATGAAACAAATAATCATTGATCATCGATCTGTAATGAGCACCATTAACTGTAACGTTAGCTCCAGCATCGTTTTCAAAGAAATATGGACCGATGATGCCTCCAGCGTGTAATGCACACCACACAGTGCATTTTTCAGGATGCAATGGACCTGCAGAACTTCCTGAGGATTGTTTTCACTCCATATACGGCAGCTTCATCAATAAACACAATTTTACGATGAAAAAGTGGATCAACTTCAAGCTGTTCTAGGCCCAATCAGCAAACAAACGATGCTTACTATGGTGAAGTGGCTTTAGTTCTTGAACCGGTTGTATGGGTGTAGACTAAGATCTTTACGCAAAATTTTCCATGTGGTGGATGCACAGAGTCCAATTTGTTGTGAATGTCGACGAATAGACAAATCTGGATCATCATTAACACTATGACTTACAGCAGCGATATTTTCTTCTGCACGTGCAGTTCTTTGTCTTGTTGTTGTTATTGCATCGAGTGGAGAAAGTGTTGTCCAAAATCAATCGATAGTTCGACGAATAAGCTGCTCTGATGGACGATTATGGAAACCACAAATTTCACAAAGTGCTCTATAAGATTGGCGAATAGAACACTGATTTTGAAAATAAATTTCAACAGTTTGTAAACATTGGTGCGGCGTGATTCTTTCCATGATAATTTGTAAATGCTTACTGAACAGAAATGTCACAACAATATGGCTTATACCTTCTGTCAAATCACAGTTATCCCTATTGAAAGTTCTATCACTCTGAAAAAACATCCGATACTTAGGTTCTATTTCTCCATAACTAGCTTGAAAATAAAAGAAATTCTGGAGAATAGGAAATTTGAAAACAAAAACAAATACTTCAAAATGCGAAACCGAAGGTCGACAAACTTAAATTAAATGTTCAAATGATCCACTTTGTTAAGCCAAACCGTAGCCAAATCTATTAAAAGTAGATAATAACATATCTTCGAGCAGATTCAGTATAGTTGCTATTTAGGCATAGAGTTGAAGTAATTTGAACCCTAATTCATTAACATTCGTCTCTATCAAATTCATACCTATAAACCAAATATTTCAGATATGCCCAATGACAAAAATCATTGGGAGATAAATCTGGTCATGTAGGGAACCATTTAAACGTGCCATTTGTAGAAATGACATTATCAGAAGAAGTCGTTCTCTCCACTCTTGCATTGTGACTTGGACAGCCATCCTCTTGAAACCCTACATTATCGATATTAATTGGTAGCTGTCGAACTGTCGGATTAATTTGATTCTCAAAAGTTCTAGATATTTGCAGCGTTTAGGTTACCACAAATAAAAAATCGCCGTATGATGTAATTCCCCAGTATTCCTGTCAAAAAATTAAATTTTTGGGGATACTGGGTTCACACGGGAATACTGAGTTGCTTATTCTTACTACTGATGGGTTACATCTTCTGTTCGAAGAAATCGTTGACTCATTAGTAAATAAGATATTATTAAGGAATTAACTAATGCCATTTACTTTTTGCATCATAGTTTAACAAAATTCCAATCGTTCGATATGCTCTTCTGGTTTGTTTGAACCTTATAACATCGGCTTCCATTCCCTCTCAAAATATTCAGATCTGACATAGCATGAGGAAGGATTTCTGCGTTCGTAACGTTAGGCAAAAAAGGGATACGGTAATTTGCTTGAATTGGTTCGAAAGTGTATGTCGTGTAGGTGTGTTTGCATGCAATTATTGAGGCTGGTGTCTGATTAATACACTTGTGTGCTGTGCAGGGCGAATATAGGTGCGTGGCAAATTTGATATTATTGTATATTACAGAGAATTTACAAGAAATCAAGAAGTTTAGAAACTTGGGCATGTATGCTTCTTATGTTGCAGCTATAAAGGTAACCATTCTATCGCCCATATCCACTTGTTCAGCAATATGTTCACTCGAACAAGGTGCTTCGGTTTCAACAGCAGCACACACATCTACCTTTTTTTCGGACGATTTTCATGAATGGTATCTGAGGGATTATCAATCTTGCAATGCCTGCATGTTCATTAGCACCCACATTTCTCGAATTCTTTAATTATTTTATAATTATTGGAACTTGAAGAAATCGGCCTGTTTTCATAGGCCACTGCTTTACTAGACCCCAATCGTCATTTTGATTAACATTGAATTTCATATCTTTCCGAGTGTCTTTTCCATACTTTTAATCTGTATAAACAGTATTGATAAGTATAAGATGGCGCCGAGTAGAGACGTGTGTGCAAAGTGCTTCCAAAAATTTCATAACTTCTACAGAGAATGTTGGTGCTTTTTCTGCGAAGATAAATACCACACTAATTGTGTTGCAATTAGAGACAACTGGACTGAAATTCTAGCCGAAAATCCCAATATTTTTTGGCTGTGTGATCCGGGCAAGGTCAAGTGTTCAAACAGCAAAACCATTATAAATAAGGAAGTTCTCTCAGCATGTTTTATTACGGCAATTGGTCGATGCAAATAATTCTGAAAATTTAATTTTAGAAGAAAATATAACCCTCCTCAAGGAGAAAATTGATAATTTGGTTGAAAAATTACACAAAATTACGAATGATATCGAACCAAAAAGCCAACCGATAAGGAGTGAAAACAATGGTAATGTTTTCCATATGATGTCTTATTCTAAAGCAACCTAGAAAGATTTATCAATCAATATTGGTACAATCAAACAACATACAGTGAGAAAAAAAATAATTCGACCATTCAGATCTGACCAAGCTCATTCAAACCCGAATGGAATTGAAAATTCAGATAAGTTTGTATATGATCCGAATAATCATAATCATAATCATAATCATAATCTTTATTCATCCCTTAGGACTACAAAAGTATGGGATAGGTCAGTGAAAATGTTACAAGAGATGGAAATAAAATTGAATCTCACAAATCTAACATAGTATCATTCATGAATTCTGCAACCGAGTAATAACATTTATGACACAACAGTTGCTTTATGGCTTTTTTGAAATGAAGTTCACCCAACATCTTCAAATTTGTTGGAAGATGATTGAAAAGACGTACACTCTTATATAAGGGAGAGCGCTCATATTTAGATGTTGCATGAACTGGCACTTCCAAAACATTGTAATTTCTTGTAGAATAATGATGATGACTCGACAGTTTCTGCATAGAGCTTTCATTATTCTTAACATAAAGGAGACACTTAAATATATAAATACATGATACAGTCATAATACTATTTGCTATAAAATATGGACGGCAAGAAGATAAAGGTGACAAATTGAAAATTACTCGGATTATCCTTTTTTGACATATCAACACCCTTTCAAGTTCGGTAGAACTTCCCCAGATTAGAATATTATACGCCATGTGAGGGTATGCTATACAATAATACACATCCAAGAGTGAACTTAGGGAAAACAAATTTTTTATCTTGTTCATTGCAAAGTACGAGCTGTTTAGTTTTTTACAAACCATATCAACATGTTGGTTCCAACGTAAGTATTCGTCAATTCGAACTCCAAGAAATCTAGTGGAGTCACTTGTAGTGATCGATGAGCTCTCACAAGTGAAGACAGGTCGTTTTTCATTGGAATTTTTAAGTTTGAAATGAATGCACACTGTTTTCTCCTTGTTAACTATTAAATTATTTCTACGACACCAAGTGGTAAACATCCGAAAGAGTAAAGCTATCGCATCAGAGAGCTCCTCAAGGCTCCTAGCCGTTACCAAGAATGACGAATCATCCGCGAAAAGTATAATCAAATTAGCAATAACATGTTCCGGCAAATCATTAATGAACAAAACGAACAACAAAGGTCCCAACACAGAGCCCTGAGGGACCCCTAGACCCGGGTCATACACGTCCGAAAATACACCACCGACCTTGACAGTCATTCTGCGATTAGTTGTATAGCTCATCAACCAATCCAAAAATATACCCCTAAAACCTAAGTTATATAGTTTATTAGACATAAATGAGAAATTTAATGAATCAAAGGCCCTGGACAGGTCGAAAAATATTCCCGCAACATGATAACCTTCATCCAACTTTTTATAGACTGTCTGAACGAACGAAAAAGCCGCCGTTTCAGTAGAATACTTGGGCCTGAAACCATGTTGTGATGAAGTAATGACATCGAATTTTCCCAGAAAACTTAGCATTCTGTTTAAGACTATTCGTTCGAATACTTTGGAGAAACAACTAAGAAGGGATATTGGTCGGTAATTGACTATATTGTGAGGATCACCCTTCTTCGGAACAGGAACAACGGTTGCCTCTTTTAAGATTCGCGGAAATCTACCAGAAGATATGGAGACATTGATCAAGTGGGCAAAGTGCTCGGAAATTGATTCACCAATTACTTTCAAAATTCTTGAGGAAATGCAATCCGTTCCCGTACTTTTATTGTTTTTCAACATTTTAATAACTGCAACAACTTCATCTTTGGAAATAGGATAGCAGAAAAAAGTGGAGAATTGCATTCTAGAAGTAGTACATATGTTGGAGAGAGATGCTCCAAAATGGGCAAAAAGCAACCTAGATGTGATGGTTGCAAAATATGAACTGAAAGACCCAGCTATTAAAACTGGATCAGTATACAAGATTCCATCCTGAAGTAGGCAAATTTCATGCTGAGATTTATTGATTCTACCAATTTCTGCATTGACAAGATACCATGTTGTCCTATTTTTTTGATTTGAATTGCTCATGAGTTTGCCATAATAGTTTTTTTTTGTACACTCAAGTAGTACATTATATTCAGATTTTGCAGCTTTATACATTTTTAACGAGTTTTGTGATTTTATATTGGAATGCAACCAAAACAAATTTTTCAAATGAAGACTGGCTTGTTGTATTTCTGGTGTTATCCAATTCTTAGATCTGTTAGTGTTGTGAACTCTTTTGAGTGGACAGCATTCATCGAGGGCCATTTTAATTATATCAATAAATTCCTTGAAACAAACATCTACATCAGTATGGACATATATGTTCGCGAAGTTAGTGTCCTGAATATTCTTTCTAAGTTTATCCAGACTGTCTGGAGATATTTGCCTTATATAACGTGTTCCCTTCAGATTTCCTGATCGGGTATTATTGGATACGTGACAATATTCAAGAGAAATTACCTTATGGTCTCCGAGGTGAGCTTCATAAACATTATTTTCATATGATTCTGTGCTTACATTAGTTAAAATATAATCTAATGTTGAGGTATAAGTTTTACCAGACATATCAGTGAAATCTCTTGTTGGTTCAAATGAAGTTATTTTCAACTTGAAACATTCAAGAAAATCAGTAAACATGGATATCGATCTTCTATCAGATTTCATTGTATCGAGATTTAAGTCTCCGCACACGAATATCGCACTAGATTGATTTAGGCACTCTTGTACTGCGTAGGTGATATTTTTAAAAAACGTATTCAAGTTACCTGAAGGTGACCTGTAGACACTTATAATTGCCACTTTCTCGTCATCAGCAAGCAACTTAATACCACACAATTCACAATCCTTTTCCTTTGACAAATGGGATAGGTTGATATTGGAGACTCGCAGATCATCCTTCGCATAAATTACACAACCGCCATTTTTATACGAAGCACGGCAAAAATACGCAACTTGAACATATCCTGGGAACACTACGAGTTTTATAGATTCTTCGATACACCAATGTTCAACAATGCTCACAATATCTGGCTGCTCTTGTGCCAACAGAACAAATAAAGTATTTAATTTATTGGAAATGCACTGTATATTAATTTGTAATATCTTCAACTTATTAACTGAAGGATAAGTTGAAATATGATTACTGACTTCTATGTTAAAATCGGGGTGTCTCTCCTGTGCCGGAAAAAACGATGCACACTGGCATGGATAGGCCAATTAGATGGTAAGAGAGCTTTCTCATATTCACTGGCCGGAATTGAGACCTTAAACGAAGAATAAACATCAGGGAAACGTGATTTTAAATTTTCACATTTAACGTTACTAGTAAAATTTTGAGAAAGAAACTTCATTAAGTCTTCAACCGTCGTCTCTGGTTTAAGGTTCGTTACATGCAGGTACTTCATCTTCTCTATTCCCTGTACTATTGTGGATCCCGTAAAGTCTCCCACAACTAAAGCGCGACCAGTTTTACGATTTAATTTCTTGTGCGTTACTTGGGTCCACTGAGCAGCGATTTTGTTGTTCTCAGCAGTTTGATTACTATCTCTTAATGTATTAGTTTGCTTTGACCTTACAAAGTTGTGATTGAGTGCAGACGACTGTGGACCACCTGTATCTATCATCCTATCTTTGGACACAACATTGGCATAGGAGTCAACAGATGCGGCATTCCCTTCCGAGACATAAATATTTTTATCAGACATATTAACAACGGTGTTATCTATGGAATTCCCGTTTTTTCGATTGACAGAATCTCCAACATAGTCAGCACATATATTATTACTTTCAGTTGAATTATTCAAAAGATTTATGACCATTTCTTGATTGAAAATAGTCCTCTCTAGCTCCTTGACCAGCCTCTGAAAAGCCTTAATCTCGACGTTTGCCACTTTCAGTTCACACTCCAGCTGTATTTTGTTCTCAAATTTGAGGTTATCCACATCAGTATCAAGAACGACCTGTTCTTGATTTTTTAAGTGTAAATTCACCTGATTACGCAGATTTTCACCCACATTTACTCTCTCAGGTATGCACTTATTTACAATAATTTCTATTAAAACGTCTTTGTTTAACTTTAATAACTCCGACTTAAATTTAACAACATCCATCGCGCAAAGATGAACAGATGAACAGATGAACAAGATTTTATCGTTATAATGATAACGATAAAAATGAGAGAGAATAGATCAATGTGAGAAGGAAAAAACGTCGTCAATTTATGGATACGGGAAAGATTCAAACTATCCTTAAGTTTGTGTCTCTACATGTAACAAAGCTTCATCCACAAACTAAAACTATGGATCTCGAAGTTTTTTCTGAAAGATAAATTTCCTTCCGTCCAGTGTGAAATTCACGAATCTAAATATCCGGAAAAATATGCATCTATGAAGGTGAATATTCGACAAGAAGGTATGAATGGAGGTTGGAAAAGAGAATTGTGGCCATCAAGTGCGCTGATTTCGAGGTTTTTTGGTCAAAGGAGAATGCTACCTCAACTAATAGATCCTCAGGAAAAGAATTCAAGAGTAAATTAGACAATAAAGTTGTAAGCATAATTCATCAGAATGTGCAGTCACCAGGAAACAGCATCGATAGGTTGGAAAAACTTTTAGAAGACAACCCAGAATGTTTGATTATGCGTGTAACAGAACACTGGAAATCTGATGATCAAATCAGACAATTGGCTTTGAAAAATTCCAAATTAATCGCAAACGTCTGCCGTGCATCTGGGAGACACGGGGGTTCGGCGATTTATATAAGGGATGCTTTTAAAGCGAAGAAACTCAAATCAATAAGTGAATTATCAATGTATGGGAAATTCGAGTGCAATGCTGTAGAATGTGTAGAGAACAAGGTAAAATTGATTATACTCTCAATATACGGGCCTCTGAATGGAAATATTGATCTTTTTTTCGATAGACTGTACATTTTATCTGAGAAAATTGTACTTAATAGGGAAATCTTTATTGGAGGTGATCTAAATATAGAAATGAAAGATGATAATGATGTTAAAGTTAGGTTTTTTATACTTCTTAATAAATATAATATTAAAGCTCAAATTAATAATTACACAAGGGAAACTCATCACCGCAAGAGTTATTTAGATGACATTCTTGCTAATTATAATAGAATCATGTCATCTCAGATTCTAGAATATCATATTTCTGAACATAACGCTTAGAAAGTTTGTTTTCACTTGGATACACATTGTAAAAATCAACTAATACATGAAAGATTATTCAATAACGATAACAGAAAATTTTATACATAAGCTTGAATAACAGAACGAAAAATATTTACGAGGGTAAAATGTCAGACAATGACGAGTATTCATGAATAAGTTCATTTTCTACTATTGTTTCCCAAAAATAAGAATCTACAAAAACTATAAATCTAAAAACATAAATAACAATACGGAAATAAAAATTATTAAAGAGAAATTTGTTATTTCTAGATGTGATTCTATATATAAAACTGAGTAATAATAATAATATAGCCTTTTATTCAGATCTCTTACAATGGTTTTTAAACTTATGTAAAACTGTATCAACTTATTTAACTTATCTTACTAACATATAGCCTTGTTTAGCTAACATTATCTATATAATCTTATTTAGTATCTAACTTTAAAGACTTAAACTAATTTATGATAGATTGGGCCGTTGCTTGGTAGAAATCAGTTGTAATTGTCATTATAAAATAAAACACTTGTTTACATTTTCTACTTTATTTTTGGTATTGACGTACGTTTCGTCTTTGCTAGAAAGACTTCATCAGAATACGAAGTAACAGTTGTTGTACAATGAATTTATAAGATTTTTTACAGAAGGTGTACATGTGTTTTTAATTGTTCGTCGGGTTGGTTTTCTCAAAGAATATTCCCTTCAGAATCGTGTTCACTCGATCCCTTGTAAATATTGAATAGAGGGGTGTAATAAAAATCTATTTGTTCATTTACTAGGTTATTGCTGTTTTTATGTTTATTTATTTTGTAAATTTCCCATAAGTTCAATTTTAGACCTCTATTTTCAACATGTAGAATTTCTATTTCTTTTGTGAAAGAATGGTTATTTTCAAGAAGGTGTTTAGCATAATGTGAATCTTTTTTATTTTTATCGAAACTTCTTTTATGTTCTGTTAGGCGTGTACCGAAAGTCCTACCTGTTCTACCAATATAAATCTTTGGGCAATCTGGGCAAGTGAGTTTGTATACACCTGATAATTGAAGTTTATCCATACTGTTTTTATTGTTTTTGATGTATTTGCTAATAGGATTGTTTGTCTTGAAAGAGACTTTAATATTTTCTTTTTTGAGTAGGTTTTTTAGTTGAATACTAATGTTTCCGAGATATGTGAGGCTAACGTATTTGTGTTCAGATAGATCAGATGTTACTGGATAAATTTCTTTTATTGTGTTTTTGTGTATACGTTGGTTAATTACGGTGTATAATGGTATCTGTTTGTGATGGTTTATGATAAATTGCGAAGTTATGTTTATTGTTTTCTCTAGTTATCGTGAGGTCAAGAAAGTTGATGGATTCATTATGTTCTATTTCTGAAGTGAAAACTATTTTTGGGTGGAGATTATTTATAAAATTCTCAAATGTTGATATTTGTCTGTTAGTACCTACGAAACATGCAATTATATCATCCACATACCTATACCAATAAAGGATGTATTTTTTGAACGGATGTTTATGAATTTGGTTTTCTAGGAAATCCATGAAGATTTCCGCGAGTAAAGAGCTTAGTGGATTTCCCATGATTAAACCTTCTTCGCTAGTATATAAAGTATTGTTAAATTTGAAGAAATTTTGGTTTATACAAATATTTAATAAGTGTATTATTTCTGATTTTATGACGGGGTTTACTTTGTTATAATTTAAAAGTTCTTCTATCAGTTTTAATGTTTCCATTGGGGGGACACTAGCAAAATTGATTTCGTGGGATGTTAAAAACCTTTTTCCTAGTGTCCCCCCAATGGAAACATTAAAACTGATAGAAGAACTTTTAAATTATAACAAAGTAAACCCCGTCATAAAATCAGAAATAATACATTTATCAAATATTTGTATAAACCAAAATTTCTTCAAATTTAACAATACTTTATATACTAGCGAAGAAGGTTTAATCATGGGAAATCCACTAAGCTCTCTACTCGCGGAAATCTTCATGGATTTCCTAGAAAACAAAATTCATAAACATCCGTTCAAAAAATACATCCTTTATTGGTATAGGTATGTGGATGATATAATTGCATGTTTCGTAGGTACTAACAGACAAATATCAACATTTGAGAATTTTATAAATAATCTCCACCCAAAAATAGTTTTCACTTCAGAAATAGAACATAATGAATCCATCAACTTTCTTGACCTCACGATAACTAGAGAAAACATTAAACATGACTTGGCAATTTATCATAAACCATCACAAACAGATACCATTATACACCGTAATTCTTTTCATCCATTCCAACACAAACTAGCAGCTCTCCATAGTATGATATACCGTTTATTGAACATTCCACTAAACCAAGTCAATTTCCAAAAAGAAAAATGTATAATTAAACAAATAGCTTACAACAATGGATATAATACATCTCTAATAGATAATTTAATTAACCAACGTATACACAAAAACACAATAAAAGAAATTTATCCAGTAACATCTGATCTATCTGAACACAAATACGTTAGCCTCACATATCTCGAAAACATTAGTATTCAACTAAAAAACCTACTCAAAAAAGAAAATATTAAAGTCTCTTTCAAGACAAATAATCCTATTAGCAAATACATCAAAAACAATAAAAACAGTATGGATAAACTTCAATTATCAGGTGTATACAAACTCACTTGCCCAGATTGCCCAAAGATTTATATTGGTAGAACAGGTAGAAATTTCGGTACACGCCTAACAGAACATAAAAGAAGTTTCGATAAAAATAAAAAAGATTCACATTATGCTAAACACCTTCTTGAAAATTACCATTCTTTCACAAAAGAAATAGAAATTCTACATGTTGAAAATAGAGGTCTAAAATTGAACTTATGGGAAATTTACGAAATAAATAAACATTAAAACAGCAATAACCTAGTAAATGAACAAATAGATTTTTATTACACCCCTCTATTCAATATTTACAAGGGATCGAGTGAACACGATTCTGAAGGGAATATTCTTTGAGAAAACCAACCCGACGAACAATTAAAAACACATGTACACCTTCTGTAAAAAATCTTATAAATTCATTGTACAACAACTGTTACTTCGTATTCTGATGAAGTCTTTCTAGCAAAGACGAAACGTACGTCAATACCAAAAATAAAGTAGAAAATGTAAACAAGTGTTTTATTTTATAATGACAACGACTTAAACTAAATATATGGTAATAAAATTAAACTAATATTTGGTCCTTGGTTATTTTGCCAAGATCTGTTTGCCAGTCGGCAAAGGCCTCCTCCAACCTTTTCCACTCCTTTCTTTCATGGGCCACTCTGTTCCATGTGACACCAGCGACTTGTCTTATATCGTCGACCCACCTTTTCTGTGGTCGGCCTCTCTTCCTTTTGCCTTCCCTTGGGTACCACCACGTCACCCTTTTGCTCCATTTGTCTTGTCCTCTTGCCAGGTGACCAGCCCATCGCCATTTAAGTCTTTTTATTTTGCTCATTACATCAGTAGTTTTTGTTTTGTTTCTGATGATGATTTTTTTAATTCTGTCGGACTTCTTGATGTTTAGCATGCTCCTTTCCATTGCATACTGGCATGGTGCTAGTTTGCTTGAGGTAGCCTGATCCAAGGACCATGACTGACACCCGTACGTAAGGACTGGTAGTATGCAGGTGTTAAAAAGTTTACTTTTTAGGTTTATATGGAGCTCTTTAATTTTTATAGCCTCTCTTAAACTCCAGTATGTTTTCCAGCCATTTGTGATTCTTCTGTCTACTTCCTTCTGCATGGGATCTTTTTGAGTTATGAGTTGCCCTAGATATACGTACTCATCTGTATAGTTCATTTCAGTGTTTCCTAGATCTATCTTGTATTTGACCCCGTTTGTCATCACCTTAGTCTTTTCTGGATTCATTGCCAACCCTACTTTCTCACTTTCTTTTGCAAGTTCTTTCATCATTCTGGTTAGGTCTTCTGCTGTTTTTGCCAACAACACTATGTCGTCAGCAAATCTTAAGTGCGATAGCAGTTGACCGTCTATATTAATGCCAAGATGTTCCCAATTGAGTCTTCGGATGGTTGATTCCAGTACTGCGGAGAATAATTTTGGAGATAGAGGGTCTCCCTGCCTGACGCCTTTTTCTACTTTGAATGGAGAACTTTTCTTTTCCAGTTGGATTCTTGCTCTACTACAGCTGTATATGTTTCTTATTAATCGGATGTACTTGTGTTCAATTCCTTGTTCTAGTAACGCCTCCCATATTTTGTCGTGTTGTAGAGAATCGAACGCTTTGCTATAGTCGATAAATGCAATGTAGTATGTGAGTTGGTATTCATTGAATTTCTCCAGAATTTGACGCACCGCGTGAATGTGGTCGATCACTGAATAGTCTCTGCGGAAACCTGCTTGCTCGATAGGTTGGTTTTCGTCTAGGGTTCTTTCAATCCTTTTTAGGATGATCTTAGCAAAAATCTTATATATATTGGACATGAGGCTTATAGGGCGATAATTTCCTATGTCGTATTTATCACCTTTCTTATACAGTAGGATGATGTGTGACTCAGTCCATTGCTGGGGGATGATTTCCGTATTCGTTATATCATTGAACATATCTGTCAGGACAGGTAGTAGGATCTCTTTGCTACGTCTTAAAATTTCGTTGCTTATGCCGTCAGGCCCGGGTGCTTTCTCTCTCTTTTGGGTGTCGATAGCCTTACTAACTTCAGCTTGGAGAATACTGGGGGTGTTCGAAGTATCCTCCAGGTTGATTTTAGATTGCGCAGTGTTATTTTGATATAGGTTTTTATAGTACGAAGTAGCTGTTTTTAGTATGTTATTTCTGTTATAATTGACATTTCCTTGGGCGTCTTTCATTTTTACTATCCAGTTTTTCATGATGGTCAATTCTTTGAGTGCTTTCTTAGTTCCTCCAGTTTTTTGTATGTAACTTTCTATCGTTCGCATCCTGCGTTGTTTTCTACCCTTTCTCAAACTTTCTTTGATGTCTTTGCTGATTTTGGCTATTTTCTGTCTTCTATTTTGAGTACTTCTATCATTTATAAGGTGACTTCTTTCTTCTAGGAGCTTTAAGGTGTCTGTTGAAATTATTCCTTTTGCATCAGTTTTGATGTCTGTTATGAGTTCAGTTTGGGTTTTGATAATACTCTCCATATAATTGTATTTATCTTGGGTTCCCATTTCCTTGGTGTTTTCTTTAAAGTCACTAAACTCAGCTCTTCAGGCTGTTGTTATTTGCTCTAATTGCTGTTCGTCAAGTTTTGTGTTTCCTGGGTCTTGTCTCGGTCTAGTCTTTTTTGGTTGATTTATTCTGAGCTCGGTTCTAAGTAGCCTATGATTGGTGTTGAAGTTCAATCTTTTAATGACAGTGAAGTTTGTGAAGCAGTTGTTTCTGTTGGTCATAATAAAATCAATTTCGTTTTTTGTTTTACAATCCGGCGAAATCCAGGTCCACATTCTCTTCCGGTTTTTCTTGAACATATTATTTAAGATTGTTAGTTTGTTTTCTAGTGCGAAGTTCGTAATTTTTTCCCCGTTTCTGCTTCTGGTCTTGTTACTATATGAAAATTGTCCTAGTATTGCGTTTTCTCCTGGGCGCCTAGATCCGATTTGACCGTTGAAGTCACCCATGACTATTAGGTTTTTATGTGTATACTCTTGAATGGCTTCGTTTAATTTATTGTAAAAGTTGTTTATCGTTTCCAAATTTGATTGCTCTGTAGGTGAATATACTTGTACAATAGACCAAGGTTCTTTGTATCCTGGTAGTTTTAAGTTCATAATAGCTATGCGTTCTGAGATTCCTCTGAATTCTTGTACATATTGGTTTAGGTGTTTTTTAATAATAAATCCTACTCCATATTGGCCTTGTGTCTCCCCTATTTGGTATAGTAAATAGTTTGGGTAGCAGGTAATACTTTCGCCCATTCTTCTCACTTCGCTCAATCCAATTATGTCCCATTTGATAGATTTTAGCGCATATGTCAGTTCCGTAAGATTTTCTTCTTTTCCCAAGGTGAGTACATTGAGGCATGCTATGTAAACTACTGATTTTCGGTGGTTGTTGTCTTTGTAAGTTGGAGGGTTGTGGTCGCTTTCCCCCTCGAGGACCAGTCGGCTTGGGGGAGTTCGTTGTTTTTTTGTTTCTTTCTTGTTTGTTCCTTTGGTTGGTTTTGGTTTCCGTTTGCCGTTCTGTAGTTGCTATTCGTTTTTATCAGTGTTAGGCATGTTTGAAAGGGAGCTGGATCTATGTCTCATTAAATCAAAAGCATTTGTCCTGTTGGTCTTCATTTTGTTTACGGTTTGTTGCTTTTTTGGTTGATTGTTTTCTGAAGAGGGTGAAGCGGATAATCCCCTTTTTCTTTTTTCTTGGCTGTTGTTGTTCTCTTTAACGATTAATTCATCATAATTCAAATACGCTATATTACCCTTTTGTCTTTCTTCAGCTAACTTGGCTTGCAGCTCTTTTCTTCTTTCTAACACCTCCTTCGAGTAATCCTCCGAAATGTGTATTGTTTTTAGGTTCTTTTTGTTTTTGATAATTTCGGTCTTTTTCCAGTTGTTTGTGAACGAGCACAGTACCAGCCTCGGTTTATTGCTATCTCTCTTTCTAATTCCTAAGCGATAAATTTTGTTGATATCACGTTCTTCCATTATAATATTTTAATCTAGATTGAAGGTTACTTTGAGCTTTTGTATTAGTTCGTAAGAGGATTTTTCGTTTTCTTCTAAGCCGAATACTATGATGTTGTTGGCTTTCTCAATCCTCTTAAGGTATTCTATTTCTTTTTCCAGTTTTTCTACTTTATTTTTCAGGTTCTTATTTTCTTCCATAATAGGGAATAATTTATCATCAATTTTTTCCATAATACTATTTGTTATAGAATCCTTCAATTCTGCATTCTGAGTTTGCATCTCTATTTTCATTTTTTCGAATAATATTTGGAATTGATCTTCCATCTTATAATTTTCCCCTTTGTAACGGAACGCAGTAGTGGAATATGGCAGAAATATTTTTCTCAATTGGCAACACTGTTTAATCTGTCGGATTTATTGACGTTTATGACAAGTGTCACTGAGTGAACGTTGTGTTGTTTTCGTGTATTCTAACCTCCGATCCAATATTTGATATTGTGATTGTAGATCGACGATGGGGTAATCGCGCTTCCCCGTATGTTTATAATCACTTCCAGGGGGTCCCAGCACCGTATCGATGAATACCAGCAGGCAGAAATCACGTTTGCTATTTTATTTCTCTTAATTTCACTCGGAGTTAATCACTACGGTGTTGACAGTTCGGAAGCCGGAAACGGAAAAAATAAAACTGAGTATCAGAAGCTAAAAAGAGACTATGATAATTTGTTGAAATCTAATAAGGGTGAATTTTATGAGGATAGAATAAAAAAATTTGACAATAAAGTGAAGTCGATTCGGGCGATAACGGAAAAAAAATTGAAACAGGATGAGTTTGTTCATGATGATACACTAAAATTAGCTAACGAATTCAATAATTTTCTGTCACAGTAGTCCAAGATCTGTTAGTTGGCCGGGATGGTGTCACCTTTGTGGACGGTATTTCGGAGAACCAGAAATCCATGTTTTTAAGACCGGTTAGTAAACAGGAACTTGTTTAATTATCTCATCATTTAAAGAATAAACAATGTAGTGGTTATGATGATGTACTTTTGAATATTGTGAAATCCTCAATTAATATGTTGTCTGATATTCTTTGTTATATCATAAATAATTCCATGAAATACTCGATATTTCCAGATCAGCTTAAGTTTGTTCTAATAAAACCCTTGTTCAAGAAAGGTGATACACTCGATCTTGGGAACTACAGACAAATAAGTTTGTTGCCTGCATCCTCTAAGATCTTTGAATAAGTGATGACCTCCAGATTGCTCAGTTTCATGAACACAAATAATTTGTTTTCCCAATTCCGTCATGGTTATTTAAAAGGTAGATCCACCAATACCGCCATTTATCAGTTTGTTAACACTGTTTCACAACATTTAGAAAACAAAAACTTATCACTAGGGCTTTTCATCGACTTGAGCAAAGCATATTACCGTAAGTCATGCAAATTTGCTTCGGAAATTAAATAAATATGGCATAAGGGGTCAAGCTAATGCTCAGATACGGTCATATCTTTCGAATAGAAAGCAACAAGTTGTGGTTCTTGAAGTTCTTGAACAGAAGCGAAACGAAGCTAGATCGGACCGTACTATCCGTGTACTATCAATGTAGGCATAGCGCAGGGTGGCATTGCAGGTCCACTCTTGTTCTTTATTTACCTGAATGATCTTCCGTTTTCATCGAATGAATGTTCCATCACTAATTATGTCGATGACACCAATATTTTGACTTCAGGTGAAAATTCATCGGAACTTATTGAGAACACTAAAAGTATCTTTAAAGAAGTGGGTGACTGGTTTTCGTCCAACAGTTTATCAATAACATCAAAAACTAAATTGATTATGTTCGGAAAGAAACAATCGCAAAGTTTACGAAAGGGAAAATGTGTCTGGCAGATCAAGAAGTAGAACTCGTATCTTATACAAAATTTTAGGGGTTTATATAGATGAATTTTTAAAATGGGACGCTCCCATAGATAAAGTATTTAAAGTTGGGTAACATAGGCTACGCGATTAGAACCGTTGCTCAATATATGAATGGCAGTACCATCAAAATTTTGTATCATGCTAACTTTGAGGCTGTCATGAGATATGGTATATATATACAATGATTCAAAAACTTACTTATACTAACTGTTTATGGTTTATACATTTATGAATGTTTATTTTTTTATTTTTAAGCATAAGAGTGGCTTCATTATTAGTGGGGATCATAATTATAATACTAGAACCCGAGATCTAATATATCCTCATCACAGGTTATCGGTGATAGAAAAGGGTTCATATTATATGTGTACTAGAATACATAATAAGTTACCTACTCATTTAAAACATTGTACCAATTTGTGTAGATTTAAGAAATTGATTATAGATATGCTAGTTCAATTGGCACCATACTCTATGGGTGATTACTTGGATTCTGAGAGTTTATTTTGATTTGTTTTTACAATTTGTGACGTCATTTCATTTTTTATATTTATTCTGTATGTGAAATCTGAAATAAAGAAGATTACCCTATTACTTACTTAAACAAAGACCGGTATAGTTTCTTTCACTGACAAACACAAAGTTGTTTAAAAAATCTCAATTGTTTCTTGTAGATTTCAAGGAACAAACTGGTGTTTGTGTAAATATATGCTTCTTATATGTTGATGTATTTCCATCTACATATAAACATCCATTTGTTTCAAATATTGGATGGAGTAGTCCGTTAATTTGTGATAGTTCATTTTAATGGAATGAAATAAGGAATTACTTTGTTTTCTATCACTTTTTATTATAACTGATATACAGTGACTCGAGTTTCGTAGTGTTTACTACATTTTCGAACTGAACGAACAAATTAGATCTCAACTATTATATATGGGGATTGTAGGCTTCGGCAGAGCTTCGAAGAGAGGGGTTTTCCAAAGTTCCGTCTGTTCGTTAAGTAGTTTTATTATTGGTACGTGCTTTTTATATTTTTCAATTTCTATGGATTCCAGGATGTCAAGTTTTTTCCCTTTCGCTTCCACGTGCAAGATAACAAGGTTGTTCAATTCTGGGAAGGTGTGATCTGTAGTGAAGAAATGGTTCGCAAAATTGGAATTATTCTTCCGGTTCCTAAAAGCAGATTCATGCTCTTTGTACCATTTATGGGAAGGTCGGCCCGTTTGTCCTATATACACACTATTACACTCTTGACCAATTAATTTATAGACTCCAGAATTATTCAGTCGGTGCTCTTTGTCTTTCGGATTAAAAAAGAGATTAGAAATTCTATGGGAGGGTGTGAAAGCTGTTACTATGTTAATTTTTGATAAAATTCGAGCTATTTTTTTGTGAAATTGGTCCAAAATATGTTAGTTTTATGAATTTTTTGTTATTATGATCTGATTTGGAGATGGGGTAAATTTGTTTACGAATTGGTTGCTTTGGTTTTTTGTTTATGATGAAATTTATAGTTTTGGTTTCGAACTGATTTTTTAAGGCTATTTGTCTGATTGTATTCAATTCCCTCTTCAACGAATATTATCTAAAGGAATTAAAAATGCTCTATGTACCATTGATCTATAAGCAGCTAGTTTATGATTGATCGGATGGTTTGAAAAATTTTTGGTATTGTTGTATCAGTTGATGTGGGTTTTCTATATATATCAAAGGAAATTTCATTATTACTGTTAATTAAAGTTATCTCCAGAAAATTTATTTTATTATCGAATTTTGTTTCCATGGTGAGTTTGACCTTATTGTGCAAACTATTGAGATATTCTAATGTTTCATTTAATTCTGAATGTGTTCCGCAGAAGCAAGCCAATATATCGTCTACATACCTGTACCAAAAAGTGATATGCTTTGCGTGTGAGGATTTTAGATTTTTTCTTTCAAAACGGGACATAAAGATTTCAGCGAGTAATGGGCTGAGAGGTGAACCCATGGTAAGTCCATCTTTCTGTTTGTAAAATTTACTATTGTATTGAAAGTGATTTTCTTCCACGCAAAGTTCGAAAAGTGTTAAAATTTCGTTTTTTATCACAGGATTGATGTTATTTTTTGTTAGGATATTTTCGATTATATTCATGCATTCTATATTTGGTATATTCGGGAACATATTAACTACATCAAACGACACTAGAATACTATTAACTGGAAGGATAACATTTTTCAGTTTTTTTTGTGAGCTCGATTGAATTTTTTATTGAATAGGGTGAGTTAAATTGTGTTGTTTCTTTAAAAATTTGGTTTAATTTAGAGGCTAGTTTCGCAAGGGGGCTATTAATATATGATACCACAGGGCGTATTGGACAATTATCTTTATGAATTTTAATAAGGCCATATAGTTTGGGAGGTGTAGGATTCATATTAATAAGTTTAAATTTATCATAATCTGATAAAATAATTCGAACATCTTTGAGCGTTGTTTTTAGTTTTAGTTGAATTTTTGCGGTGTAAACACTACGAAACTCGAGTCACTGTATATCAGTTATAATAAAAAGTGATAGAAAACAAAGTAATTCCTTATTTCAGTCCATCCATTTGTTTACCAACTAAAATTTTCACGTCAGAAAAATAAAGTCTATTTAAGGTAAAAGATTGAAAACTGATGTAACCGTTTATAAGAACACCAATCATCTTTGGTAAAACCAAACGCAGAAAGAACCCCACTTACTTTTCCTAATTCTCTTATCTCATCATCGTCTTCTATCTTTCAGTGTTCGCCCCTTCTATGAGCGACGTCTGGATCCCCAAATTTGCGAAGATAACGCATCATTCATCGCCAAATCCCTAAGTATCGCAACTTGTCGAGAAAGCAAGGGAAAAAATAATTTCCCAGAAACGGCTCTCAAATATCTATTTCCGAGGCGTCTGAATATTTATTCCTTTGTCGTTTCTGTTTTCACGATTGCCTGCCGATATCCATTCAATTCTCTAGATATTATATTTTTTCCTTTTGTGACAGGCGAGGACACATTCATCACTGCGTTTCTTTGAAGCCGGTATTTCCACGAAACTGCGCGTCGGGAAATTCATATTCTTTTATTGGAGTCGAGTGGTTGGTAACCCATATTTTCCGCCGATACCGTTTAACGCGCGAATGCGCACCATTTTGATGGATCTGTCAAGGGCAGGTGAAAGGTGATCTCGAAAGGAGTTGGGAAATAGAAAATCCTCATTGGTAATAGGGAAGATTATGCATATACTTTCTTGATATTTACTTAGTTATTGAGCATCAGATATCCTGATTCAGTGTGAAAAACACATTCAGTTATTTTGCCTTTGAAGCATTAAAAGTTTTGATAATGTGATGAAATCCGAAGCATATATGTTAACAACATAATTTAACTTTTGTGAAACTTGAGCCAAGTATATTTATTTACCTTAGCAAAAACTCCTATTATAACATAGCAATAATAAGACTCAGAAAAGTATTCTTCGTTTTAGAACCCTTGTTCTAGGACAGTTCTCGTGCTCGTGAATTTACCCAAGATTATTCAATAAATTTTAGCAGAAATTCAAGTGATCTATAATACTTTCAACCACGATCAAAATGAGTTCTCTTCGTTGAGAAGAAATTTGTAAGTTTTCATTAAGTAAGAATCAGCTTTCTTTGTTTTTCAAGAATTCACAATATTAACTATATGAAAATCTTGCTAATAGCAAATTTTGAACCGGAATAATAAAACTTATATTCCACATAGTTCAGAACTCTAATCAACCCGTTGAATATATTACTGATTGTTGGACTTGTAGGAGGCATGTGAGTTTTGCAGATTATTTGATATATAATCAGTGCCACAATGTTCGCTTAATGTGGGCATAATAATTTACATAATAAATTACAGAATTATTTGTCTATTTTGATAACGGATATATGAGAAAATAATACTCACCTAAATTGAAGCTGATAATCATATTGTTCTTTTACTGGGTTCCACTCTATAGGTTCTTCAGAATGTCACTCCCATTTGAATCTGAAACAAACTTTCAGTTAGAGAATAATTGCTAACTATATGCCACAGAAAACAATGGAAAATAATGAAACGAAATAATCAATTAAATTTCTGTGCATAGTTAGTGAGCTTCGATAAATGTTTCGTTTGAGAGAGCGAGGATGAGTTTGTGATGAATATTATTTTCATCGAGATTAATTATTATGAAAAGTTTTTCATGATATAAATGAAAATTTTGGTTTAACATTGATCATTCCTCAGAAAAGTTCATATGGAGGAAGTTAGAAAGTTTTAGGGAGATATTGGCGATGAAGAACTTAGGACAATAGAATAACTCATCAGGGGAAGAATACACATTGAGTACGAAAGAATTAACACAGAGTCCATAGAAACATTATAATCGCTAACTGATGTTCATAATATGCAGACAAATGTAAACCAGTTCGAATATTTACTCAGTACACATTTATAAGTCTCTTATTTGATATGTTTTCTAATCGACCTGAAATATATATTTATATTATTTTTTAGCACATGAAAGTCTTGCAGGAACAAGAAAAAATTCCAAATGAAAGAAGAATGCTTACCACTTTGTAGAAATGAAAGTGAACATGATGTGAAAAATATTTTCCTCGCAAATCAGAACTAGTATAATTGGGTTTTGAAATATTCGATTTGTTGTTCATTCAATTCAATATCTTATATTTTGAGAAAACTCAATGAGAACAATGGAATTTTTTGTTCTGAAAACCTATCACTAAATGTGACAAAGTAACGTTCCATTCGACTAATCTTCTGTTTTCAAATAAAAAATTGATCAAAATGATGTCAACTTTTAAATCGGAAAGAAATAAACCACATCCGAAGATGCATTGGTTTCAAAAGTGAAGTTTACATGTTTCGATATTTCTGTATAACTACATTATTTTTATTGTAAATTAACTGATAAACTTTCATCTGAACTACTTATTATATTAATCATATGAGGTCATACATTTGATAACTGGATATAATTATTTTCGCCAAAATTTAATTTTCATTTATTAAATTTTTCATTCGTTTTTAGTTTTACCCTCTCCACTTGATAAAAATATATTTGAAGTGATGTTATTTTAACTTACAAATATTTGTTATAATCAATAACAAAAATCTCCAGAATATTCATCAGTTGCTATAAAAAAATTATACAATACAATCATCAATATTTAATTGCCAAAAAAATAAAAGATCATATTACATCAGCAGATATAGAGTTATATAAAGTTAATAATGATGACAAAGATATCGAATCAGAACCAAAAGCCCAGAGAACAGTTCAGTAGTCACTAGAATATCAATATCTACATTTCAATTTTAGAATCTGATTTTATATAAAATACGAAGAGTATTCTTGAAATATTATTAGTCCGGTCTATTTACACATTCAAGTTTACATAAATTCCCATAAAGCTGAATATTGGCATAGTTGTTCAAAACATCATTATAAAGAAAATCTCAA
This sequence comes from Megalocaria dilatata, assembly GCA_034642435.1. Taxonomy (NCBI): domain Eukaryota; kingdom Metazoa; phylum Arthropoda; class Insecta; order Coleoptera; family Coccinellidae; genus Megalocaria; species Megalocaria dilatata. The sequence continues at coordinate 77,931,908 of CM067854.1, forward strand.
AAGTTCTCATCGTTCCGAGGTGTGCTAAAAATTTGGCACGGGGTCAAAGGTCAAAAAAATGAGTTTTTTGCGATTTTTAGCGAAACGGTGAGTTTTTTCGCAAAATTACCTCAGTACAAAATTGTAGATCACAAAATTCTCTACAAAAAATATATCAATAATTTTTTTCCTAAAAGCCACCATTTTGGAGATATAACGTTCCGAAAAGTTGGATCAGTCGTAATCCCTCTATTTTGCACACGTTTCCACGCCACCTATGAGGTAGTGTACAAAGCGCGTTTTTTTTAACGTGGTTTCCCCAGTAGGCCTATTCCACGGGTCTGCTGAGATTTTATATGTTTTAAAATTATTGAAAAATAATATTATATATTATAGTGGGCAAAAACAACGGCGGTGTAATTAAATAAAATACTTAAAATAAAAAGTTAGTCGTCTGATTCATAACTGTCCAAGATTTCTGTTTCTTCTGCTTCTTGATCTTCTTCTCCTTCTTCTTCCTGTTCATCCTCTTGTTCTTCTTCTTCTTCTTGTTCTATTTCACACGTAAACTGCCCCAATAGCGATTCCTGATCGGTATCAAACGAATCTTCAAGAGTTGGTGACTCAACATTCGAGCATGATCGGCCTTGACAGTGTGTGCATGCCAGGGAACAAAACAGTCCAACTTTTCTGCAACCACATTTTGCACTACAACGTTTCTTGCAGTTGCAAAATATTGTGTTGAGAAGTTTCTCAGGTGCTGGTGGAAGTAAAGTTTGAACTGGCTCTAGTGTATTGTCGATCAACTTCCAACCCCAGTCTTTAGGGTCCAGCTGATTACCAAGCCACACTTGAACTTGGTAATATACCCGAAACAGATGTTGATGAGCAGCTACTGAGGTTGGAGGAAGAGAAGCTAAGTTGACTTGTTTTTTATTACGCGTATTTTTCACGAAAGATGTGTATCGCAACTTATCTAAGCAAGTGGTTTTTTTGGGGGCTCCGTACATAGCAAGAAGAAATTGAACTCCGTTGGTGATAACATGTTGTTGAGTTGAATTACTATTTTTAAAAACTTCAGCACATTGTAGTAAATCTTTTTTTTCAAACATTTTGAAAACTGTTGTTTTTCCTCTCCTGTAAAAAGCAGATGTCGTATCGCAGCCAGTTATTGCGTGTAGAAACAATACATGATTTTGACATTTAGGAAAATTGGATAAACTGTTTGATGAATATATTTCCGATTGATTTTGGGCTTTTCCGGGTTTAAAAAAATAAATAATTTTTTCAGTTGGAGTTCGAGCAGTAAGCAAGACGAGTAAATCAACATCCTCACCAACAACAACAGTTGTATTTGTCACACTGAATTTCTTTATCGCTGTTTCAATAATCAATACATCAGCATCATCATTAGCTTGTTCAACGGATATATTCTCAGCAGTAAATTTGTATGTATTTCATATATTGGGCATGCCAACATAAAGCAGGTATACGACCCTAGCCACGCGGACAATAGAATAAAAGACAGATGTTATCCCAAGGTTATACTGACGTACAAATTTAGGAACGGGGTTTCATTATACCTGAGATTCTCGTAGTTTAACTTATATTTTACATAAGCAAGTTACAATAAATAATAGCGAACTTATTTTAGTTCTATTACACCTTTAGTGACTTTCATATGTGGCGTACGTGTGCAAAATAGAGGGATTACGACTGATCCAACTTTTCGGAACGTTATATCTCCAAAATGGTGGCTTTTAGGAAAAAAATTATAAATATATTTTTTGTAGAGAATTTCGTGATCTACAATTTTGTACTGGGGTAATTTTGCGAAAAAACTCACCGTTTCGCTAAAAATCGCAAAAAACTCATTTTTTTGACCTTTGACCCCGTGCCAAATTTTTAGCACACCTCGAAACGATGAGAACTTTTGAGATTTTCTTTATAATGATGTTTTGAACAACTATGCCAATATTCAGCTTTATGGGAATTTATGTAACCTTCCTCCTGATTTTAGGCTTAAATAGACCGGACTATATAGATGACATTTCGATTATTTCGAAAAAAATTTCGCTGTACATTTTCAATATATATTTTTTGAATTTTTCATAATTTGTTTTTTCACACATGCCCGTGGAAATTTTTAAATATAGAGTATCTTTTTTCCAACATTTTTATGTGAAGTAGGCTAATTTTTGCATGGTGCTTCAAATTTTGCTTTCGAACAGAATATTCGATGTATTAAAGTATGTAGATATATTTTATTAATCGTTTTTATTTAACATCCAAATAAAGTCCAACTGATGAACATATGAGTTTGAATTACAGATTCTCTTTCTGGAGAACATGACATCTATTTTTGCAAAAGGTTACTAAAAAAGACCTTTTTAAATTCCACGTGAAGTACTTCTTGGTTACAGAAATGGTTATTTCTGAATATTCAATTGAAACATTTATCTTGGGTGATGAATTCAAATAATTTTGGCCAAAAGTTCATGTTTTCGTTTAATTCTTCATTGTTTAGCTACTGCTCACATGTGTGGATAATTATATGTCTACAAAGTAAAAGAGTGTGTCTAAGGCATTTGAATCAATTTAATTATGAAAATCTTTCAAGAGAGATGTTAGATTAAATCTATAGAGGTTTCGTAGAATTCATCTAGCTTTCATATATAGTATTTCAAAAAACTCCTTGTAGTAAATTTTCAATATATATTGTTCAAATTCTTTATAATTTATATTTTCACACATGTGCGTAGCAAATTTCAATTCTATAGTCTAGGATCGCATCTTCTTTTCAACATTCTTTTGTGAAATAACCTAATTTTTGCATGGTGCTTCAAATTTTGCTTTGGAAGAGAATATTTGGTGATATACTTTATTGATTGTTTTTATTTACCATCCAAATAACTCCCAAACGATTAGAATATGGTTTCGAGCTTTAGATTTTTTTTCTGGAGAATGTGCTACCTACTTTTTTAGAAGGGAAATAAAGAAGAACGTTTTGAATTCTAGGTGGAACATTTTTTTGAATATAATTTGTTGTATATCTAATATTCACAAATTAATCTTCGGTGAAGAATGTAAATAATTCTGGTCAATACTCTATGTTTTCTCTTGATTCTTTATTGGTTAGCTAGCGCTCACATGTGCTGATGAGCTTATGTGTTTATAAATTGAAACAGTGTTTTCTTGGGTATTTTATTCAGTTCAATTCTGAAAAGTTTTCAACAGATTGGATCTGTAGAAGTTTCGAAGAAATAATCCAGCTTTTATCTGCAATGTCTCTACAAATTCAATCTGAAGAATCTCTAGAAAATTTTCTAGAGTCAGTATGAGTAAAATATCTTAAAAACACTGTCTTAATTTATAGACATACATAATCATCAACACATATGAGCGGCAATTAATTAATAAAGAATTTAAAAAAGCATGAAGTACTGACGTGATCATCCAGGAACCATCATCGAACAGAAGCTTGTTTCCATTGGATATTCAGAAATGAGAAAGTCCATCACCAAAAAATGCAATCCGCATTCTGAAGGTCATTTCTATTTCTCTCATCAAAATAGGTAGCATATTCTCCAGGAAATGAATCTGAAATTTTTACCCATAATCTCCTCAGAAGATTTTGAGATGCTCAATAAAAACAGTCAATGAATATATATTAATCCTCTAAATATTCTGTCTGAAAGTAAACGAGGTCAACTAGTTGAGCATCATTTAAAAAACTAGGCTATTTCATAGAAAAATGTTGAAAAGAAGATACGATCATAGACTCAATATTTGAAAAATGCTATGCGCATGTGTAAAAACGCCAATCAAAAATTTTTAATTGAATCAGTCTTTATTTGATGAAAATCCATATTGAATAAGGATATTCTGATTTTCACAAATTTTTATTGTTATTATAATGCAACAATTTTTTCGCTATTACAAAAGCATCATAGTAGATGCTACTGCGATAAGCTTAGCTAGTAATTGTAAGCATAGTATGAATTGAATGAACAAATAACAATTGAAAATTTACTTAGAAGGATTTTTTTGAAACATCACAGTTAATAACTGAATTCTACGAAACCTTTACAATTGTAATATGAAAAATCTCTCAAAAATACTTTAGAATTGAATTCAATAAACTGTCAGTGGAAACACTGCTCCACTTTGTTTTTTACAGACATCTATATATAATAATCATCAACATATTTCGGTTAATTGATCGAGCTGTTATCTGTATTATTTCTTAAATGTACTTCGAAGTAAATCATTTAATTTACGAATATAGCGAAACAGTCTTTTTGTTTGTGTGGAAATTAGAATAACCTTATTTAAAATATCACATCTTATTCCTGTTACCATCATACGGTTCATAGTTTCTACCACTTCTCTATATCGGGCAACAGCTTTTTCATCTCATTTCAAAAAGACACAAAACTCAATCCGTCAACCCCTGAGGTTCCTCGGTTCGTAGATTAAATTCCAGCGAGTCCTCGGGCAGATTCAATCCATGCAGCATATAAATGAAAACAAACTCCAACGGACCCTAAACTTATTCCGAAACACGCGTGAGGCGCTTTAAGTAAGCTTTTTATAAAGAGAAAGTCAAGATCCCTCTAACAGAAAGTCCTACAGATATCTGGACGTTCCGGAATACAAATTCTGGGTGAGAGATGGCCGCTCGATGCAGAGGGAGGGAATTTCAGGGAGAAAGTTTTTCTCAAGGTTTTTTCGGAAAAACAACTTCTAATTTCTTGTAGACGTACGCCTGCTTGATCCATGTTGTTGGAGGTTGTTGCGGAACTAATCACAACATGCCACGTGAGTTTCTCCAGGAACAATCGATTGACTTTGTAATAGGTTCGGATAGGATATGGATTCATTTCCTCCCACTTTCTACTCACGTAAAAAAAATTCATTCAAATTGGCATAGACTTGATTGAAATTCTTTATGAGTAAGGAAACAAAAATAGAGATTTTCAAAAATTTTAATTGAGTACAACTCGTTTCAATGTATCATCTTCGGGTACTAAATTATAAACAGGAAAATATTGTAATTTATATAGTTTCAACGATGTGAATAGACACAAAATGTAAAGGATTACATTTGAAACTAAATCGAACATTACTTGAAGGTCTACATTAAGACAAATATCTCAAACTAATTACAAAAATTTATGATAGATTGGGCCGTTGCTTGGTAGAAATCAGTTGTAATTGTCATTATAAAATAAAACACTTGTTTACATTTTCTACTTAATTTTTGGTATTGACGTACGTTTCGTCTTTGCTAGAAAGACTTCATCAGAATACGAAGTAACAGTTGTTGTACAATGAATTTATAAGATAATAAAACCAGTATGGATAAACTTCAATTATCAGGTGTATACAAACTCACTTGCCCAGATTGCCCAAAGATTTATATTGGTAGAACAGGTAGGAATTTCGGTACACGCCTAACAGAACATAAAAGAAGTTTCGATAAAAATAAAAAAGATTCACATTATGCTAAACACCTTCTTGAAAATAACCATTCTTTCACAAAAGAAATAGAAATTCTACATGTTGAAAATAGAGGTCTAAAATTGAACTTATGGGAAATTTACGAAATAAATAAACATAAAAACAGCAATAACCTAGTAAATGAACAAATAGATTTTTATTACACCCCTCTATTCAATATTTACAAGGGATCGAGTGAACACGATTCTGAAGGGAATATTCTTTGAGAAAACCAACCCGACGAACAATTAAAAACACATGTACACCTTCTGTAAAAAAATCTTATAAATCCATTGTACAACAACTGTTACTTCGTATTCTGATGAAGTCTTTCTAGCAAAGACGAAACGTACGTCAATACCAAAAATAAAGTAGAAAATGTAAACAAGTGTTTTATTTTATAATGACAATTACAAAAATTTAAAGGCTTACATCAAGAAAGATATCATAAACTAATTATAAAAAATTAAGAGGTGAATGACCAACATCTATTTGGTACTTGAGGAGATTAGGGAAAAGTTTGTTTCTATTTGTTTCTAGAGCTTCCGAAAAATTTAATTTTTGTAATGAATTTTTGACATGTGGAATATCAAAATTTTCATTGCTTATGCGGTTTTATGTTAAAATGTGGATTTCGTTTTATCATTAGGGAAACATCGTTTGTGTTCACTGATTCTAATTAAGAAATTTATAGATGTTTTACCTATAAAAAATTTATTGCATTGTGACATGTTGATTTAAATACACCTGATTTATTAAATTAATCAATTTTGGGTTTGTTGATTTTATACATTCTGTCAAAAAAGCACCGGGAATTATCGATTTAAATCTGGCGGGGCAATGAGGCAGGTAAAAATTTTTTTCCTAGGTTGGTACCACTGTCCTTAATTACTATGCCAAGCTTGAGCGGGATCTGTCAACTAGTGTGTTTGCAACAGCTGATTAAGTCAGTCGATGTAAGATTGCGTGCCGATTTTTACTATGGGTGATTACGTTGAGCAAAGAATTTGTTTAAAGTTTAGTGTTGCAACTGAATTTTCGTGTGCCGATGCATTGAAAATGTTGCAAAAGGCCTTTGGTGATAATGCTCTATCGAAAACTCGTACATATCAGTGGTACAGAGCCTTCAAGGACGGTCGTGAAGTGGTCGCCCATCGACGGCTTCGATCGAAGATAACGTCAATAAAATTGAGGAAAGGGTGCTGGAAAACCGTCGTACCAGCTTGAGAGAGATAGCACATGATCTTAAGATATCCCACGAGTCCGCACGTACGATTTTGATTGATATTTTGGGCATGAGAAAGGTGGCCGCACGACTCGTACCGAAAGACCTGAAATTTCTTCAAAAACGTCATCGCGAACAGGTTGCTTCAGACATGCTGGATCGCTGTAATTCCGATTCTACATTCATGGAACGCATTATAACTGGTGATGAGACCTGGGTCTACGAGTACGATATGCAAACAAGCCAGCAATCATCGGAATGGGTGGCAAAAAATGAGCCGAAACCGAAAAAAACACGCCAAAGCCGCTCGAAAATGAAGGTGATGCTCATTGTTTTCTTCGATATCCGTGGCGTGGTGCACTACGAATTCGTTCCAGAGGGTCAGACGGTAAACAAGGAGTATTACCTAGGCGTTATGAAACGTTTGCGTGAGCGTATCCGTAAGAAGCGGCCAAATTTGTGGGCGAACAACTCATGGATTTTGCATGACGATAACGCGCCTTCTCACCGAGCTCACGTTATCTTCGATCGAAGTCGTCGATGGGCGTCCACTTCACGACCGTCCTTGAAGGCTCTGTACCACTGATATGCACGAGTTTTCGATAGAACATTATCACCAAAGGCCTTTTGCAACATTTTCAATGCATCGGCACACGAAAATTCATTTGCAACACAAAACTTTAAACAAATTCTTTGCTCAACGTAATCACCCATAGTGAAAATCGGCACGCACTCTGACATCGACTGACTTAATCAGCTGTTGCAAACACACTAGTTGACAGATCCCACTCAAGCTTGGCATAGTAATTAAGAACAGTGGTACCAACCTAGGAAAAAATTTTTTACCTGCCTCATTGCCCCGCCAGATTTAAATCGATAATTCCCGGTACTTTCTTGACAGAATGTATATTGTTTGAATTTTTCATAATTTGTATTTTCACATCTGCTCATAGCAGTTTTTAAATATAGAGCCTATGATTGTATCTTCTCTTCGACATTTTTCTGTGAAATAGCCATATTTTTGCACAGTGCTTAAAATTTTGCTTTCGAACAGAATATTTAGTGAATAAAGGTATGTAGATATATTTTATTGATTATTGTTATTTGGCATCAAACTAACTTTCAATTGATGAGAATGTGGGTTAGATTTTTTAATGGAAAATGTGCTTTGCATTTTTTAAGAAAGAAAATAATGAAAACATCTTTGAACTCTCATTAAATTTTATTCTGCAAAGTTTTGAAGATACTTTTTAGATTAAATCTGTATAGGTTAGGATGGATCCAGCTGTTATCTGTTATATTGAAAAAAAAATTTTTTTGCTGAAAATTTTCAATATACCAATATGGAAAAGACGGTCAGAAACATAGAAAATTCAATGCTAATCTATAAACAACGTCATTCCAGTAGAGCAGTGGAACAATCAAAACCTCAGCGCGATACGATGAGGAATAAACCACTGTTCTGTCTTAATGGCAATTTCAAGACAGAGGGGATGCTTCGATCGAAATGAGGCTCTTCACTGCTCGTTTTGATCGAAGCATCTACCCCCCTCATTCCCATAGAGGAAGAACAGTTGTTTATTCGTCATCGGATCGCGCTGAGGATTTGATTCTTCCACTACCTCACCGGAATGACATAGTTCAATAGATTAACATTGAATTCCTTATGTTTCCAACTATCTTTTCCATGCATGTATATCGTTCAAACCATTACTGCAACGCCAAGCAGTAACCGGTTCAGTATCGATTTGTGTAATATAAGAGGCAAACAATCTGAATCTAGATTGTGTTAATCAATAAAACGAACAACAAACCCTACGTATCTATTCTGCCTGGATACGAACTATATTCTAGGCTTCGATTCAAATGCTGCTTATGTGTATATTTGAACTCTTATCTTGCGGGTTAGAAAGAAGAATAAATCAAACGCGGCAACCTGGATATCATGTGGCTCGTATTCATGTCATGTGCTCAAACTATTTTTTTGTGTTGCGTTTATCGGTCATCAAATGACAAAAATATAGCAAGATTTCTCGAACATCTCTCCTGCAAGGTCGACTGGATTCAAATCAATCATTCAAATGCCAAAGTTACTAAGTGACTTCAATGCATCGAATTCAAATCGGCTCAAACACTCAAACAAAACTAATGAGACACTGAATTGTTTCAGCCGTTACTATTTGGTAGTTGATCATAATTAAAACAAATTGTTAGGTCTTCAGTTGTCTGATGATGGGATAGTTCATTTCCCGAAACTCGAGTCACAAGAAAATGTGTAAAATATATTTTTATTGGTAGTAAAACATAGTAATTTCTATAATTTGTTTTAATTTAAACTAATGAGGTTGGCAAGCAGGGACAAACCTTTGCCATAAGTCATAATCTATCTCACTCAGCTAGTCGATGAGCCTACATGAGTTTCATCCAAAATATACGACAAATACATTGGACCTTTTTTTTAACGAATGAAGCAAAGGTTTCTATTTCAGCACTATTTAGCAATTCCGATCATTGCCTCATGAGATCGTCGCACTTGGTTCCAAAAACTCAAGATGTTCCGTCTAGATAATTACATAGTATTTGGCACCATATTGCAGCAGACTGGGATGGTCTGCGTGATTCTTATACTTAGCACTCATGGAATGAAAGATGCTTTGATAAAGAAAATATAAAAAACATTTTTCAGTACGTAACAGATGCGATTCTTTCTGTAATGGACTCTTTCATTTCAAATATAGTCGAACGACCCTCAAACAGCAAGCCAAGGTTTGGAACTGACTGCGGAATATAGAGCCTATGAACGGCATAGGTAGAACCCATCTGACAAGAGACGCGCCAACTGCAAAGCACAGAAATGGTCAAGCAGACCATACATGAAGCCAAAGAAGCATATAATTCAAGAATAACCAACAAGCTCATAGCCTGTTCGTGTGGATTGCGCCAGTTTTGATCGGTGGCAAAGAAAATTGGCAATAACTTTTTCCATCCAAGTTGTTTTTCTCCGATAGAAGAGTTTTTATAAAATAAACTTAATAGATATTCAACCCTACGCTCAATTTTTAGTTCTGTCAGTCATACAATATATGGGGTGACATGTTCTTTATAAGGTACGCAACAAAAAATCAAATGCAAGCATTTTGTATGCCCTGTAATTTCAACTCGTTGTATTGGGGCAAAAAGATGAAATATTATTAACAACATTAATCAAAGTGTGGGTAAATTAGGGCTTCAACCAGTCTCATTTTTATTTCCGATGTCAGCTAATACTGAAGCTATAATGCTTCAATTTGAAAGAGGCTGTTCTGAATACATATGTGACCTGTTCATCAAACGACAAAGAGTCATTAACAGTTTCTTCTGAATTGTTATTCAAAATAATATATGGTTCAGTCAAATTAAATTTCGCTACCACTCAGTGCCAAAACAAATCACGATATTTTTTTCTGGATTCAGTTTGAAACCGTGTCATTTCCTACAGTTAAGGATATTTCTTAAATCCATTTTTATAGGCTTGATGCAATCTGACGAATACTACATGACAATTACAGAGGAAGCCATCAACGTATAAAAGGAAAAGTTATTAATAAGATACTTATAAACATTATTCTCCATGAGAGCATCCAATTTGAACTCTATGTGCTCTGCCCTTGAAATGGCACGTAAACCACTTCTAACTAATGAGCAAATGGAAACATTCTTTACGTGATCTCGTTGTACCGGGTGGTCTACATAAAACTATTCAGCCGAATATTTCCGTAAGTACGAATTCGTCGGGAAAACGCTGAGATAGGTTGATTTTCAGTTGGAAGGGAACATCTTTCGATTGTAAATTCGTGTGTGTCGGATAAACGAAAATTGACCTGTGTTGGCTTTTTCCGGAAAAACTCATACTTACGGAAATATCTGGCTGAAATGTTTCATGTGGACTACCCAGTATAATTCGAAATGAGCTTCTGTTGCTAATGCCCAGATAACTATAACAAAATTTTTCCATATTCTTTTAAAAGATTCACCAATTTCATATCTTCAACCATACAACAACTCTAAAACTAATGATTAACGAAAACTAGAAATCATCATTTTACAGCCCGTCTTAAAGGATCCAACTCCTCATAACTCACTCAAGCCGATCCTACGAGTCCCCTCGCAGTGACTCAATTAAGCATAAAACTTATCACATCTTTCTGGGGACCGAAAATTTCTCCCGGCAATGAATCATGTCTTCGGTCGTCCGCCGAAATTGAAAAAAAAGAAAACAAGAGGTATTTCTCATGGGTACTTAAGGCGGCGGAAGCAACTTTACCGAACAGAAAACTTTATATAGTTTGTTTTATTCGGCGACAAGAAGAACAAGCAACATCAAGAGTGGAATTAAATTGAGAATGATATAAAACATTCCCGGTCAGGTTTCAGGGATGCAATAAACGTGGCGCTGGGATCCCATAAAATCCGAACGAATGTATCTCAAGAGATGGAGGGATCAGTCGACATATTGGCATCGGATTCCGGTCTCGCGTTTTGAATCCGGGCCGGGGATGATATTTTGATACTTTGATGTCTGTTTACCCCAAATGAGTTGCAAGATTTACGCGGCACTGGAAAGCAGGGGAGTTGGAAACTTCGATCGTGAAACTATGAAGAAATTGGTGGCTTCTTCGAAATGTTGTGGGGTCGGGCTATGATGAGACATCAATCGAACTAGAAGAGGAAGTATTCGCTCTTTGAGCTCAATTTCCGAGAGCAGTTTACTTGATGAACAGACAGTATTTGGTCGTTTGGAGACGTTGTGTGAAGTCCCAATTTCTAACATAAGTATGTAGAAGGTAGTATGTAAGGGGACGAAGAAGATAATGAATTCTCTGTTCGACGATATTAGTCTAGATGAGCGATCACACATCAAGTCCCTGTTTTGCATTAGCCTTGTATCCTTAAAGCATATGTATCTGGGGTACTCCGGGTACAAAAACTCGAACTGAGCTAGTTTACTAAGAATACAGAAATACACTCAATATCATATTATTATTAGAGATGATGTCAATGGCTGAAGAAGTACCATATGAACACGCAGCGAGACGAAGGCTGAAAATTCATTTAGAATTTGCAATAACTGCAGTTGAAAAGTAGACCAATTTGTGGAATGCATTAAATCAATGATATTTTTCACCCGTTTTCTCTGGTTGAAGCAGCATACAGAAACACAACATCCTGCTACATGTATCTCCAGAGGAAGATCAAATGAACGAAGAAATTCCTATAAGCTTGAAATATAAGTTACTTTATATTTAAGTTCCATCTTTGAAGACATTTCTGGAAGAAACTGAACGAGAGCATTCAATACTAATTGAGATTAATAAACTTTTGGAATATAAGATCATCACAGTCGGGAACGTTATATAAGGTTCCGAGAGTGATTGAAAACAATTTTGAAAAAGTGAAATGTAGAATGAATTGGGATGACGATCAAAAGAGAAGCGTATCAACTTCAAACAAAATTCAAAAATTTCTCAGAATAAAGAAGAATGGATTACAGTTGGAGAGAAAAAATCTAGGAAAACGCTGGCGCAAAGTCAGAAGCTTGCTGAACAGAATTTTTTTCCTGAAAATGTTTTAGTTAATTCTGTAACAAGCATAAGATAAATGAATATTTTGGCTTCAAATCTACCCTGAAAGTTTTAAGTCTCTATCTCTTTTCGTTCGAACCGTATAAGGATTAAAGTTACGCTCAACGAGGCTCCGCTCACAAATTTTATTTTGAAACTTTTAATCATACAATTCTAATGAAATTTTTTTTCACTTTCGAATGGCGAATTTCAGTTTGATTGGCCTTATGGTTCAGAAAATATTAAGGGAAGTAAGGGAAAATTTTAAATGTGACTAACTACGAAATCATTAGAACGATTTTACCTGTTAGCGATTTTGACCGAAATATTTAGAGTCCAAACCTATCTTGGTATCGGGTGTTTTTTTTGGAGTGATAGAACTTCAAATTGAAATAAAACACATTCAAATTAAGATTGAAGCCAAATTTTTTTGTATTTGAAAGATAATTTTATGACATTCATGTTTTAAAAACAATTACCGGCATATGTCCACCACGACTAGCTCTGAGGAACCGCATTCGACCAGAACAATTTTGGACCACATTTTCGAGTTATTATTATTGCATCAATCACACGAGTTATGTTGGCTTTCAAAGCGTCTATTGTTTATGGTTTATCAGCATAAACCTATGTCTTGACATAACCCCAAAGAACATAATCCAGTGGAGTTATGTGACATGATCTTGGAGGCCAATTGATTGGGTCATTTCTCAAAACAATGTTATCGCCAAATCTTTATTTCAAAAAATCAATTGTTACGGAAGCAGCATGCGATGTAGCACCATTTTGTTGGAACCAAAACACTTCTGGGTCGATACCATTCAAATTTTGAAACAAATAATCGATGATCATCGATCTGTAACGACCACCATTCACTGTAACATTATCTTCAGCATCGTTTTTAAAAAAAATATGGACCGATGATGCCTCCAGCGTGTAAAGCACACCATAGAGTGCATTTTTCAAGATGCAATGGAACCTGCAGAACTTCTTGAGGATTGTTTTCACTCCATATACGGCAATTTTGCTTGTTTACATAGCCGTTCAACCATAAATGAGCCTCTTCACTAAACACATTTTCACGATGAAAAAGTGGATCAACTTCAAGCTGTTCTACGGCCCAATCAGCAAATAAACGACGCTCATGGTCAAGTGGCTTTAGTTCTTGAACCAGTTGGATCTTGTATGGGTGTAGATCAAGATCTTTACGCAAAATTTTCCATGTGGTGGATGCACAGATTCCAACTTGTTGGAAACGTAGACGAATAGACAAATCTGGATCATCATTAATACTATGACTTACAGCAGCGATATTTTCTTCTGTACGTACAGTTTTTTGTCTTGCTGCTGTTGTTGCATCGATTAGAGAAAATGTTGGCCGAAATCTATCCATAGTTCGACGAATGAGCTGCTCTGATCGACGATTATGTAAACCATAAATTTCACGAAGTGCTCTATAAGTTTGGCGAATAGAACCCTGATTCTGAAAAAAAATTGCAACAATTTGTAAACGTTGTTGCGACGTGAGTCTTTCCATGATAATTTGTAAATGCTTACTGAACAGAAATGTCCAAACAACATGGCTTCTACCTTCTGTCAAATCACTTCCTATCGGAAGCTCTATCACTCTAATAAAAAACACCCGATATGTGTTGTTCTTCAGAGAAAACATTTTAGCATTATATTACTTGAGTGACTATCATTTAGAGCGAATGTCTATATTTTGTGAATTTCGATTCAAAGGAAAATCAAATAATTTTATTGGACCTACATATGATAGATAGATAGATAGATAGATAACCTTCTTTATTTCAAGTTTCATATAAAAATTACATAAAAGATGAAATGACGTCAGAAATGGACACTTACAGTTCAGTACAAATTGTCAGAACAAAAATAATCGTTAAGACTATAAGGTTCTAATTGTATCAACATTTTCTTAATTAATTTCTTAAATCTAAATAAACCTTCAACACACTTAATCTGATGTGGCAATTTATTAAAGGCTCGAATACACATATAGTCTGGTCCCTTCTCACTCAGCGTTAGTCTATGATAAGGATATAAAAGTTCTTTGTTTCTCGTGGAATAATAGTGATTGGTATTGTTTTGGAATTTGTCTCTATTCTTGAAAACAAATAAAAGACATTCAAAAATGTACAAGGCATATATAGTCATGATATTCATGCCCTTAAATTTTCCTCTACAAGAATCCCTTACCCTCATATTGCTCAAGGTTCTCATTATTCTTTTCTGAACCACAAATACTGATTCCACTCCCGCTTTGCTACCCCAGAAAATTATCCCAAACCTGAGAACAGACTCAAAATTAGCATGATATAAAATTTTGAGTGTATCAATATTCATATATTTGGCTACAATCCTGATTCCGTACCCAATACTAGACAACCTTAAACATATGTTTTCAATGTGCGTATCCCAACTAAGAAATTCATCTATAGTGACACCCAAGAACTTTGCGCTTGTCACTGGTTTTATGCTGTTATTTCCGAGATTAATGTTGCTTGGCGCATATATTCGACATTGCTTAGCACGAAAAAATATTAAATTTGTTTTTGACTCATTTAAAGTAAGCTTATTCATGGCGAACCAATCGTTAGTTTTTTTAAAGCAGTTCTTTGTGCTATCAACAATATCCGCTGAGTTTGGTCCCGAAATCAATATATTGGTGTCATCGACAAAATTTGTGATTGCATAATTAGTTAATGACAATGGTAGGTCATTTATATATATAATAAAAAGTAGCGGTCCCACAATACTTCCCTGTGCAATACCAACATCAGTGTTACATATATCAGATT
Source organism: Megalocaria dilatata (assembly GCA_034642435.1). Taxonomy (NCBI): domain Eukaryota; kingdom Metazoa; phylum Arthropoda; class Insecta; order Coleoptera; family Coccinellidae; genus Megalocaria; species Megalocaria dilatata. The sequence continues at coordinate 77,947,036 of CM067854.1, forward strand.
TTATGCTATTTTTAACCATAACTTGCTGCTGTCTTCCTGAAAGATACGATCGGACCCAAGCATTAGCATTACCTCTTATACCATACTTTTCCAGTTTGAACAAAAGGATATCATGATCTACACAGTCATATGCTCTAGTCAGATCTATAAAAAGACCAAGAGACATATTTTAATTTTCTAAGTTGTTTAGAATTGCATTGATGAACTGATAAATTGCAGTATTGGTTGATCTGCCTCTCAAGTACCCATGTTGGAATTTAGAAAAAATGTTATTTTGATTCATGAAGCACAGTATTCTAGAGTTCATGACCAATTCAAAAATGCTGGTAAAAGACAAATAGGTCTATAGTTATTGAGGTCATTAGAATTCCCTTTTTTAAATAATGGTTTAATCAATGCATGCTTAAGTTGCGTTGGAAAAATTGAATATTTCATTGAATTATTTATTATGTGGGATAGTATATCGGCAATTGAAGTTATTGATAACTTGACAAGACTTGCTGGTATATCATCGTACCCACTACAGTGTTTGTTTTTCATCTGCTTAGAAAATTCAATCAATTCATCAATACTTACAGGTTTGAGGAACATAGAATTGTCATTTTCCTTAATAATATTTACAAAGGGAATTAATTTTTGACTCATGTGGATATTTTTTATTACTTCTATTAAATGTTCATTAAAGTCATTGGCTAACTTTAATGGATCTTCACAAAGAATATTTTCTTGAGTTACAGTCTTTCCCGTTATTTCGCGACAAATAGCCCACATCGATTTTATTTTGGAATCAGATCTTTTGATTCTGTCCTCATATAATTTAGTTTTTTCTGAGTTCAATCGTATATCATAATCCTTTTTCAGTTTATTATAATGTGCTTGATATGATACGTCAAATTCAGATAATAACTTCAACTTATCTAACTGTTGTTTAATTTCCTGTAGGATAGGATTTTTTTTTGTAATTTGATATCTTTTGTTTTTATACACTGGTTTATTTGGAAAACATTCCTCGAACAAATTCAAGAACTCACGCATAAAAGTTTGCCATTGTTTATTTACTTCGGTGTTTTCGATACAATAAACATTATCCCAGGTTTGCTCCCTTAGCTTCCTCATAAAAGCTGATTTATTAGTCTCGTTAAAGAACCTTTTCCGAACAATATCATTAGCAATATATTTAATTATATGAAAACTAACCTTTTGTGCTCTGTGGTCAGATATGTGATATTCCAAACCCTCTGTTGAAATGATGTTCGAGGAATTTGTACAGATATTATCTAAGCAGCTCTTAGAATGATCGGTTATTCTAGTGTACTCATCAATGAGCACTTTTATACCAAAATTGCCAAGGAGTGAGAAAAACCTATTTTTAACAGCATTCTCATCTTTCAATTCAATGTTAAAATCACCAGCAATAAAGATGGTGCTATTTGGGTCGATTCGCTCAACTAAAATTTTCTCTAAGATCTCGAAAAACAGATCAATCTTACCACCAGGCGGTCTATACACTGCGAGAACCACGAATCTCAATTTATGAGTGACACATTTCACGGCACTGCACTCAAAGTCTCCTGAAACGGAGAGATCACTTATGCTTCGATATTTTTTGGCCCTGCACTGATTGTTGATATAAATGGCTGAACCTCCATGTTTACCTTCCTCTCGACACATACTATCGGCCAGTTTGAAATTTTTCAGGCCCTCTTGATTGATTTGTTCTTGAGATTTCCAGTGTTCGCTTACACATAGTACAAGACAATCCGGATTGCCAGATAGAAGTTTTTCCAACTTGTCGGCACTGTTACCCAGTGACCGTACATTCTGATGAATTATACTTATCACTTGGGTAGAATTATACTTATTCATGGATTTTATTGTTGTTGAGGGTCTATCTTCTGTGATAGGCCCCCTTTTTTGAAAAAAAACTTGGAGACTAAGGAGCCTGCAGGCCACACTTTTTTATTCCACGCTTCTTTGAGATTTTCTCGGCGAATATTTACCTTCATCGATATATATTTATCTGGATGTCTGGATTGGTGTATCTCACAACTGGCATCTGGAAATTTCTCATTTAAAATTTCCAGTAAATCGCTGGGTTTTGTCTCGGGATGAAGCCGGGTAACATGTAGAGAAACATATTTTGGGATAGTTTGGATATTTCCCGCCTGGTCGTTCTGTCCTATCACGAATCGACGATTTGTCTTGCGTTTTACAAATTTCCATCCATCATCCTGATTGTTTTCTTCACCATTGACATTTTCATTCATTCCAATAGCTGATTATGCTTCCATTAATGCTGATTTTACTTGCTCAGGTCGAAAGATACGTTGTTTGTTATTATTCCTTTTGATGTTATGCATATTATCGGCTTGTCTACTTGACACACCTGAAGCATCCTCGTCCTTGTTCACTATCTTAGCGTATGTTATCATATTTGATCCACTGTTTATGTTATCATTTCTTATCTGCTGTACTTTTTGTTGATTACTCTCGATTCGGGAATATTTATTCAAATTAACAATTTTCTCCTTAAGAAGAATTATATTTTCTTCCAGGATAGAATTTTTTGAATCTTTCTCTTCGACTAATTGGCGTAACAATGCATTCTCTGCTGAGATCACTTTATAATCGCCATCAATTTTCTTATTTGCCATTAGTTTTTCCCTGCATGGATCACACGCCCAGAAAATATTGGGATTTTCGGAAAGAATTTTTTGCCAGTTATCTTTAATGGCAACACAGTTTAGGTGGTACTTTTCTTCACAGAAAAAGCACTTCACATTTTTACTCGAAACAATGAAATTCTCGGAGCATTTTCTACATACTTCTGCACTAGGCGGCATCTTCCATGATAAATTCATGGTTAAATTCAATTCCATCCGGCTTGCCATTCATTTGTAACCAAGACATATTTCGAAAGACAGAAAGATATGGGGACATAAAATTTCCATCGGGACATAAGGAAATCTTTTTGAGAATCTGTAAGAAATTAATAATTTTTTGCATGAAGGTGCATACCCGGAAGAAAATAAACCTCCAAGACATATACCGTCATTATATATTTGGAAAAATCCACAAAATCAAAGAATTAAAAACTGATCTACTTATCCAAATAGTATTTCAAATAATATTTTGTTTGAATTCCATTAATTACTAATAAAAAAAAAATTAATTACTAATCATAAAAAATTTTAATAGCTCAGGTAGCCAGATGGCTATCGGATCGTACTTCGAAATTTCGAATCTGCGTTCGAATCAAGATGCATCGTGATTTAAAAAAAAATGTTTTTTCTTATATGATTTTAGTAAAAAGTATGAGACGTATATAAAGTTTTTCTTATTATATTCTTCTGTAAGTTTTTCTTCCCATTATATAACGATGCAGATCGAAGGGAATAATATAGCCTTTCAACTTAGAGTAGGTATGTATTTTTCATTTCTTCAGGAACAAAGTTCCGAAAAAACCAAAAAAATTACGTTTAATCGAATTAAGGATGAAAAAACACAAAATCCAATGTTTTCTTTCAACATTTGTAGTTTATTCAAGACATATTTCACATATATGAAATTTTCAGAGGAAATGGACTGTTGAACAAGCGCGCAGAAGCTCCTGATTTCACCATTTTTATAATTATTTTTCAATGTTATCTTTGTGAAAGTATGAGAACATTCATAAAGACGAAGTTCTTGTTCTCGAAAAGAAAGTGGACATCATGAAATTTGAATGAGAACTCTAAAACATGGACTGATTAAACTTATTCCTGCATTCTCACCTGAAAAACTTCCAGCAAAACGGAGGACGATTTGGCCAGATGGCTAATATGATTTTATGGAGTATCCATAAATACTCAGCTTAATGACTGAGAATCTCCCGTACTCTATTTTTCCATTTTCTGTATGTGCCCTATATAAAAATCAAACTCGTTCTGAAGCATGTCCATACAAAGACGATAGACTTTCAATACTACCTAGGCTATATCTTCAAATAACAGTTGTCCTCTTCTGTCATATCACAGTTATCCCTATCGAAAATTCTATTTTTCTAAAAAAAACACCCGATACGTTATCAAAGCAAATACCCAATAATAAATGATTCACGAAATATGAACCAGTAAACCTTGATCGTAAATCAGCCTACACTTGGCTTGTAAAAAAAAATTAATATGACTTAACACGAAATCTGAAAGGATAGTATTATTACTACAAATGCATGGGGAGCACCTTAGGTAATTGCTGAGGCTGCATACAAAAAATGGTCAAATATTTCAACTATTATTGAATATAAGTATTTATCAAATAAAAGTCACAAAGCCAGTGTAATGCACTGCTTGCTTTTCCCAGTACGTGGATTGTCACTCAGAATGTAAATACCTGGTTTTGTCTAGCACTTTTGCTTTTGCTCAGCAGTTGGATTTTCACTCAGAATGTGAATACCTAACCAGCACTTGGATACCGGCTTTGCCCAGCACTGGACCCTCTTGGTTGTTGTTTGAGGGAATGTATATAAGTTATAACCTCCAATTTCAATTCTTCGTGTTAAGTCTTATACGATTCAAAACCTCTTAGTTGTTCAGAGGTTAGTTGAAGACCGGCCTCATGGAAAAATTTTTGATAGCGTATAAAACACTGTTCTCGTCAATATTCCAAATCAAAATATATAAAAAAAACACTCAAATTGAATATAATATCGCCTATAACAAGGATGATTCTAGATCACAATACTCCTTTACTTGATTCAATTTTTCCAGAAAACTCTCTCCAAAAAATTTCAGTAGCACGTTTTTTCCAGAATCTCATACCCATCGAATAAGTTGACAGAGATACCGATTGTCTAGAGAAATCTTTCGCAACAAAAAAGAAGAGTTTCAAGAAATCGAAAATTTATTGAATAATTGAAAAAAGTAACGATGGTCTACCTTACTCATACCAACATAGATGTTTTGTTAATTTAAAGTATAAATCCATTTTGAAACTTGAAAATAAATCCTAGAGACCACAATTGATCTCACTCGCGCATCAATATAAACTACCCACGGTGGACAATTTCCACTAACCTCACAGTATAAACAATAACAAACAAATTAATAAAAGTAGGTTTTTCCTTGATAGAAGGATCATTAAAAATTTTTAAATATCATACAGATTAAATCTGTATAATATTTAAAACAAAAAAATTGCAATTCAGAAAAGGGATTAATGCAAACTAGGAGAACTAAAAACGAGAAAATTTAGAGAATGACCTATCTATAGAACGGCAATCAACAGCTAATGAGAAAGATTCAAGAAATTCGGAAACATTTCCGTTCCAAAGGATAAATACCCAATTACTAGGAATTACAACGTTACAAAGAAAAAAGACAACAAACTTAACTCCTATGAATACACAAGAATAGACAAAATACAAGTTAAGTGAAAGTTTTAGCTTCATCTTCAAAATATGCAATCGCTCAGTGCAATTTTAAAAAAACGTACGCTGTAAGAGGCTGCATTCATTTTGGTAGGAGATTTTAATTTGGATATACTCTCAAACTCTCCAGATACTAATTATTTCACATCTTTTATGGAAAATTCCATATGGCATGTTTCCAATATTCATCCATTTGTTTAGACAATGTGATTTTTCCTTGCAGTCAAACTCATGTGATTAATTGCTATATTTCTGAAATAAACGGTTTATAGGAGAATTTAAAATAATGACTACTTCAGTATTTTTCTTCTAAAGCTCTTTCCATTTAATTGGGCTGACATTTTCACCAATGCAGTTCATCCTTATCAATCTTGAAATATTTCTCACAAGCGCTTTTCAGAGACATTCGAACATTGTTTTTATAAGGTAAGTAATAACCACTCGCCATCCAGACAGAACTTTAAACTAACACCAGAAATAATTAATGTCCAAAAAATACTCCATATTTTCATTTTATGCAGCTGAGTTCAAAAACATATCAATAAATGAACCAGCAAACAATATGATTTTCTCTTGTCCGAAAAAAATAGAGCACATCAATAACTTCATAAGAAACAAAATTTGAATATCAAAGCAGATTTAATCTGTTAGTCTTCTACAATTTTAATTTGAAAAAAAAATTTTATTGAAAAAACTTTTAGAATCAAATTATTGTCTACAATAAGCGCCGCTTATATTTAATAGACGTATATAATCAAAACTCAATATATAATGTCAAATGGAATAAATAAACCAACAGATATAAAAAAGTCATTAAAATTAATAAATGAATATTTAAACGAGACAAAATTTTTGTTTCTGATCTTACCATTACGAACACCAATTTCCTTTCAAAAACATGAACACAACTTAAGGACCTCTCAAAAAATATAATTTATATGGAATATTTAATATATTTAAATATTCAAATAAGTTAATTCAGAAATCTCTCAAAACATGCACTATATCTTCACAAAACAATTATAATTCTGGTAATCTCTTCATCGGCCCTAAATAATATTCAAATATCAAAATCAAATAACTTTCACTATATCTCACCTCACACGTGTTTAACAGGATAATTGCTTTAAACAGACTAACTTTAAAATTCAAGATAGTCGATGTTCTGAACAAAATCACAGAAAAGTGTAAGGTGTTATAAGGTTATATTTAAACCATTCACATTCCATAATGAGATTTATTAAAGCCTAAATATAATTATATATTATATATAAAATAAAATAGAAAAAGGCTTTTCACTTGGTAGAAGAAATATAACAAAATTCAAATATCAAAACAGATTTAATCTGTTAGTCTTCTACAATTTTTTTGAAATTAAAATTGTAGAAGACTAACAGATTAAATCTGTTTTGATATTCAAATTTTGTTATATTTCTTCTATCAAGTAAAAAGCTTTTTTCTATTTTAATTCATAAGGAGCGATGGAATTCAGAGCAAAGACTCTTGGAGGGTCATGAATCTCTCAAAAAAAAAACAGAATTCCGAATTCACACGAAATTCACATTTCGTGTGAATACTGTGGTTACATGTGGTTACTTCCTAACAATTTCATTCATTTTTCTATCGAACTTCCTTCTGCTCTTACTGAAATTTGAAAAAGGATCCGATTAGTGACCAGGAATGACCTGAATCAATTTCCATGAGGTCTCACACGAAGAAGTTCTGAAAACCGCGAAATCTTTAAGAAAGTTCTGAAATTGTCTCAGTTGAATATTCAACCGTTATGTTAAGGAGGGCATTTTTCTTGACCTACTGAAGATTGCCGTTGTGGAACCTTTGAAGAGGAGTGCTCATATTTGGTTCCAAATAATTATAGAGCTGTCAGTATTCTGCCCTTTTTCTAAGGTTTTTGAGAAAATTTTGTCCAACTGATTACTGAATCATCGAAAAATGTCAGCATGTCTGTGTGATTAACAGAAATATATAAACTTCGATATATTGACTTATCAATGAAGTATAAGTTACCATAAAACAAGGGGAGTTACCAATCGCATTATTTGTGCATCTAACTGTGGCCTTCGAATGTGTGGAGCATAGAAGACTGCTGGAATTTCTTGAGCATTATAGAATAAGAGACAATCAATTAAAGTTTATGAAGAGTTCATCTAGGAAGCAGATAGTTTTTATGGAGGTGGAAGGTGAAGTTTAGATGTCCGATGAGAAAGAGACTGTCATGGACGTACACATCAGAGGTGTACGTTCCAGAGAAATAGCTTGTTATCGTTTCAGCCAAATGTCTGTACATTTCGAAGGAGCCTCAGCGCGATTGTTCATATCACGAAAATTTCATCGACCAAAGAACCAACTGTGAGACAACCCGCCCAATTGAGAAAGGAATGCATAATTTCACTTATATATTTAATTATAAGTTATTTGGAGAAGATTTCATTTTACCAGCGAAAGGAGAATTCTATTCCGATTTTGATTAAATGAATTAAAAACAATAATTTCGATATTGATTGAATTCACTACAGTCGTCTCGCTAATACTGTGTCTTCGTCAGATTTAAATTTTGAATTAACTCTTGAAAATAATGACATTAAAACTCATATAGGTTTCGTATGGACAAACATTTGAAGAAACGGGTTATAAAAACAGGCACTTTTCAAGAATAAAGATAAGTAAAAAGATGAAAAAAAGGAGATACAAATAAACATAAAACATATTGGTGCTAATTATCGTAAAAAAAACCAATGATATTCGACAAGGTGGATCTGTAGACATATGTTGCTCGTTGAGGAGAATTTAAAGTTTACCTGTTGATTAACACCACTTCTAACAATATGAAATTGTTACTTTTAATTTTGAAGGAAATGCTTGGTATGTTAATATAATTTTTTTTAATTCTTCTGTAATAATTGATTAGAAATTCAATCAGTTAGTAGGCAAATTCTTGAATGAGCATGTCATGGGAATTGTAGAGAAATATTGGTAGACTAAAATATACTTACAGTCCAAATATTGTATATAGTGCAGTGTACAAATTGTAATTGTTTCACACAGAATGAAGGGGAATTGATGCGGTTAAGTTTTGATCTGCACTTATGGTGAAAAAACTATCTTGCTCGTAGAGGACTACATCGCTTAGCTTTTTCACCATTATTCACTTTCACTAATTTTCACAAATAAAACTTGATTGCAGGTAAATATTACAGTAAATATATTCACTATCAAGCCTCTCGATGGTGTATAGTATTATCACGAGAGGATGAACGAAAGTGTTCTTTGAGATTAAATTGTGAAGTTAGAAGTGAATGCAAATAGAGTTCTTTCTGTGAATGCGTGTAAACTTTTAAGTGCAGCGGGAGAAATGAGACATGGACCATATGAAGCAGGAAATGCCTTGACTGCGGGCTTAGTGACTTGAGTCTGTGCCAAAAAGAAATTAACTAGGAGAATTATAGCGAGGTAGGTGAAAATTCTATTGCCTAATGCCGAGGCGACTTTATACAATTGCATTTCTGGGTTACTATTGTCCCACTAAGATTTCTATAAAAATAAAAGATTCAGATCAGAGAACCAGCCAGGATAATCATTATGAGCGGAGAAACCTGGTAGATACAAAGTCGACATTTTTCAATTTCGAAGAAATAGAACAAATTTCATTATGAATAATTTCACAAATATATGTCGGAATTGTCTTGATTTGTTTAAATGACCGGCATATGTTGAAAGTGAGATGTCTGACGTATAACTCCTCTAGTATTCATTAATTCTTTTCCCATTGGACTAACATATAGAATACTATAAGGCAATCATCATAAATCAACTTATAACTTCCAGATTTTGTTTCTTCATAAGATAAATTTTGTTGCTTTTTATGTGAATTTTTGAATTATTTATCGTTCTAAAAGCTACATTAGAGCAAAATTTTTCTTTATTATACTGGGCAATATTATCCCATATTCTATTCAGACAAGGAGCAGCAATGTATTTTTTAGTCAAATCGTTTATAACAGGGTAGACTAATTTCCATCAAGTAAGGACCGATTCAATTGAATTCTTTGATTTCGAGTTTGTTTTTCCATTTATTTCATGCTTTCAGTCATGAGTGTATCTCAGTAATTTCAGGAATTTGATTTTATTTATATTTCGTTATTACTGTATGAAGTATTCCAGAATACTTTAAACAAATCTCTAAATTTTGAGTCTAAATCTTTTAAATATCACAGAAAGTACGTAGTGAACGGGAAAAGTTAGGAACAATTTCCATAACGTATTCCAAATTGTATTGTCTTGTCCTAAAACTATACAATTTTGTTATAATTTCTGTGTTTTTCGATTTTGAGACAAGATTGGTGTCATACGAATAAATTAGACCCAATCGAAATCAATAATTCGTGGTCAAATCATTGACCTTTGGCTATCTGAGTACGATCAATTTCGAAAGAGACGACTCTGCTATCTTCACAAAATTTTAATGGACCCTTTTTGGTTATCACATTTGTAAAGGAGCAAAATTCACCTTTGGAGTACGCTTTTTTTGAATTTCGTTCTCTCAGAATATTATAAAAAACTATTACGAAGAATACAGGAAGATTATAACTAGTATCAGAAGTGGAAAATTTTAGCGTATTATTATCAGTCTGTCCTCCAAGAACTAAATATCAATACCAGGATCGTTACGAAAATAAACAGGAACATTCAGATGTATTTTGGTCATATCACAAGGAGAGTAAAAGGAATGGAAAGACTGATTATGGAAGGTCGAGGATCAAGAAGCCGATCTCCTTCATGGTGGTCTGATCAAATTAAAAGATTCACAAGAATTTCACTTCCAGAGGCCTCTCACAAAGTACAAAATAGAGATGAATGGGCAATAACAGTAAACCAAACGTCATGACGTCACTATATCCTTACGTAGGAGAATTGACTGAGGAAATTTTCAAGTTCTTACGGTCTGAAATCATGAGAACAACTTATGAGTTAATACTGAATGGATACCTGTTCCAGACCAATAACTATGTTTTGAGTCTAATAGTTTTATAGTTCTAAGAGAAAAGAGTATTTAAACTTGCAACAGACGCGCCTCTGAAGAATTGAAGAAAATTGAACTCCATAGATAAAATATTGGTTTCTCATTTTTCTTCCTTTAGTTTTTTAATTTTCACAGAATCATCCTTCTTGCACTTTGCCGTTCTCTAAGTAGTTTGATTTTGGTCTACTGATGGGAAAATTTTCGATTTTGAGTATAAGTTTATATCATTTTGTGTTGGAACTGCCCTAAATATGAAAAGTCATAGTTTCTTATTTATTATTATAAGAATTTCTCTTTCACGGTAAGAAATTGGCGACAAATCATGAATTGTTGCGATTTCATTTTATTATGGAACAATAGCCTCCCAAGAGATTCCATTTGCCTCCCAAGTGATTCCAGAATATGAATTTTCCATTGAAACCGCCCCTACGAACTCAATACAGCCTATCTTCTCCAGCCGAAGCATATTGAAACTGTTTTATGATTTTATCTCTCTAATTACCTTCTTATTTATTCTCCCAACGGAATCCGGCGAAGTATTCATCGTAAATCAGATTTCCATCTGATTTACATAAATTCGTCTGGAGAGGTTATAAATTTTCCCGAGTCCTGGATTCTGAGATGAAATTTCCATTTTTGCTGCAGAAGCCACTGGATATTCGAGCAAGGAAATAAATATTGATGTACCGCTGTTTGTTCTCAATTTTTTTTTATTGTAATTTGATTATAATTTCAGATAAAGAAATCTTGAGGTTCCTTAGTCCTCCCCAAAATCGAGGGAGATATTTCTTCAATATTTTGTCCGTTCGAAAAAGCTTCTACTCGACATTTATTTCGGCGAGTTTCCTTATGGAGATTAATGTTTTTGATGGAATAACATTCCAAATTCAAATAATCGAATTGGAAATTAGACTTTTTTTAAGAAGATTTACGAAACCTAATGTTTTTTCTACAATGCTTTTCAAGAAGTATAAATCCGAACAGCCTCCAATGTTATTTATTTTTATCAACATCCGTATTTTGACATATAAATATATTAACTATATTGAGTTTTCTAGATGAATATGAAAATTACCAAATCCATTCAACAACAGGTCCCTCAGGTATAAGTTTCAAGATGACAGAATATTTTATTATCCAAATAACACAGAAGTTTGGAATCAATGTGAAAACTCCAATCGATGTTGAATACTGAGGTCGTCAAAATTCGGTATTTCAGTAACATGTTCAAAATTTAAAATTTCGAGTGATATTTGTACCATATTATCAGTTTCAGAGGTATGGTGACTATTTAACAGATTTCATGAAATTTCAAATGGCCGCTAGATCACAAAAGAGCAAATAATATTAGCAGATGTAAAAAAGTCACATATCACTAAAATTTAGTGAAAGTAATTCATACAGTTCTTTAATTTTAAATTCGCTCACTAATTAGGTAATCTCCACTAGTTGCCCAAAGTATTCAACAAATAAAGAAATCTCCGTTAGGTGTTAGTTAGGTTATCTACCTAGTATATAGTCCGTCTAGAAAGAATCCGAAATGTATAATTTTTCATAATTTTAATATACTCCTGTTTTGTAGCATTCTAAGGCAAAACCAATGTATAAAATAGGTTGTGCAGATAGTCGGCTATGGCCAAAGTTGAATGGAAACGCTATTTGTCCAATATTTTTGATTGTCTACAGGTATACAATTAATTAAATAATGTCGCAACTAGAAAAAAGAAAGCAGGTAGAATATTTGCATAGAGAAGGTTTTCGAAAGGTAAAAAAATTAGTGCAATCGACTGAACTGGCAAAAAGGGCTGTATATGAGACAAAAAAGAGGATAAAAATGGCATGGATATGAGGCATAGACCAGTTTCAGGAAAACCGCGTGAGATTAAAGGAAACAATTTAAACGCTTTATTGACCTTAGGACGACACAATCCGCGCCTGGGGTTTCGCAAATTGGCTAACAAATTTGGAAATCAACGAAATATAAAAGCATGTCCAGAAACCCTCCGTAAGTGATTGAAAAGACAAGGCTACATATCAAGGAAACCAAAAAAATTTCTAAAATGACACCTTTACAAACGGAACGATGGATAGAATTTTGTCAACGTTTTCAAGAAGATAGTTTTAGTGAGGTCTGTATATCTGATGAAAGTTGTTTCCAACTTGGTCGAAATCACTTAAAAATCCTATCAAAATAACTTGTTACTTCAAATTTCGAAATTTCCCACCAACATCATATCAATTAAAAAATCCCTCCTTTTTATTATTTTCATTACTTTTGAATTTTTTAGGATACGTTTGTGGCCTAAATATACTACTCAGGTTATACATGCTACATCTGCTCAATTTCTCACGACTTTTTTCCGTTTTACTTTTTAAATAGTTTCGAAATTACAAATTCAACCTATCTCAAATTTCTAAAATAACTACACGAACAAAAGTATGAAATATTTTGAGGGACGTAATAACGAGAATTTTTGAATAATATAAAAAGAAGAAAACGACAAATCTACCAACTGCCTCTGTATTTTAAAAACAAAAGAGAACGATCCTGGAAACGATCTGACATGCACAGGGGTGACTGGACCTACGTTTAGGTTGAAACACTTGTTATCCACATCGGAATTTCCTACTTCACCTGGAAGTGCTTTAAATGAGGGCTGAATAATGGAATCGAGCAGTGCTAATGAGTTGGTCGTTTCATTCCATGTTGTTGCTCGTTAACCAATTTAGATTTTTTACTAAATAAGCCTGGCATTACGAAGTGGAGTTGAGTGAACTGCCGACAAATTTTCGGGTTTTTAGCGGTTCTCACTTTGATGGGTCTATTCAATATTAGAAGTTACATGTATTTTGATTTCAAAGAGCTGCGCTGGCTGGCTCATTCATTTATCCAGATATAAATGTGAAGATTCGGGTCTACATCCGAATGAGTGTATCAACAGCTTTTGAAATTTTAATGAGACCCACTTGATGAAATTTAGGTTTCATGGGAGGTGTGATTAAAAAATTAACCAGTAGTTTTTATTTTTCGCAAAAGCATTTCTGTTAACATTTAAATGTGTTGTCTTATCATGTGAAGAATTTGACCTTTTCTATAATAGCTCTCGTTGCAGGTTACTGTTAATTCGTCCTGGTTATATCTAGAGAAAACTGCAGACAAGCATGTGATAAATGAATAATTACTTCATTTCCTATCACTTTTGAATACTGAGGATAGAATGACTCGAGTTTCGTAGTTTTTACCACATTTCCGAACCGGTGTACAACAAGTTGTATTTTCAACCTTTTATATACATATTTATGGAACTTGGTTCATGTAGAACTTCGGGAAGTGAGGAATACCAAAGATCCGTCTGCTCATTTAATAGTTTCATGACGAGATCGTGTAAATTTTTGTAAACCTACATGATTTCATGATATCTAGTAACTGGCGTTTTGCTTCCAGATGTAGTTTTTCAAGATTATCTAATCCTGGAAAAATACTAGACTTGTTTCGAAAAATGTTACGAAAGATTAGAGTTATCTTTTCGATACTTAAATGATGCTTGATGTTCTTTGCACCTTTATGTATAAGTTCTCTCAGTTTGTCCTACATACTACTCTGTCAAGAAAGTACCGGGAATTTTCAATTAAAACAACATTTTTACATTTAATCGTCAAAATTTATTGGGTCGCCTTCAAAATAGGCTCCATTTGCTCCAATACATCTATGCCAACGGCACTTCTAATTATCGAAACATTTTTTATAGGCGCTTTCTGGGATGGACTTCAGCTCTCGCGCCGAATTTTGTTTTATGGCTTCAATCGACTCAAAACGGGTGCCACGAAGGGGCAATTTTAATTTTGGGAAGAGGAAAAAGTTGCAGGGAGCCAAATCCGGCGAATACGGTGGTTGTTGAAGCACGTTTGTTGAGTTTTTGGCGAGAAAGTCAGTCACAATCGTAGCTCGGTGAGAAGGCGCGTTATCGTCATGCAAAATCCATGAGTTGTTCGCCCACAAATTTGGCCGCTTCTTACGGATACGCTCACGCAAACGTTTCATAACGCCTAGGTAATACTCCTTGTTTACCGTCTGATCCTCTGGAATGAATTCGTAGTGCACCACGCCACGGATATCGAAGAAAACAATGAGCATCACCTTCATTTTCGAGCGGCTTTGGCGTGGTTTTTTCGGTTTCGGCTCATTTTTTGCCACCCATTCCGATGATTGCTGGCTTGTTTGCATATCGTACTCGTAGACCCAGGTCTCATCACCAGTTATAATGCATTCCATGAATGTAGAATCGGAATTACAGCGATCCAGCATGTCTGAAGCAACCTGTTCGCGATGACGTTTTTGAAGAAAATTCAGGTCTTTCGGTACGAGTCGTGCGGCCACCTTTCTCATGCCCAAAATATCAATCAAAATCGTACGTGCGGACTCGTGGGATATCTTAAGATCATGTGCTATCTCTCTCAAGCTGGTACGACGGTTTTCCAGCACCCTTTCCTTAATTTTATCGACGTTATCTTCGATCGAAGCCGTCGATGGGCGACCACTTCACGACCGTCCTTGAAGGCTCTGTACCACTGATATGCACGAGTTTTCGATAGAGAATTATCACCAAAGGCCTTTTGCAACATTTTCAATGCATCGGCACACGAAAATTCATTTGCAACACAAAACTTTAAACAAATTCTTTGCTCAACGTAATCACCCATAGTAAATATCGGCACGCACTCTGACATCGACTGACTTAATCAGCTGTTGCAAACACACTAGTTGACAGATCCCGCTCAAGCTTGGCATAGTAATTAAGGACAATGGTACCAACCTAGAAAAAAAAAATTACCTGCCTCATTGCCCCGCCAGATTTAAATCGATAATTCCCGGTATTTTCTTGACAGAATGTATACGCAAGCGCATGATAACTTATTTATAAACTGCTGAATTAATAAACCGGTTGTTTTCATCTTAAACCTTAAAGAAGAGGTTGGATATATTACATGAGGGTGTAAAAGCTACTTTTATGATATTTTTTGATAAATGGTATTGATTTCTCGCATATCACTTGATGAAACATTTTTAAATTAATAAAGTGAATAAAAACAAAATGGCTTAAGTTTTACTGTTTATTTCATGTCTGTTGACGTATCTTGTGATCCAACAAGAATTTAACACCTCGATTTTCCGGCTTTAAAATGAAAATGTGGAAAATTTCTGATTCAAGCTGGAACAGATTTTCCGCTCTTCGCATCTCTCGAACTGCAACCCCCTTAACCCCCTAACGGGGTTGAATAAAACCCCTTGATTTTGAATAGAGATGGGGGTGCTGCGATACCTCATTTTGAAGATCCTATCGAGTACTATCTGATCCTGAAATTTCACATCAAAATTTCCATCGATAAAAAAATGACAGGTGACAAAGTGGAAAACTACTTACATTTGTGATTAGTTTATTAAATTCTGGAAATGGGCACCATTCACTTCCATGCAGTAATGTAAGTTTTGCTGAAAACGTTCACGTTCATTACTCAAGATTCCTGGTGTAGTTTGACGGTATTTATTAATGATCCGAGTTCGCAAATCATCCAGTGACTCAAGCTGGGTAGCGTAAATAAATTTATCATTTCCACCTCTTTAATTCTACTACAAATTTACAATACTTACGTTACAAACTTGTAACGTTCTCAAAAATTTATAATAGACTAAGGTAAATCAAAAACGTGGTTCGTCTACTTTTTTGGACAAGCAATTAATACTTTTTTGGACAAAAAATTAACAACTTAACCACTAAATACCGTTGAAATGTACCGCATACGAATAATATTCTCGAGATAAATTCCACAGTGCTTCTTTCACTATTTTCGCTGTTATTTCATTATAGATGAATTTTTGAAGCGAAAATTTAGGGTCGATGCGATCTTCAAACTTAGTTATCGCAACACCCCTCATACCTATTCAAAATCAAGGTGTTGTGCTCATCCCTGTTAGGGGGTTGAAGTTACGGGGATGAAAAAAGCGGAAAAGTTATTTCTCCTCGAATCAAAAATTGACGGGTCCGGGCGATTTTTTACATTTTCATTTTCAAGTCGGAAAATCGAGGTGTTAAATTTTTGTTGGACCACCTCTATATGTTTCGGGTTTTTAGCCCATTTTCAAAACTGAAGAAATTCAAACTTAATTTATTTATAACAGTAGGGTAGGTAAACGGTATAATTTTGAAGAGCGTAAAGGAAAGTTTTGGTTCGGTCTTAATCTCTTACAGATAAGAGCAATGGTAATAAATTAAATTCAAATTATTCATTTGTGATTGGTAGCTTCTTTCTATGTGCTACACAAATTTCCAAACTTTCTAAAAGGTCCATTCTTCTGCTTTGATTAACTATGTGTAAGATCATTCTGTCAGATCTATGTTAAATTCAGGGCATTCATAATTAAAACAAATTGTAGAAATTACTATGTTCTACTACCAAAAAAATATATATTACACATTTTCTTGTGACTCGAGCTTCGGGAAAAATTTTTCCCGAAACTCAAGAAAATGTGTAATATATATTTTTTTGATAGTAAAACATAGTAATTTCTACAATTCGTTTTAACTATGATCAACTACCAAATAGTAACGGCTGAAACAATTCAGTATCTGAACAGGGCATTCATGACAATATAATTTGTATATACCGCTTTTTTCACACGTTTCACAACACTCTTTGCTATTGACTGAGATTAAACCTTAGCTTTTCTTATTTGTACAAATAGTATTAATATTATTTTGTTTTAGTCTGTTGCAAATTGATGTTTACCACATGGAAAGAAGCTACCAATCACAAATCAACAACTTGAACTCAATTTATCACCATTGCTCTTATCTTAGATTAGGACCGAAGCAACAACTTATTTTTACACTCTTCAAAATTATACCTGTTATCTCCCGTACTATTATGAATAGGACTTCAAGTTCTGTTCTCTTCAGTTTTGAAAATGGGCTAAAAATCCGAAACATATATGTCAACAGACATGAAATGAACAGTGAAACTTAAGCCAAGTTGAGCAGAAATTAATAGAAGAGATGTTTTAGGTATTATCAGGGATGGGAACATACTAAATACAACAAATTCATTTATCTTATCAGATATATCTTTATTTGTGATAAGTTATTTTTAATCTTAAACTATTATACAATGTAAATAAGCTCGCAAATCAACATATATTTTTATTATTGATATCATTAATTATTCAGTGAAGTAAAATTTTTATTCTTTTATATGGCAAATAATGTCCAGCAAGAAAAGCTATTTCTGTCTTGAGAGATACTAGCGCCTAAAGCTTTGTTTAAGAATTCTTTAAATCCTTCAACATAATACATATAATATATGTATTATTGCAGGCTTACAATGAAGAGATTGAAAGTCTAAAAATAAATATGATGCACTTCAAGATACGGTTCTAGGACCATTGAAATTTTTATCTTTATGGATGGAATTTCATTTATTGAAACCAATACAGACAATGCAGATAACAACAGCATACTCTACCAAATAAATATGATGCACTTCAAGATACGGTTCTAGGACCATTGAAATTTTTATCTTTATGGATGGAATTTCATTTATTGAAACCAATACAGACAATGCAGATAACAACAGCATACTCTACCACTTGTGACGAAAATGAGGTGAAAGTAGCTTAAATATAACAAAAACTATTTTGAAAATTAAACATTAACTTTTATCTCGAAAAAAAGGAAGCAGATATAATATATAACAACAACACAGAAGAGAACTTATTGACATTAAAGAATGAAAATACTGAACGTGAATTGTATCATTTATCTAGAGTTTTAGATAATGAGTAACTGCAATCGACAAAACACAGGTCACATACGGTGATTCTTAAGTAAGATAGAGTTTTTTTATTAAACTACCTATGTGTTGAATTTGCTTTGTCACGAAAATTCAGGGTGGGGAAGTTTCATTCGGAGAATTCCCTTCTTTAAGTAATTCCACACCCTTTTGAGACACTTCTATAATAGTCTGCACGAATTGACAGTAAACAACGGTGCTTATTATACTGAAAATAGTGTTTAATAAGTGTTAGCAGACAGCATAATCGCGGCACATTTTAAAAAATAAATGTGGTACGCTATTGTTCTTGTTATTTCTCAAGTATCTACTCAATCGTATGCTTTTTTTTGAAGAAAATATTGCTCTGTCTTTAGCATAGTTTTTGAGATTCCTGAACGATTTGCGTGGAGAATTCCATGATAAGCCAAAAAAAAATCTACATTCTTTATTGCTTTTCATTAGTATTGAACTTTCCTGACAGCGTGCAACAAAAAAGTTTCTTGCCTCATACAAACTTTCCGCCTTGGAATAAATATCTGGTACAAGAGAATAACCGTTAAAAGATGCACTAAATGTTTTTCATTTATTTAGTTGAAAAGAAGGCTTTCAAATGGAATGAAGACTCTGAAGAAATTGATGATGAATAGTAAGACTGGGGCATCACATTTTTATTTCAAAATATGCAGCGATTATTCTCCCTGCACGCCATCGATGGATCATTTTGGGTGGAAAACATGCATCCTCACTAACCTTCAAATTGTGTGAAATTTCATTGAAATATCTTGGAGTGATTGCAGAATTATAAAGAAAATAAGTTCTCAATGAAACTGTTTTTTCCCACAGAACCTTTTCTGAGGCATAGTTTCAGGAAAGTCACCTCCATTTCAACAGCAAAATACGCGGCCAAAGTCATATGAGAACTTGCGAAATTGAAGATGACTTAAAAACACAATTTTTACTTTAATAGACATATTGGATTTCAAGTATTCTACAACATTTTGAAACATGAAAAGACGAAATTAATAGGGAAAATAATTCACTTTCCTGGTCGAGATAACCTTTTCCGTGGAAAAATTTTGACCAACAAATTATTTCGACCTGAAAAATGCACCATAAAATCAAAATGAAACATATTTTTTGTTCAATGTTTTAGGAGCCTTCTACCAAGCTCATCATTCCACCTCCGGAAATGGAACATAAAAACCATCAAAAAGCTGATTTAATTCAAGATAACAACATGCCTGCACCTCAAGATACATGACTCACCAATGAGGTTAAACTCGATAACGTAAAGTCAACTTATGTTCCAAAGGGTACAAAGTACGATTCACACCAAGTTTGTAATTTGTGGAACAAAGATTGACTTTATGTTATCGAGTTTAAGCTCTTAAGGTACAGGTGTGTTGTTATCGTGAGGTAAACTATTTTTTGATAGCTTTTTTTGTTTCGTTTCTTAAAGTTTGGCTGATGAACTCGGAATGAGGATTTTAAAATATGGAACAAACAATGTGTTGTATATAAATGTGTTGTATATTTCAGGTCAAAATATGTCTTTCGAAATTTTACCAGCAAAACAAAGTTTAGTGAAGTGAATTAAATTTTCTATCAATTTCTTCAGAGACTTATTTCAAAATTTGCAAAATATTTTAAATTCGCTGAAAATATAAGCTGTGTTTATGAGACAATTATAATTTTTTTTTAAATAATTATTTTATAAATGTTACAGATATCCTGCTTTTAAATTCAAAATTTTTACTCAGAACTGAACAGAATCCATCTTTTCACCCGCCGTTCAATTCTCATTTCTAATACAGAATAAATATTCTCATCGTAAAGTATTAAAATTAAGAAAAAAAAAACGTTTTTCTAAGGTACCTAAATAATGCAGAGCAAAAATAAACGTGAGTTCGTTATAAAAAATAAATAACACACTTATGCAGCATACCTCACTAGCCTTAATCAAGAATTGAACTGCATTCCTGATTACTTCTAGGGTCACAGACAGGGAAATCTTCCGTACACACAAGTAATATCTTATTGACCGTTGTGCCAATTATTAGCATTTTTGTCGAATTAATTAATTAAACCGACGGATATTTAGTGTGAAATATGATAAAAAGTATGATCTATGATAAATAGGAATATTTGATAGATTCGGTCTTTACTTGGTGAAACTTATTTTAATTAAAAAAATTTATATGAGACAGTAATTTATTTCCACAAAAATGTTTGTACTACTACAACAATTGTTTCACCACGATGTGGCTTCTTCAGGTATTACATTGTACTGTCTGATGGTATTCAGTGTAACCGAGTTTAAATACGTTTTTAGGTACGTGACCAAATAGTGGAAGCACAAGTCATAAAAACTCCAATAAACACCTAGAGTTTTTATGACTTGTGCTTCCATTATTTGGTCACGTACCTAAAAATGTATTTAAACTCGGTTACACTGAATACCATCAGGCAGTACAATATAATACCTGAAGAAGCCACATCGTGGTGAAACAATTGTTGTAGTAGTACAAACATTTTTGTGGAAATAAATTACTGTCTCATATACATTCTTTTAATAAATAGGAAGTTTATTGAATCCGGACAGCGCAACTTGCCTCTATGTGGATAACAGTAGATAACTCAAATACGGACTAATACATAGCCACACACCTACGTACATAGAGGCAAGATGTACTGTCCAGATTCGAAAATTTTCCTATTTACTATAGCTTATACTCTTTATCGTATTTTAAAACAATTAGTTTTGAATGATTCATTTGAGAAAAAAACGAATGATTGGCATAGCTGCTTAATAGGATATTACTTGAGCAAACGGAAGATTTCTTCGACTATGACACTAGAAGTAATTGGGAACGCAGTTGAATTCTTGACTTAGCCTAGTGTGGCATGCTGCTTAGGTGTGTTCTCCTGCATTGTGGTGCTGTTGTTTGAGAAAATACTTATGGCTTTGAGCAGGGTATAGGTTCTTGGATGTGTTGTGTTTGTTCAATATTGCACTGACGAGTAACCAAAGATTTATGGAACATTCATGTCAACGACGATCAACAATTCAACTATTCGGCCGTATTTGTGTTTCGAACTGTACCGATTTCAAAAAGTTCCTATTTACCATAGTTTCTTTTTTAATTTTTTGAATATCAAAACAGATTTAATCTCTTAGTCTACAATTTTAATTTAAAAAAAAATTAATTACGTTAATTTAATTCTAAAAGTTTTTTGAATCAAAATTATTTTGAAATTAAAATTGTAGAAGACTAACAGATTAAATCTGTTTTGATATTCAAATTTTGTTATATTTCTTCTATCAAGTTGAAAGCCTTTTTCTATTTTATTTTATACATAATATATAATTATATTTGAGCTAGAATGAATCTCATTATTGAATGTCAATGGTTTAAAGAAAACCTTATATACCTTACAGTTTTCTGTGATTTTGTGACGAACATAGACTATCTGGATTTTTAATGTTAGTCTGTTTTAAACAAGTTCCGGTTTCACTCTAAGGTAAGATATACTGATTGTTAGTTGATTTTGATATTTTAAATATTATTTAGGGCCGATGAAGAGATTATCCGAATTCTAATTGTTTTTTGAAGATATAGTACATGTTTTAAGAGATTTTTGAATGAACTTATTTGAATATTTAAATATATTAAATATTTCAAATAAATAATATTTTTTGAGAAATTCTTTAGTTGTTTTATGTTTTTGAAAAGGAATTGGTTTCATTATGGTAAGATCAGAAACAAAATTTTGTCTCCTTCAAATATTTATCTATTGATTTTTAATGACTTTTTTATATTTGTTGGTTTATTTATTCTATTTGACATTGTATATTGAGTTTTGATTATGAACGTCTATTAAATATAAGCGGTGCGTATTGTAGACATTAATTTAATTCTAGAAGTTTTTTGAATAAAAATTTTTTTGAAATTGAAATTGTAGAAGACTAACAGATAAAATCTGTTTTGATATTCAAATTTTGTTATATTTCCTCCATCAAGTAAAAAGATTTTTTTTTAATTTTAAACAAAGCTTTTACTGTTTCTCATGATCAGGATTGAAATGCGCCGTTTCCATTCATTTAATGAAATTTTAAGAAACTCTTTATTCAAGATATTTCCAAAATTGATATATCAGAAACGAAGCTAAAGAGCATGAAAGTAAAAGTTTACGAAAAGAAAAAATCCTGAATTCGTAAAATGGGAGGCAGCAAGTATAATAAATAGAACACATCTTCCAGAAAGCGACTATAAATCCAACTCGGTATCATGCAAAGTTGGAAGATTCAAATTGTGACCAGAAAGTGTTAATCCCCAAAGCCCAATTCAGTAGCCAGGTAAACCGAAACGAATGACAATTAAGCTGTATCCTCTTAAAATATCGGCGGATACGTGTACACAATTCACGACAGGAAAGAACGACGACATCGGCAATGAACCCTAATCTTTTGCATCTCCCCCGAGATATCGCGTGATGGAGGAAAAAGAGCTTCTTCCACAATTTTGCTGAGTTATCTTGTGAACCCGGATAATTACTGCACCCTCTCATTACGACACTAACTGTTCGAATTTAGAATTCTGTGCTTCTCCGGCACGAATGAATAACAATGAGTCTATAAATCTGTAGCAAACGAGGTATTTCGTCGACAAATTTTGCAATTCCAGAAAGGGCTACAGGAAAGCATAACGCCATCAAACTTTCAGCATTATCTAATAAAAAATTGTGAACATTATATGGGATGGAACAGTTTAACTTCGTATGTTCCAAGAACGCAAATATGTTCAGTTGCTTATACATTCTGTCAAGAAAGTACCGGGAATTATCGATTTAAATCTGGCGGGGCAATGAGGCAGGTAAAAATTTTTTTTCTAGGTTGGTACAACTGTCCTTAATTACTATGCCAAGCTTGAGCGGGATCTATCAACTGGTGTGTTTGCAACAGCTGATTAAGTCAGTCGATGTCAGAGTGCGTGCCGATTTTTACTATGGGTGATTACGTTGAGCAAAGAATTTGTTTAAAGTTTTGTGTTGCAAATGAATTTTCGTGTGCCGATGCATTGAAAATATTGCAAAAGGCCTTTGGTGATAATGTTCTATCGAAAACTCGTGCATATCAGTGGTACAGAGCCTTCAAGGACGGTCGTGAAGTGGTCGCCCATCGACGGCTTCGATCGAAGATAATGTCGATAAAATTAAGGAAAGGGTGCTGGAAAACCGTCGTACCAGCTTGAGAGAGATAGCACATGATCTAAAGATATCCCACGAGTCTGCACGTACGATTTTGATTGATATTTTGGGCAGGAGAAAGGTGGCCGCACGACTCGTACCGAAAGACCTGAATTTTCTTCAAAAACGTCATCGCGAACAGGTTGCTCCAGACATGCTGGATCGCTGTAATTCCGATTCTATATTCATGGAACGCATTATAACTGGTGATGACACCTGGGTCTACGAGTACGATATGCAAACAAGCCAGCAATCATCGGAATGGGTGGCAAAAAATGAGCCGAAACCGAAAAAACCACGCCAAAGCCGCTCAAAAATGAAGGTGATGCTCATTGTTTTCTTCGATATCCGTGGCGTGGTGCACTACGAATTCGTTCCAGAGGGTCAGACGGTAAACAAGGAGTATTACCTAGGCGTTATGAAACATTTGCGTGAGCGTATCCGTAAGAAGCGGCCAAATTTGTGGGCGAACAACTCATGGATTTTGCATGACGATAACGCGCCTTCTCACCGAGCTACGATTGTGACTGACTTTCTCGCCAAAAACTCAACAAACGTGCTTCAGCAACCACCGTATTCGCCGGATTTGGCTCCCTGCGACTTTTTCCTCTTCCCAAAACTAAAATTGCCCCTTCGTGGCACCCGTTTTGAGTCGATTGAAGCCATAAAACAAAATTCGGCGCGAGAGCTAAAGTCCATCCCGGAAAGCGCCTATAAAAAATTTTTCGATAATTGGAAGTGCCGTTGGCATAGATGTATTGGAGCAAATGGAGCCTATTTTGAAGGCGACCCAATAAATTTTGACGATTAAATGTAAAAATGTTGTTTTAATTGAAAATTCCCGGTACTTTCTTGACAGGGTAGTATAACTCATGTTTAAAGAACCAATAAAATCCGTGAATTTCACATAGTTGCGGCGTATTGATAAGTGAATATACCCTTGATGACGTGGCCCAAAAAGCGCAACAAACTGCTTTTAAGTCTTTAGTGTCCGTATTTTGGGAAGTCTGCGTTATTTTGTGCATCGACTATTTCAAAAACTGCAGAACAATCAAAAGTGATCATGAAATAGTAAACCATGTTACAAGTTAGGCTACGATAGCAAAATTATTGTACATTTCGGATCACTTCCGCACTCGCTTTATTCTCGGATTCAGCTCTCAGTAATTTTTCCCAGTTAGCAGACCCAAGAAAGTGCTTGCCTTAAAGATTTATTTGGCTTGAATGAAGATGTGATTGACGAAACAAACGCCTAATTCGAGCAGAAAATGCTACGCTATATCATGAAGATAAAAAATAAAAAAAATGCGGAATATGATAGCAGACCTGTTAGTGGCCTTAAATTTAGTGCATCAATAGGATAAAAATAATCTCTCGATATTCAAATAAATCAATTCGGCTGATCTGTACCAAAAATAATTGATAAGGAGTATGATTTCTAGAAATTTCTATTACCGTAGCTCATACTTCTTATTAATAATCTCTTGAAAGATATTTTTGGTTGAACCAATTCACAAATAGGAGAATAAGAACAATTATAACAATTACAAATCAATATCTATACTTTCCAACATCAGAATGATTTTTGAGAGAATAGTTTTTCGTGAGCTATCAATATTTTAGAGTCTAAATAAAACAACAATGTGGTTTCAGACAAGAAAAATTATCAACAAATGCTGCATATCATGCACAAAATTCAGTATTAAACAAGAATCAATGAATAAAAACCATGTTACTAAATCAAATGAAGGCCTTTGATAGGTTGAATCACAAGATCATACTATAGAAAATAGAAGGATAAGGGAAGAGGCTGTGACCTTTTAGATCCTATCTGACTGAAAGAATTCGAAAAAAACTGAAAAGATGAAGGATAGTAAATAAAAAATAATTGCCTTATACATTCTGTCAAGAAAGTACCGGGAATTATCGATTTAAATCTGGCGGGGCAATGAGGCAGGTAAAATTTTTTTTCCTAGGTTGGTACCACTGTCATTAATTACTATGCCAAGCTTGAGCGGGATCTGTCAACTAGTGTGTTTGCAACAGCTGATTAAGTCAGTCGATGTCAGAGTGCGTGCCGATTTTTACTATGGGTGATTACGTTGAGCAAAGAATTTGTTTAAAGTTTAGTGTTGCAAATGAATTTTCGTGTACCGATGCATTGAAAATGTTGCAAAAGGCCTTTGGTGATAATGCTCTATCAAAAACTCGTGCATATCAGTGGTACAGAGCCTTCAAGGACGGTCGTGAAGTGGTCGCCCATCGACGGCTTCGATCGAAGATAACGTCGATAAAATTAAGCAAAGGGTGCTGGAAAACCGTCGTACCAGCTTGAGAAAGATAGCACATGATCTTAAGATATCCCACGAGTCCGCACGTACGATTTTGATTGATATTTTGGGCATGAGAAAGGTGGCCGCACGACTCGTACCGAAAGACCTGAATTTTCTTCAAAAACGTCATCGCGAACAGGTTGCTTCAGGCATGCTGGATCGCTGTAATTCCGATTCTACATTCATGGAACGCATTATAACTGGTGTTGAGACCTGGGTCTACGAGTACGATATGCAAACAAGCCAGCAATCATCGGAATGGGTGGCAAAAAATGAGCCGAAACCGAAAAAACCACGCCAAAGCCGCTCAAAAATGAAGGTGATGCTCATTGTTTTCTTCGATATCCGTGGCGTGGTGCACTACGAATTCGTTCCAGAGGGTCAGACGGTAAACAAGGAGTATTACCTAGGCGTTATGAAACATTTGCGTGAGCGTATCCGTAAGAAGCGGCCAAATTTGTGGGCGAACAACTCATGGATTTTGCATGACGATAACGCGCCTTCTCACCGAGCTACGATTGTGACTGACTTTCTCGCCAAAAACTCAACAAACGTGCTTCAGCAACCACCGTATTCGCCGGATTTGGCTCCCTGCGACTTTTTCCTCTTCCCAAAACTAAAATTGTTCCTTCGTGGCACCCGTTTTGAGTCGATTAAAGCCATAAAACAAAATTCGGCGCGAGAGCTAAAGTCCATCCCGGAAAGCGCCTATAAAAAATTTTTCGATAATTGGAAGTGCCGTTGGCATAGATGTATTGGAGCAAATGGAGCTTATTTTGAAGGCGACCCAATAAATTTTGACGATTAAATGTAAAAATGTTGTTTTAATTGAAAATTCCCGGTACTTTCTTGACAGAGTAGTATATAGCGCGAGGTGTGCTCAAGGCATAATACTGGGTCCCCTATTGTAAACTATATATACAAACGATCAGGAAACAGGTGGAACCGTTATGTGTGCTGACTGTGGTGATATCACTAGAGATAAATAACAAAAAAATCTAATAATAAATCTGGAAGTACTGAGTAAATGGTTCCCAACTAATTACTTAAATATTTACATCAGTGAAACAAAAATAATCCTATTTGGTGAATAAATCAACTAGCTGTTAATGTAACAAACTCGTATATAAATGAGAACATCTTAGGTGAGGACTCAGTACCTTTCATGTGAAACACAAATTGGAAACCACAAATTGCAAATAACGCTAAAAACCTGGCAAAATGACACTATACTCTGAGACTTTCATCCAACACGCTCGGTGCCCATGAATCCCTGATAGCATACAATGCTTAATTAAATTCAAGGCTCAGGTATTGGATTGATTTTTGGGCAAATTTAGTTGGAGCCAATCATAATTATTTCAAAATCTTGCTCTTTAAGCATTACTATAGCCATAGGGGTGAAGTTTACCTACGTGCAGAAAAAATTGACTTTACTTATATACAAATAAATGCCAATTATTTTATGCTTCAGAAAGAAAAAATTTGTAAATCAGAAAATGCTATCATAGTGCTAAAGAATATTTTATTGGGAAAATTATTGATGCACTCTACTTTTATAAATTGTCACTCAATTCAAGTTAGTTTAGTTGTTTTTTGATTAGAATTAATCGATTCTCTCGATTTTGAAATTCAAATAAAAATTCATTCATTTATTTACATATACAGGTTTTGGAAGTTTCTTTAAAAAAATTACTCATTTTGAACAATTTAGTTTTGAAGAAGTTCTGGAGGTTATGTTTCAAATTTTTGGAAAGGAATTCAGTTTTCATAAAACAAGGAATGAAACAAAATTTTTTACTCTTCAAGTATTCATTTAATAATTTTTAGTTGACAATTTATATTTCTTTGAATTTCTTCCATACCCTTTGATATAAGTAATAAGTATTACTTCTATGTCAACTGAATTGAAACAGTTTGTTATAAATAATTTTATTTAATTCTAAAAATATTTCAATAAAAATTTTTTTAAATTAAAATTTGTAAGAGGTTTAAAAATAAATCTATATGATATTTAAAATTTTTTGTAAAAAAATTCCTAATGTATTTCTTAATGCGGTGAAAGAGGCTGACTTTATTCATCCGGTTTATGGGAATAAAGCCTGTCAATAATATAAATAATTTATATAAGTAAAATTTCTATGTATGAATCAACAAAAATCGGTGTATTTAATATATTATAGTATCCATTAATTGAATCATGGTGTAAAATTTGCGGGAAATTAGTGAAAAGGGAAGAATAAACGAAATAGCCCAAATTCAATATTTCCTTTCAGCGAAAACTTGTTGGTATGCTCGTAAATATAAGAGATATGCAAGTTACAGGCGTACACGAGAACTTTTTCTGTATCCTATTGAATGTATATGTCGGTAGAAAAAGTTTCCATTGATATAAGTTCAGTTATATTCAATAATGAAGTTCGTAAATAAGAATAAAGTTTATTCATGTGATTAATGGATGCCTGAAGTCTTATCGTGGGAAGTTTGAGACAGCCGAAGTTTTCACTTCTTTTAGACGCTTTTGGATGGGATCGGAGTCCGTTGGAGGCACATTTTCTCAAGTTTGGGATGATACGTAGGTTGAAGGTGACATTAACAATAATAGTTTTTCTTTTCACATGGATTGAGAACTCTGGGGACCAATATAAAGAAATTTATTTCAGGAAGAGTCACCAATTACAGAAGTTGAGGTTATTCACAGTTACACTGAATAGTTTAGTTCATTCCAGAGAGACGTTAGTAATAAATATTATTTTGCAACTTTGTTTTGGTATTACTATCATTATTACAGTAAGGCAAACATGCAGATTTCAGTTAAGAATTCATGATCACAGATCACATCCATCGGTTTCTTATACCAGATGCCCAAGTTATCTCTGGTCAAATTTCACTAGGTGATTCTACAGTCAATTTGCAATAAAAAGTTTTAATCGAGCATGATCCAATTATACTTCGTTGTAAAGTTAGTCAGTGTTTCACTAGTTTGTAACGTTTCACCATTTTTTCACTAAAAACATAGCTTAACTTGAAAACTATAATCTCACTCAAAATTCAGTCTGAACTATTGAAAAGAGCGGAAAATTTTTCTCAGACTGAAGTAGTTTTATGGGGATTTTTGTGAAATAATTACTTACTATGTGATGGTAAAGGAAAAAACTATTACAAAATTTTCTTCAGCCATAATCTTTGGTCAGAGTTCACTCTTAATTCCCCCCGCAGTTGTCTGAAAATGGGATAGTTAATTCCCAAAACTCGAGTCACAATTAAATGTGTAAAATATCAATTTATTGGTAGAGGAACATAGTAATTTCTACAACTTGTTTTAATTATGATCTTCTACCAAATAGTAACAACGAAATAGTTCAGTATCTCTTTCAGTACTTTCTACTATGTGATCGTTGAATCTTTCTGCGGGCCTCGATGGATCCGCAGAAATACCAACATTTGAAATGCAGACCTTATTGCTGTTACTATTGAGTTATTTTTTTAACGCGTTTGTATTCGTTGGAATATTCTGAAACACTTTCAGCCTTTCATTTACGATTGTTGAAAAGAACTCCTCTTGCATGTGATAAAAGAGCACATTACAGTATGTTGGGGCTAGAGCCTTGAAACTTTCAGGAATGGTTTGCGGTATAAATTCCGAAGCTGAATTCGTTAATGGGAAGAATCCGTTGAATAGTTTCGCAGTTATTCAAGTTTGAACATTTTCCATATTTTACTCATATTTTCGAAACTTCAGATATGTGTGAAATTCAACATCTGGAAATAGAACAGTAACGCGCAAGTTTTTTTTTGCATTGAAAGTTATCCTGATTAGGCGGTCATTAACGGTAAATATTCGTGAATACTCCGAGGTAGTTTTTTATACTAGTATTGCTTGTTTCGGCCCAGAATATAAATATCTTATGACCCTTGTCTTTCCAGCGTATGTAAGCTTTCCCGCATATATCGATATTTTCCTTAGTTAGTTCTTGTTTCAATGAAAAAAGTTTCATGAGGTATTGGTTTCTTCGAGGTAGTTTGTTAATACTTTGGTCATTCTTATTTATTCTTCCAGACTATTGCTAGTGGTTGAATAAATAGCTTATTATCGATTCAAAACATACTTCTTTGATTTTATAGATAATAGCTGCATTAATTTTCCGGAACCTCTACAGATTTAATCTAAGGAGTCTCTCGAGAACTTTTTAAAATTAAATTTAACGCAATGCTTTCGGAAACACTGTTTCACTTTGTAAACATATATATTATCAACACAATAAAGAGTCAAAGAAAACCAAATAGTATTGACGAGAATGATCTAAATCCATCAACCAAGACAAATTTGTTTCGATTGGATATCAAATTCAATCACAAAAAATGTTCCACAATGAATTCAAGAAGTTGTTTTATTTCCTTTTTAAAAAATCGATAGCACATTCTCTGGAAGAAGAATAAGAAATTCTAATCCATTTTCTCATCAAATGAGAGTTATTTGGATGTTTAATAAAAACAATCAATAAAATATATATACATACCTGCATTCATCAAATATTCTGCTCGAAAGAAAAATTTTGAAACGTGAATGAGTGACATTTTAAAACGTTATTTCACAGAAAAATGTTGGAAAGAATATATGATCATAGACTTATATTTGAAAACTGCCAAGCGGGAAATTTTTCTTGTTCAGGCGTTTATTTCTCTTTTCCTCTAATATGCCTTTAATTGGTGTATCCATGAGTATTGCACTTTCTCGTTTACTATAAGTTTTTCTTGCCGATGTCTTTGCATAAGATTTCAGGCTTTCTGGAGTTATTATATTCCATATATTCTGTATTCCTGTACCACTGCAGCACGGATCATGAGGTCTAGTTTGAATATTTTTTGGCGTTTTGAATTCCAGGCTCTGAAGTGGATTCTTGCCTAGCTTCTTCATTGAAGATATCCGGATCTGGTAGCTCCTTCGCTGAAGATCAGTAAGAGAGCTTGCAAAAAACTCATCATCGGTAAAAATGTCTCTATTGTATGGGAACACACCTGACACCCAAAACTCACACTGGATATTTTTAGGAGTAAGTGCGAGGGGGTAAGAAATGGAGGCAACTGAAGAAATGTCATATATAGTCAAGGTTTTGCTGGGATTATTCAAAATCCAAGCATCACAAGATGTATTTAAATATTTCTTAAAAGGGCCAGATACAGTGCGGTTGAGAGGTTGAAGTTTATGGGAGCAATGTGGGTGAAAGGAAAGCATAACAATATCATTTGCCAAACTAAATGGTATTTCCCTCCTATGCTCAAGTGTGAACCATCTAATAGAAGTCTTTCCACGGTACTTTTCGCCTGAAGATGAAAATATTTAAGAAAATCAAAGAAATGTGACTCTTGCATCCAATCTGATAGATTTGCTGAACCTTGTGAACTAGGTGAAGCTGAATTTAAAAAAATGAGGTTTGAAATATACGAAATATAAAGAAAGTAGGTATGGAATTTCCTATAGCTGATACTGCACTTGCTATAAGTACGTGAGTTCCTCTCTCTGCTGAAACTATCGAACCTGTTTGAATCCTCGTCTTGCAATAACCTTGTCAGGTTTTTGAACTGTTGTAACGCCAGTTTCATCCATAATCTAAATTTGGAGAGCCTCAAATTTATGTTTCTCCATAACTAAAGCCAAATTGTCAAAAAAGGCGTTTACATTTGTCCTGATGAAGCTGCTGGTCCTCGCTGAACTGGTTGCCTACGGTTTTCGAATGGACATTACAGAATGACGCTCTAAGAACGCACTAAACCAGTCGAAACCAGCCATTTGTTAATGCTTCCATTTTTCCGACATTTTCAATGAGTTAGCGCTGGCGAACTGATAAGCTAGCGCGCGTACTTGCTTAGGTGATAATCCACAAAAAATGTCAGATGCTTTGATTATATGTTCAACCAGTTGGTCTTCAAGTTCAGGTTCAAATCCTAAATGATTTTCAATGTAGCCAACTGAAATGGATGGGGTAACTATTCGTTCATCTTGTAAGTCGGACTCTGGAATTTTTTGAGAGTATCCTGCCTAAGAATGACAATTTAGATTGAAGTGAGCTGCGGCTTTTCTTATTGAGGTTCCATTTAATTTCACCAACCTAGCAGCTCTTAAAAGAACATCAGTCGGTGCTTTTCTCTTCTCAGTCTTCCTTTTAAAATTTTGAACCTGGTTGTGTAACTTGTAAAAAATAAAAAATATATAATATCTACCTGAGTGGAGTAATATGTGGAAAGCCAATGGTGTAGCGGGGCTTGGCGCTGGTTGTCACCTGTAACAACAAGCCCCAGTAACTTTGAGACAACTTGCCTCACTATACAATTAATTTTCGAATCTTAATCGATTTCGGCTTATTCAGAAAGTATAAAGTCAAAACTTACGGTAAATGGAAGTCACTTAACTGAAAAATAAAACGTGTTAAATATTATTTTTTAGTATGAACTGTTGTCCTGAAAATACATGTTATATCACTTGCGAAAATTTACTTCGATATAGCAATTTCTAAATATTTCTCCGAGCGATCTTAACTCATCAATAGAACTTTCATACTAAATACACGTGTCCTCGGAAGAGAATTATTTGTTCACCACAATGCAACAATAATGTTGTGGTATTGCCAATATGTAAACATTGTGACATCCAACCCATGTGACAACCAGGCCTGGTCTCCCCTAAGTCGCTGTTCCGATGCAAAGAAGAGAATTATTTAGCCTTTATGACGCGATTAACTTAAATTCTAAATATTTGCAGTTGGGTCATTCTTCTGGAGGAACGATGTGTTGATAATCTATATATCGATAAAGTGAAACAGTGATTTCTGTGGTATTTTATTAAACATAATTCTAAATAGTTTGCACACAAGATTGAATCTGTGAAGTTTTCGGGTAATGAATCCAGCTATTATCTGTAATATAAAAAAAAAACTCTTGGTAGTAAATGTTCAATATATATTGCTTCTTTGATGTTAATTTCTCAAGTGTTTTCAAAGTCTGGAGTGGTCTATACTTAACACAAAACATATTTTCTGTTGATAATTCCTCCCTTACTCAATGTAGACTATTTTCCTGCCTAGAATTCCAGAGCCAACTTCCGTGTCGCGGACCCTGACGCGACCTTATTCCCATTTTATGAGAGCGCCGAAACGTTCATCTCGAGCATGCATACAAAAATTCAAAGAGCTCACGTTTTTTGTCCCCGTCCCAAACATTCCGCAGACATGTTTCCCGTGTCTCGATCCCCAAGAGGAACGAAATAATTTCCTGACAGAAAAATGGGAAACTCACATCCTACACTGGAGTTTTTTCAACACCATACACTCTGAGTGATAAATGTCTTGTTTATTCTCCGAACGGCCTTATCTATTCCTTATTCCCTGCAACAACGTTGATAAGATCTCTTTATGTTCTCGGGGTCCCTGAGGGCGTCCGACCCCGCCAACTTCCTTCAGAATCACTTCGCACATTTTTGCAATTTTCCGACTGTTTTTCATCCGACGGCATCGATAACAAACGAGAAGTTCTCGGTTGTATATTACGAGGATTTTATGCTGTTTTGACAAGATTATCGGACGACTAGATCTACAATATTGCACTCTGAAATGGTCGAAGTTGCTGGAAGGAATAAGTTAATTTCCTGGACTGCAAAGGCTCTGAGGGTAACTGCAGTTTATTCCGTTGTTATGTCATCAGAACTTTTTCTTCGTTTTGGCTTGCTTATATTGAAAAGTATTTATTTTTGTGTATTTCAGATTTAACAAAAGTTCTTTTTCAACCAAAATTTTCACATTGGAATAAGCTTAACTGAGAAATATTGCTTAAACCAGGTCTTTTTATGTCGTCCAAATGTCTACATGTCGCAAAAGATCATACGACAAAAATAATATAAATTGATGTATAATTAGAAGGAATATTTGACCAAATACAAATTTCACGAAATAGACCTGATATTGGGAGTAGAAATAAGTTTATGCTGGTTTTCTAGTTTCTTCTTCCATTGTGTCGTCTTGCAACACCTTCATTTCGAAGTGTCATCATTAGGGTTTCTGTTCGGGATCCGACATTTTGCTGAAGTTTAAACAACATTTTTTCTGTGTGCTCTGAAAATGTCAACTTATGTACCGAATAATAATGTGTTTTTGCTGGAAGTTTCACTTCTTAACTTCAATATGAAAGTAATCATATTTTAGTGGATGGTTATGGTTACCAAGCTACAGTTGAACGAACGTATCAGAAGTGCTTTGCTCTATTTAAAAGTGTCAATTTTGATAATGATAAAATAATAAAAATAGGTCTCTTCTTGAAAGAAGGATTATTACAAAATATTTAAATATCATACAGATGTATTCTGTCAACCTTCTACAAATTTTAATTTCAAAAAAATCTTTATTCAAAAATTTTTAGAATCAATACTCATTACACAGTACCAAAGGGAATGAAAGAAATTCAAAGATATATAAATTGTCAAATAAAAAATTTTAAATAAATACTTGAAGACTACAAAATTTTGTTTCGTTCCTTGCTTTATGAAAACTAAATTCCTTTCCAAAAATGCATAATATATCCCCAATAACTTCCTCAAAAACAACTTGATCAAAATAAGCACCTTCAATAAAATTCCTATAGCATGCAGAGAACATTTTTAAAAAACAATTTGGAGTTATTATAACCGTAACTCATCAGCTTAACTTCATATTTAAAAAATAAAAATAATTAACAGATAATATCTTACCAAGCCAACTCAATGCTGTTTACTGGACAAACATTCGAATAATATAAACTTATAAACATCCTACGTATTCCTTCAAAACAAAATGATAATATGTAATAAGCGTAAACCAAAATATATAATTATTAAAAAAATTTGAATATTAAAACAAATTAATATATGTTTATCTTCTACAATTTTAATTTGAAAGATTTTATTCAAAAAAACTTTTAGAATTAAATTAATGTCTAAAACAAGCACCGCTTATATTTAATAGACGTATATAATCTAAACTCAATATACAATGTCAAATGGAATAAATAAACCAAAAGATACACGAAAGTCCCTAAAATTAATAAATAAATATTTAAAGGAGACAAAATTTGTTTCTGGTCTTGCCCTCAAAACGCCATTTGCATCTTAAAAACATGAACACACTTAAAGGACCTCTCAAAGAATATAATTTATTTGAAATATTTAATATATTTAAATATTCGAATAAGTAAATTCAGAAATCTCTCAAAGCATGCACTATATCTTCAAAATATAAGCGGTGCTTGTTTTAGACATTAATTTAATTCTAAAAGTTTTTTTGAATAAAATCTTTCAAATTAAAATTGTAGAAGATAAACATATATTAATTTGTTTTAATATTCAAATTTTGTTATATTTCTTCTATCAAGTAGAAGGCCTTTCTATTTTATTTTATATAATTATTATATATACAATAAACTTATAGAAAGAGATTTTTCCTCCATTGAAGGATTATCACAAAATTTTAAATATCATACAGATTTATTCTGTTAACATCCTACAAATTTTAATTTCAAAAAAATCTTCATTCAAAAATGTTTAGAATTAATACTGGTACTGTGTAATGAGACACAGTACCGAAGGGAATGAAAAAAATTCTAAGATATATAAATTGCCAACTGAAAATTATCAAATAAATACTTGAAGAGTACAAAATTTTGTTTCGTTCCTTATTTTATGAAAACTAAATTCCTTTCAAAAAATGCATAACATAACCCCAAGAACTTCTTCAAAAACAACTTGCTCAAAATAAATTCCTTCAAAAAAATTCCTATAACATGCAGAACATATTTGAAAAACAATTTAGAGTTATTATAACGGTAACTCATCAGCTCAACTTTATCTTTAAAAAATAAAAATAATTAACAAAAAGTATCTTACCAAGCCAACTCAATGCTGTTTACTGGACAAACATTAGAATAATATAAATGTATAAACATCCTACGTATTCTATGTTCGTCACAGAAATCACATAAAGTTTGCAAAGTATTGTATGGACTCCTTCAAAACCAAATGATAATAGGTAATAAGCGTAAACCAAAATATATAATTAGTACATATACAATAAACTAATAAAAAGATATTTTTTCTTGATAGGAGGATTATTACAAAATTTTAAATATCATACAGATTTATTCTGTTAGCCTCAAAAATAGTTCAGACAAAAATTGTAGACCATCCAATTCTCTATAAAAAATATCTCTACTTTTTTTGTCAGAAGTGTCGCCATTTTTGTGATATGGAGCTTCAAAAGTTTGTAAAAGTTATTTTCTACGTAATATGCACAAGTTTCAATTGCACCTATGAGGTTGTGTTGAAACCAAAATCGCTGGCCCACTACAACGAAGGCTGTGATAGAAAGATAAAAGAAAGTGAAACTAAAAATCTTTAGCTTACGTTAGCGATTTTATCCGTCCACACATGAAACATCCTCCTTCGTAAAATTCACCTTAGTGCGCCAACGAAAAGATAAATAGAACTGGTCTTTTCTGAATGAGTCACAAATTATCAATCTTATAGTGAAAATGCAAACTCTTACTCCCTATCCATTTACTTCAACTTTACAATTAAAATAATGACTCTTATTTATAATATAATACAGTTTTACAGTTTAGCTTGAGATCCGAGATTTCCATAAGGACTTATCTTTGAGCTTCTCCTGGAATATTGTTTCCAAGGTTTAAGGATGATAGTGCTTTCTCTAAAAACAGTTTCTATTGTGCATCTAATCAGTAGGTCTTCTGTTTCAAATTGTTCCAAATGACCAATAGAGCGACCACCGCTCTTATTACCGAACCAAGATGGTTGGGTAATAAGATACTCGAAATTTGGCGCAAGGAAGATTGACTGGTATTAAGATAATCCAATCAAAAAGGCAATCCAGCAAGATTGTTCAGTTCTAAGATCATTCGGTACTAAGAACATCTGGTACTGAGATCTTCGGTACTAAGATGCCTTCTGATTACGTCTTATAAGGAACAACAAAAATTCAATATTCCACGATTTTCATGGATAAGGTATATTCATTCGATGAAAAAAAGCACAAGATGTGTCTTCAACCTCACAGTACGGAAGAAAGAAATCTGGGAAATTCTACGCTTCTTGAAAACAATGCAACTCTACCGCGCATGCGATAACACCGTCGATTTTTATTGCGGAAACTCCAAATGTTTAATCACATCATTGGAGCTTTTTTAGCGAGTGAAATTCCAATCAGCAGTGGAGCGTTTTTTAACGTTACAGTGTGCTGGATGCTTTTTTGTAACGTGGTTCCCCGGTCTTTCGACGATCTTTTGTGATCTTATCGTATTTGAAAGTATTCCCTGAAATACAAACGAAGTATCTAAAATGATGAAAGCTGTGTAAATTATGTAGTTTATAAATGAAAAATAATTTGGTAAAATAATTCGTCGGATTCATATCGAATGGAGCTCCTAATGTAATGTCCTCATTTTCTTCACCTTCTTCTTCCTCTTGGATACAAACATTCTGCTCTAGAATTATAATCTTCATCTAGTGTCGATTCAACATCCTGACAATTATCGCTATTTCCAATATATGCGAATATTTCTCTCATCGCAATATTCGTAGCTTCATCGTGAGGACGACCGACTATACCCCCAGTGGTCGGTTGCAATTATAGAAATCGTTATGATACTCAGCCTTGGCGGCGAATAAATCATATTCAGACTCGATTCGAGCAGCAACAGCTTCAGCTACATCACCACAGCGAGTTATTTTTAGGATACTTTCTTTGAACGAAAGTGTGGTCGCTTAAAAAATTGTACGCCAATACTGCAGGGCTTTTTTCTTCTTCAACTCTTCCTTAAATTCATTGCCGCAAAATAAGCATCACTGATTGAAACTAAAAGCAGATTCTCTCACTCGTGCTTTAGTACGAGGAGGACTTATGTTTGATGATCCAGCTTCTTCTTCTTTTAATGACAGCAATGCTTCTCTTTCGAGTCTAATTTTTTCGACACTGCTCATAAATTTGTGCAGATGTCTAGTTTATTAGGTACTCTAAAAACTCATCACCTCTTTCAACACTTGCATCACTTAATGTCTGCATGCCACGATGAACAGTAACAATTCCACTTTCCGTCCAGGTTGACTACAAATAAAGCACCACTGACACTTTTTTAATAAACTGTCAACTACGCAAACTGAGTTACAAAATATAAGCGAAAGCCATGAGTTTTCACTGCGACGGAATGCTCAAGACTAATAGTATTTTATTAACAAAGAGTATCAGCTATGGTAATAGAAAGATCTAGAAATCGAGACAGTGTAACATACATTTGTATAACAATTCTATACTTCAACAAATTCGACAAGGGTTTGTAGATCACAGAGGCACATTTCAGACATGCGCACGTTTCAAACTGATTAGTTTTCGTCAGTGCCATCCATGTATGTTAGTGACTCCAAATCTGTCAAGTATCTATATTCGCTATACGAAAAGAGTGCAAGATTTTGATTCACTAGCATTTATTACACTGACGAAAACCAATCAGTTTGAAACGTGCACATGTCTACAATTTGCCACTGTGATCTACAAAACCTTGTCGGGTTTGTTGGAGTATAGTATTACGGTTTAAAAATGTATATTAAGGTACATTAATGTGAAATAATAAAAAGAAGTTTTTTCTTGATGAAAGAATTATTACAAAAATTTAAGTATCATACAGATTTATTCTGTTAACTTCCTAAAAATTTTAATTTCATGAAAAATTTTATTAAAAATTAAATGAAATAACTATCTTAGAAATACTCAATTTTCAATGGCACAGAAAAACTGTGAATAATTTTGAAATTGTCCGACTTCCAGATAATCCAGACAAGGCAGAATGTTCGCCACAACTCAGTTCGTCCAAAGTAAACTCAAGTAACTCTTTTCATGTATGGTCAAGAATCTCATTCCAAATTCTGAGAAATTAATCCAAAGTCAGGACATAGGACGAGGCGACACTACTTCTTGAGGG
The DNA here is from genome assembly GCA_034642435.1 of Megalocaria dilatata. Classification (NCBI taxonomy): domain Eukaryota; kingdom Metazoa; phylum Arthropoda; class Insecta; order Coleoptera; family Coccinellidae; genus Megalocaria; species Megalocaria dilatata. Next base: position 77,985,899 of record CM067854.1, read on the forward strand.
GTCACCTTGACGGATTTGTGGTTACTGGCATATATTGTTCTGATGAAAACCAACCAGTTTGAAACATGCGCATGTCTGAAATTTTTCCCTGTGATCAGCAAAACCTTGTCGAGTTTCTTTGAGTACACTGTTATATTGAGAACTGACCAGAAGGCGTGGCTTAAAAAACATGGCTACGTATTGTGTGCAACCAAAGAGTTTACCCATTAAGTTTGCATTAAGTTAGAGTGATTTTTAAGTTTATTTATGTTTTCTTTAAAAGAAATTTTTGATTGGGTTGGTTCAAATCCAGCTCAAAAAAATGTTGTAAAAAATTCTAGATGCTGGCCATTTAATTAAATGCGGTAAAAGCAGTGAAAGTACAAGCGGTGATGTAAGTTTCACAGCGTTATGTTTACAAAGCTCCCACATAAAAGAAAAACCCCATGAAATTCATGGGTCTGTTTCAAAAGGGAAGATTTTATCAGTGAAATGCTCATGTTTGAAAATATTTCTGTATCACTAGCTCTTCCCCCAAACTGTTTACTGATCCAAGTCCAAGGAATGAAAGGTTTTAAACACTTACTTAACATTTGTAAAGTATGATAAAAAATTCGTTGGCAATGTCTTGGTGTACAGTTATTAAAAATAATCGATAAAAATGAATACGAAATATTTTGTTTTAATTCTACATAAGTCATAATTACTTTTTCCCTTAAACTCACTTGAGTTTTATATAAAGCTTGCCCAAAATTGTCATTCACAAGTTCAACAATAGTTTCCAAGATTTGATATGATTGGATTTCCGTAGCTGTTCGAAAATCATCTTCTGTTTTGATGAAATCCATGAACGATGGTTTTATGAATAAAGTTTCCACCTGTACTCCAATATTATTGCATGACTTATTCAAAGACATTTCAACAACATTATCATTTATAAAGCATATTTCTTCACTTTTATCAGTTACAATATTTTATACATTCACCAAATTACAATTTTCACTAATGTTTTTCTCAACAGCTATTTTTTTTAAACTCCGATTAACTTGACGATGATGCCGTGCCTCTTTATTTTTTTCAACATCTTTTGATACTTTGCGCGATCCATTAAATTGCACGAAGGAACGCTTGTTTTTTTAAAGTCATCTTTTTGGAAATTATACCTGTAAAAATTATTAAAAAATAATAATTCTATTTGTAACTGGCATATTCATTATCCTTCATTTAAGGTTAAACACAGTTAACTTACCTGGTAAAACAAAATCATTTCTTTCAAAATGTAACGAACATACTCTCATGTGAGGGTTTATATTTTTTAATTTTAAAGCCCGTTGCCAAGCTTTAAACCTATCTATTTTTTCTTTTTTTCCAAATAAATTTTCGATATAAACAAAACTATTACCTGGTTTGGGTATAGCATGAAAACTTATTTCTAAATTTTCATGTGATTTACTACCACAACCATTCACAGCACAATAAACTCGACTTTTATTTTTTTTTTACGAGGCGTTAATTTAATAACTTCCATTGTGATTAAAAATTTCGTATTGAATTTTTTATTTAATACTGAAATTATTACACACGATTCTATATTAAAGTGCACACTAAAACTAGTACTTTTTTAGCCACCAGACGTCCTGACCAAAATGGTCAGTTATCAATAGATGTATGTTATATTGTCTCGATTTGTAGAACTCTCTATTACCATAGTTCACACTCCTTATCAATGATTTCTATCAAATTAGCTGAGTGGATGTATGTCTTCGTCTTCATGGTCTAGATGCTAACTTGAACAGATTTTCTAATACAAGTTAGCATACTATGGTAATCAACGGTCCTCTGAAGACACAACTTTAATTTCACCTTTTGCGGTTATTTTCAAAACGCCGAAAAAGAAGAATCAACGTCCTGATATAACCAGAAAACTAATAGTTTTCTTATCTAATTGCATGAAACACAAGCGCTAATATGTAACTGTTGGAAAGATTTTAATAACTATTGCTATGTTGTTTCCATCTTTGTTACTTAGTACAATAAAAAAGAATTGAGGAAGTAGGTTTTCTTTGCATCTGTGATCGGTGAATGATTCCAGCTGAACCATCCAAAATCTGCAGAAATTTTTCGATAGAATGAACGAAAAACAGCAAACAAACGGTGGATTTTATCATCTCTGCACTCTCCATCAACCGGTTTATATCCACTCCCATTCAACTCCGAAAACATTAGTCCCTAATATATTCACCCAAGGAAGATACCCGCGATCTCTCCAGTCAGAAACACTCCTCCGTAATAAATCTCTATCTTCAATACCCAGCCTCATGAGATCCACCCCGTCTGAACGCACCTTAAGCCACCCATTCCGCGATTCCGATCTCTTCAGTCAAGTTCACTTTGTACGTGTCTGAAACCGTGATGAGGGCGCATAATTAAGCCCACCTTCAGCCCGGGCGCGTTCATATTTCTGACGCGTTCTCTTGTCTGAGATAAGTTTTTATCAAAACGGATTCAAGTCCTCATTTTCTGCCGTGTGCAAACACGAAGAGCGCTAAGAGACGTGAAATATTTCAATTCTGGGAGTTCTCCCGGTGGCATCTTGGCGGAATTAATTGGGGATATCGCGGTGTACGGAGGAGCGTTTGTTCCCGCTATATGCATGGCACGTGATTACAGATGTGTTTCTCTAACTTTGGCTGAGCTTTCCTTGAAGTTGAAATAAAGATCAGTTCTTATGTTTTCCGTATATGCAACTTCTTCTTGATGTTCAAAAAATTTTAGGCAGGGAAGATGTACATTATTGGGTACCTCCTTACAGTAGTTCTGAGATAAAATATCAGGAGGTGCGTATTTTTTGGGATTCCCGTATCATTTTCATAGTTTACATAAAGTCCAAAAAGAAGTAGAAGTACAAATGAGTTCGTGCGTTTATGTTCGAAAATTGAAGCTTTATTGTGAAAAATTGGTTAAACAATCAAAGTTCAAAGTATTGTCCATCGCTAGCCTCTAATCTTTCCCATCTTTCACGCAAATGACAGATCCCATCGTGTAATTGAAGAAATACCTGTTAGCCAGGCCATATTGCATGGATCGGAAGGGATGGTGATTGGAAGGAACACTGTTTAGGCTATACGGCAGAAGGCATAAGACTTCCCATTTGAGCGTAAGTACGCTTTAAACATCGACGCAACATGTGTCATGCTGCAAATGAACTTTCTCGGAGTATTGCGGCCGTTTTTCCTCAATGCTCGGCTAAACGCATCAATTGTTGTCGGTAGATGTCCCCTGTGATCGTTTCGTTCGATTGCAGCAGCTCATACGCCCTCCAGGCATTAGATCTTGTCGTGATGTGGGTGCTTGCCTTGACTAGGACCCTAGTTTCGTCCCGGCGAAATGGAGGGTTAAGTCTTGGTGTCTAACATAATGCCATTTCGCGCCAGTCACTGCACGTGTATGGTGGAAGATCTCAGAATGGGGCCCTAGTTTTGCCGTTCTGGTAAAATGGAGGGCTGAGCCGGTTGATTAACTCAGTGACAGGGCTTCTCTCTTAAAATTGGCGTACTCTACCCTATCGCAGTAAAAATCTCCGGATTCTGTGTAATGGCCGAGTGCGGTATGTATCATACTGCGTTACCTCATGGGCGTGGTTTGCCCTCAGGTGTTACTTGTAGCACCTGGCCATCGTATTGGTGTTGGACTCAAGGGAGCAGTGGTTGAAAGTCCGCATGCTGGACTAGGGAGGTATTTCATTTATCTGTTCGCATACCCCTATGTTCGGGATATTCTCATGAAATGACTCTAGGTTTAACGGGACTTGACGGTTCGACCGGCTTGTCCTGGCCCTGGATCAATGCGTAACTTTTTAGGGTTTGTGGATCTCGACGAAATGGTTTAGCCGTTAGTGCTTGACGCCAGGATCAATCAAATGGCTTCACATGGGTTCGGTGGGTTAGGATGTACAGGCCGTTAGACGGTGCTCGTACCAGAATCAATAGAAGTCGTCAATCTTGAGACTATCTTAGTTCATGGGACTGCGTTCGGATGCTTGGATGAGAATTCCCTCCGGCGGATGAGTTGCTTCACAAACCAACTCGGGTACTGATCTGCGGAGCCAGTAGAGGTTTAATAGTGCTTCGCTGCTACCAGTCAGACAGTTCTGGCTTTCGAGTAGGGGCCCAAACTGGAAGCTGGTGGGTTCATCTCTTCAGAGGGGTTCTCGCTTCGCGCGATGATATGGCGTAATCCTCATCATACTTTCTGCCTCTTGGGGTGAACTGTGAAGACTGCCGAGTAGTCACTTGAGGAAAGAGCTATGCTCGTATGCCAATACTAAAACCTGGTAGAATTCACGTAGCAGCTCATAATACAGCACACCCAGCTGGTCCCGACGAATACATAGCACATCATTATCAAAATCGCACGAACTTTCTTTTACTCCTAATTATTGCCAAAGATGATCCTTATTTTTCAATGTACTAACCGTAAAACATTGTGGTAAAAATATATACTATCTTAAAGAACTGTCACATTAGGGTATATATAAATTCGTGCTGTTTTGATAATAGATGTCACTACAGTTTCTCATTCCATGATTTCATCTGGCAACACCTTCATTTTGAAGTATCATCATTAGGCTTTATAATACTTATTTGTTGGAAAAGCTAATCAACATCCACTTTCATAAATCGAATTTTTGGTTCTGTAGTTCCCTCTAACAAGTATTTTTTCAAGGAAATCCTCAACAGGCTTGTAGTATTCTTACAATATATTTCTTTAACAGACTCAGTGTGATGACTTTCTACAGTTTTCAGCGGATGATTTGCCTATTCTTCAAAAAGACATGCCTTTAGATCTGCGCGGGAATTTATGGCTTTTACATGATATACTACCAGCTAATTTTCTACTTAATATTCGACTGTATTAGAATGATACCTATAGTCTTGGCCAATACAGCCCGTGAACCTCAATCCGTTGAATTTTTTCATGTCATAAAAGACTTTGTTTACTCGATGACAATTGAAAGTCCTAAACTTTTTCAAGAACGAAAAGTTTGCAAAACAGATTCAAAATAATGTTGCGATATTTCAACGGATTCAGAAAATTTTGGGTGAGGGGTCACTACTTCTATGGTGGTCATATGATATATCTACTTCAATTTTCTCTCTATTTTAACTTACCACTACAAGTCTAAATAATCAATAAATACTCTTCCTTTCATCAAAAGTCAAATTTTTAATTGTTTGAGGCTGACTTTCTCGAAATCGGTGAATCTTCCGAGCAGGGGTAACATTTTTCAAGAATTTCAAGGCCGTGAAAAGATTTACGCAAATGTCAGTGGCATTCAAATTGGGCACATTAAAATATCGAATAATCTTGTTATCTACGCCTTTGAAAATATTTTATTTATTTATTTATAGAATTTCCGCTTCGAAAACTGGGTCATTAGCGGTTTTAGTTCAGTATTGTAATACCTGATATTGGAATCATATACAGGTATGAAAAAGACAGTCGGAAAAATTCGAAATTCAATGTTAATCAAGACCTCCTGTGGAGCAGTGGAAGAATCAGAGCTTCAGCGCGATGCGATGATGAATAAACTACTGTTCTCTCTCAATGATAGTGGATAGTTAAAACAGACTGCAGAGCCTTTTGATCGAAGCATTACCACTGCGCTCTGCCATTCAGAGAAAACAGCCATTTATTCTTCATCGCATCGCGCTGAGGTTTTTGATTCTTCCACTGCTCCACTGGATATCTTGATTAACATTGAATTTCGTATCTTTTTCCATACCTGTACATAACATTGTGTCCTATCTTTTATATAATTCAAATGTTTAAATTGATTGCTTTGATTGTGAACTGATGTTGAGGACTTCATCCGTTATGTTGCTTACTTCATGTAGTCTTCTGTGGGTTTCGAATAATTGACATTCCATTACATGATATATGCTGACTTGTTTGTTACAAGTTGGTCTGCAAGGGAAAGGTTCTTCATTTGGTATGTGTTTATTCATTTATTGATTCATCTATTTTGATATTCAAATTTTGTTATATTTCTTCTACCAACTAAAAACCCTTTTTCTATTTTATTTTATACATAATAAAATAGAAAGGCCTTTTACTTGATAGAAGAAATATAACAAAATTTGAATATCAAAACATGATTATATACGTCTATTGAATGTAAGCGGTGCTTGTTTCAGACATTAATTTAATTCTAAAAGTTAAAAAAAAAATTTTTTTTTGAAATTAAAATTGTAGAAGATAAACATATTTTAATTCGTTTTGATATTCAAATTTTGTCATATTTCTTCTACCAAGTAAAAGGCCTTTCTATTTTATTTTATATATAATATATAATTATATTTTGGCTTCAATAAATCTCATTATGGAATGTCAATGAATTTAAATAAGCCTTAAAAAAAACTCATACTGTTCTTTGATTTTGTTAGAACATAGATCAATCTTGAATTATAAAGTTGATCTGTGTTTCGAAACTTTATTCCTTTACACGTGGTGCGTTGTTGATATAGGTTAGTTTTTTGATTTTGATATTTGGAATATTATTCAGGACCGAAGAAGGAATTGCTTAGAATTATATTTGTTTTTTGAAGATATAGTGCATGTTTTGAGAGATTTCTGAATTAACTTATTCGAATATATAAATATATTAAATATTTCAAATAAATTATATTCTTTGAGAAGTCCTTTAAGTGTGTTCATGTTTTAAAAAGGCAATTGGTGTTCTTAAGGGTAAGACCAGAAACAAAATGTTGTCTCCTTTAAATATTTATTTATTAATTTCAATGACTTTCGTATAGCTGTTGGTTTATTTATTCCATTTGACATTATATATTGAGTTTTGATTATATACGTCTATTAAATATAAGCGGTGCTTGTTTTAGACATTAATTTAATTCTAAAAGTTTTTTGAATGAAAAATTTTTTTTGAAATTAAAATTGTAGAGGATAAACATATTTTAATTTGTTTTGATATTCAAATTTTATTTTATACATAATATATAATGATATTAAGGCTTGAATAAATCTCGTTATGGAATGTCAATGGTTTAAAGAAAAACTTATAATACCTTACAGTTTTCTCTCATTTTGTGACGAACATAGATTATCTTGATTTTTGAAGTTAGTCTGTTTAAGCAATTATCCGGTTACCACTTTGAGGTAAGATATACTGATTGTTAGTTGATTTTGATATTTTAAATATTACTTAGGGCCGATGAAGCGATTATCCGAATTCTAATTGTTTTTTGAAGATATAGTGCATGTTTTGACAGATTTCTTAATTAACTTATTTGAGTATTTAAATATATTAAATATTTCGAATTAATTATATTTTTTGAGAAGTTCTCAAGTTGTGCTTTATGTTTTTGAAATGAATTGGTGTTCATAATGGTAAGATCAGAAACAAAATTTTGTCTCCTTTAAATATTTATTCATTAATTTTAAATGACTATTTTTATTTGTTGGTTTGTTTATTCCATTTGACATTTTATATTGAGATTTGATTATATACGTCTATAAAATATGTAGACATTAATTTCACTCTAAAAGTTTTTTGAATAAAAATTTTTTTGAAATTGAAATTGTAGAAGACTGACAGATTAAATCTGTTTTTGGTATTCAAATTTCATTTATTATTCATTCAAACGTACTTGCCATTTCACGAAAAAAAAACGAACGGCACACTGATCTGCAGTGAACACAAACTTAAGAAATATAATCAACAATTCATCGAAAAAAAAATCGCATAAAAAATTTATTGATTCATATATTATATCAAACTTGATTCCTTTACAATTATTTTTTGATTACTGCTGACAAAAATTAATCAACATTCCTTGAATTGGCTCCCCTGTCTATAGGATTATTGAAACTATAGTTTGTTGGACAAAATCTGATTGTGAACAATTATCGGTATCTTAGATTTACAGTGCTACAATTCAATTCAGCGTTTTCTAAATGATATTTATGACTTCTGTTCTCTAGTGAAATTTGTGTTGATGTGTTTGTCGCGTATGGCTTATCCTAAATCTCCTTAGAATTATGAGTAATTCCTGTCTTTTTTGTGTAAAAGGAGGATTTATAGTTATTAAAAATTAACTTTCAACAAGCAGTATGTCTATTCTGAGTCGCTGGGAAATATATTTGGCATTGCTTTATTTAGATATATATCGAAATAGCTGACCACTCTATAAGAGGTGCTGGAAGACTTGTGAGACAAGTTATTGATAACAACTGTTTATTTTAGAAATGACATATATTATTTCTTTTATCATAACCGTATTCCTGTCCTGACAAAAAAGCTATTGAATATCACACTTCTGTCCATGTACATGTTGTTCCTTTCGACAAGAATGGTTCGCTACGTTCTCTTCATATTGCGACACACAACGCAACTTCATTAAGACGTATTGCCACTAACGCACAATCCTACATCCATTTTCTTTGTGAATAAAAACCAATTCAACCAACCGAAACTGCATCGCGAGAAAAAACACCCCAGCCCATTTCTTGAAAAGCCATTTTCTCCCCACCTGCAAGTGAAGTCGTTTGAAAATATTCTCAGCCCGCACGGAAAGAAACCAGAGAAATGAAATAATGAAATTCAATTTGCTGTCCTGAAAAGCGAATTGAATTCCTTCTCCTCACCAGTGCGCTCGGACTCCTCTCTAACAAATGAGATAGAATATGTCAACATTATTCACGGTCCCTCCTTGAGATTCGTTTCGCGATTTTAGTCCTCAGAATTAAGGCTCAGTCCACACTTTTTGCGACTTAAAGTTAATGGTCCTTTTATTCCAGATTTTTCATTTTGTCCCTTCGGAATGGAGCTAAAATTACAGGGTTTCAAGAGCCAATGAAGGAGAAGTAATGAGTTCGTCCGGTTTTGATAGGATAAATAAAACAAAATGGATGAAGTTGAGAAGAGATTTGTTGAAAACTTCTTCAGAATAGTCATTTGTTTTGTTCTATCAACCAAATATTCCGCGATCCAGTGATGAATAAGGCAAGTTTTATTTCAATCTCATTGAGTATTCGTATTGGCCACTACTTGATCACAGAAGATACAATTTGTTTTACTATTTGATATTATACCGATACTCTTGGATTTCTTGTAAAGATCCTTCAAAAACTTCAGAATAGCCTGTGCGAGAAAATTAGTTGTGTTCTAATAAAGCTTCGTTAATTTAGGTACAGCATTGTTATTGTAATATCATGTATATAAATAAAAGTAGTAATTGTAAAATAAATGAAGAAAATACTTTCTATGTTAATTGCATTCTATGGTTTAAGTTAGGTACGCTTGGTAACCTAAAAACTCTTTCTCTTTTTCTGTTGTAAATCGAGTTGTGTACATTGTTATTTTATTATTAAAGTCTGAGTCAAACATACTTATATTATTTTACCCACGATATTACAAGTGGTGACGAGGAAAATTGGTATTTGTGAAGTTATCTACAATATTACGAATCAAGGCGATTTAGCGGCTGTTAGCCAGTATCCAAATATCTTAAGAGGTACGATAGGTGTTTTAAATGAATATCAAATGGGAACAGACTGGTGTACATATCAGGAGAAGATGGAACAATATTTCGAGGCTAATTATATCGAGGACAACAAGAAAGTAGCAGTTCTTCTAGCAATGGTGGGTGAACAGGCATATGAAATACTACGAGGATTGTGTGATCCAGAACTTCCAAAAGAAAATAGTTATCACGAACTGTGCAGGATATTGAAGGAACAATTTTCACAGAAGATTTCTGTCTTCAAGGAAAGAATAGAATTCTACAACCTGAGACAATTAGACAATGAAGGTATTAAAGAATTCTTTGTTCGTTTGAAAAACAAAGCGATCCAATGTAAATTTGGAAATAACCTGAACGAAATACTTAAGGATAGGTTCTTGTCAGGTTTGAAAAGGAGTGCCATTCTAGACAAAGTTTGTGAAGAGGACCATACCATTTCTTTGGAAGAAATTGTGCAAGTAGCATTGAGGAAAGAAGCAGCAGTAACCAGTTCTTTCACCCAAACGATAAACAAGGTTAGTTTTACCCAAGAATCAAGGAAAAGAGCAGATGGAAGAAAACCATACCCAAAGGAAGAGAAGAGAGAAAAAAAGCCGAAGATTCAGGAAGAAAAGAAAGCCAAATGCAGAAGTTGTGGTGAGGAAAATCATAATTTCAGTAAATGTAAGTTCAAAACTTATAATTGTAAAATTTGTAAAAGGTTGGACATTTGGCAAAGGTTTGTTATTCAAACCGCAATCACTTTGTAAAGGAAGAAATTATAGTAGAGGATCAGAGTAGTCCAACAGATTTCATTGATATGGTTTTTGTGACTAAACGTAGAACCCGTTCTATTGAACCATTTAAAGTTCAAGTGCATATTAATAAAAAACCTTTGACAATGGAACTAGACTCAGGAGCGGGAATTTCTGTTATTCCTGGTAATGTTTTTGAACACATGTTTAAAAATTGTAAATTATTTCCAACGAAAATTAAGTTGAAAACATACGAGGGTAATGTAATTGTTCCAGATGGAGAAATTTATGTGGACATTGAATATTAAAATGTTCTCAAAAGAAATTGCAAACTCATTATAGTCAAAAATAGAATGGTTCCATTATTAGGTAGAGATTTAATTAAATTATTCAATATTGCCTTGCAGGGTTCGATGGTGTCTAATGTGAACAAACTCGATCATAACGACAATTTAGACAAAATTCTTGAACAATTTGAACAGTTATTCACAAATAAGTTAGGCTTGTATAAATTAGGAAAAGAAAAATTCTCGGTAGATCCTGAAGTTAAACCGATTTTCTGTAAACCAAGACCGGTTCCATTCAAATTCAAAGAACTGATGGATAAAGAATTGGACGAGTTAGAAAAACAAGGTGTTATCACTCGTATTCAAAATTCCGAATGGGGTACTCCCTTAGTTCCGGTATTGAAGCCTTATGGCAAGATTAGAATTTGTGCCGATTATAAGATTACAATAAATAAACATCTCGAAGATTATAAGCATCCCCTGCCAAGGATTGAAGAATTGTTCGCAGCTCTTCAAGGAGGGGAGTAATTTACTAAATTGGATTTGCTATGCGCTTATAACCAATTAGAATTAGACAACGAAACAAAAATTCTTTTATCGTGGAGTACCCACAGAGGTATATATAAAGTAAATAGGTTGCCATATGGTACAAAACCAGCAGTTTCAATTTTTCAAAATACCATGGAGAAAGTTCTCCAAGGGTTAAAAGGTGTAATAATATTCATAGATGATATTGTGGTTACCGGGGAAAATAGGGTAGATCATTTGGAAAATTTAAAAAACGTTTTTGAGAGATTACTAAATGCTGGCTTCACGCTGAACTTAGAAAAATGCAAATTTTTTGAAAAAAGGATATCATATTTAGGTCATATAATAGATAAAAATGGTTTGCACAAAGATCCAGAAAAAACTAAAGCTATGGCAGAATGCCCAAGACCAAGAAATGTAAGTCAAGTAAAGGCATATGTGGGCATGATTAACTATTATTCTAGATTTATAAAAAATATATCAACGTTACTAGAACCTTTGTACGCATTACTTAGAAATAATGTTGAATTTAAGTGGTCCAAAAATTGTGATACCGCATTCACTGAATCAAAAAGAATTATTTTATCAGACCAAACTTTAGCACATTTTAACCCAAGGCTTCCACTTAAAGTCATTTGTGATGCTTCTAAAGTAGGAATAGGGGCGGTTCATTTGCAAGTATATGAAGATGGAACAGAAAAACCTATTAGTTTTGTCTCAAGAACATTAAATAAAAGCGAATTGGGCTATTCAGTTGTTCACAAGGAAGCTCTCGCTGTATACTGGGGGGTACACAAATTTTATCAATATTTGATGGGAAATAAATTTTATTTGTGTTCAGATCATTTACCGTTGAAGGCATTATTTGGAGAAAACAAAGGGTTACCTCAAATGGCGGCAGGACGCTTGCAGCGATGGGCTGTTTTCTTGAGTGGATTCGATTATGTGGCTGATGTGTTATCGCGAATACCAATAACCGTGACAGAGGCAGACCCAGACATCGAATATTGTAATATCTTATTAGATCAAATACCGATCAGTGCAAATAATATAGCGAACGAAACAAGGAAAGATCCAATACTAAGTAAAGTTTATTTATTTATTAGGAACGGCTGGCCAGATGAAATTAACGAACAATTTGAAATATTCAAAAGAAAATCCTCCGAAATAAGTATTGAGAATAATTTGATAATGTGGGGTTATCGAGTAATAATGCCAACAAAATTAAGAAGTCAGATGTTGGATGAGATTCATGGTGCTCACAATGGCATGACTAAAATGAAAGTTTTAGCCAGACAGTATGTTTGGTGGCCAAGTTTGGAAAGAGATATTGAAAATTATGTTGAAAATTGTGATGCTTGCGCGATTTTTATGGAAACGCCAGAAAAATCCAAACTAATTAAATTCGAAGAAGGTAAACATGTATATGATAGGATTCATATCGACTTTCTGGGGACTTACCATAATAAAACATATTTGATCATTATAGATTCATTTTCGAGATGGCCTGAAATTTATGAAATGCAAAAATTAGATTCTTTTACCACTATAAACAAATTACGTGATTGTTTGGCTAGGTTTGGCTTACCGAATACAATTGTATCAAATAATGGTCCACAATTACTTTCCGAAGAATTTGAAAAATTTTGTAATTTTAATAATATTGTTCATATGAGATCCCCACCGTATCATCCTTCAACAAACGGTCTTGCAGAAAACGGTGTATAATCATTTAAGAATTCCTTAAATAAATACCTCAAAGATATCAGGACAAAATCAGAGAGTACGGAAGGGGGCAAAATGAAGGATTTTTCTAGATTTAGTTTAAAAAGGTGTGGCCTTTCACGTTAACCTTCCGTTGATCCTTCAATGAGCTGGTACACATTCATTGCATAAGTTCAGTATTTATGGACAAGAGTTTTCCATGAAGATAAATTTCAATCCAGTCTTATTAAAAATTTTCAACGGTACCTTACTGCGAAATAACAGTAATGAACTGTTGAATAATCCCCGAACTGAATCCCCATGGTCACTGTTGGATTAATCTTGGTAGATAATTACATCATCAGAAATTATTATCGTACAAACTTCGGAAGTTCCAAGTTAAAACAGGTCAGATAATTGTGAAGAATCTTGAACCGAAGTACAGAAAAAAGTTCAGCTGGAAGGTTATGAAGGGTTTTCTGATAAGATGTTCAATTTTTATTTAAAAAAACAGTATATTTTGACATAAATCAATGGATGTTTATTTCGTTGTAAAAAGGAAGGTCATCAACAATGGAAAACGATAACAGAAAAAGAGATATATATATATATAAATAATGCCTTATTTTTGGTAGAACAAATTCATTAAATAGCTAAAACTTGCCTGCTCGACTAGTTTCGGTGATACATCACCATTTTCAAGAGCGAAGTAATCAGAGAACCGTAACGAACTAAGAACAAAATGAAGACAAATTTTATAACTTATTTATCGTTATTGTGTACAAATAATTTTTATTCAATAACGATAAATAAGTTAATAAAATTTCAAATAAATTAATTCGGCTGATCTGTACCAAAAATTATTTATGAGTATGAGCTATGGTATTAGAAATCTCTAAAAATCGAGACATTTTAACATACTGCAGCGAACAACTTCTTCACTCCTCGTCCAGAAACCTGCCTTGCTCTGTCGTAGTTTGACTAGCGTACCGATAGAGGACCCGACCAGTCAACAGATTCGTGACTAACCGTCCTCGCCAGGTTCAAATAGAGTAAGGCACTGCGTTTAAAAATCAGCGTTCCAAGCGGACGCATGGTCACCGGCGTCACAGGCAGAGCCTGCGCATCAAGCCTGTCTGATGAGTTTCAGATGCGCATGCTCGGAAACGAAACGCCGTCTCCCTAACTAAGAGGTGGAAGCTCCCTCACAAAATCAGCATTTCACCGAGAGCTTCATTGGTAACCCTGACGTGATTGAGAGTCTTTGCTTTAAGAGCGAACCAACCCATTCATTAGGTGGCCCTAATTGCCCCCTATCTATATTTCCGAGATGGCCCTTTCCTATCGTTCCGCAGATCCCCGCTGGAGATGGCACTGCGACCAGCCCAGCGGCGGACTGTATCCTTGCCTGCACACAACGTCCTATTTCGTGACCCTTATCGACGGTCACTGGAGGGGGAATGTGTAGCGAACAACTTCTTCACTCCTCGTCCAGAAACCTGCCTTGCTCTGTCGTAGTTTGACCGGCGTACCGATAGAGGACCCGACCAGTCAACAGATTCGTGACTAACCTTCCCCGCCAGGTTCAAATAGAGTTAGGCACTGCGTTTGAAAATCAGCGTTCCAAGCGGACGCATGGTCACCGGCGTCACAGGCAGAGCCTGCGCATCAAGCGCATGCTCGGAAACGAAACGCCGTCTCCCTAACTAAGAGGTGGAAGCTCCCTCACAAAATCAGCTCTCACCGAGAGCTTCAATACATCTGTATAACAATTCTATACTCAAACAAACTCGAAAAAGTTTATTGCTCACAGAGTCATATTGCAGACATGCACACGTTTTAAACTGATTGGATTTCGTCTTATTGGAAAACTCTTTACTTTCGTTGTGAACAAATCTTAAGATAAGAGTTGCTGAGATTTCAGTTCAGTTTATCAATCCAGCATAAAATGAAACTTCGTAACAGAACTAAATCTACTCTTTTGTTTTACACTGAAAAGAACCGAAGAATTTCGGATAAAAACATCTTGTTTCTCATTCTTACATTTATTTTTCATTATATTTTTCTTTCGACGATGAATTATACTGAATCCTGAGTTTTTGTGTGTTGAATTAAAGAACCTAAGATATTTAAGAACACATTTTGCAATTATTAATAAAATGAGTTTTCATATCCAGTTTCTTTAAATCTTCTCTTGTGATCTAAGGACCAAAGCAATGGGGAACAGACAGAAATGCAGTATCTTTCAAGTACCAGCGAGCTGAACAAATTTTATACGACCACTTTCATGCCAGCACCTCGGTTTATTGAATTTCGACAAACAGAACAATACAGAACAAGGGAACGTAATTCATTCATTCAGAATTCATTGGACGTGCAAAGTTCCAAATGAATTTGCTTTGCTTTGTCCTTCGAACACTAGCTCTGAATATCTTTATGGTATGGAAACAGAATATAACTCTATTCTGAACTTGTTTGTTGGCTGAAGAGCAATCTGTCATTCCATTCGTTTCATGCAGCCGTTAGAAGGAAGGATTATTTTAACCACAATCATATTCTAAAAAATTGGAGAAAAAGAGAATCATTGTTTTTTAAACCACAGGTACGCATACATAGTGCTTTTGAAGGTCTTTTTTAACAGGTCGTAGCACTCTTCGAAATAAACTATTCTATCAAAAATTGGCTAGATAGGTGCTTTGCGTCTTCAATGCTTTGAAAGAGAGTTCTATCGTTGTTAGCGGTGATGTAGTGGTTTTGACGGATTTGTGATGTGATCCTCTCAGGAACAAGCATCTATGTAGTACGAAGCTTTGGAGGGACTGTGTGTTTATTCCGATCGCGAGAAACTTTTATCCTGGGTTGGACTCTACCTTTCTAATGTCCTGGGCGAATTCGCTAAGTACTCACCCGCTAGTGAAAAAGACACTGTTAGCTTGCAGTATTTCTGGTGAATGAACTTTTCTCTCTCTAGAGCTCATTTGATGCTTCCGCAGATCACGCTGTTCTTTTGGAAATTCAGATGGAACGAGTTGTTTCACCTGATTATGTGGTTGCACCTGAATGTATTCACTTTGGATGGTATTGGCTGGTTTCAATCTATAGATAGTCAGTGTTGGCTCCTTCTCGAATTTGTTGGTATCACTTTGAAAGAATTGCTTGGTTTGTAGAGATACTTGAATTCTTCGATGTAATTGAATAACGTCAATCCATCAGTATGAAAATTCTAGGATAAGCATACTTCAATGGTTATTAAGAGAGATTCAAATAGACTTTGTTTATTTACAACCTAAGTACATAAATTACAAGTGTACAGCTTCGCATAGTGTTTGCCTTTACTTGATAGAAATCCATTGTACACTTTAGTTTGAATGATACATATTTATATGTTGATTTCCATTCATTATTGTGAGTTGCTTACATGACGCGTTCCATTTACATAGTAACTTCTTCAAATAATTATAAACAACTAGTCTGAACTTTGGTAACAAAATGTTTCTCTCTTGTTAAATGTTCCGCATATATAGAGTCCCACTTGATATTAAGGTAGGAACGAGGATCTTCCATTATTTTAGTATGGAAAGGTCTTCCAGTTTGACCGATATACGTTGTAGAGCAAGTACCACATAATATTTGGTAAACATCTGATAATTGAGATTTGTCTCTTTTTGGATTTGCGGTTTTCAAAAAAGTTCCTGATTAATTGTTGGTTTTATAAAAAATGTGTATATCTATGTTATTTTTATAGTGGGTGAGAGAATTATATGTTTTTTCTCCGGTTTTCCGCATGGGGTATATCTCTTTAATGGCATTTTGATATTGCTTTTTGGATATCATTTTATCTATTAATGAAAACGAATACCTGTTATTAGATGCTATTTGTTCAATTAAATTTAATTCTTGATTAAATTCTTTCGAAGATAAAAGAATTATTAATGACCTATGAGTCATGCTATGATATGCTGATAATTGGATGAAAATAGTTGCACTTTCCAGGTTCCACATCTCTTTTATTTCTTGTAGGGATCATTAGTCATATCAGATATAATTCATTGTTACATGGTCTAATTCTAGATGTCGGTCTTTCTCAAGTTTTTTTTTCTAACCGTCACTGTTTGACATTTTCTCAGACCTAAGGTCAGTCCAATATCACTGCTCATTTTATAAACAAGTTTCATAAGCCATTCCAGATAGTTTTTAGTGGCAGCATAAAGCTTCAGATCTATGTAAAACAGATTACTTATCAATTTAGTTTTCTTAGGAGTCTTTCTTTTTATTAATATTATGAATATTATTTTAATTTTCTGGAATATTCAATCTTTTCAAATTATTTTCCAGGTTTCTAGGACTCTGCTGCCTCATAGTTTTAAAAGACTTGAATTTCGTTCAGAAATTTTTGGTTTCTGCAAATTTTTTGGTGTAAAATTCCTGCTACTTTATTGTGGCTGTCTATATAATCCTTAGGTGCCAGGTAAGTATAAGCTGAGGTAAGGTGTTGTACTGTTTCTTATGTAGTTACAAAGTCTGCATCTATCGTTTGCTAATTCTTGTTTCAGGATGCGTTCGCGGTAGCTCCTGGTAGAGAATACTTGATCTTGAATCGCATTGATGAATTCCTCTGTCTTCGGCTTTTTTTACGCTGTTTCGGGGGTTACAGCTTAAGGCCGGCGAAAATTCATCAGGCAAAGCATCAGAGCTGCATTCGTCTTTCAGTTTTCATTATTTTTATTACTATTATGTATACTGGATCGTGATTAGGTCAATTCTTGCGGAATGGAACAAACGTGGATATTTATCCACATTCTAAGTATTGATATTTTTTGCAGACCTGAGCAGATAAGTATGAGTCTTTATATCAGTAACTTATTTGAGACTTTTATATTTATAGATTAATTTTGCTATAGTAGAGCAGGTTGACGTTTGAATGAAACAGTAAGAGCTTTTCGAACTATATTCCCGAAATTTTGATCATTTTATAGTGAATGGTCCCCATTTCAATGAGTTGTGCGAGAGCAAATCAATTTAGTTCTAATCATCTTATAATATTCTACTCATTAAATTTGATACTTGTGTCAGTTATACGTAGACACTCCAAAATTGACGTGATAGTCAAAATGTATAATAATGTAATTTTTATAGATATTCAGGTGCATGGCCGTTAGACTTCCCACACTATTTCATCAATTTAATATTTTTCCTTTTGACATCGACTAACGCAACAAGAATAAGTAGACTATATTGTTCTAGACTATCTCGTTATATTGAAAATACCAGGTCACACAATGGTATACAATAATACCTAACACCAACACCTGAACTATACACTCCACAACTTGACAAAAGCCACTAGAAACTCTGTTATATTGTCTGAAAGGTCATGTATACAAGATCAACTGTTCCATCCGTCTCCATTATCTTTCCGACTATTCCACTCGACTCCATTCAGATTGAAGTGTTAACTTGACTCTAGATATGTGTTTAATATTGTCGTCAAAATGTACATAATTGCGACACAGTACAAAGTAATATATGCCACAAATGTGTACCCTTGTAATTATATTCAGGGTCTGTCGGATCTGTCAAATCGCGTTGAATGAATAATGGCCTCGCTCCAGATAGGGAATTGGGATAAATGAGATTTAACTCTGTTGACGGAATTGTGTATCCCTGATGCAAAGATTTGGGACTCAAGAGATGCTGGAGCATTCCTGTTGAATGGGAAAGATTTCAATTTATCGGTCAATCATATTTCAACAATATTCAAGCATTACAAACTTAGTGCCGACAGTCTTAATTTTATTGTGCTTGAAATATTATAATTTTACAATATAACGTTAAAGAATGAGATCGGTTTATATCTATATTTCTAAATATACATTCTGTCAAGAAAGTACCGGGAATTATCGATTTAAATCTGGCGGGGCAATGAGGCAGGTAAATTTTTTTTTCCTAGGTTGGTACCACTGTCCTTAATTACTATGCCAAGCTTGAGCGGGATCTGTCAATTAGTGTGTTTGCAACAGCTGATTTAGTCAGTCGATGTCAGAGTGCGTGCCGATTTTTACTATGGGTGATTACGTTGAGCAAAGAATTTGTTTAAAGTTTTGTGTTGCAAATGAATTTTCGTGTGCCGATGCATTGAAAATGTTGCAAAAGGCCTTTGGTGATAATGCTCTATCGAAAACTCGTGCATATCAGTGGTACAGAGTCTTCAAGGACGGTCGTGAAGTGGTCGCCCATCGACGGCTTCGATCGAAGATAACGTCGATAAAATTAAGGAAAGGGTGCTGGAAAACCGTCGTACCAGCTTGAGAGAGATAGCACATGATCTTAAGATATCCCACGAGTCCGCACGTACGATTTTGATTGATATTTTGGGCATGAGAAAGGTGGCCGCACGGCTCGTACCGAAGGATCTGAATTTTCTTCAAAAACGTCATCGCGAACATGTTGCTTCAGACATGCTGGATCGCTGTGATTCCGATTCTACATTCATGGAACGCATTATAACTGGTGATGAGACCTGGGTCTACGAGTACGATATGCAAACAAGCCAGCAATCATCGGAATGGGTGGCAAAAAATGAGCTGAAACCGAAAAAACCACGCCAAAGCCGCTCGAAAATGAAGGTGATGCTCATTGTTTTCTTCGATATCCGTGGCGTGGTGCACTACGAATTCATTCCAGAGGGTCAGACGGTAAACAAGGAGTATTACCTAGGCGTTATGAAACGTTTGCGTGAGCGTATCCGTAAGAAGCGGCCAAATTTGTGGGCGAACAACTCATGGATTTTGCATGACGATAACGCGCCTTCTCACCGAGCTACGATTGTGACTGACTTTCTCGCCAAAAACTCAACAAACGTGCTTCAGCAACCACCGTATTCGCCGGATTTGGCTCCCTGTGACTTTTTCCTTTTCCCAAATCTAAAATTGCCCCTTCGTGGCACCCGTTTTGAGTCGATTGAAGCCATGAAACAAAATTCGGCGCGAGAGCTAAGGTCCATCCCGGAAAGCGCCTATAAAAAATGTTTCGATAATTGGAAGTGTCGTTGGCATAGATGTATTGGAGCAACTGGAGTCTATTTTGAAGGCGACCCAATAAATTTTGACGATTAAATGTAAAAATGTTGTTTTAATTGAAAATTCCCGGTACTTTCTTGACAGAGTAGTATATTTATATATATAAATTCATATAAATATATATAAATATTATTTATATATTTTGGTATATAAAACCTGACATTATACCTTTTTTCAATATCGATGAGAAAAAGTAAGATTTCAATATAAATGATGATTAATATTGGATAACTCTTTCTATTTGTTAGGACCTTCTTGCGTATGGCAATAAAGTCACTAAAAAACTTCAGGATTATTTCATTTCTGGTTACCCTAAGAACTGTAAGTAATCGAAATTAATATTGCTACCAATACTTGTACTCCTCCAATGCCTATTCCTGGCTATCGTTTCGATCATCCACTCGTAGTAATATGGAAGTGCTCAATCATGTAGAATAGACTTCACACCTATCGGAATAAAAAATTTGACGGAAGATATCTAAACGCAGTAATGAATGAAGACACAATGATTGTAATAGAAGCTAGAGTTGTTGGTTAACGGTTGTTGGTGGTTAGGTATAAACACCATTGAAAAAGGACTCATCTCTTCTGTCTCCAATATCCTCTTCTAACTCCATGTGTTGAATCACATACTAGATCTCGAATGAAGCAATCTCTTCTTTATTATTTAAATTCTTCATTAATGGGTAGAAATTTCGATTATTTTTAGATAATCTATAGAATCAAGAATTTAGTAAATACAAGAAGTAAGTTTTCAATAATTATAGCGGGTGTTAAAAAATAGAGTTTCAATATTTTGGAAGCTGATTATAGACCTTTAAATAAGTAAAAACTTCCATATAAACATGGGTCCGCAAATGAGCAGTTATGGAGCTATAAGCAATTTTAGGATTTCAAATTAACTCTTAGCGCAACCAAATACGATATTCGATTCATTTTTATCTTTCGGAGATGTCTTATTCATTTATCTAACAATTAAAATGTTTTTCAGTCGGTTCTTAAAAAAAATCACAGCTGGCATAAAACATTTGGTTTGTATATGATATATACGTACTGTTATTGAGTATTTTACATCCGATTCGAGTTATTTACTTTCTTTCACTTTGTCGTTAAAAAAAGTTATTATTTCTGAATTTGAATTGACTTATTTTAATATTGAAACGAGTGATATGGTTTTTTATGTATGCCAACGGAAGTGGTCCTGAAGCACGTCGCCTTTATGCAGAGGCTCATCCCAATCGTCAACTTCCTTCTCATGTGACGTTCACTCAAGTTTTTAGATGATAGAAGAAATTTGGTTCCTTAGAAAAAACGCTCGTGATACTGGACGTTCAAGATCTGTAAGTACTCCAAAAGATGAAAAGCAAATGTTAAATATTTCGAATATCGTGACTGAAAATCCCGAAACAAGTGTAAGAAGAATTTCAGCGGAAGTAGGAATAAGTGCCCCCCTTGTCTGTATAACTATGCATCAACAACTTCTCTATCCATTCCATAGTCGACGCGTGAAAGCTCTTACTACTCCTGATCATCCAACCAGAAGGACATCATGTCAATGAGTTTTAACAAAGATTTTCAATTCTAATATACTTTTCACTGATGAAGCCAGCTTTACCAAAGATGGAAATATTCAACTTTCATAATAGCCATATTTGGTCAGATGTTAATCCACACATCATTCATGAATCCAGGCATCAATAGAGTTTCATATAAATATCTGGCTAGGTATTTTAGGAGATCATTTGTTAGGACCAGTTGTTTTACCAAGGAATGTAACAGAAGCCGCATACCTTAACTTTC
Organism: Megalocaria dilatata; assembly: GCA_034642435.1. NCBI lineage: Eukaryota > Metazoa > Arthropoda > Insecta > Coleoptera > Coccinellidae > Megalocaria > Megalocaria dilatata. The sequence continues at coordinate 78,007,552 of CM067854.1, forward strand.
TTCAAAATACCTTCCCGAGTTCCTAGAAGGGGTAACTTCAAATTAGTGCATGAATATCTGGTTTATGCAAGATGGAGGGCCCCCACATTATACACTTGCTGTTAGAGAACATTCAGATCAAACATTCACCAGAAGATGGATAGGACAAGGATGCTCAGTGCCATGGCCTGCTATATCTCCCGATTTGTATCCTTTGAACTTCTGTATTTGGGGTTATTTGAAAAGTTTAGCAAATAACATCGAAGAGTTGCAACATTAGATTGAACTATCCTGTCAAACGATCCGAACACAACCGGGTCTTTTCGAAGGAGTACGTAATTCCTTCCAGCGACGACGTACTTCCTGCCAGGAAATGGACGGTGGTCACATAAAACAATACAAAACACTAGAAGTCAAAAATAAATCGAACATCTTCTGTAATTAATCGTATTTGGTTGCGCTAGTAGTTAATTTGAAAACCGAAAATCGCTTATATCTCCAAAACGGTTTATTTGCTAACCCATGTTTTGAAACTTCATACTTATTTTGAGGTCTAGAATTAGCTTCCAAAATATTGAAACGTTGTTTTTTATTACAATTATGATTTTGAGTCTACTTAATAAAAGCTTTAATTCAGAATTAAAAATATCAGAAATCTGAAAAACTCACTTGTTATGTTTGTAATATATAAAGTGAAAATTGTAGTTTGGAATGCATTGAGAAAAATGGGTAGTAATTTCAAATATGAATAACTGTGAAAGCTTTGGACTGATTTGCGAACTCAACCGAGATATTCAGGCTCTTTTCAAGTTCGAAAGTAATAATGTTTAAGATGACGCCCACGCTGATCTGATAGACAATATTATTTAAATATTTTAATATTTACAGATATATTCTGTTAGTGTTCTACATATTTAATTTCAAAAAATTATATTTAATATTATATTATAACTTCAGGAATTAAATTAATGTCGTATGGGTACCACTTATATCAAACGACATATAAAATAAACATTCATCATAATACATCCAAATGATATAACAAAATCCAATAAATATAAATTGTTAACAAAAATCCTATAAATTAAATATTTTGAGTAGACAAAATTTTTGTTTCTACTCATCCCTCTTTAGAAAACAGATGTCTTTCCAAAATGTTCAACATAATCTTAAGAATTTCATCATAAAACTATCTTAGAATATTCAATATTATTGGATATCTAACTAAGTTACTTTTTATAAAACCTCAAGATATGTGAAAACATTACTAAAAAATGGATTTTAAGAGAGACTTTGCTTCGTCAGTACTCATCCACATTATTCAATAAAATATAACATCAATCAACAAAAAATATTTTTTCACCTTTAACAATTCAGAAATCTTCTTGGTAAATGAATACTGAAAATTTAAATGGAGTGTAATGTTAACTCGAAATAAATAGTTCTGTGGTTTACCATTGATCTTAAAGATTGAAAGGCAATTTAACGGCCTCTGTTATAGCACAAGGATCATCTGTATAAAGAATGCTAAGGAAACCAAATAATTATATATTATGAATAAAATAAAATAAATGGGGGTTTAGACTTGATAGAAGGTATATAAAATATTTAAATAATTTTATATAAATTAATGATAATTTTATATATATCATTTAAATATTTTAATATTTACAGAATATATCTGTAAATTAGGCTAACAGAATATATCTGTAAATATTAAAATATTTAAATAATTTTATAAACCTTCTATCAAGTATAAACCGCCATTTATTTTATGATACACAATATATTTGGAGTATAAATAAGTTCGTATTTTTTTCGAAAACTGAAGCTTTTCTGTAAAAAATTGGTTATACATCTAAAGTTCAAAGTATTGTCCGTCACTAGCCACTATATTTTCCCATCTTTCTGGCAGTTGACGGATTCCATCGTGAAAAAAGGGCTGTTTCTTTGGCCACTATCCATGTATCGGTCCATTTTTTGACTTCATCGTAGTTGGAGAATTGCTGGTCAGCTAGACTATGTTGCATCGGAAGTTAAGGTAATCGGAAGGAGTAATGTTTGGGCTGTACGGCGAGTGGGGTAGGACTTCCCAGTTGAGCATTCATAAGTACGTTTCAACTGGCAACATAACATGTGTCATGCTACAAAGTAACTGTAGGCGTATTTCGCCCGTTTCCTTACAATGATCGGCTCAAACGCATCAATTGTCGTCGGTACATCTATGATTCTTTCGTTTCATTATAGCAGCTTATAATATACCACACCCAGCTGGTTCCACCAAATACACAGTATGATCTTTTCGCCATAAATATTCGAATTGACAGCTGATGATGAGGCATCCATAAGTTGCCCGACGTTTTGGATTATCGTAATGAACCCACCTTTCATTGCCATTCACCCTTCGATAGAAAACCCCCTTTCTTTTTTGCCGTTGCAGCAGTTGTTCACACGTGAAAAAACGGCGTTTGTACGTTGGTTATCTTCAGTTCATACTGCACCCTTCCTACCTTTCGGATCGTTCCCATTTCTTCTAAATGATGGCAAATGGGTGGTTGAGTGACTCCAAGTGTGTCCAAAAGTTCCTCTTGCATTTGTGATGGATATTTATCGAGCCTTGCGTCTTATTCTTCATTTTTCAACTTTGGTGCCTCTCCGGATCGTTCACACTTTTAACACGTTAAGTGCCACCATGCTTTCCGAAAAAACTGACCCAGGGGCCACAATTTTTTTATTACATATTCATCTTCCTTGATGTTCAATTGAATAAAATTTTTGTATGTAAAAACCAATTTTTTGTTTTTTGATGTACTTTTGATGCCATTTTCTTGTGGTGACACAATGGTCTCACGCGGCCCCTGGATTATCTCAACGTTCCAACAGGCCACGGGAGACCAATGTGTCACCGCACAATTCCTGTCGAAACGTGCACTTTTGCCGTCCTGTGAATAAGCGATGTCGCATAGTTTATTCAGTCTTAGTTTCTGCTGGAACTGTAAGCATATTACGCGATGTCTTATGAGAAAAATCAAGCACAAATGCTCAAATTGTGGCAGGAGTGCATTTCTGATGAAGAATTAGATGAGGTTTTCGAAACAGATGGTTCAGCTGATGAAACTCTTGTTCCATTTCGAGGAAGATTGAAATTTCGACAGTACATTTCAAACAAGAGGCATAAGTTCGGAAAAAAACTCTTCAAACTATGCCTGAAGGATTGATATACATATGACTTTCAAATATACTGTGGAAAATCCAAAGAAGCTAATTCTGCCGTATCTACCTCCGTAGTGATGAAGTTGATGATCAATCTTTTAGATTCTGTGCACAGACAATTATTACACATCAGTAAGTCTTGCATATTCTCTTCTACAAAGAAAAACCAACCTCATCGGGACTCTGAGATGGAACAGAAAGTATAATCCGAAGGATGTAATCGAAAAAAAATTGGGAATTGGAGAATCTATTACGAATGAATGTAAACAAGGAATTGTAGTACAAAAATAGAAAGACAAGAGAGATGTTCTATTGCCGAGTACAAAATATGGAAGTGAAATGGTTACAATAATAAAAAGGGGAAAACAAATCCAAAAGCCTAAAAACGTAGTGGAATATAACAAATATAAAGCATACATTGATATTTCTGACCAATTGAAAGCTTACAACACTTCCCTAAGGAAAAGCATGAAGTGGTACAGGAAACTAGCATTCGAACTTCTGACCGGAACCACAATGGTGAATGCATACTTGGTTCATAAAGAAGTAACTAAAACAAATATAACGATAACACAGTTCAAAGAGTCAGTTGTAGAAGGTCTTCTCAAAATTCAAAGTAAAGAGCAATCAACCGTAAACGACGATGACCAACATGTTATGAAAGATTTCGGACGAGCACAAAGACGACGGTGTGCGAATTGCTACCAAAAAATTGTCGCCATATCAGGTAGAATTACTGCCAGCAAAAGAACTCCTCAAACTACAAAAAAATGTTTGAAATGTGACAAACATTTTTGCATAGACTGTTTTTTTGAAGTGCATAGTGCACAGATGAAAATATGAGAGTTCAACAAAGAATGCACATATTCTTTGTTGAACTTGTTTTTTTTTTAAAGTTTTTTACAATCTGTTTTGATGTATTTTTTTGAGTTTTTTATATTCTTTTTTCATTTTATTCTTAAATTATGAGTTTTTTCTATGGTTATTCGAGAAAAATAATAATAAAATAATGGTAAAAAATAAATTGGGAATATTCACTACCTAAAAAAATTCAACCTTCCTAAATAGTAACCCAATGCATCAAATCGCAGGCCAAACACAAAATTCGTCGTAGCAGGCCATGCTCTACGCTATACATTATTCTCCAGATGTGAAGGAGAGACCACAGGAGAAATACGCGAATTATATACGAGACGTAGGTCGTGAGGCAAGAGTGGTCTCACGCGGCACACCACTCCCAAAAATGTGTGAAGCCTATGTGATCTCGCATGGCACTTAACGTGTTAAATCGGCAAACCACTTCTGAGATGTTCGTTTAGGCAGAGCATGGCCAGCATAAACATTCACGTTATTCGGTACAAAAGTTGATATTTTGAGAGTGCACCGAAAATATTATATAGTAAATTTGAATATCAAAACAGATTTAATCTGTAAGTCTCCTATAATTTTAATCTCAAAAAATTTTAGAATTAAATTAATGTCTTATAAGCTTATATTGAATAGACATATAAAATCAAAACTCAATATATAATATCAAATTTTATAAATAACCCAACAAATATAAATTGTCAATTAGAATTAATAAATAAATATTAATGGGAAACAAAACTTTGTTTCTGATCTTACAATTATGAAAACTAAATGCTTTTCAAAAATACAAAACATAATTTAAAACTTCTCAAAATAATAATTAACTTGAAATATTTAATATATTTAAATATTTGAATAAGTGAATAAGTTACTTCAAAAATCTCTCAAAACATGTTTCACGTCCTTCAAAAAACAATTAGAATTCAGATAAGGTCTTCATCGGTCCTACTTCACATTTAAAAAATAAAATCAATTAACAACAAATAACTCACCTCCAAGACCTCGTGGTATCCTCGCTTGGACACACTAACTTTAAAATCCAAGGTATTCTATGTTCCTCACAAAAATCACACAAAGCTTGCAAGGCACTATATATTAATGTATTATTTTATTTTATATATAATATATAATTATATTCAGGTTTAAAAAATCTCATTATATAAATATCAAGTGGTTTAAATAAGACCATATAGTGCCTTGCAAGCTGTGTGATTTTTGTGACTAACAAAGAATACCTTGGATTTTAAATTAGTGTGTTCAAGCGAGGATACCACGAGATCTTGGAGGTGAGTTATTTGGTGTTAATTGATTTTATTTTTTTAAATGTGAAGTAGGACCAATGTAGAACTTATCTGAATTCTAATTGTTTTTTGAGGATGTGAAAAATGTTTTGAGAGATTTTTTAAGTAACTTATTCACTTATTCAAATAATAATAATAATAATAATAATAATAAAGTTTATTTGGCTAAATAAACTGAATACATCGCTGAGGTATATAATGAAATTATAACCTGTACGCAATATTAAATTAATAATAATTCTAAAAATCCCCTATGAGAGAAACAATCAACAAAGAAAATGAAAAACAAAGAGAGAAACATCCAAGCGGTCAGATCCATCCACAGCGGGTCTCGGTGCTAAATCTTCAAAACAGGCAAGCGAATGTCCAATTTGTTATCAGCACTTTTAATTCAAATTACTTAACATCGGTTAATAAACGTCTCTTAGTTAGTAAGTTATTTAAATATATTGAATATTTCGAGTAAATTATCAATTTGAGAAGTTTTAAATTATGTTTTGTATTTTTAAATAGCATCTAGTTTTCATAATTGTAAGATCAGAAACAAAATTTTGTCTCTAAATATTTATTTGTTAATTTTAATTGACAATTTATATTTGTTGGGTTATTTATTCCATTTGATATTATATATTGAGTTTTGATTTTATACGTCTTTTAAACATAAGCGGTGCTCATAAGATATTAATTCAATTCTGTTTTTGAATAAAACTTTTTGAAATTCAAATTATAGGGGACTAAGAGATCAAATCTGTTTCGATATTTAAAATTTGTAATATTCCTTCTATCAAGGAAAAACCTCTTCTTATTATTTAATATTATATAGTATGTATTTTACACTTCAGCGAAATGACAGTGCTGAAAGAAGCCTAATTCTGCACCATTTATATCGAACGAATCTTTACTTTCGAAAATATCGGGAAGATTTCAAAAGTGAATAACTTCAAAACTATCGAATAGATGTTGCCCATTAATGAAATTAACCAGGAATATTTTAAACCTCTAATATTCCCTTAAGTTTCAGAAGTCTAGCTCTCTTCGTGCAAAAGTTAGCTGACCAGCCGGACAATTATCAGTTATCCCAGATTCTCCATCAGTGAGTCCGATTTAGTCCTTTAAAACTATTTTCGGCTTTAAATCAAGAAATAATAGACATTTGAGTGAAACAAGTAAAAACGCTGGGTTTAACATAGAACTCGGTTGATGAATATTTTCAAATAAACCATATTTTACAATATGGCAACAAGTACCACAAAAAGCACAATACTATCGACGCCCGTGGCTTGAATTTTTAACTTGTTGGGTATTGTAGAACTTTGTAATATCAAGGCCAAAATTATCAGTCACAAAATATGGAAACTAGGACTACAGTGAGGCGAAAGCGTTCCAGTCAATCTGCACTCTGCTTCGCTTTAGTTCTGCAGTCAAATAACCTCATTTAAACTCAATAAATGTTCCTGGGAATACTATTTGTCCCAATTCTATTTCCATTAAATAACACTGCTTCAGAGATACTTCGGAAAAAACATGTTGTCTTCTATTGATTTATTCATTAAATAAATAAAATACACGTTCACTTATTTTGTGCAAAATCCTGTGGCGCATCTCTGAAAACGCTAATACTACTAATACTGGAACTCTGCTGTATTAAGTAAGGAACTTCCTCAAAAAGTTCTTCAAGCTATGAATGAAATTGATTATACTTATTACCGGAAGAACTGGAAGCGTTCGATTAGCATGAATAAATAATTAACCCATGGATAAATAATTAACCACATCAACTTGAAATTTTGAAGATATAATTTCAGTTCCAAATAAAATTGTTTGCATTCTGATATTAGTTCTATTCTCGTTCGATAATTCTGATGTGTTCGAATTTTATGAAGAAGATATAGATATCAGATCTAATATTGTTATATCGGGTGTGTTTTTTTAGAGTGATAGAACTTTCGTTAGGGATAACTGTGATTTGACAGAATGTAGAAGCCATGTTGTTTTGTCATTTCTACTCAGTAAGCATTGACAAATTATCATGAGAAGACTCACGCCGAAACAACGTTCACAAATTGTTGAAATTCATTTTTAAAATCCGTGTTCTATTTGCCAAACTTATAGAGCACTTCGTGAAATTTACATGGTTTACAGAATCGTCCATCAGAGCAGCTTATTCGTCGAGCTATCGATAGATTTCGGACAACATTTTCTCTACTCGATGCAACAACAGCAACAAGACAAAGAACTGTACGTACAGAAGAAAATATCGCTGCTGTAAGTCATAGTGTTAATAATGATCCAGATTTGTCTATTCGCCAAAGTTCACAACAAGTTGGACATTGTGCATTCACTACATGGAAAATTTTGCGTAAAGATATTGGTCTAAACCCATACAAGATCCAACTGGTTCAAGAACTAAAGCCACTTGACCATAATAAGAGTCGTTTGTTTGCTGATTGGGCCCTAGAACAGCTTAAAGTTGATCCACTTTTTTATCGTAAAATTGTGTTTAGTGATGAGGCTCATTTCTGGTTGAACAGCTATATAAACAAGCAAAATTGCCGTATATGGAGTGAAAACAATCCTCAAGAAGTTGTGCAGGTTCCATTGCATCCTGAAAAATGCACTGTATGGTGTGCTTTACACGTTGGAGGCACCATCGGTCCATATTGTTTTGAAAACGATGCTGGAGCTAATGTTACAGTGAATGGTGGTCTTTCCAGATCGATGATTATTTGTTTCAAAATTTTAATGGTATCGACCCAGAAGTGTTTTGGTTCCAACAAGATGGTGCTACAGCTCAGGCTGCTACCGTAACAATTGATTTATTGAAAGGAAGATTTGGCGATAACATTATTTCGAGATATGGTCCAATTAATTGGTCTCCAAGATCATACGGCATAACTCCACTTGATTATTTTCTTTGGGGTTATGTCAAGTCATTGGTTTATGCTGATGAACCAGAAATAATAGACGCTTAGGAAGCCAACATAACTCGTGCTATTGATGAAACAAGGCCTGAATTACTCGAAAAAGTGGTCCAAAATTGATTTGGTCGAATGCGGTTCCTCAGAGCTAGTCGTGGTGGACATAAGCCGGAAATTATTTTTAAAACATAAATGTCATATAATTATCTTTCAAATGAAAAAAAATTGGCTTCAATCTTAATTTAAATGTGTTTTTTATTTCAATTTAAAGTTCTATCCCTCTAGAAAAAACACCCGATATATGTAAAAAAAAGTTCATTTCAATTATATACTGTAAGAGTATACATTATGTGCTATTTAATTCTCGAATGAAACTTCAATTTCCGCTCACACTGGAAAGAATATAAGCTGGTAACCAAGTAAATATTTTCATAACGCTTCTCTATTTAGACAAAGTTAAATTTTGAAGAACTTTGATTATTTCACTTCGTTATAATTGCTATTACCTATTGAATATAACGTTATACGCATTGAATGTTCGTGGAAATCCACTATCTATTATTTATATATCTGGAAATAATTTCCACATAATCTAGATGACCTCGAAATCTACTTCCCTGTCAGATCCACATGTCAACCCCTGCTCTTACGTTAAAACTTGTTAGTCATAGAAAGACCATATTTCACAACCAATCTTCCCGAACATATAGGAATGCGACATAACATCAGTGCCGTTTGGCTTAGAACTCGCAACACAGTACATCACGCCCTCCATCATATCACCCTAGAGATTTTTATCCCCTGCGAGTCGATCATAAGGGATGTGTCACAGATAGTGACAGATATAGTGAGTCGACTTCTGAAGGAGGGGATTAATGTCCGGCATCCTCTTACTTCGGAGTTCCTTCGTCTTGAACTCTCCAATTTCGGTACAAAATCAGTGCCGTATACTGAAGTGGCATGAAATAGCACCTGCTGAGGTGTCAAAATTTCGCTAATATTTATATTTGAGTAATTCCAAATGAATGGTAATAGGATGGATCACTTCTAAAGAATGTCTTTGATTTTCAACAAGTTCATGTTAATGATTAATTACAAGATACTGAAGAAACAATGAATACGAGAAATTCAATACACTGGCCAGAACATAACCCTTTATAGGTGTAAAATTTTCCTGTATATTTCTGATATACCTGTTGATAAAAGTACAGAAAACAGATCCCAAACTATTCGAAAACTCTCTTCGAAACTTCAACACTTAAAAATCAAAGACTTTCATATTAATCTGAACCAATTGATAGGATGCTTTGCTTGGGAGCTCTTATTAGTAATAATAGGTAGAAAAATACTCATTGAAGCCATCACAGATTCATAATAAAAGTTCACTCGCATTATACCTGTCGTCAAAATAGTCTAAGATGTCTTTACACTGGTCGTCAACCTCACAGAATATTGAGGTTCCTCGAAAATGACAAAAGTGACAGTGCTTATTGGGACATCCGTTCCTGGTTTGTTCGAGTGAACGTTGAATCGGAGTATCTCAATCAATTTTAGTTTGTCGATATAGATACATTTCAGTATATCAATTCGCGTTATTATGATACGTGGAGAAAAAAGGAAGATAAAAAACTTAGCTATAACTTGCGATACAACGAAACTTTCTATCACATAGCCAAAAAGAAACAAAGCAACAATTCTCACAAACACGAGATATCGCAGCTAATAGAAAAAACATCGAGTACTGACCGGTTCATCAGTGTTACTGGAGTATTTAATTAAAAACAGTACCAAATTTAAATCCTGTAGTTTGTAAATTTACCATTACCCCATTGATATATGTAACGGTAAAATTTTTTCACCAGAATTTAAACATAAAGCGAATTATATACCATTCATCAGTTTGAAATCATTTTCGTGGTGTAAGTGTAATTATAAAATTAGATTACATTTGTAGATGAAGTTATTAGCTTGCGATATTTCCAAAGATTCAAATGAACTCTAATAATAAGACATTGATAAAATCAATAAGGAATCTTCAACAGTCTTATATTTCTTTTATGTTGATGATTTATCCACAAGAAAAAACTTCCTAAGTTACATTTCATGAGCATTAACTTCTCTTTATCACTTTATCAACTGCACGGAATTCCTCTTGTAAAATTCATCCCATCTTAAAAAAATTGTTTCACGTGAATGACATCTTCTGGAAAGGTTCTGTTTATAAAAATTGAATTTTTGAATATCAAAACAGATTTAATCTGTTAGTCTCCTACAATTTTAATTTAAAAAAATTTATTCAAGAAACTTTAAGAATTAAATCAATGTCTTCATAAGCACTGCTCATATTTAATAGACGTATAAAATCGAAACTCATTATACAATATCAAATGGAATAAAGAAAACCCAACGAATATAAATTGTCAATTAAAATTAATAAATAAATATATATTTTTTGTTTCGTTCAAGGCATGCGTACTGAACTCTTCAGACAAATGTACGAAGTCCTGTTTGTTACAAAATGTATTGTTTTCTGATCTTATATTTATCAAGACTAAATCGGTCTCAAAAATATACAAAATAATTTTAAGAACTTCTCACAAACCAATTTGTTTGAAATGTTTAATATATTTGAATAAATTGCTTCAAAAACTCTCAAAACATGTAGCACATCCTCAAAAATAATTAGAATTCAGATGAGAGCAGTTCAACATTACATATAAAAAATAATAATAAAATAAATTAACAATAAATAGACTTACCAAATGCCGTCTCTGGAAAGATGTGATTTGAATAACATTCAACTAGGTATACTAATATCCAAGGTACTCTATGTTCTATGCTCACAACAAAATCACACAAAGTTTATGAGGCACTTTAATGGTCTCAGTTAAAAACATTCAACACTGTATAATAAATTTCTTTATGTGAAAACCTAATATAATTATATATTATATATGAAATAAAATAATAAAAAACGGTTTTTTTTACTTGATGCTCATAATTAATAGACGTATAAAATCAAAACTCATTATACAATATCAAATGGAATCAAGAAAACCCAACGAATATAAATTGTCAATTAAAATTAATAAATATTTTTTGTTTCGTTCCAGGCATGCGAACTGAACTCTTCAGATAATCTTACGAAGCACTGTTTGTTAGAAAATGTATTGTTTTCTGATCTTATATTTATGAAGACTAAATCTGTCTGAAAAATATACAAAATGATTTTAAGAACATCAAAAAACCAATTCATTTGAAATATTTGATATATTTAAATAAATTGCTTCAAAAACTCTCAAAACATGTAGCACATCCTCGAAAATAATCAGAATTCTACGCTTCGTACGTTTGTCTGAAGAGTTCAGTACGCATGCCTGGAATGAAACAAAAAATATTTATTTATTTTTTAATTTTAATTGACAATTTATATTCGTTGGGTTTTCTTAATTCCATTTAATATTGTATAATGAGTTTCGATTTAATACGTCTATTAAATATAAGCAGTGCTTATAAAGACATTAATTTAATTCTAAAAGTTTCTTGAAAAAATTTTTTGAAATTAAAATTGTGGAAAACTAAGAGATTAAATCTCTTCTGATATTCAAATTTTGTAATAATCCTTCTATCAAGTGAAAATTGAATTTGTCGCTGTTCTTTTGAGTTGCATTCTAAATTCTCTCATCTTTACTAATTTAATTTTAACGGTATTTGTAAAATTGGTTCTCAACATGTCATAAAATATGAAATGTTATTTTTTCAACTAATTATTGTGCATCATCAGGAAGGATCTAACTGGTCGCTATTATAATTTAGTTTAAATGGTGTAAGGAATAGTAAATAAACTTCAGTTCTCTTGAATTTTTATTTATGAAAAGCAATTGTTTCCTCGCATTGTGGCTTCATCAGGTTCTACATCTGAACGTTTTTCATTGATGAAGAGTTGTGGAAATAGCATTTTACGATTTTTTCATTGAAAATGAGTTTCCATCAGGAAAAAAACTGAATTCATCAAATATAAGTAAATATTTTATTATGTGAAATCTATAACGATACCGCCGAACTCCTTTATTATACTAATTTGTCATGTTGAGGTACTTCCTAAGGATATAGCTATGCAGAAAAATCGCCCAGGAAAAAAACTTGCGGGGCAAGCAGAGGTTTCAAGGTAAACATTTCTCAAGATCTAGATAATTCCAGTGCACTCCAATAAATTCATATTTTATTTTGGATTGATAAATATCGCAACATTCAATCTGAATAAACTATCTGTACAGAGCAGGGTATTACTGCTCTGTTTTCACAGATCTGTACGACAAAAACATCAAAATCTCATTCACTAGAAAAAATCGAACTATTGGAAGAAATTCTTCTAATCTTCACTATGATATAATGAATTATTGAAGTGGCCAGTATTGTTTTGAATAGAATAAGATATTTAGTTATTGAAATGTTGGTATTCTCAATCAACATTCATTAAAAATTCTCAAACGAGTAACTGTTGAAACTAATTTCAACATCAACCCTATGTGACAAGAATACAGGCTACACCACTGCCTGATATCGAAGTTTCTGCTCTGAGAACTTCCAAGTTCCGTGTTAAAATCTCGCCCTACAAATTCCAGTTCGTCGTCTTGAACTTCATCAAAGTTGATAATGGGATTGCAATAAATGTCGTGTTATAATATTTGTGCTGTCGGATACACATATGCAGAAGAACGGGGAAAGTTTTATTAATTGTCCTAGAGGAGTTGCTTCGTGTTCTACTATTTGTAAATGATCATTAAGCTAGAGCAGACGACGAAGCGATAAAAGTTCTCATGAAATCTTGGAAAGTCAAATACTTTAAGCAAGGTCTATTACACTAGAGATCAAAGCTACTAACTTGGGCTTATTCGCTATATAGTTTGAATGAGTCCTACGCAAGTTCATACAATCCAAACATTAATGAAAGATGGTAGGAAGTGTTTCGAGGTCGTCACTGCAACTGATAATCCAAGCACATTCTGAAAATTCACGACCAAAAGTGATTTAACGAATAATATAGGAAAAATTAGGGGTCAAAATAAGTTCGTGCAGTTTTGATAACATACTATATGTATATCGCTACTAGTTTATTGTCCATTGTTTCATCTGAAAACATCTCCATTTTGAAGTGTCATCATTTGTCCTTCTTTTCGGTATCTGTTTTTCGCTAAATAATGTGTTTTTGCGAGGAGTTTTGCTTCGTTACTTCAATATGAAGTCATCATTTTCTAGTGGATGTTTAAGGTGATCATGCTCTAGCTGAATGAACATGTAAAGTGGTTTGCTCGATTTAAAAGTGGAAATTTCTATTCGGAAGACGATGTCATATACACTTTCAGATATATGTACTGAAAATTACTATAAAGAAGTATTTGCATATTACAGATAATAGCTGGAATTAATTCTCCAGAACCTCCATAGATTTTAATCTATATAAATCTCATGAAAACATTCAGAATTAAATTTTGAAATATGTCCTAGATACACTGTATAACTTTGTAGACATATATATTATCATCACATGTGGTGAAAATATACTCATAAAGAATCCAGAGAAATATAAAATAATGACCAAATTATTTAGACATCACCTTATACACATATATACTAACTGACAAGGAAACTGCAACACCCAAAAGGAGCTGTTTAAATTTTAATTTTTTTTGCCGAAACATAGATAGTATTGCAAGAAGTAAATGATTAAAACTTGGAGAAAAAAATCATGAAGGTCTTTTCATGTAAACATTTTTTTTTAACTTTTTTTTTCTACATATTTAAATGTAATCGTTTTTTGAAAATTTTTTAAATTTTACAACAAACTAGCTGTTCGAGGAGATCCAAAGTCGATGTTTAGTTGTTGTTAAAATGCCTAGAGCACGTGTACGTGGAATTTATCGTCAGCTAAGTGAATTTGAAAGAGCGGGAATTATTGGTTTACGGGAGGCGGGGTTGTCATTTCGAGAAATCGCTAACCGTACGAACAGAAATCCAACTACTGTCATGAGATGTTGTCAAGCGTGGTTTGATAATGCCCAAAATCGAAGTAGGCACCGGACTTCGAAGGGGCACAAATGAAGTTCAAGATCGACGTCTAAGACTTATGGCTATTAGAGACCGATTTGCGACAACTCGATCTCTGGCTGATGAGTGGTTAGGAGAACAAGGCCATCCTGTAACTGTCCGAAGGGTTTACCGCCGGATAAGGTCTTTTAGACTGCAGCATTATCGACCCCATCTTGTATTACCTCTGACGATTGAGCATTGCCGGCAACGATTACAGTGGTGCAGAGAACGTCAATATTGGAATGTGGAATGGCATCAGGTCGTCTTTTCTGATGAATCTCGATTCTCCTTGTGTGCACATGATGGCCGAAGATGGGTTAAACAACGTCGGGGAGAAAGATGTGAACCTCAGTTTGATATTGAGTGTCATGTACACCAGACAGTAGGCGTTATGGTATGGGGTGCTATTGCACATGCAAGTAGCTCACCTTTAGTCTTTATTCGAGGTAACATGACAGCGCTGCGTGACCTTCAAGAAATAGTGGAGCCATATGCTCTTCCCTACCTTAACCGGCTCGAGAATCCAATATTTCAGCAAAATAATGCTTGACCTCATGTTGCCAGAGTTAGTTTGAACTTTGTTGAAGCGACCCATGTGAATCTTTTGCCATGGCCGCCCAGATCCCCCCATCTTTCGCCCATAGAGCATGTTTGGGACATCATGGGTAGAAGGCTTGGAAATTTACCCCAGCCTCCATGGACTTTGGCGGCTCTGAGACATGAACTACAGGTAGCTTGGGAAAGTATCTCTCAAGAGGAAAGAGGCCATCTTATTGCATTAATGCCAAGACTTGTTGGGGAGTGTATAGCTAATCGCGGTGGACAAACACATTATTAACAAATTTATTAAAAGAAATTGTGAACCATTCCTTTTTTTCTTCAAATTTCAATCATTTATTGCTTGCTATACTATCTATGTTTTACCAAAGAAAATTTTAAATTTGAACTGCTTCTTCTGGGTGTTGCAGTTTCTTTGTCAGTCTGTATATGTTTCGATTGGATGTTAAAGTATCACAAGTTCCATCACCAGCAAATGTTCAACATATGTTGTTGCAGAAATGTCTAGTGACAAAAAGATATTTTATATATTTTTAAATGATTATTTTGTTTATTCAAATAACTCATTACTGAAGAGATTTGGGTCCGAATTTATCAGGTTTTTTCTCTGGAGAATGTGCTATATATTCTTTAAAAAAGGAAAATGAGAAAAGGTTTTTTTGAATGATATGTTGAATATTTTGTGGTGATGGAACTTGTGGTTTTTTAACAACCATACAACATATATGTATATGATGTCTAAATAATTCATATAAGTTTATATTTCTTTTGATTCTTTATTAGTTAATTTCCAATAGGAAATATAATAGGCTTTAATATATGATGGTATTTTATTATTTCAAATCAGACGATCTAACAAAAATAACCAGTAAACAAATAATCAAAGAACCGTATGGGTTTGCACAATAATCGAAAACTGAATCAGTTATCCAATAGGTATTATACAGGGTTATCCATTTTGTGATTCCGAAAGTATATGTGAATAAAACACTCATTCATTTAGAATATAAGTCAAATTCTTATTTCAATATAATGCTCGGACCTTTCCATTATTTGTGCAAAACAACATCATTTAAATGTCCTCCGCGTGTTCTCTTACAGGATTCGATCCTTGTGAGGTAAGTTTCGATGACTCGCCAGCACATTTCGGGCAATATCTCACCAATAACTTGACAGATGTTGATTTTCAGACCGCCAATAATCTGAGGATTATCGGCGTAAACAGGATCCTTCGTATAACCCCGCAACAAGAATCCAAAGGCAAAAAATCACAAGATCTTGGTGGCCAATTTACCGAAACGAGAAATTACGCGTCCTTGAAATTTTTCTTGTAATAGAGCCAAAACGGGTCGTGTTATGTGGTTTGTTGCACCATCTTCCTGGAACCACATCTCTTCCAATTCCATATCATTACTTTCAGACGAAAAATATTTGTAATCATTTGGCTATAGAGATGAGAATTGACGGTTTGAGTGACACCTTTTTCATTTTCAAATAAGTACAGGCCAATCAGTCCACCAGACTAAATTGCACACCATACAGTGACTTTTTGTGGATGTAATGGTTTCTCAGCAGTTGTATGAGGATTTTCGCTGCCCCAGATGCTACAATTTTGCTTGTTGACATAGTCACCGAGTGGAAACTGTACTTCGTCGCTGAAGAAAATTCGATGCGAAAATTCGTCATTCAAATGTTGTTGTTCAAGCACCCAATCCTCATATTAGGCTCTACGCATTCTATAGTCAGCTGGCTTTAGTTCTTGTGCCAAATGAACCTTATGAGGATGGAGATGCAAATCCAAGTGTATTTGTTTACCTTATAACTCCTATCGTTGATGTTCAGTCGATTTTTCTGAAAGGTCACATACCTATCTTCCTATATATTCATTCCTTGATGCTAGAATACGACTGATTTTTAAAGGTTAACCCCATAATAATTCTTTACATACTATCTTCGTTTTTAAAATATAGACAAAGGTAGAAAGCCTGTTCAAGATTCAGCTATATCAGAGGTGCGCATGTGTGAAAACAAATTATAATTATTCTTTGAGGAGGATTCATTTCAATATCTTACTCGAAGATATCAAGCAGAATAATTCTGTCATACCCCGACAAATTTTAATTTAAATAATTTCTTACATTTGAAGAAAATCAATTCAAATCATGCATTCGACACACTTTCTATTTACCATGCTCATACTCGTTATCAAATTGAATAAAATGTCTTAGAAACACTTCTTCTTTTTAGTAAACATATAGAATTATCAAACATTGCACATTGCACACGAACAAACAATAAAATCATTCAGTTTGTACTTGAAAGCCATCCTATCAAGTCAACAAATTGCTTCTTTCGAAAACTATCGTCCTTACAAATTATCGGACTGACTTAGAAATACACAGCTTTGAGTTTGATCAGGAACTCTTCATCATTCTGTACTCAGCTGCTATTGAAATATGTTCATATGAGAGCAAACCAATATTTCTATGAAAGTTTTCATAGTAGAAGTTTGATATTCAATTTGAAACTGGGAGAAATATAAAGGTTTTTTGTTTAACAGCAAGTAGAACTCATGATAAAGATTTAACTTGAAATTGCCTATTTTAGGTTGCAAAAGTACATAATCTTAATGAAGAAAATGATCCTAATATTGCTTAGGGATGGCACAAACAAAACGGTACTCCACATATAAAAATAATAAATTGCATAATTTTTTCTAGAAAAAGAATCATTCATCTACATCATCTTCTTCATCATCATTAGTAATGAACTCATATAATAATAATAAAGTTTATTCTGAAATCACACTAATGGGCAAGGTTTAAATACGTGTTATACCACAGTGTATTTCAAGTCAAGAAGTCTTGGAGTCAGAAATGAATTAGTGTTGTGAAAAAGTGGCACCACCAACTGATTCATCTGAATACTAACCTCTTCCACATTCTGGCAACCAAGCGATAAAAGGAACCTCGAGCAGAATCCGAACATGCAAATGTAACAAACTCCGAAGTCTTCATCTCCATCTCGAACCTAAAATACGTTTAAGTGATTCACCAGATCGCTACGACCTCGCTGAGGCCCTTTCCATCAGCCAAGGTGATCCATCCAGATTATCCCGACTTGGAATATGTAAATCAGGAATCCGAACTCGATGATATCGACATCGGATCGCGTTAGAAGTTTGCCACATATCCATTAAAGATCAATATCGGCAGATGGAGTTTATCCAGAGCTAATACGGGAGCTCCGGCTGTCGGTGGCACAATGCCATATAGAACGGGCAGGAAGCGGGAACCGTGCCATTCCCGGGGATGCGGGATGCATTTATTATTCCGAGTGCATTCTCTACATTTACCTCTCGAACCTATTTCAGCCTAATTGTTGATGAAATATTCATTCTTTCGATGCCTAACTTTAGATTTCCTGATTCCCATGTGTTCCTGTCTGTCGTATAGTGCGCTATCCGGGATTGCATGCCCGCTGAAAGTTTTATTATCTTATTTTTTCTCAATTTTGGCTATATTATCTCATACCTCATCGAGTGAATCTGCAGAGAATGGATGAAGATATTTTTTCAATAAATAACTAGGTTGAAAGTTGAGATTAGTTTCACACAACAAAGGACATACAAGCGATTGACACTTTTTTTTGGTTTGGTGCGCAGCAAGCATGAAGTAACTATCGGTGAAAGAATGCAATTGGCTTAAACCAAAACTCACAACTATTCCACCAATGATGAGCATGACTTCAATTCGAGAAAGATCATTCAATTTCATACTAGGAGTTGAGACGGCAAGCTTTCTCAATGGAAGGCGTGAAACTGTCTTTTACAGACACAACCAAACACCTCTGTAACACTTGACCAAAAACTTACTTGGGAATCTCATATATAGTAGGTATTCAACAAGGATGAAAACGGTTTTTTTCTCTCTAATAGAATGGTCGGTAAATTATTGGGATTAAAATCTAATAAGTTGTGAAATTGATTTCAAAGTGGACAGACTACTTTAACCATATTGCAAACTTGTGTACCTTATGACTACTGAAGTCAATATCTTCTGCTCTACTCCTGCGACACTGGACTTTCTTCAGTTCATGTTAATTGAATCAGTGAGTAGTATACATCAAAAAGTTGCACAACACGAAATCAAACGACCTGATAAGGCACTGGCGCATTTTGAATGAGTGCAAGAGGCTGTGGTGACAAAGTACCGGATAAATGAGAGTTTCTCTGTCAAAGATGAAGACAGGAATAACTTGGCTAATGTTGAAATATCATTTTCTATGGGTTATCCAGTGTATTGTGGAGAAGGATCCAAAATGGAGGATGGCAGCACGAGGGCCGGAATCTATGGGCTAAGGCTACAGATTGCTATACCCAAGGGTTCTCAGCCAAAAGTGCAATACAAGCATGTGTAGCGCTCTGCACGGAGTGAGGGTATTTTAACGCCCTTATATACAAACTGACAGAAGAGCATACCTCCTAATGATCGACTCCTAAATCTGCTTGTCAAACCTAGTCCGGCAATACAAATATGGTAAATACTTAGGAAAAATCAATAGGGTATTCCTAATATGTGTTTCAGGTCGCTATGGGATAGACGGCAAGGAATGGATGACTGGCTTGCGAGGAAAAGTAGAGCCATCCCTTTAATTTTCATTGGGCCAGAATCATACTGCACCTTCCTTGAAAGTCACCAGGTATCGGTGATTAAGGAATGGATGAAAACAAAATGGCGTTTTCTTGATAGGATACAGAAAAGCTTAGATATCAATTTCATACTCAGAGAGCTTCTCTAAAGATCTGCTGGATCTCTGCAAATAACCTGAGGTTAGTAACAGGTATCCCAATAGGGCCAAATGAGATATAATCTCAAAAACTGTCAAAGAGAAATCGAGATGCAGAGCACTAGCCAAGGTTTTGCCAGACTTTTTTCGGGGAAATATTCATTAGGTTGACATGAAAAAACTTCCTTTTTTCGCTCTCACACAGGTAATTGAGTCTTTTCCTTATGAGTCGATATGCAATAATTTGAAATAAGGTTATTCTGATTTTCACAAATTTTTATTGTTAAACTCACAACAATTGTTTCGCTATCACAGTAGCATCAATAGGTAAGATCACATTTTGAATAACTAAGCTTGTTTCCGAAATCCGTGGCTATTTATATTACAGTAAGTACAATAAATTCCATACTTAACGAACAAATAGATTTAAATAGCTCACCTCTGTTAAATATATTCAGATAAGCTGGAATTTGCAGGGACCCTTTTTTGGGTTTTAGTGCCCAAAAAAAATTTATTGTAGTTACTGTAAAATAAAAAGCCACGGATTTCGGAAACAAGCTTAGTTATTCAAAATGTGATCTTACCTGATGATGCTACTGTGATAGCGAAACAATTGTTGTGAGTTTAACAATAAAAATTTTGAAAATCAGAATAACCTTATTTCAAATTATTTAATATGGATTTTCACCAAGTAAGGACTGATACAATTCAATATATGAGTCGATATGCTTCTTGGTTTCTATAGTGGTTTTTTTTTATATAGAACGACCTTAGTACATCGCGTTTTGTCATCAATTGCTTCAAATTATCTTTCAACCTGGAACATGGAAGGTGCTTCAGTGTGACAGATTTGAAGGGTGCTACAGAATTACATATGATTTTGCATCTTCTGTGTGGAACCCACGATACAAGTGTTATGTGCAGCGCCGCTTAGAGACTGTTCAGAATAGATTCTTAAGACAATAAGCATCTATAAATTAATTTGTCATTCCAGTCACGACTAAACGGCTACTTGACATTGATTTTATATGTTGAGTTTGTTCAATGGTAGGCGTTTGACAGATGTCTTATTTATCTGTAAAATAATAAAGAGGGAGTTTTCTGTGTCCGAGGTTTTCCAGTTCATTTCGTTCAGAGTTCCAAATATTAGACTGCGCTCCTATGGTACATTTAACAAGCCCCTCAAAAGTAACAATTCGGCAAAAAACTCTTCATTTTATAGGATGATGACGGCATGCAATGGTCTCTATTCAAATGTAGATATCTTCCATGATTCATCGTTAAGTTTACCCTCTACTCTGCTCTGCTGCAGCTTCCGATGTAGGTTCTCCCTTTATTCAAAAAAGGTAATAAAAAATATAGACCTATTTCCTTAATAACTATTATATCGAAAGTATTTTAAAAGCTGCTCTGTTCCCAATTATTAATATTTTTTTAAATAATTTCTTATTCCGCACTTTGAAGTATGGTTTCAGAATGGGTGAAAGTACTTTGGATGCAGTTTTGTGTTTTGTGGAGCATACTCTTCAATGTTTTTAAGATGGTGTGCTGTTGTATTCTCTGTTTTTGAACATGCCTAGGGCCTTTGATTGGTTAACTTGAGGTATATAGGCGTGCCTGAAATAGTTGTGTTCTTATAACATATTATATTTCAAGTAGATATCAGACTGTTCAAGTAATGACTGGTCAGTTAGAACAAGAAAACTGGGTGTACCTCAGAGATCTCTTCTGGTACTATTGTTTTTTTTAATATTTATAAAAGATCTACCAGCTTTTTTGAAAAAGTGAAAAACAGTTATTTACTGATGATATGAGCGTCTCTGTTATATCTGGAGACTTCACTAGTGGCTGACTGAGAGTACAGCTATGAAATCAGAGATTTTTGCTCATCCACTTCGGCCAATCTGTTGATCGAACAGAAGATAGTTCAATTTCTCTTTGACTTGCGAAGAATAAATGACTCTGCGAGGGATACAAAGTTCCCTGGGCTTTTTATTGATTCTGGTCTACAATGGAATGCCCAAACTGATCAGTTAGCTTCGAAACTGACTAAAAACATTATTTTATTAAAATTTATTTCAGACCAATTGAAAACAGATTCAACCTGTTTTGATATTCAAATTTTGTTATATTTATTCTATCAAGTAAAAAGCCTTTTTCTATTTTATTTTATATATAATATATAATTATATTTTGGCTTCAATAAATCTCATTATATAATGTCAATGAATTTAAATAACCTTAAAAATAACTTACACTGTTCTGTGATTTTGTTATAACATAGATCAATCTTGAATTTTAAAGTTGGTCTGTTTGAAGAAGCATCCATTCTTAACACGTGTTTGTTGTGATATAGTTGTAGTTATTTGATTTTGATATTTGGAATATTATCTAGGACCGAAGAAGAGGTAACCTAGAATTATATTTGTTTTTTGAAGATATAGTGCATGTTTTGAGAGATTTCTGAATTAACTTATTCGAATATTTAAATATATTGAATATTTCAAATAAATTATATTCTTTGGGGAGTCCTCAAGTTGTGTTCATGTTTTTAAAATGCAATTGGTGTTCTTAAAGGTAAGATCAGAAACAAAATTTTGTCTCCTTTAAATATTTATTTATTAATTTTAATGACTTTCTTATATCTGTTGGTTTATTTATTCCATTTGACAATATATATTGAGTTTTGATAATTATATATACGTCTATTAAACGTAAGTGGTGCTTATTTTAGACATTAATTTAATTCTAAAAGTTTTTTCAATGAAATTTTTTTGAAATTAAAATTGTAGAAGACTAACAATTTTAATCTGTTTTAATATTCAAATTTTGTGATATTTCTTCTATCAAGTAAAAAGCCTTTTTCTATTTCATTTTATATATATTATATAATTATATTTTGGCTTCAATAAATCTCATTATGGAATGTCAGTGAATTTAAGTAACCTTAAAAATACCGTACACTGTTCTGTGATTTTGTTAGAACATAGACCAATCTTGAATTTTAAAGTTGGTCTGTTTGAAGCATCCATTCTTAACATGTGTTTGTTGTGATATAGTTGTAGTTATTTGATTTTAATATTTGGAATATTATCTAGGACCGAAGAAGAGATTACCTAGAATTATATTTGTTTTTTGAAGATATAGTGCATGTTTTGAGAGATTACTGAATTAACTTATTCGAATATTTAAATATATTAAATATTTCAAATTAATTATATTCTTTGAGAAGTCCTTAAGTTGTGTTCATGTTTTTAAAAGGCAATAGTTGTTCTTAAAGGTAAGATCAGAAACAAAATTTTGTCTCCTTTAAATATTTATTTATTAATTTTAATGAATTTCTTATATCTGTTGGTTCATTTATTCCATTTGACATTATATATTGAGTTTTGATTATATACGTCTATTAAACGTAAGCGGTGCTCATTTTAGACATTAATTTAATTCTGAAAGTTTTTTGAATAAAATTTTTTTGAAATTAAAATTGTAGAAGACTAACAGATTTAATCTGTTTTGATATTCAAATTCTGTTATATTTCTTCTATCAAGTAAAAAGCCTTTCTTTATTTTATTTTAACAACTGAGGTGTTGAGAACAGCTCATGTCACTTTGGTATAGTCGTCAATAAGATACAGTCGTCAAGAAGACCTGTCAGAATAGTTGCTGATAGTTATAGGAAAGATTGTTTGGCTGCGTATATGAAACTAAGTAATTAGACATCTACTAGTATTTACATTATCGAAACATTGGTTTTGCCCTAAATGTGAGTTGCCATGTATATCTTACCAGAATAAATTACTTTTGTGGACTGAGCATATTACAGAAGGATCCTTTTTAAATATCAGAGGACCTTCATAATAAAATTCCTTCTTCTCTGTATAACTTGCCACTGCCAAGTTCAAAAATAAAATTAGAAATATTTTGATAAGACGTGCATTTTATGCACGTAATGTAAAGTATGAATAGAGATTACGATTATGGGTAATGGTTCTGTCGTCCCGTAGTCAAAAATGGTATAGTCTGATTCCGGGCATTTTACCATTTTCTTCCTAGTTTGCTAATGATTATAAATTCCTTGAAATACATTCTGTCAAGAAAGTACCGGGAATTATCGATTTAAATCTGGCGGGGCAATAAGGCAGGTAAAATTTTTTTTCCTAGGTTGGTACCACTGTCCTTAATTACTATGCCAAGCTTGAGCGGGATCTGTCAACTAGTGTGTTTGCAACAGCTGATTAAGTCAGTCGATGTCAGAGTGCGTGCCGATTTTTACTATGGGTGATTACGTTGAGCAAAGAATTTGTTTAAAGTTTTGTGTTGCAAATGAATTTTCGTGTGCCGATGCATTGAAAATGTTGCAAAAGGCCTTTGGTGATAATGCTCTATCGAAAACTCGTGCATATCAGTGGTACAGAGCCTTCAAGGATGGTCGTGAAGTGGTCGCCCATCGACGGTTTCGATCAAAGATAACGTCGATAAAATTAAGGAAAGGGTGCTGGAAAACCGTCGTACCAGCTTGAGAGAGATAGCACATGATCTTAAGATATCCCACGAGTCTGCACGTACGATTTTGATTGATATTTTGGGCATGAGAAAGGTGGCCGCACGACTCGTACCGAAAGGCCCAAATTTTCTTCAAAAACGTCATCGCGAACAGGTTGCTTCAGACATGCTGGATCGCTGTAATTCCGATTCTACATTCATGGAACGCATTATAACTGGTGATGAGACCTGGGTCTACGAGTACGATATGCAAACAAGCCAGCAATCATCGGAATGGGTGGCAAAAAATGAGCCGAAACCGAAAAAACGACGCCAAAGCCGCTCGAAAATGAAGGTGATGCTCATTGTTTTCTTCGATATCCGTGGCGTGGTGCACTACGAATTCGTTCCACAGGGTCAGACGGTAAACAAGGAGTATTACCTAGGCGTTATGAAACGTTTGCGTGAGCGTATCCGTAATAAGCGGCCAAATTTGTGGGCGAACAACTCATGGATTTTGCATGACGATAACGCGCCTTCTCACCGAGCTACGATTGTGACTGACTTTCTAGCCAAACACTCAACAAACGTGCTTCAGCAACCACCGTATTCGCCGGATTTGGCTCCCTGCGACTTTTTCCTCTTCCCAAAACTAAAATTGCCCCTTCGTGGCACCCGTTTTGAGTCGATTGAAGCCATAAAACAAAATTCGGCGCGAGAGCTAACGTCCATCCCGGAAAGCGCCTATAAAAAATGTTTCGATAATTGGAAGTGCCGTTGGCATAGATGTATTGGAGCAAATGGAGCCTATTTTGAAGGCGACCCAATAAATTTTGACGATTAAATGTAAAAATGTTGTTTTAATTGAAAATTCCCGGTACTTTCTTGACAGAGCAGTACAACAAGTCCTCCTGCGCTTTTACATATACCAATTTCTGGGTAGAAGCTATGGCTCGCGAAATATTGATAAATAACAGTGGGCAAATCGAAAACCATTCTACGATATGAAATCAATTCAGTTAGAATGCACCATCATTTACCTAATTGCATAAAAAGTTAAAAGGTAATTAATGGATCCTTGAAGAAAAACGGATCAATCGGAAATCAAACCGTTATACAAGCTGCTAATGATGAATTGTATGTAGATTAGTTGAACCCATTATAAGCCTTGTAGCATACTGATAATTTTCTTCGTTACCGAGAACATCATAAACAAACATACTCGATAAATATACCAGTGCTTCTGTGACTTTTGTCCTGACTTACAGTTTAGAATTGAAGCAAGACATTATCAGATCATTTTATCGTTTTGAAAGAAATTAACGGAAATTTTGTCGTTATCTCTAGTTAAAAGTTTTTCTGTGGAATTTTTTGTTTTTGTACCGAAACATGGTTCTTTGGGAATTTAGGAAATGCTATTAAGCGTAATCGCCGAATTTGCTCAACTTGAATTCCGATAAAACTCTCATGATGACGTTTGGAAGAATCAAGCTAGTGAAATGTTGTTAGGAAATATCTTGGACAATAAATAGAGTTGGGAAGCTCCTGTTGGTTTCCGAAACAGCAAATTTCGTAAATTTTTTGCGTTTGATTTTATATGGTATAATAGATTGGGAAAAAAGATAATTATTTTTGCGGTAGATGGTTGTAGTTATCGATATTTCGTAAAATACTGATCGAACAATTTCAGATTTATATAGGTTGTTTTCTGTAGAGTTATAGTACTTTAAATTGAAATAAAACACATTTGAATTAAGATTAAAGCCAATTTTTTTTTATTTGAAAGATAATTTTATGACATTTATGTTTTCAAAATAATTTCTGGCATATGTCTACCACGATCAGCTCTGAAGAACCGCATTCGACCAGGCCAAATTTTGACCACTTTTTCGAGTAACTCAGGCCTTATTTCATCAGTAACACGAGTTATGTTGGCTTCCAAAGCGTCTTTTGTTTCTCGTTTATCAGCATAAACCAATGACTTGACATAATCCCAATGAAAATAATCCAGTGGAGTTATTTCGCATGATCTTGGAGGCCAATTGATTGGACCATTTCTCGAAATAATGTTATCGTCGAATCTTTTTTTCAATAAATCAATTGTTACGGTAGCAGCATGAGGTGTAGCCCATCTTGTTGGAACCAAAACACTTTTTGGTCGATACCAATCAAATTTTGGAAAAAATTATCATTGATCATCGATCTGCAACGAGCACCATTCACTGTAACATTAGCTTCATCGTTTTTAAAGAAATATGTACCGATGATGCCTCTAGCGTGTAAAGCCCACCATACAGTGGCATTTTCCAGGATGTAGTGGAACCTGCAGAACTTTTTTTCGCTCCATATACGGAAATTTTGCTTGTTCAACCAGAAATGAGCTTCATCACTAAACACAATTTTACGATAAAAAAGTGGATCAACTTCAAGCTGTTCTAGGGCCGAATCAGCAAACAAACGGCGCTTTTTATGGTCAAGTGGCTTCAGTTTTTGAGCCAGTTAGATCTTGTATTGGTGTAGACCAAGATCTTTACGCAAAATTTTTTATTTAGTCCAACTTGTTGGGAACGTCGACGAATAGACAAATCTGGATTATCATTAACACTATGACTTACAGCAGCGATATTTTCTTCTGTACGTACAGTTCTTGGTCTTGTTGTTGTTGCTGCATCGAGTTGAAAAAATGTTGTCCGAAATCTATCGATAGTTCGACGAATAAGCTGTGCTGATGGACGATTATATGAACCATTAATTTCACGAAGTGCTCTATAAGTTTGTCGAATAGAACACCGATTTTTAAAATACATTTCATCAAATTGTAAACGTTGTTGCGGCGTGAGTCTTTCCATGATAATTTGTCAATGCTTACTGAACAGAAATGTTAAAACATCACAGTTGTCCGTATCGACACCTTACAAACTTTGGTTTCTGTGACGAACATAGAACGCGTAGGAATTGTAAAAGTCCATTTCATTCTAGCGTTTGTTCAGATAAATATATTCAGTTTGTCTAGAAAGATATTTTTTGATAATTTTTTATGAGTTTCCGCTGTGATAATTCCAAATTGATCCTTGAGAATGTTCTGCGTGTTTAAGGAAATGTTTTGTGAGAACTTATTTTGAGCATCTTGATTTTGAAGAAATTGTTGAGTTATGTTTTGCATTTTTGAAAGGAAAATTTATTTTCATGACACAAGGTACGAAACAAAATTTTGCATCCTTCATGTATTTATTTAATAATTTTAATTGATAATTTATATTTCTTCGAATTCTTTTATATCCTTTTGGTAGTTTGTAGTGAGTGTTAATTCTATATGTCCATTAAATTGGAAAAGTGGTTTCTAAAGACATTTATTTGATTTAATCCTGGAAGATTTCGAATAAAAATTTCTTGAAATTGAAATTTGTAGCAGGTTAGCACAATAAATCTGTAATATTTCAAAATTTTGTAATAATCTTTTTGTCGAGAAAAAAACCTCTTTTCATTATTCTATTATCATCTCTGCGATTATTCTTGAGAGGCATTTTAAAAACAGAAAATAGTAGTATGGAAATTAGCTGATAGGGTAAATTATTTCACTATCAGAAAATAAAAATTTCCAGAAATTTTGAGAGGAAAATATTGACAGAAAAACGAAAGTACTGTCTCTTTACAAAAGGGAGCGGAAAACACAATGCTCTGTTCGCAACATACTATGGCAGCTATGTTTTGATGATTTACGAACACTGGGACAAAGTGAAGTTATTCGTATTCAAATGACATATAATACTCTTGGAAACCCAGTTACAAGTATGAATCCCAGAGTAGAGAACAATACTCCTCTAAAACGAAATGAAAACTAGCATACTTCCACGAATATTCTAGAATGAAAATCATTTGAAATCCTTATTTTTATATATCAATGGAAAAATTCCACCAACGCTTAATGTGGAACTCGGCATACAGTCCCATTCCACCCATAAAATGTTGCTAACGCCACACGCTAAACGTTAAGGAGTCCCTGAACAAAAAAGTTTGAGTTATTCGACCAACTTTCCCGCATTATACGAGCATCTCCAACTATTAATTATTAAGTCGGAATAAACTCTGACAATTACTCAGTGGCCCCACCACGCCAAGGCAGAGCGATCTTGAAAAATGGCCAAGGGGTCCCCGGGGTGCGATCGTTCTCTTTGGAAATACGCAATGGCGAAGGAGTCATGTGTTAAGCCTCCCGCTTTATGGCGGGGCCATGGCTGAGAGGGCTGCTGTCTTGTCACGGTCGTTTGGGATAATTAGGCTGAGTGATGTGCCACCGCCTCGATTTGTTGGGGTTTGCGGCTTCAAGAAGCAGGTGGTTAAGGGCCTGATGGACGAGTTGGAGTTTTCAGATTAGGACTCTTCCGCATCGGGATTCTTGGCAGAAATATGTTATTGGAGTGTTTTATTGGGGAACTGGTGGAGAACTGAGGTTCCGCCGCGGCTACCTCATCGTAGTTTATTGTTACTCGTTAACAGATTTATGTTTTATACAAGGTGTACCATTTTGGTCAAGTTATTTGACTAAAATATGACTATGGCTTCAAATATTCAACAGAGAAATATTGCTGTGAACAAAATAGAGGACGTTAAATTTTTTTTTCGTGTTTTGCTAATAATTCCTCTGTTTATTTCTCAATTGTTCCCTTTTTAGTATAGAAGGCGCCACGTGAAACATTACTAATGACGAAATTAACCCTTAAATGCATCATGTTGCCGAACGGCAACATATGCGGATCTGGTCATAATACGATCATACTGTTTTCAAATTGAACAAACTGCACAGTGTTGCCAAATGTATACAGTGCACTCAACTGAGATAGTAGGTGATAATTATCACACAGGGTGTTCTAATGAAAATTTGACCCCCCAGCATTCAGAAACGAAGTATTTTCGAAGATTTAAAAAAAAGGTCAACTTCTGTTTTGAGGGGACGAATTTCCATCATGAGTTCGTTCCGAAAAAACCACCTCCATGAAGATGGCATCAACCCCGAATATTTTTTGAATAGGGAGGAGATGCCAAGTGTTGGTTAGTTTGAAAGTTATTTATGTTCTGTATATTATTGATTTTGATTAGTTTCAATACACAGGGTTCAATTTGAATTTCAATAAGTTAATTTTCAAAATGTACATTAAATCAAAGTAATTTGAAATATAAATCTGTGACTACTAAACTAATCTAAATATCTAAGTTGTATGTTTTAACCTATTAACTTTAATTCTGAATATCGTAATTCTAACGTAAACAAGAAATGATTTGCTTTGAAATTGAATTGAAAAGCTTCACAGATATATACTTATTTCTACCTGTTGTAAGTTTGTTCATCAATTAACAATATTTCTTTTATGTTGGCTTCGCTATATTTCAGGAATTTGTTCTGGTTCTTGGAGAATGTTTGTGAAATTTTCTGATTTCCCAGCCCACTTCGTTGATTTCTTCTTCTGGATTTAAATTATTGTATACTTTATTTATATGTGGGATATTTCCATTTAAAACACTCAGGTAACGTATTTCTTGATCACATTTCCATTCACAATAATAATGTTAATTTCCTTTTAAGTTTTGTAACTGAATTATTTAAGAGAGAAAATCTTTAATCAGAGAGAAGTATGTGCTATGGACTATTTCATACTGAATGACGTTTTCCGTGCTGTCTCCTTTTATAGTTTTCACGAAAAATTGAATTCCAACAGTCACGTTCGAACAATCGTCGTGAGCACATGTGCATCAGCAGTGTCTATTTATCGAGATTTCACGCGAGAAAATTCAACTAGAAGACAACTAAAATAAAAAGTTATTTTGCAAAATTTTCGATCGCTTCACAGCAAACACCGCGAAGTTCGAGACATTTGTCTCAACAAAGCGGCTAAACCTCCTACGCCACCTCAGGGGGAGAGAAAAATTTCCAAAAAGTTACCAAGAAGAAACGAAAAAAAAAAGTCAACGAAAGACGCTTCAAAAACAAAAAAAATAGAATATGAGTAAATCACCCGACATCGTATTCAAACAACCCCAACTAATTCCAAGAAAAACAAATACAACAAACAAAAAAAGTGAATTCATGGAAGTAGATAACAGAAACGATGAAATGTCAATATCTGCTAAGATAGGACAACTTGATGATTCACTTCAAGAAAACTCAAACACAAATTCACAACAAAGAATAAACTACCCACAAAAATCATTGCACAATAAAAATGTATCCACTTTTTCGAGAAGAATGAATGAAATTCGAAATACCGAATAAAAACATTTATTCTATCTATCGGTGGACGAATCAGTAATCAAAGACAGAATCCAGATGGCAGAAAAATGGAATAAAACATTTCCAAACTTAAATGACATCATACTGAAAACCAAATTGGTTTATTTACTGAAATCAAATGGTAAGAAGGAAGAGCTACAAAAAGCAATAGATGAAATGATGAATAATAAAATTCCAACCAAATATAAAGAAACAAAATCCTGTGCGAGAACAAAGGAGAGAAATATTCCACAAACAACATTTTCAGTTGTGAAATCAGCAGTTGAAAAATTCATCGATGACAGAGATATAAGTCAGCACCTCAACAATTTAAATTTGCAACATAGATATTGCAGAAGAATTGTTTCTAAATCGAGAAATTCGCAAACAGGTTTCATGAGAATTATAACGGGAGATGAGGCAACATTTGAAAAACTTCTGAACGAGGGAAAATTATACAAGAACCGACATTATTTGGTATTCCTAAGTCATCCACCAGAGCCTACACCATTACCTTGCAGCAAATGTCTTCTCTTCGACCACACAACTGAAAATTGCAATAATCCATTGAAATGTACCAAATGCCAAGGACCACATAAAGAATCCCTAAGCGAGACCAACCTTCCACCGAATTTTAGGGCATGCGGATCAGAAGAGCACCAGGCCTGGTCGCCCAAATGTCCAGATCACCAAAAAAAAACCTTTGGAGGGTATACCCAATGTTGCTATTGAGTTACTGAATAAAAAACCAAGAAACATAGAAGAACTTCACAAGAAACAAAACAGAATTCACGGCTCAGTTACGATACATGATGATATAATTAACACTTATATTAGAAAACTCAACAAACCCAAAAATTACAACAGGGAAGAACTACTGGACAAATTGAAACGCAGATTCATTGGTCAATAAAACATAGATACTGTGGCTGTTTTCTCCGGAAACAGAGTTTATATCTCAATGTTTGACATTGAGGATCCAGATGAACCATCTCCTACAGAACCGACAAATAACAATGCACAAATTCGACTCTAAAGTTAAGATCCTATACAGCAACATCACCAGCTACATTTCGAGGAAACACCTTTTCAACAATTTTATTGAAGAAAATGACATCCAATGTGCAATGTTTGTAGAGGCGAAAATAAAGGAAGATCATGTGATTTCATATAGATATTGAAATATCATAAAGAAAATAGGGAAAAAAACGGAAAACACAAGAGAGGGAAGTATTGTGCAGTGCCACCCAAGCTTGAAAATCGGAAATGACAACCCTCCTGCAATTAAAAACAAACTAAATAAATGCCTGTATTTCACTATACCTTTTCAAGGAGAAAAACTGCATGTCTTCCTAGTGTATGTACATCCACATTCAAAGGTTGAGGAAACAATTTTTACAAAGGCTGCACTATATAAATATTCAATCATTATCGGTAACTTCAATATCAACACAGTAAAACATAAACAACTCTAAATTCCTGCAAAATGGCACATTCACTAAATATATGACAGCTCCAACTTTCATCATGGATAACAACGCAGATAGCACACCAGAACTCATTCTGTATTCCTTTAACCTAAAGAACAACTTGAGGTGTGTGGAGTTGACCCCAGACCTTGGATCAGATCACCTAGCAATGATGATACAAATTGATTTGAAGCAGATACCTGAAGAGATGCCTAAGAAGACAACATACAAGTTCCACAGATGCAACATAAAAAAAGTCAATAGCGAGGTTATGGAATTCATTTAAAAAAATGACAAGATACATATTAACGAGGATTATATTACCAACTTCAACAACACCCTGTCAAGTAGTATAAAAGAGAATACACCAAGAGCCAAGCATCATATAGTACTTCATGAACTTCCACCATACATAATAAATCTCATAAAATTAAAAAGAAAAATGTACAGAGAATATCTGATCAAACCTCATCCGGAATACAAAAAAAATATCAACGAGATCAATAAGAGCATTCAGGTCATGGTCCAACAATACAGACAACACACTTGGATAAAGGCCTGTAACGAAAACAATTCAGCAAGGGGAAAAACATTTTACCAACAGGTTAAAAAGCTTTCGAAATACAAACCAGTCCATAACACCTATACTATAGTATCATAAAAAACTAGACAAGGACATACACACAAAAATAATTCAAATGTATGAACACTGTATGAGATCTGGAATATTCCCAGCAATATGGAAAACAGGGACCATAATAATCATACCCAAACATGGTACTGACCATCAAAAAATATAAAATTATAGACCAATAACACTGTTGCCTGATTTGGGGAAACTGTTCAAGAAAATTATCAAAAGAAGGCTTGAGGAGAGGCTTGTTTGTGCCATTCCCAAATGCCAGTTTGGATTTCAACCCAAGAAATCAACAATCCATCCACCCACCATATTTGTATCCAACACACAAAATGCCCAACGAACCGGAAAAACAACAGCTGCGATTAGTTTGGATATCAACAGTGCATTTGACAGCGTGTGGCACAAGGGTCTGCTTTTCAAATTACACAAACTTAACTCTCCGATTTATTTGACAAAGATGGTGAAAAGCTTTTTAGAGGACAGGAATCTTTTTATGAAAATCAATGAGACAACATCCACCTCATTCACCCCGGAACAGGGCACACCACATGGTTCTCCACTTTCCCCTCTACTCTAGAATATTTTCTGCTGTGACATAGAAGCTATAACAATGAACAATACCTTCTACTTTATGCCGATGATACCATTTTAATTTCACATGGAAAAACCTAATCTAGATGCATTAAGAAAGTACAACTTTATATGGACAGATTGATAACCTGGTTTTATGAATGGCGGTCACGTTCCAACCCTGAAAAATCGAAATTCATAATATTTAACCACAAGATAAGACCGAGTTCACCCATAATCTGAGTGGACAATAGAAATATAACACCCTCTCCAGCAATAAAATACCTTGGCATACAAATTGACAGCAAAGCAAACATGAATTTTCAAGCAAACCTAGCAAAAAAGAAAACAATTGCAAGAGCGAAACATTTCAAATGTCTCACCTATAAGAATGAAGGAAATCAGGAATCAGTTCTGAAAATGCCACAAAGATATTCAAAATAATCTGCAGACCAATTCTTGAGTATAGAGGTAGGAGAGAGAACATCGGTGAGAACAATAACACGGCTGGGACATCCTCAAAATAGATTGCACAATCCACCCAACGAACTGCTATATAGAAAGACCAAGATACAGCCAATAACGGAAAGGATGAAAATGTTGAATGAAAGATTTTTAAAACGGCTGCAGGAACTGGATGACATATTTGGGATGTTCCATAGGGATCCAGTGACCAAGCCACTCAGAAAGTTTCCAGTCCAGACTGTAATGGACGGACTCATGACAAATTAGAAGTGCTGTTTATTTGAGTTGAATTTTTACATGCGATGAGTTTTTTTTGCCTCTAATACAATCAGATGTACAGGGCTGAAGGACTTCGGTCGATGGCCTTTGACTGTAGTTAATAAAGAACGGTTATTATTATTATAATTACTATTGAATTCCAAAGCTCACTATCATTTGTCAAAATTATTGAAAAATGATGCTTTCGTTGATTTTACAAAATTTATACTATTTCTTGGCTTGAAACTATTCTAGAAAATTAACCTATTATTTTATGAATAATTTTGTACCAGTATTATGACAATTGGTTGAATTTCCTATAATAGAAAAAAATCACTATGGGTCATTCGTATTAATTTTGATAGTTATCTCCATAAAACCTTCACAAACATTTAATTTGTACATTTTCTATAAACAGTACCGTTCAAATAGTTCTAAATTTTTAACCAATCAAACATCATCTCTTGAATTGTATCAAGATGATTAAATCTGTGTATTTTCCAATATTATTCAAATTTTATATAATTAGAAAGTTGATAAAGCATAGGACTGGAATTCGAAATATAATTTAAAGCTTGAACATAATAATTCTGTTTCATTAATTTTTTTTTGTAAATAGTCTTTAGAGTTCTGAATTTGGGATTTTATTCAAGTTTCTTTTTTTTCTTTAGGATATTTTTGAATTGTGAATAATGACTAGTTGAAAAAATTCTGGACTGTGAATATTTCCTTAGGCTGAATTTTAAATTATTTGTCTCAAAAAAAGTGAGTTTAATAACATATGCGAAATGATAAATTATTATCCAGATACTCCTAGATCATCTGTGAAGATCCCTCAGAAGCTTTTTCAGCTTCCTACGAGTTAGGAGCATGATTTTGTTACTGCGTCCTTACGCCACTTCAGGTCACAGCACTGTTAATTTTTGACCTTACAGTAAAATGGTGGTCGAAATCCGTCCAACTAGAAAATTTCTTTTTTTGTTGAACAAAATTTGAACCCAGAATCTTTCGGTTACCAGCCCAATGCTCTAACCAGTTAGCTATCGGCATATGGAAATTTATTTTCAGCGAATCAGAAACGTAGGTGCTTTTCATTGACTTATTTCATTTAAATTCAAATTAGTAAATTATATCCATAAAAAAGGTAAAAAAATTGCATACAACCCCTACATTCATTTCAATGTAAATTAGAACCTTCCAAATAGTTATAATTAATTGAATGTTACTTAGAACCTTCCAAATAGGATAATTTGCGTATTTAAGGTAAGTCATAAGCAACCTTCATTCTTATATTTACGGCTTTTTATGCAGTGAATTTATATGCAGAGTATTATTTGCAGCTATTTTCCCAAACAAGGAAATTGTGTATTAATCTAGGATGAACACTGAGAAGACCTGGTAATTCTAACTATGTTCACGGAATGCTATTCTGTCATACGTTTGCGAGTCATGTAAGAAAAATGGCCATGAAATGTGACAGATAGGACAAAATTTAGAGCATTTCAAACTTCGTATAGTGTTGGCCTTGAATTGATAGAATTTCATTTTGTACACTTTAGTGAACCTGATACACATGTATATGTTGATTTTTATTTATTATTGGGAGTTGCTTACATGAAAGTCTGAAATTTGGTAACAAACTCTATTTAAATATTTTCTATTATGAGATTAGGATACAATAAAAAGATTTTATTACTTTAGTCAAACCACTGGGTCCTTAGTAGAATAGATCCAACAAAGGTGAACTAGATAACACTGTTTGGTCATTCAAAAGATTCCCCGAAAGTCTAAAACGGTTTATTTTTAAACTTTCCAACAGGTTAAATTTTAAATCCCTATTTTCTGTGTGCAAAATCTTAACACCTCCATCGACTTCATGTTTCTCTTTTATTGAATGTTCCGCATATGTAGAATCCAACTTGTTATTGAGGTAGGAAAAACGGTGTTCCTTTATTCTAGTATGGAAGGGTCTTCCGGATTGACCGATATACGTTTTAGAGCAGGTACCACATAATATTTGGTAAACATCTGATAATTGAGATTTGTCCTTTTTTGGATTTGCGGTTTTCAAAAAGGTTCCTAATGACTTGTTGGTTTTATAAGAAACTAGCGGACCCGACAGACTTCGTCCTGTCAAAAAGATTAGTGATGTGGCAGTTTTTTGTTCCTACGTATTTTATAGTCGGGGCAAAAAATTTTCCTGAACAGAACCGCCACCCTGGTGATAGGGCGTTGTGAATAAAAAATAATTAAATAAAAGATATCATATAATATAAGGATTTAAAAGTAATCGCTTTATTGTTAATCATGTGAATCATAATTATTAACAAAAAATAGTTTTATATTCATTGTAGTGCTTTATGATATACGATGTTTTTTGTTTGATTACCTGGCGCATAGACAAACAAATCTGATGGTTTTCCAACACGGGAACAGGCAACATACAATTGACCATGTGAGAAACATGGGTTTTCCAGATTAATATCACAAACACTTAATGATTGCCCCTGGTACTTGTTTATGGTCATAGCAAAAGCAAGCCGCACTGGAAACTGTAGTCGTTTAAACTGAAATGGCACATCAGTCGGAATCATTGGGATGCGCGGTATGAGAACTTCTCTTTTATACTTTCCTTTGAGTATAGTTGCTTCTATCACGTTGCTTAGTAATTTTTTTATCGCTAACCGTGTTCCGTTGCAAAGACGCGGTTGGCTGATATTTCGCAACATTATAACAACCGATCCAACCTTTAATTGAAGATTGTGAGGTGGCAATCCTGGCAAGTCCAGCGAGTTTAAAAATTCCGGTGGATAGTTGACTACATCATCTTGGTTAGTAGTCGAATCAACTGATTTATATATCATCGATTCGCCTGTAATTTGTTCTTGAATTTTGAAATTTAATTCATTTACATCAATGTTTTTTGCAGCCAATATAGCTCGTTCGCTCAACCAATCATGGTTTCTGTAATTTTGAGAAACATCTGGAAACACCTTCTGAATGAGTTAATCTTTTGATCGAGTTAACTAACAAAAACTTTGAGGAAAGTTAATGCAGCCAGTCAACGTGTCTATAGGGAATTTGCCATTACCAATGTCAATGAGTTGTTTAGAGAATATGTTTCCAGATTGATCATTTTGCAACTCGACACGCATATTCTTACTTAAATGAAGTACTTTGACATGTTTCCACAAATTGAAGACTTTAGACATGCATTGAGTTCATCTGCTGGTGTTGATCGTGGAATCACTGGCAATGTTTGACGAAAATCTCCTGCTAATAAAATCAATGCACCACCAAATCGGTTATAATTGCTCCGTAGATCTTTTAAGGTTCTGTCTAAAGCCTCCAAAGATTTTTTATGTGCCATCCTGCATTCTTCCCAAACAATAATTTTACATTGCTGCAAAACCTTTGCCATTGCAGAGTTCTTCGAAATGTTGCAGGTTGGAGTTTCATTGCTTTGCATATTTAATGGCAATTTTAGTGCTGAATGGGCTGTTCGACCACCTTCAAGCAAAGTTGCTGCAATTCCCGACGAAGCGAGTGCAAGTGCAATTTTATTTCGTGAGCGAATTGTTGCTAATATTATAGAAATCAAAAAAGTTTTTTCTGTACCACCAGGTGCATCTAAGAAGTAAATCCCGCCAGTTTCATCATTTGTTACTTTCATAAGAGTATCAAATACATACTTCTGTTGTTCATTCAACAGTGGAAGATTTGTTTGAATTAATTCTTTCAAAGTGTTGAGATCATACAGTTTTTCTCGATGCAACTCTTGGTTAAAAGCATCATGCATTGGACGATTAGGCGCGGCCAGACCTAATTGAATTAATAGTTTGTTTGATCTCATCAAGCACATGTCCTCAATTGAAATCAATGCTTCATTGTAAATTTCTTCACTGATTTGTATATTTGGATTTCCCATTCTATTCCGTATTTGATACAAAATATCATCACACATATAATCCTTTTACTTGATCCACAAATCAATTGGGTTTGATGGGAAGCATGTAGATATAATTATTGAAAACAATATTCATATTTGATGAGCGACGACGTTTTAGTTAGAAAACGTTTGTATGGGAAAAAGAAAAGGGCTGTTTTAAGGGTTTTTCCGGCAATTATTCGAATTTTTCTCGCCGTAAAAACTATCCTTGAACTCCAGCGAACATTTAAAAAAAAATTGGCCGAATTGATCCAGGCGTTGTTGAGTTACGCGCATACCAACACATTTTGCGATTCATTTCTATATTATAGATGTTTATATTTATGTTATTAAGGATTTTTCTTATTTCTAATGATGGTTTTCCATAGTAAGTGAGAGAATATTATTATATGTCCTTAATAACATAGATATAAACATTTTTTATAAAACCAACAATTAACTAGGATCCTTGAAAAATGCAAAAACAAATCTCAATTATTAGGTGTTTACCAAATATTATGTGGTACATGCTCTAAAACTTATATCCGTCAAACCGGAAGACCTTTTCATACTAGAATAAAGGAACACCGCCGTTCCTAATCTCAATAACAAGTTGGATTCTACATCTGCGAAACATTTATTGAGAGAGAAACATGAATTCGATGAAGGTTTCAATATTTTGCACACAGAAAATGAGGGTGTAAAACTGAACCTCTTGGAAAGTTAAGAGATAAACCGTTTTTGAAATTCGGTGAATCTTTCGAATGACCAAACAGAGTTATCTAGTTCACCTTTATTGGATCTATACTACTAAGGTCTCAGTGGTTTTATCAAAGTAATGAAAACTTTGTATTGTACCCTTATCTCAAAATAGAAAATCTTTAAATAGAGTTTGTTACCAAATTTCAAACTAGTTGTTAGCATTTGAAGAAGTTATTATGTAAACGAAACGCGTCATGTAAGCAACTCACAATAATGAATAGAAATCAATATATATATGTGTTTTGTTAACTGAAGTGGAGCATTTCACATGTTTTATTTTAGTTATATTCTTCAGTTATACTATGTTCGTCCAGGAATCATGTTGAATTTCATGTTTTCGATTTATGATGAACATTGTGAAAATGTCATGAAATTTTTTTTCAAATTCACTATGTAGGGCAGAAAAGGTTATGAATAAATTGCTCAAATCAACGAATAAGTAGCTGCTAAAGTGCAATTTTGGCATATTTTTATCCACGTCAAGATGTGAATAATTTAACGAGTAGGTTCCATAAGAATTGCAGATCTTACTCCGTTGAATACATTTCCGACGAGTAAAGGAGTACATTTCTGGAGCAGAATGTTATTTTTATTCGATAGTTTTCTCCTTTCACGTTCAAACATATGTCGAATGAGAAATACGAAATTCACAGCACACAG
Source organism: Megalocaria dilatata (assembly GCA_034642435.1). Classification (NCBI taxonomy): domain Eukaryota; kingdom Metazoa; phylum Arthropoda; class Insecta; order Coleoptera; family Coccinellidae; genus Megalocaria; species Megalocaria dilatata. The sequence continues at coordinate 78,046,768 of CM067854.1, forward strand.
GATGGTGGAATATTACCTCTATTTTCTTTATATTTTTCCTATCTCCTGGCAATTGTTTGGGAAACCTCGACACGTGGAAACAATAAGTCAGCATTTTCCAATTCAATCATATCTGAAATTGAGGAAATCGTACAAAATATTTCAGTGTTATTGAATTTCAGCAGTTATAAGTCATAATTGTTTTCAACATGGAAGGTTTCTACAAAACAAACATTTTCTGTATCAGCAATTCTAGACCAGGTCCGTATTTGAAGTTTAACAGTAGTATTTTTCGAACTTTAGCTAGAAAGAACTTTGTGCTTTGCAACCTGAACCTGAGATTTCGCATGTAACTCGTCATGTAATTCGCAGTATTTTCCAATTTATGACATATATTTTCTGAGTTGAGGTGAACTTTATATTCTTGAGAGTTGATGTGAACTTCACTTTTCTTATGTCCTCAGAGAAGATATCTAGTGAAGATATAAATCTTAGTTTCGTAAGGGTAACTTATCCACCTTGCTTAGATATCCAAAAATTTCATTAATTGCAGGAACGAACCCATCTTAAAATGAGTTTTTCTGCTTCTTTCATCTTGCCATAACCGAAAAATAACTTGTTTGTATAAGGTTTAATATATGACACTATGGTTTGCAACAAATGGTGATACATCTTCAAACCTGTTTTCCTAAATTCTGTCAAATATATAAATATATTGGTTTTAAATACTTCTAGTGGGAATATATATTTCAGTAGATTTTGGTCATTCGCAAACTTTATTTCATTTCTAACTTAGACTCAGTAATCAATCTTAAATATAAATAATTCAAGAAAACTCATTCCCAAAGTAAATGTGATTTCAAACAGACCGACAAAATTGAATTTAATCATGCAGTCTCCATTTTTGAGTCTAATATGAAGGCGAAAAAGGATTAAAACCAAAAAAATGTTATTGTTTTCCGAAAACGAGGTACTTGCCGACTAGCAGGTAACATTAACCTCTTTGATTCAGTCGCATGGTCTGACTAGCTACCTCTCGTTGTGTAGCCAGGCAATGGTCTCGGCTCCGCGAGTCGTATATGGATATCTATGTCTTGAATTTTGCGGTTATACGAAGTGAGTAGCTATATTACAATGAATGTCTAGGCTAGCTTCCATGGTGGATGGTACTGTATAACCAGGCCTGCCCCCCGTGGCATTATATCTTGACATTATGGGGGCGCTTGTCTGACTAGGACCCTAGTTTCATCCCGGAGAAATGAAGGGTTAAGTCTCGATTCCTAAAGTAATGCCATTCGTGCCAGTTGCTCGACCCGTGTGGTGCAAGATCTTCCGAATGGGCCTCTAGTTTTGCCTCTATGGTGCAATGGAGGGCTGAGCCGGTTGATTAACTCAGTGACAGAGAATCCATCGCAGCAAAGTGCCTCTCCCTTAAAACTAGCGTACTCTACCCTTTGCAGTAAATCTCCGGATTTCTATGTCCAATGTTATGTAGCATAATATGTTACCTCGGAGAGTGGATGCCCACAGGTGGTACTTGTACCACATGGCCACCCATGGTGTTGGACTCGAGGGGGTAGTGGTTGAAAGTCGGCATGCTGGACCAGGGAGGTATTTGGTTTATCTGTTCGCAGACACTTATGTTCGGGATATTCTCATGAAATGTCTCAGGGTTTAGCGGAACTTGACGGTTCGATCAGCCTCGTCCTGAATCCATATCTATTGTGAGATGTTTCAGGGTTTGTGGATCTCGACGAAACGGCTAGTCCGCTGGTGGGTGACGCCAAAATCAATCGAAAGACATGGGTTCGTGGGTCTTGACGTACAGGCCGGATTGACGGTGTTCGTATCAGGATCAATTGAGGCATCATTCTTGGGATTTTCTTAGTTCATGAGGCTGCATTCGGATGGATGTATAAGAAGCCCTTCCGTGAGTTGCGTCCCAAACAACTCTGGTACTGACCATGCAGAACTAGTAGAGGTTGGATAGTGCTTCGCTGCTACCAGTCAGACGGTTGTAGGTTTTCGAACTGAAGCCCAAACTGGAAGCTGGTGAGTTCATCTCTTCGGAGGGGTTCTCGCTTCGCGCGATGATATAGCGTAATCCTTATCACACTTTCTGCCTCTGGGGGCACACTGTGGAGACTGTGGAGAGTAGTCACCTAGTGAAGGAGCCATGCTCACATGCCAATACAACTATGATGGTAGAATTCACATGTAGAACTAGGCCATGTGGAATCCGACTTACTGGAGGATTTGAGGTCTGTAATCATTTCATCTTTTCTCACCATGCCACAAGCAGCATTTTGCATGCGACTCGGACATTAAACTGCACATATCACGAAATGACAAAGACCATAGCTCGTATGCCTGTGCTGTAACTTTTTACCTTTGTAATAAGCAGAGGCTAATCGTGCTACTCATAAGCGAGTGCAGCACTGTTGAGATTTTACTTTGCATAAACGTCTCGGTGGAAAGGTTTCTGCTTCCAGAAATCTCACAAAAGCGAGTCTAAATAACAAATCGGCAGCTAAGTTCCCGGTTTAATGAAGCAAACACAACTTTTCTGATCAAATTTTTCTTCAATCATTGCATAGTCTCCTTCAAGGAAAGAGTCTCTTCTCATACCTATCTTGAAGAAATATTATTCTTCAGCCTATAAATAGGCATTCGTTTCAGAAACCATCTTCGTCTTCAAGTCAAATCCCAAGTGACCAAGTTGTTTTCAAGGTCTGCAAACAGATAAATGTTACCTGGGGGACAAATATGGAGAATAGGGTGTATGAATAAGCGATTCAAACTATAATTCGTAAAACTTTGCTATCGGAGTTTACGACTCATGATACGATCTTGGTGGAAGATCTCTTTTTTATGTTGTTTCGAAATTTCCTCGTTCAATAAACCCTCTTGGGTCATGTAGCGATTGCTTTCGAGTGTCTTGACCTTTTTAAGGTAGTTAATAAACCAAATATTGGCCCCTTCGAGCGAGAGTCACTAGTTGCTGTCTACTTAGCTAATTTTTTTTATTCAGACATACATAGTATAACAGTGGACCCATGTTTCACTCATTATCTTTATAAATGTAAAAATTTCTTTTATTCCTCTTAACCGCCTTCAAATAGCACTCGGAATTATTGAGTCGTTGTTGTTTTCGATCAATCTTGATGATTAAAAGTAAAACAACTCAATTTCCGCTAATTTATTTCATTTCACAATTGTTTCCTCATCACATGATTTCATCAGATTAGTATGGTACTAACTACATATTTGAGATTGAGTTCTTTAAATATTCAAATGATACAGAAAAGAAGGTAGTCAGAATTTACAGTAATTTGTTATTTTATTATTGTATAAAGTTTCAGAAAAGGTTAAGTAAGAGGGATTTATTGAGGTCTGTCTGGTCGTTTAGGAGAGTTGTTTTTTATTGTATCTGTTAATTTCGAGGGCTTACAGGTAGTTCAATCTGAGGTTCTTGTTTTCTATGTATGAGATTTTGTAGTTATGAATCATGTCCTGTCTCCAAAAGAAGGAAACGGAAACTTTGTATGATAATAAAATAACAAATTACTCTAAATTCCCACTACCTTTTTTTTTGAATATTTTGAATATTTGAAGAACTCTAATATGTAGTTAGTACCATACCCACCTGACGAAGTCATGTTGTCATGATGAAACGATTGTTGTGAAAAAAATTAGCGGAAATTGAGTTGTTCTACTTTTAACCATCATATTAAAAAAAAATTATATCAATCAAGAAAAGAAAATATGGTTTTCAATGTCTTGTATAAAAGGTTTCAGCAGTAGGATCTCTAATGGTACTCATAAAATGGTAATTAATTCTTTAGCGTTAAATATGAATAATTTAGCTAAGATTTAGCTGTGATGATTGTGATGCTACACATATGGCACAGACAGGCCGATGTTTACAATATAGAATCAAAGAACATAGGATGTCTATTTTGAAAAACCAGAATTCAACCGGTTTTGCAGAATATTGTATGGAAAATAATCATTTTTCTAATGAGAAAGATGTCACTTTACTATATTATGTTAATAAGGGTAAACTGATGGACTATTTGGAAATTATTGGAATTGAAAAAGTCATTGAGAAAAAGGAGAATTTAACAAATTCCCAAATACTCTTTGACAACACCTCTATATTGGGTGCTTTCATTTCCATGCGCCATAAAATTACACAGATGTCCTACGTTTAATAAAAGAACCTTTTCAATTTTAATTTTAGTTCCTTTTTATGCTCCTCGGAAGGTGATATAAAGATCGCAACACATTTACGGATTCCCAATAAATAATGAAACATACCTAAAAACTTTCTGAACTTTTTTCCAAATGAAATTCTTCAGAATATTTTTGTAGCTTTCTTTTGAAGGTTAGCACTTTCCCATCAAAATAATGGTTCTGTATTTGTGCAATCTAGTTATCAGAATGAAAATTCACTGTTTACTGTCGAAAATATGTATATCGCAGAGGCTTTTATCACATCAAAAAATTTTAACGAAAGGATTTTTTGCGAGCTTGTTCCAGAGAACAGCATATTATCGTTTCGCCCAATTGTCTGTAGTTTTACGATTTTAAGCCGCAAATGGTCTTCTACAGCTAAGACTGATGAAGACTGCGAGGTCAATATTACTTCTGTCAACCGATTGGTTTGTCCGCTAAGTTTGAACGGAAAGAGGGAGAGGCTTGAAATTTTCAGAGAAAGTTTGGTTTCTAAATATTGTAGACAAAATTATAAAAAGACAAAATCGGTTTAATAGTCTCGCAGTTGTTCACGTTCAAAAATGTTTCATATTTTCGAAATAATACAGTCGATTTTTCGGCATTTTATTGAGAAGCAGTATAATAACACGCATGCTCTCGCGAAATTTTGTGGGATCATATGATTAGAAGTTCCAGAAACAATGTTTTGAGCGGGTAAACGCCAGGAGCTTTGTAAAACACGATAACTTTCGAACGGAAAGAGATATACCTCAAACTTTCGGGGTATGTTTAGAGCCCGAATATCTCGGCTGTGTCTTTCACTATGCAGAATCTGTCTGATAGTTTAGTAGTTATTCTCACTTTCAAAAATTTTTCTTATTCTTGTCATGGTTTTCTGGACTAAAATGCGGTGGATCTGGTTTTTGAAAGTTAAATAATAGTGTGCATATTCGTGTAGTATTTCGTCTAGATTGTATAATCAAAATATTCAAAACAATATAAAAAATTTTGTGAGCGGTGCAGCGTTGACAGCTGCCTATTCCATAGTTAAAGTCATACGATCGAGTTTAAAATTACCATTTAAATGTCCATTAACAACATAAAGTCTAATTTGAAGATCGTGTAATAAGAAGGTCAGAAAAAATTATGTTATGATCAGAGCAGCGTTGTTTTACCGAATCCATAGAAATAGTTCTACGATTGTGTTCAAATTTAGCATTTTTATCAGCAAATTTCGTGAGGATCGTGAGTGATTGAATAAGATCACAAAAGTTCCAGACTTCACGTCAGTGCTTTTCAACATTTTTTTGATCAGTTTCAGCAAATGCATAGTTGAGCTCAGAACAAGGAAATGCGAGTATTGTTGTACTTTCCGTATTTACTGATTCTCATGTTCCAAAGCCAACTATATAATCTACATCAGTTATTTGTTTATAAAGAGTCAATTAAACATACTGAAAATTTTTGCGTCTTCAGAGCGTCCAACGTTCCTTCTTTTATCCTTCGACAAAGTTTATATCTCTCAGTGTTTCTGAGGGCATAACTGTATTTTTCGCAAAACCCCGCAGGAACAAAATATAGCTTTGTATTCAGCGACGAGGAAGGAATGATTAAGCACTCTGAATTCACAAACGAAACTTATTTCGTTTCACGAGTATAAAAGCATGCAAGAACCATCCAAAACTGAATTAAAATGCTTTCGCTTTGCTCAGGAATATGTTATATCTCTTATTTTTGTTCTCCCATACTTCGTAGTTTCTCGAAGTTGAGCTGCATAGTTTCGTATTTTGTACAACTCGATTCTTTCAACTTGTAATTTAACATGAGTAAGAGGTCACAGGGAGAATTAAGGGATGAAAGTTTTTGTACATTCCATATACTCCTCTAGTTGTAACCCTTTTTCTCAAGCGCTCCTTGTGAATAATGAATGCATACGATAAAAAACTTCATAATAATTCTATTTTAAAACTTTTGAGTGAGTTCAACCGATAGATATACACAGGCTGAATAATAACTATTGGGACATAGGCTAAAATAATATGGACCAAAATATGACGATTAGACTATATATGCCTCAATGAAATGTTGCTGTGGAAAAGAATACAGGGCGTTAAATTTGAATGAATTTCTCGTTTTTTGCTGATAATTTCACTATTTATCTTTCAATTGTTATCAAAGTCGGGAACGAGGCCTAACTTTGGACAAGGAATATTATTTTATGTATTATTTTACTTTTTGTTATTTCAAATCATTCCTGATGATTAAATAAAATGGAAGCTTTTTTTGACCAAGCTTGATGGTGACCTTGATTATGAAATATGATGTGAAAATCATTTTTACGTGATATTGATACTACTGTTTGAACACGATAAAAATCAATTCGAATGTGAGTCAATACTTGATAGAAATAATTTTAAATGACTTTAAATCAGAATTAGATATTCTAACTGCTACAATATGTATTCAAACTATTCACAAACACTATCTAAATGATATTATGTATAATTAATATAAAATATTTTTCAATGTCTCGCAAAAAACCTTTATACATCCGGACAAGAAACGTATTAAAACCCAATGTATTAAAAAAGACTATATAAGTATGTATATTAACATACAAATACAAGGAACTCCACTTTTCCAAAATTATCTAAAATTCTCAAAATAAAATTTCAAAAAAAAATAATTGAATGAGAACTCCAACATTTGATAGGCATTTAGGTCTCTAGACCTATTCAGAAATATATTGAATTCAGATTCGAATTTATCACAAGATCAAAATTCAACTCACCAAATAAGATGAAACCTGGAACGAATAAACTCGAAGTGAGCTTTAAAATATCCAAAATAAAACAGAAATTATCAACGTGTTGTTACTATTAACCTTTAACCATTTGTACTCAGAACACAGAAAAACATAACAAAAAAATTCTTCCCCAAATAATTTCTCATGATAACAAAAATAACCAAAATTTCAAAAGTAATAAATAATTAAGGAATAATATTTAAATAAGGTTTTTCTGATTTTCACAAATTTTTATTTCAGAATGTAATCTTGCCAGATGATGCTACTGTGATAGCGAAACGATTGTTGTAAACATAAAAATAAAAATTTGTGAAAATCAGAATAACCTTATTTAAATATTATTTAATATGGATTTTCACCAAGTAAGGACTGATTCAATTCAATAATTAAGGAATATATTGTGGATATTTAGACTCTATATGAGTTGATCATTTCTGTTTTATTTTTTATACTTTGATGTTTTTTCGAGTTTATTCGTTCCAGGTTTTATCTTGATTGGTGGGTTAAATTTTGATCTTGTGATATATTTGAATCTGAAATCAATACATTTCTGAACAGGGACCGAAATAGCTATCAAATGTTTCCATTCGATTATTTTTATTTGATCCTTTATTTTGAGAATTTTAGATAATTTTGGAATAGTGGATTTTCTTGTATTTGTATGTTAATATACATATTCATAAAATTTCTGTTAACATATTTGTATTAATACGTTTCGGGTAGGGATGTGTAAAAAGGTTTTTCCGAGACATTGAAGAATATTTTATATTGATTATATATAAGGATATCATATAGTTTCTATATATATACTGTAGAAGTTAAAATATATTATTCTGAATTTATAGTCATTCGAACACGATAATTTCACCTGTGTTCAAGTAGAACGCAATTGAACCCAAATTGAAGAGTTCGTTTTCTCAGATGAGGACTTCAAATATCATTTCATTCATTCGAAGAATGCTTGTCATAAAAATGTTTCTATTAAATGTCCTCTCGGTGAATAATTTTTGCTATGGAATTATAGTTTCATGTCGGATTTTTCAAGCTTTTCCGATTGAAACGCATCATTTTAAGAATGACCACATGAGGGAATACTTTATATATATATATATATATATATATATATATATGCACAAGAAATCTTTCGCGGTCACCCGTAAGCTTGAAATATAAAACTTCTGCAAATTTATTTCATAGTTTGGGTGAAATTAGATCATTTCCTAATGAAAATATGAATGATCGTCCGAAACAAATAACACCTAATGAGGTAGATGAAATTTTGGTTCCAGTAGATGAAAATCCTGCAGTGAGTTCAACTGGCAGCAGCATTAGGAGTGAATCAGTCGTCAATTATTAGATTAAATAATGAGAAGAGGTTTTTTACTTGATAAAAGGATTATTACAAAATTTGAATATCAAAACAGATTTAATCTATTAGTCTCCTATAATATTAATTTAAAAAAAATTTATTCAAAAACATTTAGAATTAAAATAATGTCTTATGAGAACAGCTTATGTTCAATAGACATATAAAATAAAAACTAAATATGTAATATCAAATGAAATAAATAACCCAAAAAATATAAATTTTCAATTAAAATTGATAAATAAATATTTGAATGAGGCAAAACTGTTTCTGATCTTACAATTATGAAAACTAATTTCTTTATTTCTCGAGAAGTTCCTAAAATTATGTTTTGTATTTTTGAAGAGGATTTAGTTTTCATAATTGTAAGATCAGACACAAAATTTTGTCTCCTGAATATTTATTTATTAATTTTAACTGACAATTTATATTTGCTGGGTTATTGATTCCATTTGATATTATATAATTAGTTTTGATTTTTTATGTCTATTAAACATAAGTCGTGCTTATAAGACAATAATTTAATTCTAAAGGTTGAATAAAAATTTTTCTTAAATTAAAATTATAGTAAACTAAGAGATTAAATCTGTTTTGATATTCAAATTTTGTCAATTATTAGAATTTCAGAAAAAGAAAGGCTTCAATCTTATCATTTCACCCTCTGTTTAAAACTTGCTTCCAAGAGATCTGCCACGGTGGTTACAGTTCTGCCAACGTATTCCGAACAAGCAAAGTGATGACCGAAATTTTATTGAGAATATTATGTTCACCGATGAAGCGATTTTCACCAAACCTGCCTGCTGTTAAAAAAGATATTTTCAGCATGAGTTCAGTTTGAATATTTGGTGTTGCATTATAGGCGACTAACTGGTAGGTCCATCTGTTCCTTCTTCAAATTTAAATGCAGATTCTCATTTTTGGTTGAAAAATAATTTTAGTATCATTTCGGACGAATTGTCACTAGATATGAGACGGAAAATGTGGTTTATGTAGAATGGAGCTCGATTTTCTTAGAAAATCTTTAATTTGGCAACTGAAGAAGCTCAAAGTTTTTCACCTTTTTTGAATTTAGGACCTGAAAACTAGAACCCGTTACTTCAAAGGTTATACATAAGTGACCTCACAATGGAATTTTGCTGAAAAATGACGTTGAACACTCTTTATCTCGCTTATGCTATGAAAACTGAGTCTTCTTCATCTTCTTCACTGCAGGTTTTAGGCAGTTTTTCCTGTTATGGTACCCATCTTTTCCTCGGTCTACCAATACTCCTTCTTCCATAACACCCATAGATAGAATTCCAGGGACAGTCAAATCCTACTCGGGCTGGAATTCTATCTTCATTCATTCTATCTATGTGATCATTGCATTTAATCCTATCTTCTCCATTTTTTTTTCGTTTTTATTGAATCGTTCAATTCTGATCTTGTGACCACGTTTTTTATTCTGCCTTAACTTGGGTAACCTTCACTCTCCGGAAAAATTTGATTTAGTGTGCTTCTATTCTGTTTTCGTTTTTTTTTTTTGTTATCGACGTTTCACTTCCGTATAAAGGTATTGGAACTACTATCTTATAAAATTTGATTTGTGGGTCTTTTCTTGTTTTGTTTTTGAGTGTTTTAATGATAGTTCTGCAAATGAGTGTAAACCTATTCAGCTTTTCTTTCAAGTCATTGCTTCTGTCATAAGATATATCGCAGTCTAGATACCTGAAATGCTTTATCTGCCCCAATATTATGTATAAAAAAAGCTTGAAGCCATAGTTTTGGTCTTGGCAGTAGACCAAATCTTCATGTCGTACTTTTTGCAGATGTTTTGAAAATTGAATATTAGTTTTTGTGATTCGTCTTCTGTTTCTTCCAATAGAATGGGATCATCAGCATATAGAAGATAATTTAGAGTGGTGCTATCATGTAGGCTTATGCCCTTAGAATAATTAATTTACCATTCTTTAATTATTGGATCTATATATATAAATATATATATATATATATATATATATATATATATATATATTGTTATGGAATTATATTAAAGAAATTTTGTGAATGAATATTAATTAGATCACCCTTGTAGGTAAGTGATGTATTCTATGTTTCCGGCTAGCTCTTAAGATTATAATTTTGAATAATTGAAATTAAAATATTATAAAATCTGATTTGATATTTGAGGGAGGGTTCAATTTGAATTTTCTAAAAAGTTGAATTTTAAATTATATTTTATGAAAGTAATTTGAAATATTATAATCAGTGATCAATAACCTAAATCTAATTCTATGTTAACCTAACCTTATCTAAATATCCTAACGTAATTCTAATGTAAACAGTGTTTATTATTTCTAAACTTCTTTGTGGAAAGATTAACAGGATTGAATTTTTAATACCTTTGGTAAGTTTGTTCTTCAATTTATGATTGTTCCTTTTTACTGTCCCTTCTTCGTTTCAGGAATAAAACTGGTTTCGTTGGAAACAACACTTCTAGAACGTTCTGAAATTCACAGGCTACTTTGTTGATTTTCTTCAATATATCCAAATCGTTTGAAACTTGATTTCTATGTGATATTTTTCCATTCACATTCAGGTAATGTATTTTCTGGATTCAATTTCCATTCACAATAACTAAATAATCTTCTTTTTTCAGATGATGTTACTTTTTTGGCACTTTTTTAATTATGGACCGACAAGGATTCTACTCTGCATATAATTGGAGACTGCCGACTTTTTCTGTGTCTGCCCTATTTATAGTTTTCAAGAAAAGTTGAATTTCAAAGCTTACTAGCTTCTGTCAAAATTATATAAAAATGATGCTTTTGATGATTTTACAAAATTTACAATATTTCCTGGTTTGAAATTACTTTTGAAAATTAGCTTATTTTTTAAACTACATTTTGATGTATGTTTCATGTTAAACAGAACAGTGAAAGTCTTGCTTTTCGTTCGTAAAGTATCAAAATTTAACAAATTTTAACTTCTAATGCTTATAACTTATAAATTATTCAAAATTACTTATGAAATTGATTAAATTTCTTTAACTTAGATGCTATTACAATACTATTGATGCCTAAACATCTTTAAGGATATCTCTTACATTAATTATTTGAAAATATCTGACGTAGATGCTATCTTTCATTGAATTAAATGATTTTTGATCAAATTTGTTCTATTTACATCATTCTGGTGAGTTATTTTTATTTTAGCCTGTTCTTTGTCAAAAATTTCACTAAAGTTTATATGTGATTCTTGATAATAACAAATCTTTTCAAAAAATTCTTCATCAATTTCAAATGGTATATCTAAATTCAAATTACTTCTATTTATTGCAACTTTGGCTGGTTTTATATTGAATAATTGTGAATTGAAATCTCCCTGTGAATTCTATTTATAAACTGTCAACAAAATTACTGTTTTTTTTTTATCGTTCAAAGAATTTTAATTTGAGTAGTCGTTATGTATCCTGAATATGCTTTTTCCTCATAATTTTTAGCTTTAATGAATTGAATTATTAATATTTGTGTCAGAATGGATATTATTTAATTAAATGTGCTCTGGTTATACTCTAACGAGTCAACTTATATACAAGGGTGAGTCTTTTCCTTAATATATTTATGTAATTATTTATTTTAACTGTAAATACCATGACAATATATATATATATATATATATATATATATATATGTTGAAGAGCATTGGTGTGATGAAGCAGCCTTGTATAACCATTTTATTCGTTGTTAATTCTCTAGACCGTCTTCATCTACTACAATTGTGGTATCGATATAAAGACTTGGTATTGCTTGAACTGAATGGATATTCTTTCATGGTCTCCCATAGTTTACATCGGTTTACGCTGTCAAAAGCTTTTTCGAAGTCAAGAAAGCTTATATGTGTTTCTCAATTGTATACTCTGTGCTTTTCTATGATCTGTTGCATATTGACCGACCTTTTCTGAAACCCAGCTATTTTCCTTCCACTAATTTTTTTGCGATTATTTTCGATCTGTTATTCAGTATGCTGGCATATATGCTATGTCTAACAAACTTGAAAACGGAGTAATGTCAAATATATGTTTATCCAGTTTATGATAAAACACCCTATACATATTTTATTTATACTATCCCAGAACAATAAGTATAGCACAAAGATCATTTTCCGCAGTGTTTTCAATATTCAGTTAGCACCTTTTATGCAGGCGATTATCGCTGAAATGTGTAGTTCTACTTGTGGCTGAAAGAACTGCTCTTTGAAGCAACCTGTACTATTCATCTAGCCCAGTGCGTTGAATTTCTGTTAGCGCATTCTGCCAAATCCATTATATTCCGGCACGATCTCATCCTGAATTAGCATCTCCAAGTCTAGGCCATGGTCACCTGTTTCGGTCCCACTACACGCGGTCCTTTATTGTCGCGGGCGAAGCGGCGGACAAATACATATTCATCAGGGCGACGACTGATGTAAACCGGCGGGTACGATTATTTTCGCACCGATTACTGGTGTATGTACAGAAATCAGATTAATGGGCACAAAGGACCGGATCCGAGTTGTCGAAATGGAAAACTAACTGATCAAAATTCCGCGTCTGCTTTATTATCTCACGAGATCATCGAGAGTGATTAATTTCAATGCTCGGGGGTGCGTTGAAGCATAAGGGTGAACGATTGACGCCTCCGTTTGTGTTTTTGTTGGAAATTGCGTGAAATGAATTAGGCCTGATTAAGCAACACCGAAATGGTGGAAAGAAGAGCTCACACTTAATTGAAAAATACATGTTCGTATTCCACATCGATCAAGGAATTTTTGATGTTTACTAGGCAGGTACTTTACAACTACGTTACCAGGGTCCAGCAATCTCAAAAGTTTCACATTTTTCCCTCGAAATTTAAATGAAACAGTAGAAATGAAAATAGCCAAATGTCATTTCGGAATTCTACCTGCTCGAGCGAAGCATCGAAAAAAATCGCTTCAGCAATGTTGAAGACACATCCCTCTAAGTCGCTCGTTCGCACTCGGCCTACAAACACACAGACAGTCATTCTCTTCCGCCGTTTTTCGACCAAACGGTCAAGCAATATTCTTTACTCTAAGGACATGTAGGTTCTGTTACTACACACATTCTCTAGAAGTAAGTTCTTATGATATTTTTTCTTCCTCTCACTTCTCAAGTTGTAATCACAGATTCATTCTCTCTGCTCTTGAATAAGTTTGAATTCGCATTCACTTCAACTTTTCAAGAAGTACCCTCACTTGATAACACCTAACTCAATTCAAAGCCTGGAAGTAAAGGTACTATCTACATTGTTTGTTTTTAATTAGACAGTAAATGTGAGTCGCAACGTAAACACAGTGAAAGTGCAAAATTCAGCGTAAATTCGTTTATGGAATGCCTAGTTCTAAAGATCGTCAAGGAATCAACAAACATGGGTTTTCGTCAACACTACGGGGTACAGCAGCAATATTCTCAGTTGTTCTTGAGCTACGCACACGTTTTAATTCTTTGCCTCACTTACTTGTCAAACTTGCTCAAATTTTTCCACCAGTTTCACTATTGCTGGCCGAGAAGTTGCGTCACGAAGAACCAAATGTGCTTTAGTTTTGCGAATTGTGACTGCAAAATTTTCGCCATTTATGTTGTGGATTTTAACAATTTCAGTGCGTTGCTGTAGCGTGTATTGTTCCATTTTCAGTAATGGCGTAGTTTTCACTTTTCAAATGTTTAAAGATGACAGCTTCAAACAAAACAGCTGCCCAGATAGCGGGCTATTCGAAATGAAATCTCTTATTGGAAAACCCTTTATATAGAATAAATAATAAAAAAGGCATTTTTACACTAGATGGAAGGTTTTTTCATATTTTAAATATCGAACAGAATTTTTCTGTAATACCCTAATAGAAATTTTAATTTTATGAAATTTCTTAAAAGCTTTTCACAGAATTACTCTATTTGATATTTAAGATATGGAAAAAAAAACTTACATCAAGTACAGAAAACCCCTTTTTCTTTATTTATTCTATATATAATTACTAAAATTCGTTTTTCTGGGATATAGCCGATTCTTGAGAAACACTTTATTCAACCTTTGTGTATATGCTGTGGACAAACATAGAATGTAATAAATGGTTGCTTATTCTAGCTACTAAGTTGAATATTTTCGTACTTTCTGTTCTAGATACTCGCGATTGAATGAATAAGAAAGATATTTTTATTGGTTGTTTTTATTCGGCTGACATGAAAGTGGACTCTGGATTACCGGTTTTTTCAAATGCCTTTTTGAAGATGTGTTACAAATATTTGAAGATATGCAGCATATTTTTGAAGAAACTCTTAAGGGAGAGGTTATTTCGAAGAATTTCTTGATTTTTGTTTGACATTTTTATGGTGGAGTTTGTTTTTTCATTATATCTAAATGAAACAGCGCTGTCTCCACTGAATTATTATTGAGTAATTTCGATCAATATTCCATATTTTCTTTAGATTCCTTATCTCCTTTTGATACTGTGTTAATTTTTTATGTGTATTTAAAAACAGTGTTTTATACGAATTTGTTGAATTGAATTTTAAAGATTTTCAAGAAACTTCATGCAATTAAAGATTGTTATTAGGTATAACAGAATTACTTTGTGTGATATTGAAACATTTTGTTTTTCTCATTTCAATCCACTGGAACGATCATGAAATTATACTTACATTATACTACTCTGTCAAGAAAGTACCGGGAATTTTCAATTAAAACAACATTTTTACATTTAATCGTCAAAATTTATTGGGTCGCCTTCAAAATAGGCCCCATTTGCTCCAATACATCTATGCCAACGGCACTTCCAATTATCGAAACATTTTTTATAGGCGCTTTCCGGGATGGACTTTAGCTCTCGCGCCGAATTTTGTTTTATGGCTTCAATCGACTCAAAACGGGTGCCACGAAGGGGCAATTTTAGTTTTGGGAAGAGGAAAAAGTCGCAGGGAGCCAAATCCGGCGAATACAGTGGTTGCTGAAGCACGTTTGTTGAGTTTTTGGCGAGAAAGTCAGTCACAATCGTAGCTCGGTGAGAAGGCGCGTTATCGTCATGCAAAATCCACAAATTTGGCCGCTTCTTACGGATACGCTCACGCAAACATTTCATAACGCCTAGGTAATACTCCTTGTTTACCGTCTGACCCTCTGGAACGAATTCGTAGTGCACCACGCCACGGATATCGAAGAAAACAATGAGCATCACCTTCATTTTCGAGCGGCTTTGGCGTGGTTTTTTCGGTTTCGGCTCATTTTTTGCCACCCATTCCGATGATTGCTGGCTTGTTTGCATATCGTACTCGTAGACCCAGGTCTCATCACCAGTTATAATGCGTTCCATGAATGTAGAATCGGAATTACAGCGATCCAGCATGTCTGAAGCAACCTGTTCGCGATGACGTTTTTGAAGAAAATTCAGGTCTTTCGGTACAAGTCGTGCGGCCACCTTTCTCATGCCCAAAATATCAATCAAAATCGTACGTGCGGACTCGTGGGATATCTTAAGATCATGTGCTATCTCTCTCAAGCTGGTACGACGGTTTTCCAGCACCCTTTCCTTAATTTTATCGACGTTATCTTCGATCGAAGCCGTCGATGGGCGACCACTTCACGACCGTCCTTGAAGGCTCTGTACCACTGATATGCACGAGTTTTCGATAGAGCATTATCACCAAAGGCCTTTTGCAACATTTTCAATGCATCGGCACACGAAAATTCATTTGCAACACAAAACTTTAAACAAATTCTTTGCTCAACGTAATCACCCATAGTAAAAATCGGCACGCACTCTGACATCGACTGACCTAATCAGCTGTTGCAAACACACTAGTTGACAGATCCCGCTCAGCTTGGCATAGTAATTAAGGACAGTGGTACCAACCTAGGAAAAAAATTTTTCACCTGCCTCATTGCCCCGCCAGATTTAAATCGCTAATTTCCGGTACTTTCTTGACAGAATGTATATCGTCGTCATTTTTTCTGTATTTCGACTATTCTTGTATATGAAGAAACTGTCTTAAGAGGAATCAGCTCTTCATTATAAGCGGGTCCACAAGATGAAATCCAAATTCTTTGTTTGCTCTTTTCTTAAAATAGAAGCCTATATGAAAATTGGAACTACACATTAATTTTTCATGAGAAAGAGAAGAAGAAGAATCAATATCAACTCATATTGAAAGTGATCGTTGTCGACTCGAAAATTAATAACTGAAACTTACTCTGAGGATGTTAGTTTCGCTTAATATATAACGATTACCTATTACTTCCTTCGTAATTATGTACATTATTCGTGTTTTCATTGAAACAATCATAAACTGACCGCTAAAGTTTATATTAATCCATATATTCAATTATGTAATTAGAGATGGCAAAAGGTAGAGGATTAGACTTGATTACCAAGGAGTTTAAATGCCATTCAGGGAAATAAGCTGGCACTGAAAAGCAGGAAGTCATTTGGCGGAACGCGAACAGGTGCAGAGTCAGTTGGCCATACGTATTTCATGAGGGTAGGTCTCTTGATATGTAGTATGTTCCTCAAACTTTCATCCACATTTGAAGAGGACGATTTGCCATATTGGATATATTATTTCTTAATCTTAATTGTCATCTGTCATTTAATTTGTTTACAATGCTCCATTTTATCAGTTCATCTATAGTGTGTTTCGCAATTTTTCAATGTAAAAATACTGAAAAAAGAATCTGCCTCAGTTTTTCTATTGGATAATGAATTTTAAGTGAGAAGCGCGAATTATACTAAAGAGAGCTCATAGTTAATTACCCTATTTCAAAACACGTGCGAATGAGTGGTGTATTCGAATGCGGTCAGGATCTGTTGGAAGATTTGAACCGCTCCTGCCGATTATCAACTGATTTTAACATTGCCAATCACAAGTCACTGTGAGAGGAAAATCCGACGAAATGTTTGTGTCTCACAAATGAACTTGTAATCTTTCGAACGACTATTTGGTCACGAAACTTGTTGCCGCTCGTTTTGTGCAATAGGGCAATTTTGTACGAATTTCTAACCGAAAAGTCAGCAACCACCATATTGTACCGATGTGGCTCCAGCCAATTTTTTTTAACTTAAATTAGTACTTCAGATAATAGATTATCTCCAGAACCTCTATGGATTTTAATCTATATAAATCTCATGAGAAATGTTAAAATTAAATCTTTAAAAAACATGTCCTAGATACACTTTATAGACATAATATTATCATCACATGTGGTAGAAATGAACTAATAAAGACTCAAAAGAAATATAAAATAATGACCGAATTATTTAGACATCACCTTATACGTATATGTTTCGATTGAATGTTAATGAATCAGAAGGCCCTTCTGAATTATATGCTGAACAACTTTTGGTGATGGAACTTGTGATTCTTTAATACCCAATCGAAACATATACAAGTTGATGTCTAAGTAATTTGGTCATTATTTTATATTTCTTTTGAATCTTTATTAGTTAATTTCTACCACAATTGATGATAATATATATGTCTATAAAGTGATACACTGTATCTTGGACATGTTTTTTAAAATTTTTATCCTAAATATTTTCATGAGATTTATTCAGATTTAAATCTGTAAAGGTTCTAGAGAATTAAGTCCAGCTATTATATTAATATGCAAATACTTATTTTTAGTAATTTTTAATATATATCAAATTACTATTATACCTTGAGGTACCTGTTTCTAGCCGATAGAAGCTACACAACAGAAACCAAGGTTAGTACTCAAGCATTTTGTTGAAAGCGCGTTTAAAAAATGGTACGACAATTGAATTCTTCGTTGGCGTAAGATTACAATTTCAGAAGGGATCAAAGAAAGGGATATACAACATCTGGATGGATAATACATATTTTGTGTTTCAGAGTTCGATTCCCGGTAATTTTTTAACACTGTAGTGTGTTTGAAATAAGTATTCTATAAGCATTTAATTCATTAAATTATTGTTGGTATTAGATTTAGATTTAGTTCGTTAGATGATTTCGATAAAGAATTCACTCAAAAATAGGCATTGTATACACATACTCATATAAAAAAATTAAACTACTCTACTTTCTTGAATGTTTGATAGAAGTATGTGTTACAAGACATTTATTCTGGATCTTTTTATTCTTCTTTTCACATTGTATAATTACTGAGAGAATATGAATTAATATTGTTCTGTAATCAAAATTTTGTACAGATTGAGCGAATTCGTCGAATGTGTTTGTTTGTGAAGTCGGAATTCAATCGAGCGAGTATATCATGAAAATTTTCAAGATTTATACACAATATCTGTGAAGACTTCTAATTTGAACCTTGTTTTGTCCTCTAGGGCTTCTGTCGGTCACGACTGGAAGTTGCGGTGGCCATCTGACGGATCTTACGCCTTGAGGCACAATGTTTCTACTGTTATGACGACATAAGTTGATTCAGTTCAGCCTTATTAGAAAGGTAGGTATGCACCATACGATTTTATCGATGCATCTATAAATTTTACCTTAAGATCTTGACGAGATTTTCTTGGAGACGTTTACCTGCAACAAAATAAGAAATATCAGAATAAATTATGATCAGTATACAAAATTATCAAAGCAAAGCTAATATTTTGAGCATCGTTTTAAGTTATGTCACCTAAAGCACAAAAACGTGCCTTTTTTCAGGGTCTATGTTGCTCTCTATTAAAATTTATTTGCTATCATGTACTGCTATTCTGGCATTTATAACGAATGTATATTATATATTATTAATGGAATTCGGTCATCTTACTGTACTATAAAGAAAATTTTCGTGTTGCATAACGAAAATAGTGAAAAACAATGACGACGATTCGGGAAAATTTTGCGTGCTTTGTTCAACAGTCAATTTTTCCTGAAAATTTCAAAAGTGTGAAGTACTTCTTGAAGAAGCTACATATGACGAATAAAAAGTTCTGTATTTTGTCATCTGAAAGTCGAATGAACGTAATTTTTACGATTTTAGGAATGTTTTCCTGAACAAGAAAAATCTCATGAAAATTAAAACTACACGGATGAAAGGTTCCATCCTTTCTACCTTTGATCTGAATTTTTACTTTTTCATAGAAAATCAAAAAATTTCAATATAAAAAATTTTGCTCATCAATAGTTAGCACGATACGTCAATACAAACTTCATTAGAATAATGAAACGACAAAGTTACAATAAACGTGTAAAAGAAAATATCGGGTGTTTTTTAAGAGTGAATTAACGTTCGACAGGGATAACTGTGATTTGACAAAATGTAGAAGCCATGTTGTTTTGACATTTCTGTTCAGCAAGCATCAACAAATTATCATGGAAAGACACACGCCGCAACAAGGTGTAAAAATTGTTGAAATTTATTTTCAAAATCAGTATTCTATCCGCCAAACTTATAGAAATTCGCTTCGTGAAGTTCATGTAAACACATAATCGTCCATCAGAGCAGCTTATTCATCGAATTATCGATAGATTTCGGACAACATTTCTCCTACTCGATGCAACAACAACAACAGCAAAACAAAGAACTGTACGTACAGATGAAAATATCTCTGCTGTAAGTTGTAGTGTAAATGATGATCCAGATTTGTCTATTCGTCGACGTTCACAACAAGTTGGACTCTGTGCATCCACCACATGGAAAATTTTGCGTGAAGATCTTGGTCTACACCCATACAAGATCCAACTGGTTCAAGAACTAAAGCCACTTGACCATAATAAGCGTCGTTGGTTTACTGATTGGGCCCTAGAACAGCTTGAAGTTGATCTACTTCTTTATCGTAAAATTGTGTTTAGTGATGAAGCTCATTTCTGGTTGAACGACTATGTAAACAAGCAAAATTGCTGTATATGGAGTGAAAACAATTTCTCAAGAAGTTCTGCAGGTTTCATTGCATCCTGAAAAATGCACTGTATGGTGTTCTTTACACGCTGAAGGCATCATCGGTCCATATTTCTTTAAAAACGATGCTGAAGCTAATGTTACAGTGAATGGTGCGCTCGCTACAGATCGATGATCAATGATTATTTGTTTCAAAATTTGAATGGTATCGACCCAGAAATGTTTTGGTTCCAACAAGTTGGTGTTACACTTAATGATGCTACCGTATTAATTGATTCATTGAAAGAAAGATTAGGCGATAACCTTATTTCGAGAAATGATCCAATTAATTGGCCTCCAACATCATGCGACATAAGTGCACTGGATTATTTTCTTTGGGTTTATGTCAAGTCATTGGTTTATGCTGATAAACCAGAAACAATAGACGCTTTGGAAGCCAACATAACTCGTGCTATTGATGAAATAATGCCCGAATTACTCAAAAAAATGTTCAAAAAAGGTCTGGTCGAATGCGGGTCCTCAGAGCTAGTCGTGGTGGACATATGCCTGAAATTATTTTTAAAACATAAATGTCATAAAACTATTACTCAAATATAAAAAATTTGGCTGCAATCTTAATTTAAATGTGTTTTATTTCAATTCAAAGTTCTATCACTTTAAAAAAAAATATATCCGATATATAAAACAAAATGATCATATAACGAATAAGATATATACTCGTAGACATATACAGACAAAAAGGATACAACACCAAATAGATGGAAACGATGCAAGTACATCTGAAATATTAGAAGAGGAACCCGTTACATACTAGATTGCAAGCAAAACAAATATTAACTCCGCTATTTTATTAATATTTGCAACAATTGTTTCGTCTTACCATGACTGTGAGTATTTAAACTGTTTAAATACTCACCTGATGAGGTCATGGTATGACGATACAATTGTTGTGAAAATCAATAAAGAGCGGAAGTTAATATTTATTTTTCTCATAGAGAAGATGAATTCTCGTCAAGTAAAGACCGATATAATCAAAAATAATAGATTATATTCTCCAGCCATAATTCCCCCACTCACCTAAGGAACTACGCTATTCCCTATGTCTTCAAATGATCTGGCAATTTGTTGTAGAGTTTTGAAGCTAAGAAACTGTGTCCTTGTTCTTCCTTTTTCATTTGATGACAGGCTATTGCATATTTATCCTTATCACGTGTGTTATAATCCTAAAATGTTACTTTGTTGGAAACTTATGTTAGCATGGATGCATTCGACTCATGTAAATATGAAGACTGAAGTTATTGTGTGAATGCCTCCTCTCTTGGAGATATTTCTGCAGCTTTCTGTGCTTCCCATATTGAACAATATCCTCGAAGCTTATTTTTTTGATAAAAATTCTTTCTACATCTCTACTAGGACCCCATAAAATAATTGTATAGCTTGCCATACTGCGGAAGGCTGAGTTGTATGCGTGTTCAGCTGTCGATAAAACTGCTATTTCTTTGAAACGTCATATCATGACTAACACCGTTAACAACTTTCTACAGAAAGTAATTACTGCATTCTAGAGAGGACCGAAATTCTAGTCCCAAGTAACCAGAGAATTTATTTGTATTCACTTCTTTGTTGAAAATACTAATTTCTAGGTTTCTTGCTATTGGAAAGCAAACCATTAACCGAGAACCAGCAAGTAGCCTCCTCTTTTTGCTATAATCGATTGCCTCCGAAGTTCCTCTCAAGACTTTAATGTGTCACCAGCGTAGCTTATTACCTTCGAGCAGATCGTTTTATAAACTATGAAAAACAGTGGTTCTAATATGGATCCTTGTGGTACTCCAGTCTCTAATTCTCTCATAATCGACTTTCTGACTTAATGGAAAAAAGTGAAAAAAATGTATTTAACAAAACTTCACATACTTCTCTTACTTTTTGCTTATCATCAGATAAGAAAAAAAAATCATGCTGCACCTGGATTTAAAATTTTTTTTGGAAATTTTGAAGTACGATTCGTTATCCATCCGGCTACCTGAGCTACTGGAATTTGTTGGTTTCCTTCTAGGTCCATACTTAAAGGTTTCAAATGTTCATTTGAAAGTTTCTCGTGATTTCTCATCACAAAATTACGCATGAAACTTCGTATCTTTATTTCACATTTAAATACCTGAATTAAAACTTTAAAGGTTTTGTACTTTTGAAAATATTTGAGATAAAAGTTTAAATTAGAATAACTCAGGAATCCAGTAGCTGATTTTGTCCATTTTTGAACATAACTGAAATAGACTCTAAGCCTACCATGAGAATTTCAAATCTCAATTTTTTTTTGTCCGAAAATAGCATTTTCATTTAAAGACGTCCTCCCGTATGACCAATTCTCACGAAATCTGTCATTAGTATATACATAAATACCCTGGTCTTCTCGACCGGATCAATAGTTCCGAAATTATTGGGAAAATGAGAAAAATTTTCAAATGTGAATATGTGTGCAAATATTGGACTGATTTTGTCCATTAAGAGACTAAGCCGACAAATTTTGACCTCTCAAAACTACCCTGATAGTTTCAAGTCTCTAGCTCTTTGTTCGAAAGTAAGAACGTTCTCAGAGGCGGATCGGATCGACTTGGTTGCACAGAATTAATTTTGGCCTCTGATCGTTCATCGTTGAATCTAACCTAGTCGTTTGGGACCATTTTCGGTCAAATATTTGAAAATGACAGATATTTGGGCAAAACGATAGCACGCTGTCTCATAGAATATTATTAAAATAGTACTGAAATAATAATAATCTCGTAAACAATATATCGAGAAACTTTATTTTCTGCAGGTAAAATCGATTGGCTGGTATTCATATGTTTCAATACGAAAAGTTTCGTATTGAAATAATTTTCGTCATAAAAGTGATATTTGAGAAATATTTCGATATAATACATAACATTCAGGAAATTAAAGGATATTTTGTTCAGTAAATTTCATACCCTATGAAATGAATCTGATGAGTTAAGGAATATTTATGCATTATTCAAAGATTATTTCTCAAAACGTTTTTTTCCTCTAAGTGTACGTTTATGCTCAATTATACCAAATTTAAACCATACAACATTTATTGAATTGATTTTTTCAAACAGCAACAAAAATTTCATGAAGGCACTTCAATAACGAAGGATGTTTCGTGGGCTGCTCTGCTTATATTATGTCTAAGGTTGGTTGTCATATCATTAGCAGTAGACTGTCTTTTCACGGAATTTTTCTGTTAGATGAAAAGTTTTAAATTGAGAATGAAAGTTGAGACCGAAATTCAAATATGGTTTAGGTATATCTTCAATTCTTTCTTTTTATATTGTATTCCAATTTTTATGCGAAACTTTCGGAATATTGAAGACAGATGTGTAGACTCATGTTTATCAGGCATGTCTATACTGAAATACTTTACAGTAAGGTAAGAGAAGCACTATCAAAATGAGGTATATCAACGAAGAATTCATCCTTTATCAGCCTGGTAGTGCCTGCGACGCCTTAAATGCAGAACAATCCGTCGACCAACTCGCAGCAGAACAAAACGTTACAATTCGAAGGCTTCCGAAGAAATTTGTCGGCGCTCGAGAGCAACAATAATAATTTAATTGCCACCCCAATAGACGCCCCCAGAATGCGATGAAGCGATCGTTAATAAGGGAGGACCGATATTTTTCCCTTTTTTTCGTACCACCTTTTCAGCTCCGTAACAAAAGAAGAAACTCGAATAAACTTGTCTGATATTTTCTGCGTCCCTGCAAGTTTTTCCTTGGATGCGCTTGCTCTCCTAAATTAGATCGTTGGAAAATATTGGGGAAATCTCTATCCATTTATATTTTGTGAAGGGACGTTTACTTTATGGTTCATCGATTGAGATAAGGGATAGAATAAAAAAATTGTGAAATGCACTAACGTTAAAGTCAGGAGCTTTTGCGCGCTTGTTCATAACATCTACGGTAATTACGAAATTTTGCATTACCTTCCTCCACATTATTTTACATATACATGCGGAATTTGAACCCGATCGTAGGACTGCAGATTGAGTTTCATTAGCGGTTAATGTTGTTCTGCTCACAAAATAATTTTTTTTCAGAACCTTCTGAAATTTTGCACGAACAAGCACGCTCTACTCTTCAATATCATAAAATAATAAGAAGAAGTTTTTTACTTGATAGAAGGAATATTGCGAAATTCGAATATCAAGACAGATTTAATAGGTTAGTCTCCTACAATTTTAATTTAAAAAAAAATTGAAAAAATTTTTTAGAATTAAGATAATGTCTCATATAAGCTGTACTTATGTACAGCTTATATGATGAAGACCTTGTCCGAATTCTAATTGTTTTTTGAAGATATAATACATGTTTTTGAGAGATTTTTGAAGTTACTTATTTAAATATATTAAATATTTCGAATAAATTATATTTTGTGAGAAGTCCTCAAAATTTTGTTTTGTATATTTGAAAAGGAATTAGTTTTCATAATTGTAAGATCAGAAACAAAATTTTGTCACCATCAAATATTTATTTTTCAAAATTTTATTGACAATTTATATTTGTTGGGTTATTTATACCATTTGATGATTTATATTGAGTTTTGATTTTATACGTCTATTAAATATAAGCTGCGCTCATAAGACATTAACTTAATTCTAAAAATTGAAAAAAAATTGTTTCGAAATTCAAATTGTAGGAGACTAACAGATTAAATCTATTTTGATATTAAAATTTTGTAATATTCCTTCTATCAAGTAAAAAACCTCTTCTATTTATTTCATTTTATATATAATATATAATTATACTAGGTTTGAATAAAACTCATACTGGGATATCTGGTATATTGAAGAAAACCATATAATATAATACCTTACAGCTTTCTGTGATTTTTGTGACGAACATAGAATAACTTGGATTTTAAAATGGAAGTTCAAACGAGGATAACAAGAAATCTGTAGGTAAGTTGTATTTGTTGTTGATTGATTTTAATTTTTCAAAATTGAAGTTGGACCGATTAAGACCTTATCGGAGTTCTAATTGTTTTTTGAATATATAACCCATGTTTTTGAGAGATTTTTGAAGAAACTTATTCAAATATATTAAATATTTCAAATAAATTATATTTTCTGGGAAGTCCTTAAAATTATGTTTTGTATTTTTGAAAAGAAATTAGTTTTCATAATTTTAAGATCAGAAAGAAAATTTTGTCTCCTCCAAATATTTATTTTTTTAATTTTAATTGACTATTTATATTTGTTGGGTTATTCATTCCACTTGATGTTTTATATTGAGTTTTGATTTCATACGTCTATTAAATATTGGCAGTGCTTATAAGACATTGATTTATTTCCAAAAATTATTTTAAAATTTTTTTGAAATTGGAATTGTAGGAGACTAACAGATTGAATCTGTTTCGATATTAAAATTTTTCAAAAAAAAATCTTCAATATCAAATTACAAATCGATCTCATTTGTAGTCTCGACAGTAGGTAGTGGGAAAAAATTGGAAATGTGAATAACTAAGCCCTAACTAACCTATTTTGCGCATTAGCTGAACAAGATATTCAGACCTCACAGCTACTCTGAAAGTTTCAAATGTCTGGGTCTCTCCGTTGGAAAGTTAAGGAAACTACGGAGAAATCGGCCAGACAGAATTACATTTGACCTTGGATTCTTGCTCAGTGAGCTTAACCTGGTCGATTGAGATCACTGTCGGCTCAAATAAAAGCTCTTAAATTATATATATTTGGGCGGAACGATAGCAGTGCGGCACACAATTGATAAGATAACTTTCATTAAACTGAAAATTCAAGAGTTTGTTGATAGCGCTTTCTATAAAGACAATAGTCAAAATTAATACTCATCGTCCAGTAAACATTTTTCTTGGAAGAAAATCTTATCATTTACAAACTCTCTACAATAAAATAGTTATTACATTTGAAATTATGTATGAAATCATTGAGGAATAGCTGAAATATCTATTCAGTGTGTTATAAATCAGCTTAATTTCACATAATTTGGATATTTGAATCAATTTAATTGAGAAACCTCATTTTCGACAACCATTTGCACTTTAAAATTTTTTTAAATTAAGGAACGGAATGTTGCTAAATAAGAAGAAGTGTCGATTCTTCCAAATGAAAAAATATAATATAAAATCGACTGAAGAATAATATTTAAGACTTGAAGAGGTTCTACGAAGAATTATACATCGAAGAGAATCACAGTGAAGGATATGATAAAAATATGAAAGGAAATGAAACTAAAAAGCTCTAGCTTGAGCTAACGATTTTGTCTGTCCGCACTTGAAACATCCTCTTTCGTAAAATGCCTCATAGTGCGCCAATGAAAAGATAAATTAAACTTGTCTTTCCTGAATGAATACCAAATTGTCAACCTTATAGTGAAAATGCAAACTCTTACTTTCTATTTATTTCATATTTACAATTAGAATAGTGTCTCTCATTTACAATATATAATTCTGAAATTGTTTCCTTATTCTTCATTAACTTCTCTCGATGTGAGTTTCTATAACAAATTTTATTCAGTGAATATCCGGTGTTTTTTGAAGAGTGATAGAAATTTCGATAGGAATAACTGTGATTTGACAGAAGGTAGAAGCCATGTTGTTTTGACATTTCTGTTCAGTAAGCATTGACAAATTATCATGGAAAGACTCACGCCGCAACAACGTTTACAAATTGTTGAAATTTAGGCTCTGTGCATGCACCACATGGAAAATTTCGCGTAAAGATCTTAGTCTACACCCTTACAAATCTAACTGGTTCAAGAACTAAAGCAACTTAACCATAATAAGCGTCGTTTGTTTGCTGATTGGGCCCTAGAACAGCTGGAAGTTGATCCACTTTTTTCATAGTAAAATTGTGTTTAGTGATGAAGCTCATTTCTGGTTGAACGGCTGTGTGAACAAGCAAAATTGCCGTAGTGAAAACAATCCACAGGAACTTCTGCAGGCAGAATAGAAAAAGGCTTTTTACTTGATAGAAGAAATATAACAAAATTTGAATATCAAAACAGATTTATCCGTTAGTCTTCTACAATTTCAATTTCAAAAAAATTTTTATTCAAAAAACTTTTAGAATTCAATTAATGTCTACAATAAGCACCGCTTATATTAATAGACGTATATAATCAAAACTCAATATACAATGTCAAATGGAATGAATAAACCAACAAATATAAAAAAGGCAATTAAATTAATAAATAAATATTTGAAGGAGACAAAATTTTGTTTCTGATCTTATCATAATGAACACCGATTCTTTTTCAAAAACATAAAGCACAACTTAAGGACTTCTCAAAAAATATAATTTATTTGAAATATTTAATATATTAGAATATTCAAATAAGTTAATTCAAAAATCTCTCAAAACATGCACTTTATCCTCAAAAAACAATTGGAATTCCGATAATCTCTTCGTCGGCACTAGATAATATTTAAAATATCAAAATCAACTAACAATCAGTATATCATACCTTAAAGTGTACCGGAACTTGCTCAAATAGACTAACTTTAAAAATCCAGGTAATCAATATTCCTTAAATTTTTTTGCATTACCCACAGAATAATAAACTCAAAAAACTAAATTTGGCCATGCAATTATAATTACTACTAATTTGTTAACATTTACATACCCTCAATGTTCGATATTAACTATTTATGTATTCATTTATTTGGTTGTTCGGAGAGTAATTTCTTTTTTGTTTTATTGGGAAAATGAAAGACAATTTGAGTATATGAATGAATAGTTAATTAAATTGTATATTGGTCATTTTGTTTCAAAACCTTTTGCCATCTTTCTAGTAGTACCATGGTTCTAAGCTCATAAAATTGTTGGTCTTTGCTGGCAAAAAACTTATCCATGTGATTTTTGAGCTCTTCAATATAAGGTTTTACCATCCAAAAAATTTTGCAATGACCGAAACAAATAAAAATCCGAAGGTCTCGCATTATCTTGGTGGAACATTATACCTCTTCTGTTAATTAATTCTGACCTTTTCTGTTGAAGTGCATTCAGTTTGTCCAGCTGATGACAGTAGTCTTTCGAATTAATTATTGTGTTGTCCGATATAAGCTCAAAAAAAGATTTCTTTAAATTTCGAAATGCTTTGAGCCGGTTCATCTTTTTTGCATCATGATATGCGTTTGACTTTTTAGATACAACCCATTTTTCATCCCCAGTATTGATGCGCTTCCAAAATGGATCATTTTCGTGACGTTTGAGGAGCGAACCATAGACGTCAACGCAGCGACACAAATTTCTCTCCGAGGAACCCATATATCGAGCTTAAACCCAGGCCTTTTAAGTGGTCATGAACATTTGAATTCGATAAATTTAAGCTCTCACTGATCTCACGTGTTGTTATTCGCCGATTTGCAACAACTTATGCATTTATCGTGTCTTTATCAGCTTCAACCGGCCTTCCGAAACGTGGTGCATCTTCGACATCAAAATTGCCGGATCGAAATTTTGCAAACCAATTCTGTCACTGGCTTACTGTCAACACGTCTTCTCCATACACATCGGTTAATTTATTTCTGGCTAGAACAGCATTTTTACCTTTCCTATAGTGAACAAGTAAAATATGACGATAATGCTACTTATTGAAGAAGTGTACAAGTGTCGAAATTTTCAAAAAGAGCTTGAAAGAGATGCTAATAATTCTTGAATCCTACTCTATTAATGATTATTTGGATAGATAGGATGTCATGTTTCTAAATTTTTGCTTTTGACGTTGTTTCATTTAATGTATGATCACCATAGTTTTATATGATTTGTGACATTCTCTGAAATAAACATTTTTGTTATTATTATTATTGCTCTCCATATTTGAAAGGCCTCCAACTAAAAACTACCGCGTAGAATTAACTGAACTTTTTCACACACAAGCCTTGTTATATCAGCTCTCAAAACATATAATGATTATGCGGATCAAGTGTGAAGTGGAGTTCGAAAATAGTTATTCATTGTACAAGACGATAAATTTGTACTTTATCTTTGAGAGGGTAGCAAGAGTTGGAATTCAGGCGAAAAATAAAATTTTAAGAAAATTGTAATTTTTGGCACAAAAACCTGTGTTACTCCGTTACTCTGTCAACAAATGTAAAACAAATTTTACATTCTGGTTTTTGCGGAGTGTTCAGTAATTTTGCGTGTTTTGTACGAAGCGAATACGACATGTATAAAGAATTAATACAAGAAGAAGAAAACATGCCATCAGATGTAGAAGATGCAGCAGAAAGTTTACTATTGCCCCAAAAATCTAGGATGAGGTATGAGAAGAAATGAAAGTCCTTTAAAAAGTGGAAAAGCATCAATAATATCACATGACAGCTGGAGAACGACAAAAATAATGCCCCGTGTACAAGTTGTGATGTTCAATAAATAGATGTTTCTAATGATATTCATTGTAAAATTACACTTGTTGTTAATCCTTTGAATTAATGTGTTTGTGAATTTAATTGAATGAAGCAAGTTAGAACATTTTATCTACACTTGCTGTTAAAGTGATACTTTATCTACTCAAGAGAGGTGCTATAAGAACATTTCAACATTAGCTACAGAAAAGATACAATTAAATCATCTGTCGGGAAAAAACGAAATTATTTCACGAACAGCCTAATATCATCACATTTCGGATTCATGAATATTATATGAATTTATGTTAATATAGTCTGTTTATGTTTCTGTCGCTTTGTTGTTTTATTTACAGATACCTGAAGACCCCCATAATTTCATTGCGTATTTCATCTTAATAACTTCGGATGCATATACCGATAAAATAATCGAGCTTCATTAGAAATCTTCGAAGAGATCTTTCTGTTATACACTGTACTGTTTTTTATGGAAAACCATATTATTGCAGATATACAAAAATGAACTCAGATTTCTTAATGAATATAATTATTTGATTGCAATCTCGTAGAATATTTCTAAACATTGTAATTAGCATTCCTTCGTAGATACAAAGAAGTTAAATAGCAGATTTCTCATGCCATTAATCCATAACCTCGGCGAAATATATTGCTGCATCAGCATCATATCAACATTAATTTCTCTTTGATGACAGTCATGTTTCATGATGACTCATGAATGCCTACACGAGACTGGAGATAACTAATATCTGCGCTATCTTGCTTTTTCACATTTTACTTTAATAGCATCAATATCGCTCACATTTTAACTGGAACCATTTAAGAATTTATGTGTTTGAGATATGTAGGCTAATAACATAATCGTAAAACTAATCAAAACGAACGGTATTTTGACGTGAAAAGGAGAAGGTTGACGACATCCGTGAGCGCCAGTGGAGAATTATTGATTATAAAAAGCGGAATTACCATTAAATGGCACCTCATGACAAAGATTAAGTTTGATGTTGACGAGAATATGCCACAATGGACTTTTTAGATGCGAAAGGATATATCTTCATAATAGAATAATAGTTAGTCTAATAATAATAATAAAGGCCTTTATTCACACGATTTAAATACAAAAGAAACAATTAAACTTAATTTTCACACTGTGTAAGTGTACTGTTCAATCTAACCCTTTATTTATTGAGAAGAACATAATCAAAATTCTAGCTTAAACACTATAACATTATAACTTTAAAAGTAAAAAAAAGAACAATAATGACATCTCGCACTATCCATCACTACCCTGATAATTGAAAAACAGACACATCAAAATATCAATTTGGTCATCACCCAGACAAAGTTCCTCTTTGCTCATCTTCACGCTTTCTGAATAACACTAGCCTTAAAAGACTCATATTAGTGACCCTCCTGATATTCACAGATTAGCTTTTAATGCAAAATGTTATGTGTTATGAATATGATCATCGAAAAAGTTGAGTCGCATGTAGGGGTGGAGTCCCTTTGAAGCGAATATTTAAGTTGTGTACATCAGTTCGGAAGGTAATTTTATTAAAGAAGTATGACGGAGTCACCGTATCAATAATATTCATAAACAGAATAGTTGAATGGAGAAATCTACTATTTTCCATGTTAAGCCAGTTTAGGTCTCCAAGGGTATGGCTTATTCTATCATATTTCCCGATACCAAAAATGAACGCAAACAAGAATTTTGAAGTTTTTATATCGGCTGCCTGTCAGAGGAATTCAAAAAAGGATCATAAACAGAATCAGCAGAGTTCATATGTGAAAGCACCAAAGATTCACAAAGCAGCACTCTAACCCTTCTGGTAAAAAACGCCCTACTCCTATAAATTACCCTCAGTATACCATAGGCTCTCTGCAAAACTGAAGGCACATGATCAGTAAAGCGCATTTCACAGTCCAACCAAACAATCAAATCTTTACCCCGGTCCTACAGTTCAACAATTTCTGGACCGATAGTGATGCGGTTACCACTCTCTGGATATTTAATCCTGTCATTCTTTCTACCAAACAGGATAGCGACCGACTTCTTAGTATTAAGATGCAGACAATGCTTCACCGTGACCTCCTGAATGATATTCAAATCCAAATTCAAAGCTGCAACCGCTTGGTCAATTTCATCCGGATAAAAGAAGATGTATAGTTGGCTATCATCCGCGTAGTAATACAACAAACAAGAGATAATAAATTTGTTGAACTGCGAGATATAAATTATAAAAAGGGTCGGCCCCAAGATGGAACCCTGAGCTACACCTTTGCATATTTTCAAGAAGATTGACATATTACCACCACGAAAAACCCCCTGAAACCGATTCGCCAAATACGAGGACAAGAGCGCAACCGCATCCACAGAAAAACCAACAGGTATCAAAATCACCTCCAAGATTTTGTAATTCAGGCTATCCAAACGCTTAAGAGTAATCTAAAAGTGTCAATAAGGTCAACCTACCCTGATCTATTGCTTTGATTACATAATCAGTTATATGCAATAATGCTATTCTGCAACTATGACCTACCCTAAAAACTGACTGAATTGGTGGAATTATTCCACTTTGATTCAAATGTGACCAGATTTGTTTACACATAACTCTTTCTGAAAGTTTAGATAATGTAGGCAGAATACTAATAGGTCGCAAACTATTCAGGTCCTTTGGATGAGGGATCTTTGCCACGGGAATAACAAGGGCTTTTTCCACTGACCCGGAAATACAGAACACTATAAGCTTGAATTTAGAATATGTGTGATATGGGGGAGTACAGGGGGAACACAAAGATGCAAGGTGAGTACATTGACACCATCATGACCAATTGCTCTCTCTACTTTTAATAGACTTTACAATTTCTAGCACCTAAATCTCGCCCACATTTTCAATGTTAAAATAATTGGTAGAAATGCAGTTATCTCAGTTGAAATAAAATGATAAAATGTTACCACCAGGAGACAAATCGGGTACAAAATTAAAAAAATGAGCATTTATTATTATATGTATATCGGTATCAACGAAAGTTGGATCAATAAAACCAGTTCTTTTCAAATGGGCCCAAGTTATTCTCAGATTGCTAGGGTTATTTATGAATTTACTGTAATACACTCTTTTCTCCTTTCTGACAGCAGCAGTGACAAGATTTCTTAGTTGTTTATACGCATTCCAATCACTGACCTTCTTGATTCTCTTAAATTTCAAAAATCCTTGGTTCCTCATATTAATCCCATCTCTCAAGTTGTCAGTCAGCAATGGAGCATAGTTTTTCGAGATTCTTAACGTTTTGAACGGCGCATGCAAATCCAATAAAGTTAAGATATTCGAGATGAGGAAATCACCTTTCTCGTCAATCGTCTCCTTGTCGTAAATGTTATCCCAAGGGATGGACATAAGATCACACTTGAATTGATCATAATTAAGATTTTTGAAATCCCTAGAAGTCTTCAATGTTGAACCTGTCCTTCGAACTTTCAAGTTGATAACGCAATAGACGAGATCGTGATCACTCACCTGTGGCACAGGCAGCACCCCAGAATCCTCCACCACATCGGAATCAGATGTTAAGATATAGTCTATTAAGGTCGGGGAGTGTAGGGTAGTTCTAGTAGGCTCCTCAATTATCTGTTCAAAGCCAACGCTCTTCCATACTTCTAACACCCTTTTCATTTCAACAGTAGATTTATTGAGAAAATTTATGTTGAAATCTCCAAGACATAGGAGATAACCAACAGTAGGAATAATTTCAGTGACCTTTGTTCCAAAACTATCTAAAAACAATTTATGGACACATGAAGGGGGCTTATAGACGACAGAAATTGCCACCTTAATACTCCCGATCTTCAGAACCAACCACAGCTGCTCAAATGCAGCATCACTCCTCAAAACTTTGTATCCTATTGTATCTCTAGCATAAGCAACCCCTTCGCCACGACTTCCTCTATCAACGCGTATAAAATCAAAGCCATAAATCGTGAGAGAACTATTGGAAGTTCGCTCATCTAGCCAGGTCTCTGTTAGACCAAGAATCTCAAAATCATTCGAAGTTGAAAGATCCTGATTTCATTGAAATGCAATACCAATGAGCGCGCATTCACATGTTTCATTTCATGCAGAGAATTTCCGAATTGTACAAACGAAGGAGTGTATTTACTTCGATGATCAAGGGTGGGCCATTCAAAATTTACATTTCTGATCGGCTACAAATAAAGAACTGATAAATATTTTCTCAAAAATGTGAGTTGAAAATGCATTTCATTTCTATTAAATTTTTTACGTAAATTTCTAACAGTTTGGATAGAAGATTCATTTTGAAAATAAGTTCCTGATATTTCCCAGTTTTGTTCAAGCGTAAAATAACCGCTTTCGTTACAGTCAAATATTGAACTTACTTTCTGTCAGAACACGAATGACAGATAGGTATTTCCACACTCGAAATAACCACTTCTTCGAAATACAAACTCTAGATGGCCAGCCCTTTATTAACAAAAGTCTCATAAAAATGAGTCAGCAACGCTTTGTTTTCCAGGTATAGGGTCTGAAGTTTTGCATTTCCCAAGATATTTAGTTGCAATTTGTTAAAGATATTATACTTTAAAGTTTACATCAGATAACATTTCAATAGCAGGTCAAAATGTATAGGGTGTATTTTTTCTGGAATATGTCCACTTACTCTTCCAGAATTGTTCTTGATGCGCTGCCAGTTCATAAAATACAAAAAAATCCTTGTTTCATTGAAATTTTTTTTTTATTTCGTGCAATCTTTTTTTGCCTACTAGCATTTTCGGGAAAAATGTTAATACAATTCTCTTTAAAACGCCAGGAAAAACACAATTTTTCAAAACAACCCAGTATACTCTGTTTTCAGGTTTGGCTTCGGAGTATTTGGACGAAAATTATGAAAACAGGTGGATCAGATGCAGTGGAACTCAGTCATAGTTCGTCAGATTCCCAGATTTAAATATTTTTTTTCTATACTCTGCAATGACTGTTAACTCTATATGTCTACTAAAATTGAAACAGTGTTTTATGAAGCATTTGTTTCATTTTATTTCAAAAAGTGTTTAAATTGTTTTTTATAAAATTAAAATTTGTAGCGAGATTAACAGAATGTATACAGAGTTAGATTGGTTGATGTTTAATATTGAAAATGTCTTCTATCAGTAAAAAAACTTTATACTATTTTATTTTATAAATAATTATGTTATTGTGCCAAACTTTTGTTGTTTCATTTAAAATTAAAATTCTATCATTTTTTATGAATCACCCTTTATGGCTGGAGGAGGACAGATCACTGCGGAGTGTATGTGAAACCAGAATATTTATTGAAAATGATTTTGGTTAGGTACGTTCGTAATGAACATTGTCAAAAAAGGACTTCTGTTGTGTGTTGTACGACGTTTTTGTCAGTTTCAATTGTCTCTGGCTGTTTTAGAGTGAATTTTCCGATTTGAACGCCGTCTGAATGTTGTAGTCCTGAGCTACTCTGCGGATTTTTTTTGACAAACCTTTCACTTATGTGTTTATACTATTGATATTCTTATCCGTGCGATGGTTGAATGTCTTGATACCACTGTACAAAAATGCAATCAGCGAACAAATGAGTCTGGCTCTGTAGGAGACGTGGTTTTGAAGGATAATGGTAATGCACAGGTTCATGTAAAATTTTATAAGGATCGTGTTATTATAAGATTCAAAATCAAGTCAAAAT
Organism: Megalocaria dilatata; assembly: GCA_034642435.1. NCBI lineage: Eukaryota > Metazoa > Arthropoda > Insecta > Coleoptera > Coccinellidae > Megalocaria > Megalocaria dilatata. The sequence goes on from CM067854.1 coordinate 78,082,088, forward strand.
TTTGTGAATGCAGTCGTTCTGAGCTCTAAAGAAACCATAGCAATTTTTATGATAGATTGGGCCGTTGCTTGGTAGAAATCAGTTGTAATTGTCATTATAAAATAAAACACTTGTTTACAAAGATAAAGTAGAAAATGTAAACAAGTGTTTTATTTTATAATGACAATTACCATAGCAATTGCCCCATTTTATAGTTTAAAATCAGCATTTAATGAAAAATAACGATAACAAAGGTCAATGTAAAATTTCGGGAAGATCATACAATTACAAGACAAAAAAAAATGATTTTGTGAAAATGCGTGCAAAAGCTCCTGCCATCACGTATGTGCTTTTTGTCATTTCTTGATATCATTCGAGTTATCATCCCTTTTCGTCTGTACCTCCAATTTGGAAGCACCTGTATAGTTTGCACTAGTTTGCAGTGTCGTTAAGAAATATACACGGTAGCACACTAGCAGAATAGCTGAGAACAATACTGATCAAAAATTATGAATAGTTTATATTATTGAGGATTGGGATATATATTTTAAATTATCAAATGGAAAAGATTTTTCAGAGACAGTATTGATGTAATCATTAAACAAATGGAGGTTGATCAGAATCTGTTGATTTCAGATTTGTTTAGGAGCATTTCTTGTTCCCGGTATTTTGTCTCCCTTATTCATTTACTATTGCAAAGTGAACACTTTTAAACTTCAATCGTATTACTTTCTGCTCAATACATTGAGTAATGAGTAGGAATAGAGGATCGTACGAGGGGTGTCCAATGTATAATCGGTACAGACATGAAAGAAAATTTTGGAGAAATTCTATTTGTCAATGAAGAGCCCTAGAACTTCAATACTTTTGTTGTATCGAGAAATAAGCTCCCCTAAACCTTGGAAAAAATATTCTTTCGGCATCTCCTCGAAATAGGTATGAATTTCTATCTTCAGCTGTTCATCGTCGGAAAATCGCTTTCCAGGAAGATATTTATACACATTTGGGAATAATAATAGTATTCAATGGGAGCCAAATCTGGACTGTACAGAGGATGAGTAATTTTTTCGAAGCCACATTCTCGCACAGCAGCCTCTGACACGCGGACCTTGTGAACCGGTACGTTGTCGTTAAGCAGTAATACCCCCGCTGTGTTTTCGCCTTTTTCTTTAATTGCTTCTCTCAAATTAGGAAAAGTGGTTGCGTATGATGCTGCTGTGATGCTTCAACCTTTATTCTTGTATTTTATAAAAAAACCTTTAGAACATTTTTCCAGCGGTTGGAGTGATTCAAACTTGTTTTGGGGCTGTGCACCCTTTTCAATTCACCGCATGGACTCTTGTTTACTTTCATGGTCATAGTGATGAACCCACTACTCATCCCCAGCAACCAACTGCTTGAAAATAGTTGATGGGTTTTCTCCGCAGAGCTCTAAAAACTCCTTACAGCACTCGACTCGCACTTTCTTCTGAGGTGCGGTGGTATTCTCGGTACCCATCTGGCACTGACCTTTGAAAGGTTAAGATGGTCATGAAGGATATCATGTATGGTATCCACGGATAGGTTTGTCATCTCTGCTAACATGTTGGTTTTTAGTCTGTCATCTTCACGTACCAGCTTTTCTACTTTTTCAACATTTTCTTCAATGGTGTCGCTAACGTGCTCGCCCGAGTGAGGGTCGTCTTCACTGCTTTATCTGAATCTTTTTAATTCACTTGGCCACTTTTGAACGGTGGATAACGACGAAGCACAGTCTCGGTGAACAGCAACAATCTCTTCATGTATGATTTTTTCACTTTTTTTCTGCTTAGTGAGGAATTTTATAACGGTGCGATTCTCGATTTTCTTCATCAGGTATCTGTGAACAAGAAAATTTCAAGCTATTCCAAAATTCTTTCAAATTTTTAAAGAGACCCAATTTTTCTCTTTCGTTGTAATCCACTACAAAGGAAGTGGAATAAAATGTGTCATCTACTCGAATTATGCCCGAATAATTGAAAAATATCTGAGAGTGGTGAAAGCCCCAATCCAAAGGAAAATATGAAACTTTATTTTCCTTTTCCTACAAGTCATAAAGAAGGAGCTCCCGAAATAATCTTTTTCGACAACAAAACTACCTACCGCTCAGAATGAAATACGAAACGTCCGCGTCATTTATTCCGTAATATATGGCGGGGTTTTCGTGGCTACGCTCAAAACTCGGCTGCAAGCGAACTCTCCTGCCGGATCTCAGGAAAGTTTGTTAAGGAATACAATAAGTCGAAATATTGACCACCGGGCGTACACTCTTGAAAAAATGAGATTTCCACACCCCGAGCAGACTACGATGTGCAGAAAGCGTGGAGCTAAGCTTTCCTGGCTCTTCCGATCGTTTACGTTTAAGTTGAAGAGGAAAAGTTACTTGTGAGGCGAGTCCGAATAAGTATAAATTGGTAGTTTTGGGATTATTCGAGCATGTAAGTCCAAGTCGTTCTGGAAGTTCTGGAATATATATGAATTTTGAAACCTTCCGTTGGAATCACCAGAAGGCATATATAGACGGCACAAAGAAGAACCCTTATCCGACTCTCACTTCCTTTAAACAAGAACCGCCTAAGTTTTTTTTAATTTCACTTTTTAAAATTTAAATCGGGAATCTTCAAAATCAGCATTACCTCACTTACTCAGTAGTACGTAATTTGTTAATCAATATTTTTTTGCATTCGAAGTCAATAAGATTTTACATAAAAAATTTTGAGGTGCTGAAAATTACCAGAGGATGATTAATTTGAGACATTGAAATTATATTCACGAAAAATTTTAGGCATTTAATTACTTGGAAAGCTATACTTCTGATAATAATATTGTTTATTCACTGACAAATTTACAGCATATAAAATAGAATGTCAGTTTGATGTAGTGAACTGAACATAAGATTCTACAGAAACTTCAAACGTTTTCGAAAATTGTGGAGACGTGCACGCTCCTTGCCCGGAATTCCGCTTGGCTCTGTTATAGCTTCCCGGCGTATCATATAGAGGACGCGATCGCTTTCCATTACATAATTCACCGTCTTCGCCGGCTTTAAGTAGAGCAGAGCACCAGCGTTCGGCATCGGTGTTCCGATTAGAAGAAGACGTTGTTGGCAGGCTTGCACCCCATCGCCAATCTGATGGGGTTGGAAGCAAGTACTTCCCGAAACTATGAGGTTAGAAGCTCCCTTATAACACCGCACCACTAAAGAGCTTCACTTTTTACCACATTTTATTCAATTATAATAATTTCAACGAATTCAACTGAAAATATCTGAAATTTCAATAAAAGTTTTATAAATATCCAAGGTGATTGTGAAATAGGTGGTCAAACATTGAGAGCATATAAAGGTAGTGAAAAAAACCCTTGTGAAATATTTGTCTGAATTTTCCCAAGAAAGATACAGCTCCTCAAGTATAAGTTTCAAAGAATGGTTTCGAATTATTTTCGGCAAAACATTTCATGATAAGTGTCTGGGAATTTGTACATTCTCTAGCTATTTGATACTTGATGAAATTGAACTAAATTCATCCGAAGCTCAATTGTGTAAAAATTAGTTGATATGATATATTATTCTGATACTACTAGATCTTCTGTGAAAATCCTTCAGAAGCTTTTTCATCTTGTGCAAATTAGGAGTTCAGTTATGTTCTGGTTAGGCTCTGTTACTGCGATCTTACGCCAATTTAGGTGACAGCACTGTTAATTTTCGATTCAATTGTGAAATGGTGGCCGTAACCCGTCCAACTAGAAAATTTCTTTTCTACTTGACGGGACCTGAACACGGGACCTTTCGATTTCCACCCTAAGGCTCTAACCACCGAGCTATCGACACACACTGATTAGCTTAAAAATAGCCTCAACATTTTCTTATGTATGATTTTTGCTCCTTTGACATAAAATTATGATACTTAAGGATTTTTTGGATAAGAAAGTTGCTCGTTAGATGCATCATTTCCGAATGGAATCAATTATTATTATGTTTCAGTATATTTAACGGTATAATATATTTATATAACCTATTTTGGCCCTACATTAATTGAATTGACACTAAGCGAATGTGACAGAAACGCACGAGCTGATGTGAGGCGTTACAGTGAAAACTAGTCTAGAAGAAATCTACCAGATTACAGAACATTCCTATCTATTGAAAGTTAACGTGAATATGAAACTTTGAAATCCAGAACTAGTGAAAAGGCAGAGGTAGAAGCGCAACGATTATTATTTTTTTTATTATTATTATTATTATCCTGATACTCCTAGATCTTAAGTGAAGATCCCTTGCTGATGCTGATTTAGGAGTTCAGTTGTGTTCTGGGTAGGCTTTGTTACTGCGATCTTGAGCCAGAATAGCTCGCAGCACTGTTAATTTTTGACCCGACAGTGAAATGGTGGCAGACACCCGTCCAACTAGAAAATTTCTTTTCCACCTGAACAGGATTCGATCCGGGACCTCTCGGTCACGAGCCCGATGCTCTCCCACTGAGATATCAACACTCCTAGTTGGTAGTAGATAGTTGCAAATGGGTAGAATATCATTGAATATAATATGTTAGTGCTAGACGTTCGTCACTGTGAACTAAGGTATTACAAATGGTTGTTTGGAGGATTGCAAAAAAATAACAATACCATTCTCACCAGAATTGTTTCCTCAAGTGCAGGATATTTCGCCGGGTAATAAATCCCCACGCACACAGTTTCATTCCTTTGATATATTCATATATCAAAGTTAAGGATAAGTGTTATATTAACCATCTAGAAACGATTGATGTCTTAAAACACGAAATCTAAGTTACTATTCATGAGATTGAGCCACAAACAATCGACAATTCAAAATGTGGATTGATCGAATGGGGTTGAGTAGCTAGGGAAAAATGGAAAAAACCTGAATTTTTTACCTTTGACCCTGGATTATTTTTTTTGTATCAAGTAGGATCGAAAGGGATTTTCGACATTTCATTTGTAATGGCTTATTTAACCTCTATACTCTATTAATTTTCAGCTCTATGCTAATTTTGGCTAAGTTAAATGCTCATTCTGACTGGACTAGGATCATATTTTCTTTTATTTTACTTATCTGGTTTACTGAAAGATGAATGAAGCATTTGATTGCTAATAAATTCGTTCGAATTGGATAAAAGTTTTTAAAACCTAACAAATACATCAATCAACTCAGCAGTATCATCAAAACTTATGAAACAAAATATCCAATCTTCCATGAAGCTGGGAATGAAGGCCTCAGTTTTTTCGAATTCAACACTAGGATTATGTTTCTTCAGTGTTTCTTGAGTGCTTCAACTTTCCATCGGGCCTCATCACCTTTTGAAGGACAGAACTTTTTCCATGAACGACCACAGGGTCATCGGATATCGCACAGACATTTTATTGAGTACATCTCCACAAAAGGACCTCATATGTTTAGAGCATGTTTTCATTACAACATCGTCAGTCTCAAGCATTTCTACTTCTTTAGAATTTTTTTTCAGTAAATCTTGAAGAAGTGCAACATCTCCACCACCTAAAATAACGATTTCTTTTTCCTTGTAGTTTTTCAGTTTCCTTTTTCATAATAGTGTCAGTATAGATAACATCCCATTCTGAGATATGTTGAAGATCGTCCAAATCTAGCATGTTACCAAGACTCTGGGAGTGCAGTATTTGAACCTTCTGAAACTTTGTCTTTTCTTCAAATACAACCCTCATATTCCAAGAGTCTCTCGTCTCAAGTGGGAAAATACTGAGGATATATAGTTCTTTATATTCGTGCTAAAAAGCTTTGAATTTGAGTATGCTATTGACCCGTTCACTAAGTTCTTTTTCAAAACATTTAACTTATTCAAAAGGAAATACCAGATCTAAGTCTTCATTCTTATAATATTTTACATTAAGAGTGATTAAATCATTATTATTAAATCTTGAATTCGCTATCGTATCCAAATACCATGAATAAATTTTCAAAATCGCTTCCTCTAGCATTACACGACAGACTCCTTTCAAATTTTTCTCATAATTTCTCAAAATATATTCTATGTTGATTGTCAAACTAGTAATTTCATTATCATCGTTGATTTTAGATGGATCTATCGTGAAATCAAGAAGGATGGTATGTGCAGACATCGTGCTTTTTGTTTATTGTAAGATTTTATTCAATTTTCACTAGAATACTTATATTCACAGTATTACTGATGTGACAATACAATATCCAAGATGCGACAAATCGGCTTTTAACTAAACTCAGTACTGAATTGGTAAAGACATAGAGTAGGAAGGGCAGATAGAACAAACGAAATACGAAAGTGTTGGATTTGGGGACAGTTACTCGCTTATTGAAAACTTCCAACAAGGGCAAATCAACGTACTCCTTTCATCATCCTCTTGCCAGACGCCCTAATACAATAGTAATCTCGTAAAACAGGGGACGGGACTCAAAAGCGTAATCCCGCCAAACGACGTCATGAGTTACGGTACCTCCCGCCGGGGAAAATCGCGAAAAAATCGTCTCAAAGACAACTTACAGGGGCACTTAGGAAGTGAGACGATTTAAGAACCCGGTCTCGGGACATCAATTCCTACTTTAGCCCCGGTGCAATAAAATGCAAATGCAGTTTTGAAAGAAGTTGCTAACGCCAAGGCCGACTTGAGGACGATGCTTCAAACAATATAAATGCGACTCGTTTCGAATGGGGCGAGGGCGGTAAATAACCTCTTTCAACTCAGGTCTGGCCGGAAAATTATTTTCCTTGGGGAGTTTTCAGTTTTGTGTTTTTCGTTCGAAATTTTGAAGTATACCCAGTGGAATTCAAGAGTAGGAAGAGTATGAAATGGTTTTCCAATAAGAGGTTTCATTTTGATATTAAAAAAAGTGATATATTTCAAGAGAAATAAATCAATGGTGGTTTATTTAAAGAGTAAGGTATGTCATTAAGAATGGGAAACGATATCAGCCAAATGGTCGCCACGGCTACGGTTGCAGCACCATATCCTTTTCATGAGAGTTGTCACGACTGATTAGCACATTTGCGGCTGTATTTCCTCGAGAACTTCACGAATTCCATTCTTAAGATCTCAAATCGATAGTGGAGTATTGGTATAGACCTTTTGTTTTAAGTGATCGCAAGAAAAAGAGTCTGAAGGTGTTAAATCACAAGATCTCGGTGGCCAATTACGATCACCTCTTAGAGAAATAACACAGCTAGCGAAATTGCTTTTATTTCATTGCTTGTAAGGTACGTCTTGCTGAAAATAAATGTCGTTCACATCAATATCTTCCAATTTCGGCTATGAAATATCATTAATCATAGCTCGGAAGCATAATCCATTCACCGTAAGAGTTTCACCAGCCCAAATACCGCAGCAAACAGTGATACGTTAAAAATGGACAGGCTTTTCAACAATCGTTCTTGGATTTTCCAAGCCCCTAATGCGACAATTCTGCTTATTAACGTAGCCTTCGAGGTGAAAATGGGCCGCATCAATGAAGATGTTTTTTAGATGAAAATCCGGATCGTTTTAATACATTTTAAGAACCCAATGAGCGAAGATACTGGTGATCGACAACCTTGAGTTCTTGTGCAAACTGCAATTCAAAAGCCTTAAGACCTAAATTTTTATGCAAACTAGAGTGTAATGTCGTTTGTGGAATGCCTAATTCCAAAGATCGACAAGAAATCGACAAGCCTAGGTTTACGTCAACACTACGGATTACAGCAGCAATATCCTCGGTTGTTCTTGAGCGACGCACACGTTTCAATTCTTCACATCACTAACTTGTCCCTTCAATTCAAATTTTTCCACCTGTGTCACTATTGCCGGCCGAGAATGTGCTTCACTACGATCCAATAGTGCTTAAGTTTTGCGAACTGTGACTGTGAAATTTTCACTACTTTTGTAGTGAATTTTAACAATTTGAATACGCTGTGAAAGCGTCTATCTTTCCATTTTTAGTAATCGCATAGTTTTAACTTGTCAAGTGTCAAAGCGGGCTATTCAAAATTAAACTTCTTATTAGAAAACCCGTCACTATAAAAGTAGGTTTCTGCAGATCAATTTAAGCAGAGTCTTGCAAAAGTGCGTTGCGCTTCCATAGCTGCATAACCAGATATCTTAGAAATTTTTTTCGAATACCCATTTTACGAAGGCTCTTGGTATTTTCATTTTTGCATCTCAGGAAATTATATCTTAGTATGAGAAATGTTCCAAAAAAAATTATTCAATGAGTGATTGTTTAAGTGGATTGCCCTGTATAATACTTTGGGATGAAAAAAATTCATTATTTTTGCGTGAACTTCAAGACTTCATTCAACATGGTTCGGGTTGTTCGAATTGGGTCAAGTATGCACCGTTTTATTCTATAGTTTGATGCCATTTTAAAAGGTAGATTCATAGTGCCCCTCTTATAGTAAGTCTTGGTCCTAATTGGCGAAAAACTCTAGCAATCGATTTTTACAATCTTCTCCTAATGCCAATTTGTTATCAATAATAAGGAATATGAGTTATGGTAATAGAAAGTTCTAGAAATCGAGACAGTGTAACATACATCTGTATAACAATTCTATACTTGAATAAACTCGATAAGATTTTGTTGATGATCGAGGCAAATTGCAGACATGCGCAAGTTTCAAACTGATTGGTTTTCGACAGTGCAATGTACGCTAGTAAGTTCAAATCTGTCAAGTATCTATATTCGCTCTACATAGAGACACTAAGGTATTAATTATACACTAGCGCCATCTGGAATATGCAAAATACATACTTATTTCTTGAGTTTAGGTATGTCTTGTATGTATTTTGCATACTCTAGACGGCACTAGTGTATTATTAATCCCTCACTGTCTCTGTATAGTGAATATAAATACTTGACAGATTTTGAATGACATTGCTCTGTCGAAAACCAATCCAATTGAAACGTGTCCATGTCTGCAATTTGCCTCTGCGATCAACAAAACCTTGTCGAGTTTGTTTAAGTATAGAATTATTACACATATGTATGTTACACTGTCTCGATTTCTGGAACTTTCTATCACCAAAGTTCCTATTCCGTACTAAGGATTTTTGGCACAGATCAGCCGAATTAATTTATTCGAATATCCAATTTCTTATCAATCGGGAAGTTCAGCAATGCGAGAAGAAGATGGTACTCTCTCGGTGCCAGGTCCGGACTAAATGATTGAAGGTATTCAAACTTCCCAACTAAGCTTTCGGAATTTCTGGCGAGTCATTACAGACGTGTGTGGCCTGGCGTTGCCCTAACAGAATACAACACCTCTTCTACTGATCAATTCTGAACGTTTCTGGTCAATCGTTAGCTTCAAACAGTCCAGTTATTGACAGTAGAGATACGAATTTAGTGTTTGGTCGTTTTTTAAGAAACTAAAATGCATATTAGAACCTTCCTTGTCATCAATCCTGGTTTGGCCACTGTTTGAGCTGCATCTCCGCGCTTTGACCACGATGGTTTTCGCACAATATTATGACCCATGTGACACATTCCTTATCTCCAATCACCATGCGTTTGAAGAAATGAGTCGATTTAATTTCGTTTGGCCAAGGCTTCGCAGATGGAAATTCTTTTCATCATGTTTTTTGGTGTTAAATGGTGTGGCACCCAAACATCGAAATACTTTTCGAATATCCAGCTTCGCGAAAATGGTTTAAAACTGTTTAATGGTCGACTTTTGGCTCCTCGACGATAACTTCGATTATTTCTATGATTTTATCGACACTTTCGACTACGGGCCTGCCGGTGCGAGATGCATTTATAACATCAAAAATACCCGAACGGAATTGACGAAACGAAAATAGCATAACATTGACACTATTTCCAATTTCAGCCTCCTGACTTGCATTTAAGCCTTTACCAAAGAAAAACTGTGAAATATCAAAAATTTTCTATGTTGACCTCCATTTTTAACATCCTCTAACTCACAACTGAATGAACCAAACAGAAGAACATTTTCAGTGTAAAATGTCACCTTGAGAACGAGCTTAAATCTAAAATTGTTTGTTGGATACTTTGCAAGATATCGATCACTACAACCATCTACCGAACAAATAATGGATTTTTTTTCCACAACCTAATGTATTCATATGTTTTCAATTACCTTTCAATATATCTATCATGATGCAAAATATAAGAGATATTTTTCAAATGGTACGAATCTTATTCAGAGACAACTGCAAAATGTTGGTTTCGTTAAAAATCCTCCACCGATTGCCAGAGCAAACCTGAATTTGATCAGAAATGTTTTTGATTGAAAGATTTGCCTAGTCATCATTCCTAAATGATCAATCTGTCATATACAGAGTGTAAGTTATTAATGGCCAAAGGCGAAGAACTTCAAAATGTTATTTCTCGGTTTTTTCTAATGAAGCATCCTGAATTTTTTTTCATGGAAATGTAGACAATTGAATGCCTCACATTTTCTCAGAAGTAACCTGAGAGCTATTTTCACTCCTGCGTTCAGCGAAAAATGACATCACAACTGAAAATTTTATTCGAATAATGAACATAATATTGATATTTTATTGGAACTGAAATACATTTAATCATTTCGTCATTGGACTTCATCACAGTACCCGTTCGATATTGCGTTATTGAAATTCCGTTTATTCCTATTGCTTCAATATTTTTTAAGTAGTGAATTATTTTGATGTCTGAAAGGTGAGCAGTTAATTTGCTGGAAAATCAATAATGAGGCTGATTACGTCATTGATCAAAAATTGTTACTTGTTGATATTTTATCTCTTCGAATTTAATATGAGAAAACCATATTATTTTTCGATCTTCCTACTATTTCCATCAATTCTCGAACCTTCACCTCTGCCTTCATCCATCTTGCAATCATCTTCACCCCAATCATTATTTCTTTTGAGACTAGTTCGATGTCGCCTTCAACAAGACTGGCACATAAAATTCACGCCATCTTTTTGACGAATGTTTGAACCAAAAATTCGCAGCTGCCTGTTTTTACGAGTCCTCATCGGAATGAATGATGTGAAGTTTTTATGGACAGCGTTCCGCGTCTTGGGAAATAACGGAAAATCTGGATTCGGCGAAATCCCTTGTTATTAGGGGTTGGCATTTCGTGGCTGCCTGTATAGTTTTATGATGATAAATTTCATCAGGAAATGGGAGAGGGCTGAAGGAAGACGATGAGATCGGGAGTGAGGTGGGGACAGGATTAGGAATCTTTCAGAGTGTTGAATAAGTTTTCCTAGGATGGAATAATGTTGAATCCTAAATAATGTTTCAAAGTTTGCTGAGAATGGGTTATTCATTTATTCTTGTACCTAGAGATATAAATAAATATTGCTTTAGTATTGCTTCTATACTTAACAAGGGGTTTTGAGAGATAGCCTCAGACATGAATTTGTAGATGTAAGATGAATTTCACAAGTCCTTCTTCTATAGTAATATAACGGTTTTTGGAGCCTTTATATATTGCACAAAATTATCAAATATTATCAAATAGGTTAAATCTGTTATGCCTTGCTACAAATTTCAATTGTATGAAAATTTCTCAGAAACTTTCAAAAATTAAATATAATAAATGCCGTAGAACTATAGGTTTTTCACTAGACATATAGAATTAAAACTCATCATATAGCATCAAGTGGAGATAAAAGAACCCAAAGAAATTATAGAATATTGATCGAAATCACTTAACAAAATGTGTGTTGAGTAAGTGGAAAGAGCACTATTTCAGACTGGAATTATGAAAAACAAATTCCACTCTAAAAATGCACAACATAAACTCAAGAAATTCTTCTCCTAAAAGCTCAGCAAAATGTTTGTTGAGTAAGTGGAGAGAGCACTATTTCAGAATGGAATTATGAAATACAAATTCCACTCTAAGAATTTACAACAAGAACTCAAGAAATTCTTCTCATAAAAGCTCTTTCAAAAAACCCTACAGACATATGCAACACAGCTTCAAAAATGCGTTCGAGAATCTTACCGACACTGGTCAACAAATTTTGTAATACAAAGCAGATCTTTATTTTTTGATGGAAATGCCCTTCTTATAATAGGAAGATATTCATAAAGCCCTAACATGTTCCACTTTTCAATAGCTCAGTAGGACCATTTTACATTAGCAAGTAGTCAATTTTATGTGGGGGAGGTTGAAATGGATGCATTTTATTACAGAAAAAGTACCTAACTTGTGTTGTTTACAATATTAAACATAGAATTAGGATTAAAAATCGGTCTTCTGTTGAGTTTCGAAGTGAGTGGTTCCCTGTGTGTAGATGAGAAAGTGTTTTAAGGACGAAAATGTCGAGACAGACGTGCCGTACTTGCAAAATATCTCCTGCCACATTTTGTTATATTTGTGGAGAATTTATGGTGAAATTTTTGAAGATATAGTGCATGTTTTGAGAGATTTTTGAATTAACTTATTTGAATATTTAAATATATCAAATATTTCAAATAAATTATATTTTTTGAGAAGTCCTTAAGTTGTGTTTTATTTTTTTGAAAAAAAATTGGTGTTCATAACGGTAAGATCAGAAACAAAATTTTGTCTTCTTCAAATATTTATTTATTAATTTTAAATGACTATTTATATTTGTTGGTTAATTTATTCCATTTGACATTTTATATTGAGTTTTGATTATATACGTCTACTTAATATGAGCGGTGCTTATTAGACATTAATTTAATTCTAAAAGTTTTTTTAATGAAAATTTTCTTGAAATTTAAAATGTAGAAGACTGAAAGGTTAAATCTCTTTCTTCTATCAAGTAAAAAGCCTTTTTCTATTTCATTTTTTCTCTTGGATGTTATGAAAATTTAGGAAATCCGTACACAAAGCGCCGTATTTCAGTTGTTTGTTACCTTAATTTGAGGCTTGCGTCTATAAAATCATCAAAAACAGAAATATTTGAAATTGTAAAATACCATTAACGGCTATGGCTGAGTAAAGAGTATATAAATCACAATCCTTATGAAATTACATACTGAATCCAGGAGACACTATGGAGAATACGAAATTCAATTTAAAATGAGAAACTACGAGTCCAACTCCTGTAGTTCTGTATATAATTTTGAGAATATTTCATTCTGAAAAATGAAACGAAAATTTTCAATCTTCCACATTTTTACGGATACATTTTATGTCATATGGTAGAAAAGATTATTTATTAGGTATTAATAAATATTTGATCTTAATTCTATATATTATGATACTATTTAGATATTTCAACATATGATTTTTAAAGTACTCGTATATTGTAAAGAGTTTTCCAGTAAGGGTTTTACTTGAATAGACCCCTATCTGGGCAGCTGTCACATCTGAAGCTGTCATCTTTTGACACGTGACAAGTAAAAACTACGCCATTACACAGAATGAAACAAACTACAACAGGACAACGAAACTGTTTAAATTCACTAAAAAATAGTGAAAATTTTGCAGCCGCAGTTCGCAAAATTAAAGCATTTTTGAATCGTAGTGAAGCACCTTCTCGGCCGGCAGTAGTGAAACTGGTGGAAACATTTGAGCTGTTGGGACAAGTTAGTGATGTAAAAAATCGAACCGTTTACGTCTCTCAAGAACAACAGATAATATTGCTCCTGTAGCCCGTAGTGTTGCTGAAAACACAGGTTTGTCAATTCATCGTAGATTCCGCAAACGACATTACACCGTATTTTGCATAAAAACTCAAGTTCAAGGTTTTTGAAGTGCAGTTAACACAAGAACTCAAGCTGGTCAATAACCAGTAACGTCATATCAGCGATGATTGAGTCCTTGAAATGCTTCAAAATGATCCGGATTGTCGCATTTAGGGCTCGCAAAACCCAAGAATGATTGTTGAAAAGCCTCTCTATCCTCAACGTCTCACTATTTGCTGCGTTTTTTGTGCTGGCAATGTGATTGGATCTTACTTATTCGAAAATAAGGCTGGAGAAACTCTTATGGTGAATGAATTACGCTACAGAGCTATGATTAATGATTTTTCATTGCCGGAATTGTATGATATTGATGTGGACGACGTTTATTTTCAATAAGGTACGTGCCACACAAGCAACGAAATAATCGCAATTTTGGAGGAAAAATTTCCTGGCCGTGTTATTTCTCGAAGAGGTGATCAAAATTGGCCACCGAGATCTTAACACCTTAAGACGGCCATTTGGCAGACTTCGTTTTCCATTGATAATGACATATCTTCATTTTTACAAGGAAATAAACGTGATTTCTCTCAAAAATAATCTTTTTTTCGATAGCAAAATGCAACCTTTCATTGGAAAACAAATCAGAAGTTTCCAGAAGTAATCAGAAATAATGTTATTTGAATTTGCGTCAATAATCGACTCGAATGTTACTTTATCTTTCAAATAAAAATTTCAATAATAATACTCTTTTCCATTTTCTATATAGGTTCTGGTTTCAAGCAATAAATCAATCAAATTTTTTTTCGGACATATAAATGACATTTCTTTTCGAATTAAATCTTTTAAGTCGGCTAACTCTTTATCTGGCATTCTGAGCACAACAGTTTTTGTCAAAAATGGATCAAAATGTGATATCATCACAATTTCATTCTTTATGCTAGTCACAATCATTTAAACAGACTACAAAATTTCTCCAAATACATCCCTGTTTAACACTCATCTTCTTTGTTTCAGTAAAGATACGTTCATGAAAGTTTCTCAGCACAACCAACATGCTAATGAAAATTTAGCGCAGGGTATAAGGTATAAATAACGTTTATAGCGAGAAATTCGGGGCAAAGTAATTCACCAAGCCGCCTCTGGATCAGTGGAGGATCTCTGCCTCTTTGCCGAGAAAAATATGTTGGCAAGATATTCTTATATTAAACTTTATAATTCTTTGTTTGTTCCCCACGATAAAGAGGACTTACAAAAATAAAGTATGAAGGAGTATACGTTTTTCATATGATTGAACGAATTTTTTTACATATATAGGCAACTCAAAAATGAGAAAAATATTCAAATTTAGTGGATTTATATTTACCCTAGACTGCTTCCATAAATGGTCACTTAAGCACTCACTTGACATCTGGATCGTTGTATACTTAATATAAAAATTAATTATTTCCATAAGTCTCATATTGTTGCCTTTTGTGATTGCATTCAAATAACCTAATTCGGCATATCTGTACCTAATATCAAGGAATATGAGCTGTGGTAATAGAAAGTTCTGTAACGTTAAAAAACGCTCCACTGTTGATTTGAATTACAATCGCTAGAATTGTGGGTTTAAAGGAAGACACACATTGTGGTATTTTTATCAAATGAACCTACCTAATCTAAGAAAATCGTGGAATATTGAAGTTTTATTGTTTATTATAAGACGTCTAATCAAAAGGCGGTAAGTAATACGTAGATCCCCATAAAATATTTTCTGCTTTTGTGAATGGCATTAAATTTTTTCGATTTATTTCATTCTCTGCAGGTTAAACAGGTTAACCTGTTGCTTTATATGATATTATGCATTTAATTTCCCTTCTCATGCTCATGATCGAATAACGTGCTCTTATTCCTGTGTTCTAAATATTTCATCTCATGTTTATTAACTTTTAAATAATTTTAATAATGTCTAGAGTCACTGGGAGTGAGATCACGTGTTGCACAGGCACTGTCTTATAGATTTGAAATTTGCAGTCTGTTCAGTCTCATTGGAGACGGCCCTGTCCTTCGAGATAGTTGTTTCATCGATATTTAGGCCTTTTTATGTTAATATTTCGATCTAGCATCTCTTCAGCTGCACCAAACGAACTGAAGTGTTATTTGACACTTCTGTTTATTTGTTTTATAATTAATATATATGGCCTTAGAAAACATGAAAAGTAATTTAGTGATTTGACATATTTATGCCTGTTAACTTCACATGACACAGCATTCCAAATTATAAACTGATTTTATCCTTCTTTTCTTGCATTTATCTCGTAATTCTTCTATAGCCAATAAGAAGGTTTACTTTGTTCATTCAGTGCACCTCCAAATAGACCTTCCAATCAATTATGTTAATTTCCCTCTTTTTGTATTAGAAGGGATGCATCGAGCACCTCTAACGTTCAGTCTTTGAAAGGAAGGAAAAAGCATTATTCTCCGAATAGTCAAGTTGTTCGTTTGTAATTGTACAAGCTTAACGCGATTGCTGTAAACGTAGCAATCCACCTTACACTTGTTTGTAGTGTAATTGTCATCATATTAGCTTGGTATCATATACAGTGATACCAAAATATATTAGTTGTTTGTTATAAGTATTTTACTTCAATTCCTCATCATCGTTGTGGTTTATCATTATTAGATAAAGGAAGCTGTAGACCACGGCACATAGAGTGATCTTTGAAGTCAAAATCACCGCTAATAAACAAAAATACAGTCCACTATAAGCCATCGAAATTAATCATCGAGATTAATTGATTTGCAATTGTCTATTATTTTAAAATACTGAAATAATAGGCAAATACTACGGTAAACTAACCGTGGTACGAAACACAGTCTTTGTACCGGAGACCTTTAGTACCGGAGATCTTTGTACCGGAGATCTTAGTACCGGAGACCTTAGTACCGAAAATTTTGGTACCTGATGTTCTTGGAACTGGACGTTCTTACTGGTGTGCCCTTTTGCCTGGATTATCTGGATATCAGACAATCTTCCTTTTATCGGTTAAGAGTATCTTATTGCCGCACCATCTTGGTTCCGGACGCTCTACTGTCATTTGGAATAATTTGCAACTGAACACCTGCTGATTACATGCAGAATAGGAACTTCTCTTCGAGAAAGCATTATCATTCCGACACCTTGGAGGAAATAACCTCAAAGATAAGTTCTTACGTAAATCTCGTACCTCAGGCTTATTGTAAATTTGTAGCATATTATAAATAAGAACCACTATTTCAACTGTAAAGTTGGAATAAATAGATGGGGAGTAAGAGTTTGCATTTTCGCTATCAGGTTTACAATTGGGGACAATTGTAGTTTAATTTATCTTTTCTTTGGCGCACTATGGGTCATTTTGCGAAGTAGGATGTTTCAAGTGCGGATGAAAAAAATCGCTGATTCAAGTTAGAGCGTAACTCAGTATGCGTTACATAACGCACTCGGCCATTGCACAAAAAAATCCGGATATTTAATGCGATAGGGCAGAGTACGCTAGTTTTAAGGGAGGAGCCCTTTCTAATAGGTTGTCGTCGTTTTCCAGAATGTCAGTTATCATTGGATCAATGCTGTCGTCTACTAAATTCATATAATAATTGGTCCAACAATATGGTTTCTTAATATTCGTACCCAAACATTTAATTTTTGGGAATATGTGTATGTCTCCATGAATAAGGATTTCTATCACTCCACTACAGACAATTATGTCAATTGACTGCCCCATTCAAATAAAGGTACACTCGTCAGAAAAGATTGTGTTTCGGGGTAGGTTATTATTCAGTAACTCACCAAAACTGAGTCCGACGGTCAGGATCCTCTTCACTCAACTGTTATACCAGCCTTATCGTATAAGAGTGAAATTTATAAGCTTTCACAATTCAATGAAACGTATTTCGGAAGTTTGGATGCTCGTGCTAAAGTTCTCATAAATTGCTGATTTTCCATCTGTAAAAGTCCCAATACTGCTATTTCAATAGCTTAAGGTCCGACTGGATGCTTAATTTCGTGTTCCCTTTTCAAAATGAAACCAGTAGTTTCCAATTTATTCATCAAATGCTTAACGTACTAGTGACTTACATCATTTTCTGGACGATTGTTATTACCTTCCAGTTGATCTAGAATTTTCGTCATTCCGATAGTATAATTTAAGAATTTCTATTCTTTCTTCTATAGAATAGACCATTTTTGCCCACGTAAATAAGTCTCAAACCCAATTATGATGCAAAAACGAGAGACTGAAACATATTTGAGAAAGAATCTTCAAAGAAATAGTATGCAATGTAATAAATTTCATGTGTTTCACACATTTTCCCACCATGAACGATAAGAAAATCGAATGTTTTTATAAAAACATTCAAAAACTCAAATGGTTCTACCATTACATAAACAAATTTGAAAATTTCAACTGCGATGTTTAGAGAACAGAAAAAACTTCTTAACTAAACCACATCCAACATCTCCTCCCGATTCAAAAAATGTTGGGGCATGTTGCCATCCTCAGGTGGTTTTTTCGGCACAATGTCATCATAGGAATTCTTTCTCCCTAATACAGTACTTGAAAATTATTTTTGGATTCTTCAAAACTCTTAGGTTCTTGAGTTTGGGCGGTTCAACTGTCTGTTCAATAGTGCAATATTACATTATTTCGTGAATAATGAACCGATTTTGAAAATTTTAACTGGGTTGTGTGAACATAAATAAGTTTTAAACTACACAACATTCGACATTTCTTCCCTATTCAAAAAATGTTGGGGGTTGATGCCACCTTCATGGGGGTGTTTTTTTTTGGAATAAACTCATGATGGAAATTCGTCCCCTTCAAAACAGAAGTTTATCTGGTTTTTGAGTTCTGAGGGGTCAAATTTTCGTTAAGACACCCTGCACATTGGATGCATTAAAAACTCCCAACTAAGCTCCCGGAGTTTCTGTTGCTCTGATGGAACACAACACATCTTCTCTTAGTCAATTTTGGTCGTTTCTGGTCAATTGCTAGCTCCAAACGGTTCAGTTGTTTATAGTTAAGTGTTTGGTAGTAGGGAAGTAAATCCTAATGAATGATTTCTTTGCAGTCCCACCAAATGCACTCTAAAATCGCCCTGGCTGTTAATCCTGGTTTGGCCACTGTTTGAGCTGCTTCACTGCGCTTTGAACACAATCGTTTAGGCACAATTTTGTCATATGTGACCCACTCTTCATCCCCAGTCACCATCTGTTCGAAGGAATTGGTCGATTTCATGTTTGTCTAAGGTTTTGCAGATGGAATTTGATCCATCGTGTTTTTTGGTGTTAATTGGTGTGGCGCCCAAACACCAATTTTTGTTTTGAATCCAGCTTTGCGCAACTGATTTAAGAATGTTTTATGGTTGCTCTTCAGCTCTTGGTCGAGGCTACGATTTTCAACATGCCAGTCAATTTCGATTATTTCTGTGATTTCATCAACATTTTCGACGACGGTCCTTCCTGAGCGAGGTGCACTTTTTACATCAAAAATACCGGAACGGAAGCGACGAAACCAACATGGCACGTAATTAGCTGTCACAATATCGGGACCCTTAAATACCATTCAAAATTTCAACTCTCCGGCTTGCAGTTTTGCCTTCATCAAAGAAAACCTGTAAAATGAACCGAATTTTCTCTTTATTGACTTCCATTTTTAACACCTTGTAACTCACAACTGAATGGACCAAACAAACACAGTCAAAGACTTTTTTAGTGTGAAATGTCACCTTGACAACTAACATAAATCTGCAATTGTTTGATGGAACCTTTCTGAGATATCGAGGAATTTACCGAAAAAATAATGGATTTCCCTTTCCTCGAACTATCGGGTTATTTTTTCAGAGTGATAGAATTTTAAATTGAAATAAAATACAATTAAATTAAGATTGAAGCCAAATTTTTCTTTTATTTGAAAGATAATTTTATGACCTTTATGTTTTGAAAATAATTTCCGGCATATGTCCAACACGACTAGCTCTGAAGAACCGCATTCGACCAGACAAATTTTGGACCACTTTTTCGAGTAATTCAGGCCTGATTTCATCAATAACACGAGTTATGTTGGCTTACAAAGCGTCTATTGTTTCTGATTTATCAACGGAAACCAATGACTTGACATAACTCCAAAGAAAAGAATCCAGTGGAGTTATGTCGCATGATCTTGGAGGCCAATTAATTGGACCATTTCTTGAAATAATGTTATCGCTAAATCTTTCTTTCAATAAATCAATTGTTACGGTAGCAGCATGAGGTGTAGTACCATCTTGTTGGAACGAAAAGACTTCTGGGTCGATACCATTCAAATTTTGAAACAAATAATCATTAATCAAAGATCTGTAACGAGCACCATACACTGTAACATAAGCTTCAGCATCGCTTTTAAAAAAATATGGACCGATTATGCCTCCAGCGTGTAAAGCACACCATACAGTACTTTTTTCAGGATGCAATGGAACCTGCAGAACTTTCTGAGGATTGTTTTTACTCCATATACGGTACTTTTGCTTGTTTACATAGCCGCTCAACCAGAAATGAGCTTCATCACTAAATACAATTTTACGATAAATAATGGATCAACTTCAAGCTGTTCTAGGGCCCAATCAGCAAACAAAGGACGCTTATTATTGTCAAGTGGCTTTAGTTCTTGAACCACTTGGATCTTGTATGGGTGTACACCAAGATCTTTACGCAGAATTTTCCATGTGGTGGTTGCACAGAATCCAACTTGTTGTGAACGTCGACGAATAGACAAATCTGGATCATCATTAACACTATGACTTCAGCAGCGATAGTTT